>OV788328.1:7038617-8354838 GCA_928718305.1 Tetramorium bicarinatum
ATTCGTCCGCTGCGAAAATGGTTTCTCTCTTTCTCTCGGGATCGCCGATCTCGGTAACGCATGGCTGTCGGAAACATTAATTTCAGCGACGCTTAATAATTAATCGAGACCTATCTCCCGGAGGACCACCCGGGGCACTGGCGTGACGATTCGATCGGACGATCGGCGGACTCGCGGCCGTTGTGTGAGATCGAGGAAAAGGGAGGATTTATTGACAGCGATTTCGCCTTAATAAATGTTAATAATAAGGTAGGGGAACGACGTTGGCGGAAAAATCCCTTGACATCCCTATAGAAAATACGATCCGGCGTAATTGCGTGACTGTTCCTTAATGATTGACGTCCATCAAGCTTTTTTTTTTTTTTTTCGTTTGATATATGCAGATCGCAGAATGGCGCTCGTCCTCCCCGCCTTTTCTTCTCTCTCTCTCTCTCTCTCTCTCTCGCTATTTATAGATTCTAAATATCATCTAAAGGGAAGGGGAGAGGAAGGTAGGACGAATGGATATTGGCGAACCAACGAACGGGTACGACCGTTCCATTTCTTAGGAATGGCACTCTAGGCAGGCGAGGCCGCGGTTATACCCGCTATCTTCCTTCCACCCGGTGTGTAATTACACCGCTTGTTCCTTTTAGCTCTTCTTTTGGTATGGAAAGAAGCGGCGCAATGCCTCTCTGCCGCCGCCGCCGTCGCGGGACTATTTATAGATCATAGATTATTATCTGCGGTGTATACGCAGCTTCTGCTATCACACGTAAGCGACCCGCGAGATACCCGTTCCACAGATGGTCATAATTATCGCACGGTTAGACCGGCCGATTATTATTGCACTCGACTCGCCGCGTCGCGCTCCTCCCTTTTTCGACGTCTTCGCTTATAAGCGTCAACCAATCTTACTGTCTTTCACGAGCGATGGAATGATCACGCTGATGAAAGGAAGGAGAAAGAGAACAACGGCATGTAGATTGGAAGAGCGATTCGCCGTGTATCAGCCCGTTATACGGATAATATCGGAGATAAATATTATCGCGCCTGATTTATCACAGTTAACTGAATGTAGAACGTAGAGTACAGTAGAGCGTAGAGTACGAGTACGTATGAGTAGTCCATCATGTAGACAGATAAGCGTATGATTGATAAATTACCTTGAGGGGATCCTGTAGCCGTTCGCGATACAACACCTAAAAAAAAATAATTTTGATATACGTGGAATTCTTTAAATCTTAGAGAATTTTACTCTTATTTTGACCTCAAGAGGATTCCTCTGAAATCAAGAGAAAAATATTATAAACAAGAATATTTAAGATAGAAAAAAATATTTTTCACTTTATTGAAAGAGGAATATGTTTGCTGTAAAACAGTGAGCTTAGAATATGAGATTATAGACAAAGTCACTTTGAACGTAAAATACTTTTTTTGGGTGTAAATTTTTGTGAAAGGATTTCCTCGTATTACTTTCGTAGATTTGGAAATCTTTTTTACAAAATAAAAGTATAGACATTAATATGTCTTTTCAGCATAAATACTACCGAGCAGATATTAATGTCTATACGTTCATTTTGTAAAAGGATTCCCAAATCTACGAAAGTAATACGAGGAAATCCTTTTACAAAAATTTAGTACCGCGGACGGCTACAGGATTCTCTTAAAATTCGTTTATATCCTGCGGTATGAAATTAATAAAATCAGGAAGACCCAACAAGTCTTCAGGATTGCCTCATTAATGTTTAGAATCCAGCGTTGCAAGTTTTACAAGAAAAATTCTCGAAACGAAGTGAATCGACGGCGATTAAACAATTAAATAATCAAACGATTCTCTTCTGAAGAAGAGGTCGTAACTTCCGCCGATGCCGTTGTTCGATCGCGTGCGTTGTCTCTGAAGGATATTTTCCTCCTTATCGCGAGTATCGAAAGGGGATTTTATCGCGGCTCGCTGCGTGGCAGCTTTTATAAATAGAAGCTTTTGCACGCGCAGGTTTTGCATGAGGCGCCTAATACGCGCCCCGGCAATTACTCCTGCGGCGCCAGCGCGCGAGCGCGCGCTGGGGCCTCTCCGGGGCCCCTCTTCCCCCCGTCTAATGGCAGATGGTTAATGGGAAGTTAATGTCCGCCGTGTGCTAACTACGAGACCGGTCTTTCTTCCTCTTTCCACGAGCCGCACTCTTTTCCCTGCGCTTGCATCCCGTGGCTGCTATTCCGCTTTTTCTCCTCACCCATCTCTCTCTCTCTCTCTCTCTCCCCCCTTCCCCCCTTCCTCGTCGACTCCCTCTATCTCGTTTTCCGATTTCACGAGTACCTTACGATCCTTTTCTCCACGTACATCGGCGTCGATTGCGGCGTAATGAGTGTAGCGTGTAATTGAGCAGCTCTAATTGCGTGTACTGTTAGAAGAAGATGACTCGATCCTGATGACGGCACGGGTATAAAGTTTATTTATAGCTTGACGCTCGCAAGCATACCGACGGGATATTTTCTAACGCGCGTATCGCTCTCGAGAGCGTTGCCTGAATTTTTAATCGATCATCGTATTATTTCCAACTTCACGCAAAAAATGATTAGCCAAGGAAGCTAAAATATAGCTGTGGCAGTTAAGATGTTTCACTACCAAAGTTCTATTTTTTAGTTGTTAAAATTTTGGTGCTACAGTTAAAAATATTTGCTGCTAGAATCAAATAACGTTTAATAAATCCATTATGCTAATTTCTCTTCGCAATAGTAAATCTAATTAAATGTTCAGTTTCACGTAAGATAATGAGGAATAACTGCTACTTTCTTAGCTATTCATATTAAAGAACATTTTTAATTTCAACCAATAAGTTTATATTTCATAGCAAATATAGTTTATTTTTAATAGCTAATTTTTAGCAATAAAAGCAAATTCTGAACTAGTTAATGACATTTAGCTAATATTATTAAGTTATTTTTTTGCGTTTCATTGATTGATTTTTTCCTTCTTGTAAGATTTTTTTGTATGCTACATTTCACGGATCTAAGGTTCGCTCCTTATCTTCCTACCAGCTTTAGAGCTTAGAGGATTTGCATAATCCATCCGATTATGCAGCGCGTCGCATATCGCGGCGGAAGAGACAAGCCGTGTAATATTTGGAGAGAACCCCAAGCTCGACGTCGGGGATATCCTCACGTCTTCCTCCTCGGCGCTGATACCGCTGATGGATTCTTAATTCGCGAAACTCTTCATCTGCAGATTTTACCTTCCCGCGGCGCGACACGGCACATCGGACGCCGAGAGAACACCGTCATCGTCGCGCCGGGAATAGAACCGGCCTCCTGGTCGATGCACCCCGACAAGAAACGAGTCCTGTGCACCGCAATACCGATCGCCTCTTCTATGACGCTCGCATTGTGTCTTCCCGAGTCTTCCGCCGTGGTCTGATCGACGGCATCTCTCCGCAATCTCTCCGATCCGATTAGACGCTCCTCCTTTGTTCACTCGAACGAACTCCGTACAACCGTGGTCCGTCTCGCGAGATTGCAGGACGTACAGCCCCGTGACAGCCGAGATCCTTTGTTCCGTCCATCTTCCCGCGAAAGCGGCGCTCTTTGTTCTACCGATCCTCCGCATTATCGGCTCTCGATCTCGCGCATCCTTCGCTTCATCAGTTCTTCTTTTGCGCGAATCTCTTATTACACGGATCAATGCGTGATGCGAATGAAGGCGACTCTCCAAAATATCTTTATCTACTCAGATATTTCGGGGTTCGATGGTTTCGCAGGCTTGTTTTTCTTTAAAAAGTAGGAATAACTAAAAAAAAACAATAAACGTATGAGATATGAGTACTTATTAACTATCGTCTGTTTGAAAAATTCTTAATTATTGTATCACATAATTATCCTTAATTATATATAATCGCTGAATATATTTTTAATTCATAACACTATTGTTAAAATATTCTTTGCAATCACGTTCGCGCAATTCAATCCTTTACATGTTAATGTACTTTATACAAGATCGAGAGTAGAATAATTTGAAAAGATTTATTTCTTTGAGATTCCATTGCAGAATTACGCGATGGCGTTTTTCCCACAGCGGGAAATCGTGTTCATTAACGGAATCCGATTTGAAAATTTGTATCTTATTTTCTCAACGTTTTAATTAGAGCACCGTAATGATCCCAACGGTCACTTTCCGTGGGACGCGAAAGTTCTCACGAGGAGCTTCGTAAATGCTTCTCATACGTTTCTTTCATCTCGCGCGTTTTCATAACGAAATCTTGGATGTTTCGTATGCTGAAGTTTGAAGGAAGGAGCTCTGTATCTCAAGTAATCCATACGAGAGAGAGAGAGAGAGAGAGAGAGAGAGAGAGAGAGAGAGAGAGAGAGAGAGAGAAATATGGAATTTACATTCTCTAAACTTCTTCGATATACATTATTTGCGGGCGAAGGCCGCGAAAGGTGTACAGTGCTAACGAACGTATCCGCGGCGCGCTCGGATCGAAGCAGAAGCTCGAGTTTGCTCAACAATTAGCTGCCTCGAGGCGCGCCGAGTGGAATCCACGGGTGAACGCGGTACGTTTACATTTAGCATAACGTAGCATATAGATCCGTGTGTACATCATTCCGCGCCTTTTTTTTCCTTTCAGCAGACCGACGAAGAGAAAGGTCGACGTTGCGGCCGCGCGCTTAGGCGAGTTTATTGACTCCGAACTTTTCGCAGATCCATTGCCGTTGATCGTAGTATTAATAACGAGATGATCCTTGGTTGGAGTTTCATTTTAATCGAGAAATATGAAGCCACTGAATTTTTTGATTTTATTTTTTTTCCAAAGATCAGAGAAAAAGATATTCTGTTCCATCGAAATTAAATTTTCGGAAATTACGTTTCGGCAGGGTTTTAAATCAACGCGAAGATTTTAATTCAATCATGATTGTTATACACTATCGGTCAAAAGTGTTGCATCACCCTTAAAAATACAGAAAACGCAAGAATATTAATGAAAAACAACTTTGAGAGTATTTGCAAATATGTTGGAATTAAATATCACCTACAATTTTTAAAAAACTACTCTTAAGAATCCCAAGAGTATGTGCGGCAGTACTGAAAGTAAAGGGAGGCTATTTTGAAGAATGAAAAATTTGATATTTCTGTCATCACTTGCATTAATTTTTTAATCTTGATGTTAAAGCATAAAATAACAATATTAAAATAAAATTTGACAATATTTATATATATATCTTTCTTCATTAAAGCAACGACTTCTCTCTCAGTCGACACAGCGCATCAAAGATGTTACATTTATGTAATTTCGTACTCAACAATGTAAATGTAATATAACACATTAATATATATTACATTTTTATTGTTGAGTGCGAAATTATAACATACATGTAATGTCACTGACGCTCTATGTCGACTGGACTGTTTCTCTAATACCATTTTCTACGAAGCTAGATTAACTTTAAACTTACTTTTTATCTCTTTTTAGTTCCAAGAATTAGAAAGGGATAAAAGGCAAGTCAAACTGAGATTAAAGTTAATCTGCGTTGATAAAAATGGACATAAGTGATTCCAATACTTTTGACCGATAATGTAGATCACAAAGTCTCATAACTGAAAAACGCGTACCGTGAACTTGATAACATTTATCCGCGCGAGTGCTTGGGCAGCGATGTTTCAAACGTATGACATTGTGAGAAGCTTTAATTAAACATGAAGAAAACCAGGCAATTAGAATGCAATTAACGCGTTATCGGCTGAAATTTCCCGTCGCTCGGTTCGTTGCTTCCCGTCGTCGCGCCTCGCCGATTGCTTTTTCGCCTCTTCGCTCGCAGCATCATCGATCGGGCGCCGTGAACGGCGGCGCCGACGAGGCGGACAGCTCCGGCCGATCTAAGCAGAAGAGGCGGCGGCGGCGGCAGCGGCGTTAAAAGCCATACGTTACTGTCTACGATCTCGTGTGTAACGATCATTCCGTACCGTTATTCTCGGTCAAGGTTCCCGCGCCGAGATCGAATTGAAATATCCCGTTCGCCAAGTTCGCGGCGAGCGCGATCGCGATCCAACGCGCGTGGTCCAACGACCCGACGACGCGCTTCGCGCATCCTCCCTCTCCTCTCTCTCGCTCGCTCATCACGAACAACGACGCGGTGATAACCGCGCGGACAATATCGATGCTAATTAGCGATTAGTGTGCGCATATATTGCCGGCGGGACCACGGCGGACGGGCAGATCTATATGGAAATTAATAAAATTTACACAGCGGCGGGGGTCCGAGCTGAATAATTCTCCTCGGGAGGGCTTATTAATTGCTCAATTATGCACTCGAAGCTCTACGCGCATATCGTACGCGGGATGAGGGAAGCGTGGTTCCTCTGGCGCCTTCCTGCTACTTCGGTACGGTCGTCCCAAGCTTCAGATTCCGCTTAACGTCAAAGCGACGATCTACGAGCGGAATATTTGAGCCGCTATTTTATCGAGAATCCTCCCGGTGTGATTCCGAGGGGCGGCCGCCGACTTCCTACACTCCGTCCCCCGGTCGCCGGGATTACGTAAAGCACCTCCGATACCATAAACACCCGTGGACAACGTCCGTGCACCGTACGAAAGCCATTTCTTCCGCGCCAGGCAAAGTGCGGCGAGCACGTGCGATAATGTTTCGCCGGCGCGCCGCGTAACAATCCCGGCTGCAACAAAGGGAGGAACGTCCAGTGGGTCCCGTTTTGCATGTTTGACACGCGCGAACTCGGCGCGAGTCTCAACGCGCGTGTTGCAAAGCTGCGCGAAGAAGTCCACCACTTGCCGCCGCTGCCGGACGAGGACGTGCGCGCGCGCGCGCGCGCGACTCTGAGGTCGTGTGAGGTCGTACCACACGGTGGAGGGAACATGAACGAGCGAATAGGTTGAGGGTCGCGAGTGGCCGTTGACCCTGCCTGTGTATGTACCTGTGTAGTATGCCGGAGCTGGCGAGCGTACGAGCGCGCCTAGACAGGCCGGAATCCGCACATTGGTAATAGCTTCTCTAGTTTACCGGCCTACCTCTCGTAAAACAAGATATTTATGACCCTCCCGGCCTCCGCGGTCACGACGGAGAGGTCCGTCCGCAAATTCTTCGGTCCCGGTGTGCAAGGTGCTAATTAATGACTAAATTTTGCCTTATTGGGTTTCGACTAATTCGACGAGCGCCACGATATCGATCCTTCTTTTAGGATAATTCAGCTTTTGCGTTGTGTTTCCAGTAAACACAAAGTAACAATAATGTAACGCCGATGTTACAATTTCCCATTCAACGATGTAATTACAATGTAACATGATTTGTATACAACAATTAGATTGTTGAATAGGAAATTTTAACATTGACGTTATATTACTTTGTGTTTACTGGGGGTATTGTTACAATGATTTAATAGAAATTAAGCAGCGTTAATTAAGTTGCTTTCAATAATTAAGGCAACTTACATAATGATAGAAAATAATAATTATTGATAGAATTATTAAGATTGGAAGAACCGACTGTAGGTGTCACAATATTTTATTGCAGTATCCATCCGTCCTGTCGTCAGAGCTTTTGCCTACCAACAGAATCGCCCGGGATGATCTGAATTGCGCGAATGTACCAGGAATTTTACCGGCGAGTGCAGATATTTCACCAGCAGCGAGAGATCTCTTGAAACGGCTCTTACAGCCGGAGCCTCGTTTGAGACTCCGAACTCTTCTCAGCCTTCAGAGGATCGCTTTTTACATGGGCTACGATATCCAAAGTTACATGCTGAAAAAGGTAATTATTATGCTTCAGATAACAATTATATTTTTCCTATTCATTTAGAAAGAAAAATATATTTGAATACTGCGGCAAAATGAGATGATTTATAGTACACAAATAACGTTTTCAACGTTTACGTAATAAAGTATTTCTGCTTAGTAAAAATAACTTTATAAATAAAATAATCGTAAAAATGCTGAAAATTTTTTGTAATGTAGAATATTTAAAATATCTAAATGACTTGTAAAAAAAAATTATAAATCATCTTGATAGCATTCTAGATGACTAAATCAAGAATGATGAGGATTTTTTAAATTAAATTCTTGCTAAAAAAAAGCAATAAATTTAAGATACAATGATTAAGATTATTTGCTATTTTTTATCTCATATAGGAATCACCATTCCGGATTTTAGGAATGCAAAATCGACAAGAAACACGACAACAAAGAAGGCACTGTTTCGATCAAAAATTTTCAAATTTTGAGTCTTTTCCTGGTGATAGTACAACGCAGACGAATCATCAATGATCTCATGTATATATTCCATTCTCTAATTTTAACGCACACGCTTTGAGATGAAAACTACGCAAGCAGAATTTTTGATAGAAATATAATTTTTTACATAAAAAGTGATTGAATATTTAAAATGACATATTCAAATTTTATAATTCATTTAATGAATCTTATTCTAGAATAGAATTTTTCGGAAAAGAGAAAATTCAATTTGATACATTTCTCACGCACGGAATTAAATGATATATTGAATAAAAATGTCGATTTTTATTGAATTTTGGCATTTTTTGAGCCCCAAAAAAGTCCATCCATTTTCCCGAATAATCCCTCATTATTAGATTAAATATTTACCTAATTCACATGAGAATATCATTGCTAACTCAAGCAGTAATAATCGAGCAATCAATAATTTCATTTGATTTATACTTTTACATGTACATGTTGTAATGTATATATAAATTCGCGATAACTCGGAAGAGCTATTCAAATGAAAAAGGAATCTGCAAATAAGTGAAGTCTTCGCCAACCGTTTGATCTCAGTTTACAAAAGTTTTAATTTTTTTAAGAATAGTTAACAGTATTTTTGTTTGTTACAGTATCTCGTCGATAATACAATAAGTTGCGATAATCGTAGTGCGTACAAACTAACAACGAAACATGGATCTGGATCAGAAACGCAGCGTCTTTCGAAATGAATACGAGAACAACGTGCTTTTTCTCTCTTATATGTATACATAAATATATATATATATATATATATATATATATATTCATATATATTTATAAATTCGTGAATTTTCTCATTTCTTCTTCTATCTCGTTCTCCGGTGCGTCTTGATTCTTTCATTGGATCAGCTTCCCTCTCGAGAGTGCAATTAATCCAAATTTACCGTGTGTAATAATCAATATATATATATACATCATTATTCTTACATATAGAGGATCTTTCGGTTTCGATATATATAATACAATTTTTTTTCCAAATTACGTCCCGTGCAACGCGTCAGCAGTCGATCACTGGCCGAGTGTTCTGAAATGAACGACGCTAGTATCGGCGGACGAACTGAGTGGAAAGAAAAGCACGTGCGAGAACGCGTGTAGGGATGTTTCTTAAAAACAATGCGAACGTAAGTTAAATAATGCGGCGGCGACGCGAGGCGCGAATAGTTACATCGCATAGTCCGTCGCTAGCGCAAAATAATTATTCAAGCGCCTCTGTGCGCATTGCTTTTAAAAAAAAAAGAAAAAACAAGAACCGTCTGCTCTAGATCTAATGTCCGAACCTTCTAATCCTATTGACAATCCTCACGTCCGGGCGAAACGCGCGACAACAAAAAAGACGTGACGAGATCATTTCATTCTCCGCGAAGGAGCGGAGTCGCGCACCTTGGCCTTCGCACGTTTCTCGAACGATTGTACACCTGTACCCTACGATCGCGAGACGGAAGAAGCCGGGGGGACAAGATCTGCAGGGTAAAATGCAAAATCTCGTTCCAAGTGACTCCCAAACGCCGCTCCTCTCCCGATCGCTCTTCGTCGCGGATCGCGAGTCTTCATTCGCGAAAACGGAACGAGCTACGTTTGCCTTCGTCTCTCGCGCGGGGTCGTTTTGGTAAAAACCTCGAGGACCACCCTTCGCGCCGGATACTCGGCACCGATCGATCTCTCCCCGTCGCGCGGATGTTCCGTACCCCCGACGACGAGTATCCCGCGCGGAGGTGCCTCTAGGGTCCATTTTCACCAACGCAGATTAACTTTAATCTCGGTCCAACTTACTTTTTAGCCTTTTCCAATTTTCGGAATCAGAGAGAGATAAAAAGTAAGTTAAACCGAGATTAAAGTTAATCTAAATTGATAGAGAAATGGATATATATATATATATAAGTCTATACTCTCGCGGTCGCGAAACCGGATGCTCCTCAGCGGGAAAGGGTTGGGGAGCTGGAGAACCACCGGCGCTCGCCACCGCCGCGTCTACACCCTTTCCCTCACGCGCTTCTCTCCTTTCGCGCACACTCTTAAGTTACTATGATTCCTTATTATTGTTACTGTCGTTACAATGCTTCACTAAGGTGCTATGATACAAGTAGACCCCACTCTCTGTTTTCGTTCGGTTCAGTTGCGAGCACAACTTCACCCCTGTTGCCTCCCGATAGCTCCTCCTTTTTTACAGACGTCATTATTACGGTTATCGCGCTGGACTTCCGCTGTTCTGCAAACCGCGAGATAACTTCCTAGCTTCATCTTTTCCGCAAAACGTCACGAAAGATTTGCATCTTTCTAGATATTTCGTTTCTTTGAAGGTTTGTTGGAGTTTTTTAAAATTGCCTGAAGGATGGGAAAACCTCAGCGCACTTTCGTTTTGCAGAATACCGCGGTGCAAAACATGGGAGGAACGGCTCGGACACGCGTCACCAAGCAGAATGATGCGAGAGAAAGAGAGAAGGAGAGAGAGAAAGAGAGAGAGAGAGACAGAGAGAGAACCTTGGACGATAATATCATTATATTCAGATGGGATGGCGATACATGAAGTAATTAGCTGAGGTCGATGGTTCGCGACGCGCATCCGTGCCGTTCCGGGCCGTCGATCGTCTCGTTGTCCAATCGTTCGGCAATCGCGATTGCAACGGAGACGTTCAATTTCATCCACTTCGCCTCCGTCGCGATGCGCGGCTTCGAATTCGGCGCGTCCAGAGAAAGTCCAACAATTGTTTTTTTTGTTCAGTTTTGTACACAAAATACCAACTATCTGTGCTGGAAAATGCACATACTGCTTGTACACGTTATATATATCTATGTATATATATATATATATATATATATTTATATGTATAATATTTATATATGTATATGGTGTATTGTTTTGCATTTAGAGCGCGCCGTTATCTAAAAATTAGTATTTATAAGTATTCACCGTTTACACATTGCGTAATATCGTATAGCGTGTAGCAGTGGGCTTTCCTTTCCTATCACGGTGTTTTACAATATGCGAATATATGTATATGTATATATATATATATATATATATATATATTCATATATATTTATATGTACATACACAAAACCATTCATTATTAGACATATATTTCGCATGTCGTATTTTTTTTTTATAGTTCTCTTGCCTTTGTTCCACGCTCAGAGAGTGGACGCTTCAAACAGATGTGAGGATGTGAAGCTACGTTCGAGAACGTCGTTCCACAATAGATCCTCCCCATTCGAAAACAGTCATTTACATGTTTGAACACGATGAAATTGATCTATCGACAATTCTTCAATTGCTTAATTTTCACAACGCAATTTGGTGATGCATTTATAGTAACACTGCTCTTCTTACAATCCTTTTAAAAAAATCTGGAATCTATTTTTCTCCAAAGTCTCTTGACGGGTAACTATCATATCTTCTTATCTTTTCAGTGTTAAATTTTAATTTCGAATTATTCCTATTAAACGAAATTAAATCAAAACAAATGTTCTCATTTAATCATGTTTAGTTCATCAAGAGCTCCTAACTCCCGTAAATCAGAAACTTTACTGCTACATACTCCAACGTGGAAACAACTGCCGGTTATTTTGTTTGTTATTTAACTTCTAGTGTGCGCGAGATTCTTTGTGACGTACTCTTGCGAAAATGTATGCAGGACGACATAAAGATACGTTTTCGAACGTAGCTCAGGGAAAAAAAAAGACTCGCAGAGACGCTCCATTCAAATTTCGACCACTCTCTTCCTAAAATATTTGTTCGTAATATGTCATACGCACATTTTTTCTTTCTCTCTCTCTCTCTTTCACTCCCATCTTTCTCACCATGCACATTATTCACACACGCGGGCACGCACTCATACCGACCCAGGCAATCCGGAAATGGATATATTTGTCGACTACATGGTAGCCACAGCGCTCGACCAATGGAACGAGAGAGACACTTTAATCTCCCTGCTTATTATTTTATGACGTTCCTTATGACGTGCTTCTTCGTGGTATTTCCCGAAGGTAGAGGCGTCTCGTCCTTTATACCTTCGACGACCTCGAAGTTGACGAATTAATATCGAACAGCTGAGTTCACCGACGGGTTAAGAGAAAGATCGACACATTACACACCGATCCTCTCACCCCATTGGACGATCGTTAAAAACTAGGATTTCTAAACGAGGAGAGGAAAATAGACTGTCGACCACGACTTCGTTTTACTCACCGCTGCTGTAGATTCCGCGCGCAAGATTGTAGCTCGCGATCTCGCCGGTTCTTTCTTTCTTTTTTTTTTTTGGTTTCGCTCGCCGGCTCTCCAAAACAAGGAGGTGTCACGAACCTCCGTCGCGTTATCGGCGACGTGAGCAGGAGGGTCGGTTTTGCATAACTAGGGTGGGACAAAGCGGGGGAGGGGATGCAAGAAGCTTCCAGAGATAAGCGTGCAAGACATCGCACATCGAGGCACGTGTCTTCTTGTCTTTTACCTATTCTTTTTTTTTTTTACTGCCTTCGTCGTTGGACTTCGTTCTTTCGATCTGCTAAGAATCTAGATACAAATTTGCGCGCAATATGGCAATTTGTAATGCGACTACTCTTTTTTTTTCCTCGTTCTACTCTTTCTCTGTTGAGAACAACGGACTTGAACGAATTTCGAATACTAAGAGCCGGTCGTCGCCGGGCGTCAGTTAGCGCTAAATTCTGCCTAATTCAATTCTTTTTCTTCTGCGTCAGTATTATAGACAGGTCTCTAACTTAGAACTACAATTCACTTGACCCACCAGATTGCTTTTACACGAGCAGAGTAATTATGGTTGATGCTCCGGTGCGGTTGATGCGAGCATAAATTAATCTGATAATAAATGGCCAATCTCTGGCGCGATCCCGGCCTTTTAACGATATATTTTTCTTCTATTGCCGGGCCGTTAAAGTAAATATATCCTTCAAAATACGTAGGTAAACGTATACGTATTTATGGTAAATGTGTATTTAATAATTTTTCTTAACGAGATTTTATCGTCAATTTATTCGCATTCAACGAATGCGGAACAACAACCGATCTGCGTATCTGCTCTTAATTAAATTTGTCAATACTGCCGCAATTAAAGCGCGCACGCGATCGAAATTAACGAGGACCGTAGAGCGTCCCTATAGCGATATTACTGATATAACAATGATGATAATAATAATCACTAATGTACACTCTATCTAATTTCTGTACAAAGTTTAATTGCACAATGCATTTCTGATTTCCCACGAACGGAGTACGTCCAATTTTTTATTTTTTATTTTCATTTTAGATAATAATCGTAAGCGCTTGCTCCTCAAGGCAGCTCCACGAGAGAGTGATACCTGGCAGTAAAGGAAAACAGTTTTGTCGATCGAGAAGTCGACCGATTGTCGCAGACACTGAATGGCTGTTTTCATTCCTCGCGCGGTGTATACGAAGAGCTTATTAACGAACTATGCACGCAATATAGTGTTAGTGAAGTCTCAAGCAATGAATACTCTCTGCGCGGATCGCGCGAAAATCGTGAGAACATGGAATTATCGTAAATCACATTTTTCGGACGTCAGCCGAATAATCTTAATCATTAAAAACGAGGGTTATAGCGAAAAATGATTTTTGCGGAAACTCTCTGCTGTTCATTCGTCAACGTATAAAAATATTAATACTAAAACATTTTTTTTTTTGTTTAAACTAAACCGAACTCACACTTTCTCAACGTTATTTACGAGATACATATCGCTTGTAATGTGATGTACCTCCCGTTTGATCCTCGAACATTCGTTACAGAGTTCGAGTATTCTTTTTCTTTTTCATGATATCGACAACGAGACATATCACATATCTCCGTGTTACAATGGCTCGAAAACTTGAGAGACATTTACATATACAATGATGCCAGGTGACACTGATGAGCTAGCTTGATTGCAAAATGGTATTTAAGGGTATGTTCACACGCGCGCTCGTAGTGTCCATAGAATTACGTCGAAGGCTCACGCTTAAACACGGTTAATTTGCACGCGATTAATCTAAATATTCTCACGCATCGGTATGCGTGCAACACGCGCTTCTCCATCGCGCGTACATAAATCTTTTTATCGCTAAAAACATTCGTGACAGACGTGTATTCACGTCTCTCTTCTTAAATATATTATACAATAAAGAAAAACAATTTAAAAAAAATTCATAACAAGAAATGTCGATGAACGAGAGACAGGATATGTAATTAAAAATGACTACCGATCTTATTCAGGCGTAAACATGCGGACACACGTGAGCGTTTCGATACAAAAGTCTTACCTACTATACAGCGTTTTGATTTTCACAACGGCAAGCTTTCAAGAGCTGAGTTCGAGGAGTAGATCGTAGTTTTAAGCTTCAATGATCGTCGTTTAATGCGAAAGGAGATACTCGCGCGTATCGTATCTACTTGAGAATTTATCGCACAAAGAGTTAAGAATTATTTCCAAGATAGCTTGAGAATATAAACGCCTTGACGCGTGTACTATAACGAGATCAGCGTCGAAGATACAAAGATGAAGAGTAGTTCTGAGTAGATATCGGAAAGCGCGAACAACTATTCGGCAACAAGCACGGGTGTGAACGACCCTTGTGAAAAGAAGTCGGCGAGCGACCCGCCAAGTCCTCTTCGACGGGGCGGCGAGTCACCCTATCACAATCTTCGTCGACGTCATGGTAGCGTTTGTCGTTGACGTGTATAAATGACGATGACGGAAGAAGTGCCAGTGGATGACGTTTGGCAACAACGACGAACGACACGACGCAGCAACGTCAAAGAAATCACCGTCACCGATCGGACAAATAACGCGCGTTCCGGCCTTAATTCCGGAAGCGATAACGATAACCGATTCTTCCTTCTTTCTTTCTTCATCCAGCTTCAACACGAAGCCACCACACTGCACCTTCACGTATACCCGCACCACACTGTAGCACCTCAACACATTGCAATTGTCATGGCCTATGGAACCTGCAATTGAAAATCAAAGAGCATTAATTACGAAAGCATTATATATAAGCCGATATATAAATTAAATACATGAACAAAAAGGATCAAAAGTGTTCCAATGTGTACATACGATAATTACAGAAGTTTTCACTAACTTTGACGAGTTTTAATCTTCAAAAAGACTTCCATTAGATAATTAACTTTTATCGAGTATAGATTCGTTTTAATAATTCGAGATGGTTCGTCATACGTGCTCTAATTCGATTTTCACAAGGGTACATATATTTCGCGAAACACTTTAGCGAAATGCTGATTTGGTGCCAACTGCGCTTTTCAAGTGGTTCCGCTTTAAAATTCGTCAGAGCGTCAAGTACCTGGTGAGGTGTCGGCTGTCCTCGTGAACGGCCATCTCCGAACTCTTGAACTCGTTTAACTCCTTCCTAATGGCAGCCTTGTCCTTCGGAGTTAACCGTGTCCAAGGCTTGTCGGCTCTTCTGTCGTAATCGTGAGCCTGCGTTACCTCGATATAGTCGTTGAACCTGATAATCTGCGGAATGAAGGGGAGATGATAAGTGTATTGGTTTTCGCTTTTACAGCTTTTTATCGTAAATTCCGGGACTCTTATCAGAAAATAGCATCTCCGCAAAATGAAGCGCGGTAAAATATAGGTTGAACTCAAACTCGGCAATGCATCTTTTGGTATAGTCAATCTCTATCTTAAAAAAAAAAAGCATACAGGTAGCGCAGCAAAAACCCGATTTACGAAGCAACTTTTTTTCGTTTTACCTTTTTCTCCTTGAGCTCTTCAACGGTCGGTCGGAAACTCAGCTTTCGCAAAAGATAGCGTTTCTTCTCTTCCTTCTGCTTTTTCTCTTCGGCGGGACTTTGCTCTGAAAAAGAGACGAAAAGAAAAATTGGAATTAGAATTTGACTCGCAATTCGATTTGGCAGAAGCAGGAAACATACTCAATTATAAACATTGTATCGTTATTCTAAATTAAAATTAAATTTTTTTTTAAGAAATCGAGTCGTTTTTCTTGTAAAGCTTCAAAATAACGTACCGATCTCGGAATCTAATCGTTCATAATTAAAGGACCCGGAAACTTAATAGAGTGAACTTACTTTTCAAAATGTTCCTCTCTTCAAGTTCCTCCTGGGTCGGCCGCATGCTCAGCCGCCTGAAATGAAAATGGCACGAGAATCAATGCAAGTTCATCGGCCGCTTTAATCTTCCTTCGCGAGCGAGAGAGATATTCGAGGGAGAAAGCGAGGCGTCCGCTTTGTGCAAACAATGTGATTCACCGCGAGACCACTCGTCCTATTATTCGCGCGTAATCTTTTCAAGAGACAGCTGTTATTTCAAGCTCGTTTTCACATGAGCCGGATCAGTCGTGACGGACTGACGGTGGAAAAAGGAAAGGGAGAAGAAACTAGAAATATATATATATATATATATATATATATATATATATATATATATACGCAGTTCCATTATTACTGAAAAATAATTTTAATAATGAATTCTTTGACACGGGGGAGAAAAAACAGAGAGATGATCCGGATCGCGAGTATTAAACATCAAGAAGGCAAGGAGATAATGAAGCTTTAGCGATATCCTATCTCCGGAGTTGATTTTACGCAGCTCTCATTACATCGCGCCAAGATATTTTACAGCAATTATATTTTTCATAATCGACATCGTGACCGTTCGAGTGAAAATTTGTACGATTTCCTAACTCACCAGGGGATCCCTCGATATTCCTTGAAGTAGATTGTCAGTTAAACGTTAATTTTCAGTTAGACGACAAGAATTCGTTACAACGTGCCAATTTGCAAGCATGACGAAGCTTTCGACTAAAATACAGACGAACGCGAAATCCTCTTGGCGCAATCGTGCGAACGGTGATTTGATAGACGACCGAACAATTGTCTCACCTGATAAGCTTGGCGCCAATGGCCTCCTTCGTCTCCTGCCTCTCATTGTCCGACTGCAGCTGAAGGATGTTCCTGTTGATGAGCTCCTGCCTATCCGGCCTGAGGGAGAGTTTCAGCGAGAGCGATTCCTTGCGCGCGATCTTGGCTGCCAAACGGTCTGTCGAGACAGAAGGCATCGAATCTGCGTTTAATTCCATTAATCCGCTATTAATGCACTGTTTATCGCATATCTACACACAGAAAAATTCATACTATCTACGAGTAAATATACTCGTTCTAAGCATTTAGTAAGTTTACATGTTTATCCGCAAATCTATTTTAAAGTTATCATAAGCACCACATTTATTTAAAACATATTCTGGACAAGTATATCTTAAACTATTATTAAGAAAATATATTCTTAGCTGAAGAAAACTATTACTTAAACAAAATAAAATAAGTAATTCAAAAAAAGTATTTTACGTTCAAAGTGATTTTTCCTATAATCTCATATTCTATTATAAGCTTACTGTTTTACAGCAAACCTATTCCTCTTTCAATAAAGTGAAAAATACTTTTTTCTCTCTTAAATATTCTTGTTTATATTAGTTTTCTCTTGATTTCAGAGGAATCCTTTTGAGGTCAATATAAGAGTAAAATCCTCTAAGATTTAGAGGATTCCGCGTATATCGAAATTATTTTTTTTTTTGGGATGTTGTTTTTCTCGTCTGTAGAATGAATATTTTTCTGTGTGCATACGAAGGGAAATACGTCTTATTTATTACAGGCAAAATCGCAGAAATTAACAGGTGGAAACAAGTTAATTTCAAGATAATTATTTAAAGTGTTAAACGCATCCTTCTTTTTCGTTTCGTATTCCATAGATTTAAATCAGCATATAAAGTCCAGAATGAGTTTTGCACAGACGCCCATTGAAGTGCGCATCGATGTTAATTAATTTCGCGTCCGATCGCACGTCACGATTGCTGATTAATTACCCTCCACGATCAACGAGCAGCTGAAGCTGCGATGCAACAGCAGCGGGGCGTGTTTCGTCGGCTCGAGCGAGGCGCAGACGATCGACATCGTCGACGCGGTCCATATCGACAGCATCGTATCTCTCGCTCTATCTCGCTTCTTCTACAAATGCAATTTCGAGGCGAAAAGCGCACGAAACGTGTCCGAAGGGACGGAAATCGTCGCTCCGACGATATTAATTACCGTCGGCCCTCGCACTGGCTATTCTACCTCGAATTTCAGGAATTATCGTTCAATCATGTTGCGAGAATTAATTCGAAATAGAGCGAATATATAAATTTCGAGAGACCGACGGCGAAGAAATAACTTTACGATTGCCTACGCGGTTTAATAAAAATTCGACGGGCGAAAATCCGCGTCGCGATAAATCCGGGCGGAAGAACGACTTGAAACTGAGCGACTTGCCAGCTATTTTCGGGGATTAGTATAAGCCACCTCTTAAGCAGTCGTTTACAAACACATACGCGTGACCTGGCGCGAGTATAATTAGTCCGGTCGCTGAAGACTGATTTAAAGTGTTGAGCAATCGCGCAAATGTATCGTGGGAAAATCAACATAGTGTTCCCGTGAGACGTTTAATCTGCTAGTATTACACTGTTAGGAGTATGTGTGAATGTCACACACTTTTGGCGTGTGATGTGTGTCTCCCGTTTTAAAACGCTTACACGGAGAGAATTTTTCGTTACATTTTACCGTAAAATTCACTACAAATTTTAACATGTTTGGTGATAAGAGTGGGATAACTAGGCAACTAAATAAAAAAAAAAAAAACCTGCTAAATATTACCGAAAATGATAGAAATTTGTTAAATATACAACAGAAAATTCTATAAACTACCTAATAAAAATTACCAAGCAGATTGTAATATTAATCAAACAGATTTTATATTTTATTGTGATAGATATGAACAAATCAGAGAGAATTTATAAAAATCTTTGAAATATTAGTTATCCCACGATTACCGTGATTTTTAGGCTAAATTTTTAGAGAAAATTCTCTCCGTGTATGAATGTGTGAATTTTTAGAAATATTCACACGTTTTTTAAAAATTCACACACTCGTAGACGTTTTAAAATGGGGGACACACATCACATGCCAAAAGTGTGTAATATTCATACATTGCTTCCAACAGTGTAAGTTGCGCCATAAGCGTCTGACTCGGCAAAAAGATTATTCATGCCGATTATATAAATCCTCCGAATTATTAATTTATTAATAATTACATAATTAAATAAATCCTTCTTACGAGTAATTCATCTATGTTCAATCTCCTCAACACTGAGAGAGAAATATAGTTATTTTTGGCCTCAACCATAATTTTATAATATTTCTAACAATAAATATGATTAACTTAACTATGTAAATCATTATGCTAACGATAGTTAGAAACGTTAGAAATATTATGAAATTGTAGTTGACGCCAAAAGTAACTATATTTTTCTCTCGGTGAAGCAGAGCAGAGAATCGAAGAATAAGAATCTTGTAACAAGGAGGAAATTAAAATTCGGTTCCAGACGTTTAACGATTAAACGAATTCCCTCTGTCTGGCATTCGGGGCCGTGAATCACGGACAAATTTATTCAACGAAGCGCTAAATGCGAAAGCATGAATCTTAAGTTCTTTGAGGAGCGCTTATATTGATTATTTGACACCGGCATATCGGAATTTCCACTTTCCTTCGAATTTTCTGAACCTTCGTAAATGTTTGTGAAAGTTTCGTCAGTCAAGTTTCTCCGGACTTCGGGGAGTTTTTTTTTTATTTGCACGTGTCACAAAGTTTTCCTGACACCTGCGATTGACTCAGCTTCTTTTTTCCCCGGCTATATTTTCGAGATTTAGAGCGGTCCGCCGCGTCTCTCCTTTCCCAGTCGCGAGAAAAGGGAGAACGTTATCGCGAATACACGGCGCGTAGGGCTGTTTATGAATTCGTTCGGAAGTTCATTTCGAATCACGTCGGGAGAGTTTGAAACCTCATATCTCGATGGAAAATTGCACGAGCAGGGGCGTGAAATAAACATGGCCCTCGCTTTTGCGTAACTGCATTCGTGACTGCGCATTTTTATCGCGATGCACACGACGCGATTTAAGCTTCTGCCTGCGATGGAATGGTTGATATGGATCTTTGAGTGCCACGGAACATATTTATTTTCGCGAAAAACGATGCGATTGACTTTCATCGAGGGTACTATCGATCACCGGCTGTAGTTTTTCATCAGGCAACGAGTAGGTAGAGCGCCTCCATTAAAATTTCACGGGAGCAACATAAAGTTACTGTCTGCCTAACTGATTGCCGAGAGGCAAAAGCATGTGTTCCAAAAATATCGAGGAAAAATCACATTGCAAAATTCATCCCATTATTTACATTGATTATCACAATATAGACTGTGCCACAATGTCGCTATTATATTCTCTGATACATATTTTATGCAGTTTGCGTAAGCTAAATTGATGTAGACTAATGATAATTAATATTTATCATTAATGATTAAGCATCAATTCAATTAGCAAGTTACATAATGAATAACTATTTATTCTACTTTTTAATATTTTAATTATAATTAATTATTTCTTTAGAGTATATGTGACACAGGTTGTCTCTCGATCAATCACCCAAAAAAAGTATTTTACGTTGAAAGTGATTGTTCCTATAATCTCATATTCTAAGCTTACTGTTTTATAGCAAACATATTCCTCTTTCAATAAAGTGAAAAATACTTTTTTCTCTCTTAAATATTCTTGTTTGTATTAGTTTTCTCTTGATTTCAGAGGAATCCTTTTGAGATCAATATAAGAGTAAAATCTTCTAAGATTTAGAGGATTCCACGTCAATCACGTATATCAAAATTATTTTTTTGGATGATACATTGAAAAAAAATTCTGTTTACACTGAGAGAAAAATATAGTTACTTTTAGACCCAACCACAATTTTATAGCATTTCTAACACTAAATATAATTAACTTAACTCTATGTATCATTATATTAACTATAATTATCAGTAGAAATCCGAAAGTAACTATATTTCTCTTTCAGTGTAAAAACGGAGAATCGGAAAAAACTTGTGGGACTGATCAAATATTCTGGTTATTATAAATTATAAAATATTGAGTTCTATTATAATATTTGATCAATCCTACACGATTTTCTGACTCGTCCGTTTTAATCAAAATTTTTTTCAATGTACGCAACCGATAAAATAAATAGAATACGATTTTTAATTAAAAAATTGTAAGTTTTTATGAGATGATCACCGGACACACACAATTTTCGCAGATTAAATATTTAATAAAAATCGACAGCGGAGCGACTTACTTTTCTCATCGTCGTAATCTTCCCTGTAGAGGACCTGTCCATCGCCGGAGTCGCCGTCCGCGTCTTCTCGGATGACGTAAGGCCTCGCGTTCTCCTTGTTCTCCAATGTGCAGGGTAGAGGGAGGCCGAATCTGACCGGTCGACTGCTGAAAGAACGAGGACGTTGCGGGCTCGTTAGTGCGGGTAGCTCTACGGTGCTTCACAATCGCTGGGTCGATGCTACGTGAATCAATGTTCTACTCTACGGTGCTACAAGAGAACGAGATGCGAATGGGAGGGTGTATGCCGGGGCGGAGGAGGGAACGGAGGGGGAGAGATGCATAGTGGCGTGTGCGACACGTCGAGAACAACGGGGTGGTGAAACGACGGCCACGTGAAACGACAGACTCTCGCGCGCATTTCGCCCGTGTCCACCCAAGTCCGGCTGTTACCCGTTCGACAACGTTGAATGCATACACGCGAACTCTATTATTCGTATCGCGCGCACCGCGCGACGATCTAAAGTCTCTTCGGCGACACGTTCGCGCACAACGTGAGAGTTTATCGCCGAAATTGGTAGCTACGCAACGAACATGGGAAAACTCCCCGGTGAATTGCAACGACTATGGAAATTAACGCGATTCGGCGCATTCAACGTGCTCGAACTCGCTCTGCCTCGTTCTCGGATCGATCCGTAAAGCGCCGCTACTTTGGCTGTCGCTTGCATCGGAGAATTTTTGAATTTCCAACTTCCAAAGTTATCGTGGCCAATTTTCTTCCGAGAACAGGAGGAGAGCGCCGGGGGATGGTAAATGTTTCACGAATATTTAACACGAGCGCTTCTCTTGACGGTTTAATGTTCCCGACAAGAAGTCCTTTTTTCTTTTCTCGTGGCAGTTTATCGTAAGAATCTTTCATAATATTTACATTTAATAATACAGTTTAATAATACATTTAATAATACATTCCCAAAATTTGCCGGGAAAATTTTAATCTTCTCTTTGTATTGCGCTTCACGTTCCTAAGGATTATTAATATTGCGAAATTATTGGAAATTTCGTGAAAGTCCGAACGTGAGGCACATTACAATTTCTGCCAATTATATCTTTGCTCTAATATTTAATTTTTTTTCCTCAAGCGGAGTGCGTGACGTCAAAAGCGAAGTGCCTCGGGTTAAATATTTTCAATGTTAAAAAAGCCGACGCGCTTAAAGCATCAAAGCTGCAATAATGTAATATGAACAAAAGCTCCGACAGTACTGTCATTTCTTGCTGTAACGTGCTTAAGATTTGCGTAAAAATCTTATGAAATGACATGAAATATACATTTTAACTCAATATCAATAAAAGACATTAACTTTTTAATACGTAATTCCCACAAATACGGATCTTGGAAAATATTCGAAAAGTCGATAAATTAATAACGATTAATAACGATTTGTATTAATTTAAAATATTGGATAATATCTCGTTCGTAAGTTTTCCTCTGGTTTCTACAGAAACTGCGGCTTAGCAGAGAAGAAGTTACAGACGAGAAAAAATGTAATATTCATTACAATAATCACGATTAATGTACAATTTTATCCATCATTACACAGAATATTTAAAGATCAGGTACATATCTCACAGAAATACATTGAGAAAAAATTCTGGTTAAAAACGGACGAGTCAAAAAAATCTTGTTAGGATTGATCAAATGTTCTGGTCATTATAACAGAACTCAATACTTTATAACTTATAATAATCAGAATTCCTATTATAATAACCAAAATATCTCATCAATCTCACAAGATCTTTCGTCCGCTTTTAAACAGATTTTCTTTCATGTAATTATTAATAATATATAAAAAGGGTTACATGCTTTTTCGTATAACGGGATCAACAGGGGATTAAAATGCAATCGAAATAATTTGAATGCCCAAGATAAATGCACCGAGAAAATTGAGGTCGGGGAAAAAGTCGTATACTCACAGGAACGAAATAGTTAACCGACACTTCCTCTCGTCGTAATTATCCGACTTACACAAATTGCGCGAGCTACTTCGCGGGCGATACCGTCGACCGATGACGGATCGCGACTCGCGCGATCGATCGATCACGCGAAAAGGAAAGTAGCGAACTCGTCCGCGCCTCTCGCGCGATATTCGACTCACGTGATGTGTCGTGCGTGATCGAATGGTGCGGCGTGACAAGCGTAAGACGAGAGATTTTTCATGGGTTTCCCTAAGGTTTTCTCATGCTTAAAACGTCGGACGGTGCGTTGCCATGCTCACGGTACTCGCGTGACTCGCGGGAGGAGTCACTGAGAAAGAGAGGAGACTAAAGCGTTTTTCTTTTATTCTCTCGCGATCAAGCGCGCCGTAAGACAATGACGATATAATACATATATATACATATTTGTATGTATATACATATATAAGTATATACACCATCGGTTTGCAATGTTTGCATACATGCTTATAGTTAGACCAATGTCCAATTACCATATTCTCATCCTAGGCCTCAACGGTGGCCTTCTGGTTAAGCATAAGAAAAATACGATGCTTTACTAATGACTGACATGTTAATGACAGGTGCACGAATTACATTTCATGAATACTCGCCTGAGAGAGCGTATTATCCTTTAATAATCCCGTCTCGTATTTCGGGTTTCATCGTAATATTGCGCGAGCAATAACGTGTACGCTTAACACGTTGTTTACCCAACCATTTATATGGCTTATCGTGTATATAATATATCGCCATGTAACGGAATTTTCATTATCATAAATATGGTGATATATATCGTGATAAGCTATTGTGTAATATCATCAAATAAGACTTTATCTTTACGAATAGCATGAATTGTTTATTTTTTACTTTATTTCGTTCTTTTAGCTATTTATGTCATCTAGCTATAACATTTATATTAAAATTTATATCAAATAGTATTTATTTTTTGTAGATATATTATTTTTAACTTTGATAGAGCTAATCATCAGTAATTACTAATTACAGTAGTAATCACCAGAACACTAAGTCACCAATTACAAATGATGACAGTCGACATATTAATATTAAAAAGCTTATTATTACACTTAATAGCCTTAATCTCAAGCCATCTTAATGTCAAATTACATTTTAAATGAAACTTGCTATTATATAAATTGGGATCGACGTCGTGCAAAAGATTTATTTAGGATAATCGACGTAAGCTGCTAAGAAAACTCTCCCAAGCAACGCGAGACGGGAAATTAAAGGACTACGTTCAGAAAAAATTAGGGCTCTTCGTCTGGTTTTTACTCTTTTCATTAAAGCCGAGCGTAATAATGCCGTGGTGGAGCAGGGTACTCGAAGCCTGCTTGTAGATCTGATGCTTCTCGAAGCTTTCGATATCAAACAACGAGAGACCCGCGAGAAAACGGGCTTTTGAGGAAGTGATTTTTAATTAAAGAAAAGTCGTCGACGTAGGAAGCGGATTATCCCGGCGAATTTGCGCCGGGGTGACTCTCGAAGAGCGCCCGATTCTTACGGCGAGTTTCGAGTTTCGATGCAAAGCGTTCGAAAGGAATTCACGAATGCCTGCGCTTTGCATTCGTTCCGTGCTTTGTTGTCTTTTAAACGCTGTCACGACCGTTGCAAAGTGATACGATTTACGAGCTTTTGCGATTCCAATAATTTTGTAATGCGTTACAAAAGAGATGAATTCTCCTCTCAGAAGTTTTAATGCAAGGATGAGTTGAGAATAATTTTTCAAATATAAAATGAATACAGCTTTGGACTTTTTTCATTCTTGCATTCTAAATTTTCCATAAATTATATTCCTTTAGTTAAAAAAAGTTTAATAAAAATACGCATTTATATTTTTTATTAATTATTTATCACGAATTATATGAACTGTATTTTGTGATTTTATCCTTATCTGAATATTTTGGATCAACAGAAGTAATTTTAAGTCTGGATCTCCGATTTTCCTTCCCGAACGCTTTTGCAACGACAGATATATTCGAGCATGTGTAAAAACGAATTCTGCGAATCGCAGGAAGGCACTAACTTGAACGAGGCGTGGAGCTCCTGGCGAAGCGTCAGCGGCCTGTTCTCCTGCGTTGGCGTGTTCTGCGGCGTGCCGGGTCCGCTTCCGGAGCCCCGTTTCTTCAGGACGCTCTTCAGCGGCACGGCGTGGAACTTGGGTTCCTTCGCCGGTATCTCTTCAACACGAGACGTGTCGATCGCTGGATCTGGTTGCGACACCCTGAAGGCGTACATATTATCGTCCTCTTCCTCCACATCAACATCTTCCTCATCTGTCGGGGCAAGTCGCAAGAAAATTCGCATGAAGAAGCTTCGAATCAACGAAATGCGATAATTTCTCATAATTTACATGTGGAAATTAAGAGCTTCAAGTTTGCACGGAAAAAGCTCAAATGGCTACTTTGTCATTTATTAAAGGTCGGAAATATATTTAAAACAAATTCAGTGTAATTTGTACATAATAAATAAATGCATTACAGAAATGTATACAGACGTGTCGATTGCTCTTTCGGATTCATATAATTATACGCTATGTTGGGGTTAATTTATGGATATTCAATGATACACAATCATTACGATCGATAGTCAATAACCAAGCTCGCATCATGGAGGCGAATCAATGCAACAGGAAATTGCGGTCATCAATTAGAGCAGACGGATAATTAACAATGAAATTAAATTCCCAGTAATGAGATAAACAGTATAAAATAATTCCATAATGATATGCATCGTTACCGCGGCCGTAATTTTATAATTTTATATATCGCGATATTGAAAATCAGAGAATAACAGAAAGAAGCAAGTGTATGGCTATTTTACGTTTATTACGGGACATTAATTTATCGGTCATTTTAAAATCATGTCAACAGAGGAGATTCCAAGCGACGAAGGAATTCTGTCATGTGACTAATTGCTCCAATTAATTGCTCCAATACTCTTCCCTTTCGCGGCATTAATGTTTCATTACAGATACTTACCCTCGTCCTCGCAGTCTGAGAGCGGGATTTGCCGTTGTCTCGCCAGCAAAGTGGGACTCGGGGAGCTGAACATGGGCGGGGGTGGTATAGGGCCGATCTCACTCAACGGTATCGGCGGTTCTGGGAGCTCCGACAGCATCAGGGTATTTTGAGGTGGTAACGGATAACACCTCTCGATAACCTGCTGGTTGTCGGCGCTCTGATCCAGCACCCCCTTGTCCACTGAAAACAGAAAGAAAAGCGCGGCTTGTAATGTCACATCGAGACAATCGTACGTCTATCTAGATTCATGCCACTAATTAATATTATTCTATTTTCTCTCTTATCGAATTAATCATTCATTTTTTTCAATATCAGTGTTTCACTGAAAAAAAAATTCTGGTTAAAAACGGACAAATCAGAAAAATCGAATAGGAATTTTGGTTATTATAAGTTATAAAGTATTGAGTTCTATTATAACAACCAGTATATCTGACAATCCTACAAGATTTTCTGCCCTGAAAGAAGAATTAGTTACTTTTGGACCAAATCACAATTTCATAATATTTCTAATGATAATTATGGTTAACGTAATGATGCATATAGTTAAGTTAATCGTATTTATTGTTAAAAATATTATAAAATTATGGTTGGGTCCAAAAGTAACTATATTTTTCTCTCAGTGTGATTCGTCCGTTTTTAACCAGAATTTTTTTTAGTATTTTAAAATCAATCGCTAACTCGAGACGCCGTTATTATCTAGCGCTGAAATGCTAGATAATTATTTTCGATTTGCTCAGAAAACGCCGCATCAAATGCGATCGGAAGAAGCACGCGCCCAGTCCCCGATAAAGTTACATCGAAGCCAGTAGTTGCAAGAAATGTGATTCATCCTCGCGGTGCAGGAGCAACACAATATCTTGGCAAACGAACGAAATCCCACGAGCTCGTTGCAGCTGCTAGGTGAGACTTGCGCAACACCGTTTGCGGGGCTTCGCCGAATTTATTTATTATTAAATCCCCGTTGCCCGTCGCGTCCGGCACGCCGGGGCGGAATTTTTAATTTGGCGCTGTCGCTTAGCGGGCCGCGGCTGCGGGGCGTTTTTCATTTCAGAAATTTCACTTCATAAAGCCCGGCGTATTTTTCATGAATAACGACCCGTCGTTACACTCACGACCAGTATCGGTTGGAATGTTAAACAAGTCGGGTAGATGCGCGCGCTCTCGCGCTGCTGGGCCATTTGATAATGTCGCGCACCTAAATTCTGACACAAAAGGACCAAGTTCCAGGCGGTTACCAGGCGAGATACTTCGGCTACCACGCATTCCCCGGGGATTGCGTCCGGCCGCGTTTGATCACCAACACATATTTGATTCCAGCCCGGTCGAAATTTATCACGTAAATTTTAGGCGACGTATGGGCCACGTTATCATGCCAGTTTGCACTGTGCGTGTCGGTGTGCATTAATCTCAAACTTATTTGAATAAATGTATGTTTCCTGAGTATGCACGTTATTATCAGCTTTTATTGGATATGCTGATAACAGCGTTTCTGACATCTCGCAGAAATTTCCCTTAGATTTTTATTTTTCTGAAAAAAATTTCATTTTCTCATCTTTCGACAAAATGTGAAGACGAAAAAGAATGAATGCGAAACTGTTGAATCAGTTTAAATATACTGAATTTCCCTGGACATTGCATTTTAAAGCGTTCCGTTTAATTGAACAATTCAGAGTTCACTGAAAATTTCAATACGTAGATATCGATTACGTATGATATCGATGAAATGTCAAAATCGAAGAATATCGTGTTTACATTTCAATGCTACTGTAACCAGTCCGAAAATATAATAACTTTATAATAAGAGATAGACATGAGTATTGTATAATACATTTAAGCCCGTCTGCTCTGGTTTCGCTTCTCAAAAAGTAATAAAAATATGTAAATAACATGGAGCATCGTCAAAGGGACAACGAAATCTAATAAAGGAACTAAAGGAACTCCACAATAATTGTATTCATGTAATGCGAATTCGCGGAAACCCATCGCTCTTCGTTGAATTAGCGCATAATGAGGATGCTATTATGGTTTATAAACTGATAATCCTCTCGGAATGGAGAGAAAACTCTAATTCGAAAGTTTTTATACGATGCATAACGATAGCTGCATAACAAATATAAACCAAGTTTATGTCTGATGCACTTGTGGATCTTTTATACGCCGTAAAAATGCGAGACATTTTTTAAGTAATTACCGATCTATAGATCAGAATTACAGTATATGAACGAAGAATGTAAAATATAGTTCGCAGACAACAAACGCTTACATATTCTATATAAAATTAATTATTCCTTATTATATACGACAGCATTTGTTAAATATATTACACATGTTTTACGTATACGTCTTATTTTTAATATTATTTTAATGTCTTATTAAGGAAACTCTTTAAAAGACATTTTTGTATAAAGTCCTTTTCAGTAACTTTTCCCTCCCTCTCTTTACGAATTTCTACCATTCCAACCTTTGTTGTAAAATCGCTTATTCTGATTGATGTACGCTGCGATTTCGGCGAACTTTTCTCTGAGCGACGACTTTCTCTACGTGACACGCATGCTCGCCGGTTCGCGAGTGTGTACTCACTGTCGAACAAGATCAGCCTCCTGGCTACCACCCTGGCGTCGAGGGTGTTTGGCCTGTTCGGCTTTTGCTGGTCCCCGGCATCCGGGGCCGGGCCCGGGACCGGCATCGCCGAGCCCATATTGGCGGCCTGCGGCTCGCCGCTCGGCGATATCGCGCCATTCGCATTCTGTTCAGTCTTTTCCTTCTTCGGCTCTGCAACAGAAAAAAAAGTTCGACACCGGTCAGACACCGTGGCGGGATGTATGCGTCGAAAAAGCGGATTAAGCTGAGCCGGGCTGCGTCGATTTCACCGTCCCTGCGAATTTTCGAGTCGAACGACGCGCTCGCTCAGAGAAAAGTCCTATCGAATCCGCAATAAAAAATTATGAATCTCTCCCCCTCGTTATCCGATCATTCTACCGCGAGACCGCTGCGGTTACTGCGGCGGATAGTATTCGATCGATGTTTTCGCCGGGATGACTTATCGGCTTCCTCGGTGCACCACGGTTGCGTAGATGGGACAACGTAATCCGTTAAGTCACTTCTTGATCGAGGGCGACGTTGCGGATATATTTAAACCGCTTGCAAAAGCGAGTACCCTCGTTTATATATATATACGTAGCGTTAAGTAATATTTAAACAATATTATCGTGTCACGTAATTATAAAAATTTATTGAAAATTTAACGCCGGCAAAAGGCAGTTAAAGCAAATCGTTCATTATACCCTCTGTGTTAAATGCAGTTTCAATTACGAGCCTTTATTGGCTACCAATAATGAGTCACGAATCTGTTGTTAATAATCAGCATTATTTGTTCATTAACTGGCGATACATGTGACCACGGGGAAAGGGAAAACCGGGTCACGGCTTGCCATTGCCAGCCGCGGGTACAGGGACCTTCAAATTACGTTTGTCTTCGCCGGGGTAACGGACATTCCGCTGACTGGTTGTCGACGGGAATCTGTTCGGCGTTGCAAAAGTTCGACATACGCGCCGTGATGGCACCCGTGATATCAGCCGACAAAAAGGATACGTCGATTTCCAGGACGGACACATCGCAGCGAAGCGGAACAAAAAGCATCTCGCGTGCAGCGCGCACGTTATTGACTGCTGACTGTCGGTTTCGGAAATCCATTGTGGATTTCGAAAAGTTGACACATTCCCGATTCGACGATTAAACGCAGCGCGAGACCTTTAAAAATTCTCTCTGTACCCGGCGTTACGTACATATCGATAAATCAATTGGCGACTCGAGAGAGGTGCTAGTCAGAATATTTTCTGACATTAATGATGTACCGTTCATTTTTCCCCTGGATCTAACATATCCTTCATTGCACGGTGAAATTATTTAAAGAAACGTTGGTTAAAACATGAAGTCGCTTCGTCCGATTAGTCTTTCTGCATACATTTTAATTAATTATTGGAAAACTCGGAAAATTTATTAATTTCGCGATTTTACACACGTTCTCGTTTAATTAGTGTACCAATTAATTTCAACAATTATGAAAAGTTACGACTGAAAATATCAAGAAAGTAAATAACAAGAAAATAAAATGACTGCAGCTTGTTTTCCTTGAATTTTTTACTACACGAAACTTATTATCGAGAATTTATAATGTACAATTTAAGAAACCATAATTGCCATATGCCACGATATTTAATCCTGTCGTAATTTCTTATAAAATATGTAGCTGAAGCTTGATTTTTACAAGAAGACCGTAATGCTTAAAACGTATAAATTGCGTGAAATTTTCCCACAAATAAACACCATCGAGATTATCGAGATAGATGAAGTACAGTATTGCGACAATGTGCGTCATTGAGTACTGATATCAGAGATAATAAACCCGCAGATTGGGAGCGGCCATACTCAAAGGACGTGCACAATGCTGCTTGATGACGAAAATGAAATGCTATTCCAAATATACTGCCGAATATAGAGAGACCGCGCGCGGAACGAGATAGGACTGAGAGAGTACACAAAGATTATACGATTGATTCACAGAAATTACGAGTTACGGTGCGTGTTCGCTAATGCTGAATTTAAGATCAAACGTATTAATACCCACAATTGAGGCGGACTGTATCCGCCGATCGATTTCACCTCGACTGAAATTGAAGTGGCGCGATCGATTTTCCGGCGGAAATATGCGCGAGATCCTCCCCATGTTTGGCGGCTCTTTTGCACCACAAAGGCTAAATAACGGGATAGCCGGGGAGCGAAGATGACTTACTCCGGGTCGTCGATAAATATTAAGGCGCGGGTGTCGTGAATACTGCATAAAAGGAGGAAGAGGGGACAGCTTGCGGGAGAATAGAGATGAGAAATTGCCAGTTTCAATTTCCGAAAGAATACGCCTTTCTCCCCCGTTCGCTCGCGTGATAAAGATCGATTCGATTCCGCCGGGTTTTACGCGTCCCGGAAGCTCCGCCGACGTCTCACTTTGGGAGATCGCCAAAGAAATCTCGAAGGCATGACGAGCAGGCGTCGGCTCTTTCGACACATTACTAATAACATCAATATATAGCACACCATGGAAGCGAGCAGCTCTGCTCGCCTATTCTAGAGCTATTTTTTAACATTTGATCCATTTTTATTAATTCTGGAAACAGAAATATAGTACATGTGAATATTGAAAGAAATACAGTGTTTTAGCTTTATTAATTAATACTCCAGCTCATACTGCGCATTACAATATAAGATAAGGTACACCCCAAAAAAAATTTTATACACGTGGAATCCTCTGAAATCAAAGGAAAAGTAATATAAACAAGAAGATAATTTTCACTTTATTAAAAGAGGAATATGTTTGTTGTAGAACAGTAAGCTTAGAATATGACATTATGGGAAAAACCACTTTGAATGTAAAAGACTTTTTTTGGGTGTATATAATATTATATTCAAGAATTTCGTTCTTTAACCTTTAGCATCTCTAACATTTTAATTGACATCTTCAAAATTCTGGAAACAGAAAAATACAGTCCATGTGAATATCGAAAGAAATTCAATGTTTTAGCTTTATTAATTATACTTCATCTCATACTGCGCATTACAATATAAGATAAGGTACACCCCAAAAAAAATTTTATATACGTGGAATCCTCTGAAATCAAAAGAAAAGTAATATAAACGAGAAGATAATTTTCACTTTATTAAAAGAGGAATATATTTGTTGTAGAACAGTAAGCTTAGAATATGACATGGGAAAAACCACTTTGAATGTAAAAAACTCTTTTTTGGGTGTATATATTATATTATATCCAAGAATTTCGTTCTTTAACCTTTAGCATCTCTAACATTTTAATTGACATCTTCAAAATTCTGGAAACAGAAAAATATAGTACATGTGAATATCGAAAGAAATTAAACGTTTTAATTTTAATTACACTTCATCTCATATTGCGTATTACAATATAAGATAAGGTGTGCAATATGTTAAATCCAGGAATTCGGTTCTTTAGCATCTCTAATATATTAATTGGCATCTTCAAAATTATCTGTTAAACTTCCGACGCTGCGTTTAAGGTCAAGATCATTAATTTTAATGGATTGCGCTCTTACTTTCATAAATTTTCCGAAACAGCGCAAAATTCTCATTTAACAAAAAAACGCACCAACATCGGCTTAAGTTCGCAAAATTTAAATTGAATTTCACGCAGCTAGTCCGCGTCTCATTCACTTACTTCGCCAGTTGAGATGAACGATACGGCCCATAAATGATTAAACGCGGACGCGACTCGCGACTTCAGGCTCGCGCCGATTAATTGCCGCGAATTTCGCAATTAGTCTGCCGAGTGTCCCGCGTGTCACGTCGTCGCCGCGCTACTTGTCACGAATAACGCGTCTCATCCGGTGACTAATGTTCTCCGGCGCGCAGCGAAGCTCAAGTTCGAGCCGCGGGTGCCTTGCCTTCCTCCTTCCGACGCGTCGCGAGGCTCACACGGGACTGATCGCGAGCTAGAAGCTGGGTCCGCACGTACGGACGAAAATAGATGAATGACTTCGAGGCAGAGTGCGGCACATAATGCGGTGACCTTCCGTCTACTGTCACCGCAGGCCGCACCCCGCCGCTCGGTATGCAGCCGCGCGCGATATTTTCGAACGATCGACATTCCGCGCATTACTGCCGTGCATTCTCGCAGTTGAAAGTTCTATGAATTTTCCGCTCGCGGCCGCGGTCGTAGAGAAAAATTCCCTGGCGAACGCGGGGTAAACAATACGCGGAGAAAGAGCGATTTCCGGAGCGATGATACACAACCCCGATCGGTTATCCCGTATTACCTTGCGGTCAGCCAACGCGGAAATGCGGGCGAGTTTCCGCGCGAGAGAACTTCTCTGCCAAGTGCACGTACACGGGCGCGCGGCACCGAAGTTCAGCCGTGTACCGATAAAGCCGCACACATCGACCGCAGTCTCTCCGGCGGTCCTGCCAAGCGCACGCACTATCGCTCTCACTTGCGGGAGAACTTCGGTCGGCCGCGTCACGACCGATGCATCTGGAGGTTTCGGTGCATGATTCTATGAATAGAACGACGCGCGCGATGCCCGCACGCTCTTGGCAAGTCTCCGCTTTCCGTTACGTGGCGTTACGTTTGAGGAATTTCGGTTAACGGCGAGAATCCGCGATGGGGAGGAAAAAAACTGGAGCACCGGTAAATGAAACCGATGCGATTCCAACGTCACGCGATTTCCGCGGCACGCGAATGCACAGGGCAACGCGGATCGACCGCGGATATAGTTGCCTGAGAGAATACTTGCCAATTAAATGACAAATATATTTTTCATTCTTTCCTGTAGAAAAAGTAAAATATTCTTCTATCCTCACGTGGATAAAAATTTAAAAAATGTTCAAATATTTTATGGAAAAGGATAAATCGGTTGAATATTTAATTAATATTTAGTTAATATTTGGGAAACGCACAGATTGCTATTGTTTGTGTCGACACGACAAAACATATATTTACACATATTCGTGATTAGCTAACCGCCTAAAGCAGTGGCATTGTTTATAGAGCGTGAAACGCCACATGTGCCAGATTTTTAGAGCCAGTGGGCTTCGGCCGTGACACATATATGTATATAGCGCGTTTGAGATAAATAGCGGGAATCTCGTCACGGTCGGAGGAATTTTTATTCAAACGATCTCGTGCGAGATTTCGAGGAGGGCGTACAATATATATTTATCTCACTCCGATACAATTCGAAACGTAGCTCCGAGGAGTTATATTTCTCGCGGACGTTGCCGCGCCCTCCGACATGCGACCCGCGCAACAAAATTGCGACTGAAATATTTCAAAGGGCTGGCAACCGCCCTTGCACGTACGTCGGGCGCTCGGGGCGTAAACCTCAGCTCTGTGAAGTTGGCATCCCAAAGTGCACATTTTTAAAACACTGATATGGCATTTGATTGTCCACAGTTTGTCCGTCAATAATTGTTTTTTGTCCACCTTGCAAAAAAATTGAAAATAAACAAAAAATTTTATTGATTATCCCTAAGTACGATTTTTTAAAAATAATACATGGATTTCGATTGTCCATTATTTGTCCATATTTTTTCATTAATAATTATTTTTTGTCCACGTTGCAAAAAAAAATTAAAAAATAAGATAGTTGAAGAAACTTCATTACCTCTAAATGCATTTCTCTTAGATTATATAAATTTCTATTCTCCATTTGTTTAGATTTATCCGTAATGCAAAATTTGGATGAATATTTAATTAATATTTAATTAATATTTGGGAAACGCGCAGATTGTTATTGTTTGTGTCGACACAGCAAAATATATATTTATACATATTTATCATGATTAGCTAACCGCCTAAAGCAGTGGCACTGTTTTTACGTACTTAGAGATGCTCATAATAAAATTTTTTAATTTTTTTGCAAGATGGACAAAAACAATTATTGACAGGCAATTGACAGACAAATTGTGGACAATCAAATGCCATATCAGTGTTTTAAAAATTCGCATTTTGGGGTGCCAACAGAGCTGTAAAACCTCGTTCGCGATCGCTGCGCATCGCGAAAGCTTCTCCGCGGCGTCTTCCTCGCCGCGGCGCAGTCGCGGGGCCGTTTGGCTAACAAACGAGAGAAATAAATTACAGCGTGAGCCAGCGGGCCGGGCTGCATAATGAAGAGGGATCCGTCTCGCGCGTACGAGCGGGAAACAAAAGGGACGTACACTTTCATTTGTCTGGTTCACGCTGAAGCACCGGAGCGGCGCGTACTAGCGCGCGGTAAGGTGCTAGACGATATAGATGAGAGCTCGATGTTAATTGCTTAAGTTTCGCGATACTAACGCGGGGAGAGAGAGAGAGAGAGAGAGAGAGAGAGGGAGAGGGAAACACGTCCTCCATCGTTGGAAACCCCGGGGGAGATCTTGTTCGGTAACTCTCTTCGTTATTGCGACTTGCCTCTCTCCCTGGCGTTTCGCATTCTCCCTCGCGTCGAGTCCAATCGCGATCGAGATCTCGTTGCCCCACGTTCGAAACGAATAAATGACATTTTGTCTACGGTACTTAACTTGTTACCGTGAGTTAGCGTGCAACGTTGTTCGCCGGTGGAAAACCGGTCGACGGGGAGACGACGTTTCGAGAACGCGAGCGGGACGTTGTTACATCGGCGGAATATCAATGTGACGTCTCGATGACGTCAACGACGGATGTACGTTGATATTTTCGTGGCTCGTCAGGATGACAGCGGCGCCTGAGGTATTTGCGTAACTACCTCTCGCGCAGGTCCGTGACATCATCGTTCTTAGCGTGTGTAAACCACGTAGAAACTTTAGGAATCGCGAGGCTTCACGCTCGGCAGACAGGCGGGGTTATTTATGAGGAGCGTCGTGCGAGAGATCCATTTTTCTTTTCCGAGCGCAACCGCTTCTTACGGCGCATCTCACATGGCTGGAAATCGGTTCGCTTACGCGCGCTTCGGCAGACGGATGAGCCATTGATCGCGGAATATTCCGCATGTGCACATTCCACGGGGGGCCTTAATGCGCTGTTACCCGATAAGATGGAATCTACCGCGCGGATACCGGCCAATTCCGCTTTGCGGAAATGTTTTGCTTCCTGTTCATGCACCAGAAATAGAAAGGCGTCAGAAATAGAAGACCTGCGTAGAAATTCGATAAGAGACATTCGAGATCGGCGAAAAGAAAAGCGAAAAATAGCGTTGCAGAGAAATTTGCGCGTGCAATACAGAGAAATGTGTACACAAAAAAATTTGCGCGTGTGCACTGCGTTATTTTTATTTTAGATAAAAAATATCTATTTTTTCAAACGTGATTACTTTCTCTCTGTTTACAAAATAAATATATAGTATAGAGGAGGGATATGTATAAAAAATTCATACATAATTTACATATAACACATTAAATATTCCTACTTTAAAGGAGACTGAGTAATTTCTGTTTGCAAAGTAATATGAAATATTCACGAGGAAAGTTTTGTTTCTCGAGTCCATTTAACTCGGAGAGAGAAAGAGAGAGATAAGAATAACTTTTGTCCGCCGTCTGTTTGCTCCTTTGTTCTTTGTAGTGTATAATTGAGCATATAGTGGGCGAGCTCCTAGGAAGAGTCTTGTGTCTTCCATCGGGAGGCGATGTTGCGCACGAGGGAGCACAATCGTTATTCGTCTCTCGCTAGTTTTATCCGTATCATAATACTGAACTGCAGATTCGCGTCGTTGAGTCGACGACGCGTGCGATAGAGGTTTGACGTTATCTCGGTGGAAGGAAGCATTGTTTACGGGACCGCTCGAGTTTGGAGAACACTTCAACGTTTCCACCCGATCTCATCTTCCAACCCCGCGCGATCCTAACTTCCTCAGTCTATACCTCGGACACGGCAGTCTGAAATTCCAGTTACAGCGGCTTCGCCGAGAAAAGAAGTTTCTCTAATCGCTGCCGACCAGCCAGCTGCTCGGAACTGCTGCTCTTAGACCGTGTTCCTATTACCCGCAGTTGTGCGGTTTCGCGCACCTGATCCTTCATTTACCGCGGGCGCAGGCTACACACCAATTAGTATTAATCCAAGCTAATTACATTTTCTGTTCAAATTAATAACGTAAAATAATTCGCCATTTTTAGGAGTGTTGTCAAATTCATCGAAATTCAACGTATATATTTTTAACGAAATTTATCAAATTAATTTGTCAAAATAATAATTAACGCTAAGATTATCAAAATAGTCAAAATAATTTAAATATAACTTCTTTAAATTATTTAAATTTATTTATGGTACATTTAAGATTTTTCGTGACTTTTTTGCAATATATAAATAATTAAATTGATCACACAATTTATTTTCTTTTATTTTCTTTTTCAAATATATGTATACCTATATCGTCGGTAATTCTCTGTTAAACTAATCGTAAATAAAATAACATCGTTTGTTTTTAATTTGACTTTTTCGCCACCGGAATACATTACATTGCAAAGCATCACTTTTAACATCGCTAAAAGTAATCTTTCACCATTACGGTACGATTAAAAATTGTTTGCGACGGCGTCGCGCGCAATTAATCCGTGAATCGCGATGTAATTTTGTGGGAAAACAGCAAGAACTCCGGGATATGTGTACACACATGCGAATGCCCAGCGGGATACTCGTTAGGATGTAACGACATGCGGATATGTAGCGCCGGTGGATTTTCGCTATTGAAAAATCGCCGTCTCCCGGGCGCTCGTTCAGCACGTTCGAATGTCACCCACGTGTGTACGCGAGAAACTCGTGGGCGATCTAATCGCGGCTGATGTAGATTACGCTGCGGCTGCAATTTCGCGTAATTTGAGGTAGATCGTGCCACACGGCATCCGTTAGCATTCGGTAGCATCCGGTCTGCTTATCCGGATTGTCATCGAGTACACGGTGATCGAGTTTCGATCGCGACTAATAATTAATCGCGACAGTTTCGCCGAATCAAACTGCGCGACTGCGACGATCTCAGATGCGCTCGCGAGAGAATCCTTTAAGTTCCCACATTTAAGTAAAGTACATTTACGGTTGAAAGCATCTAATCCGTATGCGCCACGTTACTTTCTTTTTTTCCGCTCGCGAACACTGCACCAGCCGATAATTCTCGGCGAGAAAGCTCTATTTTTGGCCGCGTCACAACGAAGGTCGGATTCAAGTATGAAAAATGAACGTGCGAGGTGCAGCCTGTTTTTTTTTTTTCCACGGCCACGTACTCGCCGCTGTCATGCATGCGCTCGTGGAAATGAATATCGGCGAGATAGCGTAATCAAACACGTGTCTTACCCGTGAGCCCGGCGATGCAAAACCGGCTGCATCAGTTTACCGTGCACGGGAGCTTGGATAAATGGCCGCGATACGCTTTTCAATCCTCCGCGCATTACGTATCGGTTTCAAATATTACGGCATGTGACGGTTTCGCTCCCGGTGACATTTTTATTCCCGGGTTTCTCAATTCGTTCGCTCAAAAAATAATGTAACTTTTTTTTAATCATAAAACAGCGTTTTTACGTTCGCATTGATTGTGTGAGGAACGATAATACTTTCGCGAAAAGCTTTAATTTATTTTGCATTAATGTAAATAAAAAAAAAGTCTTCAATGTACGCAGAATTTTTCGCGATTATGCGAACCCGCTGAGAGAAAAAGAGCTTTCTTTAACCGGATGCGTTTTTTTTTCCGCTACCAGTTTACGCACAAAAGGCGAACGCGCAAAGAGAATTTTCATCTCTTTCGCTCGGGGAGGCGTGCGAAAAATACTAGCGTTTTCAGACCCGGCGGATAATCAACACGGGACTGGCGTAATAGCGCCCTTCATCACGCCGAGTGTTAAAACGCGGCGTTCCCACGGGAGAATCCGCAGACTATCATTTTTGCCCGCTCAGTTTTGCTGATAAAGCTGACCGGCCTCATCTTCCCCTTCGCATGAGATAAAATTGCGTGAAAAGACGAGTAACCTTAATAAAATCACGTGATAAAACTCTTGCGAGCTTATTCTACTCATCTAATACGCTATGTAGGTATCATGACAAAACGCACGTGAAAGGAATATATAGGGCAAATCGAAATTAAGCCGCTAAACTTTGCAGACGTGCCATATAATGGGGACATCTTTTACTTGGCGGAAATTTGATTGGACGTTGTCCCTTCTTATTAGATACTGCCGAGCGAAAATGACTCTCTTCCCATTTTATAATATCGAATAATAATAATATATATCAAAATGTATTTAATTGTGGTCTAAATTATTACATCTTGCCACATGACAAGCTGAGAAACTTTAAAACACATAAAGTTCTCAAAATGCCACTTCGCGTGATTATTATACAGTTTCAGTCGTTAGCTGCGTACTCGAAACATCAAGTTCGTTAGAACACCGCTTAACAAAGCTAGAATTATCCCCCGACGTCGTCAAGTGGAAGCGCTTGCAGTCAGACACGTTGTAAACGCTTGTTTCGTAATCACGAGATTCTCGCTAAATTTTCAGAGATGTTACTGAAGAGCTCGTAATCGCTTAAACGTTCAAGTGCCAGAAGTATTACAATGGCAGTTTTTCTGACGTTTTAATTTTTTAAGTTGTTCTTCATATACATATTTTACCGAGATCATAAGGAACTACTGAAATAAAATTTCTTTGTATCATAATCTTGTGTATTTAACGTAATACATATATAAAGATCCGCACTGAAAAAAATTCTGGTTAAAAATGGACGAGTCAAAAGAATCTTGTAGGATTGATCAAATATTGTAGTTATTATAGTAGAAATTCTGGTTATTATAAGTTATAAAGTATTGAGTTCTATTACAATAACCAGAATATTTGCTCAATCCTACAAGATTTTCTGACTCCTCCGTTTTTAACCAGAATTCTTTTTTCAGCGTGTATTAAAACTTTTGACGTTTTAATTATGTATTTCATAAAACTAGAAAATTTTTGCATTATAAAATCATATGCGTGAATCCGCATTAAAGTAATTCAATAAATAGAATAAAGTAAACAGCGCATTATTAACTTCAACGACGAGAGAAATTATTTTCGTCGTCCCGGTCTCTCACGATCTTCTCGACTTTCCTCATTCGTCGTACATTTACACGTCAAAAATCTACCCCGAAGGTGACAGCGAAATATCATCTCGTGTTCTTGCGCCATCCCTTACGCCCAGGCACGGAATGGATGAGCCAAGGCTACATATATATTTTGACCGTCGATCTGCGTGCGTCACGACGAGGTCGTTGATCCTATTTTCCTCCTACCTGGGAACGCTTTTCCGTCTTACATCGCCAGAAAAGTATGCGACGGCATCAGCGTTCCTCACGGCACGAGCCCCACTCATGTAATAATCAAAATAATCCCTTCGCTAAGTAATGGCCGGCGGATACGGGGGAGGAGTATGAAAATAAATCAGCGCTCTCTGCGTCGTAGAAATATCACGGAATATATACCCCGGCAATTTCAATATTTTGCCCCGAACCTCTCTCTATTTTGGTCTCTCTCTATTTAAATAATTATCTCGCATCTCGTTATACGAGAATATCTGCCGCAGATTGATTAAAACGCTCGCTATTTACGGGCGCGTCACTTTAATATTTTATTAACGCTGAAAATCCCGCGCTAAATTCCGATATAATGAGGATTTCGATAGCTCTCTCTGTGTGCGAATATTAAATGCAGTAAATTTTTTTATCAAGATTTTTCGATCGCTTTCACGCGGCCGTTAAACGCCGTCATGGGAAAGGGAGAAATTGCCGGAGAACGCGACGATTTGAAATAAAAATATCTCTCTCCTCTCGTTCGTTTTTGTTCACGAAGCTGGAGCAACGAATGTAACGGTGAAGGTATATTTTCCGATGGCAAAAAACGATCGATTTTAATTGCGCGCCCGCGCAATCTCGCAATTCTCTCTTCCGGACTGACCTGGTTGCAGATTGCCGGCGTGCAATAGTGTACATCGATTACAAAAGAAAACGCTATTTATTATGGATGGGCCCGGTTGACCAATGGCTCGTCGACGTAGCGCTGTATGTCCGCCGCAATTACCGCAATTAGAGCGTCATTCGCGGAAACATATGCGAATGCATGTGTCGTGAGCCGCGCGTACGTGTCATCGGCGTCCCTCTCGTAGCCGGACAAGGGTCGTGAAATCACGATGAAACTGCGTTACGCGGGCAAGACTATTGTTCGCCGATGTAGCGGATGGTACCGGGATGGAAATTATTTTTCCGGAGGGACCGCGACGCAACGCGAGAAGGCGGTCGGAAAAATCCCATTGGCAAATTGGGTCGATTCAAAGGAGCTAATTGCGTTTCCCGTTCTGCACGAGTCATGCGCGCGCTGCATCGGCTGGCACACGGTGAGCAATTATAAATTTCGTACCACTCGTTCTATTGTGCGCGGACTAACAGCCGGAAACCTAAACCGACAGTTACCATTGTTGCGCTCGTTGCGCCGAGGTCCATGCAAGATTGGATACCAGTCGTCCGTTAAAAAAAAAAAACCACGCGCAAAGACGTGGAGAACAACGAAGGATACAACGTCCGCAATTAGCAAATCGGGCGAACGTAATGCGGAGAGAACGTACGAGCATTATCGGATTTCCGAATCCATTGTGTTGCCGAGCTGTTAAGTATCGTACAAATCAACGCGGCCCGCCTACAATTCCATTAGGCAACTGCCGAACTGCGCGCCCTCGGCTGGCCTGCACAAAGCGCAATCAATCATTCGTAATAATTTCGCAATTACATCGGGTTGAATTAACCTGTAATTAATCCGTATTAAGTAACTCGAAGACAGTTTAGAAATCTGAAATAATTCAAGCGAGGCGAACTGAAGGATGATTTATTAGGGTGAGACGTTGCTTATTCGAGTGCTACTTTCTACGCGACTCCGGAATGGTCGACGCACGTCGGGCTCTGTCTAATCCGGGGACCATCGCTCAAATTTGTTCGGCCAGCCAGAGTATCAAATACACGCTCCAAGAGAGCTATTCTCGGCGGTAACAATTAGCGAATTAAGCGCTTTGTTCGTCGTAAGATACAGTTTGTTTTGCAGCTGGGTGTGAATAATGCGCCTCACACGAGGGAACGAAAGTATAATATATTGAAGGAGACAGGGCCCGGTGGTCTTTGGATGATATTTACAAAGCGAAAATACGCGAATATTTATACACGGCACACAGAGAAGCGGCAACGCCATTAGCGAAAATACCGTCTGGCGAAAACCTTATTATGACATTTTCGACGGAAAATGTAAAATGTAAATGACAGCTGTCGCGTACATGAGTATCAGTGGTCTCGCAGCCCTCGTTCAATTTCTGGCTTTATTAGAAGTCACAATTGATCCGTATTAAATCGGAAAGAGAAAGCTTTTTCATGGTTCGGTTTTATCCCGGCGCTTCGCGACTTAAGCGCTTTTGAAAAACGCAAACGTGGAAAGAGGCAAATTGCGCGACGTATCGTCGAGGCATTTTCGCTTTTCAACGCCAAACAACGCCGAACCGGTTTTGAGTATATTTACTCTGCCAACAGAGTAAAATACACGGACACACAACTCAAGTACTGGTGCAGCAGCACGCGAACTATCAACTTCCACGAGATAAGAGGAAAAAAGAGGCGAAAAAAAAGAGGAAAAGATCGCGCGAATAAAAGAAGAAAAACGAAAAAAGTCGTTGCGATATCGGCGCTGTTGCGGGCATCGAAGATGTAAATCCGGGGCGATACTTCTTTTTTTTTTACCGCCCATTTTCCTAACGCGCTGAGATTTTACGGCGACGGGATCTCGCCGTCCGTCGGGTGCGCGAGCTTTTTGCGTCCTTCGCATCTCGGAACCCTCCGCACTACAATGCCAGCTCCCGCCTGGGCAACCCCCGGCGCGGCATTCAACAAAGTGCGGGTTAATGCCGGCGGTGGGTGGCAGGTTCCTTTTTATCGCGTTTTGGCTGGAAACAGCTGCGAAAAGCGAGCGCGGAGTCGCCGAGTGAATGCTTTTTTTTATTTTTTTTAGAAAAACATTTAATGCGATTTACGGCGTATCGAGTAAAAAAGGGGGGAGAGAGAGAGAGAGAGAAATTGTGGCGCAAATATACATATATGCGAGAGAATGCGCTTTTTGATGCGACTGATAATTGCGAGTTTCGTTATAAATTCATTTGGATTATTATACAATTTTCCATCTCTATATAGATTACATTTAGGAACACGTAGATGTAGCGTATTTTATATATATATATAAAAAAACTGTAACTGAACACACTGCGCGAAATACGAAACTAATTCTCACGAGTACTTCCGCGTTTTGTTCGTGAGTTTCCGGTGGTTTCAGATTCTCCTCGAAAATTCTGGCAGCGACGTCGCCGGGAAGGAGCAAAAAGACAGCAGCGTCGGTAACCGTTAGTTACTTTTTCCCAATTAAAACTCCACCGGCCTTTTCCGTTAGGAGAACGAGATAAGGATGATGTCGGCTACAGTTATCGCGGGGATGCAATTAGCCCGAGCTAGGTCGCGTACCATCTCCATCCCCCGATGCCGCGAACCCTCATTTGCACGTACTCCACCTCGAATGTACACTTTAGGTACGTTAAAACGATTTTGAAATTTCGCGTTCAACAGTTTCGCGAATCTACGACGAAGATCGACTACTGACGGCTGCGAGACTAATTTAGCTGTCGACATCGTCATTATTCTCTGTCCGCCAACGAGACCGATAATCGCTCGCAGTTCCAATTTTGTCAAAAGGTTGGCTTGCAAATCTATGAGTCACCTGTTGATGAGTAAAAGAGTCATTTCCTCATATTGCACGTCGCACTTTTGGAGACAGTAATCTTATTACCTAACATAATGTAACTCTATTGCAAATCTCAGTAAAATATGCAAGTACATGTTAACGTATTCAGATCATTTTATCCCATTAAAATTTCTCTCATCTTTGTAATTTTATTTAATATGTAACCAAAGAAGATAAATCCCTGTAAAATTCTACGCCTTTACATTGAAAGAAAAATATAATTATTTTTTAACTCAATCACAATTTTATAGTACTTCTAATGATAATTATGGATAACGTAATGATGCATATAGTTAAGTTAATATTTATTGTTAGAAATATTATAAAATTGTGGTTGGGTCCAAATGTAACTATATTTTTCTCAGTGTAATATCTGCCAATAATAATTTAGAATCAAAATAGTATCTCTATACCATAGAATATTAATAGATACATCGTCATAAAGAGCAGAGGCAGTAAAGCAAGACCGAGGCTGTTAATTTAATTATATTAATCCCGGCGAAACGGCCTCGCTAGAATCTCGTTGATGACTCGCGTTTTGTGTCGCGCGCGTTTATGGGACACTCGTAAACCGCAGGATGCCATTTGCCATTGCACGAGACGCAGCCACATAAATGTAACACTTGAAACATTCGCAAGGCGAACGGACGATGAAATTGTACGGGGAAAAGTACGCAAATTACGCGACTGAATGGCGGGAGAGACAGACGTCGAGCTTTGCACTTGCCGCGAGCGTTGTGCAAAAACGTTGTTTTTTATGCGCGAATAATGCGAAATAATGCGTGCTTGCGAAATAACGCGGGGACGGCCGCGGCTCGAATTAATTGAAATGTCGTTCACCTTCCGTCGCCGTTTGTCGCGGCTGATTGAAGTCCGGCACGGTCGAAGCCGTGAAATGCAAACCCGGTATTAATCCGCTAATTAAAATTCTGCACAAATGTAAACCCGTATTAATGGTAAATAATTTTTAAACAATCTTCTCCGCATATGTACGAGGCAAATTCTTTTTTAAACAAGATATCTCGATTTTTTTTTGGTATACAGACAATTGATGCAAACGGTAATATGAGTAATTTTGTATTGTTTGTTTATACTGCTGACGGTTTCATCGAACAGCCGCGCGCCGATCGGACCGATTTTGCAGCACTCGGAGGCTTAACAATTGTTATTTGCACCCAAGCGTAAACGACTTTTTAGCCGTCGGCGCACGGTTAAGCACAGCTGCTACCAGTATTATTGTGTTTCAATAAAATATGTGCGTTGTTGCGGGAATAATCGAGGTACCAAGCCACAAGCGCCTACGCAATTGCGGAACAATAGAACATATGCATGTAACACCTCAGGCACAGCGGAAATACCTCCGGGTATGAAGTGAAATCTCAGGACAGCCCGAATGAATATCGGAAACAATATAATGGTATCAAATCAAATCTCAGGTTTTTATCTTTACGTTAGTTCTTTAATGAGAAAACTTTCACAGAAAATTTTCCAAAGTTTATCTTTCGGCGTCATTATGAATGATGGTTTCGTTATATCGTTTAATAAAATTAACTATTATAAATGTAATTAGATTCTCTCATTGTTACTATAATATACCCAAAAATTCGAAAGGTTATCAAATATTCCGCCAAAAAACAAATAAATTTCTCGCGTTTTCTTGGCGTTACATTTCTCGCAGATAGATTTTCTTCCTCTAATATCCGTCATCGCTCTTTCACATCGATAAAATTCATTTCTTTGCAGAATCTCCGATATATTACCGATCACGTAACTCTGGGCTAAAGTTAAAATACCGAATATGAAGGACCGATGAGCAAAAGCGCAAAGTTCACTCGCCCACACAGCTGCAAGAGCAGTGACGCGTAGCAATAGAGCGATGGTTTATTAAGATCGATCTAAAACATTCAATGTTCGGGCGTGTTTAATTAACTATGCAACTAGCTGACAGTGCGACAGTGCCTCTCCTTGCGACCGCCCATCAGTCTGTGGCAGATTTTTCATCGTATATGCAACGGAAAATAACTTATCAGCCGACACACGCAAGCGGGATCATAATAATCGTGCGACACATTTCATTAAAATAAATTACCATTCATTCGAACGCGAATCAAACGAATTAATTTAAATTCATTTCGCGTTAAATAAGGTCAGCTGACAGTCAGGCGAGAGGGGAAGGGGGAGAAAGGCGGCTGGCCATCTGTGAAATGCGAATTTGGGGCGCGGAATAACCAAACCGAATTCATCAAATTAATTGCGAGTGCTGCGAGCGTAGCTCTGGTCGGGCGGTACGTGCGCGCCCGCCGCGCTGGGATTAAATCACGCTCCTTTTCGCGCGAGATAATTTCCCGGCCGACTAATAAGCGCGATCGTCGCAGACGAGATTGCGGTGATGGAAAATTAACCGATATTTCGCAGTTAACTGGTCTCGATCGGTTCGCGGGGGATATCACCGTAATACCACGGCGCTGGGGCGTCTTTGCCCTGCCGGTTCGGCAAACTGTTCACAGTTGATATAGCGATCGCGGAATGCTCAATTACGGTGTCGAAATAATTACTTGGCGGATATATTACAGCGCTAATGTATCGATTGCTTGTTCACAGCACACACACACACACACACACACACACATACACACACACACACACACACACACACAGACACACATATATATGAGGATTTCGCCGAGTTAACCGGCACGCGTTTAGCTGCGCGTAAATCACGGGACCGGATGAAAGGGTTGAAGGCATTAGCTCGCAGGAATTGTAGTCTATGACATGCGATGACGCCGTGCTCATAAACGCGCGTAATGTGGGTATTGTTTGCCGGTTACGTATTACCTCTTAGAGAGCCGACTGCATTTGTTGCACGCCGTTTCGCCAAAGCTAACGCTTCGATCGATCAACCGCTTGAAAGTTCGACAAAGCGGATAATAACTATCCAGACGCGATACGTTCAACCGACTTTCCCTCGGAGGTCTGCACGATATTAATTAAGGCAAGATTTGTGCGCTTTTAGAGTGATTTTTTTTTCTCCCCCGACGGATTTTGCGAGAATTTCGAGCGTTAACGAAGAAATCCTCGCCGTCCGTTTCTTTTGCTAACGAATCTCTACGTGTGATCGTTACATCGTAGAAATAATCCAGTTCTGTTTGCATTTCCACTTAACGTGAGCCCGAGTCGGTTACACGAGTTGTTAATCTACCTTAAATCTACATACGTGGTGGTAGCGTCGAACAGTCGAATGTTTGCGCAAGAGTATTTGGATATTCGAATTGTCAAATGTTCGCGCGCAATGATTGCATATGTGAAAATTGTGTTTGCAGTAGAGTTCCGCTCGAAGAGATTGCAACTTTGCCGCTTCCCCGCAAAGCTTCGGACATTTGCGGGTAACGAGTTGCGAAAAATAAGAAAAAAATTGAAATTGAATAATACTTTTCGCGAAAAAAGTCTGCCACCTTTGAAAATCATTGTGATCGAATATCGTTACCAATCCGCCTACGCTCTAAATTGAAATCCGTGCGCTTCCAAGTTAAATTGCGAACAATTATAGCCAGTGCAAGGTAACGTTCAGATCAGAGCGTGGGAAACGTTAGTTTCCGGATGTTCCTTGCTTTCCCAAGTAGCAGCAACAACAACAACAAACTGCAGCAAGCTGCGAAAGCGCCGGCGGCTAGAAATTGTGCAGGGGCTGAATTAATTCAAGGTAGAAACAATTTCCGCAAATCTTACAGACGTAAGTGTTCATATCCGTACCGGATTAGTCCGACCGGCGCGGCGAATGGCCGGGATTTTATCAATAACTAACCGGGGCGATAATTATGCGGACTATCCAAGTAATTACAGTGCTAATTACTGACTGCGCGACATCGTTTCGCTCTCGGCGCAAAGGTGCGATTAGAGAAAATCCTCATTTTCAAATGGTTGAAATGAAATTATGTGTACATATGTGTTATACATATTTAAAATTCATACAAATATATGTACACTGTCTTAGACAGTGATGGATTTATTAATAAAGTAACACAAATATATCTATAATAAAGATTGTCATTTCATTAGGTAAATATTTTTAAACAGTAATTGCAACGTCCTTGCTTCGCTACTTTAATTACTTCCATCCTCTCTATCGTGATAATTTTCAGCGAATAAAATAACACGATAAGCACAGAGAGAGAGAATTTACAGTTATTCTTCGCACGTGGCGGAATTTCAACGTGGGCGACAAAAAAATGCGGATGGTGCCAATGATTTTTCTGATTCAAGTACGAACAAACTGACTGCCGATTTATTTAAACGGATACGCTTATGTTACGCTGAAAAGGCTATAGACATGAATATTTGTCAAGTGGTTAGAGAAAAGGGCACGAGTTAAATAAAAGTTCGCGGTTAGGTCATTCATGAATTACACATGCGCCTGTGGCGTCCATATATAATCCAAAAAGCGTAGGAATACAGATTCCAAGCGCGCATAATTTATGGAATAAAATACATTTGATTTATTTCTTATTAATAATAGCTTCAACGAAATGCCTTTAAAATTCACAATTATAATATGGTAATCTCAAAAACATGTTAGATATTTTAAGAATTGTGTATTTCAGAAACAATATTCCAGTTTAGAAACTTGCGAAATGTAGCTGTATACGGAAGTGTAGAAGTATATAAATTTTTCACACTTTAATTTCGCGCTTCTTCGTAAAGCGCATAAATATCACCGATATCTATTACGAATTCCAGACATGGAATTAAAAAGCTCTACAAAAACAAGTAACATTGAACGCGGCTCGCATCGCGCTGAGTGTAATCCACGTGCAAGCACAAAAAGCTCATTTATCATATGCCAAGTATCTGCGAATCATGAACGGTATAATTTATTCCGTAGATATTCCGATCAAGTCTTTATATTATATATATATATATATATTTATATATATGTATACATATGTACAATAGCCATCATCGTAATGATCGGATAAAGAGCTAAAGTGCCTGAAATCTGCACGCGATATCGATTTCTGTTTCAGCGTAAAGCAAGAACGCGCGGAACATTATAATCCATCTCGAGGGTCTGCTCGCACAAAGAGTTATCGTGAAGTCACTTTTTTGCGCCGCCTACTTGCAGACTTGGTATTGCTCGCGCTTTCAGGGATATTAAATAAAATCCACGTACTTCTCATAGCTGTCGATCAACGTGAAAATTATTCTCTAAACATTCTCTTGGCGATGTAAAAATTCAGACATTTTCTTGCTTCTCAATTTGTGGCCTTCCATTCTTACATTAAAGTAATAAAAGCGGTAACTTTGGAGAATTTTTTGAAGCTTTATTACGTAAGTGGAGATAAGAAAATTAAATAAGAAAGAATACAAGGAAGCATAAGTCTTCCAATTTTATTTTAAACAGTATTAATGTACTATCGTTTTGGCTTGGAAAAGGGCAGTAAAAGTTAGGTAGAGATGCACAACCTCATTTATTACTTCCACGTTCTGACAACCTGGCCCCTCGGGTGCAATACTTCCGCATGACTTCCGCATAGTTTAATCATCCGCGCGAGGTTGTCGTCATTTCACGAGTGATGGCGATATTACTCGTGACAGAGGGACACAACGTGGCTACTCAAAATGTTCTAAAAAAAGAACGAAGACGCATGAGGAACATCGCGTGGATTTATCGTCGACGATGCAGATATCGTATTTTAGCGATGCTGTGGACAAGATAACGGAGAAGGACGGGGAGCATCGGCGGTGAGAGAGAGAGAGAGAGAGAGAGAGAGAGAGAGAGAGAGAAAGAGAGGGGGAACGCGAGAGGAAACTGGGACGCACGAGCCCCGAAATTCGAGGAACATGCGAACGGCGCCTCATGATTCATCAATGAAAAATTCGACCCAGTTGTCATCGTGTCCGACGTTAATAAGCTCGGTAAATTCGACGCAGATTCGAGAGGGACGAACAAAGTGCCGACCGCAGAGAGAAAATCACCAACGTTGACCTGATATCGCCGGAAGATTCGGCCGAGATCTTGCACGTGCCATGAATTATTCGGAAGCTCGTGCGCGTTATCGCATCACGTCGAGAAAATATGAAGAGATATCAACGCCAAAAAACTCCTAACAGAATTAATACAACTGAGAGAGTGGCCTATTTGCATGAAAGAGCATAAATATTAGTTAATTATTAAAAAATAATTAAACAATATATTGTGTACGTGAAATTATTTATTTAAATTAAGTTTATGTATTCATTTTACGTCTTTTAAATGTTAGGCAATATTTGCGACATAAATATATATGATTAAATTTTTGAAACATTTAATATTTTTTCCAAATTTCCAATTAAATTCCTATTAATGTCAAATTTGTGCGAATTATTTACACGAATTCTCCTATTTATGTCGACGCTGCGTGATTATCAACTCGGGAGAAAATTGAAATTCGCGTAAATTGCGAACAAAACGCCGCGCGAAAAAATGGCAACGGGAAAATTTTCTTCGTGTCATGAACTTGAACCCCTCATCTCACGGATGTCTTTTGCCATTGCCCTCGGGTCAACAACACCTCTATCACCGTTTCGAGACATCGCCACGTTGTGAGTCGATCGCGCGGCCAATTGGAAAATTTTCGATCAAATTTTTGCCGTGGAAGCTAAATCACGCAGCTGGAAATCAGATCGCGAGTCCTTTCCCATCTCCGCGCCAGATTTTCCCGGCGACGAAAGTTCATTGTCTGTCTCTGTGATGTTATAAGTTGGGGGAGAGTTAAACGGAGTAAGATCGCGAAATCAGAAAAGTTAATCAACTCGAAATCGTTTAAGGTCCACGCGATAACTTTCTCGAAGCAATTAAAAATGGATATAGAAGGCGCGATATAATTGCATATTTTCCATAATAATATTAAAAAAAAATAGAGAGTAGAGAATATGTAAAGGATAATAAGAGATGCAATGCATAACGGTGTGCTTATTGTTTCTGACAACGTGAGCGACTCGTCAAGATAAAAGTTCGCGAAAAAAAGCGTTACCATTATTCTTCTCTACTGCGCTCCTGCGACAACCGTGTTATGACGCGGATGACCCTCGGAAGGATGAGCGCGAGAGCAACACGGAGAGGAAATAAGAGATTAAGCTACCCAACATATGCACCTTTCTGCGAGGTGTGATAAAGATTAAGCAAGGAATGCGCAGTTGCCTCAAGGGAATTTACGATAACGGGATTTTAGAAACATCTTGGAAAATGAGGGCGGTCTGTACACACGTCCAATTCCGCTGAAATTGTCTCGTTTAAAGAGTTTTCTTCAATTACCTATCTTCCACTTGAACTCGCCTTCCTTTTGCTAAATAAGAAGGGAATCTATCGCAGTCATGAATCGCGTCAACCCACAGCACTTCTATTTCCTTGCGTCGAGTTTAATCGATATAATGAACGATAACGGGCAGCCGGATATTAGCAAGGTGCTTCTTACGGAAGTTGAAGAAAGGAGATTTCATCGTGGATTCAAATCGGTCAGCATCAAGCCAGATAAATTAAATCTCTTTACCGCGTTAAATCATCAAAAATATTATATAAAAATATTAATCTTTTTTTATTTTGTAATAAATTAAATTTCACTCGCATGTGACACAGAGCGTAAACTGCTGGAAGATTTCGATAAATTTCGCATAAATTTAAAATATCAGTAAATTTGATCGTAAAGCTGTATAAATTGAAGTTTGATTAAATTAATAAAATTAATGAAATCGACAAAAAAAGATCATGCGATGTTATTAATTTTATTTAAATTGTTAATATCGATATCAGAATTAATGAGATAAAAATAGAAGTTGCTTCCAGGGGTATGCTAATTGATGATCAAAGTTCAATGTGCACTATAATGTAATTAATGCACTGTAATAATAATCAAATAACGCATAGCGTTCAATGCGTAATGCTTTATTGCTAACCCTCGCGTGTTATTCAGAAATGAGTGTATGCAGTTTATTACGGCGAGAACGGTCTATTTCTCGATATATAGTGCGTTAAAATTATAGACTGAAAGAAAGGTCACTGCATTCGTTATTTAATAATAGCTTAACCTAAATCACAAAAGATGAGAATACTAAAAGAAGATATATATATACGCATACATGTGCAATCATATAAAACACTGACATAAATAAAAATCGTGTTATTCTTTGATAAGATCGTACCGTTGACTACATGCATGACCTATCGGGAAACAAAGAAACGTGCGGTATCACAGAGAGACCCGAGTTTACTAGATCAGTGATCTTTCTTCTTGAACAACCGCTCTAACATCTTCGCGACGAAATCTTTTTATCTCAGTTTCTGTCCTCTATCAGTTTTATCTCGAGGAAGGAACTTTTCCTTGTGGTAAGAACGGACGCGCGCAGAGAGAGAAAGCTCACCTGGAAAGCCCTTTTTGTAGCCAGGCGGCAAAAATGCGGCGGGCGGCGTGATGGGAGGCGCTATGTCCCAGGAGGGTACAACATCCGGCTGCATCCCGTAGCCCGGCGGAAGCTCCAGGACCTTCTGCTGCTTCTCGCAGCGTCGCCGCCGACGTCCGCCCGGCGCGAACGTCTTCACGGTCGCCAAAAAGCCGACCCCGCTCATGTCTTCCCGCCGAGGTTTCGTTTTCGCGCGGTTTTTCTCGCCCCGGCTGATGCCCGACCGACCCTCCGACCAAATCCTATCTGCAGCTACTGGAGCGTCCGGGAGAGAAACCGGACGGTGTACTCGGTGAAAATCGATGAGCGGAAGTGACCGACGAACTGTCGACTAATCAATCGATCGATTCGGTAATCCACGTGGAAACCATGGCGAGAGCTTCGGAAAGAATACATTTTTTTTCGTGATTAAATTTCAGACTGCTAATGCGACAGCGGCACGGGGTGACGCTATTCCGAGAATGTGCGCGAGATGAAATGTAAACGGCAGGAAATTGTAGCGACGCTGTATAGAATTAAAATTTGAGAATGTAGGCGCGACATAAAATTGTGGCGACGTTATAAAAACTTCGCGACAGATAAATGTCATATAAATGAGAAAACAATATTTTTTTTTTAACAAAATATCTCTTCACAAACATTTCAGTTTTATTCATAGTTTATTTAATGGTTCATCGGTGCCCATGCCACTATTTGCCGATGGGTTTTATTGATTTATATCTTGGTCCGATGTATACCATGAGCAATTGATCCGGCACGAGTGAGAGAGACAGAGAGACGTATCGGCGTAGCGTTATTTTAACGACAACAATGGTTGCGCAACCGGCGCGACGTAGCTTTGCAATGAAAGTTTAAAACGATCACCAGTTGCGCGCCCTAATAACGAGTGTCGCATTAAATCGGTCGTTACACACCGGGAGATAAGAAGCGTAAACCGTCTGCGCTACAAACTGTATTCAGCGAAAAACTTTTAATCGCGCTCGGTCGTTAATCCTACTGTACTGACGAATAAGCTTCTTTCAACTTACAGTACGAAGCGCGAAACACTTGCTCCATTTCCCGCGGGGATCTTGATTCAAATCGAAACATACTAATGCAATATTCGAGAATAAAAACGAGTGCGAAAATGGGGTTTCATCAAACACGTGTTTCTCGCGCGAAAAAGAAGAATCTGACGCGAGATTAAAGGTCTTTCCCCTCCTCCCATTTCATTTTTGTTGGTGCGAGATTAAAGCGCCGGAACCTTTCTAGAAATGAGATTGAACTTTTTACCGAGTCTAACGACGTCTCTAATTGCGTGCGGCTCGATCTATTATTATGAAACAATTGTCAAATTAAAAACAGCACCAGCGATTTCGCAGAATTCTCTAAATTCGCGTACATCGTTATCAACTGTCAAAGCAATAAACACCTAGTATTATATTACTGCGTGAATGACGTAAATTGTATCGATAATAAGAATAATAAAAATAATTTAGCTGATAATACTCAACATCTTACATACTTCTCTCCATACAATATTCACCGAGATAAAGTAAAGTTAATCGACATTTATAACCGGGACTTTTCTAATTTAGTTTCGAAAATAATTTTCTCGTTGTTTTATTCAGCGCTTTATCTTGTTTCAAATATATCCAGAATTAAGAGCTTCCGATCGATTGAGATTGTTTGCAGGGTTGCGCGCAATTTCAAACTTTTCCATGGAACGCTGCATAGACGAGCTACCGGAATTTGCAGCGCATTCTCTGTAAAAGCTGCTCACAAGTAGAAACGGACGTTAACGCACAAAGAATTCGGCTGTCGAAATTTTTCACGAGTTTTGGATGCTTGCAATTTATGCTGCACCGTTTGGGATTTGTTCAAAGTATGCACGCAAAATTATAATATTTTTGCTGGGGAATTAATACTGAAATGTGGACGCAAAATGAATAATCGCCACACTCATGTTTTTGCATTTACAACAATCTCGTCCAAATATCACGATATTATTATTATTATTTTAAGCTTATTCATACTTCGCGTGTTTTAAGAACGAAGCATATTAGGTCGCTCGATATTCACGGCAATATTAAATACGGAAATATAATTTAATATATATATATATCTTCTGATCTACGAGTTGCAGCGAGATGATGGATTTTGATATCGCCCGTAGGATGAACCGCCGCCGAAATTGTTTATAAACTACGTACGTTTATATTAAATTACCGATGTCAGCCACTTTTCATTTATGAAACTTTAATGTCTTCGCCTACATCCTCATCGCGCATTCGCGTTCTCTGTCTAGGAAAAATACGTTCTCTCTTCATGTATTATGTGTGAAAACTCACTGGAGATTCCTGCCGGAAGTTTCGCATGTGTATCTGTCTGTTGCGACAAATGCGGTTGATGGTGATCGAGAATGATGATATGCAGCGTTCCCTTTGATGTTAATCTGTTTCATGCTAATTACATTGCACAACGATGGATTTCCAAACAGACAATCCCGATGACTTAATGAACGGAACGTGACAAGGCAGTTAATAAATCAAACTTAATAATAGCTCGTTTCACAGTGAATTACGAAAAATAAAACTCACATTAAAAAGCGGATTTTACACAAAAATGGACTCGTGATTCCCACCTCCGATGATCCTCGCAACGTGTTAAGTGAAAACGAAGGTCGGCGCAACGAAACATTAAGACTGTGCGATTAAAAAAAAATACGACATGTCTCATCAACATTCGCTAACACACAAGGCAAGAAAGAGATCCATCAGCGTATCGCGAAAAAAAAAAAAAAACAAGAGGAGCAAGTCCTCGTGTTGTGATTTTGCTAATTGCGCGATCTACTTTAGGTTCTCGATCGAGTGACCTTGATGAGCCGCCGTGTATCGGAGGGGGTCGACCCGCGCCGGAAGTGCGAATCGATCACCAGTTGCGCGCGTAGGCTGGGTAGCGATGAAAGTGAGCGTATTCTTCCCCAAGGAACGGATGTGCGCCCCTCACGAGTGCGTGCCTCGTACTGACGGTCCGTTACCGCTCGCGCGCGCCTTACGAGTCCCCCAGTAGTCGAAGCCGGCTGAGCGCGCGCATCCCAAGTGGTCGCGATCGCGGCTGCGCGTACAAGTAGTAGAAACGGAAGATTACTGCGGCCGCTCCGGCGCGCTCGCTCGGCGGAAAGACGTGTGGGCGTTCGGCTGATGGTTGCAAAGAGAGACGCAGTGGGGATTGCCAAAGGATGGAGACAGGGCTGGACCGTTCGAGAGATACAGCGGACAAATTGCACCGATAACTTCCGTCGAATCTAGCTGGGTAGCATCCAACCGGGGTAGCATCGCGCGGAGGTTTTGAAAGAAATCGAGATTTATCTCGGCCACGCGTATTAAAGCGGGCTTTATCTAACGGGAAGAGTAATAACCAGTTGTAATGTAACAGAACGACAATGGAGAATAGAGTTTCACTTAACACTAAGCTTATATGCATGTTGTATATAAATGTCAGATACATATAATAATATAATAAGAACGTAAAATCAGATACATTTCCAATAATGCGAGAATCCGTCTGCCATTATGCACATGGACATGGAAATATTTTTTTCAATCTGAGAAAACTTTTCCCAGAAGTTCTGAAAAATTTCCAGAACTGCACGTAAGTTTTTATTTCACGGTGGAGTCAATTATCTTACTGTGTTATGAACGATATCTTTTTATTTTATGGATACGTTGCGAAATAACGGAAAACATAAAATCCTGTTTATTAATACTCTACAGTACCTTATTAGTGACTCGAGAAATCGTAAATAATAATATTCTTCAACATAAATTTTATGCGATAATATCTGGAAAGTTATAATAACTGCAGTTTATCGAGTTTTATGATAAACATGATATTGATTCCTATGACGCATTTATGGCTTTACAGCAATCGCAACTAAAGATTAAATACCATTTCAGGCTTTAATTTGATCCTCATTAATTAACAAATCATAATCTTCGTATTAAATATCAAAGAAATGAATCTCCGATGTAATAATCTTGCATGACTTTATTGCTTCCGTAATGAGTGATGCGAATTATCATTTCAATGTATTTAATTATTTTTTTTAACATTTTATTATATAACCAATTATAATTACAATATAAATAATATTGCATTTTGTGAGAAAGATTTTTTAAATGTTATTTCTCGCATATTTATATTCGACCGTTCAGTGCTGCGATTCCTTTTTATACACTGAGAAAAAATGTAGTTACTTTTTGCCTCAACCATAATTTTATAATATTTCTAACTATAAATATGATTAACTTAGCTATATGCATTATTATGTTAACCATAATTATCGTTAAAAATATTATAAAATTGTGGTTGGGGCCAAAACTAACTGTATTTTTCTCTCAGTGTACTCATTTTCACTTGTATATGCATTGCTAGATTATAAAAAAAATTTTACTAATAATGTCTATAATGTATAATTAACATGTATTATTAATATGATAATAATCAATATCCGCAAAAGAAAATCTTATAGATAATTGTAAGCTTAGAGAGTAAATAAGCGAGCAAAAGAGAAAATAAAATGTTAGATAATATTTTCTTTTCTGTTATAATCTCAATCAATTGTGCTTGATTATTTTCACTAGCATGAAATAAAGTTTTTAAAGAAGGATATGTGTGTTTTTAATACCTTGATAATCCTCGCGTTGTACCGTATATTTTACAAACATATACGTTCCTAATTAAATGGAAAACAATTATGAAAGAGATTATTTTACAAAGAACTAAAACGTACCTTTTATTTAAATAAAAAAAATAGAACGATTATTAATGAGAATGAAAATGAGAAAATATTCGTATTTGTTACATCGTCAAATATGAAAATATTCAATATTCAATAATAATAATAATTATTATTATTATTTCCATGGAAAGCTATCTCACGGGTATCAGCATGTAATGACAATCTAGCTATAATTATCTGCATTATTCGATATTTGTCGTACAAAAACATAATCGTTCGATGGACGCAGCGAGCAACCGCCGATTAATTCTCTAGCCGCATTTCCGCGGGCGTATCTGCACAATTGCAATATTTACATTATATAATCCACGTATTTCTGATAAAGCTCACACGTTCGATCGTGTATCTATTGGCTATGGAGTATCCATACACCTCAGCTTACCGGCCACGGGCACATATACATATCAGAGGTTCTACTTCATTATTCATCGCGCACGTATTTCATCCCTAACTCGAAAGAGTACATTTAAAATTGCGACGGGAGAGCTCGTACAACACTATTGCTACTTTCCCGTACGTGGAGAGAAATTCTTACGTGAAAAATCTATCGGGAAAGGATACACTGCAAAATTTAATATACACATCAGAATCTCGTCGGTCGCTCCGCGGGATTAAGTGCACGCGCAATTCTCGAATCGACGCAGCGAAAGGGAAAGACCAGACGAATGGGGCACCACGCGACTACAATCCATGCCTGTAGCCAGAAAGAGGAGTAGGAGAAAAGGTAGGAGAAGGGAGATCGCACGAGGGATCGAGGAAGACCGAGGGATCGCCGTAGGACGGCGGGGCGAGGTAGGGACCGGCGTCGTGCAATCCGCTATTCGTACCCCGGGCAAGGGAACCGATCGTTACTGGGGAAAACTCGGATGGCGGTGGAGGGGCCTTTTCATTTTCCGAGAGGGTGCCGCTGCCGGCTGCTGTCTGGAGGGAGGGAGCTGAGGGAACGAATGGTGCGACGAAGGTAGGAGGGAAAATTCGCCGTTCTGCGCTCCGGATTGAGGGAGACGCGGAGAGAGAGAGAGAGAGCGGAGGTTTTTTTTTCCTTTCTCTGCGCGCGCGATCGGGATCCATGCTGTGGCATCAGCAGTATCGATCGTCATTTTTTTTTTATTAAGAGATATAAGCGAAGAATAAGCCATCCTGCTCCATCGGGCGCGTATTGTTCCTATCTTTTTTATTATTCTCAAATTAAGTCTCTCGTATCCCTCTTTCATTTTTCCTCACAAATATTTATTGCACTGTCACTAGCAAAACCGCGTGTGTGTACGTGGCCTGCAAATGTGCGCGATTGTCCGCGGTGTATTGAGCTCGGATCGGGTTTATTAAGCCCGAGTGACTGTGCGGATCAGTCATTCCCGTGGAAAGTATCGATCATTATATACTCTTCGACTCCTCGACCCTCTAGGATCCGTTGCCCTCAGATAGTTACGCACTGTCTACCTTGGTCCATCAACATGCATAGATAATGCCGGTCGATTTCATCAAGATCTGTCGACCTTGGGCTCCGGTAAGCCAGAAGATGAGACGGCGCCGGAACAGGAATAACGAGAAACCGAGAACGGCGCGTGTGGCGACCGGAGAGACTTCTCGCGCATTACATTTTCACTACTGTCTCCACATAGTGATAATATGATATCACATCTATTTTATGATATTCCACAGCGCGCCCCCATCAACTTTGAAATGTCACGAACTAGAATATTTCAAGGGATAATATTTCACAAAATGTTCATTAGCATAAAGTCATAATAGGATGTAGTCTGTATAATGACGTTTTTGAGATCGACCCTACGCCTCCTTCCCGCAAATGGTATTAATAATACACGACGATTGTTTACCGTTAGTAGTGATACCGTGATACGAGTAAAAGCAGATGCACGCGACATTTCAATATTGCAATATTGGAAAAAGATAATTTCCCAACAGATCCCAACTCGAGGCCACCGCCACGCGAAGCATCGAGAAATTTTTCTCGATTAATGCTGCGACAACTTGAAGGACTTGATCTTTCGATCGTCGCTATGGCAGAAAAAGCCATTTCGCGCGAGCTTTTGAGAATGAGTGAAAGTGGAAAAGGGAGACCGGTTTATGGGCTTTGCTATTTTACGAGCATCAGGTGCGAATGAATTTGCCGGGAATTCGATTCGCGATATAGTCCTGTGAATGACGCGTGAATGGTCCACTCGAAAGTTGTTTTAGCGAACATAAAAAGAAATAAAAACAAAACCTGCTTTTTTTAATTACATTGTCTATATCACAAAATCTTTTTTTTTATTTTTACCGTTGATTAATACTGCGAGATGTTTCAAAATATTGCGCGAAAAGATGTCACACGCGTGTTTTACGCTTTAAAGAGTATATAGTCACATTTAAGCTATTAAAGTAACTTGTACCAACGCTGGTACAAGCAGTAAGGCAAAGCGAAAGTTTATTGAGTTGACTTGCTCACGAATCGTCTGAAGGGTAGCCGTTTCAATTTTGTGCAACCAATTAGTAGGCTACCTCATCTACCTCAAGCCAGAGAAATATATCCAAGTACTGTCGTACATAAGCAATTTCCGCAGAAACCTCGTATAAAATGGATGTATCGTAAAAAAGACAAGTTTATACTAGCCGTAAAAAAAAAAGAAGGGACAAATGGAAGATACGAGCGGAAAATAAATGAATGCGGCCGCGAAACGCGCCTCGACTTGATGTGAATCGAGCGTGCTTGAAACCTTCTTTGAGCAAATGTTCCCGCCAACGAATTTATAACGAGAGTACCGCGACTGGATGGCTCGTTAATTAAAGTGCCATCTCTTCATCACTTCACATCAGTCCATGTATACGCGTTGTTTGTGTGGGCGATATCAATTGCGGCGTCGATTAAAAAAGCGAAAGATAATAATCGGGCAATTATAATTCAATCAACTATCTAGTTTTATTTCCCACATTTTATCAGTATACACGTTGAACTTGCATTTTTTTGCTATGTAATTTTCTCAAATTACATACATCTAATTAAATAAATCGATTAACAAATCGATCTTTATAAAACTTAAATTCGAAAAAGTTAGAATTACTTGATAATTAATCTTTTTTCTGGAAGACAAATGGAAGAAAATATTACGCTTATTCTATCAAACGTTACATTTTTCAGTTACGACAAAGAACCAAGAGCGTTTCTCGCTATCACCGGAACAATTCTCGAGACAAGCGGCGGAATGTTCCTAACGAAATAAATTTTCCACCGTAGGTGAAAAAATTCCGATACTCTACACAGTCGCCCGCGGAAAAACAATTATTCGGTTGCCATCGATATTCGCCGTAAAGTAATTAATTACTTTATCTCGCGACGGGCTTACCGTGCAACTCTTCTTCTGCTATTATCGGACGTTTCTCGTTTAGCAAAATTATGTTCTTCTTTCTAGCGGGTTCAAAGTGCACGAGTAATAAATAATATAAAATTGACTATTTTAAGAACAAATGCTTTGTTTTTTATTTCGCGTGACGAATTTGTTTGTTTAGCATTTTTCTCATGTCTTTTGAATGCCGTGCATTTGTGCGATTTTCTTTGTGAAAAGTTCACATAAACATCATGTATGTTAATGTTTGTTATAGTTTCTGTAGTTTCGTTCGGAGATACGCATCTCATTCATGATGTATATAGCCATAACCATAAAATGACAAGGATTCGGATTTCGTAGATATAAATTTGAGAGAAAGAAAGAAATAAAAGTTGTTTGAAAATAAGCAAACCTTAAATAAGAATACATTCTACTGTTAGTTTGCAAGAATAAAACTTGTAAAGAAGCAATATCTATGAAAATACATTCTGTTAGAGAATAATTTTTAAAAGGAAACAAAAATAGAGAGAGCGACTGAAGAGCAAGCATGTATTAAAGGAACTTCTCGCAAAGGAAAAATATTACTTTGAGCTTTTTAAAATATTCTATTAATAAATGTATTCAATCGTATTGTAATAAATATTAAAAATTATTTTTTAAGTTACCATAAGATTTTTATTGTAAAATTTATCTAACATCATCTAAGGATGATCCATTAATATCTATAAAATGCACGCGACAATAAATATTAAAACACATCTGTTCATAAAAGTGAGAATCGTATTTGTGTTGACTAAGTAAAAGCTGTTTCATTTTTTATAAATACTGCGTCAAGAATGCCAACATGAATTTCGGTCGTTCTCGGATTACTTTTCCGAGAGCAAAATGGCTGCTGAATTTCCCACACTATGTAGATAAGCTGCGGAAGCAAAGATGTATTTATATAATGTACTTATCGGTCCCTTTGATCTTCCAGCGATACGAAATTTCACGCGAAAACCTCGCGAACTCGAAAGGAGAAATTTTTGATAATCCCGAAGCGACCAACCAGAATTCCCCCTCGGGCGGGAGCGCATTTTCTGCTTTAATACTGGAATTTCGTTTCGCCGCAATGTACCCTCGTGTCGCGATTACCAAATGTTTTATTAAGCCTGTCACGAACTATTCTATTCTATATTATATTTTCTCAGAGAAGATTGCAGAACGTGAAATAAATGTTGGAAAGTGCAGAGCGTAATGGTTTCATTATACTAAAACACACTTCAATTAAGGAAACGCGATAAAATACATAAAAATTGGCTATCATTCTTTTTGCCAGGAACGATACGATTACGCCAATTAACAAGGCTAAATGAAATACAACCGCAGCGAATTCTAACGAAACGAAATTTTGAGTTTTACAATTTTAAGTTTAAACGTGTGCGTTCAATTAAGGTTTTCATCTCGGTTAAAAGGGATAATAAAGGTTCATTCTCTTAATGCCTAGGAATATTACATAAATACCGCCCCTAAAATGCCGTTGTACAATCGGGTACGGTGGGATCCATTAAGATTTCAGAGAACTGCTTTTTCTTCATTTCTCTACGCGAGGCACGTGATGTCAAAAGGGCACGTGCTTTGGATATTCGCGGCAGGCTCAGAAGTTCATGCCATTGACGTAAATCACGCTCTGTGAATAAATTTAATCCGAAAAACCCGATGGCGGTTGCAATGATGAAAATACTTAATATATGACGTATAAATATTCACGACCGGAATAAATGTATACGTTATACATTACGGTAATATTCGAGTTTCCAAGTATTCTGAACTGGGGCTTACATCAAATAATCATTATAAATTAAACTTAAGGTTAATCAAGAAGCTCGAAATTTTCGTACTTAGTTCGCGTGAATGCGACGAGAGAGAAGATACGAGATACCTCGATTCTAGACGTTAGATAACTCCGCTGAACTTTCCGTTTCGAGTTATCGCTATGGAAATTCGATACTGAAGCCGTCTAGAAGTCCGTGTTTGAAAGGACATCCGGTGGGACACCCACTGTATACGGATTTAGTCGCCCACGGCTGCGAGTCATGAAGCGACTATATGGAAACACACACGAGTGTGTTTCGTATTCTTGGGCGAGTCGATGACGCCGCCAAGAATTGCACCGAAATAGCGTCGCGACGCCGCCACGACACGTGAGAAAGCGTCTCATGTTTATTACACCCACGCCGGCGGTTAGCTCATGAATGGTTATTCGCGTGGAGGATGAATGAATCGCCCGATCGTATCCCGTGACATTACGATGTTTGCACGGAGTCTTCTTTAGAACGTCACCGAGATTCATTTCGTCGTTAAATCCTTGCGGTCTCACTTATAAATTTTCTAGATGGAATTATAGATAACATTTCTCAAAGTTGAACGCATGTGGGAGGAAACTTTAATAAGTTTGATTATAAGTCGTAATCAGACTTGTTATACGCTAAATGAAAAAGACTACGGGCTACGTAGACTGCTTTAAGAAAAAGAACATTTGTATTACAATTTCTAATAGGTTGTTTTTGAAAGGGAGAAGAAATCTGAGAAATTCGAAATAATAGCTAATTGTACGACTGTGTAATTACTAACTTTCTTATTTTTCTTTATGTTCGAACATTATTTCATTGCGAATTTATTTTGATATATTGATTATTTCTTTTCTCTATTCGGAATATTGATAAGCATAATTACATTAAAATAAATAACTTCAAAGAATATAGAAAAAAATTAGTTAGCTTTGAAAATTGAAAAATTGGCTCAGATTACTTCTTTGCTCTTGCAATTTGTACAAAAATCTATCTTACCAATTTCCAAATACGTCTTCTTGCCGAAGTCTTGAAAATCTTTAAAATTGATGAAAGGCTTAAATAAATAATTTCAAAGAATACAGAAAATTAGTTAGCTTTGAAAATTGAAAAATTGACTCAGATTACTTCTTTGCTCTTGCAATTTGTACAAAAATCTATCCTACCAATTTCCAAATACGTCTTCTTGCCGAAGTTTTGAAAATCTTTAAAATTGATGAAAGGCTTTGTATATCCGCGAATCGGAAGTCACTCAGATGAAAAAATTTGGGAAGACGTGCAATCCTCTTGCAGCCAAAATGCGGACAAGGTCAATCACTACTACCGTCGCTCAACTATTATATAATTCCGCCCTTTTAAGCTTTGATGTCCAACGAACGCTGTCTATTCCACGGCCTGTCTCTCTCATCGCGGCTGTCCTTTTGGAACTCGGTCAGGGTTGACATCAGCTGAATTTCGCATTTACAAGTCTTTGTAAAACGCGATATTGTCCACGATATTTCGTCCATATTCTTTATTTTTTCATAATAAAAAAACGAAAATGTATTTCTTTTGCGGACAAATGACATTCACGTGAAATATTCAATAATGTTTTTTTATTAGTCCGGAAAGAATCATTATAAATCTTTAAATATTTAGATTTCTTGAAAAAAAATATTAAGACAATTTTATTTTTTTAAAAACGGATGAATTTTTTAAAATTATTATCAATTTTATTTCATTCACACATTATTAGATTAATGCAATGGAACTAAATGCTTCGTTGAAACAGCATGCAAGTTAGTACAGTTTACGTTTCTATCTAATAAATTGCAATTACATAGATGTACGATAAACGTCAAATGGTTTAAGTGAAAATAATTAAATAATGTCTCTCACGTGTAAATACTGGTGTAAATGCATTTAGCGACGGCAACATGGCAAAAGTTAGAAGCAGTGCGCGATGCAATGACGAACGTGTCATGAATTGTGTAACCGAATCGTATAATTGCGGAGGAATATCGTTGATTATATTTTCCCTAGCAAGATAGACGTGTACGCAGCAGCTTGTTAAATGGAGCTGGCGTAATTAAACATATGATTTATTAGTACAGAACATGCGTCACAATTTTATTTGAATAACACGAGTTCCGCCCGATTGAGGTTGTCCCAATATGTTACGCTAAACGGATTTTTGATTGTGTGCGAGCGTTTATTTTATTCTTATGCCTTATATATTTATGCCTTAAATAAGCCGGTTTTTCTTTACACCCTCACATGCACATCCCTTCGCGCACGTGCTATACAAACATACATAGACGCAATGTTATTAATTCAATAATATCTATCCTCTACATGCAATCAGTTCCGGGGATTTAAATTTTGATTGCAATGTATGATTAAACTCGGCGATAATGAACCATCATAATACTCTAAATGATAAATACTTGATTCGATAATCCCCTATCTTAATTTTTTAAAAACCCAAATGATTACAATTAAATAATTAAAAATATTGAGAAATATTCTTTTGCATATATTCTGCTTTTATATCAGTATCATTAATCAATATAAATCAGTATCATTTTTTAAAATCAATGTGGAAAGCAGCATCAGATTAAAAAATTGTGTTCGAAAAATAAACGTCCATATTTTTAAATTCAGATATAATTAAATAAATGAAATGCGGAGATGGGAGAGAAATGGAGATGACCGTACTGGATCAAATGACGCGTATTATATTCAAATACCGGCAAAAAACTGAATAACGTTTTATCCGATTTTACATCAATGATGGAAGGAAAAATAAATATTGGGGCCGCGATTGGTTCCGCCAATCAATAGTGCGGCATCACGAACATCTATATCACGTCGTTCCTCTAATCTTTGCAGCTCGTATTCGACTATCATCCTATTCGACCTCTCGAGCACGATGAGCTCGTTCCCTGTCCGCGTTCTCCGATTGATCAATCTACACCAACACGAATATCTTCCATCTTTCTTCATGCATTCCAGTACATATTCATCATCGCCAAGGACCAACCCTCAAAGTTGTACCTGCTGAGGCTGACCTGCCGTGATCGATCACTATTGCCTCACTGGTATCCCCTTGGAGGCGATTCAAGGTGAAACGACCAACGGCTCGCTAAACGATTAAATTTTTTTCCTTCGTCCAAATTACTTAATAGAAAAGCAATGTCAGTATCGCGTGTTAGCATGACGATTATATAAAACCAAGTAATACAAACAATAAATTAACTGAACAATATTTGTTTATGAATTTTTTACAGTAAAAAATAAGGATAATAAAATGCGAGGTCTTACGTGTTGCATATTAATTTGCAATCTTAAGTTCGTATATTTTATTCTTTTATCCCTCTAGCAACGGAAAGTTTACGCTTGCACGTTATCGCTTTAACGTTCAACGTTTTAAGAAAAATTACAGGTTTGTAATTGAACGTCTGATTGAACATAAAATGATGGACGTGCAACGTGAAAACGTTCATCTCTCGCCATTACGGATCTCGCTTACGGCTACTTTGGCCTCTTCGACGAGGTAGGAAATATTGCGAAGAAATTGTTTGCGAAACCTTGACATTCTTTTAATTCCTCATCGATCCTCCGTGGGTACCGCCTCCACGGGACTTTCTTGCGAGAGTACTTCGCCGGTCTCAGCTGCAAGGGACATATAAAAATTCAGTGGAGGAGTTCCAATCGTGTCGTGCACAGCCATCCTTTCTACAATACATGAGCTTACGCCGGAAGTGCACAACGTCTCAATAGAAAGTTTTCGCTAAAGTGTAGGCGAACGCGCGATATAAAATCGGCATCGGATGAAACGAGGCAGTTATTTCGCAATCAAGAAAAGCATGGAAAACGTAATTCACTCGTGAGAAAATGCACAACTTAAATAATTGTTCCATCGAGTCCGCCCACATACGAGACATACTGTGAATAACATTTCTTGTAATAATGTTACAAACACAATAATTAATTAATTTAAAATAAATTACATTAGCTTTATGCTTTCAAAGAATGGCAATCATGTTGATGCAGTTTCCATCTTCAGCTATCATGCAATAAAATATTTTCATAAAAAATTCCATAGAATGAGAGAAAAATATGAATAAAAATATGGATGTAAATATAAATAAAAATAAATAAAAATAACAGTAAATATATATACGTAAAATAAATAAAAATGTATTAAAATATTTTAAATTAATAACAAAATTTTTTCGCTCGCTTTCTTTCTTCCTTTTCCTTTTTCCTTTGCAAGACTGAATTTCTAAAATTTAAAACAAAAGCAGAAATATGGTGAAAAAAAATGTTACTATCTCGACAAACAGAAAAAAAAAGCGTAAAGAATTTTTTCTTGGCAAATATTTATGACTTTTACAGTTAACGGGAGAAAGTCTGAATGTTTCGTTATTTATTTTTAAACATCTTGTGAGAAGTAAGAAATGTAATGCGGAAAGTTATATAAGAAACATTACGCAACTTTTTCTACCATACCTGACTTATGATCGATTATGCCGCAAAACTGAAACTAACATGTCATCTTAGGAGGTATAAGAAACGGACTGTCACTAACAAGATCGCAAAGGATAACGTCGTCGCGAATTAATTTTTAAATAAATGGAAAAACAAATAACGCTCTTAATAATCCGATACGAATTGATGTTCAAAATTCAAAAGCCGTTTATAAAGATATAAAAATTTAAATTTAAATAAATATAAAAATTAACCAATGACGCGAGAATACCTGTCGGTTTATCTTTTGTAATAATCGTTAATAATAATTTACCGTAAAATTGTAAAGCAAAACTGTTTCAGTTTGCATGTATTTTAATCTTGCTGGGTCATTTTGTCGAATAATCCCGATGCTCAAAAGAGAAAAGTTTCCAGTACTATAAAGACACACACAAAGAGATTTTAGAGGGATCCGCCGTCTTTCTCGTTCACCTTCATTTCAGTCGGGACACCCAACTTATGGAAATAAATTGATGGCATGAAGCAAAGTTGCCGGGCTATCAGCAGCTTGTGGAAGGAACAAAGATGGAAAACCGCCATCATGCTTTGCGAGCGCGAAAAAGTGTACATGAAGATGGCAACATAAAAATTCGGTCAATGATAATCATTATTTAACTTAACAATATTATCTTCCATCCGGATCACCTTGTCTCCTTTTAAAAGAAATTTCTATCTTGTCAACTATTCAAAAACTTATAATAAAAAATCTATAATAACGAAAGTTGTAAATTTTATACTTCTTTGTGCTACATTTTCGATCTTAAGAGCTTAATAAATTAGTTTCGATGAAGATCGTAAAATTTTTCGCTTTAATATTCATTAATTTTGCAAATACAAAGCAAAAAATGGCAATTTTTTATTTTTATTTCTACCTATATTTTTTTACCGAAATTAATTATCTGTCATAAATGTGGTAGCTTATTAAAGTTGAAATTGAGACTTCAAGTAGATATTACATGAAGCGATAAAAAGAAAGAGAGGACTGCTTTAAAAATTTATCATAAATGAGTAATTATCTTCGGTCCTCACTTGAGAAGACTCTACTCCGTACTTTGATTTCTTATACATTAGTCCCTTCACGTGGATTTCGTCCGCTTTGACCTGAATATGTCACAAATCTCGCCTACATATTTGCTAAGTCCAAATTTTCAAACGTTGATTAATGTGTTTATTATATTAATTATAAATTTATTACTTTTGAAGTATTCGACAGCAAATTAAAGACGCTTAAAAAATCTTGAAACTAATTACAGTGGATTCCGAATTATTAATCGCGATACTTCTAAAAAAGATTTATTATAGTGACCGAGCTGCGTGACCATAGAGAAACCATAAGCGAGTACCGCAAATCTCCGGTACCTGACAAAAAAAGGGAAGGGAAGTAGGGTGCAAACACTGGTGGCAGGACCGTGAATTTTCCGGTTTCCGAAGGTCAAGACCTCGACCTCCATTCGGTTCCTACATCGGTCGTCGGGGCGTTTCGCGGGGATTCTTGCATCGATTTCGGTAGATGAAACTCCACCCAGTCTTTCTAGCGCTTGCGGGAAACAAATTGACAAGAGGGGAGCTAACTAGTGATGGCCTGGATCCAATCTTTTACTTATAATTTTTGATCAAAGCAATAATCTCTTATTAACGTACGACACAACCTTATTTAATTGTTAATCATACTCGGCATTAATATCTTTTTTCTTTCATAAGTACAAGGAGATATATTGTTTCAATTTAAAGATATTGTGCTAACATAAAAAACTGTTTAATATTTTCAGATTATCCTAAAATGTTTGTACAATTATTTTGAGGTACTTTTGTGATTCATGATGCTAGATCGTGTCATACATGAATGTTTAAACTTTGGTTGTTAATAGTGAGCGTGAATGCATCAATCCCATCACTACAGGGATTGCCAGGGATATTGCGGCGGAAGTATCGACAGCGACATTGGGAATTTCGTTTAGAATTCATGCCCCAATTCATAACTGCCTGTACTTCGTCTCGCGTTGGCCTATTGAATCGTAGATTGAAATCGGTTCGTGCAGCCAGTGTGGATACGGTCGGCAATTTTGCGGTCGAAATTTCGTTAATAAAATATATCGGCCCGTTCTTCACCGTTGAGGGTTATCCACGGACCGTGGAGAATCGTCGCTATCGCTGGCATATTTCACTGGCACGAATACCCGAAACAATTAGCGACCATAAACTATACCTAATGTACGCGATAGTTCATGCGGCCAAGCAATTGCAATGATATAGTGCAATTAATTGTTCAATTCTTAAATAAACTTAAAATTTTTAATATTTCCATTATTTTAGCATCGACTTTTATCGGATTTTTTGAACGAATTCTGACTTTTAAAACTCCATATTTTCTAATAACTTTTTTTTATGAAATAAAAAACAGACAAGTATGAATAGAATAAAAATAGAAAAAAAAAACGAAAAAGCGCTTATTTCAAGTTTTCTTTGTCCTATAATACTGTTGTCAGTTCAAGTGGCTCAATTTTATTGCTCATTATCACGAGATAAACCAAATTTGTGACCGTGAAGTAAATCAGCAGCAGTAGGCGGTCTGACGTATATTTCGCTCCTATTTACGTGTGTAAGCAACCCTCGGATGGGAATGTAATTTGCATGCCGCCATCGATTTATTCCGAGCCTTAACCCACGCAGTCCTCGAGCTGGGTTCTCCAGTTACACCTCATTTTCCTTACCCCTCTAGTTCCACTCGGCACTCCACTCTATACGTGCGATCGTGGCACGTGTACGCAGATAGAGAAGCGGTCGAGATGCTCATCGGGTGTGTCAAAATTCGCGGGAGGTGCACGAGCCGGGGAAAAATACAGTTATTCTCAACGGTTCGTAACCCAGGGGTTATTGGCATCGAAATTTTCATGTTATTAGTCAAATTCTTATTTACTAGTCAAATGCTGAGTACTTCCATGAACGAAAACAGCGCTATTTTCGCCTATTCTGGAACACCCTACATATGCCACGGGAAATACGTGATAGTCATCGAAATCCGGAATCGATCACGCTGCTTTTCCAGCGTGTAATACGAACATGATTCGACTGATCGCCAATTCAAATATATCTTTGTTTGATATTGGTCAGAGACTATAATAATCTGATATCTTTTCGACGATAAAAAGTAAATTTAGTTATAAATACAATTTTTGGAATATCACAATTTTTCTTTATTGTGTCCTACAAGACTTGAATTTATTTAGAAAAAAAATGATAAAGAAAAAGCAACTTTCGACAAAATTAGATATTATTTACACATTACACATATTTTCATCTGTTAATATAAAAATAAGATATAACATTCAATAATAATAGTATTGAATAAAGCGAAAAGTTTACGTATTGGATAATTTACGATTTACCAACTGTAGTTTTACGAGCAAATAAATTATCCGATTCAATCCTATAAATAACTTCGAGCGAATGTCGACAATTTATAAAAAGTATCAATCGCGGCAATCAATCCCTTAATAAAAATTTCCTTTATTTACGCTTATTAAAAACCTCGGAATAAAATCGCAAAACTTGGAATTCGTCCAGACTCGCGTACAATGATAAATTCAATACTACAAAAAGAGATAGTTTAATCAGTTCTGACAGTTACACTCGCTGCAGATTAGCGTGGAAATTTTCCACAATGCGCATACGATTCAACGGTTTTCATTATAGCACCCTGAGACTCTCTTAAACGCTTCTTAAACGATTAAACGAGGCGCGCTGTTAAGTGTTTTGTTGTCGAGTAAGTTATCGTCTTCCATATCTACAGACTGCACTTATTACGAAAGTTCACTATCTTCACCAGACACGCAACCGGTCTTCCGCCGATGCAAGAATTTCCAAGCGAAGTTGCTTCAAAAATCGCGGAGTGTTTACCAGAAAGGCGAAATATAGCGGATAAAAGCTCGACGATAATTGCGCGCTATTGTTCTCCTACCGCAAAGTGAGAACTTTCGGCAATTCGGGAAAATAGCTCCGCGATGGGAAAATAATGGTAAGAGATGCGAAACCAAATTTCGCGCGCTTTTTGCGATCGGTTTGCAAATGATTAGCGCATAAAAAAAAATATCTCTCACGGCCATGCAGCGAGGGAAAATTATCGCGTGGCAAACACTCGAATAAACAATGTCAGATCGGTTAATCCACAAATGGTATTTTCACTCTCGACGGGATTAGAGCGCTTCCCCGGATAATACACGCCGCACGCGTTAATTCGAGTGTAAATAATCCGTCTGAATTAAATCTCGATTAGATACGGATTGCGCCCGTCGAGCCGGCCCGTTTATACAAGCGAGAAGAACGGCGCTTAAAAAGATCGCGATTTCGCACACGAAAATGCGAATGTCACGAGCCATTAATTTCGCGCGAGCATTAAGCAAAATAAACGGTCGCGAGTGGAAGCGTTTTCTCCGCGCGCGCGCGCGCGCGTCGCAAGACCGAGAAATAAAAAATAATATTAGATTTACGATTGCCTCGCAAACACGCCGGCACGCCGCTACGTACTCGTTCGAATTATTAATTCAACTATAACCTGGCAACGGACGGCGCGAACTGGGCATTACGATACAATTCTTCTTGCGCACGGCAACGTAATGCAATTATGTCAGCGGGGTTTAAATTGATTTATGTGCTAAAGGAAAATGGTCTATTCTGTATTCGCAGGAATATCAATCCTATTGAGCTGGAATCAATCGAACCATGTTTCATGATTTGGAGATAAAGGGAGAGATGAAAATGTATTTTATACTTTAATAGAAAAAATTTTTTTTAATATATGTAATACTTCTCTCCATTTTTCCCCGGAGTGAGATAAGAAAAAAGTTTTTTTTCCTCTAAAGCGTACGACTCAATTAAAATTCTTTTTATATTTTTCTGTAGCGATTTAATTATTGTCAACATTAATACTACCCCATTGTGATTCCTTATAAACGTAATCATAATAAAAAATAGCCAAGTTTTTAATTACGAAGAGTTTCTACAGCATAACGACCGAATGAAAATATTTGTCGGTATCCTTATATTATTTTAAGCCCTCGATCCCACTCTAAATTCCGCCCTTCCCGCCGACTCAAACATAACGCGATTGCACTTCGCTTTTTCAAGTAGCTCACCCTTTTAGGAACAAAGTGCCCGTGTGCCTGGATGCTCCATAATGTCCGGAGACAGCGGCTAAACTAAAATAAACGATTATCTGCAACCACTAAGGACAGCCTGGTGCTGGAGCAAGGCGATTTTAGGATTTAGTCGTATCAGGATTACAGGAGGAAAAGTAAGGCGCGGAGGGTCGGCCTTGTCTCCAAGGTTTCACGTAACTGTAGCAACCTATTTTACGCGACTTTCGTCATTCGTTCCCCGCGGGAGAGGCACAGTATCAAGGAATAAATTTCAGATATAGAGGCGGCGATACGTGGCCGATACAATGCCGATGGGCGGACATTTACGAGCGCCTGTGCAGATATTTTTCCACGTGGACCTGGTTTGATTCACGGCCGACTCTTCCCCGAATAGATACGAGTGAATTGTATAGGCTCGCGCTCGAAACCACCAGTCGATAGATTGATTCTATCTCTCTTTTTTTTTTATGATGCCTTTTCAGCCTCGCTTCTCTCGGACCTCCCCACTGCTAAGTTGATGCTATTAATTGCGAGTTATCTCAAACGCACGCTGAGAGAAAAATATAGTTACTTTTGACCTCAAAACCACAATTTTATAATCTTTCTAACAATAAATATGATTAAGTTAACTATATGCATCATTATGTTAACCGTAATTATCGTTAGAAAGATTATAAAATTGTGCTTGAGGCCAAAAGTAACTATATTTTTCTCTCAGTGTAATTTCTCTTTTAAATTTTGATAACTAGATTAAATTTTAATAGATTATTAATATCACTTTTTAATTAATAATATTTATCATTTAGTTAATAATCAAACATAGAAATATTATACAATTGTGGTTGAGGCCAAAAGTAACTATATTTTTCTGTCAGTGCAAAAATATAATTCTTAATTGGCGAACGTAGATACGTCGATCTAATGCAGATCTATGCTACCTTTGTTCAGACGTAAATTATCAAATATATGGACGTTGGTTTCCGCAGCATTCCCAAGACTCAGTTGTTAAAGCACCGCAGATATTGCGTAAATAATGCCTATTCAGTCGCGTTAACCATAACGTATCACTGTCCGAACAAATTTCTATTTCAGCGTGCGCCACAGCATGAAAATAAAGCTACGTTCTACCATTCCTACACGTTTCGTCGACCGCTATATTTTTCGCTTAGTTGGCGCTAAGCCACACCCGTGTCCGACACAGTTTCCGAATTGCCTGCTCTATGCGCTACGTTCAATATACATTAATGGATATGGCAATCGCAAAGTAGCGTCCCTGAAATCGCAATCTAAAATCTTCCGGCGCAAGAGCGCGATAAACGGCGTGGGTTTATCAAGAAAAGTGCATCCGACGTGTTTTACTTATGTACATTAATAGACGGCATGCAAAAAAACATGCCTCTCGCAGGACGCAATATGTTATAAAAAATTCTGACATGAAATGACCGCAAGATAGATGAGATTACTGGTAATCTCTCCCTCTTTCATCGTCGCACGTCAAGAGGAGTGATTTATTGTTTCATTAAACGGATAATATTTACGTCACTTACGTTTTCTTTTGGCGTATGCCTACGATTGTCGCGACTTTCCTTGTAAATGTGCATATTTCAAAAGTGCCTCGTATCAGTCACGTAATGCACTTACCTGAAACAGAAAAATAAGGGAGATATTAGTACAATGTTCATAAGTATCGTTATACAATGACAATCTCAATTGCACTTGGTATATTGTTATAAGATTATGCGATTTAACAAGGGGCATATGATATACGGAATCAATTTTCAAATGTATTTCCAATTTTTCGCTTTCCTAGATTCTCTAGCGAAAAATGTGTTTGCAGAATGTGTATGACTGTTACATAATGCAACGAAGTTTCATGATGCGAGAGGTTACAACATGAAGTTTCAATTTTCAATTTCATATCGCATTTTCATTTCCTCTCCATTTTCCAATATAGAGAGAGAAAATACTGCGTAATATCATGTACGATTACAAATCCCCAACTATAATATCAGAAATTTCGCTCTTGCAATTATTATCCTTTTTAAAATTCTTTAATAAAACTCCGAGAAATTGATATAAGGTTGGTTACACAACAATTAGAAAATCTAACAAACTTTTGCTATGAGTATCACATGCGCCGCGTGATATAAAATTAACAAATGACTTAAACACAAAAGAGATATTTTTATTCAACCACGTACAAATGAGAGCAGCTGGAAAAATAAAAGGCCGAGAATGCAAGGATAAATCGCAAAGCAAAAAAATTCTTTCTACGGAATTTCGTAATGTCACGGTCAGTTGGTATGCGGCGATGCATACCAAGAATTTCTAAGCCCGAAAAATAACTACCCTCCGACATCCTCCTCTTTCTCTTTCACTCGCGAGAAGACAGCTGATGCATATCCGCTTCAATCGACTACTCGTCGAATTCTAGCGATTAAATATCTACCAAGTTGAAAGGAATTTCGTCTCTTGTAAAAAGGATTCCCAAGACGCTTTGTACAGTATATATTAACATGCGATCGTGATATTTCTCCTTTGATACGTACATATACATATATATGCAAAGCGCAGTTAATCGAGCAGTTATTTTTTCGTGCAAAATGTGTGGCAAAAGTTTTAAAACATTTTTCTCGTCAACAAATTTTTCTACGTAATCCTTTGATACATAATATTTACTTGTTTGTTTGCCTAATTCAAATATTGGCGTGCGAAATTATTAAAATTAAAAAACACAAACATTGCAACTCGATAATCTTCGGAAAGGTAAGTTAATTGTTTCTATTTGTAAAGCTGTTCGAGGAAAGGAATAATTATTGTCTACGGTCACTGCATCGTCTACTGCTTGGTCGTTAAATTGCTGGCGATTGTTTGCTTCCACTGTGTATCCTTCTGGCTGAGCTGTATCTGAGCGTTACTACTAGAAGTGGCGCCCGGCTCGAGGCCAATTAATTACAATTCAAGTAAATAGCAATCGAAGCTATTACAAGTAACATGAATTACAGTATCAGTAGATACAAGGAAATAACAATTTATTTTAATAAATCTAATAATAAATACCGTCTAAATACAAGATTCATATCAAATAATATAAAATCAATTATTTGCTTGTGCAAATATAAATTCTTATTACAGGCATAATTAAGATTTTATCTTAGTTTGTGTGTGGATTTGTACGTATTTAATTATATCTCAGATGCTTATTTAATAAATTTAATATTTATATGTGTCAAATATCAAATGTTGAGTAAATGATTTTTTTTCATCTTCCCCGAAAAATTTCCCGATATCATTAAAAATTATTAACACAGAGAATTTTAATGTCTTAAAACGAAAAAAATGACGAGCAAGCGCGACACTGTCACGGAATTTTCTCTCATCGCCACGGGGGTGTCGATTTTCTCACTTTCCGAGACGCGATCTGATCGTTTCTCCGCATGCTCCGTCGACACGTCTCCCGCGCTGTGAAAGCATCCAGTCGTGAAAGTTCTCTCCGGCGGCGTTTTATTCCTCCGGAATCGCTGACGAGCGAGAAGGCGAGAGTGCCGTGACGGCGGCGGAAACGCCGTTCCATCCCGAGAAACACTTCCTTCTTAGACGGGGAGGAGGTTGCTCACGTCCAGGAAACCCAAAAGCTCTTTCCTTCTTTCTTCCCTTCCATCCCCCGCGGCCCTCTTGATGGGTGCCACCCATGTTCCTCCAAGGTTAATTTAATACAAAAGCGACGAGATTTTGTTTCGAGATTCCCGCGCGTGCACTCTCTTGCCCTCTCTCGCTTGCCTCGGCCGGAACAGCGACGGCGGGTGCTCGGGAGTGCCGAAAGCACTCACAACCCACTCGCGAAGTTCCCATCTCGGTTGCGATTCCGCGGTCTCGTTGAGATATGTCCTTACTTACTCTACTCTTCCGCCGCGTGTGCATGCGCCCGCGAGATGTATTGTAGGTATTCATCGCGTTCAGTGCAAAAATTCCGCACCCCGCACGTTCACGAGGGGGAAAATCTTAAATCAACGTTTACGACATCTCCTGGAGAATGCCACGGCGCATCCGAAACTGTTACATCGCGTAACGCCCATTTTGTAAGATAAACGCAAACAAGATTATTTCATATCTCAAGTTGGTATTTTCATATTTATCATACATAAAAGCAAATATTTTTTAATTAAAAATTTTATAAATTTTATAAATTTCATTTTTCTCAAAGAATAAAATTTAATCGAAAAATTAATTAAATTAAATTAATTAAATAAAATAAAATGTTATAAGGAGAGACACTTTTTGATTTTTAACGAGTTTAAAACACATATTTGCATAAAACATGTACTTCGTTTCAATGAATAAGTAATCGTTAAAATTACATTCCTAAAAATAGTAAGCGCTCGCTAACGATTTTTTTGCAGCTAATCTCTCTTTCGTATATTTTATTTTTATTCTTTCTTAATCCTCCTAAGCTTAAATTAAAACTATCTGGTATATGTCTACCATAAAATCGTTTCACCTTGGAAGCCAGATTGCCTTTCGAATAAGACTACTAGCATATGAGATCACGCGAAATTCACTTTAAGCCAATTTTACGGAGATTTTCAGGGAACGATGGGAACGTAGGTTCTTCGCTAGCTTAAGTAAAGGGAATTCAAATGATGATGGAAGAGATAAATAAATGGATCGGTTGGCTCATGACACGCGAGCGTTCCATATATCCAAGATTAGCTAGCTGCTGCGATTGTAAAATTAGTCATCGGCTGAAGGTAGATTTCCAATATCGCGCGAGCTAATGGAGAATAGTTCATTCTTAATCGCGATAATGATTTGCGTCATTACCTCTATTACAAATATCCTGTTACGCTGCCTTCGCTCCCACGAATTCGTCGCGAATATGTTCGAAGCGCTCGTACGGAGGAATGTAGGAGGATTACACGTGTTTCATATCTCAGACCTGGTTCGTGTTTAAGCGCTATCTAACCAATATTATGTATATATGCGTTCTGCCTGGCTCCAAGCAGGTTGGAAGTTCACACCCGACGTCTGGGGAGATTCCAGATGTTAAACATCGCGAGGATTCGTTAGCACAGAGCAACTGCATGCAACTTGCGCGGTACTTGACGCAGTTTCACACACGTGATTTAGAAATAAAGCCAGAAAAGCTAAATAAAATAAAATAAAAATACCGGTGAAAAACCAATTTCTGTATATTTCGCCGCTGGAGTTCCAGCGTGCGGTCTCGAACATTTCCGCAGACCGCTAACAAACTAGCGAGCGGAAACAGCCAACTCAATAACCTTCGTAACTTTTACTAAACGTAAACATTACGAACGGCGCTCGAGAGATTAATGTCGAGGGCTGGCACTTCCTACCTTCCAGCATCTCTCATGGATGATGGGGCACGGGGTATTGGGTTGCAAGGAGTTACGAGGTCTGTGGAGGCGTGCGCATTCTGTTTAACTATCGCCCTCGTTTTGTGGGCGCAGTGTGCAGCTGTGTGACTGTGCGCGTGACTGCAGACCCGTGACGATGCATGGCGCATCTGTACAAACGCGCGCACACACTCACGCCGTTGAGATACACGTACACGCGGATAATTCGCGGTTCGTTGCAGTCGCAATTGCATGCGCTGCATGGACGCGATAATCGGAAAGCATTTCGCCATCCGTGAAAAGACAACCTTCCTCCCTTTGCCGTGCTTCCCGCCCGATCAGCTTCGCCCCCGTGCCTCCCCATACATAAAATCCCCCCGAAAGTCGACAGAGAGAGGTGTGCACGCGCCACGTCGGGGCGAGATAAACTCCGGAATGATGTATTATGCTTGGCGAGTTTGCGAGTATCGCCCCGAGAGAGAAAATACGCTTCTGCCCGCGAGATTTCGCGAATTATGAGAGCGCAATGCGCCAACGGCACGTCGGTCGATTTGGCTCTCATTCTACAGTTACACGGGGAATTGTCGGAAGTAGTTGGCCGACTTATTAATTATCAGATAGAAGTAAAAGGGGAAAGAACTGTTCTCCGTCGCTTGACAATGAATTATGACTGTTCTTGGACGATGAATTATAATGAAGAATTGTGGGGCGTTTGAAGAAGTATCGCTGCTCTCATAGATACGTGCAGATTATTGCTCTTTCACAGCGTCCAATTTTTACAGCGTTGCTTCTTATCAAATTTTTACGTCGTCTGTTAACAAAGAGACCCTCTTCCGTTTACATCTCACAAGGGCAATTAAATGTTTGAAGACTAAAAATATTAAGGAAAATGGTCAATTAGAAGAGAAAACATTAAATGGGTTAAGCGTGTGTCTATCGCAAACACTACAATAATGACGTCGATAAAATCGTACGTATACGGAGACGGGAAACCATATTTCCAGAAGCAATAGAGAGATTAATGACAAGGACAATTAGTAATTGATATTAAGCTCTGCGGATTGTGGTCTGGCAGGCTCTCGTAACCGATTTAGTCGACAGCACATATGGCGCGCTCGAGAACCTATTAATACACATTCCCGTCGTCGCTGTAATGTTCGCAATTTTTCCCAATTTCAGCAATAAAATGTTTTATTATAAAAAAAATACGATGTCGCGCGGGCGGCAATTCGAATTCTGCAATTGCAGAGTAAATCTCTCACGCGGACATTCGTGTGACGATATATTTTAATCTGTTATATACATATACGCCGGCTTACGCGGCGAGTGTAATAAAAAAAATCGTCATATTATTAATGTCACGGCTATTTAATTATATACATCACAGGGCAGGCAGTTCTACGTTTAATCGCACGGTTGTCTGCTGTTTACCTTGTCCTCAAAGAGGGGTGAATATCTCTAGCCCCTTGTGAATTTCCACGCAATACTGTTTTCCTTTTCAAATATGTGACATAATTTCTCTCACCGTAAAAGAGCAGGCGTAATATAAGTGTCGTAAGAAAATGGAAAAAAAATCATATATATGACTTTTACTCGCGTGTTTAACATGAACTAATTATCTGCCGGAAATACGATATTTTTTTCTATCGTTGTTAGTGCAAAGTAAGAGTTTTAGCGCGTAGCTCGCTTGTTGTCACGTCTTTTTCTAATTATTTCGTCCTCCCTTTGTAATTAGCGCGTTTACGTGAACATTGTAGATATCTACATGAGAGGATTGCTCGCTTTTAATGGAAAATACGATGCCTTGTTCGGTATCGATTTCATACTCGCGCAATGTTCAATTAATCGTGTGACTGTGATTTATTATTGTATTCGGACATTTAACACGTATTATTTCCTATGCATATATATCCAAATGAGAATTCAGCTAGTATTCGCGGCGCATTGTTTGATACTTGACGTCAATCAATGCCATAATCATGACTGCTCTTACGCAAGTGCAACGGGAAATAGCCCTTTGGATAATTATTTCTAATCACATACTATTAATAAAATACTAATACTACTAGGTACTACTGTCTAAATCTATTTTGTCCAACTTTCTTCTAATAAAATATAAAAAATATATTGTTCTATTCGTGGAATAAAGCTTAAAATCAAATCTAATAATGTACATAATTTTTAGATAATAAACTTTAAAATGAATTTCTGTCCTAAAATTACTATAATAAATATATGTATAATAGAAAAATAAAAGATTCAGTAATTCCCACAGTTGAAAATTATTTAATTTATTTAATCTCAATATATGTGGCAATTAATATAAAATGTCGCATGTCATTAGCATATTGATAGTAATTATTTACATAATTAATTGAAAATTCTTTGAATTGATACAAAGTTAAATCCCGAAATTCGAAATCAACGGTCTCGAGTGCAAATGATTCGAACTCGAAATTAACTTCGCGACAGAGCGTGCTCAGTATTTATAATATGCTCTGAATTTACCATATCAAACGTCATTATGACAACCGGCAAAAGAAAAGCGGAGACCATGGGGGTCGGATACACGCTAACGTGCACAAAGGAATTCAAATCGAGCTATGACTCTGTCCGGCTGCGGCCCTCTTTCTATTTCAGTGTCCTTTCTATCCCTTCCGAGGTGTGAAAATTTTGCATTTATATTCAGTCGACGAAAAGAACGAAGGTTGGAAAATTGGCGCCTCGTTGCGTCCGCAACTCTACTCTAGAAATTGCCTTTTGTATGCAAGCTTAGAAACAACAATTCTCTTCTCTATTTCTCTTCAATAAAAAAGAAAAAGAGAATGAATAAATTAATTGCTATTTATTATTTAGAGAGAAAAAGAGAGACCGAGCTCACGCGCGTAAAATTTTTAATAGAAATTAAGTAATTGATTAAAATAATAAATTTGATTATTTAATTAATTAAATACAATTAAAAAGAACGAGAGAGAATATATGTACGTCTTAAATAACGTTTAAAATGTTATTATTCAGATAAAATATATTGAAAAAATGAAATCAACTAAAAGAAACTAATTAATTGCTTAATCAACTACATATTCTCGGAAGTGACAGCGAAGTACATTCAAATCAGATACTTGAATGTATAAAGTATTTCAACTATCATGTAATATTTTGAAAATTTAGAAAAATAACAATTTAAATATGAAAACATCAAGATTAAAAGTTTGCGAATTATAAGCGCTCGAAAATAACAGCGCAAAGTTTACATAACAACTCTTACAAGTTTAATCAAATCAAGATGACTGAAAAAACTTTAATAAAAATTTTTCATTCTAAAAATATTAATATAATAAAAAACTGATTGTGTTTCGAAAAAAAAAAAAACGCAAAGCTTTCGTGCCGGTAGTTATTTACTCGGGCATTGCTGTGTGAATGACAGAGCATTTTAGAAATGCCATTAATATTGATTTTACTTGAACATAAAAATCTCGTATAACATTGTCATTTCATTTCATCAAAGCAATTCATTATGATAAAAATGAATATTAAAAAATCCTGAGATATATTGCGAAATCTGCAGATTTCCTTTAATAGATATTTTTTTTATTAAACGGTAAGAAAAATTAACGGGGTGCAGGGAATTGATCAAGATCTTGTAATCAACGTAAGAAAGAAATGTCGGAGAATTTTTTTAACAAGACGATCATTTCAACTGCTTATTTCTCTACTTCCTTTTTCCTTTCCTTTCGCCTCTCCATCTCCCTTCAACGCATTGCCTGCTACTTAGTTTCTCGAATCAATACGGCCCGCTGTAATCGTTCTTTAAACGACATTTCAGTTACGGCAAAATTCAATTCAATTCGCCTTTCAAACTACTTTTCCGGGACGCGACATCGGCGAGCGGAAATGCTCGTGACTTCCCGGACAATGCGCGAGGCCAACTTGTTATTGCCTTTGCACCTTGACACGATTTATTATCAACGCTATATGAAACGGCGACCACGTGCATCCGCTTGTCCAACACGCCGATGCTCACCGTCCTTCGCATTCGTCGCCGGTATTCTCTAATATGCATAGAGCAAAAAATATTTCCCTGGAGGCGACTGTCAGACGTAACAAATATAATCATCTGCCACAGAGATATCTCCTTTTTAAAAGTTTCTTTCACAAATCTGATATTTCAGGCCTTCTACGACTCGCGTTTCCACTTTGTTTCATTCGATCGTACATAAAAGGACTCGATATTCTCTATGCTGAATTTATACCGATTATTGTCAATTTATTTGGATTTATGTACATACACGCCTGCACAAGAAGCTCGTTCTTTTTTTTCTCACAAACCGATAAGACTAAATCCAATCGCATTCGATATGAAAATCCACTCTCGTCATATGATTTATGACTCGCGTGTTTTTTCACTACACGACCGAGCGCTTTTGTCCACACATGGTGCTTTTAATTTCTCTGCGATCATCATAGTCGGGCATGCGTAGGATGGCGGGTCAAAATGTACAAACAGCAAACAATCCTTTATTAAACATCGGCGTAGAAAAATTTTTTTTCATCGACGCGCGCACTCGTAATTAGAATCGTAGCAACTATGACGATGACGCATGCAGAAATGGAATTGATTTAACAAAGGTCAATGCTTTCCCGCACCGGCGACAAATGGAAGAACAAAACGAAAGCGTAGGACGGACTGTTGATACATCGGATTATTAGAGCGTGAACTGATAAATCCGAAAGCTTTCAGTTCTTTAGTCGAAACGTCAGGCGTGCATTATTTCGTTTGTGTGGAAAATGTGTGATGCGCGACGCTACCCACTCGTGTAAAAATCAAACTACAATAATTGCATCAAATTGAGCTAATTATCTATTAATTACAACTATCATTTACATTCCATCGACTATGCACGATATAAATTATCTCACGTGCTACAATATAATTTACATGATAATGATAATGTGTGGTATCATCGGTTATTAATTAAATAAAGAACATTGTAAAAAGAGATATGTAAAACATCATTGTTATATGAACCCATATAATACTATTATCCTGCTCCAACATCTATGAGCATTGTTCCTGCAAGAATAAACTGTCAGGTTCACCGTGTCGCCGGTTATCCATTAATTATCTATTACCTCGGCGTAATTAGCTGAGCAGTTCTGACCTAATTCCGAATAGTCGTGCATGTCGCGTGGCTCTATCAATGAATCATAAGCTCGGCAAATTCTTAAGCAGTCAAAAAGAAATACAGAAAATCAAACGCCATTAATTACGTTGATTAATTAATTATTCATTACGTATTGTCGAACGGATTTTCTACCGCTTTATTACTCGGCGCTACATTTCTTAGTGCTTTATCCGTCCATAAGAATCGGAATGTAAAAACAGATAAATTTCCCAAAATCAAAGAACAAAAATAAATGAAATTATAAATCGTTGCTTCTTATATAATCGATGTCTAACAATAAGATAATTGTATTTATTTGAGCCGTGCGTTGCGCATACAAGTGTACGAATATACAGTGTTAAAATGCACCGAGAGATCCTCGTCAAAATCGATATCCGACGCATGCTGGCCTTCCCGGCTGGTCATTAGCAAATCCGACGCGGCATACACATCCTCTCTCGTTCGTCGAAGAAGCGACGCTCCCTCGCCGCGCGATTAATTCGACCGGAAAATACGAACCAATTGCGAGACGACAGACCCGGGGAATCAGTTGGTAGCCGGGCGAGATGTCAAATCGCGACTGCGTGGTTGCAGCAGGTGGCGTGGTTTTGCATGAAATTAAAAATGTATTGTCCTCGTTTGCATAAGAACCCCGGGCGGTGGTGTTTGGCGTGGATGGCCTCGACGGATGTATTGGATTATTCAGAGCGTTGGAGGAACGTTAAAATGTGGGTTTAGGATAAGCGCCATAACGTGCGGAGCGTTCTTTGCATAAATTAACTGTGGAAATTAGGGAATTAGCTTTTACGAGCGAAATGAAGCGTCTCTCTCGCTCGTCGGTGAGAACAACGAAAATTACCAACGACTACATGAGGCTACTCGATTGCAATTTTTATTCTCGCGATTACAACGGGCAGCATTAAAGCGTGATTTTATGCGCTACCGAGCGAATTACAAAGATGGATAACTGTGTCCGTTTAAACGTTATATTGCGGGTTAAAGAATAAATTAAAATACGTGTCCTCATATTTAACTATATAATAAATTAGACGCGCGAAAGAACTCTTTTTTTTTTTAGCTCTAACTATTACCGACGGCGTACTCAATTTAAATGCTAAAACTTAATTACTTATAGATTCACATCTAAATGCTAAAACTTTATTACTTATAATTCTGTCTGAACAGAGCAGATTATTAAAATGTAAATGAAATTCAACAATTTCTTAACAATATGTGACGGATAGATGCAAGCTAGACAAATCGTAAACTGAAGAAGAAAGCCTCGTGAAATACTAATAATAAATTATAATTGGTTTAATTTCGTATTCTCCCTTCCGTTCGAAAGGTCTTTAACGTTCTCTGCAGCATGCTCTTCAGCAAAGCTCCCGATTACACATAGTTACGCACGATTATGCAAGAGTGTGTATTTGGAAACTAAACACCCTCACAGTCGACTATCGATTTAAGGAATAAACATCCAAGCTGCTGCAGTATTTTCCCTTTCCTTCTCTTTCTCGGTAAGCGTGGAAGGCGATTAGAATCGCAACTAACGAGAAGAAAGTAGTAAGATCTCAGTCGATTCAATATTTGAGCGTCCTCCGAGATCGCGCGCTTCTTCTCGCGTTCACCTCGTCTCAAATATTATCCGCAAATACCGCCCTTCCATCATCCTCAACGGCGTCGCATTTACAGGCGGGCGTAATGCCTCCATACGAAAGCATTCAAAGTTATTCGGGCTAACCCAGTTCACGCGCGCGATCAGGAATCCCCCGGGGAGAGACTCGGGCGTCGGGGAAGATAACCCCGACGTGTCGAGGGTAATGGCGTCTCCTTGCAGTCCACTTCGCGGCCGGTAGATTGTCTCTCTCTCCTCGGGTCGGGTCGGGAAACTGCTCCGGTGGAAGCACTCTCGGCGGAGTTACTCCGGCGTTTCTGTTATTGGGCGTGCATGCAGTTTCTTTATGGGCCTATCACGAGCCCCGAAATCCCAAGACCAAATTGGATCTCCCACACTGTGACGAAACGAAAGAGGATTTTCGACGTCCGGTCGCGTGGGCAAATCCACTTTCCGCAGATTACATTAAGAGGCTCAATACGTCAGCATAAACGTGTCCATTTTAAAAACAATAAATAAAGCGGAAATAGCCCGTTTATAGATTTCGAGGGATTAATAAAATGGCGAGGTATAGAAGGCGCGAGGCGGCGAGTTTCTCATTTCTCATTTTTAACGTCATTTTTATGTGTCTTTGATTTCCGCGATAATGGCAACGCGAGCTCATCGTTGCCAGTGAACTACTCCGGGAGAGAAAATTACGATGCGTTTACGATGGCGGAGGTGAAGCAGACACGGAACCTATTTCGCAGCGAGAGGACGCGGAAAAACGAATAAAATGGAAAATGTCCCGGTTAGTTTTCACCCGTATACCCGGCTTACGCGCCTGTAAACGTAGGAAGATATATATCGTCTAGGAAAGTCTCTGCGCCACGTGTACGACCGAGGAGGATAACGATACGACGCAACGCGATTATAATCATCGTTTTCGCGCAATTCTGCCGAGACAAGACGTTTACCATGCGCCACGTCGTCATTAAACATTCTCGATTCCACCTCGGAGGATAGAGAGTCTCACGTGTGCCATTAGATCTTTGCCAGACGTGTACGCGTACGAGGAAAGCGTTGCATTAATGATTGCGCTTTAGCTGAACAGACGTGTGAATAGGCGTAATCTACCCTAAGTTAAGTACTATACCATATGCAAAATTGCCGAACCCGTGTCACGTCACGTATTCGCGGCTCTACTGAAAAGCCTAAGCTTTCATATTTTATCCTTATCAAAGTACGTCCCTTAAATACATCTCTTATTAAAGCGAAACTACGCAGCTGCGGTGGAAAACATTGCAGCAAAAATTACAATATAAAGTTTGTTACTTTTAAATTATATTGATATCAGAAAGTGCGCTATTTTTATTTAATGATATGTCATGTATGCTTTATAGTTTACAAAAAAGATTATTGTAATTATTCGAATATTTGTGTATGTGTAATTGATTATTAATGTGAATATTGATTACTAATGTGAAAAATTTTTATGTAATTTTTAAATAAAAATACAATGATTGTCTACTTTTATAAATACAATGTCGTCCTGTTACTTTACGACAAACGTAAAAAAATATTCTTTTTTATATAATTTGTACTATGATATCTTCCCCTATGTCTTGTGTCATCATTTATTCCAACATATCAAAAGAAGTTTCTAATATCGTTCGCGCGGAATTTCTTCGGGGAGGAAACTTTCAATTGAAGACGTATTGTATTACACTTCATCACGTGTAACCTATTTGTTGTATGAACTCAATTGATAGTAGATGTTCAAAATGATTATTATTATTATAGAGCCATAGAGACTTGCGTTGTCGACGCTCGCAGTGGTACGATCGTTGGATGTAGTACATCGAAGTAAATGTTAAATCTCAGTAGTCGGACAGACCAGAATCTCGAGTGTAGCCTTGTTATATAACTTCCACCAGCACACCATTGCTTTTCCATTTCGGAACGTGCAAGCGCTCTGCTAGAAACGCACGCGCATGTAATCGCTTCGATAACATCTGGACTCTCCGTGGGGATGATACAATGGCGCAGTTGAAATGTAAAGTCAGGCGCAATGGAGCAGAAGGCTGTTACAACCAGCTTGATTCGACTTGATTCTATGACAGTGGCCGCTGCAATTAATACTACCGAACAGAATTCTACCTTCCGCCGTCGTGTTTGGTTAATAACTTCCGTTTCGTTATCATACGTCCAACTATTGTCCAAATGGAGGTGCAGCGACGAGGCGGCGCGGGCGCGAACAGTAATTTATTATGCAATTTTCACGAATCGATTGTCCATCGAAAAGTTCTCCTCGAGTCGAGCTACACCGCTCAAAGTATAATTTTACGCTATAATGAAATTCGGTGATCGGTCCCTTCCTATATCGAGTGGTACCAGTACTAATGGTATTAGTTTCGCGCGCCTGTTTTGAATACCATGAGATCCAATGTACCCTATCGATCGACCGTTACCGGGAAATCCTCGAAGTACTGGCTGGCTGGCATCAAAGTTTGACCGATATCGATAGCCGAAGTTCACCGATGTACGTCAAACCAATCTATGACTTTGTCATCGTCATAACTATTAGTTTTAATGATCGCTGGAAACTAAAAATGATGGAAAATATATTTAAATTCGTTAAAAATAAAAACTTCAGCAATATATTCATCAAACCAATCATACACTTTTGCATGCTTTCTAGTGATATCGATAGCGAATAGAATCGCGAATGTTCTAAGAAATAGAAAAGGAATATATTTCTGAATTCTCAAATAATAATCGGTGCGCTGTACATGTTACATGCATTGAAAAAAGAGCTTGGACAAACAAAACCGATGCGTAAACAAACACGCCAAGTCGGTTGAACAAATGAAATAATTAATACCATAATTATTTCAATTGTCATATTTCGTTGATTAAATAATTACGATTATTAGCGCGTAAATAAAGTGTACTGTTGCATCGGCGCGTAATTTGATCGACAAAGTTGTTTCGTCCGAGCAGACTCTTTTTATAATGAGATATGGTGCACTGAGAAAAAAAAGACATCTCGTTAAAACGTTAATCTAACAAGATGCAAACGAGCTCATCGATTAATTTGAAGCCCGTTAATCGGGTCTCGTAAAGTTTTCCTACCTAAAGCGATTATTTACTACCGTGTTTCGATATAGACGTCCAAGGTAGCGTATTCCGATTTAGTCCGGCATGTTCCTCATCCGCGTACTGCGGACGTCGCGATTAAAACATCGCGCGATAAATCAATGGCGGATGTCTCGCGCCAGCGCGGAGACCGGGACGGCAGCAAGGAAGAGGAGGAAGCGGGTGTGGTCGTTATGTACTTGTATCAACAGTAAGCCCTGCTACGTCGTTTGTTCTTGTCAGCCGGGCTAATCTAACCAGCACTCCTGCCTGCGTTACGGCGTTATGGATTTATGCCGCCCCCTCGTAACATCTCGTTACAGCCTCCTATTCCTTGCGCGTTGACCCCTCTCCATCCCCCCCCCCTCTTGTACCCTATTCTGCAGTCTTTCGAATTCGCTTCGGGTTGAATTCACGATATTTGTTTTTATTTCCTTTGTCAGAATAAAGGGCTGAATATACATTGTCGCGATCCCTGGGATACACGTGTCTCAAAAGATATTTGAAAAATCCTATCGAAATGACACGTTCTATCAGAAATACAGAAAAAAAATGTAATATCCAGAGTCTCGTTTTATTGTGAGCCACAGATATATTCCCAAATAGCGAATTGCGAAATTGACCTCTTCTACTAATATTTGATATAATATAAAAAAATAAATTTTTTTCGATATATTCAATAAAATATCTCATTATGCTGCGACAAGAAATTAAATGACGGTTAAAAATGAATAAATACAATTTGTCGCTGCTTCATTATATTTTTCAACGATTTGGAAGAAATCTGTTTTCCCTAGAAATTAAATGACGGTTAAAAATGAATAAATACAATTTGTCGCTGCTTCATTATATTTTTCAACGATTGGAAGAAATCTGTTTTCCCCAGAAAGGAATTAAACTTCAGAAGAACTTTGTTCGCCTTGATCCAAAATTCGGTTTCGCGCGAGGATCTTCGGGCTCGAGCGGATTAGAACCGGTATCTGAGGGCGTGACATCGACGATAATCTTTCGTGAAAGCTTGGAAAAGAAGGTGAACATTGTGCAATGTGAAATCGCACAGTCAGTCGCAAGTCGCACTTTCATCGTCGGACTTACAGTCGCGACGGCAAAGTCTATCCGCGTATTTCCGCTCGCTTTTCCATCGCATCGGCCGTGGGAGAAATATGCCGCGAATGAGGTCATTGTAGAAACCTCCTCTCCAACCTTACTGATACCCGGGTTAAGGTTGCAATGGCCATTAATGTTGGACCTGTCTGTTCAAAGTATGTTATTTCGACACGTACCGAGGTAAAAATACCGCCACGCATGAAGAGACCGTTGATGGTTCGCGCGGAGAGAAATTTTTTTTGTGTATTTTTATGTTGTATCTCTAAGCTATTTATATGTTCTATTCATGTCTGGCCATTGTATGTATTACTTATACACGTTAATGGCGAGCTTTTACGCTTTACATCAATATGAATAAATCTTGCAAGAATACATGTTTTGCATGTTTTATTCTATGCTTTCATAATGCATGCGTACTGCGATGTTTACATAAAAAAAATATTCGAAATATTTTTCAACTGTAAAATTGAAATAAATATTCGACAAGTTTTTTTATATTCTGGTGAATTATTCGAGTTGCGCTTGATTATTACATAGAATATCGATTTTACATTAATATCCTTGAAATAATTTTGAAAAAAAGGTTTAAATTACGTCGTTAATATCTAAATATTTTAACTGCCAGATTTGTTGGAGTATATTAATATAACCACTAAAAAAATTAAAAAATGTCGCGCGAATAACAGATTGCAGCATAATTTCATATTAAGATAGTGTTGCTTTAACACAACATTTAATATGCATTAATCGAAAGACGCTTATTTTAAAGTGACATCCTGTCCTAAAATGTTTTCACTCAAGTCTAATTTCAAGTGACACGAATGACCCATCGCTAATATCTGGGGGGAATGAAATACGTCAGCGAGATGGAAAAGAATAATTCAGCGTGCAATTCACATCAGATGAAGATGTTAGGATGTTAGCAAATTTCTCGCTGCTCTGGTAGACGCTATAAGACGATTGGCACCTCGTTTGAATATCCCGGAGAGTTTAATCTTTAATGCCGTCGCCGTCCTCGGAGCGATGAAAATGAGATTACGAGACGCTCCGCGGTCTCATACAATTCAACGGACACGCCGCCTGCGTTTCTGCATAGTTCGCTGCGAAGTTCTTGTGTGCTGGGAGATCACTTCTTTCTCTCTCTCTCTTCTTTTTTCTGCTTTTTTTTACTTTTAGCCACGTGTTGGAGAAAATTCTCATATACGTTTATTCGTATGCAAAAATTATCCTCGTACGAGAGCAAATTGAATGCACAAGTATATGAAATTTAATCGCAATTAATCAATCAATATTAATCTCCATTTATCAATATTGATATTGAAAGCAATTACCGATGACAATCGCATTCGCAATTTGTATTATAATAATGTGGAAAGCATTATATGTATAATTCTTCAGATTAGAATATATGTATATTATTTAACACAAGCGTGAATCTCTCTCAGATACGTTTTGTTACGCGGATCGTCTGTGTCTGTTCTATGAAATTCTTCATCCCGGTGGAAAACTGTGTTGAACGGAGAGAACAGAGAACAGAGTCGCTTAGTGAATGAGCCTAGAAGAGCCCATAAATTTTACGCGTACGTTCAGTCTACAAGATCCTCTCGGCGGTTTATGCACCAACTCAGAGAAGAAATGCGTGTTGCGTCGATGCTCCGGAAAAAGAATAAACGATCTAAGAAACGTGCACTTCGTAGCGGCTTTCTGAGTTAATGGCTACCTTTACAACGGTTTTACGAAACAACGTTGCTGGTACACAAATTGCGCTATTTGAAAAGATACATTTTCACATGAACGAGACCTATAACTCTTTTCCCTTTTTCATATTTATTTCTTCGACTTTTATCTTTCTTCGTTCAGGGATCATCTCACTACACGAAAAATTTCCTCACAGTATTTTCGTCGTTTGGAGCAAATAGTGTAAAACTCGTGAACGAAATACACAAAAATTTATCTCGGTCTTTCACAAAGAACGCATTATAAAGAGACGGAAAAAAAAATGCGTAAAGGGTGCGCAACTTTTTTCAAATTTTTGTAATTAGTCTCTGCACGCGCATAAATAAAAAGCCCTTTAATTGCGCAAACTTTTAATTGCTTGTATCTTGAGTCAGCTTTAATTATCGGTGCTTCTTACGTAATACGATTATCGTTTTACGTCATTGCGTTCGACAAAATAATTAGTCGTAGGAAGAATTCTGCGGAAAGGACAGATCCCTCGTTTTTACAATTAGCGAAGAGGAATTATTTATCAGTCGTGAAGACGATGTAGCGCGAACGCTTCTTTTCGCTCGTGTTTTATCGGCGCAAATGGCGCAGACTTTAATCACGGTAACAAACCCGACGAGATCGCCAAGTCGATCGCACGTGTCCGCAAACGCGAAAGAGTTTATAGCCTCAAACAAAAAAGCTCATCGTTCACTGTCACGGGATATAGTCGAACTTTGGCTATTTGGCTACGACATGTCGGCGATGGTCCCGCGCATATAGACGCGCAAAAAAATAAAGAAATACCCGCCGTTCGATGTGTTGCCACGTGCGGCATGTAATAACGTGCTACACGCTCGATGACACTTTTAATATGGCATCTGAGCGATCGATCATCATTCGCTGAATAGCTCTCTACAAAATACTGGCATATTATGCAAAACGTGATACCACTAATCTTGATTTCCAAATATGGCGTATCAGAGATCGTAAATATTTTCTCGACTATTTCAGTTAATGCTTCGGGGGGGAAAAAAAAGAAGCTTTTGAGCTGACATTATTCACATTTCAATGAAAAGAGAAAAATGTGTAATTTTTTAACTAAAAATACTATTTCGTCAAATATAACACGACAACCTGAAAAATGATGCTTTGAAACTTATTATACTTACTTCATAATAACTATATACTCCAAGTTCCTTCGAGAGGGAACATTATTTCGTAAATTTAAGCTACTTATTACGTGACGTACTTATTCTAATAAGATCTGCTTTAACAAACTTGCAGCAAATAGTGCGCACGTGTCGGCGAAATCCTTTTAAACGCGTTATTGGCGAAGTTATATCTAATAAATACCTTCCGCGATCTCGCGCACAAAATTTGGACATCAGATCAACCCACATTACATTACCAAGTTATTCATCGAGTCCTAATATTGTACGTGTATATAAATTACAATAGACTATTGTTCCTCGAGAAGGTTAAAAGCAAATATTAATGCATGTAATATCGCTAATTGTCCGTGATTTAATAGGGAACCATGCGCAGTAAAACGCGAGCTCCAACGCGTACGCGAAAGTACATAAATGCCTAATTACATGTAATTAATGATGCACGTGGAGCAGCAATCTAAAATCGAAATCTGTTCGCTTCGTATCGGAGTGACGCACTTAATTCACCGGTTGACTGCATTATCGGACTAAAACTCCTCGCCACTTGACATTTCTCCACCGCGTTAATGCGATGCCGTTGGCGAGCGCGAAAACACGAAACAAACATAACACGACAAGCCGCTCTGGGGCTGTCTGTTATTCATTAAAACAAAATCAAGCGAATTCAAATTCAGCTTAAATAAAGCATACATTTTCGCGAATATTCCTCCATTTCTTGTTACGAACGCGCGGCTATAAGCGCGAGCTTCTTATTTCCTTTTCAACTGAAATAAAGTAACGTCTATACGCGCGATACCGACAACAGCTTATATATGCTGACTCTGGTACTGCTCTCTCACACCCACTCTTACGTCTGACAGAAGCACATATTTACATTCCCGGCGATTGCCGTTTGCTATCTACGTGTCCGATAGAAATCGATTGACACTTGGAAGCGACGCGAATTTCCGATGCAGCTCTCGAATGCGCTCTCGAAACGGTTGCACGTCCGGGTCTTTCCGCAAGAATTACGATTTCGATGCGCCAAGCTTGCGCACCACATTCCAGCAACCGGATTTCAATGCTGTCGATAAATCTCGATGATAATCCGACTCATTGTGACACTCGACCGCGCCGCGATGTATGCGCGTGTACAAATACCGAGTGATCTATCGCTGCGAAAATTGGACAACAAAATTGGATGATTTTTCATTGGATTCTCAAGACTGCCGTTCTCACGAAAATTTAATTAGTTAATCGAGATTCTCGCGTTCTTCTTCACTTCCTTCCCCGAGCTTATGTGTCTCGGCAAAAAAAAATCCCATCCAAAAAGCAGGATATCTTAATGTCCATCATGTAATGGCCGGAAATGGATGGAAAAATGTATCTTTCCAGATAAATGAAATTCTTTTTCTCCAAATGGATGAAAAATTACATTCCGAGAGATGCGTTCCTCGTTCGCCCCCGAGTATAAGATATACGTGCAGAATACCGCAAATGTACAGATGCAGTATCAATCACAAAGATCATTAGTCGCGGTACACAAGAGCGCATTCGCGAAAGCCGCTCTCGCTGAAACCGAGAGAACTATCGGGGGAAAAACCGTCGCGCTTCTTACGCGTATCGCAAAGCTGAGAGACAGGAAACAAGATACTTCTTTGCCGCTGCCAAGAAAGAGCGACATCGACGTAACTGGAGGGATTGGAAAGGATAGAAAGGACTATATTCGCAAGAGGAAGGGTGGAACGAAGAGAGTTCCTTTTACGTTTCTATCCGCGATCGGGAACATCGTTACCCAACGAAAGCAGAGTAAGGAAAACTTCGTTCGCGTGCATGGCAATCCCATGGAAGCTCAAAGTTACAAGGTTGTCCGCGATGGAAAACGCGCCGCGACGAGATAGGATAACACACGAGAATTCTTATAAAGTGCCCATATATGATGATTTAAGAGCGCGCAAAAGTACACGATGGATGGAGAGAGAGAGAGAGAGAGAGAAAAAATCAAGGAAAAATCTTGCGCGAAAAATCCCAGCTTCAATAAGAGTGTTTTCTCTGAGCAATCGATACGAGCGCTTCGGAAAATTCGAACTATTTTTCATATAAATATAATAAATAGTTCAGAGTTACAAAATTGCACGCATTCCTCTAAAATTCAATATGCTTTTCAATCTATTCAAACTGTCACAAAAATATTTGGCGAACAATATTTTTGTATGCATTTTTATATATATTTTTTTTCGTGATACATTTATACTTCTATATTCTCGTATACATATAACATACTAATTGATACTACTAATCAAAATTATCTCTAAATTTTATGCACTCGTAGATGCACTGATATAAGCATAGTACGTTTATTAACTGCAAAGGAAGTCCTGAAAGCTCTCCATTATTACACTGCAGCGCAACTACATTCGAAGAGCGATTCGCGGATTTGCGAAGCCGCCTCTGAATTACGATCTACGTCTCTAATACCCAAGGATATGCGGTAAAGATATGGTTGAGGTTACCCGAGCCCTGGAAAATCTAGGGAAGCTTACCGAATGCGACCTTGACATTAGCCTTGTCTCTCAGCTTTAAGTACCGACCATGTCACTATTATATTCCCACAACGATTATACTCCATTTTCGCGGATAAAATCATATTTCTCGTGTTTTCAAAAGTGAAAGTAAAACGAGGAGAATCTGCGTAATACGTGATCTCTACGTTCAAAGCGCATGTTACAATTGAACTAAAAACAAATTCCAGGTCGTTCAGTGTTTGTTGATTATGCAATCAAATGCATCATTTTTACATCGTTATTAAAGTAAAACTAGTTAAATGCCAATGAAAAGCAAACAAACTCCATCATAAAAATAATCTCTTTTAAATTCGAGTAAATTATAAGCAGATTAAGTATTCATGTATTCATTATTAAACAATATTTTAAAAATTGAAAATATTTTTAACCTTAACCACTGCTGCATAATTTCAAAATGCTAGCCTCAAGCTTACACGAATACATTTTCGACCGGTTTATTGCGACTTGTATCTTTCTCTTTTTCCTTCTCCTCTCACTTACTCTCTCGCCGTTTAGTCTCAGCAGAAATGCCTTTTAAATCCTTTGTCCTTTAAATGTTAACAGTAGTAGAGTTAAGCGTTAAGGAGTGCGGCAAGGTTCTGCGGTTCCGCACAGGGGGGCTGCAGCTGCAGTTGCAACGCCTAGGCGTGGGTGCGCTGCGTCCTCGCGACTCGTGTCCCGGGAATTTCGTGGCCCTGGCTGCCTCCACCGCCACCGCCGCCGCCAGCACCGCGGCCTCGTCGACGCGGGCGTACGAAACGTACCGGCGCGGCGCGGCAAGCCCCGATGTAACGATTCCGACTTTGTTCCGATAACGCGTCGTCGTTTCCGCGCGTCGCGTGATGCATTGTCGGCGCATCCGACCGCGGAATTAATCCCCTAGATCCTGACACCCATTGTAACGGACGTCAATTCCACGGCAATTTACAATTTACAATTACATTTTGAAAAAAAAAATTTACGCTCAAGGCTCAAGTGAAATACACTGTAATGATTAATATTCTTATGTACATTTTTATGAAAATCATGTCATCTCTCAATGGTCTTATTTTTGTGACACATGAATTTTTCTATTCGCGATAAAAATTAGATAAGAGTGAAAAGATTAGAGCTCGCATGTCGAGACTTTTGATAAAAATGCAATACAACTGATTGTGAGAACAATGTTAGAAAGGAAAATCATACTTTATAATAACAGATTTTATATTACTGATTTTCATTAAAACGTGCATTCAGAAAGCTATTTCGAGAGAATTGTTACAAATGATTAGACACTCGCAATGCTACGTGATATGAGTTATTTGTTGTAACATCTGTTGTAACAGGCTGCTCTGGATTTCTCCGGGCGAGAGAATTTAACCGAGTTAGGTACCGCAGACCGAATGTATCATATATTTAGAAGTTATAAACAAATATGAAATATCTATAATAATGCATAGGTTTTTTTTTACCCTCTTACATCAGAGACGTTTTTGTATGATAATGTAAAAAAAGATAGATGGCATTTAAATCTACTATTTTTGAAGGGTTTTGGAACTGAACTGTATCAATAAAGATTTTAAAGTAAAAGCACCTGAAATTCAAGTTTACATCTGAATAGTTTTACATTTTATTGTATATAAAGATCTTTGAAAACTGTAAGAAATACTTTTCTTAGAATTACAATATTTTAAGGAGAATACTTTGGCCAAAACTTTCCTTACAAGTTTCCTCACAAGAAAACCTCATAAAATCTAATGTATCTCTATATAGAGGAAAATTAACGCGCAAAATGATATTCTACGCGTAAGCGATTTCCGCGAGGCTGTAAGATTTTCTCACGTTTATTGATTCGATGTCGCGCCTTCATTAAAATCGTTCTACCCTCGCGACAATCTTAATTGAATCTTCTTCATCTGTAATACCTGCATAGATTCTATCTTCCATGGTATGAAAGCTTTATCATGCTGCTGTAATATTGACGCTCGCACAACGAGGGACATTTAAATCCACAGTTACGCTTCTTGCGCTTCTCTTTTTACATTTCATTATAAAAGAGTTATCTTACAGAGATGATACTCTGTCCTTCGTGCAATTAATAATGAACGATCTAATAGAATCAAGAATACGAATATGTCAAAATCAGCGTCATACAATATACAACATATGCTTTATATCAGCATCATATCGATGTTAATGTCGTCATTTTCATCTTCTCTTTATAATCACACTATATACGTATATGTATAAATAACGAGTCCCTTTTTATTTTCCCTGTATTTTTAAATTCTGTAAATATTGAATATCTATTCACCCACGTGTTTGCGTCACAAAGAAGAAAATAAATCAATAAGACAAAGGCTTCATCAAGGCGCTACTTGAAAAGTGTTAATCAGATTATTATTACGCTAATAAAAAATGTCAGTATTCTGACAAAAAAATATCTCCATTGATCAACGTTAAACTATACAAATCTAGAATACAGTAACCACAAAATACTTCATTTTTAAGTCACGTCGTTAATTATTCAAGTTTAATAATATTCTCCAAAAAAATTTACTTTTACATTTTTTATACGTGTTACTTCATTTTTACATATTTCTTATTAAGAGTACAATTAAAGTGCTTAAATGCCTGTATACAAATCCTTACAGACTATTAATGTTTAAATTTAATTGATGACTTCTGTGAATGATTAATGGACATCGACGTGTTCGAATCTTGACACGCAACATTTATCCATGAGTTAACTTCACTAACACCTGCTGCGTCATTTGATAAATTGATTATATACGATACGTATGATATACACAACGGAAAGTAATAATTCATCTACATGGATAAACTCAACTTTCATAACAATGCAAAATATCTCGTATTCATTTGTTTCCCCAGTGACAATTTATGATAACTCTCTTTTTAAAACTCGAAAATAATTATCGCACATTTACCGGAATATTTTACTAAACACAAAACTGTCCAAGATTATTTAACTACTCAGATTTTCATGTAAATCTAGTTGAGAAGAAAGGACTAAAATCAATTTGCGTTATTTCGCGAGGAAGTGAGAACAGCGCATAGAAACTTATTAAATTCCCAATAAACGTGACATTCATAGCACGTTGAAATTACCGTTTGGAATGTATGATTTGCGTACCAATAAGCTCACGATTTAACTAGTCCGCGGAGTAATTATTTCCTACCGGTCAGCTAATTTCTACCCAACCAGTATCGGCGTTCGTGGAATATCGGCATTTCGTATATCCCGACATGAGCATGTAGCTAAAGGCTGATCCACAATCATTGGTAGGCGTGTAAAATAAGCTTTAACGAAAACTATTATTTACATCCACCAGCGTAAACCATGAAAAATTGGCTTCAACAGAAAACGTATTGCACAGACTTAACAGAAAATTCCTGTTCAATAATCTTTAAAAAATATATCTCTGGTAAATATTTTATTTCACTGACAAATTTTTATTAAGATTATCATCAAATATAAAATGCATTATAACAACGTTGTTAATTAAGTTGGGATAAAATTGTCTTTTGTTACTAAAAATTTTATATCTATCGCAAAGAACCAATTTTCGTGTATCTTCCTGCGAATCTTCCTATGCATATTAGCATGCGATATAGTATCTAGACGTAATATCATTATCTTGTCCGTAAAAGTATGAATCAGCTTTAAACTGTACGGGCAAACATCCCCGCAAGTCAATCATACAATCGTAACTACAGAGTTCGCATATGTACTATAATCATAACGTGAGTGTTTTCTACCATTGATGTTTTGTCATTTGCAGACCGATACGCGAAAACTATCACAATATAATTCAAAATAATCATTTCTCAGCAATCAGCATTAATTAATGGCTACGAAAAGGCAATTACGTTAAAATCGACATTGCTATTAGTTTTCAAAATGTACAGTGACTAGATAGTTCAAATCTTTCAATTATATTATTTTCAATTCAATTTACATTCGATTTTATGCAAAATATATCTTCTCGTTTAAAAAGCAACTTATAAATTAAAATTTTAATTTATTTTCTTGAAAGAAAAATTAATGATTTAAAAAAAATAAGAGTATAATTAAAAATATAAATTTTGTACTTGCGTTTATGTCATATAAACGCATATAAAAGCAATTCGTATCTCAGCAGATTATATTTCTATGTGAGATAAATACATATCCTTGATATTGATATTGATTGTCCAAATATAAAAGGTAAAGAAATTTTTTTTTATCTACATTAGAATTATTTTACGATGTGATAGTTAATGTACAATGCTTTTAATGGAGGCTCATTCGTTACGGAGTGTGGAAATTATTCTGTGAGAGTTCGGTGGCCAGTTTTCGCGAAAATTGACTCTGGTATCATAAATTTAATCGTGGCCGCAGAAACGTTTAGTGCATTTTGCTTGATAACATTTTATGCAAACATTAGCACTAGATGCCATAGACAATAAATATGGAAATTTCAGCTTGTAACTAGAGCAGTTATTACAAATATTAATGTTTTAGCATGTCTACGATAAATGAAACTCGATATAGGTTCTTTAGTAACATATTAATTTCAGACAAAAATGAGAAATTTGTTACTAATAAATGTTAAATTTCCAGATATTAAATGTTTTCACGAGAATTTTTTATAATGCGTTTATCGCATTTAATTAAAGGAAACCTGTTACTCAAATTTTTAATATATTTCGCAGAAGCAATATTTTGCGTTAATCGGTTTAGGTTTTTATTTTACAAATTTCAATCATAATTACGCAACATCGATATTACGGTTTAACTTTGAAATATGTAATTTCGTTGTTTTAATTACTCTTTGTAATCGCCTGTGAATATCTCAAAGCTACATTTTTTAATTAATTTTTTTAGAATCTTTGCAATATGTCTAAAATATTAAATAAGCACAAGAAATTACTAAAATAAAATTAAAAAAAATTAAATAAGAAAAGATAATGTACAATTTTTAATATCCTACGTTCTCATAATTATTGATATAAATGTTTAATATATATTTATTTTATACATATTTATTTTAATACATATCATAGCCTAAAAAGGAAAAAAGATTACGAAGAAATTTTATAAGATAATCACTATAATATAATGAATTACTTTTAGAAAATTAAAAAAGTAGTAATAACAAACTAATTTCCATAAATATTTCTCTAATTAATATAAAAGTAAATATTTTTCATATTTCGCAAATAAATATTAATTTAATATTAGTTTTTTCTAAGTAAATTTTTCTAAGTAAAATAATATTAATTATTTAATTTTTATTAAAGAAATAGTAAAATAATATTAATATAGATCATATTAGTAATTAACTTGTTAAATATAAAGTAAATATCAAGTAAATGCATATACGTAATATCGACATAAGAAATAAACTAATAAAATCAGTGAAAATCAATATTTCTCGCTTGGACTAAAATTAATAATAAATTATAAATCAATATACGCGTATAAAATTGTTACAGATTTAAGTGCAATAACTCTATGCAATATTGCTGGCCAATTTTGATCACTATCATTTGTAATTAAAAACTTATTATATTTGTGAAATTTTCATATTATGAAACTTTCTCTACTTAATCTCCGGAATATGCAATTAAAAAATTACACGGTGATTGCGGAACGTTTTGCCCATGCCATCACATAATGGCCAGCATGCGCATCGATTACAGGCATCAATTACACACTTGTATAACGAGAAGCCACGAGATTCCCTCCACGTCGTTACGACGCGATTCTCTCATTTACTTTTCCAAGGGAATGCTCCGTGAAGTGGTTTCCGATCAGCGGCGGTTTTCCTTCGAGGATTCCGAACGTCATTGCGCCGCGCCATGCTACATTTTTTTTTCTATTGTTCACTTTAGACTGAAGCAAAAACGGAAAACCAAATTGAATCTCGAAGCGCTCGTGAGGGAGCAGTTCCCCCTTGCGATACATTTCTATGTCCGGTAAAGGCAATGACTGGTGAAAATTGCAAATATTTTCCGTAACGATTCATTGTTACCAAGATATTGTCACTTTGAAATTTTTTTCCTTTTAATTGTGCTTCTTTATTTCAAAAATTATTCGATCCATTCATAAAGATAATAATGGATATTGCACAGATGCTGGAAATAATTTCGAAAAAAAAAAGTTTTCATTCTCATCTAAGTATAACTGATATTGGATAACGATTATCCATAGACTCTTTGGACGTTTCCTTATCGATTAATATCATAAAATTTTATGCGCGAACGATTAAAGAAAGAATTAAACGATTAAACGGAGATGCCTGTAAGATATTAGAGTGAGTGTCTTCAGAAAACTTTCGAATCCGTCCAATGCAGAAAAACCCGCCGCTTGGAAAAGGGGGTGGAGTAAATGTGCCTGCGGGTTTTCGCGGAAGAAAAAAAAACCAGCGAAGCTTTTGACCGGATAATGGGTAGCGTGTTCGGTGCGATTTTCCAGGGCATTTTAAAGCACTCCTGGCGACTCGCTGTGCCCCGGGCACGGCGCAACCTCGAACGAGATCGGGTAGACTGAATACATCGAGGTCACGGATACGCGGCAGCCGATCGCACTCGTTCCCTATTCGCTCTTGGGGGTACACTCGCCGCGGTGATCCCTTATTCGGGCCGCGGGCTCGTCCCGGGTCGGAGAATGTCGGGCAAAGCTCGTTGGAAACCGCTAAAGAACGGCTCTGCGACGAAGAGGCACGCTTTTCTTGCCGCGAAAGCTTTGGACCGTGATGAGAGGGATGAAGATTCGATCTCGTCGTGGCGAGCGCTGAGGTTTTTTGGTCAGACAGAGAGAGAGAGAGAGAGAGACGGGTGGAGAGTTTTGCGGTTGGTCGGTACTCGACTTTGATCGGTAACGAAGGCACTCATCGAAGAACAACAGTTCGGAAAACTGATCCGTGGTTCAACGTCGCGGTTATTTGCCATTCTTTGACACACGGATTTGCCATGGAAAACGAAACACGACGTTCTCGTTTTGCGCATCAACAATCGCTCGCGAGCTTTAAACGGAAGTGGGTGTAGAAGCGATTAGAATGCATAACATGCGTGAATTTGATTTGGCCACCGTTTTAGATGTAAATACTGCGTGAGCTTAAAAAAATAACTATTCGACGGGAAACAACATCGCTCCATGATCCGATCTAGCTTTCCTTCTCGGAACGAAACATTAAAGATACGTGAAATCCGTGTAAATTTATCGTTAGTTGCATTGCAAAATTAATCGAAATTGGAGAGCGGATTTGGGAAAATGGGATTCCGATTACAGAGGAGCGAGGATGGTAGTCATCGATTGCGCTTCCGAGAGAATCGTGACGCTCGAAGGGCGCCACGTGCGGGCTAAAGCGCGTCTCGTGATGTGGGTTAAGGACGGCAAGTGCGCACAAATCTCCGCATTCGTGGAACATTTCAAAATCCGGCGACACATGATCCTTTCGTCTGTAGCGGCGAAATAAATGCGATTATAAGTAATTGCCATCAAAAACAGAATAAGTCTTCGGAGACGGAGAAACGAAGGAAGAAGCAAAGAAGGAAAAGGAGAACAGCAGAGAACAATATCTTGGAAGAAAAGCATGCAGAATAGGATGATGGCTTCAATAACTCGTTGACGATAATAGCTGGCAAGCCAACGATCGATGGTCAATCGTCGTAATTCTCGAAGGAATAATTTATTTCCAATGTACCCGATGGTCGATCTAAGGGTCAACTGGAAGATGGTAGGCGGAAGTCGATATACTAAACCGATTGTACGAACCGTGCTGATAAATAATTCCATCCGCGAACGTGCTGAGAACCATGGTGGCGAATTAGGTCAGCAAGTGAGAAGTAATGGAAGTCAGTTGTTCGAAAGCTGCCCATGAAGCTGTGAAAGCTTCATTTCATCGCGTCCTAGTATCATTCGCGCATTAACATTACGCTTGCAATGTTATCTAATGTAATGTGGAAGGAGAGAAAATTTCACTAAAGATTGTTCTAAACAATGAATGAACAGTTTCAAGCAAAACGGAAAAACAACATGAGCATCAATTTGTCAGAGCACTTGAGATAAGTTGCTAATTCGATTCATTTTTTTTAACAACAAAAAAGAAAATATTCATCTATAAAAGATGACGTGAATTTATCATTAGCAATGATTTTGAAATTAAAAATTATCTTGTTGAATTTCTAATTTTACATTATGCGTAATAAAGTTGCTGTAAGAAAATGAAAGACGTACCGGCAAGTCATGATGCTATTTTAAATAATCACATATTTATATAAAAATTTAACGTAGCTTGTGTTAAAGGATGAATAATCTCTATTTATCTTCTATGAAGAGTTTAGAAATGTATGTATATATAAAATTCTGCAGCTACAAGGGATTAAAAATTAATTATTCCTCACATTATTCCCGAGGGATTAATTCGCGTTGGAAAGTACGGTTCATGGAGAAACTTGAAGTAAATTTCAAGGCCTTTCTGTTTAATTAAGAACAATTTCAACATCACGCTGAAGGTCATTAAAGTATTTTGTTACATCTTACATGGATTATTTCTTGAAATAACAGTGAAAACGAGCTCGCTGCTCCTTCGAAACAAGTGCAACAAAACTTCTCTCACACAAGTCGTCACGCCGTTAACGCGCGCTTTAATTAAATGCCACGTTCGACGAGAACGAAAAAAAGTTTTGAAACTGGGGCATTCAAACTGTCAGATCTTCCCAGTTTTCTTACGAAAGAATTCCCGGCCCGGCCTTAATTGCGCTGCGCAAAACGACTACAGATCGCGATGTCAGGTGAAAAACAAAATCAGTACGCGATTCCCTCTCCTCGTTCGCCTCGAATTTTCCAGATGTCGAGACTGGTGATTGCGACGACCTACGGAAACGCGAGTCACTGCCGCAGTCTCTCTTCACGTTGCAGTATCATTAGCACCACGAGAACAAGGAAAGAATAATGAACCGTCATTAACTGTTGAGACTATTGAACAAAGAAAAAGGAAAGAAAAAAAGAAGTATAAGGTTACTATCTATCAATGGCAACTAAATTCCATTTAAAAATTTTATCGCGCCGGTAGAATAGATTACCGTAAAGAGCGATTGAAATCTAATTTATTAATACAGGATTAGAGCGGATTTTCGAGACCTTTTTTTCGATCGAGAAATAATCTGGGTTCTCAATAAAATTTCGTATTCTTAAAGCGTGCGTTCCGGTAATAATATAGATTGGTGAGCTTTAATTATATGTTATATCAATCCCAGAGTTGGTTTAATGATTAAACAATTAATTAGAGAAGCAGTATTATATTACCTACAAAGGTTACATAGAAAGTTAGCAGGAAATCTAAGCAGAGCACTTCCGAAAATAATCGAGAGAAAATTAGAAAACATTTCTTCTGCTTAGGTTCTGCTTTTAAATAAATATTTCATTTTTTAGAATTCTAAAAAATAATCTTAAATGTTACATATTAAAAAATCGTGATAAACACAATCAACGTGGTAAATATTGTTAAAAAATAACTAATTCCGAGTAATCTATCGCGGTAATTAACATAATTTTGAGTCAGCATGTAGAAGATAACGCGCAGAGCATAACATTTATTACACGAGTTTGATAACGCGCGAGATTTACGGCAGAAATGGAGGCGCCACATCCCATGGAGAGAATCCACTGGCGGTATACTAGTCGCTTTACAATCGATTGCAGAGAAAGCTTTACCGGCTGTCGGTGGAAAGAAGGAAGAATCTGCGATCCATTTCGTGTTATAAGATGATTTTTATCGAAATTCGCAAATTTGTTCCTTTTCCTTAGATATATTGTAGCAACAAAATTTATTTTAGAATTTTCTGTTAATTCTTCATCGGCTTTCACCATGTAAACCTGCGCGAGGTTTTATTGATCGCTAACACGCAACTCTGAATCTTCGTGAGAGATGGCGGCATGCTTCATTTAAAACAGGGCTAAAAAGACTTGAAAACACTGTGATAACAAAACGAATCTTAGCCTCCTTTGCAACCACACTTGTGTTTGACAAGCATCTTCAATTATGCTAATGTAATAAAAAAGAAATAGATAAAGAAACAAGAGAAAGCGGCTGAAAAGCTTCCTCATATTAAACAAAATTGATGCAAAATTCACTAAAAGAAAGACCGACAGAACGCTATCCTTGTAATATTAAATCGATATTATACGCTGGCCTTAAGAAGGTTGAAAATAACCTGCGTCAAAATAGATTCAAGTAAATTAAATATCAGCGAGTTAAGCAAAAATAAAAAAAAATTTGCAAGAAATATCCATCTCCAAAAGGAAAAGCTTTAATTCGTTTAAGCCAAAAAAGATATTTGTCGAGTTTTACTTTGTTAAAAATAAATTTTAAAAAATTTATGATATAGCTTTCTATTATGCAGTATATTATAATTTCCTTCAAAAATTTAATTTAAATTCGGCAGTAAAATATATGAAATACAATACAAATTTTTAATAAATAAACTTTTAATAAAACTAATAATTACTGCATTTTTCTAAGTTTGTGTCGTAAATCATGATGTAGATAAACTATATACTTAAATGCTTAACAGAATAATTCACGCGTTATTAGCGCTTTAATTACCTTCATTTGTTATTTTCATTCCTTTTGTATATATAATTATTATGTTTAACTAAATTATAAACTCCTACAAATTCTACAATTGTACAGATAATCTCATCAACTTACAATTCCGGCGCAGAACCAAAACATAGTGCATTAACGCAGTCATGATAAATGGTCAAGACAGTTACACATACCTGAAACAGAAAGAAAAAATACAATTGTATAACAAATCTGTGTCGCTGTAAAAAATTGCATAGTTCATTAGCCTAAAAAAAGAAGTGACGTACAATTTGTACGATCACGTACAAATTTATCAAAGTATTGTATACATAACAGCTACTTAAATTTATGACTTATCCTGTTGCAGCACGCGCTTTGAATTAATTATGATTTTATCGAAGCATTCTGCTTCAATACAAACCTGGCCGCCGTCCAACGCGAAGTCACGATTTTTCTTAAGCGACGTACACGTGGCTCAAGTGAATTCGACTCGTCATACTAATTCGAAATACAGAATTGCAAAACATATTTAAATTTTAATGGGATGTTTGCATGACGATTGAAATTACCGCTGGCTATTTTGCTAGAACATCTATTTCGATTCTGTGACATTTTCATTTTAAAGATATAAAATAAAATATGAAAATAAATCTCTAAATCTAGAAAGATATCGACTTAAAGCAGCCAGCGACGAAAAGAAGAGTTTTTTTACTGGAAAGAGCAGTATAGATGTAGGACACAGATTAAATATCTTCCGCGAAATACAGCGTAAAACATTAAATTAACTAAGAAGAAAAAGTAGTTGCTACCATACATATTTCGATAATTATTTTACTGCAATGTTTTTGAGAGTATATACTTTCTATGTCTACATCTAAAACGAATTTTAAATATTTTCTACTTGTAGTTCCGTTAAATAGATTAGTAAATAATTAAAGAACAATCATTGCTAAGATTATATTTTCAATATTAACACACAGTAATTCTTTTACACAGCTACTCGTCATTTGAAACTTTAAATAGACGAAAACACGTATTTTAAATGGTAGCTACAAATTACTTCAAGACTAATTACAAATCAACTCGCGAAAAATTAGTTCGTGCGATGCTTCCACATAGATAATTACAAGCTAACACGAAACGCCGTCAAATTTACTTTTTCCTTTCTCTTTCTCCCCCCCCCCTCTCTCTCTCTCTTTCATTGAAAGATGCTTCACCTTCTACGCTCCTTTGAATTATACGTACAGCAGTACGATAATGAGCTTTCATGCGTTCCAAGTATGCGTTTCTGTTGATTCTTGTATGTAATTTTACTCTCAACCAAATCGCATTTCAAGTGGTACTCGAAAGAATGGGAGCGTGAAAACTTGGAAATTCGTGTCGGTATATGCGTTTAACTTGGTATAATATTAAATTAACGAACAACTCTAATTACTTGCACTGTGTGCACTCATACGAATACACACAGGACAATGAGTAAAGAAGGATTTTCAAGTCGTCGACATAACGCTTGGAAAAGCAATGCAAAAAGTCGACTTTAAAGCAAAGCAGAATTGTTTAAACTTTTCAAAGACGTTACAGAAATCACTTATTAACGCTGGCCATCCTTTGAGCTGTAAACTTCACAGTGGGTTTGAGATAAATTTTGTCAAAAAGTTAACAATGGATTACGGTAATTTTCAACTTTCGAAGTTAATAATTTTCTTAAAGTCAGTTTCAACAAGAACTTTCATCTTCTGCACGCTCCTTTAATTAATTAATATGCATTTTTTTTATCTTGTTTTCTCGTATCTAGATTTTTGTGAATACCGCAAGCAAAAATGCAAATCTCTCCGAGTGAATATGTTCTCGAAAACTTAATGCTCGACGAGGAGCGTCGTTTTGTTGGAGCGCGACGGCACGCGTTGCCGTCGCCTCGACGACGCCGACGCGTCTAATTTGATTACAAAGGAAACCGTCGCGGACAGCACGATTCGCTGCTTATTATGCGCCTCGCGCGAGGGAGACGCACGAGAGCACGACGACATACCTACGTACGACACGTCACACGCGCTGAGGGACACGAGATGCCTTCGCGCCGTGTACGGGCGGCATTGTTTTCCACAGCGAAGCGCTCTCATACGCCTTCGAAATACATTCACCTGCGTGACAGCGGCGTGATCAATGGCGTCGTTGTGCTAGACGGAAGAATATAAAGATGTCAACGCTTGACCCTCCAAAGTGTCATCTCGTGATGCGGGCATTGTGCGCGTCCAAAAATCGAGGGAAATTCTCAACACACCCGACGTACCCGACGGATTTCAAACCCGAGAGGCGGATCTAACTCAAAATGAATTGTTATTTTTTTTTACTTATGTCATTTTAGGGACACTTATTTTTACTCGCGCGACTCAACCGCGCAGATCCGAGCAAATGCAGCTCTAGTCTACACGGAAAAAATAAGTTCACTAAATTTTAATTGACTAATCATTCATTCTTGGATATATTATATAATTACATTACATAATTTTTAAACAATTTTATGTATTTTTTTGTAAAAAATCCTAGACATCTTGAAAATACTGAAAAGAAGTCATAGAATTATTAAAATCCTGTACGAGAATAACAGTCTGTCAATGGCCCCGTTCAAAAGTCGATTACTAATTACATCAAATTTAACGAACTTATTTTTTCCGTGTATAGAGCCCGAATACACAAAGTTAAAGCTCTTAATCTGCAAAAGTGTTTGCTTCTTATTACTGTAATATATATTACTGTAATATAATAATTTAGCAGATAGAATTATGGAAATAGACGTTTGAGGGGAACCTTTCGTGTTTCTTTTATCACGAGAAAACTCACGTCGTTACGATGGCGACGCGTATGTGCGCGTTGAATTGCAAATACGTGGCACGTGTAAATGTCCACCCACGCACTTCCGGTGCTAAGGGGTTAAAGTGCAGCGAGAGAGAAGCAACACGCGATATACGCGACGGTATTGCGCGAAAAACAATTTACGCGCACGACCTTACTTCAGACCCGTGCGACGCATGTCTCTGACATGATTTCGCCGTCTGTCGACGAAACAGGCAACGCGCGTGTATCCGTACCGGTAAATACCGGGACGCAGTGCATAACAGTAAAACGGAACCGTAGGATGAGCTCATACGTATGTAGGCGTGCACGTGTACCCATCTATGTATATGCAAGTGAATGCGAGAGCTGCGCGCCTTGTGGCAGTGACAGTTACGCGTCGCGAGACGCGCGCGCGCGCGCGACCATTACGAGCCTCGATAGTTCCGGCCCGCGACTCCGCAATGCCGGGCATCACACGTATGCACGCGCATGCCCGCGCATCTGTATTTAGAGGGTGTGAAAAATAATGCTATTTGATTCTCGGCCCACTCCTCGTCCATCCATCCCGCTCGAGTGACAGCATGTAGTCGACGAACTTGTACATGTGTGATATTTTGTCGGAACACGGATATTGATTATCGGGCCTGATAAGCGCGATACGCGGGTTTTAACCGAGGCAACGAAATAAGTTGGGCGAAAGACACTACCCCGACTGTAATTGCAGCCTAACGAGCTTTGTCATTAGTGACAAGTTAATGTACGGAGAAACTTCTACAAGTTGCAGCTTCGCGCGCGCGTGTAAATGTGTGTGTGTAGAATTTAACGACACAACTCTATATTTTGTGTATTTGCTCGGTGATAAACACTTTACAACCTGTCGGTCGAGATAATGAACATACATTTTTATCTTTTTAGACCAGATAGAGCTTAATCTTACTCCGTTTCGCGCACGTAAAACTTGACTCAACAACGTATAAGTGATTATAAAAATGAATATAAGAATTTGAATAGTGAAAACATGTACAGAAATAAAGACACAGAGATACAGTATTATTTCGCAATAACATGTACGTAGCTAACTGATTAGCAGAACTTTTAATATAAATGCACATAATTCGTATCATCACTATTTCTTTGAAATATGGAATAAAATCCAGTAGGAAGATTAAAAATATTTATTCTATTTCTGGATAAAATGTAGGAATGCTCAACCTAGAGAGTAATCAGCAGCTAAAATAAGCGTTCCGACCTTTTTAAAGTTTTATAATTTAATTGAAAGAAACGGCGTAATCTTTAATCTCGTATTTTTTAATAAAATTAAAAAGACAATAAAAAGTAAAGTACGTTCTCTTAATGTTCGACATTAATTAAAAATGTACTTCTCTTCAAAGGTACATTGCAAAACGTTATATCCGCACTAGTCTCCATTTCCGGGCACTGTATCGACCTATTAAAAGCGCGTACTCTCACACATGTGCGTATACACGTGCACACATATACATCGTGCAACACCACTCGGGAGGCTTTCGGGTTCAGGTGCATTTTCGTGAGAGCTCAACCTCAAACGGTACCGACCTTGAAACAGATGCGACAGGCTGGTACCTTTGAAACACGTGCAGCCCATAATAAATCCCATCATCGGTGCGGCTGACGCCCAGGATTCTCCGGCCTGCCCTCAGCTCGCGAAGCGGCGCGGAGAGGAGCGCAGCGCGACCGATCCGAGGGGCCTGAGAATCGGGGCCCCGATCCACGACGTCCACGACGACGACGGCGATGACGACGACGGCGGCGGCGGCGGCGGCGACGACGACGACGACGGTGGTGGCAGCGGCGGCGAGAAGCTCGCCGGCGGTATTCCCCACGATCGACGAGCCTCACGGGCGCAGCGAACGATCGAGATCGCGTAACCGGAAATGTCTAACCGACGGCACATCGCGCACTAACGACGACAACGCGCTCCCGCTCGCTTTTTCAGGCGCGGCTCGCCGAGGACGTCGCGACGCGCACTACCATGGACAACGATCGGCGGGGACTAACGGTTCGTCGATCGCACGTATCGACGCTACGTGATGCTTGATGAGTTGGGAAGTCGTTGATCGTTGCTGTAGATCGACCGAAGCGCGAATGTGGTGACATAACGAGCGACGGATGAAATCGTCGAAGTCTGTCGATTTAATGAAGTCTGAATCGTTTGTTGTTACAGCAATCGACGTGGTGGTATTAGATGAACGAATTTACGCTGGAAGAGGATGCAATGAAAGGATTATTTAGTCCTTTGCGTAGCGCGATAATAGAAGGAAGCAGATAAATTGATAGATTGTTCCGATAAGTTGCGGCACTTTTGTGAGAACCAATAGTCAATTAATCGAAAATTATCCTTTCAACAAGGATTCCTATTTTCAACTAATTGCAGCTGGTTGGTCTTTGTAGAAATGTTAGATTCTATCTGCATTGCCCCGATTTTCTCATATAGTCAAATTAATACTCCACTCTCATCTGTAATTTGAATTGGATTAAATGGGCGTCGTGCGCCCACATAAATGGCATGCTTTCATTATTTGTTATTACAACGTTTAATATTGTCCCATGGATTGGCGATAAAAAGAAAATTATCTACATATTGCATGATATATTTCTTTCTATTTACAAGTTTTAAATGTTAATTGATTCAATTAGAACTGTAAGTATTAATTAAGTCGATATAGGAGAAGTAATTAGTTGTATTGAGATTAGAACTTTCATTACAATTTTATCGGGCTATAAAAATGATTCTGTTTGAATTTATTTGAATAATAATTATACAGTATTTTAAGATTAACTTGGATGATTTAATTTAAAATAAATGAAGATAAAACTAACTAAATTTTCGTATTATATTATGTCATCTATCTGTCAGGTTAACATTTGATGCCCTTTTCCGATTAATATTTGATGCCTTCTTCTCCTGACAATTGCATTTCTGTCATCTCGATCGTCAAAACTAATCAATCATAATTGGAAATCAGTCAAGTTTCGCTCCACAATACCGCCGTGGTTTCGCCATTGCGTGCGAAATTACGATAAGATTGTATATCTTTGTATCGCGGATGAATTATTCCCTACCATTTTCCAATACAATTTAACGATACGCTGGCTTATCGCCGTCCATTCTCCTAGTGCAAATCGAAAACAGAAAAACAGATAACAACACGTAATGATAACAGTTTTAAAAACTAGGCCATTCATAGATCACGATTTCTTTACGTATAATCCGCAGATTCCGCTTTAATGGGAAAAAACCTATGACTCGTCATTAACGATTGTTGCACGTGTGTACGCGCAATGCAAATTTGTGCCAATATAAATATAAATTTCTATTAGATATAATATACATTCATGAATACGCTTGTCTAGTTTAATGTTACTTTACTCGGCCAATTCCAACAACTGGAATTAGCTGATTTAAAGTTTCAATGACCTTTTCCCTCTACTGAAAGAAAAATAGTACTTTTGGCCTAAACCATAATTTTATAATATTTCTAACATGAAATATGATTAACTTAACTATATGCATCATTATGTTAATCATAATTATCGTTAGAAAGGTATAAAATTGTGGTTGAGGCCAAAAGCAACTATATTTTTTCTCAGTGTCTCTAGGTTCTTATCCTTTAAACATTAAATGCTCTTTTATTATGAAAGAAATCAAATGACAGCAACATGGAAATATTAAATCCATAATTTTTACTGATATTAACTGACGTATTTTAAAAAGCAACACATCCATTATTCGTTATTGTACCAAATGCAGTATTTATTACAGCACCATGTCGTGCATTCGGGAAAACAAGTGAAATATATTATTTCTGATTGCATTTATTCCTTGCAGCTTTATTAAAACTTGTACAAAACGTAACGTGTATGCGCCTGCCATTCGTGTCAACAATCGTACACCGACTTTCAGGATTTCAACCGCGGATTTCTCCCGAGCGCGATGCATGATAAATGCCCGCATTAATATTGCCATAAGTTTTCACGAATAAAATATGGAATCGCTTATTAATGTCGTTAATCTACGGAATCGAACGACGGCAAACTGAACGGAGTACGCGCAATGCGCTATTATTAATTGATAAATATTCCTCGCGCGCAATATGCTTCGCCGCGGTAGCAACGTCTCTGGCGGCTTTTGCACTGAAAAATATGGCCGATTAAATCATACATTATAAACTTGGACGTAAATTACGCTCATTTCGCATGCATAAACGTCGCAACTCCGGATATAAATACGGCGAGAGCATTCAAATTTCCGCGTTGCTCTCCATTACGTACATTTCGTACATTTTCATTGAACTAGTTGCCGTCTCTGTATAATTTTTCACATTATAAAATTCGCTTGGTAAAAAGCACAAAATTACTCTGTAAGAAACACGAATTTGTTGCAGGTACAAAATTTCGCAATTTATACAAAGGGACACGAACTGCTACCGAAAAATGGTCAGCGCTCTTTCATGCGTTCCGTTAAATGGCAGAATTCGCGACCGAGGAGATTAACCATACGAACGGAATGGAAAACGCAAATGAATTTTCCATGCAGACTGTGCAGCGTACACACGTTTTATCACGGGAAAAGCCGCAGACGCGCAAATGTAGTGTGGACGCAGTGATTAAGCGTGGAAAACGTGAGTCTCGCGTTCCACCGTGGATCACTCGGTTACTAATTATCTTTGCTATCACCGGCTATTCTTGCCTCCAATTGTTCGTCACTGTACATTAAGCGGAACCCGCGGCGTCCACGGAGGATCAATGTGATAGTGCCATACGAGAAACGGGATCAGGTTGTATGCCGCGGACGCGAGCTCGGCAAATACGTGACCATTGGCCATTGCTCTCCTCGTTTACATGCGTTAATTAATCCCGTGTAGTTTATACATGCATTTCGATCCCGTGATTTTCCAGGCGCAGCCGATAACAATTCGAAAAACCGTATGGAAATTCGGCGTGTCAGTGCGTTCGCTAAATTAGTGGATATTGTTTCATAAGCACGACAAATTGCACGAGATCAAATTTCGTCCAATTATTCGCTTTCTGCCGTTGCTAATTATCCCGTGTCAATAAGAGAATACACTGGCAAAACAATGTCAAACGTGAATTTAAAACAAATTGCCGATATATTAAGGACAAAATTTACGATTGTCGCATGTTAGGGAATTTTTCAGCGTTTTGTCTATAGGCTAATGGTTGACTAACAGACCGGTTGGATTGCGAAGTATATGTGCAAGTTGGACGCACACATGCGAAGGAAACCATTTCCTTAGCAGACGGGATGATTACGATGCGAAGTTGCACGCGAAGTCTACACCGGTACTAACATCGACGACCGTCGTGTCTGACTACACGCGGACCTTCACTACTGCGCGCCCCTCTGACATGTTGCTGCCACTAGAAAGTTAAAGTAACTCGATTCTAAAGGAATTGCATGCGTGATGCCTACTTTGAAATTATTTCTATTGTCCAACGCAGTTAATAAATATAAGAAAAAAAACAAATGTTAGAATAAAAAGGACTATACACCTTGCAAGATTTACGTCTAAGGTTTAATGAAATTCTCATAAAATGGAACTTGCCAAAACTAATTTTTCTATACGTTTCGATAAAATAAATTTTGGTAATAATATATGTCAATATTTTTTATGTCAATCTTATTTTATGTCAATTTTATATGTCAATCTTACATACTGATTGTAGAGAAATAAAATGCTTTTGTCCCCAAAAAATCTAATTCAGAAAATTGACAGAAAATATTAGCACTTTATTCAATAACGAAAGGATGAATGTACATATGTACAATTATCTGTTTCTGTAATATTCTATTCGACAAATCTGTACTTTCTTAAATTATCACAAATGTAGAAATATTTTCTACTTGTGGTTGCAGGTCAGAGTCGCATCGAGAACGACGATAATGTATTATATAGACAATGATGTATTGCGTTATTGTGACCTAATTGGGAATTTTATTGAATTTTCACTAGAGCATATTTTCAAGAAATCAGAATTTAACAAGTATTTCTCCAGTTACAAACTGTACGCGAAGGAAATCGATAACCAAGAACACAAGCAATGAAAAAAACGATATTCATTGCTGATGGATCTCTACTTTACAATATGAAGCCAACTGTAGTATACGTTTTACATTGTAATCTTTCTATTTCTTCTTTCATAAATAGTGTCTTCTTGAAAATGCATTGCAGAATTAATATACCGTATTTATATATTTAAATACGATTATAGATTTAACAGCAATACAAAACGGATTTAATTTTGCCCCTTAATTAAATTATGACTATTGTTATGTATGTATCTAACTGAAAAAAGAACGCGATATTATAATCGCGATAAAATATCACATAATAATATTAACGTCACATTACAGAGAAGTAATGAATAGAAACAGTATTAATTAGAGTATAAATTTTGATATTTTTGATGCAAAATCCAATCATTGTAATTTGCTTAATAGCGCAATTATTTTATAGTTATATTTTATAGTTTTGAATGCAATGAATGAACAAGTATGCAATTTCATCGTATTTAATTGAATCTCACTAATATATATAATCAATTTTTTACAAAACACATTAAGATTAATCGATATTGTACTTTCGATAATATAATTTCGTCATACTGACACATGTATATTTGATAATTTCTCGTGATAAATTATTCATTTTTTTTAGATAAAATTAAATTCAGAAAAAGATGAAAAGAAGAAATAAAATATTGCCAACTCGTCTCTGAAATAAACATGATTATTAATCTTCTCATTTTGTCTCATTACAACTTTACTGTTCTTTTCCTTTTCAATCGACATATCCGGATTAGACATCAGCTTTATATTTTATTATATTCTTTTCTTGGACATTTTACTGTCATTTCATGAAATAATTTTTATTTTTGATACATATGACATGAGATAAAAAATATGTCATGTTCTAGTAGGGTCACTGTACCAGCTAATGAATAAATAAGAAATTCACGATGTATATTGTGTATTATAAGATGTGTATAAAACAGAAAAGATAAAAAATCACTCAATACTAATAATAATAATGGCTGTTTATTTGTTCTTTAAAAGTGTTACGTGTTATGTCTAAAAAAAGATTTAAAAAGTAATACTTGATCCAGAAAGTAGATAACCACAAAAAATACCAGTAAATGACCGGTATATATTTTCTTTTTTTATTTAATGTAATTACATTTTCACACAAAAAATAATATTTTAAACAAATCTAAATAAAAATTAAATCTAAAAAATATCAATTAATTTGTTATTTATTGTATCAAAGTTTTATTTTTCAATATTTTTCTTAAACGGTCATTTACCGGTGACTGTTTAGCGATTGGTGCAATGATCCTATACGTTTCTTGTCAAAGATAATCAATTTCCGATATCTTTAGTCTCGCTAAATGGATTGTATAATTGTTTTGATCCTGATGTTCCTCCGATGTTATAAACTCCACAATTATGTTCGAACGCAAACTATGTGTTCCTGATTATTCCCGGAATTTACTAGTGGAATTAACCAAGTTATGTACAGCGCCACATAATAAGTTTTCGAAATTAACATGCATCGCGATATCGCTTCCAAAGTTCCAGAGTTCTCGACGCAACCACCCGCATAGAAATGATACCAATTTAGCAAAATTATTCGAGATTTATTTCAAATTTAATTTACACCTTTTCGGAGAAACTCTGTCGCGCGCTTATTAACGAAGTACGAGCCGTGCGTTTAATTTTCTATTTTTCTTCGCGCTTGCGCCGTAGACCGAATCAACAAAATTTACATAAGTACATTACGACTGCCAGCCAGATGCAATTTCATTCCAGCAATTACGTTCGCTGCAAGAAACGACAGTTTGTGCAACTCGCAATTAAAGGAACGTCCGCCGCTTTGTTAATATATCAGGCTCTCAATTTGCAACATAAAGTTTACAATAGAGACTAACGCTCATAATAAGATATAAGACATAATACGAAATAATAAATAATGAAATAATAGGGGTACAAGTTGCTGTCAATTTAAAAATATAAAAAATTTTTAACGTAACTAATAAAATTTCATAATATATAAACTATGTTTTTGCTTTATAAAATCGTATTTCAAATAAATCTTGTGCATTATGCTTCTGCTTTAATTAAGTCACATTGATACAAAATTAACTACGATACCTTCTTGATTACGGAATAATTTTTTATCTCTACGACATTTCTAGTAACGGTAATTTTTATTTGATTCATATTCGTGCACCAAATTCGCATACGTACGACAACTGTATGTTTCATAGTAATAATACCGTAAAATTTATTCAGGGCAACTTAATTACAAAATATTGTGTAAGTAGGATTTTATAACAAATTAGAAAAGTATAGACATAACAAAACATAATTATCAAGTTTTCAACAAAAAAAGAAACATAAATAAATGAGCCACATTTATTATAAAATATTCGATATATTACGGTAAAATAATTTTATTTTGCGATACGTGCACAAATAATTAAACTATACAATCCCGAATTTAGCAAGTCATTTTTCATTTATAAATTTTTCATAATTTCGGAATTCTCATAATTACTTTTTGGAAAAAATAGTAAAAAATAATGTACAGAAAAAAGCTTGGAATATTATAATAATTCAAAGTATCTAAAGGTAACTTAATAAAGTGATAAATAAGAAAATGCGCATTTCTCTCGTAAAGTTATATAGAATCGTATATTATGGGAAAATGATTGGCATCATTCGTCGAACGATAGAGCTCGCACGCGAGAAAATACATATAAATGTAGACTCATGCAAGCGGATCGATCGTGTGGATAAACGACCAGGATATTCACTGTAACTCCTCTGCCTTACAGAAGGATGATGATGCACGAATCTGCAGGCATTACGACATAAAGTGTGAAAAAACTATTAGGTTCCATCGATGTGGAAAAGAATCAGATAAATATCGGCGCTGGCCGATGAGTGATCAATTTTGAACTGTCCATCCTTTCTTGCCGAAAAAAAAGATTGATGTTCAAAATGATAAAGCGAATAAAGAATGGTTAACTGTTTATCGATAACTGTGTGACAGTATCAAAGAGAGATATCAAAAACAATGAATTGAGATAAATCTTCAGCAAATCTTTAATCTTTGCGAAAAAAAATATAGATGAAGCACAGATAAATGCGATCACCAATATTTTATGAAGATAATCAGTTGTTTAGTCAATCGCGCTGAGAAATAAGAAAATATTGTTAAAGCGATAAAAGTAAACCGTAATAAAAGACCTATGTGATGTAAAGAAAATTACGCGGACAAAAAAAGAAGAGAAAGAAAAAGAACATAAATTATCGCGGTTCGAGCTCCTATTCGCTGCCGAATCCTATTCAGTATGCAACACGGCAGAAATACGCGGAAAATCCTTCGAAAGGCAGGCCGGAGTGAATCAAGAGTGGAAACGGTGATTTACATCGTGAGAACGCGACGTGGCTCACTACGACTTTACTGGATTTAACAGCGTAAGGTCGAAAACGTTTTCGGAATTGGATACTTTGATTTTCCGACTTAGTTAAAATAGGAAAACCAATTATCCAATTGATCGGCTTAAACTTGAAACCAAAGAAGACGACATTCATAAATCATTTTAGATGACGACACAGATAAATACTGATTAACTGATTGATACGATATCGATCAAGTATTCTTAAACATACAAATGTTTCATAAAACACTTGAAACTGCAGAAGTCAGAGTAAACTAAATATTTGATTATACAGATTTACGATATGCCATTTAAGACAGTTGAGTTTCTCTTTCTTTTTCTCATATTAATTTTATAAACCATCACTCGGAATATATCTAATATTAATCACATGTGTGTCACTCCAAAAATAATTCTACTGCTATGCATATATATAAGATTGTTTAATATTTCTCTGAAAATTATATGTCTCCTTTCGATTTAATAATTTTAATGATTTTTTTTTCAAAATTTAAACGCATATCATCCAGAAAGAATATATCATGAGACATTTGAGAAAATAACGCTACTTCGCGGAATTTTTACGATTGCGCGATGGTCTAAATTTAAATGATTTAAATTTCGACTTCCGTTTGCTTCCATCTGAAGTGCTTTGATCAAAGAAATTTTCAAGAGGCAATTAGAGAATGGAAGCCGACACCGAGATTGCGAGCGTTTCAGGGTCGGTCCTTTACAAATTAAATTGCAATTGAATCTGCATAATCCGCGTATCTCTCTTAGCAACGAACCACGTTTGATCGCGCGAACGATGTCGGCCGCTATTCATTGTTGCCTCGCTCGGAAATAACCGGTTGAACCACTGACATTGAATGGCAGGGAAAAGCGCGGAAATAACGGACAGTGTGAAGAGATACGCCTTCCTTTCATTCGTCTGCTAGTAAAGCCGGTCAGCGAGGCGCCACTCGATTCTTCGTTTCTTTCAACCTCCGATGATTGAATAGAAGCGATTGCTTCCGTGTAAAGTGCGAGTAGTAATTAATTCTCTGGCGCAGCGCTCAATTTTCACTTTATTTAAAAAAATGTACTTATATAAAAATAAATGATAAAAAATCAAAATACATCCGCTTCGTGTTTCAATTCATCGGTAATTTCTCTCGATTTTGCTGCAAGTTAACTTTTCTTTTTAAGCTCTTTCGCATTTTGCTAACTTTAACAAAAGCTATTACTTTTAAAGTATCAATTCTTTCTCTTCCACAGATAATAACGATTGCATTATTTTAGCATCTCTCGACTTTACAAATTATTTTATAAATTATTCGACAACAAACGAAAGTGTAAAAAGTTGTAAAACTAAAAAGTTGCTTCCGAAACAGAAGAATAAAAATAAATTGAAATTGCGCAGATCTAGTCTGTGAAATCTGCGCTCTTTCGGACCTCTCCGGATTTTATGGGAAAGTTCACCAAAAGGAAAAGTATAAAATGCTACGAGCCGCTTAAATTTTATACCGAGTTACATTGCATGTTGTAAAGCTTGCGCAAGGAATCAAGCCGATAGGTCGATACGCTCGCTACGCGTTCTGGATCGATGAATACCGAATTGCCTCGCGGTCGTTAGATAATGCGTGGAATCCATCCATCCATCGAATCCAGGTCGCAGTTCGCCGACCTACCTACACCCTGGCCGATGACGTAAGGTTCATGACGCGCGTCGAGCATCCTCGAGGATGCAAAACTAATCGGCCATTAACCTTCATTGTACGTCAAAACACATTATTGCATTTTGCAAATATTTTGCAAAAATATCCAGAAATTAGAACGAATTTTCATGAGCTTGTTCTGCTTGATCTAAAAATATTTTCCTACGTATAAGCGACTGCAGATTATTTTTATATGTAAAATATTTACATATTAAGCATGTGCAATACATCTTTAATTAATTAATCCCTCATCTACATACAAAAATATTTCAAAGATACATGTATGAAAGGAAAAGCGGACGTCACACGATTAATTTAACGCGACACAAAAAAAAAGCGGAAAATTAAATGTTCACGCAGGCAAATGGTATTAAGCGAAACACAACATGATCGAGAAGTATATTGCTTTATACCGCAAAGTCGACACGATTCACATTAGAGACAATCCTTTGATCTATTCTGAGATTTGCATACGGGCCCGCCAGTGAAACGTGCGTGTGTTCCTTTGTCGCCACGTATACATTTGCGTGTATGTACACGTATGCACTAGCCACCCCCGCGCGCTATGAACGTCGTGGTACGGGACGCAGAGTACGTTCGTTGAACTTTGACCCGGAAATGGCGACGGCGCGACCGCTTTGCGCTTGGCCTTCGACAACAGGTCGACGAGATACGCGCATACGGCGTACCGTCGGCGAGACTTTTTGGGAAACGAAAGAAAGAAGGTTGCTTGCCGAAAAACGGTAATCGTCGATCTCTCCGTTTTGCGATTCTAATGATTCTCCGACGAATTTCACTCAGAGACGCTTGTTTTCGCATGAGACTTGAAACTTGAACTCAGTTCTCATTATACGAAGAAGACGAAATAAAAAATGTTCATTCAGAAACGCTGAGAAATCAATATAATAGAGTAAATTTGGAATTATTCAATTATTCTTTCTAATACAATCCATGTTTCTACAATTAAATCAATGTGTATGAGCTATCTAATCCTGACTAACTTAATTTCCCTTTTCTGTTGAAGCGGGAATAGAATTCAGCGAAATCATCAACGTTAGTTAACGCTATTCTAAGATTGATTATCGATATACGTATATACGCATGATATAGCAATTATTGTACAATCCACAGCGAAACAATACATATAACAAAACTCGGAGGAATATGCGGATGAGAGATGGCGGAAGGAGAATATTTCGCTAACTAAAATTCCTTCTGCAATAGCATTCCTGTGACTGTTCATTAGGAGGCAAGAACTTCATGCGTAATCCATTCAATGCTTGATTATATCATTGTTGAATTGCACCAGTGTTATTCATTTCACGCATGGGTGGATTCAAATATTACAACTTACATAGATAAAACCGCAGATAATGACTCTGCGTAAATTGTTTTATAAAGAACAAGTGTAAAGATAAATTAAAATCGGTTTTCTGCCGGTGATCAATGCCGGCAATATAATTTAGAATAATTGATTCTGAATTTCTCTATTTTATAATTCCAATTTCATTTTTAAAAATTGCGAGTCTATATAAATCAACAATTGTTTTTATTTGGCAAACTTTTATCAGTATTGAATAATACGTTATATTAATATTGCATTGCAAAAAATGGTAGAAGTAATATCGCTACTTTCGTTGAAAACAAGAAAGAAAATTTTAAATGTTTTCTGTTCAGAAAAATATATATATATTTGTGTGTGTGTGTGTGTGTGTGTGTGTGTGTTTAACAACTTCATAATATATTATTACGTTGATTTAATTATTAAATTATTAAATTAATTTAATTCAGAATTTATTTCAGAAAATATGTTTGGTTTCTCTTCTATAATCAACGGTTATAGAAAAATTATTAATATTTCAATCCGGGAAACCGCAATTCTTTTTACTTTTAATCTTTATAATATTCACATAATAGAATTGTATGACATTTTATACTCTTTCCTCATGATTTATTAATCACACATACTTAAACGATTTCATTACATTTTAGTGCATCTCTATTACAACATCAGCTATCTAGTTTTGTATAATTGTTTCCTCAATAAAGTACTTTGTGTCAGTACTCAAGAACAATGCGTAGCTTTGAAAGCACTTTCATGAAAACCCAGATGATCTCGAAAGTCTTTCTCATCAAGTACCGCATAAGGCGTTATTGTCAGAGAAATACATGAAACAAAAAATCTTCTTTTTCGCTATGCGGAATAACCACAGCACATTTATCATATCGATCATTTTCGCAATGGTTATTATAATATATTGCTAGACGGGAAATACAAAAAACTTAAAGCAAACAATGAAATAAATCCGAACAATCATAGAAACGCGCTAAAAAAACTTCGTCATATAAAAACAATCAATAAATAATACAGCAATTTTTTAAATTATAATTGAACAAAATTAAAAATTGAAATTAAAAATGTCATCAATTTTTCTGAATGTATTGCCGATATCGATAATCAATAGAATAATGAGTCTTGACTCGTGTTATTAATAAAATTCAATATCTTCTTTTCCAATTAAAAAAATGCAAATATTCTATGTTTAATTTTTCTGTGACAAATATTATATTTACAATGAATTACAAAGTTCAATAAATTGAATGCAGAATGAGAAATATTAAACGACACTTTACGGCAATACATATATTTAGATATGCGTAGAAAACGTAACAGTTTTTCTTCTGTTACAAAATTTTAATAAAGTGGTTCGGTACGCGATCATTTTAGTGACACTGGCAGAAAGGGATGCGCGAAACTCCATTTACAAACCCTTAGATCTTGAAAGCATTGATTGTAAAATTAGGTCATGCCACTGAATCGTGTAGCTCCTAGCGTACATGAAAATATAATGATGTTAAAGGAGACTAAATTAACAAAACGTGAATAAATTATCATAGTCAAAATAAGAATAATAAATTTAAATAATACTATTATCAACATCTGATAATTCGAATTAATCCTGTCTCTGTATTGAATCAAATTAGAATACTTTTCAATCTAATTATTTATACAATAAAAAAATAACATTCCATTGTTACACAAATACCAATTTTCGAAATTTTAAATAAAAACAGAAGAAAAAAGAGTCTTGATTACTTTTTATCAGCAAAGCCTATCACACTTATGGCGTCAAGACAATAAAATTTCATATCAGTACATTTCATACATAGTAATTTAGATAAAATTTTCTGCGCGCAAGAGCTTACACTTGCTTCTTGTTTATGACGTCAGTCACGCACGTCGTCACGTCTGAGTCACACGTTTAAATACTAATTAACATTATGTCGCAGAAGACTACAAAAAAACTACATTCTTTAATTTCGTATTCTTTTTTAAGGAATAATATTACAAGACACAAGTGATTATTCTTAAAAAAAAAATCACTTGTGTCTTGTAATATTTATTTCATATATTCCTAATAAATTAATTGCTTAATGCTTATACTATTCAATCTTTATATCAATTTTTATATTCAATCTTTATATGTGCGTTATATGTGTGTTTAATCCAATGTACTCATTTCAAAAAAATATAAAAGATAATTGAGAAGATAAAATCAAAAATAATCTATACCATTAAGCGTCTTTCGATATTATACTCCATAACTTTCCAATATTACAACTCAAACTCTATATGCACAAGCGAGCGTGTCATACTAGAGCGTAATTCAAATTAGAATATTCAGATCGATAACCGCGAGTACGCCATATTGCATCGCACGCTAATCCGAGCGTGTAAACGCGTCGGCGAACCGCGTGTCGTGCTGCGACGTACGATAATTCGTGCGTTACAAAATCAAGGATCTGGCCGGAACTTGACCGACGAGCGACTTGAAGAGCGATAAAAAGAAGATCGTGCATCGCATAAACGGCACATTGCGTTTACGATCTGATAATAGAACGGAGCGTCGCGGGACAAGGTCGCTGTTAGTGAATCAACTCGACGGCGATTCCCGGTTAGCGTTTCATAGACCGCCCGTTAGACCAAATGGAGTCGTCTGGAGCCATTGACTGGATCACCCGGTCGTTCTATCGCGTCGACACTTCACCCACGAGATGAAATATCCCGGGCTCCAGCAAGTCGGCTCGTCGCCGCGCTCCTCCTTTCGGCCGTCCGGAAAGCTCTCCACTTGGAAATCGATCGAGCCTTTCGCGACGATACTCTCTGCCGAGCCTAAATCGACGATTAAATGCTTTTCATGGTTTAGCCAATTCGCACGATCGTACTAATTAATACGGCTCATCTGCATTGTCAATTCATGAACGTGAATTATTGAACGTCGTATAGAAACATCTATTGTTCAACTATATTGTTTATTCATTTAAAAATTCATCGTAAACCCTCCTACAAAATACATATTAAGCAGGTGTTCCCAAATAATAAAAGAAGAGATAGATACACATGTATGAATAAATCAATAGGATAAAAAACGTTTCAATTAAAAAAAGAGCTGAAATAAAAGATAAACAAATATTTATCACGAGAAACATTCGTTGACGTATCGATACTTTTTCTAACGTTTGCATTCATGCATGAATACGAAGCGAAAATTGCGATCGGAAATCGCAGCGAGATTCCCGCTGCAAACACGGTGGTAGGAGAAGGTACGGCGGAGGAGAGCAATGGGAAGAACGAGGGAAGTGGCCGACAATGCTGCAACCGCATCCGCAGTCCAGGCAGCGTCAATAAAATTACATTAACAAACCGTACTAGCGCCCCGGTTATATACCCGGTGCTACACGGCGAGGGATAGGGTGCACACCTTTTCGTCGTCGCCGCATAAAACACCACTGCAGCATCAAACATCACTCCACTGGACTGCAATTGGTCGAGAGGTCACCGACTCTGAGGCACGGATTACTGCTTGTTCGTTGCCGTTGTCGTCGTCGCACGCTTCCCGGCAGCATGCGTCCTCGTCCACGCTGCACGTCGGCGCATCCTCGCTCGATCAAGGATTACGCTCGCTATCCGATCGGCGCACTCGCGGGATAACTCGGAGATTAAATTTCGCAGATGTGTTCGTCGGGCACGTACGGCGACGTAATCGTGTGAGCGAGTCGCGAATGTATTCGCACGCGAATACCAATCTATTGATCCTTCTATATCCGCTATGTTGCAGCAGGATACATTGTCGGATGAATAATTGCAGCAACGATATCTTGCAATTGTTATAATAATTGTAATAATATTATCCGCATCGGATAATAAATATCTTTTCAAAAGGTCATGCTTAATAGATTTTTCAAAAGTTAATAGATTATAGTTTTCATTTGTATTAATATCTATCCATTAGATTGTTATTTAATGCAATTATGAATAAAGACAGACGTTTCACACGATATTCTTTGTAAATGCTGTCAATAGTCCAATGGCACATGTATTCTACAATGATTAAAAACAGATTAATGTTACATTTTGACATGGGAAAAAATTCGTGAACGACGATCACGGAAACGGCTCGCCGTTTTGTTTGCTCGATACTTTAGCACGTGCTCCGAGAACGTCCGTGCAATGTAAACAGTGGCTTATCAACGGGATGCAGCGACGATAACCGTGATAAGAAACGCGAATCTGTCCCAACACGCCGTGTACGGGGGATGAAATATATCGCCGATAATAAACGACCGTCGTAGCGTTGTAAAACAACGCAGGACCGTGTAACTTGACGCTACGAAAACGTTTACCTATTCAACAAATGCTGAAGGGAAGATATTAACGCGGGTATAAATTTACATGTTCATTTTACGTATGTACATATCTGATATTTCTTTAATAGCTTGTACAGGATTTGAATCACGTATTAATTCAATTATATGAATAAAATGGTTACCAACAGGCGAAAGAACTTATACGTGATTCATAATTTCTCTCTGTGAGCATCTTTCTAGGCTATTTAAAGATCTTTGACGGAATACACATCGGAATATCCTGTTCCGGTCATTTCCTATACAAAGTCGCTAATCGCGGGAGGAAGCGAGAAACGAAACGTGAGGAATTCCTCGACGATAGCATCCGGGCGGGGTACCCAGTGACCTCAGCTACACTGCTACGTTAGGTCGCCGGGTCACGCGGATACCCGGGTCGACGCATGGCGCTCGGTCAAGACACTCTTCCGCGATATACCTCGGTCTGAGTTCAGGACATTAACAAAACCATTATCCGGCTGGCAGCCGTCAGTGACGTCATCGCCACCCGCGAGGGAAAAGTTACGTGACCCACTTCGGGCTTCCGGCTAGATGACACACCGCGTGTCCTTTGCGCCTTTTTACTGCATCCAGCGGGGGAGTGAAATCCCGGCGTTACTTTTCGAGAGAGAGAGTTCAGTTCGCTCACGCGGGCGGAAGGAAAAGGTCAAAGGGTCCCGTAGGAAATTACGTTGCACGTACGTAATCCGACACGCGGTAATTGCGCGCGCGAGCCGAGAGATTCGGCTTTTGCGTCTCGTCTACGGACTTACTCGACTAGTTAATGCTACTGAGATATCGCGACCTCGCTACCGAGACGAGGTGAGCGAGGTGAAACAAGAGAGCAAAGGCGACGTCGAGCGTATCACTTCTCGGAGTGCACCACGAGTGCACGGGCCAACATGACGTGATACTTGTTCGGCGTCGATTTTTCGATGAACATCCCAACAATGCGGGCGACTCGTCTCGCGCGACGGCGACAGCAACGACCAACGGAACGCGAGAACGCGCCGCGTTTATCAATTCCGCGGAGCGGAGAGCACACTGCCGCGAGCACACGCTTCACTCCAAATCGGAGTAAAGTTACGCGACGCGTTGAGGTTGGCTGGTGACTGACTCTCTCTGGGCGTCGCGACGCCGACGCCACCTTTGCGCGCTGGCTTCCCCCCAACGGGCGAGCTCGAACCCCCTCGATGGGCCGGCGGCTGGCTCTCCACCCCGTGCTAGCCCTCTCCTTCTGCAGCTGCAACCACCGCCGATTATACCGACCTACCACCACCGGGTCCGTACACCTATCCACGATCATACACCTGGCGCGCGAAACCTCGAAGGTGCCTGACCGGTGCGAGAGCTTCTTCGAGAATCGTGCTATAAGCTCACCAATCAATTTTTACCATTGTTATTTATATCGATTCGTTTCATTCCTGTATTAAAGAAAAATTGCCAATCTAGTAATTCTCGCTGAAAAGCCCCGCCGGAATCGTGAACGCGTACTCTCAAGTAGGATTTAAACGGCGCTTCGCTTATTTGAACATTAGTTTTATTCATTCGGACAAATTTTCTCTTCGATATTACGTTTTATCGTGCTTGATTACACTAAATCTTTTAATAAATATCGCAAAAGGGGAGCGAGAAAATTGCCTTCCGAGAGAAAATCAACTTTTCTTTTTAGGATTTATTTTAGGATTTGTACGATATTGATTAAACTTATGCGAAAGTATGAGATTTTTATCTACGCGGAAAGGTTTCTCTAGTGAAGATGATTGGTTTGATCTTTCCATTTTAAGTACTTCCTCTCTATCGCAAAGGTTCTGATTCAAATGACCTACTTACAGGTGGGTATTTAAAGAGCTCTGGATATTCGCGGCGTTGATTTGCGAATTGAGAAATTAATTGCAAGTAATCGTTAATCTCGTAAATTTATGATTGCTGCTCATCAAAGTATCAGAAGATACGATGGCAGACAGACAACCGTTGATTTTCATCACGACTTGAATAGATTAACATATATGCTTCTGCGCGAATTGTTCAATATTCTCTTGTTTCTCGTCAGCGCCGGCATGAATGCGCACTATGAGACAATATGTTTCATTCCGGTGACAGTTCGACCTACGATTATATCCTGCCCTTTCGTAAATTATAATCTACGGTTATCATATAAGTTAATAGAAGGTCTAATTATTTTTGTTGAATCTAATTCTTTTCTAGATTTTAAACAATATACTCAAATATTAATAATAATACAGAAATAAAACTCCATGTTCAAGCCAGGAAAAATATTTCAACTAAAAAGCGTGAAAAATGCAGAAATTGGAAAATCAGAAGATATCAAAAGACATCAAAAGATATGAGAAAAGTTTTCTGAAAATTACAAGGGAAGACATAAAATTCAACAGTAGGATTCATTTTCGCTTGAAGAAGCATGAAGAACATGAAATCATCGCGTGGTTTAATAACGACAAAGACATCGTAGATGGAGACAAATTCAAGTGTATACGAAGCTGAGATCAAAGACTATCATGGCACAAATGCACCTTCCTAGCGACATTAAACTCTCAATTAGGAAAGCCACAATCAAGGGTGACAAATGCACAGACAGCCAGAGGGTCGAAAGGAAACACTTCCGCGCAAGTTTCGTTGTATAAGAGGTAATAGTTTCTTGCATGATGAAAAGCTGCTAATAATGACGCTTCGAAAATGCAAAGATGTAAAAATATTTCAAAATTCAGAGATCAAATTTTAATGATTTTCTTGTTGTATTTTTTATTAAAATTTTATTAAATTTTAATTTTATTTTTATAAAATTTTATTAAAATACAATTTATGAAATCTAATGCTTATCATAAAAGAAACAAAAAAAAAACAAACTGGCAATAATAATACGAATAATGAGAAAAAACTTTACTAAATTCATAATAAAAAATTTAAAAACGTTCGATTTAAGAATGTCTGGCGCCAAGACAAATAACTGTCGAAAGGTTATATATGTATATAGAGTAAACGTACTCACTCAAACTCCTCTGAGATCAATAAAGGTTCACAAGACACTTTCGTAATTGGTTGCAATACATACCTGGAACAAAGAAAAATGGAAAACAATATTAAAAACTGCATTCATTACTTACATTAAATTTTTTAAATTAAAGCCTTCTGTACAAATTCGGCTACAACAAAATTCATGCCATAAATCAAAATCGAAAGTATTTCGATGTCGTTGAGATAAGAAGTTGAAAGTTATAGCCGCGTTTTTTGGCGAAGAAAATATTGTACACTGATAATCCCCCAACGTGACGATAATCATCCAAGCGATTTCGTCGTCACATCGATGACGTATTACACGCAAATATGATACGCACGCATTCGACGAGGAATAACGTGTGACGCTATCGTCGCGATCACCTACCATGCCTCTTTATATTTAAACGACAAGTGGTCGACTCGCACTCCCACGACGGTGGTCGTTTTCAAAGCGATCGCGCCTCGCCTGGACGACGTGCGCGTGCAAACATGCTTATAGCTGATCCATACGCGAGATACGGCGCGGTGCTATACCGTACATACAGACTCGGTCGACATATCGATTTCCAATTTTCCGTCTATGTACCAACGCGCGCAAAACCGCTAAGTTTATCGTGCCGATGGCGCATGTCGAAGAAACGATGTAATCCAGGGGTTCTTAACCCTCGCGCCGCCGGTATAAATCTGCCGCAACGACCCGTACAAACGTAAATTATTCGACATCGTCCAGGCTGGTGTGTGGGCTTTATTCAAATTAAGCTTGCCAGAAACGTAATAGCCGAGATATGCAACTATTGAAGCGAAATAGTGTTTGTTGCTTTAAACTTCCTCAATTGCTTTGAGTGTCGGACTAAAATTGCTTTAATATCGGTTGGCATCTCGATGTTAGAATGTGTCTTCGATCTTGTAATATATCTTCGAGAATAATTCTATTAAAATTTAGTAAAAATAGAAATTATGATCTGATTATATTAGATATGTAATTGTATATCTCAAAGTTATATTTTTTAAAATTTAATAAAAATATATAAGTTAAAATTAATATACATTGTTATCCCATTTAGAAGATAAGCTTATTTCATTATAATTCGGTATAAGAACGAGAAGAATTCATGATTTATAAAATCCTCAAATTTCAAATCGTATCTAAAATAAATTAAGTATTTATCTTATACTCTTGATAAATTTGTCAATTACAATTAAGTTATTTAGTATGCTTTCAAATGCACTGCCGAATGCATGCACGTCCTTAAAACTTTGTCGATTGAAGTTGGCGAAATTCGTTTCTAACAACGCGCGATAGCAGTGCCAGATAAACTTAGTCATCTTTACGAATACGAGAAGAAAATGAAATTCTCGGTGTCACGACATCAGTCTTCAAGAGTCGCAGCTAAACTTCTCGCAGAGTTCACAAAAGTCAACCGGGTTAGCCGTCCGCTTGAATCGGAAGTTTCGTCTTCCTTGGGAGATGTTACGCAACGGTGCCAAAGTCCGCCATTCAACGCGGTTGAAATATACGAGACATTTTCAGACAAGGAAATATTTGACAAAAAACGAGCGCAATCGACACAGATTATTACAGTTATTTGAGATAACGAGAGGAATTATTGATCCAGCGTAAGAAAACTCTTCCGTCCGCACGTGAAGGATTACAATGGGCAGAGAACATTTCGCTGCTCGTCTGCTCGAAGAATTCCGACCGCGGTTCGGCTCGGCATTCTGTTCCGAGGGAGGCAGACTTTCGCCCAGACGGACGGGATGAATGATACATTCGCCACCATCTCTCATTCCGCGCTACACATTTCACGCTGCCGCTCACCATCATTTATCCTTAGCGAAAAAAAATATTTATGTGAAAAGCGCGCCGACGACCTTGAGAAGAAAGCCTCAGGAACGTCATCGTTCTGACGAATGTTCGCCAAGCGTACGTCGCATTCAGGAAAATTTCCAAGATTGCAATTTTATATCGCGACAAGAAGATTCCTCTCTCCGAGCGGTCGCATAAAACGATTTTAAAACAGTTTTTCGATCTCTCCGGAATTGTCTCTACTGTTGTAATCCCATTTTACTGTCATTTTGCGGTACCTGCTGTTGTCGTCTTGTCAAAGGCTTTGGAGAAAAAGGGAGCTTTGAAATTCTACATAAATCTACGTTTCACGTGCGACTTACACACGCTCGGCTAGTATCGTTTAGGTAGGTACGCGAGAGACGAGAGACGAGAGAGAGAGAAAACGCCGCAGCGTCGCAGAGACGTTTTCAGAGACTTACGTATGCACGTTTTCAAAGAGGTATACGTTGCGGCCACTTGAGCGATTCCCCCGCGAACAATCAAGCGCGCAAAGTTAGTAACCTTCTAGAATTACATCAAAGCACTCGGCAACCGCAAGAGTTCGTCGACCTCACGGCAGTACGATATACAGACGATGGAAAATTTACGAGGAATTTCACGAGGAGTCCCGAAACGCTTTATCGAAGACGCTTTGCAATTTTCTCGCCAGCATTCCGCGAACCGTTGTACTCCACCGTGCCGTCCGTGCGTCGCGCCGAATTTTCTATTCAGCCCCGGCCGCGCACGCGAAGAACGTTTTCGAAGAACGCTATCGATTATTATTTCAAAGTGCACTTCATTTTGCCCGCTGTATCGCCGGGGATGAATTTGATCGATTCCATTGACGTCAATCCATTCGATTCTGTCGGAATGACGGACTCGCTTGTCATACGCATTGCAAAATTTTCCATTCGGTCGCACGCACGAAATATTTTCCCGCAGAACCGCGATCGATATTGCCGTCGAGTTGACGCGTTTCCTGCGTCGCGTGTACCACGAAGATCCACGTTGGAACTGCACCTCTTTTTCTTTTTTCCGAGTCGCCAGCGGCGACATTTTCGCGAGATCATCATGATCCATCAATCTATATTTTTTTGAATATAATTGACCGCTTTTTTCAATCATTGTTCTGTCATACATATTAATCACGTATGCTCTTTCGCTTTATTTTCCTGTACAAAAAATTGAGTTTTGAAGTTGATTTTTTATCGTATTTGGAAATTCAAGTACAATAACGATAAAGTTTACGCGATAAAACTAGCAAACCATTATACTGAACATTTTATAGTAGCTTGCATTGTTCTTTATTGATACAATTTGTAAAATTATGATGACAACGGGAAACAAAATGAGAAACAAAACGATAGAATGAAAATTCAAGAGTCCTTTTATCGTGAAACACGAAAAACACGTTTCAGAATGCTTCGTAAAAAAAGTTGACGCTATAAAACTGAAGCGGCACGTATTGAACCTGGGGTTTATCGGACGAATGAGTTATAGAAATCCGGCACAACTTTGAATGTGCACAGTGCCTGTCTGTCGCAGAACTCCTGGGAACGGCATACCGAAGGTTGAGAACGCGGAAACTTTTTCTGCCCACCCGGTAGGCCGCGTCGAAACTTGGCATTAGGATGTGACGTAGTATCGCCGAACTCTCTTCTCGAACATCTCGAGATCCATTTCCTCCGCGAGGATACGAGAGATATATAGGAGTTGGCAAAACTAGTACGTGGCTGCGATAGAAATCATACCGCGCTGTTTTTAACGACGCGCCGAATATGCTCCGAAATGCAAAGCGTAGCGCAAATGCACGATGTCCATTCGCTGCCCACGCAAAAGAAAAAAAAAAAATATCCGGTGCTATTTTTAAAAATTTATCAGTCCGCTTTGTCACACGCCTCGAATATTACTCGTATATTTCAAACTCTGCCAAACTTTATTGTCACGCGATTTTTCATCGTTTCGAGAGCCGTCGTGCGTGGTACGAAGGCGCCAAGAAGGAAGATGTTATCTGAGTGAAAATTCAAATGCTTCGGCTAGACAGATCTCTTTCCATGGAGAGTCCGTTGTCGCGCGCCCGCGCTGCAAGTGCGCTGAAAGGGTTAAATCGCTGTCGACGTTAAGTGAATCTTCCTGCCGTTATCATTGCGATTCAATTTTCCACTTTATCCTTAAAACCACCCCTGCGTTACATTAATGGAACCTGAAAGGGAAGTCTCGCGAGCCAAACTCCATTTTCTGACCACAACTTTCATCACGCGAAATTTCTGCGCTTCATTCTTCTTTTCCCAATATTTTTTTCACACGGATAAAAGAGTAAAATTAATATCGTATGTAAATTTCATTATATAATACTGTGTTCGAAGTAGAAAGTTTTTTAATTCAAATTGCACTTATTGTAACTAACTAAATGTAAAATAAAAATATAAAAAAGTAATCTTTTTCGCTTATGATAACGATATATCGTTTCAGTAAAATCAACATCGCGACGTAACGATACATGACATTTTTTGCGCGGCAAACAAATCAAACTCGATCTTGTAAACCAGAAAATAATGGTCACACACGAAGCACGGATTGCAATGTCCATATTTCGATGAATATATCGATACCTGACCGATATCGATTTTCCGTAACTCTTGTAACAAAATCGCTTTGACGAATGGCTGCCGATAATTCCGCGATAAACACGCAGCACGTCTCACGGTCATCCAAAATTTATGTTCGCAAAAGTCTGCTGTACGTTACGTTCGAATGTTGAAGATTTTGGAAAAAAAAAAAAAAAAAACATCAGAAAAGACAACTGCGATTAATTCGGTAATTAACTGACTTGCACATAAATATTCGATACGACGATATTGTAGACAATTTGATGGTGGCGATAAGATTAGCGCTAAATCATGAAGCAGATATATGAGATTAAGATCCGACGTGCAGCGAATTTGCTAAAGGGAGGGAATTGCGGGAAACGCTAATGTGCCCGAGCACGTCAAAGGGGGTGAATTTCGTCGTCAACGTCGGCGGTAAGGTTTCACGACGGCCCTGCGTCAATATCGATCCGCAAATAGTTGCTCTCTTTCTCTCTGTGTTTCTGCGTCTCTCTTTCCTTCCATTCTGTCTCGTCGTCTCTTTGCCTATATGTTACGGAAACTATACAACGACTACACAGACGGGAAAATACGAGCCTTTCCCCTAGTGAAATATGCACATTAGTATGTCTCCTATTTTTCAATGTTTGAATTATTGAACATCTCACTTATGCCTCCATTCTTTACGCGGTAACCGACATTCATTTTAGGACCATTTAAGATTTGTGCCAATGTAAGATTTGATATTTTAATTTAAAGTATCAATTTTACGATCTTACGTCTTTTAGCCGAACCACCAAAATTCAAAAATCATTAAAAGCGTTATATTAACGAGAAAAATATAAAAAGAGAATATCAAATTTTTGTTTAAAAAAGATAAGAAATTTCATATGACTCTTCAAAAAAATGATTGTATCATTCTTGAAATAAAATTAGAAAGAATGTGACGGAAATTGAAAATAAGGAACATTCGCAAACAAACAAACGACCTGCAGTCCTGTTAAATAACGAACGATCGAACAGATTGAATCCAGACGTGATTCTTGCTACGACTATCGGCCATACGGCGATATTAGCCACGGTTGAGTTGTCGGCTGAGCTTGGCTCGGAAATGAAAAAATATATTGCTCGCCGCGGAGCAGAAACATCCGGCTGAACAAATAGTGCCCTATTTTTCTCCTTTTTTATCATCCTCGTCACCAGGAATAAAAAACAATTTACACAAGCTCTTTACATATTTTTCTGGTTTCGATTCTTTCGCTCAAGACAATTTCGATCAGAATTCTAATAATGCAAATTTCAAAGTATTCTTTAAACAACACTGTAAAAATAATGGCATCAAACTACTCAAAAACACTACCATCATACAGACACTTCACATATCACATGGAGACAGTTGATAAAACATTTAGATTTTTCTCTTAAGAAATAAACATTAAAACAACAGATTAGGTTTTGTCTAAACGGATTGTGAGGATACGAGCTTGGTGATTAGCGAACCGGTGGCTTCATCGCCAATTTGAATCCTTTCGACGGTGCATGGCAAGCGGGGAATAAGATGGGAGAGACGAGGGTTCGAGGCTCTCGTCGCGATACTCGCACAGAGAGACATATCGATCGCCATTTGCGTCTGTGTTTCTTGTTCCAGACAAACGAGAAACAACGCGTAACACCAAACGTCCGTTCGTGTATGTACACGCTTTGCTCTTTGTTTACTCGCCTTTCGTTCGCCGTCCTTGTCACGAAAGCGTAATTCGCACCCCGTGCACCCTCCCACCGTCTTTCCAGTGTTAAGCGACGAAGAAAATCCCAAAAAATCCAGCGCGACAACGCCGCCGGGCGTGTACGCCGTGTTTGCGAAGGCTTTTCAGCGTTACATCACGAATTTTGTACGAGGTTCCTTTCTCGTTCGCAGAAATTGTAAGAGTCAGAAATATTCACTTCGATTAAATAGGAAAATAAAAACTTTTGTACAAAAGTGTCAAAAGGAGAGAAAAGGATCAACGTTTGTATCGAAATAAAGATTTGTTAAGTTAAACGCAGGTATCACAGACACGTAGAAATATCGAAAATTGCGAATGAAAGACTTAAAAAGAATTTCTCTGCTCATATTGCTGTCGTGGCACGTAGATTGCCGTGAATAAAACATTACGCGGAACGAGGTCAATTTTGTGAGAATTATTGCGGATTTACCTTTCTCATGATTTTCTGCTACTCGTTCGATGAATTCGAGAATGAAACTTCGATCGATAATATTTATACGGACAATACACGCAGGGCTAATCCAAGAAAACTTGGACAACGTGCAAATATGACATGAGATAGGGGACCCAATACGACGGTCATTAATTCCGCGGATCCGTTATTATTCAATTTCCCCGGTAAATCTCTCAATGCATTATTAAGCCCGCATGATACACGAGTGTATTACGATCTAATCCCGTCCTTTGGGAAAATAGGCTTCGAGAATCTAATAAGTCATCAGGTCAAGAGTTTAACAAAAATTCGCACATAGAATTAAAGATCATCGAACTATTTGTAATTAATTTTATCGTGCATTCGAGTCTATATCATACAATGTGTTTATATTTGCATCTATATTTAGTGCACAAAATAATGTTTTGTTTCATGTAAAAAATCAAATGGAAAGTATCATAACTGTATTTCATTTCTTGAAATATTTTAATTTTAATCCATGTAATTATTTTCATATATTTAATATTTTTTCTATTATATAATTAATATAAAAAAATATTAAAAATAGATATCTTGCATGTCAAATAATTCATAAGTAATTAAGAGAGTGTGTATGAATATCTTGATAAGAGAAAAAAATATCGATTTCTTCAGGAAAAAAAGAAAGAAAAGAGTCGTTAAAATTAAGACCAGGACACTTCGTGAAACGAGGTAACGAGTTGATTTCGCATCGTTTCGTGGTATTTCGCACTCTTCTCGCGTTTCCCTCGAATTAACGACCTGCCGTCAAGGCAGCCGGCCCTTTACTCCGGTCATAGAACAACCTGTCACCGGTAACAGGTGCTAAAGGCTTATTGCATCGTTTCTAATGCGCTCGCAAACACGTCGCCTCTTTGGCGCGCCGCGACGTGCTGATTTTTCGCTCGTGAGAAAAATGCGGGGCGCCTGCGCCGATATCACTGAAATATTACACCCGCTGCAGCAAAATATCTTTAAAAGCATGGTTTCGCACTTGCCTTTGAAGTAGGTAAGTCATGGCAGATAGTACGCCACGCCGGTGCGCGGAGAGAGAAAGATAGGAAGCCAGGATACGAGACAAAAATGTATTTTCCTACAGTACTCCTGTGTCGAATAAAAACATCGTCGCGCGAAAAAAGAGCATAAAATTATTATCATATTCCTCTAGTGAGCACTACATTACAAATCCGAAGAATAATAAAAGTTAGTATCATATTTTTATGTGCACTATAATTTATAATTATTATAATTTATTATAATTAAATACAAATGCGCAATCTATATGGATACTAATATCTATTTCCATTAATTATTATATCCATTAATTATTATATTATCTATATTATATACGTTATTATAGCGTTAACATTAATGAATAGAATTATTATACAGACATTATTGAATAATAACGTATGCTATTGCATACTTAAATTATTTTATTTCGCGCCAAGAAACTGCCAATTCGTGAGAAATTAAATTGTCCAACTAAATAGCCCATAGGCTATAAAAATAAAATTAGCAACAAATATTTATGTACGAAATCGAAATGTATAGATCTATAAAATCCTCGGAAGCTTTGCGTTTTAAAAAAAAGTAAATATTAGCATCCGAATCATGTTAAGGATTGAAAGTTTAGACTTCTGCAAGGTCTGTAGTTAGACATAGCCGAGGGAATTTTGTAATATCGCATTACTACTCGGATAATAAAGTACCTTTTACGGTTTCAGTTTAGACCAAAGAAGAAACCTGATAACCTTGTTTAAGCAACACATCAACTAGTTATACGTGACGTTATAAGGAATTGGATTGTTTGCGAAAACTAATTTGTTATTCTCCTCTTTATATTTTTTTAATTTAAAATTAAAATATAGAATAGATGCACAAAAATATATTTCTAATAAATTTATCTAATAAATTTTATTATTAATTATAATTGAGAATTGAATTAAAAATAAAAATAATTACAGTAATCGTCGTTTAATTTTTAATTTTCAATATTTTTGTCAGCATATAACACGTGTAGAACTCGTAATATAACTCAAAAATAAATATCGCTAATTTAAGAAAGATTCTCAATAATTGAATAACGCGTTAAATATAAATTGATCCTAAAATATTAAAGTCTGAAAAAGATTAAAAACATTAAGTAAATTTAATATAAGTCAATATCAGGTTAAGAGTTATCGTTTTACTGATTGAAATTGGTTTCTTCTATTTTGACGCGCCCGTGTATCATTTATTCCACAGAGTGTCACCCAATTTATTTTAAAAATACGTCGAACGTGTGAGTTCACGAAAATATACAAAATCCAGGTCATAATGTATATTTCACATCTTGTATAAAATATTTAATAATAGTAAAAAGTAACGTTTATAAAAGAAATGGGAAAGACTACTGAATATATTAAAATCATTAATTTATCCTTCGCCGTGAAATGTATTTAAAGAGACGTGTTGCTTATTTTTAGAGTAAATCGCAAATTTATAAATATAATTTTTCTGTAAAATCTTACTTTTTTTAAGATACGGTCTTTACATTATTATTATGTAAAAATATACCGAAAATTCTGAAGCACGTTATTATTACGTTCGCTAAGTATTTTGAATTTATTAATCAATGTCGGAAAGGCAAAACATCGTCAAAAGGCGTGAATTCCATGAGAAATTTAGTCGGCGTAACACGATGTATCGCGATCATACTTGGTAGCCCATTAATGTTACCGCGATACATGACGTTCTGTAATTAGGTCGTCGCTTATGCATACACCATTGTATGTGCGCATTTTAGGTGCTCAACGCGATAAGAGTTGATTATGCGACAATCTATTAAGATTTTTCAAAAGAAAATATTTCTTTCCTGTCATCTATATTATCTATAATTAATCAAAAACATTAAAGATGCACCAATAAAAAGAAAAATTTACATTTAAAAAAATGTGCATTATAAAATGAACAATCGATAACAAAAAGTTATGTTACAACATTAAATTTAAAATAAAATAGAATATTTAGAAAAATTGCGAAATTATGAAAAAATAGAACAGAATTTTACTAATAAAAGTAAAAACGTTCTCGTATTTAATCTACTCGTAGAGCAATTCATGCAAATTGAAATGGGCATTTGTCGATGTAAGCGCATAATTATATTTTGTTTAACGAACGATATTACGCAAATTTGTGTGTGTAAGCCACCGAGATCAAAATACCTCGTCCTTATTATGTAAGAAATCGAGACAAAACGGAAATAGAATAATTTATCTGCTCTGTCTGCGCGTGAATGTAATATCGATACACAGCAATTCCCACGTGTATCTACTCAAATTGGCTTGTCTGTCGCGCGATAGAATCTACCTTCCCAAATAGCACAATCGAATATCATTTACGTCATCTCGTATATAGTCACCTTACATATATCCCCAGAGATATTTTATTCTTAGCTCTTCATTTTTATCAAACAAATTACATATTTCTGTCCGATCGGGAAGAAAGAAAGACCGAAGCTTACCGGGACGATATTCTCGTCTTTTACCGATTTAGTCGATAAATTCCTTTTACATAATAACAGAAAGTAAATACGTCTGAAAATAATGATCAAAATTATGAGTCTGGAAATTCGATGGAGGATGACCGGACAACTTCCTATCATTTTCGTTGGAATTTTTCAAGCAACCGTGTGTAAATCTGCACTGTCGTGACAATCGCCAGCACGGACATGCGAACTCGCCTGTTCAGTCGCGCAGCACAAGGGGCGACTGACGAAAACTCGCAACTCCGGCTTACCTTGCGTGCTGCCGTTGGGCTGGTTCGCCTGCTGTGGTAGTACGGGGTAGAGGGGCGAGGGATGAGGCGATGGTTGATTGCTACTGGGCGGTCCTGCAGTAGAATGCGGGTTGGCAGTCGTCGGGGTCGGTGTGGCCGAAGGTACCGCTTGTTGGGATTGCTGCACGTTACCGGCGGACGTGGGTGTTGCCGCGGGGGTGCCGTCGCCACCCCCGGTGCCGCCGGCCGATTGTTGTTGCTGCAACGGCTGTTGTTGTTGCTGCTGTTGTTGAGGCGTTTGCTGCGGCGACGGTGGTTTTTGCGCGTCCGTCGCCGACTCGCTTATCGTTTCTGCAATGAGAGGCGCGACCCGGTCTTGAATATTAATACGCCCGAATCTCGCGGTGTTCTTGGAGCGCGCATTGTTTTTAGGGATACCGCTGGCACACCCGGATGTGATTAATTCGTAAACGTACGCGGTGTGAGCCCCCGTTTCCAAGGCGGATATGAGAAATTTGCATGGCGTTGCATGGTTAAACCGGCGCAAAGGTTGAAAGAGCGTAGTAAACGTTATGCTTTTTAATTAATGTGCACATCGCGACGCACGCACAAGGGGATTTCTATCCTTCAATAAATATATGAACAACGAAATATTAATTAAAATTGCAAGGTAAACAATAAAAAAAGAACAAAGCATAAAAAGGACAAATGGATTAAATTTACATATACATATAGATGGATTGAATTTAATTTAGAAAGGACCCGTACATCGATCCGGTAGAATTTCAAAGGTCGAATGTTTTCGGTGCTGGAGTTTCACTCAGTCATATTAGAATTCAGAACAGAGATTCGCGGAGCATAACAACGGCTCTATGCAGCGAACAATGCAACGATTATAGACATTAGTGGCGTTACGTTAAATTCGGTTCACCGCGAAAACGTACAAGCTGCGATATATATCCGGAATAATCTAAACCGAAACTGATAATCTAATCGTCTTTATAATTCCAATGTTTCAAATTTAGATCTAAGTTTTAACAAAAATAATAAATAATAAAAATTTAACGCGTATTAACATAAAACTGTATTATATATATATGTATGAAAATGTGAAATTAATAGATATTTTAAAATATTTTTCAATATCGCTATAAAACACGTGTAAAAGCATAAGAGTGGAGCTGAATAATTATAAAGAAATAATATCTCAAAGAAATTTATATCTCCTACATCTCAAAATGTATATTGTAATCAATATTTTTTCATATTGCATACAAAAAAGAGGTTGGTTGCAAACAAAAAGATCTTTTCAGTATCAGATTCTTGAAACATCGATATTCTATTTGAATGTAAGCTAAATAATGACGTTGAACTTTTTTTAATGTAAATCTGATATTACTATCGGTATTTTTCTTTCTATTTATTCACTCCTACGCGATATCTCAGCGTATTTTCTGCTATTCATATCCCCACGTTTCCCGGGTCTCCATCGATTTTGCGGTTAATTTAAATAAACGTATCCTTCTCTTTCTCTCTTTCTCTCTCTGTCGTAGTAACCGGCAGGATGACGTACGTTGATAAATAGCCCTACATCATTGTCGTCGACTACCACCGGCAACTTCCGCAACTTCCTGCGATAATCTGACGGAACTGCGAGCGGAATACTTTAATTACAAAAGGCGGGATGTAGAAGCCACGCTCACTCAAAACTTATCTCGAAAAGTTTCGACTGTTGGATGAGGCTATGACTGATGGCGAAACTCGAGAAATAGTTTCAGAATCATTGGGATTCCCAGAATTTTCTTGACGACGAATACACAGGCTAACTATTGTTACGTGTTTAAGTATAGAGGAAAGATAATTATTAATTATCCGACGAATCCTTGAGCGGCGAGGAAAATTAAAGAAGTGTTTTGAAATCTACCTGTTCGCCGCTAATTAGCCTCGTCGCATCTGTCCTCGAGCATTGTCGTACAGAATGTCTCAGAAAAAAAATTATAAAATATTCTCTCGGTTATAGATTTTTTGATTTCATAAACATGAAATTCATATTTCTTCAGCAAAGGTAAGAAGCCATCTATGATTATATTTTCTTCAAAAACTGAAATAATTAATACTAATTTTATAACAATATTGGTTGAAAATATTTCTTGAAATTTTATACTAATTGGCAATGGTGTTACAAATTAAAAAAATTAATTGCTTATTATCTATGTCGTAAAGATCAACTAACTCCACATCCGGACAAAACGTGAAACCACTTTGAAAGCCTTGTACAGCTTGTCGGTAAAAAGGATCACAGTGATATCACATCGCGATAATGCCAGTGAGATACACGTTGCTATCTGTCTTGCGGACATAGCAAATGATAAGATACAAATATTTTAAGAAACATTTAAACGTAAATTGGCTTGGACGATTAATTGCGTCATTTTGGCGCGAGATATGGCTAATAGCTAGTCATGAAACTACGGAAATTGAGTCCGCACCTGCTACACGGTAACTGTAAAACGCAATTACGACCTTCGCCATTGGGTGGCAAGTTGTCGACACCCTAGCACCCTGTTTCTCGTTTCCTGTGCAATCTGCCGAAGGGGTGGACAGCACGCCAGGCTGTCCTTTCGGCGCGCCAGGTAAACAGACACGGAAATATCTGTCTGGCGTGCAAATTTCAACAAACGAGGCGTACCGAAAAAAGACAATAATGAAGAACGAACTTATGGTTGATTTGAAGGATAAAATTGTTACATAAAATGCAAAACAACCAACCAATCAACGAAATAATTATTGATAAAAGTATCCGTGATGTCGAAGAAGAAAATTAGTGCCGAGCAAATTAAAAAAATTATGTAAACACAATATTGAACAATAAAATACAATTACAGAAAGAGGAAAAGAAGAAAAAAAGATGCAAACTCACCATTTTCCGGAAACGACGTCGATCGTATTACAGGCAGCAATATCCCTTTCTGCACCAATTCATCTCTGCTGGCACGTACCGAGATTTTTCTCTCGAGCGCTATTAACAAAGATAAAGAAAACGAACGCTAACTCATTACGCTGTTTGCTTCATTATCTGCAGCGTCATTTAAATGTTTTCGCACAATGTCGCACATGACAAACGTTTAAAACGACTTCGGGCACAGTAATGTAAAAACGCAGGAACAATTAAAATGCGTCAAATATCGTTTCTTCGTGCAAAATACAAACAATTGTATTTAAATGCATAAATTAAATTTAATAGCATTCATTAATTTTAAAATGCAAAGACCCTTCGTGAAAAAGCAACGTCAACCACAAAAATAACAGAGCAGAAAATCCATCATTAAATTTTTTCCATTATTACAAAGAAAAATATATATCGCGTTTAAATTGAACTATCTTACATCGTGAATGCATTATTTACTCACACAGAGAAGCGGCCTCAAATTTATCCGATTTCTTTTTCCGCTTCCACTTCCATGGTTTGAAAAGTCTACCGAGGGCAGAGAATTTACTTTTTCTCTCCAAGGGCGGCGTTCTCGCACCCGAACCCAAACTATTTGTTCGCAGCGCAGCACCATTTTGCTTTTTTGCTGCAACAAGAAAAAGAATAATCTTATGTATAATTTATATTATAACGGTTTTTCTTGCTTAAGTAGAACAAATTAAATTCTTATGATAAAATTTGCTAATTTAAAAATACAAAACTCACATATATATAGTCATTTTTTTTAACATTATTGTTTACGTAAAATCCGGATATTAAAATTTATAAGACAATGAAATATAGTTGCAATGTCAAGAATTTAAACGCATAAATTTGTGAATTTATTTGCATATGATACAAATGTGTTATCTACGTTTACAAGATTATCAACCTGGGATACGTTATCTAGATTTTCCAGTTTTCCAGTAAAACGTATGAAGTTTCCTATGTTACCCGCATTTACCGACCAGGAATGCCAAGTTTCCCAACAACCCTCTTATCGGCGTCCGTAAGGGTGGAAACGAGTAAAACAGCCATCGACTCATTCAACGATATGTTCATTGCACGATACATTCAACGAGAATTACAATTTGAGTTAGCAAAATTTATACTATACATCTCACAATAATCAAAAGATTAAAATATATAAAAATTCTAATAGAAAAATTTTAAAATAAAATTTTTATATAAAAAACTTTTCTTTTTTACTTTTAATTTGCTTCTCCCTTTCTAATTGATTTTTTCATTGCCAGGAATAATAATATAATTTGTCGTCATGAAAATCAGTACTCGACAGCCCCATAAATAATTCAATGAATTTTTCATTACGATATTTTTAATTCCAATCACGCAAGACAAAAACTACAGCAAATGCGGCCAGAAAAAAATCGAAAAAAAAAGAGAGATTTATTGATATTAAGATTCATCGTAAACAAATCATCTGCGTCATGTTTGCGAAATCAATACTGCAGCAAATATAAATAAATACTGACTAAAAAGTAAACATGATACAACAAATAAATATGGCGCTTCATAACGTGCAACGTAATAAAATATATAAGAAAAGCAAAATTTAATAACAAAATTCATGAAACTTTATATAAGTCGAAGTAAAGTTTTTAAAAATTTTATTTTAAAATTTTCCCTTCTTTTTATTAGAACTTTTATATATTTTAATTATTTGATTATTGTGAAATAAATAGTATAAATTTTACTAATTTTACTTTTTTAATTATTTTTATTAGTATAGATACAAAATTAAATTTACCTTCAGTAATGAATAATTGTTTACTACTGGAAAAAACTATACGTAAAACTAAAAATAAATATATTTAATTAGAAGTAACGAAATTAACTGAGCAAAACGTAAATCTCTCAGATTTGAGAACTCGAGATTTCGGGAACAAGACGTTCGTCTTGTTTTCAACTCTATCTCTCACGTTGCTAAGGTCTTAGAAAAAAATCCTTTTAAAAGACCGTTCTCTTTCTGAATGCGCCCTTTCAACCTGCACTTATCGACCATCTACTACTTTCTTGTTTGTAACGCCCTTCGTACATAACACAGTCACTACCCTCTTGCGTCGAGAAATACTTTTCTACGCAAGAACAATTACCACGAACTACTACCAACGTTCACAATTCATCAATTAAATAAAAACATGACAATTACAGATATCGTAAGAAAATTTTTGTTATAGTTGCACATTAAGAATAAAATATTTTTTTTAATTTTAAAATTAGTACATTCACGTTACATTTAATAATTATTAATAAAGTATTACAACAATTTTAAAGAAGACTGCTTGCAATAATTAATTTTAATTATTTACGTATAAAAAATGTAAAATGGTTTTTACAAAAATTATTTTTATACAAAGTTTGAATAATACGTTATTCGTGCTTGAATATTTACGCTGCGATATGTTAATATAATAAAGTTAATAGTTCCGAAATCTACCTCAGGAAAGAAACGATAAGATATCGCTAACGGAGAAAAATTCTCCCGTACGATATTCTCCCAGTCATAAACAACCCTACTCGCGTCGACGCCTACCCTATGGTGCATAATGCAAAACTCCCGTATATCGCGGGAAGTTACGGAACGGCGACGATGGCGAGGGTGAAATGTAGCGGAAAGAAAGTGCGTCGTGTGCGGTTGAACACTGTCAAACGGCGATTCCGAGGAACCCCATAGGGAATAATGGCCGATAACGTGCGGTAGGGCAGTTTTGCAAGCGTAAGGTAGAAGCGGCCGATTACAGCAGCCTTAAGCACCCCTCGGGGACACTCGTGACTCTCACATCTTAGAGGGAACACTTCTTGAACAGAGCGACTTCAGACCGTGACGAGCGACGTAGTACATCAAAGTCGCTTAAATGACGATCACTTAATTAGCCGCTGGAGCGTTAATCTTCCCGTGGCAATCAAGAAGTTATGGCAAAGTAAGCATCAGAAATAGAACGATCCTTTGGCCAGAATGGCACGCATCATGATAACTTAAAAACACGTACCTACAAACGTTGCATTTAATTATATACACATATCTGAGAAGACAAATTTTCAAAGAAAAATGATTCAATAACATTAGATATTAATTGCAACATTTATAATAGACGTTCAATGAGAAATGCAAAAGTAAAATTTTTGTTATCAATTCTCTAAAATTTTTCACAAGATTGAAACACGTTTTTACACTTGCAAATGCAACTATACGAATTCGCAATTGCAAATATGTCGTTTAATTTTTTATCCTGCAATTTAATTTAAAAATTTATAAAAAAATTATTAATAAAATGCAACGGCTATTACTATTATAGATATACCAGAATGAGTAGAATTTTGTTCTCGAAGCAAAATACATGTGATAAGTTTTGCTTCATCTTTCACATAGAATTTTCTCTTTTTCTCATAAAAGAAAAGAATATACGCATGGCCCCGATGCTAAAGTGGAATAATTGTGCTACAAAGCACTTCCGCTGTTCCGGAGAACCTATTCATGCGCATCAAAGATCAAGGGCTTTTGCACCACATCCATCGTCTACAGACAATGGCAATATTAACGCAATAGACCGTATTCGTCATTGTTCAATATCATGTAATGTCTTAGACGACGATCATCTTACTCTTGTTATAAAACACGAGCAAAAATCAATTCGATACGAGCGTGTGTAAATGTAACGCTTGAAAAATCTGGAAAATAAATTGTATACTAAAAATGTAAAAAAATTTGAATTTCTCACGGACATTTTTTCTTTACCATAAGCTTCTGTATCTTTAGAATTAAAAAAAATTTAATTAAAAAGATCATTACATTTCATTGATTATACATTCTGCATTGTAAATTGGAAATTAAAAATCTTCTCGAAACGAAGTTTTTAGTAACTTACAAAATAATGGGTGGATAATTCGACTTCTTTAAGTAACTCATTTAAGTTATTAATTCTCACTTTATGATATTGTTACAATTTGATCCAATTACGATGGAGATCAATATGAAGCGCGGTAATCAATAATGAACTATTCACACGCTATTATCTGCGGACGTACCACATTGCACCATATTTCGTTCCAAGTTAGAGTGATTAATGTGCAAATGAGGCGTAGCAGATGTCGGCGCACGGATGCTTGCGGTTGTTTAATCGGGGGGGCTTCGATGGGATCGAGATCGTGTAAAAGGAGTTTAACGAAAGCCCCGTGAATAGATCTAGCTTGGATTTCGGTGAGCCACAATCGTTTAATCGCTAGTCATCGCTCTCGCGTAAGCCGCACGACAAATCGTCCGTATTAAACATAAGCAACATTGAAAAAAAAAGGGAGAGATGAAGAGAAAAATGTATTAAAAATCGATTATTAATATTATTTGTAAAGATAATATCGCTAATCCCTTGTGTTGAATTAAAACGTTCGAATCCTATTATCTAGCAGGTGAGAATCACCATTGGAAATTTATAACACAGTTATTCGCGAATATTGATACTATTATTCTAAATCGCATTTATATGTTCAATGACGTGTAGTTCACGCAGTGTATCACGCCTATCAAACATTATATTTCACGGATTGAGCACAAGCTAATGGCATAAAATCGAATACGCCCAGAAAATGTGGGGATTCAACCATAATTCAGCCTTTCACCGTACAAAGTGGAGCCGATAAAAGATACGCGGGTATACCTTCCACTCGATAGACGCCAATAGCGAGAGGCTGGGCTGAGTAAAATTTAATACGGAACTCGACACATTTGGTAAATCGCTTTCGCGGAGGAAGGAATTAATTACTGTCATTAGAATAGTCTGAGGGGCAAAGTGAGCGTAATGTCGCCTAATCGAGTTGCGGCATCGACGCGGCCAACCGGACAAATGGACTCGAATGCCGGTCGAGCCGCAGCGTTGCGTCGCCACTCGACCAGGAGCTAGAAACTGGATATTGCTATTGCTTCGATGCAACAGGCGCATCTGACATAACAATAGACACGCGTCATTGTCAACGAGTCTTGAACCGTGCCGGACAATCCCGCAATCGACTAACAATGAACAGTTCGACGGGCCAAACAGAGCGATAGAAATCTCTTGAATAGAAGCTCAAATACTTGCTACCTGCAATTCCTACTTTTACTCGTAAAATAATTACGACGCTTCTGCGAAATCCTCGACAATAAGCATGACAGAGCAACGAGTTTTACCGTCATAATATCAAGTAATTACGGCAACTTGAATCGCATCGCTGCTTGACAGACAAAATTTTTAACATTATTCTTGACGTTTATATCCTATCCTATTATTATATCAAACTGCATATGAGAATTATGAATTCTGTGTTTATATTTAATGCGAAACTGTGCAATTTCGATTATTAATAACGCAATTTATCATACGTACGTCCAGCACACAGACGAAGAATTAACCACAGTCACATTAGCGTTATTGTGTCGCAACGAATACTCGCGCGGAGGATGCGCGCGGAAATACGCGTCGTGTCGTCATAATGATGACGTGAAAGACGATTTGTATCGGGCTACGGCGCGTATTACGATATCGCGGTTCGCTGTCACGGTGACGTAGCGGCTTGCACATCGCGCCATAAATCATCGCTAACGGAATAATAAAGACCCTCCCGCGCGTACACCTTCCTTTCTGACTCGCGGCACAGCAAGCGACGGACTCGGAAAAGTGCACAGATAGAATAACGGTTGCAATGCACGTTGCCTTGAAACATGGTGACGGCGGAGACGCGGTCCCTCACCATCAAGGGATGCTGGGGTGTTGCTATGGAGATATCACTTTGTTTTCCATTCTCCAATTACCTGGCCACTGGTTGTCAACTCAAAACCCCTGATATATTCCTGCCGCACTGATCTGCTAGCATCTCATAAAGATGGTTAAACGTAATTATTTGTGTGCTACTTTACAGTATACACCTCGTTAAACAGCATACAGTCCTTCAAAGGCAGCTAAATTCTTACTCTTGCTGCTTGCTGTTTGTTGTTATTGTACATACAGGGTGTTTCTTAAAGACCGCTCTAATTACATAGAGTTATTCTTTAACAAAAATTGAATCGAAAAGTGTTCCTTTTGTAATCCTGTTTTTATTTTTTTCTATAATATTTAATAAATAATTAATAAAGCAGTAATTATTAAATAAAGTTAAAGCAATCAGCGTCGTTCTTTAAACAGACATGTAAGCCACACGCTTGGTAGTGTAGTACGTGAGCGCTTTGCTGCTAGATTTGCCGCATACTATTAAACGCGCAGCTCATTAATATATGTCCATCTAAATAATGATGCTGATTGAATTCATATTCAATAATTACTATTTTATTAAGCATTATAGAAAAAAATGATTCACTACTTTTTGACCCAATTTTTAACAAAGACTTTAAAAAACACCTGTATATGTGAACAATATAAACAAGACTATATATGTCATCTAAAAGCTGTAATTTTCAAAAATAATAAATTTTTGTACTATTGAGATTGTGAAAAAATTGTAGTTATTTAACTATACTTTTGTTATTCTACACTGAAAAAAATTTCTGGTTAAAAACGGACAAATCAGAAAAATCTCGTAGGATTGAGAAAATATTCTAGTTTACAATAGGAATTCAGGTTATTACAAGTTATAAAGTGTTGAGTTATATAATAACTAGAATTTCTATTATAGTAACTAGAATATTTAATCAATCCTACTAAATTTTCCGACTCGTCCGTTTTTAAACAGAATTTTTTTCCAGTGTAACGACAACAATTATAATACGATCAGTACGATTATATTTCAATCAATCTATAATACATTAATGTAATGCTGATATAAATGTTGCAATAAAGTACTAAAATAATTATTGAATTATTGAAATATTAACGCATCTTTTCTCATGACAAATACAACAATAATTGACGGTACAACAGAATACGCGAGTTATCGCAGTGTCGCATTTAATTATTGTTAAATCTTCACCAGTTTCATGATTCATGATCCGGGGGCATAAAAGCCAGTTGTACCAGACGTACGACAGAAACGCTAAGTTCGAAACCGTGCTCAATAACAGACAGAATTTCGTGCCACAAAGCATCGGAAACCATAAAGGCATGCCCACCGCTACCGGCTTACCCTATCAGAATACTCTCGCCCTCTCCGAGGTCGAGGGAGAATTACGGAGGGGTACGAGGCTTCTATTATTCGGTTCTCAACAAGGACTAAATGCTCGTTAATTCCCAGCAGCATCGTCTACGCACTCTTTTATGATTATTTTCATATAAAATTGTGCGTTTTCGATTATTGTTAATGCAATTAATTATTACGTAAATTATATCATAAATCAATATTGTTTACTTGTAATTTATTATTGGATAAATACTTCATCAAAAAAAGAGAAAGAAAAGACGAAAGAAACATCTCAAATGCGCCGATTTAAATAAGATATAACTTATAAATTATTGAAAATAAAATTTTATACATATACTTTTCAAGCCTAATAAAACGTTCTTTACTTAAAACTTATTAGGTATATTATATATTTTATTTTTAGAACAAAAATGAATAAATATCACATAGCTGTGTTCTTTAGGTTTAATTTCGCTATTCCATTTAGTCTTTAGCTAATTGTTTTACTTTTGATTGAATTCTGCATTAATAGCTCGACGAATGTTGGGAAACTTTAATTACACATCAAAGTCAATTAGAGAAGTAGTAGGATAAAAGTCATTCGACCTCCGATTCGGTGCGGGTCGAAAGACGAAAAGTAAAGACGAGTCCTTTTTCTTTAATGGAAAAATGACTTCTTTCGATCTCTATCTCGAGATTTGGTACAAGACCGAGGATAGAGCCGTCGTGGATTGAAATGTAATTACTGAAATTCCTCTAGGGGGAATGAAACTGAGAATAGAGCACATACCGTTCTGAAATTGTGGCAATTTCGGGTGCAGTAATTGGCGTGCGTGCCTGGCTGTTCGATCGATGGTTACATTTGATCAATTATAATAGATTGCAAAATTTATAATAAGCAAACAATTAGAAATACGCGTTAACCGTAAAGCGATTAAATCGTATCATAAATGACGATCGACATCAAATATAATTGTGTTAAAGTTATCTTTCAAGTTTCTTTAGAAGTTCTTTAGAAATTTACTTAAATATTTTTACTAGCTATAAATACTTATATGTATATATATATATATATATAGATAAATAATAAACAATTTAATTGAAATGTGAATAATAATCTAAGCTAACCGAAAAACATCATCAATTAAATCATAGACAGAATACCAGAGAAGTGACTCAGACTTCTTGTAATTACTGATTTCTAGTTATGTACGCGTCGATCGGATCAGAAATTGACTTCGAGATTAAGAATTAATGAGCTATTTCTTTATTTTAGAGAAATATTTCCAAGTGAAACGAAATAAATATGTGCAATAAATATTATCAATCATCTATGTTTTCAACATGTCAAAGTTAATATCGAGAGTCTTTAATTATATTTGAGTCTATTTGAATCCGTGAGTTTCCTGCAAGTTTCTTAGATGTGCACACTCTTAGCGCATTATCTCGACTTGAGTAATGAGTGCGATGTATAATTATGTTGTTATGCAAATAACAATCACAAAAAAAAATATCGTTTTTAGCGTCAGTATTCTTAGCTTATTCTTAGAAAAAATAGAAATAATTTATCTCGATAGACACTAATGAAAGATTATTAGTCTTTCATTATATTATTGCATAGCAACACAATGTAAAATTGGAATAGCAAGAAACACAAGAATAGTATTACCGCGAAAATCAAAAATACTCTCGACATCGTTCAAATACTTTCGCTGTTCGTACTAAATACGATGAAACGCAGACGGTAAACTAGTTTTCACAGATACGCGACGGATGCGCGAATAAAAAGCCTTAAAAGCGTCGACTCTCATCCACGCTGTCTGCTTCTCGCTCCGTTCTCCGTGTCGTATGCACGTAAAGCCCTACAAGCTGTTTATATTGCGTTATGTGCTAGCAGTGAAAGCTTATATCTCGTCGATAAACGATTAAATCACAACTTCGAGCACACTCTGATGACAATCAATAAAGATTTTATACTTTTAGCGTTTCGTAATTCGTTGTATCAGTATAATCGTATCTATGATTTTTTTTACTGTAATAAAGTATTAAATAAAGTGACAGATATCACTTGTATAATTTACATCTTTCCATATTATAATCCTATTTTTGATAGTTATTGGTTTGGAATTTTTTTAAATAAAATATCGCTCTATTATTTCTGTTTTGTAATTGTCATGCATAACTTACTATCACAACAAATTATTAATTCCTTTACTTATGATAAGATTTCGTTAGAAACGTTTAGCTATAAATAGTGTCACCGAATATTTATTCATGCAATTCCATAGCAACTCAGAAATTTTTGGCCGCGGATCAAAAATTTTACACAACGTTCTATTCTCTCTTGAAATAACAAATTAATTTCACAATTCGAATTGATGATACTAAATTCATATCATCACAAATAATATAAAAATAAAGCTATGTGATATCTAAGATGACAGTAACAACTATTACAATGTGTTAATGCCCGTGATACTCGAATTAATAGAGATAGTTCAAGTTCATCTATCATGTTTCAACTATATTTTCGTGATGACTTGCCAAATGTAACGTTGCCAAAAATGCATGTCAACTTATTATGTAAACTCCACAGCATCTTTCGATAAAATAATTGAGACATCTCTCTCGGAATATTCTTCGTATCGAAATTATCAAAAGATGATAGGTGATAGATGAATAGGAAATTATCGGATATAGATATGTTAATATATTATCGATTGCCATCGACGATTTTCGTCTACAGCAGATAAAATTTAAAGTTTCGAAAATAGAAATACCTATTTATAAAATCGACAGATTCAGTACAAGCTAATTTATAACACTTGTACTTAAGTGCATAAAATCTATTTTTAGACGACCATTTAACACTAACTGTGCTCCTCACAGTACATACTTTTAGACAATCGATCTTTAGTATGTTAATTGTGTTATTATACGGTATTATACAAAACAGCAATCAATATCGCAACGATATGCCTCAAGTATGACATTTTTCCGAAGTCACCGTTCGATTCAATAAATATGTAAATAATTCAACGAAATAGGTTCTCAACCTTTCACACGCAAAAGAATGAGGACGGTGACTCATGTTATTTTCGGCCCACTTGTACCAAACAAACCAGCCTTATGAATCTATATGAGCTTGAATCATGATCATTAAACAAGGTTTAACACGCAGAGTAGAATAGATCGGTCGTTATTCAAATAAGATACTTCGGCACTGACCGAGCTATAAATTCGATTACATTGATTACACCTACGCGCATGTTTATCTACTTTCCCAAGCAAAACCCAATAACGCGCGAAGCGAAAGTATAAACGCTTCCATTATTTAAAGAAGCTGTTTAACGACAGCTCGTCTCTTTTAGAAAACAAATATCGTTTTTTCCAAAATTGGAGAAATCACAGAAAATAATATAATTTCTTGTATCGCGTAAAAAAAAAATAAGATATATACTAGAAGTTGACTTTTATTCTTCGCGAGCATTAAAAAGACATTTGCGTTATCATCGACTGTTAGAATAAATCAATAAATAAAAATGCAATTCCCGAAACGTTCGATATTATGATGTATCAAAAAATAATAAATGGCTACAAAAAAAAATGCTATTAGCACGCTAATGATAATTCCCAGATGTAAAAGTACCGTTGCAAATTTAAAAGCAACTGCTCAGGGGAGTTACGCTGACGGAAATAAGCAGTCCTTTAAATCATACGAGCATTGTTCGTCCTATCATCTAGCGCTCTCTCACATTTAAGTCCGACGACACTACAGAAACAACTGAACTCTGCCCCGTGGCCACATGGCTCTCTACTCGTTCGACTACTTAATAAACCCTTCTCTCTCTCTCTCTCTCTCTCTCTCCCTCTCCCCCTTCCTCCCCCCCCTCTCTCTCTCTATATCACGCGTTGCGACCTGTACGACTAGCACCGTTACTCGCCGTCTCTCATAGGATTACGTTCATGTGTGTAGCTGCTGTATAGTACATTACTGGTAATGCGTTTATGTTGGCCATATACATGCGTGCAATAATATACCTACGTGGGTCACGCGAGCTTTCCCAACGCGCGGTCATAGCGCACTAATTATTTCTACACGGGAACAGAGCACATATGTAATCGAAACGATCTACGTAAAAGCGAGTATGTAACGTCTATAGTATTTTTTAACCGTAACCAGAACGACGGGAAAAAGAATGAAAGCAAATGCAAAACGTTTTTGAAAAGAGAACAAATAACTGGAACTGAATTTGTCATTCGTTGAACGTACCAAACAGTATACGGTTTTTGTATAGTTAAAATGTATTATAATGAAATGAAAAGACATAAACATTGCTAACAGTAATATTTCGGCTTGAAATTTTGAAATTTTAATAAAACATGGAATCAGTTTAAACGCAATTTTTATACTATTTAGATATAAGACCAAGAAATATTTTATACAAAAGAAATTAATATAATTCGAAATAAATTAAAATGTATGATGTAAAATAAAGTACAATATTATAAATATAACAGCAAATATCATTTAAATTTCTTAATAAAATATAAATATTATATTAATTAAGAGCTAAAATAAATAATATTTTTGCCTATAATGAATTCTAAAATAAGAAAAATGAACTACTGCCATTTCTGCACACTTCGCTGTTGCGTATGTACACATATTAATAGGATCGTCTATACCATAAATAAGCGCGAGCTTCCGGTTTAACGTGCTCGTGAAAAGTTAAACGAAGCGTTCGTGAAAAGCTCTTTTTTATCACATCCGTGGTATAGTGTGTGTTGGTAAAAAGATAAGTTTAATATTAATCTTCCTTTCTTCTAATTCGGCCGCATTGTTACTCGATGCAAATTCTATCAAAATATCCCACATACTTTTTGATAATAAATTAATATTTTAGTCTAATTATTTAATCATGTATACAAAAGACATTTAATCATAATTTATAGTTTTAAATAATTATATCTAGATTCTATTATGTGATAAATCGATCAAGTTTTGAGCATTGAAGCGAATAGAATGTTTTATGAAGCCGTTTCACGAACCATTGTTATAACAAAGGCTTGCGACCTTTCGCAATGATTATAAATGACACTGCATATAAAAGAAAATCTTTAAAATTGCCTGAAGACGCGATATTCGGAATTCTTTTTGCAATATTTGAAATTCCTTTCATATTTTATTGTTAATGACACATTGCCAATAATTTTTATTTTTTTTGTTGTCTCTTATACTTATCACAAAATTCACGTATACATCAATTCTGAAAGTCTAAAATTGGATTTAAAAATATCATGAGAGAAAATGTTTGATGGAACATTCATTAATCTTAGAGCGTTAATTGTCTCTTATAATTCTTTATAATTTCTGACTTTTATTTTATGAAAATTAATTGCGCGAAAACGCATCGGATTAATTTATTATGTCTCAAAGATATGCGTAGATATCACTTTAAGATTAAAAATAATTTTAATTATAAATCAAATGATAAAACTCATTATCTCGTGTAAAATTTGCGAGATACTGTACAAAATTATCGTTATCATATAATCGTATTATATTGAACATCAAATTAAAACAAAAATATCACAGTTGTTGCACTGAACAAATTATGATTTGTTTGTAGTTATTACGCATTCGCGCTTTACTTTCCCTCTTTTTCCTGATGCATTTCGCTGTAACGTAAAAACTCATTACCAAAATTGAGCCATTGGCGTTCAAAAAAATAAGATTCGATTTTCTGATATGTCCGAAGTAATAACCTGAGAGGAACATTTCGTAATAAACTTTCTACTCAGCAATCGCAATGTATTGACAATCGAAATTGGCATTAAACATTCAGATTAAATCTTGTAAATCAAAATACACAATGTTTTGCGCAAACTGCAGTCGATTAAAGTAAATATAAAATTTTGAATAACAATTTATTTTATTCATACATAAATTTGCTATGCATCACGTAGTAAATTTTTAGAGGATAAATAATACTGTAATTATTATAAAAAAAATAAATTACTAATTCAAAAGACACTAAGTGTTATATATAAAAAATTATTCGCGGAATATAAACCTTAATTTAAACTCGCATCTCGATCGAAAATAGGCGCGACGTGTTTTGCAACGCATGACATAAAAAAATTCAACCGCATTCAGCACACGCTATGAATTTTGTGGTTGACGATTGAACATTCTGATTAATGACTGTGTCGAAACTTATAGTACCACTACAATTAAGCTTCCTGTTTCGGATAGTGAATTCTAGCTTCGACCGCGCGCCTCCAAGTGTACAGTAGATTAATTAATTAAATTTACCGGTTAACGCAACGACCCATGAATTTAATTACTTCGATCGCTGAGGAACAAAATTTTGGCAGACAGCACGATAACTCTTTTCCAGCAAACAATATAAACGCGACAATCATTTAAACCGTTTTTTTTTTAAATAAATACAACTCGTTCATCGCGTCTCATTTATTATCCCAATCAATTAATTAAAATAACTCTCCTTATTAAGCAACTCACATTTAAAATACGCGCTGTATGCATACATAGACGTACTATAAACCTTTTTCGGTTCATAAACTAACTTAATAGAGGATCGCTTATGGCTTTATAGATCAAACATTATGTTAATATTATTAAAAGATGTAAAAACAATATTTTATTAATTTCCTTTTATTTTCATTTATGTTTACGAAATATTCAAATTTTTCGATTATTATTTTTGCGTTATATGCAAATTATGTTATTTATTATGCTGATATTATATTTAATGTTACTTTTTTATCATTAACATCAAATTATAATCAAATTTTAATTAACTTATAATATATTAATTCCTTTGGAAAGAAAAACAGATCTTCGAATATACAAAATATACGAATGCTTAGATATTTTTACAAGAGAATCATTCTAACTAACGCATCTGTATAAAATTAACATTTACGCAGAATGGAAGTCCGAGCTTTTAAGTAAATTACTCGTTCTTGGCCGCCAACATTAGCTGCAGTTTCCAAAGCGTGACATACTTGAGAAATGTTCCTGGAGAAGTGCTCGAGGCAAAAGAACATTTTGGAACTTCGTGACTAGGAAGAAGCAACTCTATCATCAAATGAGGTCAATGAATTTTGCAACCAAAATGAACATTTAACTCATGCAGCACAATACACATAAGATTGCTCATGAAACACATTAACAGCTATACATATATAGCTCCGACATAACTTTTAAAATTTCTGTCGATGTTAAAACGTTGCAGCCATTACCTTATTTTTAATAGAATTTTGACAGAAATGATGATTACATAAAAAACGTTAATATGAGTCGAAGTTTTAAAAGACCTTTTAAATCTGAAATTTCCAACTTGAGTACTAAAATCGCGGAATTTATTATCGAACAGCTGCTTTGATTCAAGCTCGATAATATAAGTTTGTTGAAGGAACTTTTAGCTTTTAAGGAATGAACACAGCTTTATTGTATAAAATAAACTCGGGAATTTTTGATTCATTATTTTTCAGAGAGCAGGCATGCATAAAATCGGACTGGCAATAGCAATGGAATCCTAAATTCGCTGTCGACATCTGTAAAGCCGACAGAAACGATGCGCCACACGGAGAATAAAATTTTCGCGTGGGCAATCTTCTTCCCCGTTTTTATCGCGGAATTCGCTGTCTCAGTTGCATTTCGTACTACCTGCGGAAATGTCGGAGGTTTTCTCGTTCTTTCATTATTCAACGAACTATGCGAGAGAGGTGAAATTTTTCACGTTACGCTATACAACCTCGCAAAGATTGCGAGCATAACTTAAATTTGTCCCGCGGCTATTAGCAGTAAATGAAATTAAGCTAGCTTCGCGTTTGTCTTGATTTAGTAACGCTAAAAAAACAAAAGAAATTACAAGCTATTTTTTTCTATATAATCTCCGAGGAAGACTTATCAGTTGTCGAAAGATATTCGTTGGTGGAACAAATCGATTTTGAAATTATCGTCAAGCAATATCAATTTGTTCTGAAGTCACGTAGCAAAAATATATAGGTATGTTCTAATTTTACTTATCTGATATAAACACATTGTGTAATAGTCTGTTAACATTGTGACCTATTAAATGAGACGCATGTACCTGACAAGAATATAATAGAATACTATCTCTTAATAAGAAAGTAAAAACTTTATAGCCTTAATATTAGATATTTTAATAACTGCAATTAATCAATATTATGACACTACAAATATTTGCACGTGTAAATTCAATCGAATTATGCATAAAAGAATATTTGAAACATTTTCAGTAGACAGATTTACTCACGATATGAGTCATCCTCAACGGAATCGCATAAAAAAGATCGGAAAGATATCTGATGATACGTACCTGCAACAAAAAAGTTAACATACATTTTAAAATATATTATATGATAAAATATATCTGATTCGTAGCAAATTTATTTTATGAAGCTAATGCTTTTTTAACATTTCAAATTTATTTTATTGATATAAAATCTTTTATGGATCATACATGTTGAAATAAAATTTCAAATGGCTTTTTAAATCCATTTTTTAATCTTTCTTCTTTGTAATAAATATATATGTTTTTAAAACTTAAACGAAATTTTAGAGCACTATTTCATTTATATGTAATCTAATCAACCGAAACGTTAATTAATGTGTCTCATTTCGATCGAATTTTTCGACTTTTGACGCGTCGTGACATAATTTCAATTCGAGAATAAACAAATTAGGAAAGAATTAAAAAATCAAAGGATTACTTCTGTAATCCAGTTTAGAAGAGTTAATCCGTTTTTTGAGAGAAGAATTAATCTAGACGCATCCTACAGTTATAACGCGCCGTAATAAAGATAATTGCAGCGACCCCGATTCCGCTTTCTCTCCTGCCCCGGGCAATCGCAACTTCCTGCACAAGTTTCGATCGTCTTCCACCCCGATGGCAATGACGACCGGATACTTCGTCAATGATTTTGGTTCATGCACGCGCGTGATCGTGGGATCGCCGTGGAGTTGGCAGATCGCCAAAAGCGCTCAATCGCGGGAGAGAGAAAGGAGGAAGAGAACTGACTTTCGACTTCCGCTGGAAGGAAAATTCCCTCTCGTTACTCTCTGCATTATCGTCTCCTTCCTACCTTACGCGCATTCCATCCTTCTCTCTCTTCTTTTTCTAAATCTTTGCATTGCCTTTCGTCATGATTTTTCTTTTTTATTTTTTCGTCATGTATCGTTTTTATAATTTTTCTTAAAACCTTGGCTTACTCCATGAAAAACTTTAATTAAAATCCTAATTAATTAACTTTATTAGATAATGTACATTATTGTTTAAATTCATATTTCTATCATTTCAATTAATATTTATGTAATATATTATACGTTTATATGTACATGTTTTATGCAAATAAGAACAATAAGCATATATAAATTTACAATAAATACATTAACATTTTATATGTATTTATATACTGTTGTCAGAAAATCTACATTTAAGTATCTAAACAGTATATTTTCTCATATTGCTACTATTCGTCATATCATATTGTTATCGTTCCGTTATCATAGGAACATTTAATGTATACCTTCGTTATCTATTCTGATGGAGTTTGAACCTGAATATAATAAATTGATTTCTCTGTCTCTCCATTTCCTTTTTCCGTCCTTCGTTAAGCGCGTTGCTTTCTTTAGCTCTGAAAAGGTGCCAAGGCAAAGAAAAAAAGAGAGAGAGAGAGAGAAAGAGCGAGGGTGAGAAAGGCATATGCAGAGAAGGTGCCAAAGAAAAAAAAAAAACGAGACGCGAGCTCAAAGACCTTGGCAGTGTGCGAGTGACGATGAATGGCGAGTGCGATTAAAGTAAGGTCGCTGGAAAAATGTCGGAGTGCTAAGCGCGTCGTTCTGGCGCCACGCGTGCGCAAATATGTGTTGTTGTCAAGATGACTTATCGATATGGGATCGCGACAGATTGCCAGCGTGAATTCTCTAGTATCCGGCGAAATGCGTGCATCGCCATAATTCGTAGGACGTTCGCATGCGTGAAATTATTGCGATAACGAACATGATGCACACGATGACAAACATCATATGTTTCTGTGCGAGAAAGTGTACGAAATAAATTCTATAATAAATTCTTATATGAAAGTACGTAGTTTCCACTTTGTCACAGGGTCAAATGATACGTGATACTGAGTATACATGTAGTCTCGATTATGTCGTTAATCTTATCGTGAAAAAGTGTCTCGTTTGCTTTGTTTGTCGAAAGAAATCAGGAATTGAATCATGACAGCATTGCTAAAATTATAGAAACGCCGCCTCGCTTCGATTTTACGTAACGTGACAGCAACAATGCTTACAGTTGCATCACGAGTGCGTGCAACTGTATGCAGAATTTGACGGAAATAGAATGCATGATTGGTGCCGCCTCGGATTGCATAATGACATCTTTACCGATCGCTCCGCGGTAGATCGGTAGACTTTGGGAAAGAAGAAAGATAGTCTGTCTGGATGTTAGATAAACCAACTTTCACTCGAATGTCTCCATTAAGATAAGAATCTAGCGACGATTATAAGAAAATGATATTGCATGCAGGACACACTTGTCGCGAAATAAATAAGAAACAGAAGTGTGAGGCGCCGGCCTCGGATCGATACGGTACTTTCTCGGCGTGCGTTATAAACCGCACATCGTGTAAATTCAATTGCGTGTGTGAGCAAAGCGACGAGGAAACCTTTCCGGAAGATATTTCTAGATGCATTCTCCAGTCGCATCGATCGACGCGCGTTACATACACATGCACACACACACACACACACACACACATACACTCGCTCTAACAATGCAAAACACTCAATACACGTTAGTTTTCTACGCCCGTAAAAATATTTTCTCCTAAAAAATTAAGATTTTCCCGTTACTTTTTATTACTTTAATTTTTCCATATTATCATTTCTATAAAATAAATAATATCGTTATCAATATAATAAGTTACTTTGAAAACTTGCAATGCAATGAGTAAAAGAAAATTTAATTTCGCGAAAGTGATTAAGAAATGGGAAAATAGAGAAATAGAATGAAATATATAATTAAATGAGAGATTGAAATATAAAATGATAACATTTATACTAAAAATATTATTGTCACGTATAATTGTAAATCAACGTTATTTAAACTGTTACAAATAGAAACATAAGCAGCAGCGCGAAGTAAGAATTAAAATTCGACTAGAATCGTCCGCGAAGACAGTGTTATTGCGAAAATATCTGTTTCCACGTCACGTAATTATGCGTACCGTAATAATGCAAGATAACGTCGCTGAATCGTCGAAAGAAACTAGGAAACCTAATGAAAGAGAAATAAAGAGAAGTAATGCAGGATGAGAAGGAGGATATACTTACTCGATAAAACAACATAATTATGTGAAAGAGCGAAGAATAAAAGAACAAGTATAAACATTAAATGTTGTATTGCATTTCGCGAGAAAGATCGCCAATACCAGAGAAATTACAATTGAGAATCTTTTCGTTGGAACCAAGATGCTTCCAATGTTTCCACCGATTATTCGCGATTCAGCAACTAAATTGTTCATTGTGTGAAACAAGAATAAATGTTGCGAAATGGAAGGAAAACTATGTGGAGGTAATCTTGTTTTTCAAAATAAATCGATAATCTTTACATGTTTAAGAATAACTTGTTATACGTTTGAATAGATCCATGTCGTCATCCATTTTTATGCACGCAATAGTTCTCACATTTGCATACTTTATATACGAAAGAGACCTTGAGTAAAACGTTTTGGGAGGTTGAATGGAAAATTTATTATGACTATATGCAAAAGTAAGGTCATATACACCATACGCCGAAAATCGCCCATGAAACTTACGCAAAAATTTAATATAAGCATGGTTTCTAATAATTTATCGAATTATGCAGCCGTAAAGTTATATGATATTGCGCAATTCAATAAGGATAAAAATGCGTTTTCACATGCTTAAAAAATGCAAAGTGTTATTTTATCGTCAAGTATATAACAAAATTATGTTATAAATAATCGAAAGAATAAAGATAATTTTTTTTCCCGATATATAATGTTGCTAAATTTTGAAAACTCGCGCCTCTGTAATATATAACAGCATGTGAAAACTAGTCGTTAATTTTCCAGTGGTACGTGATACACTCGTTAATTTTCTACGCGTGACAACAAACAAAGTTGTGGGTACAAGTTCGGCGGATACTCCAGGATCGATTTTCCGATACTCCATTATGCATAGTTACTCGCTTGTGATTTTATTCCGAACGGCCTTGTATATTGTTATGAGCACAGCCTTAATTGAAGTACTTTTAGTGTTCTCGGCTTTGTAGCTACAATAGCCACTTTGTATTTGCATACCTTGTATAAAAGAGCAACCTTGGATAATACAATATATTCGTGCACTCGCGTATTTTTTATATTTTTCAGCTATCCTGATTTTTCTGTTGTGCATTTTTCAAATATTTTTCTACCCTATTTCTTCAGTTTAATTAATACTTTAAGTGCTTTTGCTTCTTATTATTTAATCTCGTTTTGCAATTTCTATTTTGTATATTGCAAATGTGGGTACATATTCACTTGAACCTGCATCAAGTCTAATAAGTTTATAAATCTCTGTGTTATAATAAAAAAATGTCTCTCAATTGTAAGGAATTAACTATATTAAGTGATAATTCGTCTTACTCTTCGTTAAGCGATAAATCTGCAATCTCAAGAGACAGCAATAAAATGTTCGCGAAAGAGAGATTCTAACTAGATCAACAGAGTCGGACTCCTTTCATCCCATAATCCGTTGCGTTTGTTTTATTCTGTTAAATCCTTCAATCGATTCACATCTCTCTCTTTCAAGACCTGATTAAGAACACTTCGTCGGAAGATGTGTGTAAAAGAGAATGTGCGGTAAAGAGAAACAATCAAATTCGTAAATCGTTGAGCCGCGACAATTAAAAAATTGATAACAATTTACGAAGTTGAAATTAAATAATTGTCGAGCCTCAGATTGTGTCTTTGAAGCGAGATTGAATATCACGTAATCTGAGAGAGCCATTTCTAAATTTCATATGAGTGACAGACTTTAATGTTAATGTAAATGTTGATTTAAATTAGAATTAAAGTGATATGTATAATTTTAGGAATTTATGTAGAAATGTGTACAAAATATAACAACTGTGATATAATTTCCGCAAAAATTGCAACCTGCATAATATCGTTCCAGTTATACAGAGCGGCTAAAAAATATTAAATATGCCATTCGCGGGCTACGTGAATGGAGAAATTTTTTCCGCAAAAGATAAACGGAAGTTGGTAAAAAGTCTCGCGTTGGTATGTTTAACAACATAGCGGAGAAAAATCCATACGGACAGGGTCCAGGCATTCCTACGACTTCGCAGATGCGAAATTGCTGGGCGTTATAAATAAAGCGGACGAACGAGGAGAGGGGAGGGCAGCCTTGTCCGCGACGAATTTAAACGTGGGCGGCTGCATTTTATTTGTATGGTAGAAGGAAACGATCGACGATAATAAATGGCGTGCTAAAAATATTAGTTTCTGAACGGACTGCCTCGATCAGTTCCGAAAAATCCCTCATCGCGACTGCGTTGTTTCTGCACGTGTTCGGAACGATCTCAACTTTAGTTGACTTATTCCCGAATACTTGACATTCTTTTTCAACAGCCTCGAGAAATAGTACGCCCTTTAGAAATTTACTTCTTTCTCATTTCACGATTTACACAAACACGAATTATTAAGGTAACGTCAAGCCAAGCGATCAAGTAGAATGTTTCCGTAGTCAACAATTTTCCATCGTGTGTTATTACGACATCAAGTATGAGATATTATATTCATTGCGGTCAAGAGCATTAAGACTCAACGAGAGTATGCTCTTCCGTTTCCTATCTCTCCATCTCTCTTCCCCCTTTTTCTCGCTCTTTCTGTCTCTCTCTCTTTTCACGACAGACCGTTATGTTCCTCAAAGCGATCGACACGGTAGACGGACAGGTACCTCACATCCGCAAGTAGTATACAACAAAAGGGTGGGACGATATCACGACGCAGGCATATACCGCAGGAATGAAAATATGACGTTTTCAGGATGCGCATGGAACATGCATCCGCGGCCCCGAGACCAAGATATACGCAGAATAGAATGAATCGCATGACGAAACGACGAATGAGCGGATGTTTCTGCTTTCCTCCCTTTCTCTCCATTTTTAGCTCTTTTATATTTTCAGAGCTGGCTTTCACATGTTGACGCATAAATTATTTAGCAGAGGTATATAATACAGAAATACTTTAATTAAAATCGTGATATCAAAAATAAGGAACGTATTACCTATACTTGAAAACAAACCTATCTGTGTACATATTTTTATACTAAATTTTTCACTAAATTTTAATAAATTTTATATTAAATATTTTTATACTAAAAGAGATAAAGAGAAATTTAATAACTGTCAAGTATACACTGTACACTGTACACTGACATTAAGTACTGACGTTAATATCGTCAGAAAAAGAGCGGGAATATTTGTTGCTACATGCATAGCAGAGAATTATTTCGCTACAAAGCGCACCGCCCACATTTAACTGCCGTACACGGAATTCGTTATAGAGATGGCCCAATTCCAAGAAATCCTCTTCGCCGATTCGAAGCATGAAATTTTCGATGCGTCTGACAAATAGTTCGAAAAGTAGGCGAACTCTGTCGAAGAATGCGCAGAAACGTTTTATCGGCGCGCTGCCTGGCGTTTTGCAGCTAACATCGTCTGGCATGCATTACGATCTTTTTACATAACTTTATACGGTTGAACAAAACTATAAGTTTATAGTGCTACAGAAACAATATATATTTTACAAAAAGGAAAAGCTATATCTGGCAGTCCTGCAGAGTGGTATTTCACTCGCGTGTTAACCGTTGAACATACTCGTGCCAAAATTGAACGTAGGCACTCACATGGCGTTACTGAGGCGCCATGTGACTCAGCTTCAGATAATATTTCTTACTCATCAAATCAATAATCTCTGATAACTAATCTTTGTATTAACTTTATGTTCATAGCGTAATAACGAATTCATACAAACCCGGGAACAAATTAATTAGCAAATTAGCTTGATTCTTCAATACTTTTGCCTCTAGTTGAAATATTTTACTATTTAGCTCTTGTCTACCTACAAACTTTATTTAAAAGTGACAATTACACCACGAGAAATTTTTCGAGTTACATATTGACGTTGTTTCAAAGGTTCTTAACTGCTTAATTCAGAAACACGAGTTTCTCCGCGATTAACCGCGAATCGCAGTGCAAACACGCGTTTTTAATCACAATCGCATTCTTCCGTTTATCTCCTAAAATTACGACCCAATTGCCATCGGAGGCTGTTGGCAGTGCTACGAAGGCGCCCGCGAACTATTTTCCTCGTGGAAGCCCGCCAAAAGTGACTCGACACACTTCGCCGATCCGTGGACGAACCGACGAGGTATTTCAACGGAGAGAAGCGAATGCTGAGATCATCGCTCACACGTCCGCCTGATAGTCGTCGCAGCTGATATGCAATCACATTGCAGACATATTTCATGAATAAATGGAACAAATTTTTGTACAGAGATCACTTTTATTTTAATTTCTTTCGGTTTATCAAGCAAACGCGCAAGCTGTCATTGATTTACTTGTAATATTGATTTAACTTGTAATTCTTAAGCGTGAATTGTTTGATTAAATCGAAATGAACAAACTGATTTCAACGTGAATATATAATCAGTTAAGCTTAAATTCAGTTTAAAAAGAGGCAACAACAAAAAGTAGATAATATTTAACGTTTAAACAATGCACATATTTCCTTGGAAAGCCATTTAATTTAGAAATGAATGAAACCATCCGGTATTCCGTTCTGGTCGATTTGCGAACACACTGAATGAAGAGAAGCTGGATCCAAAGGGTAGATTGAATGATCGTGCGCGAAGGGAAAGCTTTGATCTGCATCCATTGAAGATGCGCGAGATGCACTTTTCAAAAGCTGTAACCAACGAATCTCCTACATATTCAACGAAAGAGAATTGCATATATATTCCATCATTGTATTTACTTTGCCCCGCAGTCGCATTTACATTATTTAATAAATAAATAAATAAATTTAATAATTATAAAAATATTCAAGATTATCTATTAATTTTAAAGATAGTTTCTAAGTGTAAACTTTAAACGCAATTTAAAATATTATTTACAATTTGGCTTTCGTCGTAAAAAAAAAATACGGTGCAATTCCGGAAATTTTATTCATACCGGAAATCGAAGAAATTATTTCCGCCTCGTTGATCATCACGATGGCACGCCGATCCATTTCCATGAAATGACGGATGCCAAGAAAGATCGTATACAACAGTAAACAGTTCGAGCATTCCGTTACATACTTTCCCAAATTGGCGGAGGTAACTATTTTTACTAGTTAATCATATAAGACTTTGCCAATTGTATATCTTTAACTATTCTCGCTTATATTCATAAAAGATCGATTGTACATAATGTAATACGTGTATACAAATACAAGTATGTGAATGCTGCAACATGTGATGAGGGTCCGTGGGTTCGCTACGCCCAAATGACTGTGCGAACCAGTCATCCCTGCGGGATCTTGTCTAATAGAAATCAACGCAAGGTTGTCCCAACGAGTGAACAACCTTGGCAACCAAAGAGCTACTGTACTATTCGAAACAACAGAGAGGAATCGCAATGATGAATGAACGAATAGTCAACTTATGACTGTGTCATCTTCCTGCACCAACAAGAGAATGACGAGTACCGGCGACGTAACTATGAAACAAACATCCATCGATCACGTTACTTGAATTCAATTAACTATCGAGGCTGCTTATATTATAATGCAAAATTTTATTATTACGCGAGAACATTTTAAATACTTTTTACACGGCCGGAAAATCAAATATACATGTATTCGTTTAACAGATATTTCTTTGATGTTTTTCATAAAATAAGAAAAATAAAACAATGTAAAAGTAACACGAAATAATATGTATTTTTTAAATTAAATATTTACATGAATATTAAAACGTTAATAGAGAAAATATTAACTATTTACATGAATAAACATATAACTAAATGCTGAATATATTTGGGTATAACGAGATTTATTTTAGGTAAAACTTACTGCATGATGGCTTAATGTAAATAATATAATAAAATTAAATAGGTCAAAGTTCGTATCACTTATACGAATGGAATAATTCAATATACAGTGGTAGAATATTCACGCAATTATACGTAATTCAACAACGTTAATTTCAGTCAGTTCGATCGCAGCTTTTTCAAAAAGATAGTGACGGAATCCGAAAAAGTCGGGAATTCCCGTGGAATCAATAATAGCTACGATAGCTCGAATCGATATGTACGCTTAAGTGGCAATATTAAATCAACAAAATCATCGACTATCGAAACATTGCAACTAATTCTATTAACTGCAAAATTTCGTGCGCGTTTTTTCGCTAAATATATCATGTGCAAGTAGATATGGACCTTTCAATATTAATTTCCCCAAGACTGATACTCATAAAAAGTTCATTTTTACACGTGTAGTATGACATATTTAATATAATTATATAAATAAGGTAACAAGGTAACAAGGAAAGAAATATCTTACAAAAATTATATATTTTATATCACAAAGATTTTTTAATATAATTAATCAAAGAGCTTTAACTTTTTAGGAGCCTTCTTTCGATTATAAAATTGATTATAAAATTCAGAGTATTATTTTAAAAAATGAACGAAAAGTTTTTAAAAAATAAAATAAAACCGATCTCAAAAAACGTTAAACGTTCACAGTCCACCTTAAAAGTTTATTTTCTAAAGCACGGAAAACGCAAATAACAAAAACGTTTTTGTAAACGTAGTTTTTGACGCATGCTCCATACAGGCATGTCAAATCTGCAAAAAAACTGACCGTCGGCGATTAAAGAATAGATACATCTCGAAACATATCATGTATGTTCTATATGTGCAATTGTATTGACACGCAAATTTAGAAGTTATTTTATTTAAAAAAATCTTATTTCAGAAAAAAATTTCAACTCTCATTGATCTTTATTACAATTATTAAATAGATATTGTCTATTGAGTTTTCTGAATATATCCGATGTAATAGCAACTTGTATGGTAGCAACGACGAAACAGAAAATTACGCGTCCCACTGACGATTTATCGCTGATGCAATTGCACGATTACGAATATGCGTCAATCAACAACATGTAATTTTTGAATATTACATCATATTTAAAATGCTTTTACTGTGCAAATTCCTTATTGCATACTCTTACGAATGATCTTGCATTACATGTACCTATACACATGTATATGTATACGTGTGACCATTATTATGTCATCTATTCCTGTATTATAAATAAAAAATAAAAATGAAAAGAATTTTCTTCATATCTTTAAAAATCTGTTGCTTTTTAACTTCTTTACCTTATTTTTTATTTGCTGTATTAAATTATAGCAATGTAAAAATGCATATGTAAAAAAAAACAATTTCACAAAGAATTGAGATTACTAAACACGAAATACGGTCAATCTCTTCTATGTATCTCTTGTAGTATCGTCAATTCTTCGACCCTGACCACATACCGAAGCACTGGCCTATAAAACGGTCTCGGCGCGCCCATATAACCTTTTACAACGACTGAATCCGGCATAGCATAAAGATTTTAATGCTACTTTTCAGAAACGACGGTAAATCTAATCGATAATCAGCGTTTAACTGGAAATCGATTTCTCACGCGCAAACACGACGAATTATTAATGTTACGAATTTTATAATATTACACAGCGACATAAAGCAACTGCATTTTACATGTTTAAATAAAAATTGTTATTTCAGTTATACATAAATTTTTAGTTATAAAAATTTACTATATAAATTGTAATTAATAATTTAATCCTTAAAGGAGATCTATTACTTTTTTAAACTCAAATTCCATGATATATAATTTAATACAAATATATTATGTTCTCATTCTATGTTCAATTCTTTCGTTTAGCACTCCATACATTATAGCTGCTTTAACTAATGTAACGGCACAGTAAATGAGGTTACAAAAAATGCGACAATAAATGCGACAATGTTACATATGCTTCTGTGATATTCGGATAGGCTGCGAAAATAGATTTAAATAACAGTAAACATCGCCAACATATGTTTCGCTTTTTAAAGAGGTAATTTAACTGTTCAGGATCGTAGAAACAGACACTTTCTTAGTCAAGTGTTCGACAGAGAGGCAACTCTGCGAAGATACGAAGAATGAGAAAGAGAAAGAGATTCTATTCAGAAAGAGCGAGATACCGCAATAACCGCGCAATCTTGCTTTCTACCATTCGGAATGCAAGCTTCGTTTCCGCTATAATATTACAAATTACATCAGAAACACATTTTTGGTTACATTCCAAGTAGTTTGCAAGTTCGATAACAATGCGGCAAAATTGGATAAATCAGAATATAAGGCTTCTGTGTAGAGATGCAGATATATATTGCTTCATAATTTTTTAAGAATTATATTATTTCAACATTATATCTGTTATAAAAAGATTACTGCTAAACTTTTAATTTCGCAATCATAATCGAAATTAATCAATATAAAATATTCTATGAAAATAAAATATTGTCAAATGAAAATATAGCTCGGTCAATTATCAAAGTTTTCTTAATATTACTACTGATAATAGCAAAAGTTAATATTTTACAAACAAAATAATATTTTAATAAATACTTATAAGATAATAATGTTTCAAATAATATTTCAATTTACTCACGTCTATTAATATTATCTCTATTAATTAATCTATCTCTAAGATAAACTTACGAAAATGTAAGATAGAGTCAGCTGCTCTTATGTAAGTTAGAGTCGAATATATATTCCGCATTCCACAGTGCAATCGCAAGATGATACGCGTACATCTTACGTACAGGTAAAACATGAACTAGTCTTTGTAACGCAGGAAAACCAGTTTCTTCCACGAGAATCATTAAAGTACATCTATTTGTTTGAATTTTTTTTAATTGCACACATAGCTATTGATAACGACAAGATTTAGCGTTAATCAATCTGTTGACTTTTTAAAGAAAAAAAAAATCATTAAAATGTTTAATATTGAAATATTTAATATTAAAAATTAAAGATCAATTTTTCTTAAATCAATATTAGTCAAAAAATTTAGTACGTTAAATTTTATTTATCATATACAACTTTTCGTACATCAAACTTTGAGTTTAGTTAAAACGCAAAGTTTACAGTAGCTTGGCAAACACAGCAGTTTACTCAATAGTGGTTATTTAGGAATCGATACTTCGGGACAGCACATATAAAGAAAAAAAAACAAAATAACCAAAATCAATATCACAATATATTACTTTTTAATTCCTACTTTAAATAACTCCTACTTTAAATAACATTTACTCTTTAAATTTAATAATAAAGATCGCGATTACAATTACCTTATGTCACTGTTGTATTATGAAATTAGTTATTCGAAATGCACCGAGAAGCCTTGGGGTGCTTGGCGCAAACCTTGACCGCGCCATATTGTAACAGGGTCGTTGGTATCGTGAGTGTTTATCCTGCCAGCCGGGGCACTAGAATAGAACCAGGCCGGTCTCGACTCATCGAGAGAGGTCTTATTGCCGAGGAGGCAACCAACAATGAATAAATATAAATGGCTGTCAGTGTGTAAAGTAAGATGTTCAACAGTCCATCCGAAATACTGATTTCGCAAGAACAAATGCAAGTAAAATTGGCAACTAATTTCGAAAGAAATTTAATTTAACGAAATTCAAAGATAACATAACACTGAATTATTTAATTTCTAAAAACAGTAGATGATAGTTCTTAAAGTTTGATACAGGACCTATTTAAATATAAAGCTGTTTTTTCCAAAGCTCGTACTAAAACGTAAGGATTCTAGTTTTTCTCCTGAGTGAGAACTTTACGTCTTGAGCAACGAAATCTCAAAAGTGGGTCGTTGTTACGGTAATCCTTTAACACCGGATACAATCAAGGCGAGAGAAAGGACAACAACATTACAGCAACACAAAAACATACTCAGTTACCATCTACGTCAGGTCATTCCGAGAAAATCGGAAAAAATCTTTCAATTCTAACTAAAGAAATGCGGCGCTGCTTGTTTCAATTATCCAGAGTCCAGAAGAAGATAACGGAAGAATTGACCGCGTGTAGTCATTAAGTTTTCAACAATACGCGATCACGGAGAGGAGCAACGCAGGCGCGGATAGCTACTATTGAGGAAGATGGCCGAGTAGCGGAGATAAATAGATGAGAACAGTAACAACCAGCTTCAAGTCGTCCGCATTAAGTTCGAGCAACATGGAATGCGCCATCAAACATCTTCCGACTATGGACAATCATTGCATGCAGCGTGTGAAAATATCTACATGTATAAACGTGATACAGAGTACAAAAAAAATCACATTTCCATGAATAATGTTGCACAACATTAATAACTTTTTTATAAATATTATAGCCAATATTTAATAAATGTTGCAAATTTTATAAATTTACCTTGTTTCTATTTTCCTATATTTCTATTTCCAATTATTGTCTCTAAGCCTAAATTCTCACGCATTTTTATCATTCTAAAATATTCTAAAATATTCGTGTCATGTGTGAACGATTGCATATTACGAAATTAAAAAAAAACACAAATTCATAATAATTTTGTAATCAATCAGCAACCTATTTTCTATCACGTTTCTTCGCGGTTCCCATTATTTCACTCGGTTCTTGGGAGCTATATACAACCGACCGATTATCCTGGAAACACCGATCTTACCGCGGAAAAAGAGATGCGAGATGAAAAATGCATTCCTCGATGCAACTCGGTACCTTTTATGTCGGTAGCGAACGAATAAGTACTCCGTCGAAGAAACGAACGATGCGGCGCGGTTGGTATACTTATTTTAGAAATACTTCGTAAAATAATTTACAACTTTACAATTATATCGTCGACGTATAACCACAAGTCTGACAGTATCCATGATAAATAAATAGAATGCACTGAATTAATATTTTTAGAGATAATATTGTATATTAAAATATTCAAAAACATTTCATCTTGAGATGATTTACTGCTGCATAAGAAGAACCATATGTTTAATTCAACGAACTAAGAATTATTCAGTCAAATAAAAAGATAAAATTGAAAATATTTCTACTTTTTTTGTTTTCACGGTGAATTTCAGGCTAACTCTTTATGCCAAGCTTTAAAAGTGGCTTTAAAATAAAGCCACTTTTATTATTTTATACAAAATTGTATAAAGATCTTATTTTAATAAACTTATCACAGATTCCTTATAACATTTCTGAACGTTTTGAAATATTTTTTTGACCAAAAAATCTTCCTTTTCTTTAATACAAATAATAATAATAATTACAAATATAATGCAATTACATTTTCCAATGATTCTTCAGCTAAAATAAATTAAACAATTAAATGAGTAAAAATAAAATTTAAAAATCTATTTAGGAAATTGAGAACTTTCTTTCAACTTGTTTGTCACTTGTCGCACATGTAACAAGTGTGTGATGTGGAATATAGGTTGCGGTAGCAAAACCGTTTGTCCCGACGTGATATTGCGAATTAATGACAGTTTGAACCGGCCTTTCTGACATCATAAAAAGCACATGCGATCGACACGACGACATGACGGGGACGCGCGATCACGTCTAGATTGATTCCTTTTCCCTGGCGATCGTAATCGAGGCGAAAAATGGGAACGGTAATGCCTAGAGGTAACGGCGTCACGGTTGAGCGGAGAACGCATAGATCCGTTACTTTTACGGACGTCGCGCCTCGCCGAATCTGTCGAGTTTTCTAACACATTAAGCGAACGATACCAATAATGCGTTTGTCATAACATAAAATCGACGATACCATGAATTTGTAACGACTCAAATTGTCCAGCAACTCACTTAAATATTCGCACTACTATATACACGTTGTCGTAGAATTAGAAAAGTTATTCTTCCTTTATTAGATAATCTTATTTTAAAAACAAGAGATTTTAACAATTTAGCGAATAAATTATTGATCAGAAATATTACTTGAATAAGAATCAATAAATATCTTCTCATTCAAGAATTATTTTTTATGTCAAATCAATGCTTTATCAATTTACTGATTTACTGAAATTATTCAACAAGTTCTGTTGTAATTTTCTATTACTTTCAAAAAACGTTGCGCAAACACGCATTTCTTGTCAAAATACGTAACTTGTTCCAACATAATCTACATCGAGAGGTTGAAGAATGAATAGAAGGATCAAAACAAATGTACACAAAAAGATATCTATCCGTAGTTGCTATTTTTCAGTCGTTCGGCAATTGATACACTATGTATCATCCTTGAAATGGTAGTATCTGCATTCACTCAAATACGAAACCGATTCTATAACGTATCGTGCGTTGCATTCGTATAATGCCAGGGAAATACCATCCATCGTCGAGTATTTCTCGAACTTAAATAAGATATCTCGAACGAAGAACCTCGCGATAGGACACAGCATCTGATTGATTTATGGTTAGACGAATTGCAAGCGCGGCGTCCTTTACAAAATATCGAGAAACTCGATAGCAAATAAATTTAAATTTTTTAAGTTTAACAACAGCACTTTTACTCACTTTACTCACTAGATACTCGTGTGTAGTAATCATAAGAAAAATCTTTGCAGCAATATAACATCGATATCTTTGCAAGGATGGAAACAGCGACAACAATTCGATACGACACGAAAGTTCGATGAGCTATCATGACATGCCGTCGCTTTTCACATTGTGTTAACGGACAACGCTCGTCCTCCCCTCAGTCGGGGATCACAATAAGCGCTCTCCATGGAAAAAAAAAAAAGTAGAAGGCCGTCGCGACACATCATTGACAGAAGAGAAAACGCGCAGAGGCAAAAGATCGATCTGTCGCTTTCGTAAGAATCTGAAAAACATGATTCGAAAACGCGCGATTATTTTTCAGTCTGGAGTATTTGAAAATTAATGAAAAAATGTAACAATATTCTGATTTTATGAACAATGCAGCATCCGAGTAAAAATAAATATTTTTTTATTTAAGAACTAAAAAATACTATAGAAATATAATTCTTCTCAAGTTAAATCCAAAGCAAGCAAACGCGAATGAACAATTTGCTTCAATGTCAGTATTCCCATTGCACTCATTAAAGCAAATTGTTCATTTGCGTTTAGACTGGATTCGATCTGCAAGCCAACGCGACATTACTCGCGTTGGATGTAACATGTTAAAATTCGCGCTTGTAATCCACTGTTAAAAGAAAGAACTGTTATAGTGACAATTAACTTTCAAGATGTACAATAAATTATAGTTTGTTATATTAATTAATTAAGTCCCCTTAATTGAAGTTGAATAATAATCGATCCATCCGCAATTGTTACAGATCGGAACACGACCCCGTTAGGGTTAATTCCGATGGTATCGCTGCCCGGAAATATTCTAAGCTCGCCTCTGTGTCGTAATGAGTAATTAACGCGGCATGTCCTGTTTCGCCCACAAACGAGATGCCAGGACAGAATTGAGAGGGGAGAAGGAGGGAGAGAGAGAGAGAGAAAGAGAGCGGATATGTACGCACGATGCAATTACACACCTGCTACGCGTTCCAGCAACACCGTGCCGTGCGCGAAAATGTTCATTCCTGCGAATTGCACTTTCTCACTTTCGACCCCGAGATTCGTCAGGATTATTTATGAGTGCCTTGAAATTCCGGAAGAGAAAGATCGGTGCTCGTGTCCGGCATCCATGTTCGTCTATCCGACCGCTGTCTATCTTTAGTCATGAAACTTTTATCGACGTCTACTACTGGCTGTTTACGGCATCATTCTCCAGGCTATTTTGTCGCAAAGACTTTCCACTACTTTCCAGACTTTTTGCAAATTCTCATGCTCGTAATATCGTAAAGTAGTAAATTTGAGACATTGCGAAACTTTGTTAAAAACCGTTTCGTTATAAAGTTTTTCTCTTTTCCCTTTTCTTGATAATTTCATTAATGTATAAACGTTAAAAACATATCGACACGTGTAGTAATAATTTTGATGAAATCAAATTGGCAAATGGAATTATAACGGAAGCGACTAATTGTTTACGAATAAAATTAATTTTATTGTAAAATATCAATTGTAAAATAATTTGCATGGGAGAAGATTTGTTTTGTTCTCAATTTAATCAAGCATTTTATAACGTGATTAAAAGCAATTTATCTTTAATTTTAATTAAATAATATAATTACGTATGCTTTACTTAAATCACTATGTTTGTATTCGGTCAGCATGAAATGAAAGCACTAGATACGGAAGAAAACTGTTACAATGGCAATTGAGAATTGCAACAATAATAATATTAATTCATGCAGCACGTTATTAAATGCTTTCTCTTATTCCGTTCGAGTCGCCGGTCTTGCGAAAGCGTCGCGAATATATTTCTCGGGCAATTGCGCCCTTGCAAAATGGAGCAGAAACTCCAATCGAACTCCGTTCGATCGTTTATTGACAATCGAAGCCTCAATAAGTCTATATTTCATTTCCACCACTATAAAATGTAAATAAAGTACTGCTAATATAAATAACATTTTTCGCGTTTTTGAAACGTTTTGCTTACATTTAAATTTTAATTTAGTGATTTATATTACTGATATTTTAAATTTTTTAAAAGCTCTAAATTTTAACATTCAGGCGCAGATAAAACAGCTTTGAAGCGCGTTGAACCCGTAAGCTCTTAATTAGGCGAGTTTTATTAGTAGAATTATTGCGTAGGCAGCGCGTGCATTCTTTAGAGTGATGCAATTCTTGAAGCAATATCTTACTTGTAGAATATTCGAATTTATCAACGCACTGGCAAAATCTTTGAACAAAATATTTACTGAAAAAAAAAAAGATATGACAATGTTTTCGTGAGTAATGTAGTTTATCGAAAATAGAATCACACAACTGGTATATATGGCGGGATATCGAGTGGCGATTCTATAGGATATCTAATATCCCAGAAACCGAAGCACGTGGCTTCTTCACTTCAATACGCACGAAGAATTTGCAACGCAAATTGGAAAATATCATTAAAATTTGAACGAATCAGTAGTTAGTGAGAACGCACAGCTTCCATTATAAACGGGTAGCGTGCGCTACACGTTTCACACAGATGATAATTCAATCTGAAGGGCTACTTTGTTAGGAAAGCCGTCACGTTCCTTAGGAAACTTAGGAATGCACTGCGCGTATGAAAGAAAAGTCTAGACATATTTCCCAAAGTTATTTAATATTTCCTCTCTCGTATTTTTCTTACGAAATAAATTATAATTTAAACATCAGAACGCAGAAAATTTTTCTGCGGATTATTAAGAGCTACATACTTCTAAAAATGGCGACAGAGAAAACAAACCTCAAAATTTACGGTAATTAGGAAAGCGGCAATTTGTTTCGCCAAAGCTGCGTGAGGAGTTCTGCTCTAACCCATGTTAAATGATTGCAATTAAAGCACGAGATAGAAAGAGGGAAAAGAAGAAAACGAAGAATAATTGGAAGAGAGCAGAAGAAAAGCAGTCGACCATTTATTTCCACGTTGCAGGGATCGCGTTTATTCAATTTGTTTAATCATCTTCCTAGTTGACCACGAAGAACTAAAAAGATAGTATTTGAAAAGATAGTATTGCTGGTATATTAAAATTTCTAGTTTAAAAATGTTTTTATGTAAAAAATTCTTTTATATTATACGTAGTACGAAATTTGCATATTATATTACATAATTATTAAATCAAACGAAGTGAAGTTCAATTTTATATTAAACTTAATATACTTCTATTTTATGTAATATTAATTTAGAATTGAATTCAACAACACGATCATGTAAATTGTAAATTTACAAATTCTCAGTTTGTCGTTTTCGACATATTCGTATTTCGTACGTATTCAGTTTCGCGCAATATTAACATCACGTTAAACTAAAATTGATATCAAATTAGCGACAAAACTCGCAATCTATGAGAAGAGTATGTACAGTACAGAGTACAGTCACGCGGATGTTTCATTTGAATCGTGAATAGGGTAAAACAACGCAATAACGCGTTTACAACTCGTGTCCATTGCCCGCGGAAGAACCTGTCTTGCCAGCATATTTTGTATCTTTCATTTCGTTCGCGCGCAGTCCCTTGGTAATAGTTACATGATTCTTCGTTAATCACGACGGTTTCTTCGAACAGCGAATAACGTGAATGCTGATTTTTTTCCGTGCGAAAAACTATGGTCTGTCGACATCGCAGTAGCAGTATGACTAACGACAAGGTATCTACTATCATTACGTCCAAGTAATTCCAAAGACGACCAGTAGTCCGTAGCAATTTACCGAGTGGAAATTGCAGACGATATAATTTAATCTTAAATCTAAATTATTTTGCGACAATCCTCTCGACTTACGCAAATGCGAAAACTTTACGTAACTTATGCTACATTTGATTGGCGTACTGTCACATTACAACAGAATTTACTTCTATAATGATTATATAAAGATAATTTGTGTGATTAGATTAGATTACTCCACAATAAATATAAATAATATCTTTCTACAATGCCAAAGATAATATAATAACAAACACGTATTGTTTTTCAAACTTAATTCTGTAGTTTTGCAGCCTAAAAAATACATAAGGAAAATGAAGCTACTTTAAAAATAATATCTGAACTCATATCTCTTATTCATTCGATTGCATGCCATATTACTTGCTAGATGGGTTATCGAGATATACATTTCTGACGAGTTTGTATCTGACGTAACTGATGAATCAACAATAGTCAATGAGTCGTACCAGGAAAACATAACGTTAATTTAATTCCACACTGCAAATAAATCGATTCTCTAATTAATTACACATGCTATCAATTTTCATATTCTTCTAATTGCCAAAAAGTGATGATGTTTTCACAAAGTTTTCGTATTTGCCTGAGTTAAGGCAAATGTCATAAAAGAATTTAGGATAATTAGAATAAGATAAACCACGACATCTTGCTTTATAATTACATTGGATAAACCAAGATAAATTTAAATTTTCTCGCAAATTACGAAAATAATTTAATTTTACGGGAAATTCTCGTTCTCTCTCTCTCTCTTGGAAATACTTTTTTATTTTCATTAATAATTTTAGTATTAAATAAAATAATGTTCAATCTAATTTCCTGACTTGTTTACAAATAGTATCACAAAGTGTTATAAATAAATATTTGAACTTTACGCATAACGAATAATAATTTATTATAGACATAAGATATTAATCCACTATTGTTTGATGAAAAAACTTAATACCCAAATTTGTTGCAGTGCTTAAAAGATCCTATCAATCGCGGACGCGTTAAAATTAATCCTTTCGCTCTCGCAAATGGTGTAACACTCACCTGACCCGCGTCGAAACACTATCGTAAAAGCAACACGTACGTACGCACGTATGCACGCATGCACGCACGCAGACACCATGCACGCATGCACGCACGCCGCCGTTCTCCATAAAGACTCCACAAAGGGACGGATAAGAATTTAACTTGGCTACAAAGAACCATAGAAAGGGTACGAGATGGCGCCGAATAAAGTTTGCCACATTGACTCCATACCGTTCTACGTACTTCGATTTCACTTCGTATTACGTATTCGCTTTGATCACACGCTCACACGTCCCGAATTATGGCTATTGTTATTATGGGAAAACGTTTCGACTTCGCCGATCCGTTTCGCGTCGAAAGCGATTCTCTAGGTAAATGGCTGGATAAATCTAGTCGCTGCTAATATGCTGTTAGTCTACGATGAGATTGTACGACGTTTGAACGATTGGATATTTAATATGAAAGACGTTATAAATACCATATATCCAGGAAATTCTTTTTCGTTAAAAGCTAGCGGCATAATAAAAGTTTAATGTTGACAACTTTTCTGAAAACATTTATAAAATATACAAACATTTTTATATTTTTTTATAAATAAGTGAAAGCTGTTAGAAAGTAATTCTTTGGCAAAAGTTTTTAATTAAATTAAAAATTATTTTTCAAATTCTTAATTATGTACATAACTTTCATTTTCTCTGTATATCTTGTGTCACTTTGTAACAATTCGACACAATAAAGTATATAAAAGTAAGTTGCCTTCCAATTTGTTTTATATACTTGTACATTTGCATAGAAATGAAAAGAGTATTTATTGGGGGAACTTTATTTGTTGCGGCGAGAGAGAGAGTATTGTCAAAGAAATAAGCAGAAGTAAGGTGCGGTTGGGAAGGAAAAAAACATCTGCCTGCGCTATAGAAATAGCTATGAATATATATCGATCCTTCCGATCCAGGTGATTCGATATAAAGAGTGGATGGAAAAATACGAGCATAGTGCTTATATTGAAACAGATGATCCACATCAAACATTGTTAAACATAGCCTCAAAGTTGTTCATCCATTGCAATTGCTCATTTGCCCTCAAGTACCCTCGCGAATATTTAAGTGGTGTAATCACGCTCGATTTATAATAAGGAAAAAAATTCTATCAAAATGCATAATCATGCTGTGTCATGTAAACATATACCATAAAATTTTATATACATACATACAATGTATATCTTGAAAGTTAACGAGAAATGTAGAAAATACTTAAAAAATATGTGATATTAATAAAATTTTATTTTGAGAATGTCTGTAAATAAATATTTTTAAACCGTACGAGGCGATATAAGGGACAAAGAAAAATAGTAACATCACTCTTTTCGAGTATGAAGCTAAAAATCTAATCGTAAGCTATAATTCTCGTTTGCGATTTATATCGCTGTGTAATTCTCCAGGTTTGATGTCGTGAACTATTCGTGTCGTCGTAAATTTTGTAACGCGAACGCAATAGCTCGTTTATCGCGTACTGCGTTAGCGCATCGCGAAAAGGTGAGATGACAGGCTTTCGTAATGTCATGCATACTCGCCGACGATGGCACGTGGGAACCGCGCGCCTCTCTAACACGAGAGCAAAGAGGAGCTAATTACACGGCGAGTTAAGTGTCGAGTGAGAAAGAGAAGGAGAGATAGGAAGATTGAGAGAAGGATGGCTGAAGGACGAGGGGAAAAAAGATGAGAGATGATAAATCGAAAGGCGAGTGTCGCCGTCAGGTCGCGTCGCCCCCCCGTGTCGCTTTCGCTCTTCTTCACGTATACGACGCGAAATAGATGAGCTCATCGGCGCGGAGAAGCTGTCGGAATATCTCCCATTGATACCCACTACGTTTGCAGACGCGCAACGTGTTTGTCGTTCCACGTAGAAATTTACGTTCCTTTTGACCAGCAACCTTGACATTCCGCGAGAGAGACGTGGCTACTGGCTCGCGGCATGACTTGAGAGGGTCTTCTTTTCTATGAGCGAATCATACGACGGTGACTGCTTGTTAAATCGCGGGATGTAACAAGTTTGACCTCGAGTGAAATTAGAGCACAAGAGATGAGCCACTGCGGCCGAAAATTCGTAGTAATTTCCATTAGAGACGTACAGAAGAGCCAAAGTTTGTCTCGCATAATTAACGTCAAACTTCTTTAGTATTTTCACGAACGAGTGACTAATTTGAAACTGTTCTTATGATCTTATCATTTTCGTTACACGTGTTTTTGTTTTGTGAACGATATTTGTAATTTTATTTTTTCGATTAAATTTCAGTAGAATATTTTTGAATATTTTTAACAATTTAATATCTTGAGTTTCTGAATTTCTCATGCTCGTTTCAATAAATAAATCGAACTGAGTGTCCACTAGAGAGAGCTTGTATATCATAAAATATATATATGACATACTTCGTAGTTACTTTTCTCAACATGTCCAACGCCAGACGACTTTCAATCTCGGCCGCAAACTTTTCCCTTAGCTTACTTCGTACGCTTTTCTGGATAAGATGTTATTTGTGCCGTACAGTTATACGCCCGCGGCGACTTTCTTGGCATGCGAGACTCAGATCGACATTAAAATACAGACCCAAACCATAAATTATGACTTTTATAGAAATTATTTCAACAATATTTGTATTATTTTTAGTGACCTAATATAAAAACACATTAGTCTTGAATGTAGCTTTTAAACTGATTACTTGTATATAACATTAATATATATGTATATACTACTTATACATAACAATTAAATCAAAATCGTACATCAAGCAGACACTAACTTAAATGCCTCCGCTTAATCGTTGATATTGATAAATTAAAAGAAGCCGCAGGCAACTTGTAGATGAATTTTGCTTGAACAACAAGCTTGTCGCTATAGAAAGGCTTGTCTACCTCTGTATACTGCCTCTGCAAAATTAGACGATGAATCTTCTATGAGTCACAATTTCTTCTTGCCAATGCAGCAACTACGAGCGCCGGCATTACGTAAAGAAACGCCTTTCGTGCAACTTGGAGGAGAAAAAATGTGCGCGGCTGAATAATTAATTAACGGAGAAACATATTTATATCTAAGATTTAGCAACTTTGAATTAACGGTAAAAAATACATCGCATCTTTCTGCGAAAACAAAAATAATTTGATTTGCTTTTAACCGCTTTAATCTTACAAGCTTAATTTGACATGAGAATTTTCATCTCGATGTCAGTATTATCAAAAAATAATTTCTAATAAAAATTAGAAAGGTTGTAAACCTGAAGATGAATTTTCTGTAAGCAACATATACGATTTTTATTTGTTATATATATATATATATATATATATATATATTATATATATATATAAATGTTATATAATGTATAAATAATCAATAGTCAGTTTAAAAACTGCCCTCAAGACTTTATATTACATTACTAAAAAATATAAGTATTGTTGAAATAATTTCTGTAAGCCGTCGTCATGGAGAAGTTTATAAATATACATATAAGCAAAAACGATAAATCTAAAAATGAAATTTAAAAAATTTTCTCTTTTTTAGAGATTTTTACTTTCACAGTGCTCATAATCCTGTCAACTTTCTTCAATCTACCATTAATGAAAATGTAAGTTATTAATGATCACACAGCGCTTTATTAAAAAAAAAATCAATTAATTGGATAAAAATTCCTTATTCGCGAGAGAGATAGTAAAAATTCAATAAAATAAATGATGTAACGTTCCCTGAGTAGATGGGAGCGGCTAAGGAAAAATAATTCTCATTTCTGTCAGAATAATTAACTAAGCGTTTCATCTGTCGTACATAGTTCATGGATTTATTAAAGAAATTCCTCCCACGTCTTTACCTTTGTTCAAAGAATATTACACACCGAAGAGAGAGAAGTAAAAAGACTTGTATTTTGACATGACATACCAAGTTTACGCTATTTAAATAAAGTATAAGTCTTATATTTACAAGTATTATAAATGATCCTATAGAGAATGTATGAAATTTACTTAAAGAACATTAACTGAATAAATGAACATCAATTAGGAAATAATAAATTCTATGTTAACGGAGAAATATAAAATAAAATATCTAATTACAGTAAGTGATAAAATCAAATAGGTTAATGTAAGAGAAAAGTGAGAATATATTTTAATATAAAGCAAATATTCTTTTATAATTCGTCATATAGAGCCTGTGCATTTCATTTTTAATTAAATAGCGTAAATTTATTAAATTTAATTTCTTATCGATTACTCATATTACTAATTTGCAGTACTTAAAATATTACCATATGCGTAAATATATCTGATTTAATGTGGTACATCTAATGGAATTGAAAATTAAACTTTAATAAACAATTTTAATGTAAATTTCATGAGAAAGAGCACCCGTGCCTGTGTGTGTGTGTGTGTGTGTGTTTGAACAAGGATTTAGGGTTTCCTCCGAGACCTCTAAGACGCATCGCAGACATCGGATTACCAAACTCGAGCCTCTTGTTATCGTTGGAGCACCCTTCGCCACCAAAGTTCCGCTGTTCTTATCCGAGCCGCTCAGCCAGTCGTCGACCGACCAAGAGCGGCTCTCTCACTCAATGAATGATTTCCGCGCAACGTTGCCACATTACGTCTGCATTCTGCACCCATTACAGCATCGGCAATGCTATCTCGCGCCTTTTTCTCCCATTAGCCCGAGTAAACGATTATATACGTTGCGCAATGCATCTGACGCATTGTTTCGTGGCGTGCTAATTAAATAGTTTCATGATACAGCGAATCGAGAGTCGGTTTCATCAATGCCGACTAATTTCGTTCGTAATTTAACTCGTTTCCCGTCTTTTTCTACAAAGAGAGGTTCTGATACTAATTACAGTATGGAAAGAAAAATTCAATCAATTGTTAGAGAGTGGAATACAGCAACTATCAATTGAAATTAATGTTTCCTCCATGTGTAATATTTATAGGGAATTTACTTTATAGCACGTTCGGATAAAAGAATTGAAGACAAAAACTAATGTCTCGAGGTCGATTCTTTCCTGCGTAGTTACAGTTCGTGTATCGAATGTACGGAATGATTGATCATCACACCGTGGCATGAGCACGTGATTCAGCTACAACGCAGTATAGGCGCGGCCGCCGTGATACTCGGTCGCGAGGCACGCAGCGATGCGCCTCGAGGAAATTCTCAACAGACGAAGCAAAAAAGGTGAAAGGGCCTAGTCGCGTGTCTGTCGTACCGGAAAGACCCGCGATTAAAGCCCAGTCGAGGAAAAAGATGGCGAGATAATTATCAAAATTCTTATTGATTTTAATTTATTCTATAAATTAAATCATTCCTATTCTATAAATTAAATCATTCCTATTCCCATTTGGATTATACATATTAATGATTGGATTATAACATGTGTATTAATGATAAATTAATGACAATGATAAAAAATAGAACAATAAGATAATGATTGTTTTATTATCTCATTATCTTATTTTTGTCATCGTAGAGACCTTTTACATCGTAGAGAGAAATGTAACTAAATACGATTGTATCATTAGCTTCAATTCTCGAAATGCAAGAGAGATTAATCGGTACCGATACTTTAGAAGATCGCGAAACTTTACCACTGTTATCAATTAATTATTTCGCCTAATGGATAAAGCAAATATTGATCTCGAAACCGTATGATAATATTTGATCTGACAGATCCGAAAACAGTTCGGAAAAGATCACACGCGTTTCTTATCGGCTGCAGTAATATGCGTATATAATAGGCTACGGATGGAGATATTGAGAGAGTCGAGGCAAAGATTTATCGCGCTGTTAGCTTCCTGCGTGATGAAAACATAAAAGCGTGGGGAGAACCATGTACAAATTTGGACTAGTAATAATAAGATAATGGAATCATTAGTGGAATCATTGTCCGATATTTTCTGTATACACACATGATTTTCTGTATATGGTAGTATTTTATATACTGCAATAAATGTATGTCAAGTATTAATTTTGTGTAAAAAATTATACATTTCTATATCTCTTCTATTCTCTCTTTCTCTTTCTCTCTCTCTCTGTCTCTGCGATTTCCCGCGTTGTTCCCAAAGAGTCGCGGATAAAACCTCTACCGCTACGAGATAATAAGGGCAGCGCATTCGCGTACACACACGAGGAAGAGAAGAGAAAGGAAAAGCAGACTACCGGCGCCATGGTGTAACGCCTCCCTTTGTCCCTTCTTACCCACAACGACCGACGACCTCGCGAGGTACCGCGAGATAGACGGGAATGCAGGTAGAGAGGAGAGATATACAGGAAAATTCCCGGGTATATAGAATGTTTAAGGAGGAGCTATCTTATTGTTCGAGACCGATGCTATCGCCCCCTCCAGCAATATTGACCATTCTGCCTGGGACACCGTGTAGGTGGCCGATGCACCGTACGCACGCAGGCCACGCACGCCACGCACGCGAGGTTTGTTTACAAGGCGCGCCTCTCGCACTCGCTACCGGAGTTCCTTGACTCCGAAGTCGAAGTGAGACGGCAAGGTGGCTTTCCACCTTGCGCGCTACGCGCGCACGTTTCCCTTCGTTCTTTCCCTCCGTCGTCCTTGCCGGACTGCCGTCCTCGGTATTTTTTTTTCGCCTATCTCTCGGCATTACCCCCTTCGCCGTGTCGATTACGTCAATTCATCGCCGCCCCATCAACGTCAGCCAAAAGTCGACACTCGGGATCACACGCCTAATAACGGCCGATTCTCAGCCCCCGTCGCCTCACTCGTAAATCACGCAACCGTCGACGATGAAAACGAATTGCCGGCAATTATCGTTCGGGTAATCGAAACGCGGTGGTAACCGACGCGCCTCGTCATCACCTGTTAACCCTCTCGGCGCCACGACTCCTCTACCTTCCTATCAGAATTTACATATATAGGAGACTCTCTCTTTATGTCATAGTTGCCGTTAGTTTATTTGGACGCAAGTGGTGCCGTGGTTCGAAGCGATAAAAGCAGGCTTGCGTAAGAATCGATCGAGTGAAGCGATGAAGTTCGCTTTGAAGTTCATTCAAAAGAGCGAACGCTCTGCACGGTTTTTGTCAACTTCACGTTTATGCTCTCATTGATAAAACTGAGCACAAATGTGATGCGTAGCATATCGAGAAAAAATTAAAAGATGCTATCCAAAAATTTTTTAAATGTCAGAAGGAAAATTACGTTTCTTAAATTATGATAAATCAGCGGAATATAGGCATTTAAAAATAACCCGTTATTAGAGAATGTAACTCATTTACAACGCAATAGTATTTAAATATATCGGAATGTATGTTTATTAAAATATAAATTCGATATGATGAAATGCTACTGCACTAACGCGATAATTATTTCCAATACCGTTGCTGCAGGACAGAAACAAAACGTGGCACAGGCTTGATACTGTCATAAATAAATGAGAACGTTCACGCTGTATGGAATACCACAAAACCGGATCGGCCGAGAAGAATACCTTGTTCGATTAGCCACGTTCAATCCATCTACCACGTATATACGAAGCAGCCAGTTGACAGAAACGCTCTCCAATATAATTACACTAATATTTCTTCACGTCGCGCGACTATCTTTTGCGCGACAACTCGTTTCAAACACGGAAATAGTCATTAAATCTTGCAGCTAATAGTAGTCGCTGAGAAATTATATCCTAGTAATACTCCTCCAAGATCATTAATTGCTTTTCAAAGCGTCACTGACAAAAGCGAATTTATATACCTATTTATCTACGAGGCCGATTAACGTCAATTGCCATGTGACTCATCCTAATTGCATTATTAACATTAACCGTATAATTTTTCGCTGCAAACGCTTTTGCGCGGGTCGAACAATACGTTGACTAAACTCACCGATCACCGTGTTCGCCGCCACCTCCTTGGCGGCAGCCGCGGCTGCTGCCGGACCATGGGCCAAAAAGTCACTCAGAGACAAGGACGACGCGATGATCTGTCGCTTCTCCTCGAAGTTGAGGTAGTCCAGGCTGTTGCTGCGCTGCGGCGCCGTCACGATCGTCACCGTCTTCGTCGTCGAGTGATGGTGATGATGATGATGGTGCTGCTGCTGATGATGATGGAGACCGCCGTCCACAGCCAGACCGCCGCCGCCGCCGCCGCCGCCGCCGCCCTTGTCACTGGCGCCGTTGTCGGTGGCGCCCGGGCTGGTGGGCACCAGGTAGACGCCACTCACGCGTATCGACATCGCGGTCGGTGCCCGATCCTTGCAGCGACCCCGTCTCTTTCGGCGCCACGAGCTTAGGATCGCTACGAAAGCCGGCAACGGAGCTACCGGCTGCTGCTGCTGCTCGTCTCTGTCAACGTGGCGCGCATCCCGGTGTGCACCCGCTCGTGGGTTCGGCGGCAGCGGCTCGCGTCGTCGTCCTTCTTCACCACTTCTCGTTCGCGGCTCCACGGCTCGACGGTGAGATTCGCGCGGCGGCTCCCACGTGCTCGTGCGCGATCCCGTGGTGCAGCAATAGTGATCCCCCGAGGAGCCTCGAGATCAAGGCGCGATCGTCGTTGTCGAGGAGCTATCGGCAATTATCGATCACTCTCTCTCGGGCGAGCGTGCATCTGATCGAGCTGCGCGGAGAGAGAGAGAGAGAGATCTTTCACTCCACTTGTAAACTTGCATCGAGTTTACAACGTGATACTCTCGAGCGCCGTTCAAGCGTGTGATTATTGTATATATATCGAACGAATGACGCCTCTCGTTATCGCCCGCTCGATTGAAGACGTCAGGCCAATTATCTTGCACGGTCCAGAAATTTCTTCTCGCTGCGGGAAGCGACTTGGCTATTCTAGATTATGGCACGGAGCACCTTGACGGAATCCCAGGGGTAGACGTACGAAAAGTCGCTTACAAATCGAGACCGGCTTCATTGAAAGTGTCGCTGGCTATTTACAATGGAATTCCTCGCGATTGGCACATACCATGGAAAATAACTCGCGCGGAGAAGAACCGCGAGAGCGATGTTGATGACTGGAGAGGAGTCGCGTTCCTGCGCATCAACGAATGAGGAAAAATTAACAGCCACTGCCCGACCGTCATGAATGGCACGCATTGTGTTCGCTCGCGAGCAACCGACGATTATACAACAAGCGACGAGTTAGAGCTTGAAAAAAAAAGTGGATGAAACCGACGTTAAGACACATTTACAGGGTAAAAATTGGACTTTAAAGCAAGTAAAATGTTGACACAATGTTCACATTAATTTCCGATCCGAACGTTAAGTAGTAATCATTAATCTGTGTGTGTGTGTGTGTGTGTGTGTGTGTGTGTGTGTGTGTGTGTGTGTGTGAGAGAGAGAGAGCCCGATTTGTCGCAATTTATATTACTGAGGTAAATAGAAAGATTAATTAATGAAATGGTAAATCAGGCTCGATTAATTAACTCGCACAATTCGCAAAAAAAGAAAAACTTGATATCTCTCTTCTGTCTTTCTTTCCTAACATTCTTTCGAATCGACCGAGTCCTTATCTCGCCCGAGAATTTTATGAGATGCGGATCAAGGCCGAGGAAAATTTTCCGCGCGCAGCACGACGGAAATGAAAAGAATTTTCTGAGGCTCGGTTCATCCGGGCGATAGATTGGATCGCACTGTTCCGCGCTCGGCGGAGGATATCGAGGCGGCTGCCTTCCGCGCGATATGAAACGCCGGTCATCGATATTTAATTACTTCGGCACGATTTACAGACAGATTTATGAGGGATGAAATTATTTCGAAGGACCGACCGGCTGGGCGTTTTAATGAAAGCGCGATGAAACGCGATAATAACTTTATTCGGCGCATGTGTAAAAATAGAGATCGATTCGTCTTTTCGCCACGCCGCTGTTGTTTAGACCGCCGTTCGCGTAAATGCACACGTCGCGTTAACTTCAAGCAAACTGCATCAGACTAAAGCGCATCGGAATCGAGTTTACGCACGTCACTTCGCAAACGTAAAATTCTATTTACCCTCGCGCTGTTGTGTTGCGTTTAATTAATTAACCACGCCCCGACGCCCCAATTTGGAAGATCGCTCGAACGGAAGCGAGTCACCCGGATCGCGAGGACGGAGAGGAAAAGAATCTCCGCGAGCGGAGCACCGTCTCGCGTTTCGCTGCGACATTCAACAGATTATCAGCTCCGCGCTGCCGTCCGATCCTAACGCGATCGGGAATTTCCAGAAACACACTCACTGGACCCTCGTGCGTTAGGCACGCTTTTTTTTTTTCTTTTCACGAAAAACAATCCCCCGCGGCGGGACGCGAAGCGCGGAGCGCGTCGCGCGAAGAAGCGTCCATTCACTGCTCGCACGACCGACTGACTAACCTCCAAGGACAGGCATCGTCCCGCGATACGAGGGCGTGTTGTAACCGTCGTAGGCGTAAACAATTTTCCTCGCTCTCACACACACACACATACACGTATGTAGTCGCACTTGTAACGGACGTAACGAACGAGCGAACGAAAGAATAGGACACGCCGACTTGGACGACGACGAGGAAGATCGCGGCACGATACGTACGTTATTCCGGCAGTCGTCGAACGACGACTCGGGCAGTGGAGGGCTCGTTTTTCTCAGGCAGGATTCGGGAAGGGCCGCCGAGGGCCGCGTTATATCACAGAGAGCACAGGCGTCGGCTCTCTCTCTCTCCTCCGTCGCTTCCACGAGACACCTGTCCGCGCCAGGCAGGTGAGAGGAGAGCGAGACGGCGATAGAGAGGACGCAACGATCGTAAACACACGGGGAGCGGCGCGTAGTACTCCAAACTCCGTAGCACGGACCGTGGTGGAAAATTCGGAGCCACGCGGAGACGGGAAGGAGGAGAGATGGCGACCGAGAAGGAGGTAGAGAGAGAGAGAGAGAGAGGATCCCGGCGATCTTCCTCGTCGTCGACGGCGCCGACGACGCTGCTGTACACAACGCACTGTTCACGCACACTGACACACAGATACGTGCCGCGCGAGCTCAACGGACGCCGCCACCGCCGCCGCCGCCGCTGCCTCTTCCTCCTCGCGCGAGAGTGAAAGAGAGAAAGAGAGAGAATCGAGGGATATCGTCCGCGGCGGCGGAGAGTCGCGACGGGAGAGACGGCCGAGACGTCGCGTCGGGCGGGACGGATTCGCGAACGGAATAAAATTGCGAGCGTCGCGCGGACGGCCGACGCGCGGGACAGGCGGCCGGAGAGAACTGGGAACGACAGTCACGGCGACGACAAGCACACCACGAAACACACACCGAGCGAGGCTCGCGAGTACTGAGGGCGGCCATGCGACCGAAGCGCCTTCTCGCGTCCGGAACGGCCGCCAGCGAGCACGAGACGGCAGCAGCCGGCTGCCGCGCCGAGCCGAGCCGAGCCGAGCCGAGCGGCGCGGTGCGGTGCGAGGGGATACAACGCCTATGCCGCGTTCGTCGTAACTCTCGTCCAATTAACGTGTTGCTCGCGGCCGGCTTGTGTCGCGCGGCGTTATACCTCTCGTCGTATCGCACCCGGGGACGCTAACGATCATGACTATGTGAAAAACTCGGACCAGGGCGGTCCTCGTCGTAATTCAAGCTGTACGAAACGCGAGCGTCGTAACTGCCGAGGATGGAAATTCTAGCGCGCGGACGATATTTCTTTTTTCTAAGGGCCGGTTTTTCCACGCTTCTTGATAAGCTGACTAATAGTTAAATCATACGTCCGCTTTTGCTTCATCTTCAAATTGTAGACAAGTGTAGATGTGATTTAACTACCAAGGTTACGCTCCAAAACTTTACTAAAAAGCCTGTAACGTAACATAAACTAGCGTTTTAGTACAATTTTTCCTTAAAAAGGAAGTTTCGGAAACCTAAGAAGTTAGAAAAACCGGCCCTAAATTATGTAACGTGACGAGAAAATAAATATATCTACGTGTTATTCTAAATATTTTGTATCAATCTTGTATTAATTTCATTTATGTCCATTTCTACCGATGCAGATTAACTTTAATCTCGGTTTAACTTACTTTTCTTTCTTTTTTTTAATTCTTAGGACTAAAAAATATAGAAAGTAAGTTAAACCGAGATTGAAGTTAATTTGCATTAGTAGAAACAGACGTTACTTTCCGTTATCCTCCGTTAATCCTCCTAATATGATGATCCTTTGTTTGTCCTCTCCTCACTCTACTCTTGGATTTTCTACCTGAGTATCGATAGTTTCGCTTAGATACCTGAGACACTATAACTATACGATCATCTATCTCGGGTGGAATGTGCAGCCCTAGGGACTTGCTAGCTACTGATAGCTAATACATAAATCAGTGGTGGATTTTCCATTAGATACAACACAGGGAGCATTAGAAAATAAGATACCTAAATCGCACTAAAAGCCTCACGATGTTAAAATCTGTCACTATAATAAACATATTTATATACATGATTTTTCAAAACTTTATATTGATTTATTATTTCTCTTTGAATTACCAACGTTATTTCAATTTTATAAGCTTTAAAAGCTACAAGTGATTTCTCATTTCTGCGTAAATCGATACGCGATTAGAGTTTTTTTATCGTATGATTACAATTAATCTAATTTTTTAATTTCCAATTCTTCTCTTATCTGTACTCAATCATTACGGCGATTGAATCATGTCTGCAATTATAGGCTATGACAGATGCCAAGCGAACGTTTATCAGGTGACTGTCAGTTTCACATGGTTTTTTCAATGCACACGCGTAAAGTCACATACGAGTCCGGTTCGAAGATCGCACATGTGAAAGTGACAATCGTGGGTGTGGCGAATGTGAGACAGTAGTGGAACGGAGAAACGTGAAAGGATGACGTAAATACAGTGTGTCCATCATAATTCAAACCGATGATGAAGACAGTTATTTTGGTACGAAATAATAAATTTGAACATTGTATAACTTACGGCTGGACCGAGGATTGATGGTCAACTAAAGATTTGTCTAACTTTGAGGTACATACCTGAAACAGAAAAAAAATTTTTTATTAGATCACAATTTGCGTGTTTTTCACTGTTATCAATTCACGATAAAAAGATAAAATAATTTCTGTATTAAATAAATGCGTTTCTCAAAATTTTTAATTAATGCATCGTCAATTTGGTTCGTCAGAAATAATGACGAACCAAAATTTCCGGAAAGAAAATTTAAAATTACGCTTAAATTACTTATAATTGATACCTGTGTTGAAATAAACAAGAATCCCGATCGCGAAAACTACAATCGATAAATAGTGGATCAAAAATAGCAGCGTGCGTTGTATCTTTTATGACAGCGCGGCTCCCGAAAGTTTAAGCACATTTATCTCGTGTATGGCAAGAGATCGCACACTTTGCGGGCAATCTGTATTTCGGAAGACTGTCACAGACGAATGTCCGGAGATAGTGGGCGGACGTGTCGAGGTGCGAACATCCGAGCTGGAAGACGGCGGATGCAGTATGACGCTCACCACCACCGCGGTATTTCCGAGGCGTCTAGACTCGCTAATTTAAACCGACTCGCGAATCGCTACCGACGTTTCGGTCCAGTCTCGCCGCTGTCACAACTAAGGCCTAAAATATGAGAAACATTTTGCCGTTTGCGCGGGGAACGGCATCGAGTCGCGCTCCTGAAGGTCGCCCCGTTAGAAAGTATCCGGCCTTACATGACACACAAACGCGCTGGCCGATAATCAATAGCTAGGAATACAATCTTTGCATAACTTGCACTCGACCTATGAATTTCTGTAACTTTATTGTGAGCTATCAGATTACTATCTTGGAATTTTAAATACGCACGGCATTACGCTGCACCGACAACGTAAGCAACATTGAAACATTCTTTCCAGGATACTGCAGCAGCGTGTTTCTGCTATTCATTATTTCTTAATAGAAACAGCACTTTTTAATTAAAGCCTAACGCGAGTAACAAATTATGCATCCGTATAGATAATTAGACGGCTCGAGGGGAATAAAAATTCACGGATTTGCATATAAATATGAAATCGGATTAGTTCCTGACCTCATCTTCTACCCGCAACACGTCTCACCTAGCTGCGAGGGATCGCGAACGTAAGCCTAATTCCGGTTTAATCTACGTATATGACTAACGGTATTTAAAACCTGCTTATTTAGCAATTAATAATTATACATGTTAGAAAAATTACAGGGAACATTATGCATGCACCGTGAAACGTCCTACCGCGACATTATGCATGTAGGCAACTTTTTTTCTCGTCATATTGTGCAACTTAATGTGTCGTGCTTCTCTCTAAATTTTATCGTCGCATTATCATTTCCGAATAAATATATCACAGCCAGTAAGCTCACATAATGTTATAAATACATTAACAAATTCAAATTGAATCTTCACCCAAAAAAAAAAGAATTATTTTGATATACATGGAATCCTCTAAATCTTAGAGAATTTTACTCTCATATTGACCTCAAAAGGATTCCTCTGAAATCAAGAGGAAAAAAGTATAAACAAGAGTATTTATGAGAGAAAAAAGTATTTTTGTATGTTTACTGTAAAACAGTGAGCTTAGAATATGAGATTATCGGAAAAATCATTTTGAACGTAAAATACATTTTTTTGAGTGTTTAAGAGAATATATTTTGGAAATAATCCCAATCAAATTGTATGAAATTCATCGGTTTGGTGATTACGTATATCAATGGTCAATACCGCGACACAAAATATTACATTGTGCTTCAGTTCAGCGGTCAAAGAACCCTCGATCTCTTGCCGGCGCAATGGCAAAGGTTCGCTTGCAAAGTTAAGCGAGCTATAAACTGTCCCCTGACCCGTCTCATCGATCGCAATAAATTAAGGTCAATCTACATATTTCTGAAAAATAGCAATCTCTCGGCAAATGAACGACTTTATTACATCCGACTTTACTATTATCGAGAAAGTTTTTCACCGAATGCATGGAGAGCTCTTTGTAAAAATGTTCAACTTACAATTAGTGAGATATATATACATATATATATATATATATATATATATATATATATATATATATATACAGTTATTTCCAGCGATATAAAAATCCCAATGTAAGTATTAAAAATGTCATTATCTTCATATCATAGTTGACACGTGAGCGAATCTCTTCCTTTGTTCGCAGTGTTTCATTTTAAGAATTTAGTTTACAATGTTTTAATTAAGAATTACATATGCAGACTTTAAAGTTATACTAATTGTTATATCTGTATAATTATTATATAATTTATAATTAAATTACTTTTGCAAAACTTTATTCACAAATATAAGGAAATCATATTTTAGTTATACATGTACAATATACATATACATTATATCCCGAGGTACGTATTACGAAATGTATTTATTTTTTATCTATCGTTATCAGAAAATCTGTAAAAAAAATCGATAAGAATATACTTTAATACAATTCCGAGAATTCTTCGAGCAAATACTACCCACTTAAATGTAGGTACCTATTATATTAATTGCAGTAAGAAAAGAGTGCCATCTGATTCGAATTCAAGATAATTTGCCACAATAGAAATGTATAATTAAAGCAAAGTGACACTGCATCAACGACAACCACAGGCGTCTCGAGCAGCTGCAGGTGTTGCATTTACGCGGTCCAGCGTGCTTTCGCGTGCTTCTATACTAAATGCAGTTACTTACGAGACACGAGTAATCGCGCGACTTGCACACTAGACGAAAATATCGTTCGTGGGAGAGAGATTCTTACCCGAAATCGCGTCCGGAGAATAGCCACTTTGAGAGACACAATTTACCGCTTGCAAAACACGCGACACTCAAGTTGCAATTAATTAATACAAAATTCGTCGCAATGTGAATCTTCTCGATGTTGTTAAAACGGTATATTATAACGGTACGTATTAAATTGCTCACTTTATATATTTACGACTCTAATATTTGCGGAAGTGTGCACAAGATTGTTAGAGAAATCATGATATTATTTTATTTTAACTTCGACATATAAGCGCGAGAAGCTGATATGGTTCCTATAACAATTGGCATTAATGTGGATTAAATGTGGATTGAAATTTATTGTAATCTCAGATTAAAAGTTTTCTGCAGTAATGATTAAAATATTTCCTTTTTAAATATTTCTCGCTATATACGTTACTCGACAAAAATTATATCCACTGAAAATTACTCTGACAAAAGTAAAATAAAAAAAAATGTTTGGCACATTTAGTCCTTTTGCAGGAAGAACGCCGCTCTGCATCAGGGTGGAGGTGCCACTTTTTCTCTACCTTCAAGGATGAACTGCACCTTCTCATAAGAGAGGTACAAGATGCAGAATGATAATCCTCAAAGGAATATAAGTCGGGAAAAGATGACAGAGATAGACGAACATAAACATCAGAGAAATACCGCGCCGCCAAGTCCCGACAGAAGGAGACGATGAACAAATAGCGCACAAGGCAGTCCACCCATCTTCTCTGTTGGATACTGACGAACATGCTTAACCATGAAGAACGCGCTGTATGTACAACAACGAAATGCTACATGATGTGCAAAGAGAATAGTTGCTTATCACTTACAATTAGTTTGCAACTATTAATGAAAAAGCCATAATTTAAAAAAAATTATTTTATTTTGTTAAAAATATCTACGTCTTTATCAAGAAATAACGTAATAAATAATTTATTGCGGAAAATATATACATGATACTTAATTGTAACATACTCTTTGTATTAAATGCATTTATACTCAATAGAATAATATATAAATAGATGGAAAAACGCGTGCGCACATTACTGTAGCGCATTCAACGTATAGCGATAAGATAATAGCATGCAGAACAATGTGGTATAGACTGGTGTAAAATTAAATTTAGATACGGAAAATTTCGCACGAAACGTTTAAAATAACCAACTTTGTCGTACAACCGTCAACAGATTGTTAGCTAACCGATAAAATGTTGTTCGAGGTGATAATGACAGGAAATTAATAGCAAGAGGTGGGAACGATGGGCGGAGTAATGAAGAGATTGCTTTCCTTATTACCGTGTGGATTCAGCCTGCCTTCCTTCATTAATAGTTGCAATTTTCAATGGAAATTAAAGCCGTGGCAAAGCAAAATTATTGAGTCGCTTAGATCGTCAAGATATGTTTCCTTTGTTTCGCCTAGTTTTATGTGTTTATGAAAACTCGCATAAAAACTCTTAGCGTCTTCATCTAAAGAATGTGCAGAACAGTTTTCTAAATTGTGTGTTGTCCAACGACGATCGTACTTAAACATGTAATTTTATCCAATTGAGATCCTTTTAATGCAACATTCTTTTCAGATAAGAATTTCATTTATTTTAACATAACGAGCATAACGAGAATCGCTGCAAAATAAACAGAGGATTTATATTCGTCGCTACATTATGCGGTTAGTTAAGTGATGTTATATATTTTTATAGCCGAGATGTTTGCACATGACACTAATTGATATATTGCTGTTGCATTTGCATTTATCCAGTTGTATTTTATTTGCAAGCAGTAGCAAGCGTGTCAATTCGGCAGTCGAGGATTATCGCGAATAGTCATTAAATGCTCTATAAATTATAAATTATAACCGAGAGTAATAAAAAAACCGTGCTGGTCCATTAATTTGTGTATTTCCAGCAAAATCGACAATTCACTTCTTTTTTGACGTATGATTTCATTGTCTGATATTGATCTTGATTGATATCAATCTTAATCAACAGCACCCAATCAGTCCAACAATTGATTGCGCGATATCGTCATGTGCAATTTTTCATCTCCTTCTGCGTATGATTACATTAAACGACATCAATTTTTTCGAATTTATCGAACTATTTTTAATTCACCGTTTCACTAAATTATTATCTTCTTTTTCAATACAAATACATTTTTATTATTCGATATAAACGTGAAACATGTATATTAAGCTTCTATTTTATAATGCCAGGAACAGCATTTGATTTTTTCATGCAAAATTTGTTAACAAAAAATTTCTGAATTGTACGCAGGCTAAAATATATTTTTTTATTCCACGGTTTTATCAACAAACGAAACGACGCATGTCGCTAGAGTTGTGGTCATGTATCAGTTAAGTGTCCCTCACGTTTATGTCTCGCACGTGGAAATACGTCAATGCAGTAAAATTAATAGCGCCCTTCATAATAACACGCTTGATTTATCTTGCATGCATTTTATCAGCGTGCTATGTAGACAGATACGTTTTTTTAACCCGTAAATACTGCTTCGGAATGATTACGCTTGAAAATAAGTGGACGCATTGCATGTGATTCCGAGATACGAACAAATGCGTGTATTTTTCCAACATGTCGAATTTCAAATAAAGATTTACTTCGTGCTATTTTAACGTTCCCTTCCTTTACGATCTAATTGCGAATCAACGTTGCGACACTTGATTTTGTATAAAAATCTTTTGCACGAAGAATCGGAAAAAATTAGAGACGATGTATAACTTGAAAAAAAAAAAACTTAGTATCATAAAACCGATTAAACAATTCAATATAAAATATGATCAATAAATAAAAATATAAACAATATAAAGTAAAAAATGGAGGATTTCCATTTGTTAGATTTTCTATCTTTTGTTCAACCATAAAAAATCGATTAATATCGTATTTATTTTTAATTATAATACGAATTAAACGATAATACAAGGAGAAATCCAGCTTTGATTGTACATGTTCATCACTGTCGTCCTGTGGTCCAGGCGACTAAATTTCCTTACATGCACTGGAGACCAGAATACTCGCTTTAATTCCAGCTTTTCCGTCCTCTATATCGTAGAGCCTTACCGAAGAACGACCGCAAGGGAAATTCTTCGGATAACGTTCTTGTCATTCAAGAATTCCACGAGTTTCATCGTCGTTTGCGAGGTAGCTTACAGCACGGTTTGCAACGTGATGAAACCAGGACAGAGCAGTTTGCGCTGATCTACACTAGATTCCCGAACTGAATAAGACAAGATCGCGAGATTCTCTAGAAGAACCGTAAAAAGAGTATTATTTTTATTACCGTTTTATTATTTTAATATGTATTTTTTTATGCATCGATTGTACGTGAATTTTTTAATTCCTAACTCATTCATCCTTAATTTTAAAAAATCAATTATTACTTGCAGTTAATATAATAATATATGTATAAACGTATAAGATTTATCTATGTAAAAAAATATTAAAAAATATATTAAACATACGCGTGTGTTGTATACGAGAAGGCAATTTTTCAAATCTTCTGTAACGCGAGAATGCAGTCACGGGTTTATTAATCCGATTCCACACATCGGAGATCAGCGCAAAGATTAAATTGATTAATCTGTCTCTCTCTCTCCTCTCTTCAGATTTCACTGCCATTTCTCCATGCAATATAAAGTAAAGGTACGGCGTTCCAATTTGTATCAGTCAATCGATTTATAAATGGAAAATCGCGCGCAAGCCGCAAACTTTTTTTACCAATCTATTGCTCCCGGTCATTTTCTTTGTTTCATCGACTGTCAGTCGGCAGATTGCCGAGTTATTATTGGATCGTCACTATGTATTGAATTATAAAGAAAAATAATTACAATGCCTGTTCTTATATAAAATTATACAGCAATAATAGTCGCAATATCCAAACAGAGATGTTGTGTATTGCTTTTGTCTCATTCCAAATTTTCTATATTTTCACTATTTCTTATTCTATCTGCATCCATGTAATTATTTCAAGATCGAGTAACAACAATAATTATTTTATTCGAAACTATGTTAACTTCATGAGCAAAAAAGCAAAAGAATTTTGTACTTTCCATAACAAAATAGTTTGGCTTCATGTTATTTTATGAAAACAGAAAATAATAAATCAATAATATGTTTCGATGTTCATTAATATAATATAAAGTTGAAATGATATTTTATTCTACTATTTTCAATTTCATATTTTTTGTAGCGAAAAAACTTTCCATATATCTCTAACACAACGCAGTCACGGAGATAAATTATGTAAAATAGAATTATAAAGAAGGAGATCCAGCGCCGGCCGCGACGGTTTCCCCGGCGAAAATACATGATAGAATTTCGAAGAAGACGCTGCGGCCTCTTGAGAGCACTTCGCATCATTGCACATTGAATTCTACAAATAACCGCGGCGAGTGCAACGAGATTTTCCTGTAGAATGCGCCGTAAAGGACGTACGGATCTACTTTCGAGAACGTGGCACGTGCGCGATATTGGTTTTTCGTAGGTTGATGGAATTCTCCTCCCGGTTTTGCTTAGCTCGTTCCCGGGCTTTTAAGAGTAAACCCGTCGTCTGTCTGTTTGCTTTTCTGCGTCGACGAAACTTTCCGATGAGTCTGGTACGAACTGCACCGGAAAGTTGAGAAGTAATGTGGCATAGCGCAAACTTTTCGCAAATTCATAGAATCTCACAATCATATGCAGCAGCGATTTGTTTTCCAAAAATTGATAAAGGTTCAAGACGAGTCGACATATCAAATACATATTCAAATTTTTTTGTACAACATATATATATATATATATATATATATATATATATAATTGACACCGTGAAAATTAATTATACTATACATTACAATTATCATGGAAAGTACAAAACTCTTTTGATGATTTTTTATCATGATGTTAACATAGCTTCAAATAAAATAATTATTGCTGTTACTTATTCTTAAAGTAATTATGAGGAAGCAGATAGAATAATATAAAAATCAAATTATTTTAAATTTATAATTAGACATCTAGCTTGAACTCCTGATTTTAAATGTCACGATCAAAGGATTTCGCACTTCATATTTTATTTTATAAATGAATATTTACTTGTTTGCATCTTTAGTATAGAGATGTCCAGAAATACAAGTAAGACGAACAAAAATTCACAATCAAACGAGATTCAATAAATACACCAATTTATACGCGCTCATAATGTCGCGATTCGAATGCAAAGACCTAGATAAGATTGTATGCTCTGGATTCGGCAAACACAATATTTTCTACGATAGAGGATACATAATAGAACAACCGGTTTCTCAATATCGCGTTTCCGTATTAGATATTATTATAGCCGTGATAGCCGAGTCCCTAGTCTTTCATTTCTTGTTGTCGATCGCAAAACTGCAACAACTTCTGCTTGATAATCATAGAACGAATTGGTATCCTCTCTTCATCAATTATTTATGAGGGTCGCGACATCATTGATGCTGGAGATGAAAAGTCAAGAGATGGACTGTATAATGCGGAGGAAACGACGCGTCTACTTGCGCGGAAACTGTTTTGCAAGTACTCATTTTGTAAAATCAATGGCCTGCACGCGGCGTAGCACATTTCGCTTCGTAACAGTAGCTGCATTTGAATCCACCGATTTTGCGAGTAGGACACCGTTCGCTTGCGAAAATATGCGAAAAACAGAAGAATAAAGCGCACTGCGTTTCGCACACGTGCAAGCAGTTTGTTGTTTTTTTTTTCATTTTTCACGGATAAATTTCTGCGATAAACGCGAAACCGACACGAGTAAAATGTGCCGGAGTGACATGTATTGTTCCCGCGACAGATGCATTCTTCCCAGCTGATGCCAACCAACGCGTTCTACGTTTATATTATGAAGGATATTTCAGAAGCCGTGCATTTTTCTTAAAACAGATATCAAATATTAACTAGCAAGCTGAAAAAAAGTATTTCTTTAGAATAATTATAGAAATATTTTTCTATCTATTTAAAGAGTTTTCTATAAAAATGAAAGCCTAAAAACACGGATTAAAAAAAAAGATAATTTTTCCGATTACATTTGATAATTTTTATTTAACAGGAGGGATATTAAATTTTATTATTAAAATTAAAAACTTGAGACAGAAAAGATTTAAATAAAGTTATCGGTAACTAACACTGGACGTTAATTTCCTTCAAAATTCATCAGGAAGTTTGGAATATTCTGTTATTGCTGTACACCTGCTTTTGATGTATCGAGCGTATCTCTATACCTCGAGACCGGCGCAACCGTAACAAATTTCTGTAACACCATCTCATTAAAGATGATTAGAATCGCGAGACACCTAATCTGCCGCACGCGAAACTGCTCTTCATTAAAATCGGTTGTTGCATGGTAGTTCGAGCCACAAGGACATTATCGTTTGCGGTATATTACTACGTACTATGATTATCGAGCACACTGCACCTAGTTCTGCATCGCTCTGTCTTTGCCACGTTTGGCTGCGTAAACGAGTTACCCGCACATGGAGTAATTGCATATATGGACTACAAACCTACAGAGTGACCTGAATAACGTAGCTCGTGACTAGGAAGAAATATTTTATTCCTTCATGAATTTATTTCTCTATAATTTTACCGATATTTCAAGAAGTCTCAAGTAATCCAAGAAATATATTCATATATTAAAACTTTAATATTTACAATTACGAGTATAATTATAATTAATTAGAAACGCTTAAAAAAAACTTGTATTTTTTATTTCTTCTAGATAAAGAAGAATTATCTCTCTTACTTTTAAGGGTACGCATAGAATATTTTCTGTGCCTTATATTATTATCATCTATTTTAAATCGTTCGAATAATCATTTGATTTAATACAAACTTTTTTATATCGTTCAAATATACTCCGTAAAGTTTATTTATGTGCATTCTCGCCACCATGTATAATGAGAGTGGAATGCGGCACAAGAAGTGCGAAAGCGCGTTATGTCGTAACCGGTTTCAAGTAACCTGTAGTATTCTAGGACGTCGCACAGTAGAAAATAAAGAACGACAGAAAGGAATTCACTTTGCATGCCCCATGAATCAGTTGTTCCATCAAATACCAAGCAGTGAAAGGTGGAGCATATAGATTAAAAAAGATAGATATCATGAATAAAACGTAAATAACTAAATGTTAATCGTCAAATGTACTCTAAACCGTACATGTGCTCTCAATACATATTCCATATCTTATTCATAATAAAAATCTAGAAAAAAATTTTTTTAAATTGTTTATATATATTGATATATATGTATTGATGTATAATTTAATAATTTTAATTTTTATTTTTAACGTTATTTAAAAATCATAAAATTGCAATCAAAGGTGTAAATTAAATTGTCGTCGAGGTTCAACCCACAAGCATTCATAAAGACGAAATGCGCGCGATCAATACTCGAGCATTAACGTATAATTGATTACGGTTTCGTACCTACAGCTTATTATAACGATCATCTAAATTCAAAGAAAGATTTTAAGTCGTCGAAATGAGTCGCGCAAAAAGTCTCTTAACGTAATTATACTTTTACAAAGCATTCTCTACCGATTATCAAAGAAACGAGTTACCTCATTTGGCGATAAAATCCCAATTAGAGGCCATAATTGTACTCAACGGATACCTCGATCGAGAGTAGCGTAGAAATTCGTTCGAAGAGTCAAACTAAGCGGAACTAACGTTATTTCTCATTACTGTCGCTTGCAAATGTATGATAAAAGCACAGACATCGCAGCGAAAAGCGCTTTCATTCGCCGGGCAAAGTGAACTTACATAGTTCGTTGCTAACATATAATGGAGTGAAATAGATATGAAAGTTGCATATAACGATAATCTAGAATCCCAATTTGATGTCAAATTCCTTCAGTAATTTCTGAATAAAAGGTATTCTCTTTTCAAACTTATCTTTCACATCTATTTTACTCACGAAAGCATATCTTAATGCACTGATTGCACAGCATAATGGTTGTCATTGTTTAATTTTTCACTCTATGCGGCAATGACTACAACAGCTATTTTAATAAGTAAGACATAATTACGTAAATGCTCTTTCACTAATTCATTATTATTTATCATATTTAGTTCAAACTTGAATTAATTGCAAGAAACAGAAAGTAACATCCACTTTTCTCTGGATAACAGATTATCGTTTGTTACAAATTTAATTGTTTCTATTGTCATTTCTCATAAATCACGAAATTTTTTGCAGCTGATGTAGAACTTCACAAGTACACAAGAAGCTACGGCATCCAAGTTAGGTGGCGTAGGAACCGTACGAAACTGTTATTGAAATAGTTTCACGAACAATATTGCAACTTACACCGGTATAGTTTTCCTGCTGTCAATGGTAAATATCGAAGAGTAAAGCAAAGAAGATTTTCAGGACGTATCATAATAAGCGTTACCATGAAACTTTGTTCGTGAAATTACTTTGTTAAGGGGTATCCTAATATACAACAAACTGCCGCGCATTGTCATGAGTTTGAAATTACATAGGCGTTTACTTAAATTCTCTCAGGAGCACACATCTTAAGAATAAATACTTTACGAGTTACAGTAAATCCTTCCAGCACATTTATTTTTATTATTGATATTATTTCATCAATCGTGCTCTCTATGCGTCCCCAAATAAACATTTAAAAAATTATCATTAATTCACAGTCATTTTTTGACAGTCGTTAGTTCTTGCGACAATTTTTATTATATCGTCATTTCTTGCTCTCTTGAATCGAAACATTTTTTTCACGCACGAAATTACTTTTTCTTAATTACTCTTTTCGCACACGACGGCAACAACAGGCCGATTTCCGCGAAGTCTGTTTATCAATTTCCGTGCGCACTTTACGCAAGTTTGCAACGTATTATCATCACTATATCGAGAGTGCTCGAAGCTGCAAAATCGATGGACGACACGGCGAGCGGGATCGCGGGCTGTCTTGCGAGAAAAAGCGAGACAAAGCTGATCGTCCCCCAACGATGATGGCGATGGTGTGGTGGTGGCTCATCGAGTTTTTCGACGTCGCGTTCCTGCAATATTTCTTGCCTTATTCAATAACCGTGCACTCTATCGCGATATGCTCCGCTCCTATCGGAGCCGTTCCCCCCTCCTCCCCTGCTTTCATCTGCGATCGCGTCTTATCCGGTCATGTCAACGAAACTTTCGCGATCAGCAAAAAGTAAAGCAATATAAAAGTCAAGGCAGGCTGGGACAACGGGGAAGAGTGTAAATATAAGTAGATTGGCGCTTATTTTCCAAGAATTATCTCCTAGTTCTCGATATCACAAACCTCAATTTACTGACAGAGCGCAATGGAAAGACGCGGGAGTAGTACGATATCTTTGCGTCACATGACCGAAGTGAAAATGAGGTAGTATGCGAGCGATAGCGCGATGTCTACTTCGGAGATGCTTTTATGGAGCACGCTGGAACATCTCGGACAAAACGACGTCGCTGAAAATTCTGATAAATGGCGACGACGACCCGATAAAAGTAGGTATCTACATGGAATCGGGGTTATGAGAAATTTATGTGCGCGAGGTTAACGTTGCTCGTTAAATTGTCCAAAGAAGATTTAAAAAATGAACTGGCCTTTTTTCTAAATTTCACTTAAAGACTTTTGCTGTTCGACGCTGAATAATTTCATAAAAAAAACCTTACATCCAAATTTAAAATTTATATTATTCATGAATATGAAATAAAGCTGCAAAAATTCGAGAAATTTCGCAACTAAATATGTATAATTTATGCTTCTGTAATATATTCTTCATTTAAATGGATTATTTATATTATCTCATTTTTTAAATAAATATAGTACTCTTTCTCTCTTTAATAATTAAAAAAGCAATTCTGCAGAAAACGATGCGTTTGGGAAAAAGTGGCACTGTATTCTCTAAATTTTCACGATCAAATATCATACATAAAAGCATAACAGAAAAGCATGATTCACTGCCTAGAAAAGAGCTGGGAAGACAAAGATCGCAGTTGTGTGAGTGTCATATTGTATCTCATATCTAAACCGTGAGCTCTCGAGAGTAGCACTTTAAACGACAAACATCGTTTCGGTTTTCGCCGAGTGCTCGACTCCGCTAACTGTGCATACGCGCATTTTTTCATCGCATACATTTCACTCGCGATAACGAAGCTGAATTATAATTCGAAGACGTAGAAGCTGCTCCATGATTATTTGAAGAGTCGATTAAAATTGGTAAGGCGAGAGAAGGTATATATATATACGAAATGTCAAGCGCAAAAGTGGAAGAGAAATGATTTTACGTGAGGTACGACAACGGTTACATAACAATGAGATATCGCAATGTCAGCGCTTCTCTGGGGACGCTCTCGAACACGGCACAACCCTTCCCTCGACGCAAGCCTTCTTTAACACCGGTATGTCTTTGCGGTGTACCGAAGACAACCCAGAGATCTCTCGAAGAAATAAAACTGCTTCATCGAAAAGTAGTAGGTTTTACTACGATTGGAAACTACAACGGTGAAAATATTTATTGCAACGCTTATCAAAAAATGAAATCTTGCATGAAATAAGGGAAATCGAGTTCATAATGATTACGTTAACAATAATAATAATATAATTAAAGAGTATTAAATTTTAATACCAAATTTCAGTAAAAAAAAAAAATATATATATATACTACTATTTATCGTATTTTATACTCACAATTAAATTTTCAAAATATGACATATGCTAGATATAAGTTATATGTTATACAACATGTGCTAAATTTTATATTTTATATTGGTGAAATAAACTGATCAATGTGGATTTTCAGTTGTGAACGGAAGCACAAAATAGTAGACGTGACTGAAATATCTTTTTATTGACACGGTAAAATATCACGTCGAACTCGGTCGTTCGAGATTTAAATCAAGTCGGAGTTAAAATTTTGTTACGTCGAATTGCGTGTGCACTAAGATAATCTTTGTCAGAGTGAGGGAACTTTATTGAAAATTTTATCAATAAAAGACAAAAATAAAATTTTTTTAAATCATAAAAATGTAACTATGCTCTCCAAATATTATTGTAGTAACAATTAAATAAACAATAATGATTGTTTATGCATACATCAAACACTGACAAGATTCGAAAGATTCCGAAAAAGGACACTGCATCCCCCCGAGAGCAATCGATGACCTAAATGCCCATTGTCATTCGTTGCCAAGTCGACGTAGAAGATATGGCTCTTTATTTAGATGAAGTGCTCCGGTCGGAAATGTTTTGGAAGTGATGCTAAAATGGACTATACGTGCAATTTATCTCTTGAAAGAAAACTGAATACTTCCGAGCGCGTCAATAATTTATTAATTGAAATATGTGTTATTACTCTACGCTAATTTATTAAATATTCGATACGAATAAAATAAAAAAATATAACCTCAACATTCACAGAAGTTCTATTATATATAAAAAATTTTAATTTTAAAACAATTTATATTTAAAAGAATATATTGTAAATATTATTTTCACTCGTCTTTATGAAAAAGTTTTACTTTATTCTAGCCTAGTGAATATAAATCGATAATAAATTACGAAAAAGTTCTTGTCATCAATGCTAAAAAAGACCACAAGTTCAAAAGTTTCCACGTGGAAAATGATTTAATTATTTCCTGTTGAGAGAAAGAAAAAGATTTGATCAATTACAGCAACGGCGAGACGTGCCGGCGCAACCATTTAAGTTCTTTAGTTTTACTATGCAAATGTAAATATCTTTTCGTTCTATGAAACTTCGTGATCTTCTCACGCAGCCATCGCGATCAAAATTTCGCGAAGAAATAGAGAATACATGCCACAATATTCGTTGCACATTTATGCAAGCAATAAATTCCATCGCGCATATAGAGTTCGTCGTTCGGTATATAGAAAAGCTTTTATCCCGGTAGTCACGTAAATCGACAATTGATTTTTTTCGGCTCACCGGAGTGTATGCGTGACTCTCGAACGCGTGTTTAGATAAGCGCAATAAATTCCGCTTTCTCTGTTCTCGGTTACTATATCGCATCGGATGTTCTTCTTGCTGATGCGCTTATCTTTAATCCACAATAATCATGGATTTTGCTTGAGAAATGCTTGGTTATTGCACGAAAGTAACACTATAAATTACTTTCCGAATGAGGAAGTGTACTACAAGTAGAGTATAAAAGCATAAATCCTGAATGAAATGAAAAGATAAATAAAAAGTAAAAGAAAGCGAAAAAATCCGCATAAAATGATAAAGATAGAAGTTCTACTCTCTTTCAATTACCTTTATATTATAAATTTAATCTACTTCATATACTTCGGACGAGTAATTAACTTGCTTATACATGATATATGAGCACGATATAGTATATAGAATGAACGTACCATCTTTAAAAGGCCCAAACCGCCACAGGCTCATTGCGCAATGTGTAAAAGAACGAGACACGCAACAGCAACCAGCCGTGTAGCAGATCACGCAATATGCACTTTTTTACGTCATCTCAGACAGAGAATTCCACAGACACACCACACTTATAAATCACCACGAATGTCACTAAGATTTTCGCGAAGTTATCAACTTTCCCGCGTGATCGGTTCGCAGCGTATACAATAACAAGTTCAAAAGCTTTCCCGTATAAAGTCTTTCCACATTGTTCTAACGTCAAGAAAGCGAGTTTGCATTTCAAATACAAAGCTTACCACTTTGATTTTGTTCAATTTATTTCCATGTGCTTATTTTCGATCGTATATAATATGAAAACCTCCTCGATCTTGTTGAAAAAGCAAATATTCCAAATTCAAAACATTAAAAAACATTCCTAGTAAATCTTATGCATTATTGTCATTATATATATATATATATATATATATATATATATATATACTATGACATCGATAGTACACAAAATTTATCTTATATAAAATAAATGTATATAAATTCTATGAAGCAATTTAAAAAATCTTTCCTCTCAGTTTATTAATTATTATTATTCAAGTAATTAATTTTAAATTAATATTATATTCAATTACATTTATATCCTCGTATTTACGTAAATGGGTTTTTTTTCAACGACAGAGAAAAACTTCTAAACGGTTTTATCATCCGAAGACAAGGCAAGCACGTTCGTATGTATCGTGCACGACTGCCATTACTTTGCTAGCAAAACGCGAAGTTAACTTTATCCCTCTAGGACAGCGCGGAATGTGTCCCCTCAGTCGTGGTTAATGACTAGCCTGCACATGAAAGACACACCCTCTGTAGACCGGACGGACACTGGGCGCGACCGCAGGGGTATTTACACGACCGACTCGTCAGAAGGATGTTTCTTTAATTACGAACGTTTGCAGCCGTATTTTATCAATTTTGCAAGTTCGTTCGCTCCGAAATTACGTATCGGCGTAATAGCATTTTAAGTTTTAGCCATTTGATAAATTTATGCGACGTATTTGCCGCGAATTTAATTGCAGTATCTTCAATGGCGTTATATATATATATATATATGCAGATTAAATTAGACAAGCGAATACGCAACAACTCTCTTCTCTTGTGTTGAAGATAAATTACATTTCCTATTAAGCAATCTATTGATACAGGTTCTCTCAGACTGAAAAGTTGTTACTTTCGTGTCATGGATACAAAGAGATCCGTGAAAATCTTAGTCTTTCAATAATTTCGATTATTTAAATTATTTTCACGACACTATCGCAATGTTTGTTGAATATAGGACACTTTATCTTATCACAATCGAATATTTTAATATAGTCACAAACACGTTAATGGTACAGTTGACAAAAACCTAATTTATTGACGATCCATAATCCATCCGTTTTCTCAACGCTAATATTTGTTATTTCAGCAACTTGTACAAATCGCATAAAATTCTTGCCAGGGAATGGTAATCTTATCTAATCAGTTCGTTTGCCACACTCACGTTTGCTCGAACGGGTTCAATGTGCAATTAAAACGAAGTTTTACTTATATAAACGATTATAAAATAATATTAAATTAAAATGACGACTTGAAAGCGAATTATATATTATCAATTGTAAAAGTCTATTTAAAAAGTTCCTCTCGTAATATTGTAAAAGTTTGTTTGCAAAATTCACTTCACTTGTAACGGTCAGAAATTCGTCAAGAATATTTTCAAGGGTTCGGCAATGTTTACAAAGTCAATGTTATCAATCTCCTGAGTTTCATGTGTCCACATCAATCAGCTAACTACAAAAGTTTGTTAACTGCAGGCGCGCATTAATTCGCAAAATTCTGAGATCCTGAATATATCCACTACACTGATACGCAAGCGACGACAGAAATCTCAATTCGTTCCGGCTTTCCAATCGTCCGAAATTCGCGCGATACTCGTCAGTTCCAATAACGATTTATCGGATTAAATTTCAACCGCGGATCCTTTCGCGCGGTCGTTAACGCTCAGCGAGCCCGGCGAGCCGTGTCGCATGACGAAAGGGTCACTCTGAAAATCGCGCGTGGCCGTTCTCGTCGACGGTGTTAGGTGCACTGGAGCCCGACCTGGGCTTCGTGTTTACATCGGACTGAAACGTGCTGACGGCACCACACCTTACTAGGCTTCCGTCGTTTCAGGTAGCGCAACCAACACCAACCAACGTGCAGCGTGCAACACTCGCTTATCGACGGTTAAACGCGGTGAACTATTCCCTGAGAGAGGGAAAGCCGCTCTCTCTCTCTTTCTGTGATCAGCCGACCGGCGAATGATTGGATTGTACGCCGGCGGCCAGCGGCGTCGTGCCTCGATGCTCCCCGAACGAATGTCGTCCGATCATCGCGATCGACCCTAAGAATAGTTCGCGATCGTCTACAACCGCATTACGTGACGCAAATAGCGTAGCCCGCGCCTGGTGGCATCCGCCATTAGAGCGGAGCCAAGGAAGAAGGTCATGGGATATCTGGTCGATGGTCATCCTTGGATGAGGGGGGTAAATATATTTATCGCCAAGATCGATGCCAAGGAACACTTACTGGTGTATAGTCTTTCGATTAACCGATTAAACCTAACTGTCAGTAAAGTCACACAGAGTATGTATTAATAATTTATATGCTCCGTTCAGTATCGACTGTTTAACATTATATTTAATTCTTTCGGCTATTGTATTCTTAGCGCAATAAAACTATCGAGTGAAATCGAGGCAAATCGATGTTTTCATTGTCAAAGCACACGTTGATTATTTTAACGACTCATTATTCTTCGTTACGACCATCGTCAACCAAGTGACTCACCATGTTGGCAAATCGCCTTCATCAGAGAAAACGTCACGGTATACCCAGAGTATTACTGGTTGAACCACCCGAGACCTCGAGCGAATCTCCGAAGTACTCTTCTCCGACAGAAGAGAACGCGGGAAAGGCACTACGTGATCGGACTACGTTGAATCTCGAAAACGGAAGATTGAGAGAGAAAGTATGATTCCTGCTCGTCGACAAAGAAATTATTGGATAACAGCGATATATCTTTGAGTATCCGCGAGATATAAAGGATCACCTCTCTCTACGGGATCAATGATCCGTGACTTTCTGCAGTGGAGCTTATCGCTGGACTCTCTATCATTCGTCTTTTCTTTTTTTTAAATGATCCATAAAATTATCTTAAATATTTGCAAAATTAAAAAAGCTCATCTTGCGATATACTTAGAAAAAGATATTAAAGTATGCTATGTGAAAATATTGGTTAAAATATAAACAAAAGATATAAGACACATTGCTTATATACAAAATATATGTAATTTTATCGATATCAATGATGGAATCTTTGGAAAAAAATTGTTCTTTCAAATAATGAATACTTGGTTGAAAATTGACATTTTCTCTTTGCAAATTTTCTGTAAAAATATATAAAAAGTTAATTGTAAATAAGTAATAAATATTATCAATGTATTCAAACTTAAATATACAATAAAAATAAACGTTCGTGGCAACATTCGAGATAGAAAAAGAGTGAGTAATCACTGTAGCTCGATAAAACAACAAAAGCAAGCGAAAACAACGCGAAACAGAGTATATTCCGCAACCGGAAACGCGTCACGAGATCTTAACTATTCAATGAACGTTTGTTCATTCACGCTACGTGACGATGCATTATCCATCTCCGCGCACTTCACTCGACAAATGTTTATCAATGCAACAACGGAGCTCTTGATACCGTCGCGTCGTTTCGTATATTGTTTGCGACGCGATGATTGAAAAAAATCTCACAGGAGTATTTCTTGACATTCTCTGAGAAGTAAAGACGCACGGCCGCACGGTTTACTTCAAAGCGTTAGTTAGCGGTAACCTAATAACGATAATCGATCGATGAAGCGACAAGCGCCTTGGTCGCCATCGAGAATCTCATGACGTGAGTATTTCTTTTTTTACGGACACTGAGAAAGGAGATCTCGCTTTTTTTACTCACGAGCTGGAAAAGATTTTCGAAGTACTGAGATGCCAAGCGTCATTCTCCAAGTTCAGCGGTGAAGAAAATAGCCTTGAAAGAATTTTCACTCAATCGCTAAAATAGATCGGCGATTTTAGAGGATATGTAGATATGGAGTGAATATGTTAAGATGTATTATTCAAGGGCAAAGAAAGTAAACTAAGTTACTTTATCAAATTTCGTATTAATTCAATTTCAGCAAATGTTTAACACACATGTTTAAAGAAGCTTTCTCTTTAAAAACACAATCAGGGAAAAAGTAAAAAATAACTTTACAAACAATATATTATTAATATGAATTACTGCTTCTAATTTTGAAAATTAAAATTACTTTAATCGAAAAATTTATTCCTAATAACAAATCTTTAAGATTATCGATGTTTTGGTGCAATAATTAAATTCATTAAAAAATTATAAATTATGTTATAGTTGAAATATCATTGTCGAGATCGTAGAAATATATTATATACTATTTTTATTATGTATTTTATAGATTATTTACGAAACAATGTTAATGTAGGCTGTAATTTTTGCAAAAGATATCAACATCTAGTATTTAAAAAAATCATATGTCATATGAGTGACAAAATCGCAAAGATGAAGGAAAAATAGCAACAAGATATCAGTTATCGCAATGCACAATAATTTACAGCATAAATGAGAAAGTTACGCATAATGATCTAAAAACTTTACAACTGTATATCAGAAAAGTGACAGAAAACAAGATTCCTATCTAATGACGAACTGCTGCATTAGAATAATTACTTTTTTGTTTATGTTAAGTTAATCATAATTAAATTACACAGACTTTTTCCACGTACATATGTAATTATTCCAACTACAAACATTTTAAATTTAGATTCTCTTATCATTATATAAACAGAAATTTTACGGACAATATATCATTAATTCGAATTACTGCTTCTAATTTTGAAAATTAAATTGTATACTTATACTTCCACGAATTATTGTTTAAGTTAATAAAAGAGAGTATTTAATTCTTTTTACATTAAAGTTTTAATCTTTAACAAGAGATGTCCCTTTTTATTTAAAAAAAAATACTCAATTTAATAAACGACATAAAGAATACCAATCATATAAAAAACATTCTACTTTTTTAATTTGTAGTTAGTGTAGAAATCGTAATCGACACTTAATAGTAATCATCGTACGGAATTATTCGTATCGGTAATAGGACTAAATCGAAAAATGATCTCTAACGCTACTCCTCTCTTTTTAAGAGAGCGATAGATCATCTTTGATCGCTTCCCTTGAGACTTTCATCAAGCTGCTGATAGATTGAACATCAATCCTACGTTTCCAGTCCGTGAGGAATAAACGTCAGATTTTAGAAACAAATGGGACCGAAGTTTCTATACGGCTTAATAGCAAACGTAAATTAGACGAGCTCGTAATAGTTCATCTGCAAATGTAATAACGTGTACACGGCTAGTAAAGTATCGTGTAATTAAACACACAAAGAGTGACATGCGGATGGAAACTTGACAAGAGGCTTGTTTCGCCACGGACAATAGTCTCTCGTTAAGTTTGGTAAATCCGATCGAACGACTGTTACTCGAGAATCCTGAGGGTTCTGTCTCGTCTCGCAGCGGAGTACTTTAAACTATAGTGATGCTGTGTTTCAGAAGGGCGAGACGATCGATAAAGGGCTTCGCATCCGATCGCGCAAATACACGAGGAACGTCGACACACAGGCGGGCGTTCTGTTCTCGCGGCATCGACTCTCCGGGGAAATTATGTAAGCGTCGATAAAAAAAGCATTCATAATTTACATTGGTCCCAATTGCACATTTCAGTTACCAATCCCGTTGAAAGAGTATCACTTTCAAACATCGTGTATATCCCACATCGCGAATAAATAAAGGGCACAGATGGAAAATTACGCATTTGTTGCCCATCGCACATTGTGATTTATTTAAAAGTAGAAAAATACCCGAAGAAGAGTGAAGTCATCGTTGACAATATCGTTTCTGCGATGACAACAAAGATGTGCGAAATTCTTTTCGAAGTGTTCAGGCTTATGCGTAATAAACAGTGCATCCGCCGTAGAACGCTACCGTTTACCAACTTCGTTAGCGAAATTAGTCATTTGAGTCACGTCTTCGAATTAACGTTTCACTCATTGAATTATCATTCAATAAAAAAACCAAGATGGGTCGTAAGATAAGGATATATATATATGAGAACGTAAAACGTCGCGCAGTAATTCAGACCGAACTTCAGAGCTTATTAAGAACGATTTATGTCCAACGCAACGCAATGAGATTCGCGACGTACCTCGCAATTGTTTTCGCGGTACTTAACTTCGTTAACGCCCTGCCATTTCCTCAATTTGATGGTGAGTTAACTTTAACTTTATCCGATTATTAATAATGTAGCAATTACAATCTTAGGCTCAATTTTCAAATCGAATTTGTAAAATCTATAATTTGAAGATTATGACTTTTAATATTCTCGGTAATTTCCTCAGAAATTTTGTGACTACAGAAGTTAATATAATTTTAAAAAATTCATCTTTTTATATATTTTAATTCTAATAATAAAAAAAGGACTATGATACATATGAATTTAATTGTTTTTAAAGAAATTTGTTGACTAAATAAAAATTTACATGCAATAGTAATATAAATATACTGTAATACTAGAGAATATAACAAAATTAGGTAAAAGATTTTTTTCAATACTGATGCATCTTGATTAATATGACTAAAGATACTGCATAATTAATATTGTAATCTTCATCTTACAGGCGGTCAAGAAGGATTAACTGCTAGAGACACGGCATACTATAGATTTCCATTGTTCTGGTACAGGAGACCTATCTATGACGACGGTGACGATGACATTGTTAACGGAGGTCAAGTTTCAGACGGAAAACGAAGATCATCTACTGTGTCTTACGTTAATGTCGGGTAAGAAACAGAGTAAAATTAATTTTGTAAATTTTGATTACGTATACCCTCTCTGTTGGTTGAAAATAATTACTGTCATACTGTAAAGTTTACTATTTAAAGACATAGATATTATTCTGTTAAATATTCCATACGCGTGTTTGTAAACTTAAGAGACAAATTAAACGCCAAGTGGAGAATTATTACTTTTATGAAACTCATAAGCTTCTGCTTCATTTCATTTTTAATTCTCATAATAAGCATGCAAAACAACGTAAAGTATTTAATTAAAAAGATGTCAGAGCTAGTAAATAATAAGACACAAAAGGGGGGCGTTTAAGTTAAACGCAATTATAATGAAGCGGCTAACACGAAGAAAAATTATTTCTTTTAATAGTGCCGGCTGGGGTCGTTAAAGGAGATTGTTAAGCGGAAGTAGTTAGAACATCCAGGCGTGAATGTCCAGAGAACTTCACTAACTCGAGCTAACAAGCTGTGTCAAACTTTTACATAACTTTTATATAATATCTATTATTTATAAGCTTATATGACGTATTATTTTTTACTATTTTCTTATTATTGTAAGCACGTAAGCAGAGTTTTTTTTCTAATTGTAAGTCACAGAAATACAAGTAACTCCTTTATATTCCTTGGTATTGTAAGGTATTGTAAATCTTCGTTATTAAATAAATACGATAAAATATAGCAATAATTATTAAAATGAATGATACCTTTGGCGATACATTTCGTGAATATCAACATCTACAACGGTCTTGAAGATTTTTCACCATCCGAGTTGATTTAAGAGGATTATCTCAATAAGAGGATAAACAATAATTAATTCCTGCGGAAGGTTGCGACTGCTGCAAGGACTTCATCACTTGCTAAATACACGATCAAACATTTGCCACGGTAGCAGTATATATAAGCGATTGTGCGAAATACTAAAGGCCAGTGTCAGCTGTAAACTGAGAAGTACCAGAGCGTCAATTATCAATGGAACATCACAGTTGTTTTCATTTCGTTCTCGTTCTAATAGTTATAGTTGAAGTCACGTCAGCACCTATAAGCGATTTTGGACTAGGTAAGTTGGTAAACTCTCAAGTTAGACATCTGAAACGATATCTTAAAATGACTTAAAAAAAATCGAGAATTTTACAATTTTTCGAAAAAGTGCCTAAAAGCCTAATTCCATCAATTACTATCCGAAATTCTAAAAGTGGTGTACTGATTTTACTGGGAGATTTTAAAAAATCTCTCAATTAATAAGAACATTTGCAATTCTAATGTAGGTCGCAGAACTGTCTGGCAAGACGTCGGAAGACACAGTTTCTATGGACCGTGGGATATCTCGGTAAAACAAAATGGAGATTATATCGATTACAATGATTATGGTGTTCACCTCGAACAGTTCCGACCTAATTCACCGGAGCTGTCATATGACGACGTGTCGATAGCTAACGGATATATTGACGCGTTGCCCTCGGCTTACGACAGCGGCCTGTCGGAACACGCTACTCAACTCTGTGGGCCTTGCTGATTTCCGCACTGGAGTTCGCGCTGCTGATTGGATCGACCAAACTACCGATAGTTTCAAAGAACAGCACTGGGAGGATATTGCTTCTCATAAAACCGATGAAGATACGGAGGAATTCGACGACTTTGCGACTCCAATTTCAACGAGATAACAAAATTTTGTAAAGTTAAATGAAGAAACAAAATAAACACAGCAGACTTCGCACACGTGATTATTATCCAAGTTTGTGACATTAAATTCACGAAGAATTAAACTAAATATCGTTTCAGTAATTACAAGTAATATTATTATAAATTTTTTCATGTTAATCGTAAATTTAAGTATTAATTTGTTTTACAATTAATCCTATCAACACAATTAAAATAGAATTTTATCTGATAATTTAAAAAAATCTAAGATTATACATTCCAAGGACACTCTCTGAGAGTCGCGCCTTCATATTTCAGAATGCCGAAAAGATATAACACCTTCTTGCTTAATCCTTTATCATAAATCCGTATTCATGAATTAATGAAACCGGAGGTTCTTTAACCGGGTCGTACTGATTCTGAACGCGACAATCTTAACGAGCCCTTTGTCCTCAAAGTCGCTGTGTAGGCAACGGTAGTAGCACGTTTCTCCAGGGACGACGACGTTGCTAGAAGTCGGAGAGGGTACTAACTTGCCGAGGATCCTCACGATGACTTTCGGTAACGCAACGTTTAAACGGAGATTCTCGTGAATATTTAACGTAGCACTAAGAGGATGAGCTTTCCCGAAGGCTCAGTCGGCCGGTACAGAAGCGAACGACGAAGTTGCTCGCCTTCTTTTATCCCTAGTACTCGCTCCGCAAAGCAAGTTGTAGTCAACTGCAAAGTGAGCGCGGTATCTTTCTTTTGTCGTATCAAGTGCGAACAATTGCGGTTCGTACCATCCGCGTGACTTATCACGCTCGCGGAATTTAACAATTATTTTTTTCGCACTGTGCAAATTAACTTGGACACTTGACACTGCAATTAATTTTAACAATTCAATCAAAACGTCTATCTTTCACGTTTTATCATATTGTACATTCATTATTTCATCGTTTACGTCGTTATTACGTTCCAAACGGCAACAATGCCTTTATCGGCTCGCACAAGGACTGCGTAAAACTGTACCGTACGTCAGCGACAAAAGAGAAATTCCATGCAAAAATAACGCGCAATCGCGCACCTTTGACTAGGTTCAAATTGCACTTCCTCGTCATGCAATACAAATTTATAGCGCGCCCCACGGCTACGATCACACGAATAAAATATCAGGGATGAAAGGTAAGGTAAAAATGAATGACAAGGAACGCGACAATACAGCGAAATACACGTCGATGAATACTAACGCGGGTCCTGTGCTCTGTTTGTGGAAGAGTGGGCGAGACTTTGCGGAGGGAGGGAACATTTTGAATATTCATATAGAAGATTGCACACTGATTAAATGCAAATTAAATTAATCCCCTTTCCGGTTGACCAGATGGTTTGCGGGGTATTCGCTAATTTGGGCGCGGCTCGGGTGCCTCCGTGCGTTTATGCACGTTCCTTCTCCCGAGATTCATGAGATTACCACCATTTACTTCACTGCAAAGTAACGTCTCCATCGTTCCCGTTTCATTTATTCACCATTAATTACCGAAAGCATGAGGAAAATGTAGATTATCTTATCAATGTTCCATATATGTGTAATTTCTAGATTACCTCAGATTAAAATTTAACAAAGACTCAAATTCAATTGTCCACGTCTGTATATTGTTTTCAAACATAGGAATAAATGAGTTTTCGTTTCGCATATATAATAAAATTCGTTTATTCTAAATAGAACATTGATTTTAGCACAGATCACCAGCTTTGTATTCAAACGATAAACCGAGTGACCGCGCGAATATCAAAATACTCAAAATATATTTAGTGCTGCTCTCAATTGTCTTTTTCACGCGTGCCTACGTGCAGAAAACACGTTTTATTCTTCTTGCTAATGTGAGATTTCACATTCCTCAGGTTGACAATTTTGACTTAATTTTCTGTCGACGCGAAAATAACAAAGACGGATTTCGGTCGCCATCTCCACGGACGTCCACCAAGAGACTGCACGAAATTTAATTCCTACTGTGAGATTTAATGTCATTCCTCGACGCGCGAGGAGGAAGTCCGTAATGCTCGCTGATACATTTATGCCGCGCGACGAGATGGATTTCAATTAAGTCAACGCAGACGATGAATTATATTCCTCAGTTTCTTCGAAAACGTTGGTTATTATTTTGCAAAAATGCCGTCGAGGTTGACTAATGTTCACGATTAAAATTTTGACGTCTGACAAAACGCCTGGATTTGCACGGAAAAAGTAAATCTAAGGTAGATTAGTTTTAGAAGTTATGTAATGAAAATGTCTTTCAAAGATAAAAAATTGCATATTAAATTATTTTCACGTATTCTTAACTTGCATAGTTGTATCTTAAAAGAAATTCCAACGTTTACAAAATTAAAACATTCTAAAATATTAATTTTGAGAAAAATCAAGTCTTAAAAGAGTTAATGTAAACAATTTACGTGTGAGAAGTAGAGACAAAGACTTGTAAGTTGAATCACGATGTTTACTCGTGCAACTCCTCATTACCGCGCCTTCATTGTTTTATTAGCGAGCTTGTTTCCGTGATCATGTTCTTAAACGGAATGACTCTCGCTTCTCAAGCGAAGGAAGAATTCCCTACAATACGTGGACATGATAAACGCGTGCTCCCGTCACCCTTCGATCCCTCACGACCGAAGCTAGTTCCGTGGTACGGTCGCCAGTAGAATAGAGGAAGATTTATGGCGATGAAAAAAAAAAACGAAAGTACCGCAGTCCATTTGTACGGCTTCTTGCATCTCTACATTCTCCCATGCGCTCGTCATGAATGCCTGCAAATCTCTCAACCTTCGCGCAGTTCTTTGGCCGACGAATCAGAACGGTCAGTTCAGCGAGGGCCAAAGTGGCCCCTTTATCAGGACCTCGTGATTTGTCAGCTGAACTTCGTCGGCGAAAATACAGTGAAGTGTAATAATGGCAGCGATCCTCTAAACGTATTTGCGATTTCTTAGCGTCAGGCGTTTACTTCTACCTGTGTCTGAATATTAATGACTAATCGCCCAGCAAATTTAGCAGAGTGAATGGACATTTTTGCATTTTAGAAAATATCCTATTTCCCCGATTTGTTTCGGCGATAAAAAGAAACGAGACAAAACGGAAACACGATAACGCGACGGCTCTAAACGTAATTATTTTATTTAAGATATGTAACATACCTTTTCCACATAAATTTTTTCATATTCGGAATATAGCATTTAGCAGAATTTATTAATAAAACATTTTCGCGCCATATGCGATTAGAAATTTAGTTAAAATTTGCTCAATTTGTAAAATTATCGAAACAAAGAAACGAAGTAAGAAGTAATAATTACAATAAGAATTAAGAATAAACGCGTTTTCTTTTATGCAACAATTTTGGCGGCATTCTTAACCGCTTTTGCGCGCCACAATTTGTCTATAAAGAGATTGACATTCCATTGAGAACAATGGAACGCGATCCTATTTTCTGTAGCCGTCAAGATTCGCGTCTAGAAGCAGGTGAAATGACACGGAAAACGAAATGCAAATTGCTTTTCTTTTCGATTTGACCGGGTGTGCAGTGTAGCGCGCGATTTATCGAGAATTCCGTGTGCAAATACGTTCCGCGATGGCATCTGCAACTTTTCTCATACATACTTTTCGCGCATTGCAAACGGCACAGTTATACGTCGTCGCTTTCAAGAAATTTATCCTGTCGATTGAGGACGGAGCGGAACAACGTGCGAAGAAATCGTTTAAAAAATTTGATTTTGCATCACAAAAACTTTTTTAAGCTTTCGCGATTTTTTAATAATTTGTATGTTTAATAGTTTGTGTCATACGTCGACACATTATATTCTGTACTCCAGTATGTGCGCTCAATTAAAAATGTTTGAAAATTTAAATGAGTGAGCATCAATATTTTGAAATGTTAAAATACGCATAAATTGTGAATTCATAATTTTTACACTTCTTAAACTGGCTAATTACTTTATCGCTCTTAATGCGACATATGCTAATAAGTTAGTATAATTAATGCGTGACGGGTCATTCTAATAATTAATCCCTCTTTATAACAAGATTCGCTTACTCGTTAAAATCTTTTGTACGCCCATAACATAAAGTATTACATGTATATGACACGATCGTTGTATCTATATCTGTTATCCTTCCCACACAATAATTAAATATTTACAATTTTACACGCACAATTATCTCCGAATTATTATTATTATTTATAACCACCATTATACTTTAAATTATAAATTGCTGCCTCATTAATTCATAATTTTAATATTAACATCAATTATGCACCAGATACTTGCATCTAGTATCGTTCTCGATAAAGTTATAACAATATAGTTTGGCCGACGATAGTAATTTCGCATCCCACGAACCGCGTGAACAGTGTACCTTACACGGATCGATTCTTTCATTATATTGCCGCATAAGTATATCATACACATAGCGCGCGCGCGAGCGCGAGCGCGTTCGTCATACACCCCCTACGTATAAACATATATAGGCCTTATAAATGCAGGTATGACGTACGTATGATTTACCTGCGCAAGATGGTTTTTTAGACAATATGGATTTTCGCTCGTTGACGCAGCGAGTCGACGAAGCGCAACGATCGCAGCGCAATTATAACTATCGATTCCGCTGCTATTTATACCGGTAGTCATCCAATGCCTCCGTATTAAAAGACCGTCTCATTTTTTAAATCAGGCAAAGTTTACTTTAACTTTCAACCGGCAGGAAATACCTATCGACCAATTCCCGCCATATCATCACACGCAGGAAGCATCTACCATTACACGTTCGTAATATTATTTCGTGTCTCTTGTATCTCCGCGACAGATCCACTTATCCTAGCACTCACCCTGCGAATAGATCGGGAATTCCCCGTCGCTGTGGCTGTGGGTGAGCATACCCGTAGAATAAAACTGCCACAGGGCGCGTTTTCTGCTCTCCTCCGACGTACCCGCGAGGACCTCGTCGTCGTCGGCGAGGCCCAACAAACTCACCACTTCCGAGAGCGACAGGTTGGCGCAGCGACTGCTCACCGAGGTAAGCCACACACGATAGCGAAAGACGACTTAAAGCGTAAACGACCGCGCCACGCTTATCGGCTCGACCTTCTCATCCCACTGTTAATGTAAGCCGACGCAGCTGCGGCACTCTTACACAAACACACACACAACATGCGCACACATAAACAATAAAAAGATGAAAACAGTCTGTTTAAATTCTCAGCCTAAATACGCAGGATCTTTAAACGAATTTTGAATGAATGACGCAGTTTAGCATTCTCGGTCCCTCGAATCTTCTCAGAATCGTTTTGTTTGTGTGTGCGATTCTTTCATTGTCCCGAGTCTCGTTATGATCGAATTACAGTGACACTCGACTCCAACATAAGTACCGTTCTTTTCAATGTCGCCGTTTCGCAGGGAAACAGCCGACAATGGCGATGGCACGACGATGGATCGGTAGCACCTTGAGAAATTGAAGAGGAAAAAAAAAAGATGTCGGGACATTTTCACGTATCGGAAGAAAGTCGAGGCGTCGATAAATTTCTCTCCCACGCGCAGAATTGAGACTATAATTTATTTTAACAAGATCGGCAATTTCTCGGTTTCCCCAGCCCCTATATCCATCTTCTTTTCTATTTCTCTCCGACCTTATTTTTCTTTTCTTTACATGTTGAGATACTTGGCTGGAAAATTGCAAGCCAAATATCTCACTTTTGAAAAATGTGGCAATACGAATCGAATACCCGTAACAAGCGATACTCGATATGGCGACGTTTGACCCCGTACAATTATCTAACCGAACGGGCACATATTAAATGGCGATTGAAAGCCTGCTTTTGATGGCTGTCATTAGTTGTTAGATAGCAAATCAATCCGAATGCATATAATTAACGCATAATTTCGATTTCAAATTATTATTTGAAATGATATCGTCGATGAATATTCATGAAATAAAGCTTTATATCCGGCCGTGCAAATGACATTGAAACAGAAAATATTGACGCGAAAATTATTAATGGTTTATTCATTGTTAAGATTCTTTTGTAAGTCCGTGAAAAAAAATGTCGCTAATGGACCATTTCTTTGCTCAAATTAAAATAAAATTTAAATTATTTCTTATTTTTTTAGGTAATATATTTCTTATCGTTTTTTATTACTTAATTCAAATTTTATCATTAATAATATAATCTGATATAATTGATCATTTATTATTCTCTTTTACACATTATCATTAAAAACAAACGTTTTATACTCTTTTTCGGTATTTTTAAAAGAAACATTTTATTATGTCGTCTTAAATGACAATGTAATATGCCAATACGAAATTATCTCTCTACAGAAACCATTCAATTTTCAATTAAAACACGTGTATTTCTCGCTACTTCTCGTGTAGCTAATGAAACTTTTAACAAATCGATGCGAATGCTTCCACGTCGCGACGGAGATTGAAGAGGAAAGATGCGCCGCCGTCAAAATATCGCATCGGTTATTCTGATTCATCAAATAAAAACCAACTCTGTCTACACAACGCGGTCGACGGTCGACTGTTTCTGTATGTGTAAAATTAACACGACGCTATTTATACGTCAAAGCGCGCCAGGTTGATCGATAGTTCGCGGACTGGAAGGGTCCAACGAGAAATTGAACCGCGCCTTTGTTGGCGGAGAGAGACGAACACATCTTCTTCAGACAAATCGAAAATCCGATGCTAATAGCGATCTCCAATTGTTCCCTACGTTTAATTTCAATTCGTGGCTTTGTCCTGTCTTTTCTCGATAACATTGACTATTCCAATTTATCGGCTGCAATACCGATTGCTTTCCATCTATTTTTTACCGATTTTGTCTGTACCTTATAAAGGAAAGTCGCAGCTATATGGTGTATTGAATTTTATTCAATAGTCGTTATTTTTAATTATTAAATTTTGAAGAGAGTTATTAGATAAATTGACGGATAGCACGCGCAAAATGGAAATACGTTATCAAAAAGATGATTATCCGATTTATAGCACCATGTCAGCAAATATATTTTATGGAAAATCTCCAAAAGCGTCTTACTAAGCGCGCATATCGAGAATACAATCGTTATCGAATCTCGAGCTCACCACAATTTTAACGAGCTCTTTTACGTTGACGATAATTATGAAATCAAACATAATTATAATTTCATCTATTCTTTCTGTGGTCCATTAATAACGTATGAACGTAAAGTCTGCTCCAGATACTTGGTTCACATTGAAATTCAGAACGTTCGATCCTATCGCGCGTGACGACGTAAGTGAAAAGAATTTTCGTGTCATTTCTCGCGGATATTATCGACGCCTCGACTCTCGCGATTCCACGATCCTATACGTTGATCACTGAAATTCTTGGCGGTTTGAATAAGATGCGATCGCGTATTTACCAACCACTTCCGTATCCTTAGACGGTGGCCGAGCGCAATTGTCCTCGATCTATCATCGTTACCATCGCTCTCTCCGCCGCAGCATCCGCGAGAGAATCCTGTTCCCTTGTTTCCTTCAATCGACTTTACCGATCACGAACCGTTTCCTTCCTTCGCGAACACCACCGTCGAATATGCACCAAACTAATCTCCCGAAATTCACCCACGTCGAACGATCGCTCGCGTGATCGTCGTGACCGACGTTCTATCGCCGCGCGACGTTCACAGGAACCGGAAACGCGAGACGACCGATCGCGAGAACGATCGCGAATCCAATAGAGCAAACGTCGGGGAAACGTCGAGCGTTGGGATGAGGAAACGTGCGTCCTACGTGCGACGGAGCGGGAAGGACCTTTCGTCCAGGACGGGTTCGATGCGCGCACTGGGGATGAGAGAGAACTGCTCGGGAGCAACCCGGCACTGAAGAGAGAGGGTGGCTTCGAGTTGGGCGTGAGTGAGAGAGAAAGTACGAGAGAGATAGCGCATCGACCCGTCAAGTGGAGAAACGGAGAGCGAGGGCGGCCAAACGGCGCAAGCTTAAGCTCGGCTACCGGGCTTCGAAATACGCATAACGGATGCCCGCCCGCCCGCTCTCACTGTGTACACTGTGTACGCAATCGTTAACTGTCCTAAATAGCGTATTAAAACTGCTTTTATCGGGAACAAAAATCTCTTCTATTGGCGTGTGTATCGCGCAGCTGTGCTGAAAAATTCACGAGTTACGATACGAACTTAAATCCTCGATATTCCGATCAAATTTTGTCTAACAAGGCTTTTCGATAAAAGGGTGCGATAAAAGAAATCGTCGCTCTCGGAAGTAAGGGGAGCTTTCTCGAGGCAATGACACAAATTTCAATCGTCTTACATTTTTTTGTATCAATCCACTAAAAACATTCTAGTTCAAAACGGACAAATCAGAAAAATCTTGTACACTGTTAAACTCGTAGTGTTCAATTATAATCAATTTGAGTCATTTTTAACTATTCCATAGTTCGCCACTGCTCCTATTCAAAATTTCATTAATTTTGACTAACGTGAAAATTAAATTAGATAAGTTAACAACATATTGAGTAAGGCTTATTCAATATATCGCTAATTTTATCTCATTGTTTTAGTCAAATTAACCGAATATTCAATAGGAGCACTGGCAACCCCATAGGAGTTTACAATGTAGAATTGATCAAATATTCAGTTATTATAATAGAAATTCTGGTTACTATAAGTTATAAAGTATTAAATTCTATTATAATAACCAGAAGTTCTATTATAATAAGCAAAATATTTGATCAATCCTACAAGATACATATAAAAAAAGTATTTTACATTCAAAGTGATTTTTTCTATAATTTCACATTCTAAGCTTACTATTTTACAGCAAATATATTCCTCTTTTAATAAAGTTTTAAAAATATTTTTTTGTCTCTTAAATACTCTTTATACTGTTTTTCTCTTGATTCCAGAGAAATCCTTTTGAGATAAATATAAGAGTAAAATCCTCTAAGCTTTAAGAATTCCACGTACATCAAAATTATTTTTTCGGAGTACATATTTTCTGATTCGTCCGTTTTTTAACCAGAATTTTTTTTCAGTGTCAAAATATGTTTTTCCAACGCTATCTTTGCCACGTTTTGAAGAAAAACCGTTTCTACCCTCTGCCTCGATTGCTTGAGTTTGCAGTAGAAGATCGCAAACAACAGATATGAGCAAGACTAACACGAATTACTCCAAGATTAAGACATTCATATTACATTGTGCCGTAGCGCGGGACTTGGAGCGTCGAGGGATTCAATCGGCTATGCAGATTCATCTCACAGTCACGACAGTGTCCTCTCATATGGAATATCGCACAATCCTCTTATCGGCGTCGTGTACGAACTGGATACTTCCTACTTTACTTGTGCAGGCTCGCGTGCAACACGCGAATCTACTCTACCGCGATGCGTCGATTACGGTTTAGCCGAATCGCGCCGTTACACGCCACGCTCTACGCCCGGACTTTTCGGATGCCTGCAAGAGACGGATCAAGGTCAAGGCTGTTCCTTTCAGAACGGTGGAGTAATCGGTGGGTGGCGGCGGAATTTACGACCGTTTCGACGCCCCCGCATTTCACCCCTCGACATTACTTATCGACTGCCGTAGCCCCCGAGTTACTAAAATCAGAATCGTATCGTTCATCCGCTCGCTTTAAAATCCGAGAGTCGGGAAACGCGGAAACATCTTGAATTTATGATGGGATCTGCGAATACGAGGAGGAGCAAAAAGGAAGATCAGCGACAGCTGGATTTCGTCAGAATAATAATGACGAATGTGGATGAATACGGCACGCAAGAATGATGATGTGTTTTTTTTTAGTTTCCCTAGTTTTTACGTACTGCGCCAAAAGCTGTTTATTCTCTGAATATTTTCCGAGTGGAAATTTTTCCGAGCGCCACAGTTGAAGCAAAATAGACATTTCAGCATTAATAACGAGCTGTTCTATTCTAAATTCCGACATTTCTGACAAATTCTAGAGTATTTGAAGAAATCTTTGATAAAATCTCTGATTTTGCTCAACAATTCAATCATGGGAAACCTATTTGAACGTACATCTCTCCAATATTCTTTTCATGATCATCCATTGGATCGTTAAATAAAAAGTGCGAACTGAAAAATTTTGTTGGATTTTTCTGAGCGCGGAATCAAAATTAGATAAATAAAAAATGTTTAAAATAATTCACTTTTAAATATTTTTGTCGCAATCTCATAAATTGTCAATAAACGCAAAATCAGGATTGTTTAAATATACATTTAAAAAGCGTTCTACAAATATATTTCTATCTAGTCGTTCAATAAGTGAATAATGGAATACGAAGTTGAAGATTTAATTAGGAATATTTCCGATGACTTCAAAAATATTTTCATATTTTCGTACGTCTATATTTTTATCACGAACTGTTTCGTAGTTCAGTAAAAAACGCGAAATTATAGTTGATCGAAAATATTTTTCATACATTATTAATACAGAATAGGATAATATTATATTAATATATGTAAATAAATCTATCACTCACCGATATCGCCGTTAATTTGCTTGATTGGCTCCTTTTCTGCAGCTTCACTTGCAACAGTCTTCGTAGTCTCCTCCACTAAAAAAAAACATATGATTTTTGCATTAATATTGTACATATGTAAACAAAAACCAAAGAAAAAGATCTTACAAGGCGCCAAATATCAAAATTATTATTTCTTGAGTAAGAAATTTCAACAATATAAAAATATGTTAAATAAAATCGAAAACAAGCATGAAAAATTTTTAAACTCGTATAATTAAAACTATTATTTTTGTCATTTTCTCACTTTTGCTAACACGTCTAAATTAATACAGATATATATTATATTATCAGATATAAAAATTTATATGTATATAAATTTAGCTTGTGATTCTCATCGGTATAATAATTATGTAAATATTCACGTAACATATTTCAAATATAATGCAAAAATTATGCAGGTTTGTTACTATTCAAATTTATAAACTGGTACTAATCAGTGCAGTTCCTCTGAGGAATTAACTTCATATAGTGTCCTCTATGGAGAGTGATATGTATCACAAGAGGAAAATATTATTAATAATTTTACAATGTTGTACAACTTTTTCATTTTACATATCTACAATTACTAAGTTTCGTTATCATAATTAGAATTTTTGTTTAAAAACAAGTATTCCTTGATAAAATATTTGATGTGAAATATGTTACCATCATATCAGCAGGCAACTGCAATCGCGATAATACCAACCGCCACGTATACAAATCTTTATACAATATACATATAAATATAAAATATATATATATATATATATATATATATATATATATATACATATGTATATTTCACAGAGAGATAATTCAAATTGTATTATATATAGTACATTTACGCATGCGTCAAGTTAACTCTTTGAGGTAAGGAAAAAAAACCTATGTTGCTACCATGTTCTAGTAGCACTCGTAATTTTTTGAGATAGTATAAAAAAATATCCCACCATGCATATTTACGTATCAAAAAGGTGGGACACTTATAATTCTGCCATGTCTCAAAGAGTTAAAACATTTGTAATAAATCTTCTTTTTAAATTGTACCCAATGGCAATTATTGCTCGAAATTCACATATGGGAGTAAATTTTTGTATTTTTTAATGAAAATTTCGATTTGCAATAATGTTAACAATCAAAATGTATAAAATATATCATCAGAATTGTATGAATCATTATATAGAATTTACAATATTTGAGAAATCCTAAAAATATCAATTCCAAAATAAAAGAAAGTGATATTGCAACGAACAATGCAATAAAATACCAAGAGAAACTCGTTATATTTTACTTTTTAAAACATATATATACATATATATATATATATATATATATATATATATATATATATATATATCTTAGCCTCTGATTCGCTTGCAACAGGTCAGAACGTTTAGAATATTTCGTGAGCTACGTAAGAAATATCTTGATGAAGAAAGAAAGATAGCAAGATTCTCGAATAGAAAATGTTTCATTGCAGAAAAATGCAGAAATTATTTCACATAAATGGAACAAACATGAAAAAGTGCAATCTAATTTTTCTCGATTAAAAATATTTAATGTAATAATTCTTAAAAAGAAATTAATTCAATCGAATTAAAATGTTAAAAATTAGAAAAGAAATAAAATAAAATGTAGTTATATAGACATAATATAAACTTTCTGAGAGAAGTGCATTAATATCTTTTAAGATACATCTGGAGTAAGTATTTTATCTATTATGATCAATCATCGCGTGTACTGATAGCGTCAGGCTGATTCAGACGCTTTTTAATCTACTGTATATATATTTACTAACGCCTTATGTATCAGCGAAGATATCAGTGGACAACTAATTCTTAACTTGTTCAAAATCGAAAATGCATTGAAATCAACCTTTGCTCCGTATATGCAGTTCGAAAACTCGTATGTTGCAAGTAAATATTCTACCGTAGTAATTATCGACTGTATCTCGTTTAACTCGTGTTAAATAAAGATCGCAAGTCGAAAGTTCAGTCGAAAGTTGTTCGTGCCTTCTAAACACGCCGTTCATTTTTGCACTCATTTCAGAGACTTAATATACCAACATCCGCTTTTCCCAAGAAATTATTTTTTCAGAATTGAAAAGATTAAATCAAGACATACATTTCTAACAATAAATACGTAAAATAGTGGATTAAATCATTGTTTCATTATAAAATCAGATATTTTTTAAATGAAGTTTACGCCAAGAACTCGTCAATTTTTATCGCTCGAACGACTCATCAATTTTTATCATTCTCGAGCACAAATTATGTAAAATATGTCAGGAAAAATTTTTAATATTTCCAGAAACAGAAATAAAATTTACACGCGCGTATCTAGTATCAATATTTAATGAGTTACTTATTATAACCCGTGCAATTGACGATCTATATTGAAAATTACGGTTACAAAAATAATTCTTTTTTTTTTCAAGGAATAGTAATAAATTCAATATTGAAAATAAAAATTTAGTCACATCCCACTCTTTACGTAATACCGCCTGTTTACATAACAATTTACATAACAATTTACATGTCGAGTTGCTCGGGGCCGTCGATTAACGAGGCAAAGCTTCATTGTCGTAACTCCGCTCGAAATGTCAAATCTGCCGAGTCGGAGAAAGATATCATTAAAAAAAAAAAAAAATATCACTCTCGACCGAAACTTTCGCGGCACGAGGGAACGGCGCCGGGGAGTCGCGGCGTCTCGCTACACACCTGTCCGGCATGCAGCTCCTCCGTGCCACTTGTTGCATGGCCACGCTCGACGCACTTGCATTTAAATAAAACGGCTGGCGAAAACTGGAGCGCGCGCGCGCGGCCACGCCGCTACGAGAGGGGTAACTCTACGTACCAGGACGGCCGGACGGGTCCTCGTCCCTCGGGGCCCCGGATTCCGGGATGGTCGGCTGTCGTCCGGACGCGGCGCCGGCCGCCGTGTCGTCCGGCACCAGCGCCGAGTCGCGCGGTTCGGCCATTTTCGGATTAACTCCCGGCACGCGTTGTCAAATCCGCACGGCACGGTACACGGCGCGGCGCGACGCGACGCGTACGCGGCGGCCACTTACCTCGTCGTGCTGGCCGCGCGTTCGAGCCCGGGCCCCTTTTTCGAAACTTCCACGCACGCCAGGCCCGCCGCGACACTGCTGGCGCGCCGCGGCCGGCGCCAGATGGCGCCACCGGCCGGCGTCGCGTCCGTTCGACATCTTGCGGGTAGATTCGAACGGCCGACGGCCCCTTCGTACCGATCATCCGATCGACCTGGGCGACGCGCGACGACGAATTCGCCCCGCCGACTTGATTTGTCGATCACGATTAATTACGCGCGAAATTATATTTGCGCGGGTAGCAGACTGCCGAATTTCCGAAAATCCGCGTCGGCAATACGAATACGCGCTTCCGCCATTTTTTATCGTGTCGTTCGACGTTCGCGACGAGACGCGATAGCCGCCGGTTGCGAGTACCGAAATCGTGTCCCGGCGGGCCGATTGATATATCAAAACGATCGTCGTCACTCAATCCGGCACTTCCGATACTTTTCTGTACGCGAGATTCACTTTGGCGGGTAAAAAGATGCGATCAACGCGGAGCGGTCGAGAGACACGTACGCGACCCGACGAGTTCCGACCGCAAAACTGCCGCGAAGTTGGCGCGGACTGATCACGTGACGTCGTGGCTTCTAGAAGATTTTGAAAATTTCTAATATACATTATCGCGCAATAATGAATCAAATATGCGTTTTAAGATTTTATTTACAGCCAAACTGTGAAAAGAAAATTGCCAGCAGTCTGCAAGCAGATCAAACAATTGCAGATTTTTATAATTTGAGGCTATTAGATGCGACTTTATTTGAGAGTCTTTAGAATGCGCGCGAAACATACATCGCGTCATATGACGTCATGTCATGTCACATTAGATCATGTTTCGTAAACGCACTTCATACGGCAAAAAGAGTACAAATTTAATTTCATAACGTCTCATAAGGCGACAATTTCGTCATAAACTCCACGAGATTGTAGCGTTACTCGCTTTTCGACAAATTATCGATCTCGATAAATTAATGCAATACTATTTATGCGATGACATGCAATGACATGTATCACGAAAAATATGCAAGAAATTAAGGAAATCAAGAATACAATAATGTCTCTCGCCAAATATAAAGTGCGAGATACACTGGTCTTTATCTGCAATAATGAGAGAAATAAATAATAATGCAACAATGTGTAAAATAAGTAATAATCGGGATTATCACTTATATTCATTTTATCGATTAGAATACATACAATGATAAAATGAAATCAGATAAATTCTGTATAGTTATGATATTATTCATTAATAATTATTTTTATCATATGTTGCTGGCAAGACGTAAACAAAAACACAATCAAATCTGTGAAAATATGATGATGTAGAAACTAAAGCTCGTAATACTATTCGATTTAAAAGCCGAAGAACCAAAGTCCCGACAGCAAACTGCAAACTGCGATCCACTTGACGCTAAATGCAGCAAAGCATTCCTCTTCTCTTTCCTTTCAAGAAGGAAAGAAGGAAAAAGAACGATTCGAAGTATTTGTAGCATCAAGTGGACTGCATAGTGATCGATTTCCACTTTAAAGCTCACGAAATGTGAATTGCGCGAAATGGCTTGGCGTATGTGTGTGACGATATTCGAACAGATATAGTCACGATATTCGAAATATCGGAATAATATATTAACGATTTTAGAAGGATTTTCGTTATCACGTTTGGATATAAATCGAGTAAAGAGATTTTCTTTGATTTCTATTGTACGTCGTGCTAGCAGAGCTCGAAAATGTGGCATGATGATATTTTGGCAATAGAGATTAAACATCTCCAACGCAGATTCTGTCCCTTCGATTTTTATCATCAATATATCATTGTATTATAACCCAGCACAATAACACAAATGTAGTAATTACACAACATAAATGTAATAGTTACATTACATCTAACATTTACATCTATGTTATGTAACTGCTACATTTGTGTTTGCTGGGAATTGTATGCACGAGCCTAATAGTGTTAATAATCTACTATAATTCCTGCTTAACGTCAAGCTGCAAGAGACACGAAACAGTACTCCTCATATAACTATTCTCATCATAATTATTTCAATATCTCAAATACACAAGTCTGTAACCCAAATATCGATCAGATGCAAAATTATCTTGCACGATTAAAATTTGAGAACCGATTTCAATACTTTCTGCTATTTTGACTCGCCAAACCTACATTACGCGCATAATTTATCGCCAGAAATGTTGAATTTAATGTCGTATGATTAGAATTGATTTAAAAAGGAAATACCTCAAACGCTTAACGAGAATTCCCAAAATATCATGCAAATTAATTATATTATAATTCAGATTTAATTCATTATGTTTTATATCGATTGCCAAGAATATCGCACGTGAATTATTGTCAAGATTATCGAATGCAGCATCAAATGCCTGTTAATCGCCATTAATCATATCGCATGTCAATTTCTACATTCAAGCCACGATTAGCTATAATATCATTTAAATCATGAAGGATTCTCCCGAAGCGAGCTGGAAATACCCTAGAAATGCCTCATTCTTTCAAGAATTTTCCCTCAACATAAAAATTCGAACGCGACAGTCAATTTCATTATCGATTATCTCAATATTTCGAATTTCTCAATCTATCCGAATATCATCGTAAGCGAGGCCATTTTGTGCAGTTTTCGCGTTTTTTTTTTTGGCGGGTAGGCTCGCTAGCCTCGTAGACCCGTTAGGTAGACTCATTTCACAATCGATCGCGATCCACCCCGAGAATCGCAATCTGATTGGCCCGTCGCGTCGTCATTCGAGAATCGCAGGCGTTTCAAATCCAGTCTACGGAACGCGTCGCGCGCGGCACTTCGGGCTCGGGAAGTCGTTCCGTATTTTCGGCGATTTCGGCTCGCCGAGGACGAGCCTCGCGCGTGAGCGTCGTCGGGAGTGCCGGGAGTAACGTCGCGCGTTCGCGAGCGTGTTCGCGGCACTCGAGCCACCACCGAGAGCGACGAGTCGCGAAGTCCCGCTGGAGAGCCGGTCGTCGGGAGCAAATCACAGCAAGGAGTAACCTCCCAAGTAGAGCAAGAGGTCACAAGGATGTCAAAATGACATCAAAACGACGAAGCGTCACGCCCGACCGTCAGATCGCAATCTTAACCATTAACCATCATCGGGACCCCCCTTAACCGTCGTTTACTTCTTTCGCGTCTGCAATTGCATTTTCTATTTCCAATCGCGAATGGCGACGGAGCGGGTTCCTAATTAGGCTACCCCGGTATCCGTGGCGCTTTCAAACCGCCGCGAGTAGATTTCACGCGCGCGACCGGTCCGAAAGTGCCGCGTGAAGTTGGGAGCCGTGCACACATCAACAGTCGTCGAACTTGATATCGCGAAATATTCGGGCATTCCGTCACGCAACCGCGACACTCTCGATCGGGCGACAATAACTCCGATTCGAGCGATCGGATCCGCTCCGTACTTCCGCGAGAGTGGAACTCGCGCGCGAGCTGTCGCGAGTGCCGAGTAAAGTGTAGTGCAATGAAAGTGGATGAAAATGCGTAATGCGGTGCATAATAAAGTGTATGATGTGATATGTAGTGCGTCGTGAGATGCCAGGTGTTGGCTGCCACGATCGGATACTTCGCTGGATCTCTCCTTTCGAGTACAAAGGAGCAAGTGATAGAGGTAAACGACTACAGCGACGCGGGATGGCGTTAATCGGAGCCGTGGGACATCGACGCGGAGCCGCCGCAACGAGATGGTAAGTGCTGTTTACTGTATTACCGACGAAACGCTTGTTAGCCGCTGCGGATAACGACATAACCTCTTCGCAGCGACTCGTTTCGCAAATTCGAATGAAAGGTTGCGATAGATGGCGTCACCATAATCTTTCCGTGTCAGGAATTGATTCTTTTCGCAAACTTTAGTAGGATATCAAGCGACCGATTTAAGTATACTTTCGAAAATTGTTAATGATACGTTGGATCATATAAATTGAAATAAGTGCAGAAATTATGGGAAACGTGGCTGCTGGGTTAAGTTCTTATCGAGTATTGTAATGTAATTAAAACATGTAAAATGATACATGGGGCAGAGTACTTGATATTATAATAAATTATTTAAATAATATGAATGTAAATATAAACTATCAATGATAATGATAATTCTGAGTTTGAATTGAAATAGATGCAAAAATTATGGGAAACGTGGTTGCTAGATTAAATTCTAATCGAGTTGTAACTAAACATATAAAATAACACATGGCAGAGTACTTGATATTATAATAAATTATTTAAATAATATGAATATAAATATAAACTATTAATGATAATGATAATACAATTTGGAGTTTGAATTGAAATAAATGCAGAAATTATGGAAAATGTGACTGCTAGATAAAATTCTTATAGAGTTGTATTGTAATTAAAACATGTAAAATAATACACGACAAAGTACATGATGTTATGATAAATTATTTTTTAATTACGAATATAAATACTATTAATAGTGATAATACAATTCGGAGATGCAACAAATAAAAATTTCTGTGATGATAATACCCATCTATATCAATCACGACATACAGCTTACATAAAAGAAAAATAGAGACGTATAAAAAGATATTTATTTATCGTGTTTCAAAATTATGATTCATATATTTTACGAAATATTACCTACGGAAAGTTATGCGTTCTTTACAGAACCTTTCACGATTTTAACATCGTCCACAGGTCGATCATTCTTATCCGTCTCAACTAGTCCGATTCTTTTCACTATTGCCATGCCAGAATAAACTCTACCTGTTAAATACAGAAAAAGAGTGAAAATATTTATATGTAATAAACAGTTACAACAATTACATCATAAGTAGATGCAGCTAATTTGTCGTAACTTACCAAATATACTATGCTTTCCATCCAGCCATTGAGTAGGTGCAAGCGTTATGAAAAACTGCGATCCATTTGTATCTGGCCCAGAGTTTGCCATTGATAATATTCCAGCACCTATACAAATTTTAATATCAGGTAATTTAAGTACTTGCATTATGTCTATTTCTATCAACGCAGATTAACTTTAATCTCGATTTAACTTTCCAACAGCACAAAACTTTAGCAGTTACATTATAGCAATGTTGCAGCAATATTGTTACAATGTAACTTCAAGTTTTGTGCTGTATGGGTTACTTTTTATCTCTTTCTAGTTCCAAGAATAGGAAAAGGATAAAAAGTAAGTTAAACTGAGATTGAAGTTAATCTGCTTCTTGGTAAAAATGGACATTAGTCTTAAGAATTAGAAAAAAAGATGAAAAGTAAGTTAAACCGAGATTAAAAGTTAATCTGCATTGATAGAAATGGACATTAAAGCAACGTTATTAATCATTTATCCAAAAATTACCTGTGTGTTTTAAGTCGTCGTGTATCTCGTCATCAAAACATTCACCGTAAATCGACATTCCACCTTTCCCTGTCCCAGTAGGATCTCCAGCTAAAAACGAAATCGTTGCGAGTGAGATATTCTGTAAGACTGTTGCATTATCTTTACAAGCTTCTAGTGCATTACTTTGAATCATAAAGTCACGGATGACCCTGTGAAACTTGGTGCCGTTGTAATATCCACGTCGCGTGAGCTCGGCGAAGTTTCTGCACGTGATAGGGGCATGTTTCCAATACAGCTCGAGAGTTATTTCACCCATCCTGAGGATTAGACTCGATTAGCGGTGCACAGGGAGTGAGTTTTAAGTTAGGAAACAAGCGAGGCACTCACGTGGTCTCGAAGACGACGAAGGGTGGCTGCCAATGTTTATCCGGTACTCCGGATATATTGGCGAGGCACATTGTGGACTGTATCTTAAAGCCTTTTGTTAAAACCGATTAAACAGCGAGCCACCAGACGATTATCGCGTTTGTCGAGTTTGTTCCTTTGTTTATCTCATGAGAACTTTTCGTACAAAACCGGCAATCACACGTGACGTGCGGTGATGAGACGTTGGAAGTCTACCAACACAGGCATACAAAACTAGAGTATACGTGAGAGCACGTGAACGCCATCTGCTTCATGCGTAGGATACACGTTAACAAAGCAATAATAATATGAATTCAATGAAAATGTAAAAACGTGATAAATGTATACTCGGGCAAATCATATAAATGAGGACCTTCGCACATTGGGCTGATTCACCGCAGTGTCATACCTTAATTGTCCTGGCGGCACAGCCAGTTTCCACACGTGCCGGAACAAGTTAACCTGCCTGAAAATATGTTCTCGCCAAGAGACTCCGGTAAATCAGATTACATTAGTTTAAATATTCACGATAGCGGGTCGTTTGCACGAGGCACTTCGCGCAGTTTATGGAGGGTACGTATATCGTCGATGATAAATATCGCAAGCATATTGTTGTCTCGCGATTCAGATTGCCATACAGTTAGCCCTCATTCGACTACTGGTCTGTCTCTTTCAGCAATGGAACCAGCTGTCCAGGTTCCAAAGAAATATCCTATACTTTGCAATAATCACAGTTTTACTTGTAATATTTTATCTCCTGCCTAGTGAAGCCAAAGCTGGTACCTCTGACAATGAGGTAGATTATAGTAATGTAGAAGTTGTACAAGAAACTGCCAAGTACGAGAAGGTATGCAGCAGCGTCTCGACGAGCGCTCTTGATTCTGTGATAAGACATGATAAGATGTCAAAACCCCTTTTATTCCGCAGGCAGTAGAGGAAGTTGTTGTAGATAATGACGAACAGGGTGCTGGACCTGGTGACGTAATTGAGGAGCCTGAGTTCCAACCAGAAATTAATCAGGTTGACGATGATCAAATTGGCGAACCTCCACAGCCAAAGCCAAACATCCTGAAATTTAGTGGTAGATTATAATTCGTGAATTAGTGATATGATAAATTAGATTAGAAATAGTGATATGATTATTAGATTAGATTACAACACGAGGCATAAATTATAATACTTGGGACTTTTAGGTCCGCAAAATAGTAGGCAGGAGGCTGTTGTAGCTGCATTTAAGCATTCCTGGAATGGATATAAAAAGTATGCATGGGGTCACGATAATGTTAAACCGATATCAAAGAGATATCACGAATGGTTTGGCTTGGGCCTTACTATAGTTGATTCATTGGATACTATATATATAATGGGATTATATGATGGTGTGTATGCTTTAAAACATCTAACATTCATTAGTGGCGAAAGAAACAACAAGAAAGAATTTCTTACGTAATGTTTTAGAATATGCAAGAGCGAGGAAATGGGTGGAAGACAATTTAGTGTTTACAATGAATAGAGATGTTAATTTATTTGAAGTTACAATTAGAGTATTAGGTGGTTTACTAGCAGCGTATCATCTCTCTGGTGATATACTTTTTTTAAATAAGGCTGTAAGTATTAGGCCAGATATACAATTTCAGTTTTGGTTAGTTTCTAAAATTTCAAATGTGAATATTAATTTACCGATTTTATCCAAGATGGATTTAGGTGATCGCATGATGCCAGCGTTTTCTACCAGATCAGGTGTTCCGTATTCCGACGTGAATCTTGGTACTAGAAGTGCACACAGTCCGAAATGGGGTCCTGATAGTAGCACGAGTGAAGTTACTTCTATTCAATTAGAGTTTCGCGATCTTAGTCGTAGTACGGGACAACTTAAGTTTGAGGTAATTTAGTATCGGAGCGACTTTTGAAGCAATCTGTAACGGATATTTAATACGTGATTTTTTTCAGACTGCAGCGGCAAGGGTTTCCGAACATGTACATAAATTAGAAAAATATGATGGTTTAGTCCCGATTTTTATTAACGCTAATACCGGACAATTTCGAGAGTACGCTACAATTACGTTAGGAGCTCGCGGTGATAGTTACTACGAATACTTATTGAAACAATGGTTACAAACTGGAAAAACCATAAACTAGTTAGTATATTTCGTTATTGAAGCTGCAATTGTAAGGAATTATTCTTTAACGAGTCTGTATTGTTGATATTTTTAGCCTACGCGACGATTACTTGTTAGGCATTGCTGGAACGCAAAAGCATCTCGTTAAATATACTGCGGTCAATAAGTATTTATTCATTGCCGAGTTGGTCGGCGCGAATAAAGAAATTAAACCGAAAATGGTAAATAGCTTGAACATAAAAGCAATCTAAAATCAGTATATTACGCAAATTTGAATTGTAGGATCATCTCACATGCTACTTAGGAGGTACTTTAGCGTTAGGCGTGCATCATGGATTACCGCGGGAGCATATTGCTCTTGCGGAAGAACTTGTTAAGACTTGTTATCAAACATACGCAATCCAGCCAACGTTCCTCGCACCTGAAATTAGTTATTTTAATATACAAGTAAGTTTTAAAAATTAATCTCAATTCGGACGAAAGACTGAACGAAAAATCAATTTTTCATAGCATGGAAAAGAAATTCATAATTATCGTTATTATTTGTGGTTCTGTAGAGAATGGAGGGTGAAAATCAAATGGATATGTATGTAAAAACGAATGACGCTCATAATTTATTGAGGCCCGAGTTTGTCGAGAGTCTATTTTACATGTGGTATTTTACGGGGAATAAAACGTATCAAGATTGGGGTTGGCAGATATTTCAGGTGAGTGCTATCCTTCTTCCGGAATTTTATTGTAGAGCACAAGTCTAACGCAAGATGCATTTCGGCAGGCTTTCGAGAATTATACCAAAGTCGAAGCTGGCTATACGAGTATCGGTAACGTCCGAAATATTCAACACACTCGTCAGCAAGATATGACGGAAAGTTTCTGGTTCGCCGAAACTTTAAAATACTTGTATTTGTTATTTGATGACACTAGGCAATTGATAGATTTGGATAGGTGGGTATTCAATTCGGAGGGTCATCCGTTACCTATATACGAATCGTAACGCAGTAGAAGCAAAACCGTACATTCAGCAAGTTTTAAATTTCTCACACTTATTTCATAAAATTATTTTAATGCTCAATTATCCCAATTATTATACTCTTTCTTTAATGACTTAAACACTTCCTGTCCTTTCGCGGTTTCTCTAATTAATAGGGGATTATTAATTAGAGGAGATTCTTTCTTAAAAGAAGTCATTAATTTGTGAATTAAAAGATGCAATCAATTTTGTTCTAAAATTATGGCGATAGTTTTTCTCCATTCTAAAATTTCTCTTTAGTTTTTATTCTAATGATACATGCACAAAGCGAAAATGTCTTTTTTAATTCGTTTTCACTTTATAAATTACCATACAACAATAGGACAATGAGTGATAGAGAATGAAAAAAAAAAAGCTTAGTTTAGAAGAAAATAACTGAATAGAGGAAAGATAAAATGATGGAGATTGATTCTAAAGATTATAAGTAATTACAGATTAACTCTTGCTTTATTACTGGCGAAAAACGATTTTAAATAATAAACAAGTATGCAACATTAGCTGCGCCTACCAAAGTATCAGACCTACCTAAAATCTCAACTCAATAATAAATACTATTAAGTAGTATTTATATTTAGATTTTCAATTATCACGTTTGAGAATATGTATGTTGATTTTTTTCTTATAAGAATTTTTTTAGCACCCACTGTACTTACCTGTTTTTCGAAATTTTATAATCTTAGTTGTGTGTAATTGTAACGTCATTTTTAGGAGAAATACGTATTCACAGTACATTTAAAAAATGGATATTATTATTTAGTACTATCTTCACATTAAATTCGTACGTTGTAATATTACAAAACTAATCTAGTCTTCATCTATGAATAAATTTGAATAAATTACACACTACACTTGCAGTCTCCGATTATTATTAAGATCATTACTATATAAATACTTATATAATATTTAAATTTATATAAATATTTATATGAAATATAGGCTTTTTATGCTATTTGAAACGGCGCGGCAATGATTAAATCGCAATTTTGACAGACTTCTAATATTGTAAAATATAAAAAGTACTGCGCAAAAAATACTTTAATCATTTGCAACCTATGTTTTTTGTGATATTATTCGCATATAATATTTTAAGAAATTGTAACATATCGACATACGTCATCAGAAATAAATTAAGTGAATATGCAAAGATTGTAAAACAAACTCTGATTTAATCATCATGCGCTATCGAAATCATTCGCTACTACTTCTAGTTGTTTTGACACATTAAAGGAAAACGACTTCTTGAATTATTCTTCGTTTATAATAATCGCATCCTTGTATCACTGTCAAAAATTTGATATTATGTTGCTTTTGTTTCCAAATGGAGGATATATCCTACGACTACAAGTCCATTTTTATCTTATAAATTTACAAAATTACGAATAGATACAAATGTCGAAATGATTACCGCGATTAATACTAACAAGTGCACATCATTGACATTAACGTCAGTTTGTTAGGAAGACACGTAATGGTATAGTAAATTGTCATCTACAATATTGCTTGGGAATGCTTATGGACTAATAATTGACTTTTGCAATGTTTCAATGCGATTTATCCCATAATGGCAGTGAATATTTGCAAGTACTTGCTTTACTGAGAAGTGAACTTTAAAAATATAAATTAATTAATTACCCATGTGCATCTTATCTTTACTCATGCAGTCAATGCTCGATTAAATATGCGACAGTATCAAAAATTATGTGTGTATACATACATATATATATAATAATATATATATAATTATGAGCATCACACATACATTCGTACACATTTACAAAATTTTCTACACGCGCCATAGAATTTTTCTATCATATCTGTTCGTATATCACAAGGTATTCCAACGGCGCACAATACTTATTGTAATGTCAGATTCTAAATTTTGCGTCGAAGAGAGAGGCGCCTCGAGATCCCAAAATTGATCGAAATAGTCGTGCGAGACGCTACTTCTTCGGCTTATTACCTAACTAATGTCTATTTCTACAAATGCAGATAAATTTTAATCTCGAGTTAATTTACTTTTTATCTTTTTCTAGTTTCAATAATTAGAAAAAGATAAAAAGTAAATTAAACTGAGATTAAAGTTAATCTACGTTGGAAGAAATGGATATAAGGCTGTTAAGATCGTTCAACAATCTCAAACTATCGTGCAATCGCAACACTGTTGTGTAAAATAAATGCAATTGATCAGACACTCGTCATTTGGGTCGTTGGGCGATTTCTTCCTCTTCGTCTCGATACCGTTCTTCTCGACTTTCGGCTCCAATTCCGGTATAGGTAATGTCGTTTGCACGATCGGCACCGCTTCTTCTATCGCGTCGGCATCGGGGTTCGCGGTCGGTGAAACCACGGATTTCATTGGTTGTGACGTTAGAGGAGTTACATTAATCTTCCCCAATCTTGCATCGTCCAGCACATCGAAACCTGTTGTGGATATCGATGCCTGCGCCGGTGATGATGGGTCACTAGGGGACATTATCACGCTGAAACAAACGGGATATATTTTTCAATGTAGTCCAATTCACTTCGCTTACGGCTGAAAACAAAGATTCTTGAAGTTGAAAAAAATCAACTCAAGACTAATTGACTTTCTGAGATTCTGCAAGAGCGAGTTGGATCGCTATTTGCGTCGAAGCTTTCGATTTTCGATTATTAGAAACATTTATGTCCATTTCTACCAAGCGGATTAACTTTAATTTACTTTTCGTAGGATTAAAAAATTCGTAGGATTAAAAAAAAGAAAGTAGAAAGTAAGTTAAACCGAGTTTAAAGTTGATCTGCGCCGGTAGAAGTTGACATTAGTATGTTAGGTTTTTATAGAACAATTAACATTAATTAGAGAACAGTTTCATTTAAATAAGTCTGTAGATTCGCTGGGCTATAGATGATAAATAGTGGGAGGATTTCTTCCGGGTATTACGGAATTCGGGAAGAGAGTACAACTTCCCGGATCCTCGGGAAGGAAACCTACCACTTAGTCTTCTTGCAAGGATGCGTTCGAGTCCTTTCCTCCGCGGTTAAGGTGGAATAAAATGATACTTGCTTCATTTCGAAAGTCTCGTTATGTCAAATGTCTGTAACTTTATCGTAGCACTTTGTCTTGGAAACACTATACCTCCGTCACATTGCTATGCAGTCGAGGTGATGTAACTCTTATCTAGTTCGTCTAATCTAATCATTTCGCATTCTTATTAGTTCTAGACATAAAGAGTAACTGCAGGAGGAATTCTTCTCCTTTCAGGAACATCCCCGGCTGTCACATGTACGTTTATGATTCCACGTCTAAATATACGCTCGTTGATATACACATTTTGTTTCTGTAAACATTCGTACAAATCTCCCGTCATAAAAGACTTATTACGATTACGTATGTAATCTATGTCGCATCTGGTACATCATTCGCGCCGATTACGTCCCAATTGATCAAGTCTCGAGCACGTGGAGTGCATTAGCGGACTGAATACCGTCGGAATTCTGTCAGCTAATAGAAGCTAATGAACGTCAACTAGATATATGTTGCATACGTATCATCGATCAAAATCTAATTAGTAACTGAATATAATTAATTACTCTTGAAAAATATTTCTCTTAAATCCATCCTTCTCTCTTTTAAAAAAAAAATATTATAAATCTTAAAAAATATTTTATCCTCTGTGAAGATTTTGTTAAAAATAATGTATATATGCGTCATTTTTTATCATTTAATTTTATATAAAAATGTAAAATATGTCAAGCTTACAACTCATTCGAAATGCGATTTTTATAAAAATACAATTTAAAAAAATCAATTAAATCAAAATTAATTAATAATTTTAAAAAATTGTATTTTTATATAAAAAAAACCAATTCGAATGAGTTGTAAGATTGACATATTTTACATTTTTACAAATTAAATTTAAAAATCAATGAAAACATTTAAGGTTTTCTTTAAAATGTAGAAAATATACGTGAACAGGAAATGTTCTTTTGGCTTGGGAAAAGTATTCAAAGAATTCCATGTAGCGTCGAAAAACGTTAAATTTTAGCGATACCCCATTAGGGGATCCTAGGCCTGTACCCGCCCGACCAATTGTATTCGCCTAGGTCAAACTTGGAGAGAAAACTGCAGCTGTGAAGAAGCTTTCAGTTACGAAGCAGCTGAAATATTTCATGTCAATACATATGCTGTTTCGCAAAGTCAATGCGTAACCTTCGTATCTTCATGCGCAGATGACAATGAAATTATGATTACATGCCAGGTTTTATTATGCGGTTGATGGAACATGTGCAAGAACGCGATTTTTTCGTATATATTTTTGAATTGCAATTGTATTCATAAAATAATTAAATGCTGTTACATGAAAATTATGTAGCCATAATTCATAATATATCAGCAATTTTTGTTAATACTCGAATAAATATCACGGAATTATTTCAGTCTATTAGAATATTAAACTACTGATAAAATGTTTTCACGCTGCAGAATTTTAAATTAACATTATTTTTACATAATCATTTGAGGAGTCAAAAGTTCAATATCACAATGATAATATAATCAATAGCAAATAACGATAATATAATTTCATACAAATTTCTACGCATTTTTTCGTTTCTTTATTATTTTCTTTGTTTTATTAACATACGAATTTATTCGTGGAAAAAATCTGCGAGCAAAGTCAAGGTGATAATCAGTAGTGTGTGACGCGTATACAATTACAGCTTCGCTGACAAAAATCGCGTGAATTTAATTAAGAAACTGGTAATTAAATCTCGACATGAAAACCGAATAGAATTTTCGATGAATAAAATGAATACGAATGTAAAAACTACAATGCTTTCGGAGTTATGTACATGTATTGCATACATCGAATCAATACATTATACTATGCGTGCAGCATAGTATAATGTTCATGATGAAATGCAAACAGCTATCATGGTAATCAATTCCGTAACACAATATTACCCAAGCATAGTTTTCCATCATTTTTAAGAATCCAGGACTCCAAGTTTGTCAGGCCAACTTTGATTAATATCAGCTGTACGTTATATTATTCTTTCTCCTAACTTGAAATTTATTTTATTTTCTAATGACTAAAATATCAGTGGTTAAAGTTAATCGATTTGCAAGATAATAAATTAAATTCATGAAAAACACAAATAATAATGAAATAATATGACGATATGATTTTATATGTATTTTAAATATATAATATAATGTCACAGATGATCATTTTCTGTTCAGTACGTATGTAAAATATTTCTAATGATTGTTCTAACACTTCGTCCACATCACAGATCGAGACCGAGTATTAGATTGCACGTAACCATAAACTTAACGCTGACTGTACGAAACGCATTACCGGTACTGCAAAACGAGTGCTGCAACCGTGCACCGTCAACGGTCGTCGTGAAACTGTCCGACCTGAACCCTGAGAACATTATCCCACCCTTGGGTGAGCTTTACACGTGTTATACGGCAGTGCCGTATCGGGTACGGAGGACCCACACGATAAAAATACCTGAGGCGATCAAATCTCAGAAAAAATTAATAAACACTATGAAATTTTACTAATCTCCGAAGTTGAAGATTAATTTAAAAATGTTTTTGATACTATTTTGCATTTGGCATCAGTTAAAAAAGTAACGTATCACTTTGCATTTGTTTATAAGCGGTTAGGGGCAATAACTTTTTTGATTGTCATAAAGAAAGGAGCGAGTAATCGAGTGTTGAATTCAACTGAAAAGAAAAGTTTAAATTAAAGAAAAATAAGATATAAAATATTAAAAATTGTGTAAGTAAATTATAACATTTGAGAAATTCTTGCTACAATTCAGTCTATTAATTCAGAATAGACTTATATTAGAAACTGTAATTAGTAAACCTAAAAAAATAATTCTTGCCAATTTATTTTTATATTCTTTTGTTTTAATTTTTACATTATATTTGGTAAAGTTATATTCGGTAAGTCCACGAAAAAAATTGTCACTGGAGAGAAAGTAGGTGACTTCAAAGTAGGTTCCTACTAACAGAGTTTTGAAATCAATGAATCCAACCAGATCACATTTACGATTCCTCTCGTGGAGTATTTACAAATACCAACCTTTGTACGGTATTGATCGGAGCACGGAATTCAAAGAAAATTATTTTTCTGTCTAACTGATTCTTCAAAGCAATTTATCTTATCGTCTACTCGTTAAGTTATTTTAACTTATGTAAAATCAAAATGGCATTATTTTTAATCTTTAGTTTTCTGATGATAATTTATTTAATATGCATAATTGAATGGAAATAATGGCATATATTTAAAATTTTAATTACAAATAAATTAGCATAAATTGAAAAAAAGCTGTGAGAGCCAGAATATTCATTTAGTTAATTAATTAAAAATTAATTAGTTAAGAAATAAAATTTTGCCATTGATAAATAAAAAAATAATCTTTATAAATCACAAAAAAAAACAGTATAATAAACGCAACGTTTCTCACAATATTAAATTGAATAGACGGTATGATTAGGCAAATTTTGTACCGGGTTTTCACTCGCCGGTGCGAGCCATCGTTCCTGCGAACTACCGAAAGAATTCCACCATGCTCAACCGGGCGAACACGTGATAGGATTACAGGATGAGCGAAGGGCAGCTTAACCTACAACCCATTCACACCGAACATTCTTTTTCCTCTGAACTTACTCGTAGCTTCCATGCTGCCATATGAGATTTTTCAAGCGCATCGTTCCGCTGACAACGTTAGTGATAACGCGAGCGTGGCTGCTACAAAGCTTCACTGTTGCCGTTGGTACGGTCGCGATCGCCGCGATCGATGACGGATACGATCGAAACTGTACCGCCGTACTGAAGCATCTCGAACGATCTTGCCATACTCACGCGGGAGATGCGTGTGTAGCGCACGTGTGCGTGTGTAGCCGCGCGCACGCCACGCAGGGCAAGGGACTCGAAGAGTCGCCGCGTGAATTGATATTCGGTGTAGCGTCGTTGTGAAACGCAGACGTGCGAAGACGGTCCTCGCGTCGATTCACGACAATAGAAACGCGACGAATGACTTCGCATGAATTCATGCCCTTGACTCTCGGCATTGTGGAGGAGTCGAAGTCGCCGAAATAGTATATGCTTGAGAAATATAATCTTTTCTAGAACTTGACCCGGATAGGAGAAAGGCGACCCGGGTTGCGAGGCGCGAGAACGATGGTCATTGTGTCATTGCGAATGGGGCTAGGCCAAAAATCGGACTTACGCAAAGAGGTTAGCCTCATTTTTCTTTTTCTTTTTCTCCGAGTTCATCCAGTTGCGAACGTGATGTTTCTTGCTATTGCTCTCCTTCTTCGGTTTGCCATGACCGCGCTTACCGTGACCGAACATGATTTCACTTGAGGCGCGGTTGAGACACGACCGAAAATTATCATGCACCGTAGTCGTATCCGACAGACATTCGTCTCTTTAACTTGACGCCTCGTTAACATGCGTCAAGTTTTTAACTCCGCCATCGCGACGACGGTTTAATCTTCCGCGATCTTACTCCCGTAAGCGAGACCGGGGGAAAAAAATCACGTGAAAACCGCACGGAAAATGCGCGCGATACCGACAAGGAGCGGTTACAATTACCGACTAAAAACAGAGAAAGATTCAGCTTTGTGTGTCATGATCGAGTAACCGTACAGGCTTGTGATGCGAATGTGAATGTGCGTAACGTCGTATGACGTAGTCGGTGAAGGATACGGGGAGAGGATTGAGCGATGATGCCTCGCGTGGATTTAAGACGTTGACTGTACCGCTTGTGTGATAATTAACTTCACAAAAGCCTAACGAAAGATCGCATGCTTAACGTTACGGTAAATAAATTATGGCGTCTTCAAAGAAATACATATCACTGGCGTCTTTAATTGGCTTTTTATTGACGATGCGTATATGGATCGGGGAAATACAATTTTATACACACATTATTGTACTGTATCTTTTAGTATCTCTATTGCTAACATTCAAAATGTTAATGATGTATTCTACGCTTAAATACTCGTATTTATAGCACCATTCGAATAATATCCTTGATCTCAATCTCATGCGCGACAGCACAGATTCAGCGTCTTACATTTCGCTTGGTCGAAAATGTTTGGTTCGGAGTCGAAATAGTCTTATTAATGTTAAATGTAAAATACGTACCGTGTACATATTTTGCCTCGATGAAACGTTTCAAAAGAAAGTTGAATGGAGTTTTTTTTTTTTTTTCAATGTGGCTCACCGACGTCTAAGCCACAATGTAGATTATCGGTTTCAACAGAGTATATTTTAACATATAAATTGAGCGAAGAGTATTTTCGTTACCTAGCGAGCATTCTAACTTTGAATAACACAAAGACTGGAGTAAACTTCGCAACAGCGATAAAATTTACTCTTTACTCAGAATAACGCGTTCCCAACGAGTATTTACAGAAATATATAACATTCTAATTATTTGTACTTTTAAATATACAATTTTATTAAATATACAATAATATGTAATAAAAATAATTTGTAATTTTAAATAAAGTTTAGCAAAAAACTTGATATGTATAATTATAGCCAAGGCAAACTAGTCGCTTTAGATGGAATCGTTGAATAAAATTTGTTTTGTAACACAGTTTTGCAACTCACTCCCGCTTCAAATTTTTTGAAGTAAACATCTCTTGATATTCACAGCAAATCGCCAAATATATGGCACTGATTGCGTGAAACGAGATAAACTATAATTTACGACGAGTGTCACGTAGTTAACAGCGGATTCGAGAAAAAAACCAGATAAAATATGCATGCTAAAATTAAACTTACGTGTAAAGGCTTTTTCTCGGTTCCCAAATATTATTATATTTCTTGCCTCCCATTTCAATCTCTTTTTGCTTACGATAATCGTTCGACCTCCCATATTTTTCCGAAAACATACGTATCTTTCAAACGACTGAAGCAAATCGCGATTCACTGCAGTTTCGTTCGTGACTATGTTTTGCAACGGACAATCGTCTCTTTAAGTACATAATACATACACGCTTTATTGACGTATAACGAGCATTTAGCTTCGCAATAATAAAACTTCACGCGATCTTAATTTAACTCGGAACTGGGAAATTGCGTGGGAATCGCGTGCGAATGATATCGGACAGAAGATGCGAATCAATGACGGAGATTCACGTACCGTAACATATCAAATACACCGCGACGTAGGTATCATTTACGAATCCTTGCAATTTTGCTAGCCTGGTCTTCGATTATCCGTTATCCTCGGCTCGTTTCGCGCCGGGATTCCTCACCGTTTCCTCCCCTCTCGCTGCCGAATATCAAATAAAGTGTTTGCGCTTCGCCGAAAGGTACCTTACGCTCCTTTCTCGGCTCACGTCGCGCCTCCTTTTTGAGACGCGCATGTAAACGTGGTCGATATGAAACCGGTTCTCAAGCAAGCGAGAGAAGCGTGCGAGGATAAAAAAATTGGAACTCCTGTGCCACAACGTCTCCCGTAGAATATATCCCATACAAATTATAATAGCTGCTATTTGTTAGCGTTGGCGTGGCGAATCCGCCATTGCCGGTTAGATACGCGATTCTGACAACTGCATTCGTTAGTCTGCACGTTAACGTGCTCTAAACTAATTCCCCGCGTCACTTCGGCACGTGTGGGGATTCATTTGCGCTGCGCGAGCGTTAGTTTCTCGGAAAAATCGCGCATTCGGTCGCCGAGTTAGCACGTGTCGAGTTACGCAAAGTGTCCGGGGACACTATACCGGGCACTCGAAGTTGCCCGAGGACGAGATATCACGTACAAAAGGAGGGACGGGATATTTAATGTTGAGGTGTGTACCGCGACGTTGCACACCACGCTGCACGACGCCGCGCCGGCCCATGTGCGAATCGTACCACGAATGTCAAACAGACCGTAACAGAAAACTTTTGTGTATGCATTGTGTCCGTTAGACCTTTGGAACCGAGGTGAAGTTTCGCAGGCGTTCGCTAAAAAATTATAAATTCTTTTCCGCTCATATCTGTTAAGGAGAAAAATTTAGTCGATGAAAAATCAATGGAAATCACATTTTTTACGAATTTTTATTCCAACTTTCATTTCGATCATTTCCACGCAGTCCTTAAATTTTTTAAATCTTTGTTTCGATTATCTGAAAAGAAATTAAAGATGAGCAAGGTTTAATTATTAATATATATCAAACTACAAAAATTTAAAAGTATATTTAGCTGCACCGTTTTAAGAGAATCATAAGAATCGAAGTAGCAGGCTTGATAGACATAAAAACAATGTCATTACATTTTTTCAGTTTTACATGAAAATTCTTTGATTTGATGAGTGATTATTTCTTCCTAATGTTTTGTTCGTTATTCGATAATATTTTCGCAAAGTATAACTATGTGTTTAATTTTTTATTTTCAGAGTCTGATTATCAACCATTTAAAAAAACATTTCCTAAAATACAAAACTGTAGCTTTGTCTCATCCTGTCACTTTAACGAAAATACGAAATAAAAGAGAAAATGTTAGTTGCACTTTTTTTATGCATCTTGGTTAGTAAGGAGCTTTATTCCTGTCGATCCTCGTGCCTCTTGCCGGTCAGTTCATTTACCGGTTCAGTTCTTTTCCTTGGCATAGACTAATGACGATTCGACCGATATGTACTCAGGAAGCTCTCCGTACACGTAACCTCGACATAACGAATGCGTAACATCACGCACGTTTGCCTCATACACATGCGTCTGTTTATTCGCAGACACGCACGCAACACGTCACACACTCACCTGAGCTCATGCTCGGACGTGCTGGGAGTTTCCTGCGTGTAAACATCCGCGTAGACGATTATTGTCGTCGGGTCTCCTTCTGCTCCCATCCTCCCGCCTGTCATATCGCCGGAACGAAATGATTACGCCGCGCGCCGGCGTCTTGCACTTTGTGCCGTCACGTGGTTCGTCGCGGTTCCCTCTTGTTTCAAGCTGATCGTCCTACGCCGTCGCGTCGGCTGGAATTTGTCGCCGCACGGCCCACACGCGGTATATCGAGTGTGTTCCTCGCTGATAAAGAAAGAAATCACACGTAACCGCAGACGATACGTGATGTTACTTCATTAATATTGTCGATTGTCGCGCGAGCGATTCGATCGGAAGAGACGAAAAAATTTCCGCCCGCTCCGCACAACATGCCGGTAATGCCGACGTCTTTAACTGCACTGTGATTTACAATTGCGTAATACTGGCAGACGACAAATTGCTGGACGAGCAGAGAGACAGGCTTATAATATGCGCGACTAAGTTCTCGCGGCAGTCCACGCATCGGCAATCTGCGACCAACTGACGGCTTTCGTCTGTGCCTCGTGCTCGGTCGTCCGCGAACCTTTCTAAAACTGTCTACAAATAATACCCTTTTCTTCCAACTCGTCCCTTCGTTCTATGCATTTGCCACGCTCTATCGATAGGCCAATGAAGGGTTTGCTCGACTCATTAGTGAAACACGTCTGAGTTATTCCAACTATTCTGACTGTTTCACATTTCGATCCGTAATTTCGGTTCGTGTATGTTTTCACGTCGAAGGATTATTTCCATTAATCGATACTTTATTGTTTATTTCTAAACATGTAATGTAGGGAAAGATAGATAATCTAATTAACTACCTATAATACGGAATTATCGACACAGAGACACACAAAAATATTTTTATATTTATTTGCGATACAGAATGCAAAATCTAATAGATTTTTATCAGCGCAAGATACATCTGTCACTATCTGTAGCACCGAAAAACAAACTGAACGAGATTAAAGTCCAGATCTCTGCCAATGTCACACAATCATCTAACACGTACAATTCGTTTTCGACGTGCGTCACATTTGGGGTTCGGAGAGGGTCTGCCGCTGCCCCTTCTACAGAGTTCTTATGGGGTCCTTTGTTGCTCGCCGCCTGCCGAGACTCGTCCGGTCATCTGTGAATAGGTCGGAAAGCCTCAATTTCCAAGAGTCATGAAGGACTGGATATTTAAAATTATATTCCTTAGGAGAATTTCCGGAAAAAAGATTAAATATTTTCTACAATTTCGATGAAATATATTTAGCACGCGATTATATAATATATGAGATTAAATCTTAAGTTTCTATGTCATAAATATATATAAAATTCTGTTATTTGAGATACGACAAATATAAAAGTAATAAAACGAATTTTAATGACGCGCTCAATTGTAAATATATTTGCATAGTCATTAATATCAACACTTGAGCTCATCATTAAGCTCATCAACACAACTGTTTATCATAAAGCAAAAGGACAGTTTCGATACAATGATAAAATATATACGTTATGTATCTATGTATTGAATACATTGAGATAAAAATTTTACTTAAATATGTTTTGGTTTCGAAATAGATAGGAAAGATCCCAGCAAACACACCGTAACGTACATGTTGATTGTAATTTCCTACTCAACAATATAACTGTTATGTAACACACGTGTTACATAACAGTTATATTGTTGAGTAGGAAACTACAACTAAGATGTACGTTACATGACATTGTGATTGCTGGGATATTATTGATATAATAAATAGTAAAAGGAAGAAGTTTTGTATTTTAGGAAATGTTTTTTTAAACGGTTGATAATCAAACTGAAAATAAAAAATTGAACACATAATTATACTTTGCGAAAATATCATCGAATAAAGAACAAAATGTTAGGAAAAAATAATCATTTTATTCAAAGACTTTTCACATCATATAAAACTGAAAAAATGTAATGACATTGTTTTTATATCTATATTTATATCAAGTTTGGTACTTCATATCTTATGATTCTCTTAAAACGGTACAGCTAAATATTCTCTCAAATTTTTGTAGGCTCCTTTATTTTCTTCTCTGCATTTGGGATATTTTTGGCACTATTTTTCTTCTTGATATCTTCAACGGTGGACACAAACTTGAAGACATCATCCGCTAAGAGAGCTGGTTCTTCAAATGCAGCGAAATGACCTCCGCGCGGTAAATGATTAAATTGTATCAGATTAGTATATCTTCCACGAACGAGGCTTTCTGATTGATAAAATATTTCGTGAGGGAATACCGCACATGCTGCTGGCACTTCTACAGGCAATCTAGAAATTGAACATATGTTATTAGAAATAAAACAAAAAAGCTACATCTTTAAGTGCCGGTTTTTTCAACTTCTTAGTAAACTATCTAATAGTTAAATTATACGTCCGAACATGTCTAATTTAAAAATAAAACAAAGACAGATGTATGATTTAATTATTAGTTAGCTTATCGAGAAGTTGGAGCAACTAGTCCTTAAATATAAAAAAAATTTTATAAAAATATAATTGCAATTGAAAGAAAAACGCACTCGTCGATTCTGCTTGACAAATGAGCTATTCTAAATGACTCGGCATAAAGTCGTACACTTGTAGTCACAGAATTGGTAATCCAATAAATCATAACATTATCTAAAAGCTCATCTAACGTGTATTTCTCAAGGAGACCGCCATCGGGACGAAATCTGTACTCTGGATTTGTCCATGTACTGAACTTTTCCAAAATATATCCTGCTAATGCGACTGGCGAGGCTGCCACAGCAGCGCCTTTAAAAATATTTCCCAATTATTTTAACTCTTCAACATTATATAAAATAAGCTTATTTTGCATATTATATATTTAAAATATCTTAAATAGATAGAAGTAATATTGGCATATAATATTTTAATCTACGATTTTTTTACCTTACATATAATGTTTAATAATTTAGTTAAATCTAATTTATCGTTTAAAAAAATTAATAACATAAAAAGATTCTTATTAAAAATTTTGCCTATAAAAGTCAAATACCTATAGTATCTGGTTTACTGGCTTGTATATGCATATATCCTGATTCCTCCATAAGTCGAGCTAGGTGATGTTTCAAGGGATACATTCTATTGACATGCTCGCTTTCGACAACGAGCGATGGGATAAACGCACCAATAAATGTCCACATCGTACTAGACGTGTCACCAACCACACACATGTTCAAATGGGTGCCAAGAATGCTGCAAAAGAATGATCGTAGTTTTCATATTCTTATCTCTATGTATGTACATTAAGACTTATTAAATTATTAAGCAAGTCATTAATAATACGTACTGGTCCGGGAAAAGACTAGATAAAGACGAAGCAATAGCGGAGCCCCAGTCTCCGCCCTGTGTGTAAAATTTGTTAAAACCAAGACGCAACATAAGATTTTTGAATATAACAGCCATCTGAAAATAACGAATAAAGAATAAATTGATTGTATTAATTCTTTTTCCCTTTTTTTCTTCGCTTTCTTTGGTGCGTTGTAAGTCTGTAGTCCACGTTTAGTCGCGTAAATAGAATAAATTTCCTAGAAATGTTTCCGTGAACTTTACCTGTGGTGTGGCCATTCCTGTTCGCACGGCCGCTTGCGAGAATCCATATCCTGGAAGCGAAGGTACGATCACTTCAAACACAAAGTCTTTGTCCGGGCGCGGTGTTGTTAACATAGGAATAATCTTCTGGAATTCCACTACGGATCCTGGCCAACCGTGAATAAGCAATAATGGAAAAACCTTTATGTTCTTTCGATCCGGTGGGATGTGAGGTTTCACATGATAAAAGTGTATGTCTAGACCTGTAGATATCATAGATCATAAAATTAGTCTCAATTTATTCAATTAGCTATGTGTTTTAAATTAATAAAATTTCATTAGTATATATGTACATATTAAATAGCGAACGATTATTTCTTTTACACGAAGTCAAGGATCAACTAATCTTCCGATAATATTTGCACTTTTATATTCTGGCATGAAAATAATGAAAATGTTTTTCTTTATTTTTGTTAAAGTGTTCGCTTTACGCGCCACAAAACCGGCTCGTCGTTTGGATAACGGGGCTTTTACGGGTTGGACTATGGTTGGGTTAGTTATCTGGGCCGGCATTTATTATTTCCCACTAATAGTAGACAAAAAGGAAATAACGAATTCCGAGAAAAAAAAATAAGAAGATATTTAATGAATGGGTTGTCGCCACTTATTTCTGAGCAAGTTTCTTACAACTATCGCAAAATAATTACAAAACACCGCGGTCTAATGAATAAAAAAATTTATTACCTTGTATATTGGTCATGTATTGGGGATACTTATTGAGCAATGCTTCCCGTTCAGACCAGTTATACTTCGTGCTCCAATATTCGAGAACATCCTTCAAATATGTCGTACTTATACCGTAAGTCCATGCAGCATCCTCCAATGGTTCCACAAATTCTCTTCTCTTTGTGATCCGTTCATTTAGGTCGTCAATAACCTTACTCAAGAAATTGTATTTCAGTTGAAAATAATTACGCGTTTCTCTTCTTCTACGAAAGATTTATTAGTAACTTTTTCAAAGAGCGATAAAATTATGTTTTTCTTCTCAATCGCGATCGATAACCTCAAATTAAAAATTGCTAAATTATTTATTTTATTCCACATTTTTTCAGAGATTCCAGATTTTTAAATTTAAATATTTCAGACGGCATTTGATTTGATATGGTTCAATACACAAATAATATATCTTTTAAAAATTTTACGTATTTTACATTTTTAACAGTTAACACTAATCTAATGATATTAAAATATAATCTTTTTAACAATAGTATTTTTTATCTTTTTCATCGTGTATTCGACAGGTATTTTTAAAAGACTTATGACAGATTTATGTAAAATTTAGCATTTTAAATTTGATGCGTTAAATGTTGATGTCTGACTAGCTTTACTATTTTTAGTGGCTGCAAATATTCTTCATATAACTGATAAGTTATCAGCATAACTGATAAGTTATGAGCTATAAATTGATTAGTTAAAATTTTGTTAATATAATATACATATAGTCAATTGCTTTTTTTTTTATTAATAAAAACTATGATTTCCAATATCAATAATATCTGTTAATTCAGTAAGACAGTATCATACGATTCAACAATATAGAAACTATAAAATATGCATTAATTACAAATACGTATTACATAATTGATTATGAGATTAATATCTATTATTAGATATAAAATGCTTGTTTGTTACACTCTTACATAACAAACCGGTGTAAAGGTGCAGCCTTGAAAGCGTATTAGGTGCTTTAATAGATAAATGACTTTTTTCTCTCATGACTTACCGACTTCGGTACTTTAATAGAGAATGGTCGTATTTCCTTTGAGGCTCCTTTATTTTTTTCTGGTCCCCAGAATGTCTCAGGCAAGTCGGGTACTTCTAGAGGACTGGATCTGGGAAATGAATTAATGACATTAAATCTTTATGATTGAGTTACATTGATTAATATTTAATTAAATTAATCATTTCGTTGCGAAAAAAGGAAAAATACAGTAGTTACACCAATGAAAATATTATTCTGTAAAGCATTTCATGTGAGAGATGGGTTTATGATTGGAACTTACCGGAATAAAAGAGCTATGCCGCAGGCAACAAGAAAGATCACGGTCGTGGTCTTCCACATTGTGCGTCTGTTTCGTACGACGTAGAACGTACGACTAACGATAGAGGCGATAGCGCTGCAACAGCTCCGTCATTGTCGGCAGAGATGGTAGGGGAAAATGATAGACTGTTGTGCAGATATTTTACTCCAATAATCTCTTCAGTATCTTGCCTCTGACATAAGATAAGTTGGTCGTTCAAAGTTTTTACGTATGAATTTTCTAATCGATGTCCAATCAATTTTTGTACAATTATTTTCAAACTTTTTTTTAGGAATAATTTACGATAATTTAAGAATTGAAATTTCAAAGAATATTTTTATATAAATTCTTATTGATAATTAAATTATAATATACTTGATACTGCATAATGATATTTAAAAATATGATTTATATATTGTATACATATATATATATACATATATATTACATATATTCATATAAGATTATGTTTAATACAGATTTTTAAATATATAATTAGTTTTGTTAATTCATATTGATTAGATATTAATCAAACTATTATATTTTCATAGCTTATTAAATTGTTTATTTAAATATATAAGAAATCGCGATAATGATAGTAATAGAGATACATATGAGATTATATAGAAAAATTTTATTTAAGTATTCTATACAAAATTTAATTTTTAGTTATGTGAGATGTTTAGTATTGTGTTTTTTATATGTGTTTTTGCCTAATTCCGATTTATATTTAAATAAAAAATATTACACTCGAAAAAAAGAAAAGAATATTAATTTATTATGAAGAGTGTCTACAATATACATATATTTTTAATAAGAATATTATATTAGCAATATATGCTCATTATTTTTTATGCATGCTTATAATATTTCAGACAAATCAATTTTACTTCCATTACGATATTAAGAAATTTTCATTGATAATATGCGATTACAATGTTGCAATGAAATAAATCATAAAATATAAATTATAAAATAATATAAAATAATGTATTAAATAACATGTAATAGTAATAATAAATAAAATAATGTACAAAATTTTTTTAAATTATATAGTAACTTAAAAATTTTTATATACATATTATATATAATACATTGTATAATATATACATATAATTGTATATGTATATATAGAATAATGTATAAATTTTTATATATAATAAAAAATAAATTTTACAACATATAATATAAATGTATATATAATATGTATATATGTATAGACATATAATTTATATACATATAATGTATATATGTACATACATAATATTAAATATGCATGTAATTTGATAAAAATTTATATAAATTTAATAGTAATATTGTCGAATAAACTTTTAACAACCGTGAAATAATATTATATATATGTATATATGTACACAACATTATGCATATAATTATATATGTATATTTGAATATTAAATATTTCTCTAATTTACTACATATATACATATTCTTCAGTTATATCTAAATTATAATTTACATTTCTATATTACATTTTTACATAGTTATTTTTTAGTACATTTCTATTTACTTTATAATTATTTTTTTACATATTAAGAAATTTAAATATATTTACGAATTTTTTTTATATTTGTCGTTAAGTTTGTCCCATCTTTTAATTTTTTGCCAGATGTTCTTTGCAAGAAGTTCAGGTTCTTCAATTGCTGGAAAGCGACTATTTAGATTTTCGTCAGGAGTTTCTTGCTGTAATTGTTCTTTCCGTACTGAAGATTTCGGGATTTTCTTTAAAGTTGTCGAGAAATGATAGGGGACATTTACTTCTGTTCTGTAAAGAAAATGTCACTTAATGTTTACATTTATTTTATTATAAAAATTTATAATTAATAATAATATTATATACATATATTTGTGACGATGAATACGTACGAATGGTCAATAAGTTGTTTAAAGCATGCACTTTGCAGATCGTTAAACTGTTCGCCGTATATTCTCAAAGCCGTAGTTGTGCACTTCGATGTCCAATAGATCATTAAATTATCAATCAAATCGTCATAAGAATATTTGTGCAGAAATTCGTCAAGTTTCTTGAAGTATATAGTGCCAATCGATAATTTTTCAATAATATATGCCGCCAAAGCAGCAGGTGAATCGTTCAAACCGACTCCTGAAGGAATACATAACGTTTTAAAAATGCTAAGTTTTCAATACACACAGGTGTCTCAATCTTCCCATTTTAAAACGGATTAAATTTTTCATATAGTTGTGCGTCGCTTACCAATTGTCTCTGGCGTAGCATGAATGTGAAGGTATTTCATAGTTGTTAGAAGTTTATTCGACAACGTCATCTGTTTATGAATTTTTTCGATATCTGTGGGGGAAGGAGCTTTTCTGTTCTTGTTCAACAATGCACGCACATTGGAATATGTTCCCAACACGCTAAAATTTGAAGGAAATTCTCATTTTTCGTATATAATTTAATACTAGGAATCTTTAAGATTTAATGCTAATAATCTTTAGAAGAAGCTTACTTTTCTGGAAATAGACATGTCATAAAGCGACTGATAAAGATACCATAATCGCCATCTTGGATATAAAATTTATTATGTCCAAGTCTTAACATAAGATTTTTTAAAATCGCACTTATATGAATACATGATAAACCAGACGATGCACTAGAGAAACCAAATCCAGGTAGAGACGGTACTATCACTTCAAATACAAAAGAATAATCTTGTCTCGCTTCAGTCAATAGTGGTATAATCTTATAAAATTCTATTATGGAGCTAGGCCATCCGTGTAACATTAATATGGGTAAAATTTTCTTTTTTTGTTGCAACTTTGGTTTTACATGAACATAATGAATGTCTAAACCTGTATTAAATGCAGAATATACAATAATTTATTATGACGTTCACAATAATTATTTCTTCTCAATTTATTAGTTTTTTTCTTTTATAATATAATATATAAGGAAATGATTTTCTAATTTAACTGAATTAATAGATTGAAAATAATAGATCAAGAATTCAAATATATTGAGTATCAATACAGCTGAATATTATCATAAATTAGAAATTCGATTTTATTCTATTCTTCTAACATTGATCGTACAATTAAGGATTATGAAGGAAATTAAATCAATAAATTTTAAAGTTTTATCAATTAAATGTAGTGTTTTAATATAATACAAAATGAATTACTAATTTTTCTTATTATGGATTGAATCTCAAAACAGTTAATTACAAAAGCATATGTACGATTATTAAAATTATTTGTTATATTTTCCTATCAATGATTATATATCTTACCTTGAATAGTGGTTATAAAATGTGGATATTTATTTATATAATTTTCGCGGCTTTTGAAGTTGTAACTGTTTGCCCAGTAATTTAAAAATTTCTGCATGACATTGTTAGTATCATAATTATCATCTTTCCTAACATTTCTTAATCGGGTCTGTAAATCTTCTACAAGCTGAAAACAATTTATCTCTCTGTTAATCATTTTTCATTAATTTATACTTTTTGATTAAACTAGCTTTCAAGTTAATCTAGAGATTATTAGAAATTAAGATCTCGTGATTTAAAATTTTACTTGTTAATGAATTACCTTTGAAGAGAAACTGATGTTAAATGGTTTAATATTGATAGTACTTTTGTCATTCGAGTCCAACTTTTCCGGTATTTTCACTAACTGATCCGTTCTCGAAAAAATTGATTTCATTAAATAGTATAATGCTGAAGAGCATATTGCAGTAAATACAATGGGTAGAAGATAACCCATCTTGACGATTAAAAATTTAATGATTTAAAATACAGCTATCTTGATATTATTTAATATTTGATTAAAACGCTTGTGTGATTTGTCCGATATTTCCGTATTGAACACTTATTTCACACTGACTATGAAGCAAGTGCTACAGGTTATTGAATATATTCTCTGGAATGTAGATATTTACAAACAGAAACTAACGGGGGACAAACACCAAATAATAGATCAGCGAATACTATATTCATTAAATATGTTGAAAATTAGTCGAGATATTGATTAAGAGAGAAAGGAATAAATCTAAAATAATATGATTGCTAATAGACAATTGTAAATTCAGTGTCAAGGCGAATAAGAAGTATTAGTCTTTAAATTGAATATATATTAGTGATTATTTTGTAGCGTCTAATATGCTTGTGTATGCAAGGTCGCCGCGACGCTTGAACAAGCAAGTACGGCGCGAAATGCCTCAGCGCGCCACGAAACGCAATAATTTTGCATAAATATTCAACGTTTATTGTTTTGCACAATTAATTCCTATTAACAATTAACGGTATGCATATGTATCGAGATTATAATGCCTCTGTTTAAGCAAGTGTGCCGCGCGTTTACTCAACAGAAGTTAGGAACAATAGCGGACGGGATATATGAATAATTGTTTCATTATGATATCGTTATGATGTCGGACAATAATTATCTTGTTGTTGTTACGTGGACTTGAACACTTCTTGCACTTCAAAATTTTTGCTTTCTCACTTAATGTAATTTGTCTATTATTTTCGGATTAATGATGCAATCCAGTGATTTAAGTAATGGAAAAAATTGCGGTTGATTATTTATTAATAATACGTGTATTTTGCAAGATTTACACATTTATAATGTCATATGTAATATTAAATTTCGATTTTTTTTTTTATAGTTTATTGTGTTTTCATTGATCATTATCTTTATTTTATTAATTATGTCGTATGAAATGATATCAAAATAACTTTCTCTATATGTTGGCTCACATACATGAATATGAGCTTTGGCAATTCTAAAATACTTGAGCTACTCGCGTATGAGTTAAAAATGCCGTTTAAAATATCATTCTAATCATCCTATTCTAATAATTAGTGCGCGATAACATTGTCGTAATTGAATTTATTTTTGAGTTCGTGCAACATTCAAGGAGTTTGAAAAAAAAAGACCTAAAAAGCACACCAATCGATGACGTGAAACAATTATGAAATAATTTATCATGTATTATAAATGTAATTATAATGCTCCATATATTCCGTTATCTTAGAACAAATTAGTTTTAATATTTAATTCTGAATTATGTACAATTCTTTAGCTGCGATTTACTGCGTATAAATATTACATTTATTCATTGTTTAGTGACATATTTTGATGCCAATTAATTGCATGATGAGCCGCATTAAACGATTGAATATTAATTGCGAAATACAATAGCTGTTTAAATTTACATAGCAATCTTTAAGTACAAAAAGAAGTAAAAACTAAAACATGAGAGCTAAATTTCCCGTCGCGGTAGAAAAACCTATTATATGTATAAATTATTTCCAAATTAATTAGTTTGTCATTAAAATATTTGATATTTAAATAACATAATATTGTTTACTAAGAATAATTTGAATAACATATTGTCAATAACAATATCTTTACAAGAAAATTAAAAATCATATATCGAGAAGTTGAAAAATCTATATTGATTTAAAAACTTATTGTACATACGGAGTACATGAGGAGCTCATTTTTTATTTCAGACCTCAGTGACATACTGAACTTTGAACGTTACAAAGTATAATTGACTGAAGTTTCTTTCTATTTATGAGTCTACCTGTTGATTCATAATTCAAGACTTCCGTGATGTCGTTGCTATTCAGTATACTCGTTTCTTATGCCAAAAATGTTATAAAACGCATATATTAGCTATATATACTATTGATTCTATTCTTAGCTTAAAATTCAATCAATTCAATTATAGTTCAATCGTCAGTTTAAACATATAACGTTTCAGATTTAATTTTCTCAAAAATAATTTTGTAATAGTATTGCATTAGTAAAAATATTTAAAGAACGATGAAAATATTGATATATAATTTGAATGAAACAACAGATATGTTGTAAAAATGATCAATTCTTAAATAAAATGTATATAAATACAATTTATAAAATAATTTACAAAGATAATCTTTGTAAATTGTAATCTATACTCTGCTTTAATAAACTTGGAGTCAATCTGAAAAAAAAAAACCAATAAGCATAGCGTACAATCCGATATATAAGAGAATAACGTTCAATTATACTAGATGTATAATTGAAAGAAGATTGGGAGATGTATATGGAAAAATAGGGTATGGTGTACACAACCATAGGATTCAATTAAAACAATAACAAATACATATATTTCTCGAAATGTGATATAATAGAGGTTTTCTTGTGTTGGTGGTCATATTTAATTTTTCTCATGTTTTTTTCATATTTTATTTAAGTGGATCGGACGATTATTTATCGAAGAGACGCGGCGTCTGTTCTCTATCTCATTTTCTTACCGTTCTATTTGGAGCAAAGCCGGCGGCCGCGTCTGTCTCTCGCGCAGCTATATAATTCTCTACTATTTTATGTATTACTATTTTTATTTATCGAATTGCGATGTGTGTCAATCATGCTAACGCGCTTATAGGCCAATAACTTGTGCCGAGATCCACACTTATATCGCACACTCGGCATCATTAATAGCGTTGAAAAAGTGATGGAGTAAAAGAAGGATTCAATTTCTAGCGCCAGTGACTTTCGGGTAAAAACCTTGCGACTCAAAGTCATTCTCTTTAAAATTTATGCTGCGAATAAATAGTAAAAAAAAGAGAGATCGTTTTCCTTGACTACAAAATTCTATATTGCTTTTAATGACGACAAGTGTGCGTAACAAGCAGAACATATACGAGCTGATACTGGCTCGTGTTAAACTTCAAATAGATATTGTAGATAACTGAAAAACTTCCTTGCAGTCTACGTTATACGCTTTTAAAGAATAACATGAGAAACTTCGTATACAATCAAACGCGAAATTCTGTTTTCCGCTATTACGTCTTTTCGTACGCTACTTTCTTCCATTTAATTCTTTGCGTCGAGATAACAAGCCATGCAGCAGCTGTTTCGTTAGATAATTTACAACGTATTTTATTTTCGAAAAATAAAATTTTGTGCCGCTACACAAATTATATGCGATACTATCGGGCGAAAGCGAATTCGCTAAATCTGCCGACGCAAGATGTTGATTTTAGTAATCCATCGCAGATTTCGCGCGGAATTCTTCATTATTTACGCAGCATTTTTCTGTTAGAATGTGCAAGGCAATCGTGAAAAATTGTAATCGAACGATTTCTTGCGCGACTTTCGGCAAATTACTCGAACAAGTATAAGGCATCGAACATTCGGATCATTGCGCTCGCGGCATAAACATATGACAGTCAGTCCGTAAAAAAATGTTACGATTCCGACGAAATTACAATTACGTATTCAATTTTATTCATATATAAGAAACAAGTATGAAAAATAATTAAATGGATATATATAACATGCTCGATAGATTTTCGAGGATAAAACAATATATTTCCACGCGCGGTCAATAAAATTGTCCTGTGTTTTACTTAAACCGAATTTGTCGTTGATCAAACGCGAAGTTGAATTAAAATTTGATTACATCGATCTCTTTTACTCTCTTGACTGATAAAGTCGTGGTATGTATGTACAGAAACGTATTTCACGTTTGCGCATAGAGTGCTTCTCTCTCTCATATCGGCTGAAAGAAAAACCAGACTATTACGTATCGTCGGTACATAAAATCTCTAGCGAAAGTAAGAGCTTCGCCCTGGCGTTTGTGTAATTACTTTTTAAAATCATCGTGTGGCGATGGGGGGGTTACAAAATCTCGCTCGTCATTCTGGTTCCTCGCCCACATTGTTAAAAACGCATGATACATCGGTCACTATTATTGTCACTAAATTTTGCAACGAGCAGGAATCGCTCTCCGTCGGTTATCGTTCAATCTCGCGTTGATCTGTACAATATAGATTCTCTCTAGAGCTATAATTTTTATAGCTACTTGATAAAAAGCGCATATCTCCTCTCATCGGTTCCACTTTCGCTCTTCTCGATCGCCGTCACCGATTCTCACGGTGATGGAAAAATAAACATCTAAAAACTTAAAAAGAAGGGGCCAGTGCACGCGAGCCTGTGTAGCTAGCTTACATTTAAGCACGATGGTCGTATCTTCGTGTCGTGTACATGTAATATTTTTTTCTTACTTTTACGACGACGCCTACGATTTAACGCCACCGACGACGCACGCGCCCTTTGCTGGGAGGCTACGCGCGCCGATCGTCGGACACGCTTCGTTTCATATCGTTTCGTTTGTCTCACGTTCTGCGTTGATAAACCCCGTCGAAGACCCGTCGCTCGTTAGAATGACACGATACATCTTAAAATATATTTTACAAGAGGGCATCCTGTACAAAAGTTTGTTCGCTACGCAACAAATGATATTTCGGGATGGGCAGGTTCCATCGTTCGTGCCCCGAGCCGCCGACGTTGGGCCAGCGGGCGTTATTTTACTTTACGAAAGAAGAAAAGGGATAGAGTCGCGTCGCGCGACGTCTTCCGCGCACTCCAAGTGCATTCCTCCTCGCGTGGCCGGATTGATTCGCTACACGCTAAAAGAGAGATAGAGATAGGTAGATAGATTAAAGAGAGAAAGAGAGAGAAAAGAAACGATGAAAACGAAACACGTACATCATCTATCTTACGATTAAAACAACTAGAATCACTTGTGTACCATCACCACGTGGGATACGCTACAGTAATTAACGCATTCTCGGAGAACCAGGATAATTAAACCCGTGCGCAGAAAAGCGTCGTGTTCTCCCAACGATTGCTCGCCTCCGCTCCATGTCGACCTAACGATATAGCTCTTTACGTGTGGCAGTGCTCAGCGCCGACGAGATTCGTGTCTTTTCTTCGCCGAAGAAGCACGATTTTTCGGGGAAACTTGCGTCTTTTACATGTAGCTTTATTATTCTCGTAATAATTCAATCCCGACTCGTAATATGGCTCGCTGTTCAAATTTAGAGGACTCGAATGCTTGGCGAAATCGGCGTGTCTCGTCGTGCGCTGCATGCGCGGATTTATTTAACGTGTAACGAACGCATCTTCTTTCTCAAACGCATACTCATTGTGTCGTGTATGTGTGTGTGTGTATATATATATATATATGTATATATAATATATTCTTTTTCCTTTTATTTCAAATATACATATACATATATACGAATACATATATATATATATATATATATATATATATATATATATATATATATATATATATATATATGTATATTCTCTCTCTCTCTTATGTATATATATATATATATATATATATTCATATATGTACGCGCACGCGCGTGTGTGTATTTGTGTATATATCTAACTATACATATAACTATTTACAAGTGGAGTTTTCTAGAGCAGGACAAGGAGCGAGGACTCGATAAGAATTTTATTTGAGAGTGAGAGAAAGAGAGAAGGAGAACGATAGAGAAATAGGATCTTCGGAGATTTCTGAGGAAGTTGGTTTGTCGGCTTTAGGGCGGCGGCAGTCGGTTCGGGAGTTGGTGATATTCGTCAACATGCTGCTCCGCATCCCCTTGGCTTCCTCCGCGAACGCGGAGGCCGCTATGCGCTGCGACTATAAGCGAGGGAGTTGTAGCTGGGTGTGATGCACCCTCGTATCCGCATCTCTCTCTCTTTCTTCGCGTGTCGCTCGAGCTGGTGCATGGCCGACAATGGGATGTTAGACCTCTGTGTACTTGCTCAGTTTGTCGCGTAGCAACATGTTCTCGTTTTTTAACCGATCCAGCTCTTGCCGCAGACCCATATTCTGCAAATGAAACGAGAAAGTGAGGATTCGACCAAATTTTTCCCTTTCAATAAACGAAGACATTCCCAGGTAGAGCAAGAAATTGTTAAAGATATCAAAATGACATCAAAATGTTTCAGCGTTATTTTGATATCAATATGATGATTATTATAATTTTTGTTCTACCTGGGTTTATTTAAAAATCGATTACTCTGGCAAATAAGTATTTTGTGTTTTAATTCTTGAAACGTCACATTTTGTTGGTATAAAACAATAAACTGCATCGAGATGAGCTTGAAATTGATACAAGCAATTCATCATTTAGCCATTAGAGATAATTTTACTTCTGTAATTTAAATTTTGATGAGAGGTCTACTAAATCTCAATTTCGCCAATCTTATATCCTTTTCTTCCAATCTTATATCCTTAAATGTTTTCAGTAATTTTATACAATTGCTACTTGGTAGAGGCAGTCTATGTAGCGGTTTCAAATTTCTAATCGTGAGAAAATTCACCTCTTTCTCGAGGAAGCCGGCCCTGAGTGCTATCTGGTTCTCCTTCATGCGACGCGCGTCTCGCGATCGTTTCGCTGCCATGTTGTTCTTCCTACGACGCGCCCAGTATTTGTCATCCTTCAAGTCATCCGGAACGAACTGCGGCCGCAAACGGAAGAGAGAGAAAGAGCATAAGAACGTTAGAACGCTGATACTCATTTACATCGCGAAAAAACATAGTTCGAACGGGGTTTATCTCGATGGCTGGCAAATTTGATGTCGGAAGCCACGACGCGAACAACAATATAATTATATAAATGAAGGCTCACCTGCTTCCGCGATTTCTTGATCATAGGTTGGGGTTTGAGCTCCTCGTCGGAGAAGGCCCGGGTACGTGGATCGAAGTCTCGCCCCGATGAGGCCATCGAGAGCGCTACAAGAGACAAGCCATATTGTATTCGTGAAGAGTCCTCGGAATCTGTTGCGCGTAAGGGGAACAATTGACAATGTCGACGTTAGTCTAGTTTGTTGTGATGTACTCGATAATCTCGACGTTATTGCAATACACAGATTCTGAGATAGCGTATATTTCTTTATCTTTTCTCTGTCTTGTGTAAAAGTGTGGCTACTGTTATTTACGTCAGTGCGGCTTCTTTGTACTTTTCTTTCGTCACTTTGTTTTTAGCCCGCTTACTTTCAGTCAGACTTTCCATTTATGACTTTCTATTGCATTTCTCCCTCATTCCGTGTACTTACACTTTATTTTTCGCAATTTTCCACATTATCGAGTACTTCATTGTCTAAAAGGTGTTCAATATTCATCTTGATACATAATAATATTGCAGATCTAACATTTTTATCCCTTTATACGAAATTGCGAGTAACACTTCTCAGGATCTTGATATCGCTACGACGAGGAGTAAAAGTGAGAGAGCGAGAATGTTGTATTTTAACTTACTAGAATCCGCGGGTGAGGGTGGGTTTAGGGTGTCCGGCGAGCAGCATTCGCTCGGCGATGGTGATCTCTCACGCTTGGTAACTGGTTCCAAGTGCAGACCCGCTGGTCCCTGATGTCCAGGTGCCTCGGTGTTGTTAATTTTATGGAGCTGGCTACCTGGCATGGCACCCTGTCCACCACCAGCCACACCGTCGACGGGGATGCCGTTTTCGGAAAGAAACTCATCAAGATCGACGTACTATTAACAAAGATCTGAAGTGTTATTTCCGAGACGGTTTCTCGGAGCTTTATCCAGTTCGAACAGAGTTCGTTTTATATTTTTAGATGAACTGAAAGGCGGATGTTTAGAATCCACATTTTTGCGTCCAACCGACGCATAAATAACAATAATACAGTCGTATGTAAATAAAAAGAACAATTAATAACGAGACTAAAAATGTATTTTATGTTAATTTAGAATTGAGGCGATAACTTTATCTATTAAATACGCAGTCAGTTAATATTTTGCCTAAATATACAAATTCTCCAAGGTTTCGTAAAGCCACCATAATATTAATATGAAAGCTGTACACACTTTACATATATACTGTGCTCTTAATTTTTGAAAAGCATATAAAATCAAGTTCCAAGCGAAACTTTTGAATACAATGAAGAAATAGGCTTTCTTACAGAAAAATCTTTTCATTTCTATTTCATTTTGCTCTGTTTCTTTATCGAGATTCAAGCGGCGTATCGCGATGGAAGCAACGCAAGTGGTGAAAGTTAGCGAAAGGTTTATGAAGACAGTTTTATTTATATGCTTTTCTCCAAAATTACATTATTTATATTTTTTCAGTTTATTTGTATCGCACAGATGATTCAATTATTAATTCAGCATGCTATATATGAATATATACAATGTAGGTATATTATATGTATATATATTTCCATATATGTATAACAATCGTATAAATTAAGAGGATAAATAGTTTACGTAATATTACGTGTAATTGAGTATTATTTTCTTTAGAAGATAGAACAGTTTCGCTATTCTATAGAGAGTTATCTAAAAGGATATACTTTTTCGATAAGTTATTTAGATAGCTAAAAATATAATAATGGAGATAGAAAAGAATAGCCGAAACTTCCTCGATTCCGCCGAGGCATAACGGAGAAAGCGACCGCTATCGTCGCGATTGCATAGCGACTTAATATTCGGCTTCCCGGTTTCTCGACCCAGGAAGGCGAATTATAACGGAATAAGTGTTACAATGGTCTGCTACATTGATTTTTTATTCAATTATGTGCGTATGTAGCAATTTCCTGGATATATATGAGCCTTGCGGAGCACAAATCGAAAATCAATGATATAAAGAAAAACCCGTACAAATGACTTTAAAGAAGATGTATAAGGAACAGTAACGTTATCGTCGTGATAGGTAATGGATGGAAAATCACACAAAAAAAACATAGATTACATCAAATCAATAATAGTATACTCAAACGATAAAACGTACGACACATGATTAGTTTTAATTTCCGATTTTATTTGATGGAATTTTGGGATTAAATTCAGCCAAATTATAGGCTTACCGTTTCGCGCCTTTATACATACATGGTTTAATACCTTCAGGTCGGCATCGTAAGGCAAAGTTTTGTCCCAGAGATTGGGCCCAAGAAAGGCGGCCTGCGCTTCCACGTTGCCCCAGAGTTCGCCGTCAGCATCCTTCTTTTCCTCTGGCCCATCTTTACCTTGTTTCCCTGAAAATTCAATTTTATTTGTTTAGGTGATAATATTTGTAATTATTAGTTACAGCTCTTATTTTACAGTAATTACTTTTAAATCAAATAACATCAGTATTATGTGCAAATCCGTGCCATTGAGAGAAATCCTCTTTTGTAGGATTGTTCAAGTGTTTAGATCGCCCGAAATTTTTGACCGTTAAAAACACTCTTTTTTGATGATAATTTCGGTGGAGATATTATGAATGCTATTGACAAGCAATCTATATACTCATTCGTTTTTATACAATGCTCTTCTTTCCCAAAACTTCCGGTATACAATATAACATTCTTTATCACCGTATTTATTGTACGAAGTATGAGAATTTGCAATCTTCCGGTTCTCGTATTTTTAATATTTCCGGCTTTTAATATTTTTCTTACAATTCCCTTAGACTTTATGAATTTATCCTAAAACGTTATCGATACGTACACGCAAAAAATTTATGAATATACATATAAATGTATAAAAGAATTTAAAACTTAACAACCATTTTTACTAAAAAGCTTTTCATTTATATAATGTTATATATTATTCAACTAGCAGTACCAAATTTTTTCATTACATTATTTGCAACTGAAATTCTCATGTGTAAAAATGGAGGAAAAGAATGTGAGACAGTCGATATCCTTGAAGATGCTTATTCAAAAATTAGAAACATCATTTTTTCCATCCCGCCTCTATTCGTCTACTTTTCCATGCCATATTGTTCTTGTAACGTATTATAAACGCTCCTCAGTTGTTACTAATTATGAATTGTATAACAGTTACAAAATTTATCGCCCAGGAATATTTCGACTGGATGAATTATCGCATACGTATATGCATTTTTCCTGTACATTTCTAATCGTCTGCTATATTTGACAAAATCGTTTAGTTATTTAGTTTCGTATTTCTACTTCGATAGTCGTCGAGTCTGGGGAATGTCGGGTCGACTGTCAAGGCTATGAGAACGTGCCTTGTCATGCTGCGATGTCAGTTATTAAGAAATCGGAAATAAAAAGATTATGACAATTATAAAATAATAATGGCAATTATATTTACAATGATAATAATGATGACTTGTATTGCTAATGATCATGACAGCAACGATAACATATGAGGACCGTAATGGCAACTATGTCTGATAACAAATATACTAACTATAGAAAGAAACGATGTTGTATAAAGCAATGAAATTTATTATAGACTTTAAATCGCAAAGTGCCGAATGTCTCACCGGAGAATTCCTCCTCAGAATAGTTTGTCATTTTTTTCGAGTTTTATATCGCTTTCGAAAATGTTACCAAGGGCAACGTAACTCCATTCGACGGTATGCAAATTCCGTCACTTCTTCACTTTTTTCACTTTGGTTTACGGAATATCGACTTGGCAGTCCGCTCTCGCGCAAGAGGTTTGTCGAGGTTTACGGTTTCTGATGTACCAACGCGTTCTATTCAACTATTGTTGCAGTCGTGCCTGTAAATTCAAGGCTACACTCACAATACCGCGTCCTGTCTCGGCAAGTGTGTTGAATAGACATTTACGCAAAACCGCAGGATAGGATACGAGCGATCGTACTCTCAAAATCGCTAACGAGATTTTTTTTGGTAGGAGAGGGGCACGCGTTGCGGTTGAAAAATTTTAATGGCATGTGTTTCGTGCATAATAGGTACAATAAAACAAGAGATATTCGGCCTATTACCGGTTGGCTAAAAATAATCGGCGTCCATGCAGAGCCGATTAAAGGAGCGGAAAGCGAGATCGCGATCGAACCGCGCCTGTAGCGTCGCCTTAGGCGCTCCCGGCCGGGATTTCTCTGCACAGCATACGATGGCTAAACAACTAAACAACGGCAGCCCGTAATTTGGTTCAAGGCTGCTCGTCGGCCGGCCGGCTAACTCTGCGGAACTAATCTCGTGTTGCGAGGCGGCATTACCGCCGGTACCGAGAGAGAACGGGCGGGGAGCAGCGTGTCTCGTTCGGGTACGATGTAATCGGGCCGGGGGACACGGGGGATCTTCCTGATTTTATCCATTCATTCACCGAGAACTGCATTTCCGTACCCCCCCGCGTCTCTATTTCTCTTGCACTCGCCATGTCCTCGTTTGTCCCCCGTTTATTTACAATAGCCGGCCTTTAGAGATGGCCACTACTATACTCACGATACCGGAAATACGCGATTTCGACGCGAAAACTCGGCGCAAATAAATCTCTAGAGTTCATACTTTTCGCAAATTTGTTTAATGCGACCAATTTTTGGATTAATAAAGTCTACCAACATTAATAGCTGATAATTGATATCTATTCAATGACATGTTTATTTGATTATTCAGATTTGTTATTTTCTCCTTTTTTAAGTCTGCATTAGTTAATATTACATTAATTGGCATAAAATGTCTAGATAAAAATTTGCGATTTGTCGGTACTTTTTATATTATCAAGATAAAACTATAAAGAAATTTAAAATTGTAAATAAAAGCAATTATTATTTAATTCTAGATAATTTTGATGAAAATAAAAAAGTTATTCTATAAATTAAAAAATTAATACAATTTTAAAACATAATTTGTAATAATTTATTTATTAATTCTATATAGATACAACAAATTTAATAAATGCGCGGTTAACCATTGACTGATAATTATAAATAATATGATTATTAACTTATTATTAAATTATGATTATTAAATTATGATTATTAACAACAAAAATTCGTAAGCGGTTTGTAAAAGTTTTGTCGCTGTTGCTAACGACGTTCGTGCAAATATGTAATATGGACTAGTTTTGCAGTTGCATTTTGTTAATTGCACCAATAGATAAAAGTCGGGAAGATAACAAAGTTAATTACGGTGGACATAAATACCACGTATCGCACGTGTTCCACTTTTTAACGTAGCTATGGCGGAATCATTACTTATCTCGAAGAGTGACTACAAAATATTTTTAATACATCAACAGACACGAAATGTCTGTTTGCCAATGTTTTAATAATGCGACAAATCGAAATAAAATGATGGAAATTGTACGGTCTTAATGCACGAAATAAAATGATAGAATTGTACGACCTTAATGCGCGATTCTTCAAGGAGTGTGGCAGTTATTCGAATATGACATTGAAAACGGACTCCACCACACTTCTCGCGGTGGATCTCTTAGTAATTCGTCAAAATGATAGATCGGTTAATAAATCATTGAGGCTTAAATGCTGTTTAAATGCTGAAAACAATAAACCCGACAAACGTAGAACCTGTGTTGCAGAGTGCCTTGCTATTTAGATAGTTGCCTTGGCAGCATGCTCTTAAGATTACACTTCGCGGTGACAAAACCACATACATCATCGCTACGGTATACCGCACATTTATATCTGTCGACGCAGATTTATCGATTTTCCGCGATCGCAAGTGTGCCACATTACATCATCGTTTGCAACTGGAAATCTCAATTTTATTCTTAGACTTTCTCAAAGTTTCGTTATTCTTTTTTTTTTAATAATTTTTCACGTTGGAAAATTAGCAAAATGCTTGTAGAAAAATGCGCGCCGAGGATATATTTGATCGAGTTTTGAAAGAGTTTCCGTCCTTATTCTTTTTCTCCAAAGAAACCGTTCCAATATTGCCAGTCATTCACGTAATTGACGACACGCGAACGTCTAGGCAGGTGAACACGCGAGGATGCCCCGTGAATGCATTTTTGGCATAACTCCCGCCGTTCTTCTCGAAACTCCCGATAATAACTGTAACTCGCCGGCATCTAAATGCATATCTTCAGAAAGCCAATTCATTTCACCTGTCCCGTAAACAACAGCTGTGCTCAGACGCTTCGGAAAATCAAGTTACGCTCGTCGTTGGGGATTTCGCTTTGATCCGTCGCTTTAGACGGCGGTTGTAAACTTTCAGTTAAACCGTGTATACGAAGCTGGAAATGTCGCTTATTCTGCAAGTGCAATTTTTCCTCGTCACAATAGGCGCACAGTGCACCGTCGATAAACCTTCCGCGATCAATCGAATCTACGATACACAATAGCTCGTGGGATAGGCCGCTCGTCCGAAATAACCATCGACCAAGGCCGCAGGAAACCTTTTCCAAACAAATGCGATTGTTTAGCCGTCGCGACTCCATCGTTGTGATCTATTTCCGTGATTAAAATCGCGAGATCACCATAATATTCGTTTTATAACATTGTAAAGTTATAATGCATTCATCGAAGCTAAACAAACTTGGATTTAAATTGTTGAGAAATTTGAGAATAATTTTATTTAGAAACATTATTATAAATATTTTCTGCATATAAAATAAAGAAGAAGGATTAAAAGAATTATTATAGTTTTGGACTTTATACAATCATGATCACAATTTACGAAGAAAGAAATCGTAAAAGAACAAACAAAAAGTTTAATATAAAAATTATGAAATTACATGTTATTGGATAATTTAATTGCTTCATCGGTTCCCTGAAGCGAAACATGCGAGAGAATTTAAATTCAATCGGAGCAACGTGAAATAATCACGATGGACGTTGAACGAGCAGAATGTCAAATTGTGAAACAGCATTTTCTTGCGGTTAACTATACCTGGAAGGGAAAATCAAGAGGCAACACAACGCGGAACGCGATGGACGGGAAGAACTTGACTTACGATCTGTAAATCTCGTGCCGTTGTCAGTACGCCGATGATTTGTGCGTGCGGTAAGCCACCATCGTCCCTTCTGACGTACGGCCCGTAACCGGCATTAACTTAGATTCTATTAGAGACGCGAAGGTACTTTGCAATTGCAGGGTATACCCGGTGTAACGTAGCGACGTTGCGATCGCGCGATGAAAATTGCACGGATGAAAACTCAAAGTCGTGATAGCTCGTTATATTGCATAACTCACGCGCCGCTTCTTCCGCCTAAGCTATTCTCTTTCACCTTTCATGCATCACCGAAGAACACAGAACGCATAATATCCGAGCGTTATTAAATTTAGGTGACTCCGCGAGAGACATTAATCCGCGGCGTCAAACTCGCATATTAGTATGTAATAAGTTCCTTCGGAGTGCCGGAAGCACGGCGATCGCTTCTATTTTCCCAAAACACTTTCTCTTCTCGAGCATGCTCTAATTAGCTTCAGTCTCCTTTAATTATTAGGCGCGCACTGGCGCTCGCGATGACTGCGCGCGAAATGGGAAAGGAATTGCACACGGCGAGAAGCGTCACAACACACCTTTGCAACAAGACGAATAATTGTATCATAATGCAATTAATATTACCATACCGAAATGCTCCGTGCGCTATATATAGTTTGGAACCGTATTGTATTATTATTGCATCGCATTTATATGGATGATGTTTCCCACACGAAGTTTCCCATATAATAGCGTTAAGAAAAAGGCATTTCCTCGTTCCTCCGCTCGTGTAAAACGTACTATCGTCCAAACGGCCGAAACACGTTTCCTAGAAAGTTAACCTCCCGCCTTACCGGCGGCTTTACACCATGCACAATGGTGCGTATGTTTATCGGTCTTATCTCTCGGCGCGAGAAGCGCCTCGTGAAAATGCAAGCAAGAATTACAGCGTAGGAGTCTCATATGTTTTCTTAGATTTTCGCCGTGTGCGTGTGTGCATGCGAGGCGTTATCTTTAGTCCCGACACGACCTCATTATTCCTATCGCTACTTTTTAGGCACGACCGAAGTCTGGTGACTCACAGTTTTCTTTTAAAATTTTCCAAAGCGGCTTTGAATTATTATATCGGCGAAATCCCCGCGATCGGGGTTGATTAATTTGTCAATTCAACTAAAGAACAAATGAGAATAAAATGAAAAATTAATGGCCCAATATTATCGTGCGCGATAACGCGACATGAGCGACACGCGGAGTGACTCATACATATATTTGACATCGCGGAAAGTGCAATAGGCGATTATGTGCGAAACCATTAGGAGTATTAAGGAATCCTTTGAATTCACGTTCCATGCGAAAGCACGTTAAAGCTCGCGTATGCATGTATGTACAGTTCGCACGTGGATTTGCGAATGTGCACGTTGCGCGGCGGCCGAATCGACTAAACCAATTACCAGTGATCAATAATGTGTCAGATCAGTTGGCTCACTGTCGTCTTTAGTGTCAAGAAATGGTGCATTTCATTAACAAGATAAAACAATCATTGCACTCCATCGTGTAACGAACTTTTATCGATCTGTGCTAAATATGGCCTGATCGAATTCCCGGTGGAAATTGTCCAATTGTTTGCTAGCTATAAGGTGTGAACAGGTGCGCCGCAAGGACATATATTATCGATAGTGAAAGCGATACGCGCGAAATTATCGAGTTAATTGGCAAATAATTTCTATAGGCCTGATGCCGTTTCCATCGATGTCTCTTCCGTTATTTTCTACAACTCACAAGTGCGAGATAATGTAAAATATCGTGGTAGTCACTCAAAGCAATCGTGCTGTATTGTAGTCGCGGTTTTCCTTAAAATATTTTCCTTAGGAAAATGCACTGCGTGCATATGCAACAATCTATATAGTGCGCACTCACGTCGCTGGAATGCACATAAATTTTCTTATCTGTAGACGTTAATTTTTACGGATTAGATTACTTTGAAGTTTGTTGATGAAAACTATAAATGGGTATTTTATATCGCTGCTTTCTCTTTCTCTCGATCGCTCACCGGTCCCGAGATCTTTGCGCGTTCTACGATTTACTTTGTTGAATATAACCGAACGCGTGAGAGGAAATAAGAATCGCCGGCTGTGGATGTACAGCGAGTATTATTGTCTGTTTATGATTGCATGTAACGAACTAACACGCAGTGAGCCACGAAGTCGTCCTTGGCCGCTCCTCCGAGTGCGGCTAGACCTCTTAGAAATGGTTTCCTATCGCTCATTGTATGAATAAAATTCGCATAATGAGCAAAGCGCACGCGAGGTCCTTAGATCTTGAATTTTGGATCCAACAGATCTTTAAGACTTTTGAATTCTAATCCTTTCAGCAAATATTTTCAGAGATATTTTTATTATCTTAATTGCGTACGCGATGCGTATGTGCATTCGTCTATAAAATGCTTCATTTCATTAAACTTAAAAACATATAGTTATCATAATTATAATACATGGATTCACGTGTCGATCGGTAATAAACTAGATCGTTTCGCATGCAAAGTCTGCGATAATTTAACGTACTTGTATAATGTGCGGAATTAACAAGTAGAGAATTCCGATTAATAGCGTTCCTCATGGGGTGTCAGAGGGGCACTGTTTACACGAGCTAACATTGTAAATAGATGCCAGAAATAGGAGAAGTTTTACACGAATACCGTGCTTTGCGTGCATTTAGCCGAGGCAATTGCACGTGTAGACTCTATATCGCATACATATCCGGATTAAAACCGCGTGCGTAGAGTCTCGTGCACGGATTCTCTCGTCGAGCGCAACGCGAGTGTGACGCATGTGAATGTAATTTAGAGGATTCGCGTTATGGAGTGAAAAACGGTGTAATACACGGTCGTAAAACTTGCTTCGTATCGGTGTTTATTGTGCCGATCACGATGATTCATCGCTGTGCAAAAACTTAATTTACAGACATTATGAAATCTTTAGCTGAAGATAAAACATTTCGCTAACATATCTTGGACGTGATTGCCTCGTGTTTCAACGAAATCAATAAAAAAGAAAGAAGACAGAAACATTAAATGCCAAATAATTGTACAAATATTTTTATTTGGTCTTTATTGGAATTGTAACAAACATTTATCGTTTAGCAAACTTATATAAAAGAAGTAATAATAGAAAATGTATCTCAAGTAAAATTCGACAATGCATGAATATTGTAATATTTGGTATTATAATTGTTCATTTCTTAAATTATCATTCGCTGATTGATGTTCGTCGAATGAGAATCGGCCGTCTCTTATCCTGGTTAGTTATGCCTCGAGAGACAAGCTCGCCTCATAAAGAGTGAAACTAGGCTCGCTAGTATCCGCGTAACGCGAAAGAGAGTGAAAGAGGTTTTCGCTTTCGTTGGAGAGGCCTTCCCGCTTCCTCAAGCACGACGCAGAACGCAGCGGTGGTCTTTCGCTCGTTTCCTCCTTACCCGGTGACCCACTCTACGATAGATGAGAGCAGACGACGAATCCACTCTGATGCGTACGTGTGCCAGAAAGCGTGATGATATTATGCATAATCAACTAGGTTAATAATTAAATTAAATGTATGTATATTTAAAAACATTTTTTTATCAAAATTAATGTAAATTTTGTTAACAAAAATATTAGACTTTAATGCCTTCCAAATGAAATCGAAATGCTTTCTGTAAATTAAGTTTTAAAAGCGCAAATTTATTCATTAGACTCGTTGAAAAATCTTGCGAATGTTTCTGTCGTAGCTCAGTTAGGAACGAGTTTCTCGTTTTACCTGTGTGACTTTGTCAAGCGAAACAGTGTATGAGAAACAGCAAATGATATCACATACTGATCTAGATCGCAATACGTCATCCACCGTGAGAGCAGACGCTCGTAACAACCTGAACCGGAAGCCAAATTACGAACGAATGCAATCTTTCATAGTTACGAATTCTGAATTAATCACTGTGTGTGTATGTGTGTAACATGCTGCTCTATACTCAATTCTGTGACTATTTTTAAAAAATCTAAAGCTAAACGAAACGCACACGTACGAAGTCTTACGGGACAGGAAGAAAACCTTTTTCTAAAGAAAGAAAATGATCAAAATTCCAGTTGTATCGACATGACGTTATAAAAACCGGACGATGACGTAAGTGTTGATATTCTAAATGAATTAGCGGAGACGGTTCGGCCGCTCAGTCAAATAAGTAAAAAGATTGGTCATGCGGGAGGAAATGCCTCGAATCGGTTAAGATCGCGGAAATATAGCTGGCTGTTTGCGTTTTCTCCCCTCCCGGTTTAGCTTTCACCCTTTCCTTCACGCTCGCGGCAAATACTTCCTGTCTGCATTACTGTCGCTATCGCGACAACCTGTAGCTTCTCAATCTTTCGGTAAGCAGTCGTGTGCACGAGAAGTAAACACATTGAATTACCATCGAATTTACGACGGACGAAGAATATTAATGGAAGTTAAATATTAGCTATTGCTATTGCAGTTATTGTCAAAAATAATATTATTTTAATTAATATTACAAAACTAAGATAAGTAAAATTTTTCGTGTCTATTTAGGTATTCGTTTGATATTTATTTAACATAATATTTATTTAACATTAATTTGTTTTAAGCAACGGTCTTTTTAAAACGAAATTTCTTTCGTGAAATGATTCAGAAATCCATTAATCGAATTCTTGTACTTTTCCTTTGTTTGCACGATTATTATCGGTATTTCTTTTTTTTTTCATTTTTTAATCACTCGCCCTTTCGTTTCTCTCTGCGCGAAACGTGTTTTAAATAGTAGTTTGATTAGAAAGTACGTGGGTGTATTTTATGATGATTACCGGTTCGATAATTTCGTTATAGAAAGTTTTCCGCCTGTGTTCGCCGCACCGTGTTCAACGTTAGCATTTAAAAAGGATCTAGACGATTTATAACTATATGCCAGCCGCCGTAGATATGCATTATACGAGCAATAAATGTTCGCCAGAATGTCTTCCGTATGAGGCATGCCAATGTGTTTATATACCTTGGTAGGATTATACATATCTCTCGTATATATATCTTTTTTTGAAATAAGTGAATATGCATTGCACAATTCATTACACTAATCGCGCCATAATATCAGATAATAGCTAATTAAAGTCAGAAATTAAAAAATATTTTTAATGAATTATAATATAAATATATAAATTCTTTTTCTCTCTCTCTCTCTCTCTCTCTCTCTCTTTCTAATAGCAAATGACATCTATAGAAAATTGATACCAATATACATCCAATAGATAAATCCACATCCGGCTGTACTCTCCGCGATCTTGCGTACAGTAACTGGTTTCGAAAGGCGCATATGTCCTTCAGGGACGCGGAATCGCGACTCGTCCTTGGCCGTGGAACATGGCCGTTCGCATAATACACTCGTGTGTGGTAATTCTTTTAGGTAATTCTTAACCGTTACCTTCCACGTAATCGATGTAATACGTTCGATCATCATCGCTCGCTGTTCACCTTTTACATATAATTTGTATCGACTGAAAGTATTGACTAACGTTTCTTTCTATTCTATTTTATTGAAAAAATTGGTAAAAGTTAATGTGAGATCTAAATTTATAAAAATTATGAAAGTTAATGTGAGATCTAAATTTACAAAAATTCTAATTGCGAATGATATTTCTAATTTTTAGGCAAATTCTTGCCTGATAGCGCATTTATTAATCGTTGAGTTCTACGTGAGAAAAAAATACCGATACTATTCGATTAGTTTCAGATCGAGTATTTCTAGAACGTCAATAGAATAATAATCAGCGTGAATATCGCTGACTTGAATACCTCTTCAGTGCTTGAATGAAAGTGAAAGACAACGTTTTTGGGTCAATACATAGTTTTACAATCTTCAAACGTGGTTTTAAGTTTTTTTTTTATATATAAAATCACTCGTTTTTGTTATTTCATTTTTTAATCTGAAAAATTATAATAATGTAATAATATAATATGAATTTCTTTCGTTTTTTTCTATCTTCATTACTATGTAATTATTATACAAGAATATATGTATAGCAAATTGATTTCTGCACGCAAATAATATTTGCGATCGTTGACGATATAAATTTGCATCTTCTGCGAACGGTAATCACGGCAAAGGAAACACAAGTATAATTAATGTCGTCATGATATAGCAATATGATCGAGCTAACTGTGGATATATTTCTAAGCTCTATGAACGCGTGGAATTCTTGCATTGATATCTATTTTCTCGTAATCTCAGGAATGGCGTACGGTCGATTAAATGAGTGGTATATTTTCTCTCCTTGATATACAAGCGCATTATTTCGTTTCCTGGTGACTGGTTGGAAAAGATAGATACATGTCCTTGACAATGTAACACGTGGAGCGAAGCAGGCGTGCCACGATTCGCCTCTCTTTTTCTCGAGGTAGGCTGCATCTCGATTATCGATGCGTTACGCCTGTTCGCTTAATCGACGTTGTGTGTACGACACGATTAGGTAATTGTTGGGTAACGAGAAGCGCACGGGCATCACGGGCGAAAGTTACGCGGAAACTGACCCGGGGCAATGCGTTTGACCGCATTTCATTAAATAGGCTCTCCGATTATGTTCTCATCCGAAGGAAGATTAACGTAGCATACATTGATAAATTACACGCGCGCGGATAAATATCTGATGCAATTGGTATATGTCGGCAGTTAATATGAGATTAGGTATAAGATGCTGTCGCTCAAAATAAGACGTTCGTACACATGTGTGCATCGACATTTTCCTCTTACGAAATTTCATGATATTAAGGATGACATTTGAGAATTAATTAGGAAACTACACTGAAAGAAAAATATTGTTACTTTTGGACCCAACCACAATTTTATAATATTTCTAATGATAATTATGGTTAACTTAATGATGCGTACACTGAGAAACAAAATCGTTTGTACGAACTAAATTTGTACAGTTGTTTAATGGTTGATTCAACAATTTTTTAGTTGCATTAAAAAATATATAATTTATTCATATAATATTTTATGTTATTGCAATAATGTTTAGTTGAACGTATCGGACAAAATATATTTTTGTTAGACGAAATATATTTTGCGTTTTTCAACAAATATTTTTTCTCAATGTATGGTTAAGTTAATTGTATTTATTGTTAGAAATATTATAAAATTATGGTTGGGTCCAAAAGCAATTATATATATTTTTCTCTCAGTGTAAATGCAGTTTTTAAAAATACCCTTTTCAACGCTCTGATGAAAAAGTTTCGTGAAAAATTGTGTTTCCGCGCACATGTATCTACAGATAAAATTAGAGGGAACATCGGTTCCGCGTTAACGATGCAGCCAGCCGCGCGGGCATTCGCGCAACGCGCGGCCACGCTCGTCGAACCAATTAAATTATACGAATCGATCCGGGGAGAAAGTCCGCGGAGAGAGAGAGAGAGGGAGAGAGAGAACGGGGCACAAGCGTTAAAGGAAACAATTTGTGATGTAGTACGAAGTCCACGAAGCGACGTTTTACTCGCATACGGCATCGTACGAGCAGATAGGTATAACGCATATGCTCGTCCGCACTAGCGCGCGTCGTGTCAGCGCGTGCGCTCAGGAAGCCGCGACTGTAATTTTACAGATCATTTCCCGCGAACACGCAATTCTTCTGAAAATTACAAGGCTACGGAGGGGGCAGGCAATGCCTGTATTGTACCCTCCGGCCCCTTTTCTCGCGCACGTGCGCGCACACGCGTCCCCGCGACACGCGCGGTTTCCGGTACACCCGACTCCTACGAATGCCGCGAAAGATGCATGCGGAAGTCACCGTGTGATGAGGATTGCTTTCCGACAATTGCTATTAATTGAGATGCGAAGGCATGTGGAAGCGGTGACATAAGTGTTGCATTCGATAATTGCGCCGTTCCTTTAAATGCCGCCCGAGGAAACCGTGCGCGTCTAATCATGGTTTATTTGCCAATGCATACACTATATTTGTTCTTGCGGAATTTAAAGATGTGAATATAGCTTTCGCGCGAAAGGAATTAAGGTGTCTATTAAAAGGTTTGAGGCAAAAGACAGAGTTAATTTTCGATTAATTCATCAAGAATGAATGACGCAAAGTTTGGCCCGAGTTTCAGGGCGGTGGATCTCTTGGTTGGCATTTATCACGACTTCGCAGCCCGGAAGCCAACTGAGCGATCGCTCGGTTCCCCTGAGGGAAAGTGGCCCGAGCAACTTTCACTTGCTGGCAAGCCAGACCACCGCTTCGCGAATAACACCACAACAAGAGTCCTGATCATTGTACGCGGGCAGAAAGGGGCCTGTCGCGACGCAATATTTTTGCGCGATTAAATGTGACACGCAAAAGACAGATTTACACCTCCTCTGGCTATACACGGAATGTATAAATATATATATAAATATTTTACGCTTTTCAGTATGGAGATGTCACTTTTTATTTTACTTTTTTAATATAATTATACTTTATATGTTTTTAATATAAATTATTACTAACAACTACAAAACTTTAAAGAAACAAATGATTATAAATGCCTAGAATTTTTAATAATTATACAAAGAATATTTAGATCATCAATTTATTATCCGTTCCTTCCATGCAGATTTTCTTTCGTCATTTCTGAGAGTTTGCATCTAATCAGGAATTAATTAAAATAAGAAAACTGATATGTTTGCCTTAATTCATCATATTCGGTAAGACCGTAATGAAAATGAACAAACGCTAAACTGCCAATTTGTGCGGAGCATTAGACCGCGGTTACATTGAGTGAGTTATCGTGATCGCGTAAAATGCAGTTTTGTCATAAAATGTTTTATGCCTCTTGTTAGATTAAGCTCAAGTAATTTGCAACATTATTTCAAACAGAGAAAACTTGTTTACTTGAACAAAATTTCTTTCGAGCAATCGAAATTACACAAGATAATTTTATATAATTAAGCTCCTTTGTTATGGCACGACAGAATTTTCAAATTATTTGTCAAATCCATCGATCCGTACGCGGCGTATGCCCGCGTACGCCCAGAGAAATCAGATTGTACCAGGATGAAAGAGAAATCCGCGCTCGTAGCGGAACAGGAGGAGGGCATGGTTTATTAAAGAACGAGGAAAAGAGAAAGAGAAGTCGAAAGGAACGGATACAGGCAGGAGGGGGCAAGTCAGGAAGAGTAACCATGTCTTTCCTTCTTCTGCTTCTGCTCCCTACTCGCGGTAGAACGTTTCTTTTTTTCCCCTTTCTCACGCGTGTAAAACTCGCGGAAACGAGTCTGCCGCTCGATGCGTGTTGTGGTGCATGCATACGGCGTAAATATGGCGTGTAGTGTGGATCCAGGAAGCAAAATTGACGCATATCTAACAACGTATACATCAGAGTAAATAATATGTCTATTCCATTTCACAAATCCTCTAAAGATTTTGTTTAATAAGATTATTTCACAGTAAATATTGTCATATTTTCAAATTAGATTTATACAGTATGAAAATTTATAATTATATTGCTCGCACATCATTAACATTGCAAGAATTCATTCACATTGTGATTAGCAGAATTTTGGGAAATTTGCCCAATTGTAATAAAAATTCGCAATTCGACTGTTAAATCACGTTTTTCTCGCGCAGAAAATACATGAAAATACAAAAACATTAAGAACGGTTTACTTTAACATGCTGGTAGAAAGACGATGCATTTACGAGGCTCGTTGACTCGAATGAAGTTGACCTAGTCAGGCACCCGTTGGCCGTCTAATCTAAAATTAATTCCTAACAGCTGCTGCCGACTAATGTGCGTGTATCGCACATCCACGCTTATTCTACCAACTTTTATTATTTTCATGCCGTGTCAAGGCCGCATTCCGACTTTTCTTCTCAACTTCTCCGCGGCGAAACGACGAAAAAAGTGCGTGAACCGGAAGAAGAGAAAGGAGGAAGTGTCGAATGCGCGCACGCGTGTTAATTATACGTGTCTTATTGCCCCGCCGCGATCGCGATAAGTAATGATTGATTTCGTTTGCCAGAAAAAGATAATATTTTCACCTAGTGTCCGTTGGAGAATGCGCATTTCTACTTCATGCCCACGTAAAGTCTCTGTTTTGTTTCTATCTCGAAGAGATCATGCCATTTATCTTACAATGTAATTACACTTGAAATGCATCTCGAGAGATCCACTGTGAAAAAGTGTATTGCGTAAAATCATAAAAATCGGTTTGCGTAACGTTCACTGATTTATTTCAACATCGAGATTTTTAAATTTTTATACAAACGAACGAAACTCGTCGTTTTCGCGAGTATTTTCCTACCAAGACGTTGCCGAGCGTTCTCGAGATGCATTGTGTAGCTGGCAATAATTACCTTTTGCCTGATAATCGACCTCTTATCGTGCGCTTGACGCTTCACCAGGATATGCAATTTACTGCGACAATAATTGACAATTATCGCTTCCTTTCCTTGATAGTACAACTAGATCGAGGCGATATCGGCGCTCTATAAGGTCAATTTTAATTGATTCGATTCGCCCGTCACGAGACACCTTTAATTGGAAAACGCCGTACGAGGATAATTAAGATATGCCAATTATTTCCTTTCTGCGATGGGAGTCTCCCGTCCTTCGCTTCGACCACCCTCCCCGCGATACGGTTCGTATTTATATTCATAGAATGAGGAAATTAGTAAACACTTTAGAATAATTGAACGAGCCTCTGATGTATACGAAGCCGTGGAAATTTTTATTATTATTTTTTTCGGCCAAATTGTATTTAAACAAGTACCTATATTTATTTAATACTTTCACATTAGAGACGTCAAGATCTCATTCACAGATCGCTACCTAGAAACAATCTTTTTTTATCGTGTAGGAATCGTCCGAGCAAAGTCATTAAAATGTACTTCAGACGTGAGAAAAGTCGTGGTAGATAGTTAAGATATATAGTTCCGGGATTGAGGCAGAAAAAAAAGGGATTTCACAAGACTGGACCTGTATTCGTTAACAGCGGGTCGGCATATCTAACGGCAACAACTTTCTCATTGCTGTGCCGAAAAGTATGAGCCCACGTGCCACTTGGAGAAAGGAGGCCATCCAAATGTCAGCCCTGCATGGCGATACCTCGAATATATCTTGCGTGTAGGATAAAAATTTTGACGATAACTCGCCATCTTAATACAGTCAAACTCTGCCTGATGAATTTCTCATCGATAGAGAGGATTCGACGTGTCTTTTAGACGAAACCAAATGTAGGCTTGAGACACATCAGGCGCGCGAGTGAAACAGAGGTCTGTACTGCCTGGGAATAAAATGTACAGATTATAAAGTCAGAAAAAAAAAACAAAACTTGTTTCCCGCGAGACTTCCTACTCGGTAACGAAAGATTAGCTTCCAGCTCCTTCCTGTCGCTCCATATCGCTGGAAAGCGTGGTGCCAAGCAGTTGTGCGCATTTCCTTCATTAATTATCAGACAGGAGTAAATGTGAAAAACGATTAACAGAAGGAAGGATAATAGAGATCTGGAATGCGGAAAATCATTATTATAGATTTCCGCGCTTGATTTTGTAAAATGAATAAATAATAGCAAGACCCTTGATAGACGCAATTCTCGATCTAACAATACTCTTGCGATAAACAAAATGATTAGTCGTATAGCGCTTGTGTAGTGTTATATAGATAGAATCGTATCCCTCTTCAATAAGTTTCGCATTGCACTTTTTCGACTCAAGCGATGATTGTAATGTCCGGAAAGTGGAAAGTCTTGGCATAGCTACGCTTTCAGCGAGCACACAGTATCCTCGATTTCGACTGTTCCCACATGCGGAGGCTATGACCATCATTTACATTTCTGGATTCACTGAGAAATAGAGAGAGTTTCGTTTTTCGCATTAATTTAAATAAACCTCAATTATCAATTTACCACATTCGATAGGATCATTTTCAAAAATTATTTTTGAGACGTTAATTATTATTGCATCGTGTGTCGTGTTAAATGTTATTAATAATCAAATCCGATAGTAAGAATATGTATTATTTAATTATGCCACATATTTCTACGAAAAATTTAGAGAATTAGAAAGATTAAAATAACGAGATATACCTACATTAAATATAGAACGTAGCGAAATACTAAATATATTTACAAAATGGAAAATTCGTTCAAAATTAAACGGAAAACATTATTTCTTATTTGTTGAGGACACCCAAAACACAATTTGCAAAAAATCTCAATGTTTTATATTTATATACAATTCCCTGAAATATTTTCTAAAAGGCTCTGTCGCATTACAAATTATCTGTCTAGCAAGCTTGATCGGAGTAGGAAGTCGCGTGCCGCATGACTTTCACTTTCACCGAAATAACGGGGACGCAGGAACGATTGCGTATATCCGCGGGCATATGTCTCATACGAACACGCACGTACGTATGCTTCTCTGACGGTTCGCCTTTCTCTCGTAAACAGCGCGACCCTTTCTTCCTCCTGTTCTTTATTTCTTCCTTTTTCCTGTGCGAAAAGAGAAACTCGTCTTTAAATTACTTTTCGAACGCACGTTATTGAAGGGAGAAAGGGACGAGTAAACCCTTTCGCTCATTGCAACTTTAGTTGCTCGAGAAATTACAATTTTTTAAACATAAAGGGGTTTTTTTGCTGCACTTTTACACATCGACTCGTAATTTTCTCGAAATATGAATCATACTTTTATATTTAGACATAATGAAATTGAAACTACTGCAGAATTGATGCATTTCGATTAGTATAAAATGTATTATCATTTCGATGGACGGCCTTTTGTATTTTAACGGTTTTATCTCGTTTTGACGGGTCTATTTAAAGACCGTTTAGATAATAGCGACTAATAACACGTGCATAAGTGCATACATTATACACCTGTATGCGTACATACACGTATAAAAGTAAATTTAACGAATTCGTTCTTCTCTAGCTCGTTTATCCAGTTCTGACGTATCGGATCAGGGTATCTTCCAGTTCTCGCATAGAAAGAACGTATATAGCCTGTACTAATGTTTAATAGACAGGATTAAGCAGATTTCCTCTCTTGTCGATTAACGTCATGTGAAAAAAAATACTAAACTATAACGACGCAACTGTTCGCAATCTTTTGCGCATATATATTCATGCAGCACGTTTATTACATTTTTTTCGAATTATAAGTTATGCATCAAACGAAGCTCTCACGACGTTTACAAATAATGGGATTTAAAATCTAAATTTTTCAGATTTAAGGGAGATTTTAAAAGTCTGTTTTAAAAGTCATTCAGAAGCCCAGATACATGAATCTGTACTCTGTAATTTTTCAATTTGATTAATCTTGTTGTGTAAAATTGTCACTACTTTCTCGCCATTTAATTATTTCCATTAAATTTTTTATACATTGCGATCTAACGTGTCGTGGTATGTAACAGTATTAGACATTTGTCGAGATCGACACGTGGAACACGCCGCACGCCGTGAAACCTTGGAATACCGCTCGGCTTGGAGAATTTATCATTGATTTATGAAGTGCGCCAGAACTAGTTTTAGCTCGAGCAGGTTGAACACCGTTTCTACTAGCCAACGTTGCACGTTCAACGATCACGGTGATATTGGCCGGTTAATGAGATCAAATCCCCCATTGACTATTTTCACGTCCATTAAAAGGCGGCGCACGCGAATTCGAACTTAATTTCATTCATACGTCGCGTGTGTTTCTGCACTATTTCGTAGCATCTTTCTAGTATTTTATATACGTATACGTGAGCGCAGCCTTAAAGTTTAATATAAAATAATTTTTACTATTACATTTGCTGCATTAAGAAATTATAATTTCTTGGATTTCGAGAGAAATCCTTATCTACATTACTAACATACGGGAATTACTTAATTATGCCTATTAATATCACTACATTACATTAAATTATTCTTATGACGGTTTTATCGATCTCATATTATACTTTATTAAATTATACGCGAAGATATTTAGTTGAATCTAATTTTCTAAATGAGCATAAATATCGAGAATAAATGAGATTTTTAATGATTTTATTATGATTTATTATATTAAGAATATCAAAGTTATAAACTCATGAGAGATCTCATGTTAAGTTTGCAATTTACGAAGTGGCAATTGGCGTTTTCCTACTTACAGAACAATTTATAAATCTCTTTCTTGCCTATTTAAGTAATTTACCTACTTAAGTAATTATCAACGAAAAGAATTTGTGTATTTATGACGAAAATATTTAACTTCCCGTGCCTTATGAAATTCAGACATTTAAAAGCAATCACGGTCGTAACTCGCGATGGTTGTATTAACGCTACCGACAGTATTTACGAACAAGATTGTCTTTTTCCAGTCGCGACATTTTTTCGTTGCCAAACGGGAAGATCCTTCGATCGTTATCGTATAGGACGTTCTCCGATTCCAAGAGCCGATCGCCATCAAGCCGCCATTTTTTCGTCTCCCTGCTGCAGGAGCTAATATATCTTCACATCGACCACAGCAACAGAACCGGTTGTCTACTTGTATTCTTACGTATCTAGGAAGTTTTAAAAGTTTTTTTCGATGATTTCGCTTTCGCAATTTATTTCGCCGAAAAGAACGTTATAATTTGTATCGTAAAGTAGATTTTTTCTTTAGACTTTGTTTGTTTTCATTTATCAGATATGTTTTCGTCCGCAAGTTAGATGGACAAATTAGGTACAAGCATCTTTCATTATTATCGATTATTCAAAGCATGAATTTATAATTTATCTTGTCAAGCTTAAATCCTTTCGCGCGTGTCGTTGTCTCGAGGTTTATATCGTAAACCATCCCGCAACGTGAGATATACGGACGTCAACAATTATATATTTCGCGACAAAGTTCCACGGGCAATAATGAGAGTCGCTGGCGGAAAGCGCGAAGGTGTCTATTCCTAAGAATGGCACGTGATTACTTTCTCCGACAGCCCGCACGGCTGGACACTCGTTGACGACGCCGACGATGACGACGGCGCAACGATGACGACGTGGTCGAGAACCGTGCACAACGCCAGCTGTCTTCCGGGTTTAAGGCTGAATAGTCAGGCTTCCACGGCGTAGGTTTGCGGCGATGAAAACAGTCTCGCGATGTCGGCGAGTGAGATTGAGCACTTTTCCCGCATGTGACGGCATGTGTGAAAATTGCAATCGCGAAATTACATCTTCCCGCTGAGATTTTTGATCGACAGACTCGATTAACAAAACCCATAGCAGGTTGATTGAAACCTATGTTTTGATAAATTATTTAATAATGATTAATTAAATAACGTTCAGAATATAACGGAATTTTATGCAAGAACGACGATTATTTCATTAGAATGGAATCAAATATCTTTTTTTTATATCACTCTATTTTCTAGTACGTGTATGAAAAAATTAACATTTTTTACACGGTTCGATAGTTCGTTTGCATATTACGTTTCAAATGATACTAGCGATCGGGTAACTATCGAAAGGCAATCTTTAACCGTGGCCTTGCTGACCTAGTCGGCCATGCAACCTTGAACGATTGAATAATAACGGGATTTCGCGTATTTTACATCGATGAGCGAGCTTAAGTATTCAGATTACAATTAAGAGTCTATGCGTTTTTAAATTCGCACGCTACAATGATAACTGAAATGTTAAGTGATATGTTAATCAATAGATTGACATTTTATCTGTTGAAGTCAATTGTAGAAAAAAAAAAGAATAAGAAAATGTCTTATCAGTGGGGTCTCGGAGGAGATTCAGTAATCATGTCGGTATCGTCTGCAAAAAACCGATTTATGTACCGGCTTTATCATCAACATTTGATTATGGTAAATGCACACGTGCAACTGTGATACGAAAAAAACGTGTGCCGCGTATATTTTTCAATTCGGCTCGGATTCGGCTCATAAGATGATTTCGCAGATACCTTTCCGGTTTTTACAATGACTCAAGAAGAATAGTCTTTCTCTTTGTATATAGCACATCAAATGAAAAATACTAACAATCGTAATTACGTGAAGAATCGTAAATAATATTATTGCAATTTTCTATTTCAGTATATTAATGTTCGAAAAAATATATATAATTCTGTATATTACATCTTGTTAGTCAATTGTTAGATATTAATAACAAAGCGTTAGATATTAATAACAAGATATTAATAACAAATAATTATATTAGCTAATTATATAGATTCCCGGAAATCTGAGTAATCGGATTACCACAATTTCAAGTTATCTGTAAATATAATCGCGATACAATAGTAAACTTTGATGTCTTTCAAGTTAAATTTCTCACAATTTGTCGCAATATTGTTGCACGAACGGCTCGGAAAGAAGTTTACACAACGCACTTTCTTTGCCCCGTTGAAAAATTATTTGTTATCTCGACTGACATATGGCGCCAGTGTAATTATTACCGCGTAGTTACCACTTGATTAATCATGAGTCCATCGAAGGCCATCTTCGTCCACTCGATTGGCTCAACAATTAATAATAACAATTAATAATCGACAAATTCCGAAAGAAACAAAAAGTTGTCGAAACTCTACTTTATTTAATAAACAATACTGACATAATACGATCGATTTCACGTGCAAGCTGACTTACCGCAAATGAAACTTACCTGGAAAAAGATAAGAACGATTCGTCAGTTGTTAGCTATTAGTCAGTTAATGTTAAAACGAATATCCGTCTGGCTTTCGCTATGTTGCGATAGATCATTTCGATTCGGTTACGTAATTAGACTTGGGGAAGAAAGCTTTGATGTGCTTGCGCGTATCAAATAGTATAAATAATTCAATAAATATGTATTTTTATGTGCAAACGTTTCCGAGTAATCTAATGACCCCATAAATAATTTTTGTTACAGGACCGTCTTCAAACGCTCGTCGGAGAACTTTAAGGATCAGGGTGAGTGAATGATAGATTAATCCCCGAATAATCGTCTCTAGCGATTGCGACGTCGGCGAAATCGGATTTCGCGTATCGAGTTCTTTAAAAGGCGGAGCACGTGGGTTGCACTCGTGCTCCGAATGCACTCCGCAACGTCCACGTACTATTGTCCAACGGTATATACCGGCGCGTTGAAGAAAAAAATGTCTCACATGTGCGCGCATATATTTACGTACATACACGCGCACACGGCACATTTTGTAGTTTCACCTGTTTTATCGGGATACGGGTACGAATGATGTTTGTGCTTGTGGCAGCAACAGTATAGCAGACTTCGTGCATGGGATCTTATACAGTTACTGCATGCCTATTAAGTCAAATGCGAGTATGCACTTTCTCGCATATGTGTCTCAGGCAATTTATAATTGCGTTTTATAAATAGTACGCATAACTCATGTATCTCCGAAAGGCGTTTCTTGGTTTATCGCGCAATCTTGTACAATTTCTCCATTACGACATAAAAAAATATATCTTGTTCATTTTTATAAAAATTGCGAAAAATTATTAAAGCGAAATTTCAATCAGTGTATTATCATCAAGGTCGAGAACGAGATATCTCGAGGTCTTAGGTCGGTGCGCGAGTTAACTCGGAAACTTCGCTCGTGTGATCGGAGATGCGGTTCAATATCGACAAGATTGTAGACTTTACGTCACGATTTATGCCGGCTCTTACGTCTGATAATTTCTGTGTAATCAGTTTGAATATCTGAAAAGCATGTTAATTGCTAATAAGATGTAAAATCAGTTTCATGTTTATATTTGCATGCTTTATTTTAAATTTTTGAAAAAACATCCCTTAAATTTCTTTTCACATCTTTCCATATGATATGATACATTTTATGCATTATAAAATTTAGATAACACGACGTGATTCGCAAAAAGTATAATTTCGAGCTACGAATTTGTCGCTATTGTTGATGACGTGATGCTAACAATATATTGCTATATGCTTTGGTAGTAGGTGAGGCTAGACTAACCCATCCCTTTCATTGTGCATCCTAAAATGCGATTCTAATCTATTGTGCTCGATGACAATATTGCGGACACGAGTATCGCCATTCCAACAAGCGTACAATCGAAAGCTACATCGGCCATTAATTCGTGAGCATAAACTGACAATTTTGAACGAAAAAAATAATCTGCATAAACTGATTTTTTCATAGACACTTTTTGACTTGTCAGTAATTTTTCCAAATGATTATTGAATAAATATATTAAATATGATTGCTCAAAGAATTTGCAACAAGTATTCTTTCACAATGTGCATAGATGGCAAATGTTTTGCTATTTTTATCTTTTCTACAGAATATAAATATCTGATTTGTTAGTGCAAGTGTATTTGTTACGCTTGGCGTTAAAATATAATGGATATATGGGAACTGAATATATAAAATGGAATAGGAATAGAATAGAGCACGCCTCGTTCCAATCCGACGTTGGTACGGCTTGAGAGCATATGCAAATAAACAATAATAGTTTCTCCACGGAAATTTTCTACTTGTACGACAAAAGGAGATGAATAGACAAGAAAAAGAAAAGAAAGACAAACGCAAACGCGAGCAGGAGCGAAACAAGTTGAGGACGTGGGAGGATGCAAATGCGAAGAGCCTTGAGTCGAATCCGCCGTAACTAGGATAGGTGCATAGATGAATTCACACGTTTACATACATGGAAACGGATGATTCATTCACGCTCCATGTTCGATTAACCCGACCCGCCTAGTTAACAGATATGTTTCGCGATAAACGATGCAGGTAAAAGACAGTTCCCGACGACGCGATGCGGTGACAGTCATAACGACGAATATACTTCGTTGCATCATGCATTATTTAAAGAAATTAAGAGTAATTAATTACAAGAGTATATATTTTTATTTGACTTTTATTATCGAGCAATTATTTTTTTCAAATCGCAAATTTTTCCCTCTACATCTTTTCTATTATTTTTTTCTAAGAGAAGATTTAAAATTTTTATCTGTATTCTTTTTTTAAATGCTATTATTACCGATGCGCGATTTTTAGTGTGGAATTTTTTATTTGTATATCGCGGATGAATAAACACACGCTAATTCCGTGTTGATCATCGTGCAGTAGTCGCAGATCGAGTGTAGGCTGGCTAATGTAAGCAACAGGTGGGCGTTTCTACTGAACGGCGACTTCTCCCTCTCCAATGTCACTACTTCTGCAGTCGGTTTTCGAAGTGTTATACGTGCATTACACAATTTGATTCATTAATAGCTGTGAAAAAGCCATCTTTAGTTTCCACCCATACAGCGGAACAAAATCTCTCGCTGTGCGAGAAGGTTTGTACGTCGACGATACGTTTGTACGTAGACGATCTTAGCGATCTAAAGTTTTCATTTTGGAGACGGTGTATCTGTCTAGATCCAACCTGTGATATGCGTGCCTACCGTTCATGTAAACATGATGCTGCCGCCACAAGTGCTGGTACTGAGACCACCTGGAACTGGTGCTGTCTTCGTGGATGGGCGGGAGCGGCGGGTGCACTTGGTGGCCGTGGGAGGTCGGCGGTAGGGGTGGCGGCGGCGGTTGCTGGGATTGCGGCTGCTGATGAGCCGGCGCGACTACAATGTGCGGATGCTGCGGCGGCGGCACCGGCTGCTGCTGATGCTGTGGTTGCGGATGGTGCGCCTGGGTGTGCAGCACCCCAGCTGGTACCGGCGGTGGCGCCAATTGCTGATACTCCATAGCGCAGCTCATCCAATTGTCTCACGCGCGCATTTAATTACTCTCTCTCTCTTTCTCTCGCACGCGCGCGCGCGCGGTATCTCACGCGTTCTGTCCCCCCGCCCCCCCGTAATGTCCAACGTGGTTAACGACAATCCTCCGAGGTCCCTTTCACTTGCGCCGAGGCGGACGACGCGCTCGCATTCGCGACAGGGGACGTCCGCGACGCGGAGGATCAGCAGCGGTATCTGTATGTATCGGCGAGAGAATCAATCTTGGTTTTATCACGGGCTGTTGATCACCGAGGCTGTCCGCCCGCCTCCGAATAAATTCGCCTCCAGAAGCGAGCGCGTCGTAAACACACGATTATTTCTGGATGCCGGAGGCAGGAATCTCTCCGTGGGAATGCCTGTGGAGTCTATCCTATGGACCAGCTGCGGAATTTTCCGCGTTCGCGCGATCAAATACGTTCCCGGCGAGTTGTCCAAATCGCCATTTCTTCAACCACGTGACCGCTGTTAATCTTCTTGTCTCACCGTCAGTAAGGTTTGACACGGGAAAATTTTCGTCAGTGCACTCACTCAGCGGTTCGATACGATCGATGATTCATTGAGAAAATCCAATATCCAATGAACGGAAAAAGGGAGGAAACACTTTCGCGAGCTGTCAGACTGATGCGTTGGCGAGCTCGCCAAGTGACCACCAACAGAATCCACGTCACGGAGGACACTGCTTCGACTCACGAATCACAGGGATCCCAGACTCAAAGTAAGTCCAGTGCGCGATTAAACCGCGAGCGCCGAGAGTAGCACAGTGTCGACTGTCAAAATCGCCTCTCGTCAGCGTCTATCCGTCGGCGTCGTGTGCCGATTGGAGCACCATCGTTGCCGGAAGCGGCGCTCCTATTGGTCCCACTCCATGCCCGGCGAGAGGGGGCAGGGCACGGGCGATGTGCCTCAACGTCGTCCTGGAGGTGAACGCAGAGAGACAGCACGAGGAAGGACGGAGCGAGGAAGACGGAGAAACGGGCGTCCGCGGGCAGGCATAGACGGAGGGAGAGAGAGAGGCAGAGGGTGGTACAGAAAGGGAGAGGGAGAAAGAGAGAGGAAGAGGTTGGAGAGAAAGAGAGAGAGAGAAAAGGAGAAAGAGGGAGAGAGAGAAACTCGCGTGCGTGTCTCAAACGTGTGGCGTCCGGAAAGACACTGAGTCGCAAGCGCCACGCCGTTCGAGAAACTCATTCCCTCCTTGTCGTGTCCGCCGATACTCCGTCTCATTCTCCTCCGCCCCAACATCCGCTTTTTCCCGCCCCCACCTCCCACTATACATCTGAAACCTGACCCCACTCATCGCGCAAAAGCGCGAGCGCGCACACCCGCCGTGCGCTGCTGCGGTTTCTTCCTTCTTCGCTTCACCGACGATCGTCTCTCCTTCCTACGCCAAGCGAGCACCAGCTCTATCGATGTCCCTGTTCAGTTTCTAGGATCCAGGCCTAGGTCTCTTCCTCCCGCTTGGAGAACGCCGTCCTCTAGTCTACCTGCCTGCCTGCCTGCCTGCCTAGGCGCTCCGGCTGATCGCGCCGCACTTTTTCACTTGTTCTGTCTGTGGCTTGCCTTCCGTCTCTACTTACTTTATCGCCTCTCCAGACTGTCGGGCACTGAAGAACAACACGAGAGCTTTTATTCCCGATTTAACTGCTACGCTTCGAACGACTTTGACGAATTTAATTTTCACGCTCCGAAGATTTTAATTATGTAGACCAACGTACTTCTTTTTCCGGTCCTATTCCTCCGATCTTCGTCCTGAGATTCCAAGCTGCGAGAAAAACGTTCGTATTTTTAAACGCATGATTATTCATCGGCAAGCAAACATCGAAGTATCGATCTTGGCTTTAAAGTTTTACTATCATCCTCGTCCGCATCACGTATACGGTAGAAGAGGAAGTTATGTCCCCTCTCTTCGAGTAAATGCATCTCTCTCTACCAGACTGAAACGCTATCTCCTCGTCTCGTACTCTCGTCTCGACTGTGGTATTTCGCCACTTTCGATTTTATTTAGCGAAGGAGCACAAGAACGCTCCGGTAGCGTTAATTTCTCAGATCGCTCAATTGAAATATACTTGAAGAAGTATGTCATTCTATACATATAGCTAAGTCGGTCAATTCACTTTTTGATTTTCGTCAACTGCTCGTTTCACTTTTCAAGCATTTTAATGCCGATAAAAATAGAAACTGATTTCCGGATTGTACGGTCTAAATAGTTTTATATCATTAGAGCAGCCCACTTTACGATTATTCATAGTCGCCGATTTTTTAATTAAATTATTAACAAATTTATTATTATCAAATGATACGAGGATATCAGATGACGTATAGAGTTAATTACAAAATACTTCGAATGATGCAACAAAGTGATGTTACGTTAAAAATATCTTGAAGATATTCAACAATTGAATTAGAAAAGAATCTTTTTAATTCTAATAATAGCAACCGCTTAGTATCCGAATTTAATGTTGCAAACGAAGACAAAGATGTTCCGTGGCGGCCATTATAACGCGCGAAAGCGTGTCTCGCTTTGGGTCAGGGCCATCAGGGTCGGCCACTCGTGGGCAGGATCCAAAAAGAATCCCGCTATCTCTGTTCTACCTCCGATGAACGCGGAAGCGTCGGCAGTTAGTCGTAGCCGAGTAGTTTAGTAAAAGACGATAAAAGAGATGATTTTAGAGAAAAGAAAATTGGAGAACCGAAACAAGAACATAAAAGGTGTTTTGGCGAATAATAACACGCTTAATTAAAATGTACATCTATATTACAAATCCATAAAACTTTTTTTACACAAAATTCTGTCGAGAGCGAAAGAGACAGAAAATAATTTTATATGGAAATATTTTTTAACTCTCTTTAAAACAATAAGTCCTTTTAACATTGCTTTATAAGTTTTTCGTAGAAAGCATAAAAATTATAATTTTAAATACCGACGTAATTATTTTTCGGATCTTATATCCATTTAAAACAAAGTTATGTTTATTTTATCAGCCAATCGTACCGATCGCAGTTATTCTTCTTTCATGATGAGTGTACGCCACGAATAAAGAAAAAAGAGAGTGCGGGAGGGCTCGACATAAGTTACGTAGTGAAGGCATGAGGCTCTGAATCACCAGAACCGGTCCGGTAGACGCGATGCCTGTTGTGCGAACGCGGAAACCACGAGAGAGACCTGCGGACTCTCGCGAGTCACGGAAGGATTCCTTTCTCCTCTTTGCTCACCGTATTTCTTTTTATATCTCTTGCTTCGTTTTTAGTTCCCTCATTCTTTCTCTCTCCATTCCTTTCCTTCTTTTTTATCCTCCTTTATTTTGGAGAGATTCGTCAGATATTTATGTTATTTTTCGACTAAAATCTTTTTTGATTTAATTGTACATTTTTTTATACTAAATATTTTAAATTCTGTTTGAGAGAAAAAGAGAGACATTATATTTATATCAACGTTGTTACTTATAAAATTGTAAATCCATTGCAATATAAATTTGAAACGAGCAAACTTCATTGTAAACTCAACTAAACTTTAAATTTTTATTTATTGCACAAAAAATTGGAATAACTCTATCAATAATTAATCAATTGCCGAATAATTTATTTTTCCCATTTTTCTTTAATCTAACAAATTTTTTAATGCTGCGATAAAGAAACAATTTTAATTGCGTGTGAAATGGATTCAACACTATTCGTATTTGTACATTCTATTGGCCTGGGAGATCTTAATGCGAGCAAAGACGCCGCAGCTTTCCGACTAAAGGTCGATCTGAAACGAGTATCGTGCAACCTGTTGATTCTGGACCCTTTCACTGCTATCTCTGATTCGTACTAAGAAGAGGCAGATGATGCCATTAATTTATCTCGGTATAAACCGATATTTCATAATGTCCTTGCTGTTTGGTTAAAATTATCTTTTTCAATTTTCCCAAATTAATCAGTACAGTGAATTTTTAGTCGTCGATGTTCAATATCGAGATGTTGAAATCGCGGAAGCCAGTCGATTCCGGTAATTTTCAGTCCGCATCTCGATAGCCGCCTGTTTCGCAATCTGGTTGAAGCAGCGTTCCGCGGATCGGATCAGAATGTCGGAACCGGTCGCTTTAGGACCGGGCCAAATGTGAAAACGAAACTTTCGGCGACTTACTTTCTCCTAGGCGTGCATTCCCTCTTTCTTGCCATTATTGCAGAATCGGGTGTGGATCGCCTTGCCTTCTTGGCTACCTTCTTTTCAGAGGATGGACATTTCTTTTCGTGAATACGGTTAATAATTTAACTGCTAAAGAAATGGAACGTGTGAAAAGGCATATTCCTTCTTCATTAGCCAATTCACTTTATCCACTGCTATTGATAGTATCAAATCAATTAATCTCTTAGCAGTAGGCATATGGTAATAGAATTACGCGGTACTGTTTTATTTAAATTGACAACAGCGCAAAATGCGGCACAAGAAATGCTTGATTTTCTTGCGTTATATAAACTAAATGGTCAATTGAGTAATTTCTAAGTTTTTATCATGCAATAAATCTTCTATACATATTTTATTCATCAATAAATGTATATAAATTATATCAGCTTCGTATAAAATTATTATCGCGTTAACAGCATGAATGCACCGTCTCAATAAGTTCAACGCATTCAACGTTTTTGCTTTTGATATACAAATAAATAATTAAATTCGCTCAGCCTTATGTACATTTTTACAATTTTATTTTCAATTCAATTTTAATAGAGTTAGAAAGATATTATATAAATTTTTTTACCTTTTTATTTTACTTTATCTAAGAACGTGCGTGTGTTTTTTTTTTAATGCGTGCTCTATACCTTTTCAGAAAAATGAACTTAATTATTAAATAAAATTTATTGTTTCAATCGCTACTTTTTCGTTTTTGCGCAAGTCATGTATTTCACAACTTTTCTGATAAAAAACGAAGAAATTATAATACATTTATTCACATTCAACATTCAATATTCAAAGATTGTTACGTAAAAAGAAACTTGTAAATAAACATAGAGTATATAACACAATTTTTTTAAATTTCTAAATAATTTAAATTAAATTCAATCTTTTTTTAATGTTTTTCAAAAATGAATTTTTCTATAAATATATAAAAGAATATTTGTGTAAAGAAAAGTACAACATTTTTTGATTGACAATTTGCTATATAAATAACGTGGAAGTTCAATATTAAGTAGCTTTGTCTTGAATTGAAATATAAATAATCCTTGGTCACATATATCGAAGAAGATGCAGACACTCATAATCTAATAATAATAGTATCCTTAGATACAAGCAACGCTTACCAATTTAATTTTTCCCTTTTAATAGTGAATAATTACAGAGCGATGCCGCATTACCGCTATAACCTGAAGCCATGTATATTTTGCTAACTAAACATTCGTATTTTCGTTTTAAGATTCTTGCAAAATTATTAATCTACAAACGCGATATGTGACTTGTAACATAAATCTATTTGTCCATCAGATAAAATAATGTCATCATTAATTAATCATACTTATATCACAGATAATATCTACATCGCACTTATATGCAATGATTATCATTGAAGAATTTATTTTTCTTTTCTTCGTCACGTCACCTCGATACGTTCGATCTGCGTATCGTATAAAAAACAGAATCTGCATTAAATAATCCTTTCTAAGATCATTACGTTGCGTTGCAACGGAATTAATCCCTATAGCTGATTCACGGAGAGCTGAGAAGTTCGCGTACGGGCGCTCGTGGTACGAATCATGAACCTGGAAGCGGCAGCGCGTTTATTAATTATTACCTTTCGGTAAATACCGTTTGCGGGACTTTCGTTCGCAACCTTTCGCACACGCGGATGCAACGTACATGACAGGGACCCGAATGGATCCTGGCAATAACTTTGCATCCGTCCGACACTACCACAAACTCTCAACTGCCGACTGCACGTCTACGTAAGTCAACACGTACTCATTATCGTTCGAATTGATTGCCGGTACGCGAAGTGTGGCCGATACCGACGGCAGCATCCGATAGTACATCCATGCATCCCGCGAAAACTTCCGTAACCGTGTCCTGAAATGGTTCGTCCGAACCATTTTTTGCGTGTTCCCAAAATAGGATTTAAGATACGAAGAAGCGAGACCTTTTTCTTAGAAATATATCAAAAATTAGGGTCTGAAATTTATGTTTAAAATACATAAATGTAAAACAAATTTAGAGTACGTAAAAATCTTTAATTAATTTCATTCGTTGTATTTTTGAAACATGTTAAAAGCGCGGCGAACAACGCGTAATCTTGAATTTCTATCTCCTCTCGTATTTGTGCGAAAGAGAAGAGATATGAATTTATCATTTTCTTGCAATAAGTTTATAGCAGTCTATCTATCCAAAACTCCATTCGCTATCAATTTCGTCAACGATTCACGCACGTGGCCCGTTTAAGCAACATTTGATTATTTAAACTGCCTTTATCATTTGCTAATCCAATGGATCTCGGCACGTGCTCTCAGCACATCGTCGTCTTCAGGAAGCGCAGCGGGCGCGTTGAAATTACACGCGTAGCTTTTATAATCTTTTTGACATAAATGTTCCGCGATGCCGCTAACATCTGCTTGTCAGCTGTTAATTGAGCCGGGCTCGAAGCCGACAGATTAAAAGGAGGTTCAAACACGCGCGTAAGATTCTATATATATGATGTCGAAAGAGATCGTTCAATTGCAGAAAGTCGCACATTTAATGTAATAATTCACAGAAAGCAATTACAATTAGCAACGCGAGACCAACACTGATAATCTATTGACACGATAGAGGCTTTGGTTAATTAATAATTCATGAAAAATTATTTTAGCGTTAAGTAAGAATATAAATATCTGGATTATTTGTTCTGTATCTATGAATATTCATTCAAAGGTATTTTGATCGCTGACAAATATGTAAAGTATTTTATGTAATCGAAATAAAAATGTTGAGGAAAAAGTACAACATGCAAAGTAACTGAATTAAGGCCGTCTTGATTAATTATATCTTTCATTAATCGTATCGATAATGATTTTGAAATTGTTCTGACACTTAATAGTATCAAAAAGGTCATTGAAAGAACTCGTGAGTTTGTGCAAAACATTCTTGCGACAAATGAATTTTAGGATCGATCAATCACTTGAAACAAATTTAAACCTTAGATATATAATTCTTTTTCCTAATAAAAATACGTTATACGTCAAAGGTGTATGTTAATTCAAATACCATAGGCTGCATTTAATCCATTCTCGTTCAGAGATATATTTAACTCGTTTCTCTCTGCGCGTCGCTACTCAATTATCCAATGCAGTTACCGGCAATAATTGATGCTCAACAATCGCAGACTGTTAAAATAGTTGACGCACGAAGAGGAAAGTACCGCGATAATTCTGGAAGCATTACGATCGTTCACGCATAGAAATCAGTATTTGTGCAACAGAGTACATTGTACGTTTTTTTTCCGTCGAGGCAGGACGAACGCGTTGTTTATCCGTCACGTGTTTCATTAAAACCCATTATTAAATGCATCCGCGCCAGAATTCGGCCGTAATCATCGCGAGGCGAATTCCGTGAGGAAAGGCACGAATGACATGCGATGTCGACACGCGATATTAATTTTTCATAGATACGTAGGATGAACTATCTTAAGATTGCATAATATATGCTCATAAATTTTTTTGGCCGTTCCGAGGACACTTCGTATACGGGAGATAATGTGTCAATCAAAAATATCAGTAGGAGTTTATGAGTCGCGACCTTTTCTTGTAATTTTGCATCAAGAATATGATATTTTAGAATATGACATTTTCGGCCGTTTGAGAATTTTAAATTTAATTTTTTAGCATGTCTTTGAAATGAAAAGCTTCTCGCGCACAAATCGAACGCTTTCGTAGAATATATAGGTAATATTTTTGACTAGCATGAGGTGATTCTTTTACCGCGCAAATCGCATAACAATATAAATAAAAAACTAGATCATTATTCGTCTTCGATTGAGCCTTGACACGCGAAACTTGATTTCATGCATCTACTATTCGTTATTTTTTTCGGAATGCACGCTATGTCTCGCAGAAGAAAATATCGAATCGTAACGTCGATTAGGATTCATATAAATATAGAACTATATAGTTAGGCCATATAATTAAGAAAGGGATCAATTTAAAACAACATGTAAGTAAAAAAAATGAAACAGATTTATTAGAAATTGTATCTTATTGCAGGTGTTTAATCGTTAAATTCGATTGGTATCTTAAAAGCAACGCAAACACACTACATACTCGACAACTAATCAATCAACCAACAATAGAGAGATTACTATCGAAAGTCAGACTTCTATAGTGTGATGGAATATATGAGAAACGAAGATGTACATATGTCATAATTACGATTGATTATATCTCAACTCGAGTTGCCATGTGACGCGAACATGTGTTGGCAGGCTATTAAAAATGGTTGAAATCATGACAATACCCAATGGAGTACGATAATAAAGTAACAAAATTAGGGCGTGTGAATTCAAAGTGCACTTTATTCCAAAAAATGACTATATACTCGATATGTAAAGTTATATATAAAATAAATATTATTAAATACACATCACATAATTAATATATCAATTTTAAAATCGCGTAGCTTACATATTAATTTTGACAAAAAGCAAAAATAGCGGAAAAAAATCACTTTTTATTCATTTGTTGGGTTTCATTAATTAAATAGATAAAAACAATTTCGAAAAATAATAGAAACTTTACGAGAAACGTCGCGTACTGTCGTATAACATTATTTTTCTTTCAAAATATAATTTGAAAATAGCATGAAGAATGAATAATATTTTAAAGATATATGTATGAGATTTTTCTTCATATACTCTGACTATCGTAACGTGGATATGAAGACATGACAGGATGTGACATCACAAGGCCGGGCGACTCTTCGCATATATGCCACTTCTCTCCCACCCTTACGGTTCGCGTCTCTCGCGAAATATCACATATACGTCGATTGAATGTGACTTTGTTGTATACCTACATGATGATAATTTATCTATGTATCCGCCGTTCTAATTGTCCGAGATATCTGCTCAATCTATGAATTCTTTATCTATTCACGTCAATTGTACTTTTTATTTTTTGCTAAGCTTGTTTCTTGATCATCTTAACAAACCGACTATAAATATTGCTTATTAGAGAAATAGTAATTATCACATGTAGATATATTGTATGATGGCTTTCTTGGACTATGTGCTAAAATATCTATCTATTACATTTTCATTACGTTAATTCTTTTTCTCTAAAATTGTATTTTTCCTAAAATGTTTTAAAAAATAATCGGCTACTTGTTGCTTTAATAATCAAAGTCTCTATTTTCTCTAAAATCTATAAAAGTATTGTAGAACATAAGAGGCATGAATGTGTATAACGTGATTGATAAAACGCATGCAAAAGGAAGCGACTCGTCGTATTGTCGTCTTTCGAGCGGGGACAAACACTTCGCGATGGGAATCCTTTCGTGGACCCTTCGGAAGGGGATATGCAAAGTAAGAAAAAAAAAATGATCATCGATGGTCACTTACCCTTCAGAGAGGATGTTATCATGGGGTCACCTGAAAACGATACAATTATAGTATTGCTATTGAATGTCATGATTGAAAATGAAAGAGATAAAAAGAGAAAAATGTCTAAGCGAATTTCGCACCTCTCTTTTTCCCCTCTTTCTCTCTCTCTCATTCTACGTGCATTATATACGACATATTATATACTCGAGCGTGTGTCGAAGATCACATGGCGTCCGCGGCGCAACGAATCGCATTCTCCGGAGGTGGAGGCGAAGTAAAACAAAGCTCAATAAAGCGAGGAGGGAAGAAGAGCGGACAAAAGGGTCCCTTTCTTTCACGGAGATTGCACGTCCGCATCGCGGTGCATACGAGGACGAGCGCATAGCGTGTGCACGCTCCATCTCTCTCCCGCCTTCTCTACGCGTATGCGTGTAGCCTCCCACTTGCGTATTATGAGCCCGAGAGATAGAGTATCTCTCGCGGCAGAAACATTTTCCCGGTTCTTTTCTGCCGCCCGGTGATCCCTGACCCCCGGAGGCCCTGCCCACCCGGGCCCACGCGCCCGCGGCCACTTTCCTGCTCTCCAGTCTCGGATTCTCCGCATCGCGCCGCACCGGCGGATTCCGCCGACCTTAGGGTCGGTGGTGTGCTTCGCAGCACACCCCGCTATTCCTCTTCGGACATTATTTAAAACAGCGAATAGAAAATATAGATACCAGGCACACGGCGACAGGCACGTTGTGTCGCGCCGCGCTGCACGTGCCGCGATTATATCCATTCGGGATTATTAATTATTCATTAATCCACCGGCGGTTCGTGCCGACAATCTTACGGTATGAGCATCAAAGGTAATTACAGCGTGAAGGATGAAAACGTTTGATGCAACCGCGCGACAAATAACCGGGTAGTTATTTATCTAAAGCCTTTTTACATTTGTCGAAGCTGTTGGGTACTCTTCTGGGGGATACATTCGTTAGATTGTCTCACATCGCATCTGCTATAATTGTACCTGCGGTTTAGTATTGTTATAAAGCTCTAGTAATCGATGATAATACACTCAATCTATTTGACTTTCGTTATAATAAATTTCTAACAATCGAGACTGACCTTTAATTTAATTAACATTTACGCATATTTCGCTCTAGTAATATTTGCTAATGATATCGGCCAATGATAAATAATAATTGAGCTGTAGTTACTCAGAAAAATTGCGTAGCGCGCTTTTATAGTTGATATTGCATAAGAAAATAATAGAGAAAAAGAAGTAACTGTGTATATTGTGTACGTGTGTATTGATAATCTGAAATAAATCAGAATAATTGAGACTTCCTGTTTAAAAGGTATCAGATCATTTGTGAAGTCAGAAGAACGATATTAATTAATGAAACAAGTTAACGTTAAAATAAATCTTTTATTATAATATCAAATCATAATATAATATAAAATAAATCTTTTATTATAACATAATATCAAAGTATTTTATTAAGAAAAATTATATATATATTTCATATAATTATAAAGGATATTGTACCATGACTGTACGATTTAATATATACATATATATAGTTCTTTAAAATTAATTGGAGTTAAAATCTCATATGTATAGTTACAATAGTTTTCAATTAAACGGTCGAAATTGTCCAATAATACTGCGCTGAATTCAACAAATTGAAATAATTACATTAACTTAAAATACTTTAAAACAATTAAATTTCATATCAAATCTACAGTTAAATAATAAGTCTATCACTGCTTTAATCGGAAAATTATAATTTATTGCTCCTTTTTTTGCTCTCAATTTTTACATCGCAAAGCGAAACGAAAGTATTTTAAATCAAAGAAAGAGTTGCTACATATTTTGCAGCGATTTGATTTTATTTCCTTGATTTATTGAAAGGTTACAAAAAAATTCGGAATGATTCATTGAGATTATGCATTTTTTTCTTCTCACGCAAGAATTTGAAGTGATACCTTGACGATCAAGATGAGATAAAGTATTTGACATTTACTTTATAGTACGTTGAACATTTCATGGAACAATAAATTGTCTTACGACGTCGGTTTTGTTTTAACGACATACGCGCTGCGTCATATTGTCACACAGTCACACCTCCGTCCGCGTCATTCGCGCGGCGACACTCGAACAGCTCGGTCGTCAATTTCGCGCGTCTTTGCATTATTTTTTCAAACACAATTATGACAATTACTTGAGACCACCGGACTCCATGATTGACAATTAAATGACTAATCCGCATAAGTAATTAATTCCTGAATGATTCGTAAGTTTATCGAAGTTTCATTGCAGATATTCACGCGATTTATCTACGAATCAAAGTAATAAAAAAAGAAAATTATAAATTGTAGCCTAAATCGTTACAATAATTAAAAATAATAGATGATCTAATGATAATTTAAGATATATCGTAATGTACTTTGAATTTTTCACTAATCGTACTTTGCATATTTTCGGATTTAGAACGTAAAACTGTAATGTAAATCCAACGACAAAACGAAACAGAAAAACCATGACAAATGTCGATCATTTGTTAATAATAAATTTATGCGAGAAATGAAATACCATTATTTATGAAAAGCTATATTTTCTAATAGTCTTTTGGAAAGGTAACGGCAATCGGCTGACGCGCAACCTCAGTGTTTATTTTTTGTGTATCGCGCGGCAATGTATGTACAAGGACATAGCGTTATCACTCGTGCGTTGACACTCGAGCGAGTAAGTAGTGGCCCGAGTCATCTCGTTGTTACTTCTCGAAATGAAATCGTACTCTACGGACATTCAGCCATTAATTAATTACTGTAATTAACTGTAATTAACTGTAATACTACAAGCATATCGTAAGCGCTTGCTATTATTAGAGCGAATATATCTCGCAGTTTACTCCTTTAAAGGAATCGATGCTAATGACAATTGTTGCTTTGCAATATACTTTACAGCGATTTATCTAACAATACTATTATGATGTAGATACATCGCGCCGCGAGGTTTAATATTTTTGCCAATGTGAATTGTTTATGAAGATTTTTTTATTCATCTAAAATGTCACGTGCAAGCTTTTTAAATGATTTATCGTGTTTTAATTGTGTCTTAACTCAATTTTATTAGTTGTGTGTACCGTATTAAAGTAAACTTTCTTAGGGGTTTTACATACATAATTACGGAGTTTGACGATGCTAAGCTGTCCGATGTCTAAAGAGTATAGGTGTCGCGCGTGATTAACGACGGAAGTTTAAAGTTAACGCGCGCGCGCACGCATGATTGTTTGTAATTAGTGTATGTTCGCAATTAACCATATTTCGCGAGTGTTGTGCAACCAAGGAATTGACAATGAGAGTAAAAAGGAGATGTGGAAGGAGTCGGGCGATGGCGGAGCAACTGTAGGGCGAGTACTTATGCTTTACTTTCATCTACTTTTTTATTTTTTTCCGACTTCATCATTTTTAAAAAAAATATAATTATTATATGAGATGGAATATTTTATTGTATATAATATTAATAATTATTTTATTAAATTGTTATATACGAGATGTAGATTATAGATAGATATGTGTATACATATATCGGGAGAAATAAGAATATTACAGATAAATATAACATTTCATAAATTTATGGCTTCAAAATAAATAGGATAAAACGGATTAATAATAATGTTTAATTTTGACTAAATAATATATCTATAACTGTTCGTCGACAGATTTATTACGACAGAATATTTTCAGTAAAGATTACTAGCATCATTAAAATGATATAGTGCTATCGTTTATTGTGTGTGTGAGAAATTTTAGTATATGATATTCAAATTTCAATCAACTTTAAAATTAAATATTTTTAAAAATTGAAAATTGTTTCAATAATTAAATATATTATTTGATTTTCACATCTTTTCTCTTTCTAAGTATTTTTTAAGAAATTTTGTGTTTGGCTTTTTTTTTCTATCTGTCCAGAGTTAAATATATAAATTGATGCAAGAAAGCAAGATATTTGGTTTTTAATTTGATTATGTTACAAGGATGAATAAAAGATAGTAAATATTTTATAATTATATAGCATAATTAGCTATTCAATAAAACTGCTAATGATTGCTGATTGTATTTAATTTTATAACGCGCCAATATTATCTTAATCTTTTTTAGCCCATTAATTTATATTTATTTATAATTTTATTATAAGCACATTTATTAGCTTAACTCATGAATATATTGTACTATGCACTACTATTGTTTTGATCGCTTATAATTCAGAAATTTTCGATCTCGACTTTTTCGTGTCAAAATTTTCGAATCTAATTAATCTTCAGAATCCATTATTAAAATCTTATACAATATATTACAGGATGTCAGTATAGTCTTTCATATAGACCTATAATATTTTATGTTTTTAATATAATTAAATAATACGTATAAGCGAACTGTAGTTAGGAACTTTGCGTTTTCTTTCAAGGGACAAATTAAAATAAAAAATTAAATTTTAAAGACTGATATAGGCATATGATGATATGATTAGATTTCGGCAAAGTAAACGGAGAAAACAAGGCTGAGGAAAATTAAACGATGGCACGAGCCTATTCACAACGAGCGTAATCTTCGTTTAGCTCGTTGATTTTTCCGCTCGTCTACGGTACCGCGACGATATCTGAAGTGCGTTTCCGCGCTCAAGGACGTTGTCCAAGACGTTCCATCTCGCTGCAACGGATAATGCAATGTTTCAGGATAACCGGCGGTCGCTGTTTATTTCTAACCGAGCTAGCCGACGTAGGATACAAGTCGTCATAGTAATCGCTTTCCTTCTCCTTCTTCGTTTTAGCCTCCTGACTCTTCTACCCCCGCTTCCACCATTTCTCGCGACGTCGTTACGCCCCTCGTCGTCTCGTCCGCCTCTTTTCCGCGAACCTTCGATCCGATCTTTTTCCATATAACAAGATAGAAACAGCTACAATGATCACGATAGAAAATCTCGCGATGCGATTCTTCCGACGCATATGGATAAGAAAAAAAAAACGACGAAATCGTGCTCGTTGAGAATCTATCGAGCAATTTACAAGTAATTCCGTTCCGATTAGTGTTCACAGGAAGGAAGTGAATTACGATGATAATGATCATTTTTATTGTTTTTTACCGGTTATTAAAAATAATTCAAAAGCATATATTCTCACGAATATGTTTCATTTGTTCATTGTCGATAAAACAGGATTTTCTTTAATTGTGTGTATGTGTGTGTGAGATGCTTCATTTCTTTTAAGACAAGGGATTAGACGGCAAAAAATTCGTTAAATTTTCGTTATTATGTCAAATTTTTCTCCTTTTCCTTCTTTTTGATAAAAATTTTTCAAACTCTTTATTAGAAATATTAAAATTATATTTCAACATTAAAAATTTTTTCTTTTTTATTTTTCTCTCATTTCTACATCAGAACTTATATATTCTCCTTCAAATATTCTTCTGACTTCGAGAAATCCGTGATTTATGACAGCGCGGATGCCCAACGCGCCGTATAATAATTAATTGTATAAACTAGAATACTGCGCTTTCATGAACGAGTCCTCTCCTCGGTACTTGTCGCATACGTGTCCGCCCAATCCCTGTATCACATACTCGTTGCGTACAGAGTGCGTGACAGCGGGGAAACAATAATAAGTCATACGCGAGGTTTGTACGATGCCGCGTTGTGCGAGAAGTTACCGTAATTGCGTCCTGATGGCAGATAGATTTACGTTACTGCTCGAAGATACGCGTTTCCGCCAATGTCGCTAATCAAGCGATCATCATATAATTCATCGTGCATTGGCGGACTCTCCCTGCAGTAGCATTTTCATTCCGTTTACTATTCTTGATGATAACCATCGTTAGCTATTCAATTAATCATTTACTCGTAAACGCATTTGATTCTTAATATGATCAAAGACGAGAAAATTTACAAGTCTATAATTGCCGAGAAAAAACAAAAATGTATTTTTAAGATTTTGAAATTGATATTCTAATTTAATCGATAATCTAATCACAGAGATCACTCTCTCATTCATTATTCTCTACATTATTTATAACTTCATATAAAAACAGAATAGCTGGTCTAATGCTTTTTACGTTCCATACACTGAAAAACATTCTGGTTGAAAACAATGAATCAGAAAATTTTGTATAATTAATAATCAAATACTTTGGTTATTATAATAGAACTCAATACTTTATAACTTACCTTTATAAATAACTAGAATTCCTATTATAATTACCAGAATATTTCGTCTGTTTTTAACCAGAATTTTTTTTCAGTGTAGATTTGAATAAATTGCAATGAGTGTGTACTATATAATCGAGATACGTTGCAATTAAGTCGATAAATTTGTATTTTAATCGTCATTTTTCGAAGGAGCGTATGCGTTAAAGTGCAAAATAAAAACGTAATACGTAAGCGGGAAAAATTTTACGATAACGCGATAGATCGCGCGATCCATTCGTGAAAGATTGGGGGTATTCTTTCGTGCATTTGAAAACCGATCGAACAAGACGCAATTTGAATAACGGAGTAATATAAAAGTATATGCGAAAGAACGACGTGGCGAGAAGGAATCCCTGTCCATGGAAATCGCGCGCGATTAGATACAGTTTTCGTGTTACGTCGCTCCGCGTGATGGACGTTGCTGTTTATTTCGATATCGAGATTACCTCGAATTTTCATGAGAAAGAAAACAATGCCGCAGTGTTATTGTACCCGCAACGGCTATTTCCATTTGCAGTCGCTTTTCTCGGATAAACGCGGTGGTCGTCTCGATACATTCATGCATTCTGGAAATGTTTCTCCGATGATAAACCCGGGCAAATAATGCAATTCTTATGTAATAGGATTACAAAATAGATAAATTCGAGAGATTGAAGTTGCAGCATATGAGGGTCTATACGGTAATAAAATAGAACTTATTTTTACGAAACTCGATTGTCTCAATTATCGAAGAGTGCAAAAAATTTCATTAACATTTTTCAATCTCTTTTTTAAAATTGTACACACATTTTTAGAATATCATCGCGTTGAGGATCTACACAAATTATTAGCTTCAGGCCTCAAGAAGCAATTATCCGCACCTGAATCAAAGAGATTAAACAGATCGTAAAAGATCGCGAAAGAAGTTTATGTTTCATAGATAGATGATAAACGGAGTAATAAATATTTATATGAGAGCGTCATGAATAAATAATACGCTCACTTAACAATAAGTACGAAAAGTGCGAGCGCGCCGCATGACGGAAAATGCTAACAAAGGAGTATAATTACGGTGCGTATGTGCAATTTTAATGATGTCACTGGAATGCGTCATCTCTACAAAGAATCGCATTATAACACTGTTATTCACAGCTAAGATTCCATTCTGTTAGCTATATTAAAGTTTGCGTTACAATTTATTAATTTTGTATTTATGTTATAAATGTTGAGAATTTTGAAGTTAAAACTTTAACTAAAGTAATTAAATATTTCTATTGCTCACACATAATTAATTTCATACATGTGCGCTCGATATATTAGTTTAATACAAAAATAATAAAAAAAGAATAATTTAAATAAATCTATTATGTCATGAGGAAGAAACGATAGGCTTTGAAAATATCTGCTTTACCGAGTCTTTGTGTCTCAATAAGTCAATTTATTTCTCTAATATATCTTTTGGTTAAACAAATCCGCATCGCGAGGCGGTACAGCCGTTTAGATGGAAGCAACAGATTCCCATGAATAATTCAGCGGACTATTTACCGATGGTTGCGTGGGCAACTTCTCTTCCTCCTTACCTTTTTGCGAGAGCTTTCGTGGAGTGAGAAATCCCTTTCGTCGCGAAGCGTGTTACGCAAATATGTGTCCGGAAAAATTGCGTTCGGCGCGTTCGCCATTCCGACGCCGACGTCATGCGACGACGGAAACGTCTAATTCGTGAACCTGTCATTTACGATTTATTAAAGAATTCGTGTGACACGAAATTGGATCTTTTCCCATTTTAATATCTTTTTATTATTTTATAAGCAGCAAATCTTTATTGTCTCTGTTTTATTGCGAGCAATAAGTATTATGCAATTGTATAAATAATTCTACATAAATATTGCTCAGTTTTTTTGCGCGTTTATCATACAGAAGTTAATTGAAAAAAATTCCCATATGGCCGTCTTATGTCGCGTGATACGTTTTCCCCGCTCGCAGCTATAAGGCTTTCATTATTATAATCGCTCGCTATCGTCTTTAGAAAATTGGATCATCTTGAGTTAACACCATCGATAGGAAGTCGGCGTAAGGATGCAAGTGTGCGAGATGCCGGTAGTAGCGACGAGTAAATATTATTTTCGATTAAGTCGCTTTCATTGTGGCAGGATGAACCATAGAATCTTTCTTTGCCCTCGTCATTCTTCGTATTATCGATAAAAGACAGTATCATAAAACTCGCAACGAAGAAACGCGAACCTCTTGGGTATAGCGTCGAAATCTATAGAGTTGAAGCCTATAAGAAGATGGTCTTATAATCGAGATGATATTTAGGATATGCGTGAAGCAGGCTAATTCGAAACCGATGAAGTACATTAATTCTTTCGATAAGATCGATCCATTTAGTGATTGACATCGCGTGACGATCAAATCGGAGTACTTACATAATTTCGAAAATTCTCCCCGGAGGAGAGGGACGATTTGGAATACCCAGGAGAGAAAAAGAGAAGAAAATTTTCGGGGAAATATAATCAAGTTTCGCGTCGCCGACATTAAATCAGTGTCTTGTAATAAAACTGTAATTTTATTTTTAGCATAGAAGATATACGTTGGTCTCGAGTCTCTAATAATTAATAGTAAATCCTTGAACTTTATGTATTAATCAACTCGTTTCTTCATTACAAAATGGATCGATATTGTCAAAATTGAAGCGTCGCACGCGAATCCGATACCTGGCCCGTCATAAGGTACGGCTCTCCTGGGCCCGCCCTGTCCCCTAATAGGGTGAAGCTGCTGCTGCTGTTGGTCCAAAGGCGGCGGCTGGGTACTTTGCAGCTGCAGATGATGCTGCTGAGAGGACGGGTAATAGGTGGAAGCGTTCGTCGTAGCGGACGCGCTTCCCGGTAGCTGCTGATACTGGCTACCCTGATACTGACGGGGATGATGCAAATGGTGATGGTGGGGGTGCGGATGCGAGTACGGCGTGCACCAGGTGTAGCATTGCTGCCAAGAGGCGGTTGCGTCCGTACCGGCCATTCCCTCGCCGTCCTCGTTCCCCGTTCGCGTCCAGCCGCAGGAATCCATTCTGGATTCGACAATGCCTTTTTTCTTATTGAATGTGCCGTACAGTATATTGGGTCTGAATAGTTTTCGCACAATCACTCGCGCGCGTGCGCGCGCGCGCTATTCAGGGCAGAATCGACAGCATCGCCTGACTTCGCCTCGCGTTTAGTAGAGTTCACTCGTTCGTCAAATTCCAACCAAATTGATCACCAGTTTCGTTAATTTCGTTCGTTATTTATTCACTTTCCGACAATTCTTTTAATGATTAAGTAAAGTATATCTATCTTTAATTATTATTTATTTGATTATATTTTCACTTTTACGTTGATGTATTGCAAAAGTTAATATTAATTTTCAGCGAGCGTGCATTATGAAATAATTCGTTGATTTAATAATGATTTGCTTTTGTCGTTCCGATTGTTTATCGCAATGTATTTATAATTTTCCAAGCTTCAGCGATCACAAATTAGCAAATTTATCACGTTTGCTTTATCCAGTTTTTCGCATTTCGTAAACCGCCATTGAATTGTCTACAAATCCTGTAGGCAATGCACAAACATTAATGGATTGTAAAAGCTCTTTTGTGTAAGTGGTCATACAAATGCACTCTCTCCGTAATATTTCATCTGACCTCGCGAACAATAGCAGAGTATAAATAAATTTAAATACGTAATTAAATATAGTTATCCCTCTAAAATTTTTTTGTCCATTTGATGAAATCGAATGGATCGAATAGAAGAATAAAACTTTATATTTGCATAGTTTTTCTCGTTTATAACCCATATTGGAAATCTATAACATCTTTTTATTATTTTTTTTAATTTTGTAAAAAAAATTGAAAAAGAAGAAAAATAGACAAAGTAAATTAATTAATGGTGAAATAAACTTTTATTTTTAAATTATATGTATATTCGCACATTTATTATATAATTATATAAATAATATAATAATTTGTTTTTAAACGAATAATACATAAAGCGAAAGTGTGAAAGTATTTTATGGTATGCCAGCCGTTAATTCTCGTTTTAAAATATGACAGTAGTTACGTCACAGAGTACTGAAAGAGCAGGCGAGATAAAACATATCAAATATATATATATATATATATATATATATATATATCTTTGATTTCTTTTAATAAAGTCTACAAAAATTATGAGTATCAAGAACGCCGTAACACTGTATCACGCGAATCTTGCATTAATATTTCACATACATTCCATATCGCGTAAAGAAAGGAGAGAAATTCTACATCTCATCAAAATAAGGAAATGTAAGCATTTATTTTCTTTTGTGCTATTGCGCGATCGTCGGAACGAATGTATTACGGGCGAGTGCAGCGTAAAGTGAGTAACACGGAAAATCATGTTGACGAGGGAACAAGAGTTACGCTCCGCCGTGACTGTCGATTGTCTCCACGAAAAGAGAAGCTTCCGCGGCGATCGATTTCATTCGACGATCCACAACCGCGAATTAAACACGTCGCGTTGCTGCGCGAATTCGGCTAGCTTCTGCCAAGTGCCGAGGTCTATCGATTGTCATCACTCTCGCGTCGCGGCCCGAATCGGCAAGATCGCAATCGCGGCCTCGAGGAATTGCAGGTAGATGCACCATAATGTCGAGAACGTGGCGCGTCTCTCTCAAGATGATCGGCAGATTAACGCGCGCGCTGATCTGGTCGTTTTAGCCCGCGGAGAAGAGAGAGAGAGAGAGAGAAAGAAAAAGACTCGCGACGCGTCGTCGCGAAGATCGTCGATGCAATTTCGTACGCACGCAACCCGAAGAGACTCGGCGATGACTGAGACGAGCGGAAGCTTCTCCACCTCGAAACGAAAGAGGGTTGAGGGCACGAGGCGCGTCGGCGGCCGGTGTCGGGGGATGTGCCCGGGTCCACGTGCATCGGGAGGCACGTTTCCCAGTCACGTGCTCTCCCACAACCCCACTCGAGTATTTCTGGAAAGAGCACTCCGGTGTTAATTCCGAGCCGACAAATAAATGCAGGTGAACGGTAAACGTACCAAGAATAAGAACTCGTTTTCCTCCCCCGACGCGAATAGCGCTCGTTCGAAATCATAATCACGGTGCATGCAACAATATCTTTCAAATTGTCAAGCACTTTGACTACTATTTTTATACACTTATATTATATTACTTTTCAGAAACGATTTTTTTAAAGCTTTTAGGGCCGGTTTTTTCAACTTCTTGGTAAGCTAACTGATAGTTAGCTTTCCAATAAGTTGGAAAAACCGGTCCTAAAAGATTTAAAATATTGTTTCTAAAAAATAATATTTTATATGTATAAAATACTATTTTTATGTATTTATGTAAATAAATATATATAAAAATATATAAAATACTATGTTTTTATGTTTTTTATTATACTATTTACATTGATATATAAAGTAGTCAAAGTACTTGACAATTTAAATATACCCTTAGATTGGTAATAATATTAGACTTGAAACTTTTGAAGTTCACGAAAGATAATTTCGTCGCACGATCCTGACGCGGTCATTGATAGCTGATGTAACGGAAGTAAACGTCATCGGACTGTTTGTATACGGAAAACTGTTCGCATACTTCCATTAATGTAAAAGCGATGCAACGCAGTCATTGCGTAATGCACCTATATCGGTGTATCGATAATTCACGCACAAGATTACTTTGATACATGGCAGTTTATCGCCGGACACGTTGAGTTGTCGCAGGTCAGGTCATTTCAGGTCAACGTACTTGTACGTTCGTTCGTGCATACATCGTCTCCGGAATTTCTCCCGCTTCTAACCTCTCCTTATTCTTTTCACCTAACATTACATTTGCATCGTGCGCGCCCCAGCGTCGACCGCTCATAGATAAGCATCGTACACGCATTCAGTAGTCAGTGATAAATATCGGGTACAATGCAGGGTACGCGCAAATTTGCACGTATTGATTTCCAACGAGATTTTCTATTTGGAATTTAAATAGGCTCTGAATTATGAGCAATTAATATAAAATTTCCTCTCTTATTTGATGTACTTCCGTAATCAGAATCTTAATTTGCCAAGATATTTAATATAAAAAAAAGATCATACAAAATTTCTATGATAATCGTACTGAGAGAAAAATATAGTTACTTTTGACCTCAACCACAATTTTATAATATTTCTAATGATAATTATGATTAACATAATAATGCATATATGTACTTAAGTTAATCATATTTCGTGTTAGAAATATTATAAAATTATGGTTGAGGCCAAAAGTAACTATCTATTTTTCTCTCAGTACGATTAAATCAGATATTCATAATTCATTTATTGTCTTTCATTGAATGCGTGATCTTCATTTATCTCATTAAAAGATCCTATAGAATGTTTTATCGGTTTCATCGAATTTTTTAGAATTAAGCACTTAGCATTAAATATGCGGTGTTTATTACGAGCTGTCTGAACCGTTAGGTTAACGAGCATTCTTTTCTTTGCCTATAACCGATCCATCAACTGCAGCAACGATCAGCTACCTATGGACGTCGCGCGCATATCCCTTTGTATTTTCCGGTCGAGCGACGATCGTATCCCGGTAGACGCTGATGCTTAGACCCCGCAGATCGGTGCGGACCGACTATAACTCTGTCGTGCGTGGTGCCGCATTTGTTTTCTTCTCCGATCGATGATTGAGGCAGATGGGTCGGATGGGCCATCGCCTGCCATGCGACAGATAAAAGTCTCCCTCGCCTCTCCCGTGCGGACGGGACGATTAAAATATAAATTGATCTGGCGATTCCCTATAGCCCGTCCGCCTCCGCCACGCATGAAGTAATTCTCTCGTCGCTTCTGTCCTTCTCGTTATATCGCGACTCGCACAATAATTCGTCTTTGCGTCGCAAGTCGCAACTTGTCGCGTATTCGAATAGAGAATTAGGGGCTACTTGATTCCTAGATCTTAATGAGAAATTGTCAGAGTGCTCGGTTGTCATCGCGAAAAGAAACTTTCCTTAATTTAAAGCCGACGAAAAAGTTGATCGACTAATGTCTATTTCTACCAATTAATTTTGATCTCGGTTTAACTTACTTTCTATCTTTTTTTAGTCCTAAGAATTAGAAAAAGATGAAAAGTAAGCTAAACCGAGATTAAAGTTAATCTACATTGGTAGAAATAGATATGAACTAGTTTTTAGAGATAATTCTGCATAGAAACTGATTCTTACACTCAGCTAGTGACAAGGATTGACAGTGTAATAGCGGTAAAATCGTGCAAGGTTCGTGTAAAGAAAGTTTAGATCGATTATAGCGTGTTTAAGATTTTCACTTTCCCTCGCACCGTAATAATTGCGCAATCCCTCCTAAATTGTGACCAACAGCTAAGGAGACCAAATGCCTCCCTCACTCCTTTCACGCGTTTACTTTACATTTAACCCCCACCTAGTCGTGCCACCCTAGCGAAGCCACCCTCGGTAGAAATTCCCGTCGCAGCTACCTCACGTGTTACGCCACGTGAATCGCGCTGCATCTAATAAGAGCGCACGTGGGCGCCCGCTTCCGATGCCGATTCTCCCTACTACATCCCGGGTATCTCCGAGTTAGAGGTCACGTTCCATTTATATCGTGTTTCCAATTTTCAAAAGCTAGAATTGTCTCCGTAAAAAAAAAAAAGGAGAGAGAAATCAAGATCTGTCTCGGGATGATCTCGTCGCAAAATTACGAGCGCGAAAACGCGCGTCAGAGCAGCAATCTCGGCGCGGACGCGCCTAGAAACATCCGTGTCCGGCTCGACAGTGCCGAAGGTCGCGTTGCATCGCAAGCGTAACGTGGTAATTACCTTTTTAATCGACACACGTGGAAGCGGCTATTTCTCACGATGAATGCAAACGCGATAAAAATGTTACATCGAGATAAGATCGATCCAATTTAGTTCATCTTAATCTTACGGAAAAAAGAAATACTATAATCGTTATAATCCAGAAAAATAATTATCAATCAAAATTAAATTTAATTACTATATTATATCTTATACCATTAGTTCTTTTATTTATTGATATGATTCGCGTTATACGTTATATTTGTCGGGTGAATTTTCACAATTTTGCACTGAGAGAAAAATATAGTTACTTTTGGCCTCAACCACAATTTTATAATATTTCTAACGCGAAATATGATTAACTTAACTATATGCATCATTATGTTAATCATATTTATCATTAGATAGAAATACTATAAAATTGTGGTTGAGGCCAAAAGCAACTATATTTTTCTCTCAGTGTACTAATATTCATTCAACTCATGCTTCGTGATTAATCTATATCTGGCATGCGATATATTAAAAAAAAAAAAAGGAAAACTCTTATTCGCACGCACGACAATATAGAGATGCGTGAACAAAGCTCGCGCGGTTCGAGCGTGAAAAACAGATTTCTAGTTCCGCGAAGCGTTAAAGGCTGGGAGACTGACGATCTTATGTATACGTCGTACTAAACGAATCGTGAAGCTGCGCGCGCCTTTCGCTTCCGGTTCACCGATCTCTCCACATTCGTTAAGCCACCTTCTCGGTCCCTGGCCGAGTCGGCCCGACATTTATGCGGCCGAGGCACTTTCGCTCGGCCGCGTCGAGCCGACTCGCCTCGATATTATGGATTCATCTTTACGGCAATAATAACCGCGTAAGAGGCGCGCGATGATTACGCTCTAAATCCTCGCGCACCCGTCTCGCTGATATTAATAAGCTCGCGAAGACCATCGAAGAATTTTCTGAATTTCTGAAAAGGGAGAAAGTAACCGGCAGTGCAATACATTTGTCACAATATCTGCCAATTAAGTTTTATATTGACGCGTTTATTACTATCGCTCCTGCGAAATTCTTCTGGTATTCATTAATTTTCATAAAATTCGTATATTTTTGAGACATCGAACATTCGGGCATACACGCAAAAAGATGATTTTTGGATCATCCAAGAAAGCTAAAATATAGCTGTGGCAGTTAAGATGTTTCATTAAAATAGGGTCAGCTAATATTGTCATTACCAAAGCTCTATTTTTTAGCTGTTAAAATTTTGGTGCTACAGTAAAAAATATTTGCTGCTCTAAATAACGTTTAGATAAATACATTATGCTAATTTCTCTTCGCAATAATAACTAAATCGAATTAAATGTTCAATTTCACGTAAAATAATGAGGAATAGCTGTTACTTTCTTAGTTATTCATATTAAAAAATAATTAAAATTTCAGCTAATAAAATTGTATTTCATAGCAAATGTAGTTTATTTTTAACAGCTAATTTTTAGCAATAACAGCTAAATTAGTTAATGACATTTAGCTATAATATTAATAAAAGTTATTTTTTGCGTGTAACGATTAAAAAGACATCTCGCTTAGTATAATCCTTCTCTAAGGATATAATCTTTTTTTTTTCGGGAGACGCTAGTCGTTACGATTTCGTCACAAAAGTCCGTCAGGAAGTGACGGTACGATTATGGTAAAGGTTTTTGCCTGTCCACGGACGACACATCGTTATTCGTGATTTCCACACCGAAACGGTGTTTACAAAGTGCACGGTAATCAGAAATTCATGGCTTCCTTCTTTTCATTCATAGGCAGCGCAATCATTTTCCCTCGCGAAGCTGATTATTCACTAAGCTCTCCTTGACCGTCTCGATTGTTCCCCGTGCACATTCTCGCGTGCTGCAAGGTCGAAAATGCTAACAATGGGCACACGTTAATGGTGTGCACTTGTACATGTGCGTCGTGAAATAGTAAAAATATTTCCTACTTCATAAATTAATTCTCTGTCACTCCTGTCAGTTTGGAGAACCTATGTATTATATCTTGCGCACACAGAGACAGCGTGGCATTTGTGCGAGCGTACGATGATTACTATCTCTGGAGCGTACTTGAAACGCATAGAATTTATTTTCTAACCATTGTACCTATCAATCATGTACCCGATATACCCGACACTTTTACTTAATAGGAAAAAAAAAAAACTCTAAACGAATCTAAATAAATTATATTATTAGAGCGGAACTGCGAGCAGAGCGCGGATACAATACAATTTTTACTGGAACTAGTTTCCATCGCTATTGAGCACATAACATTGATACACCGGCAGTAATCATCATTTGCACGGGAATGTGCGTGTGTGTCGCGTGTGACAAACGCGCAGCGCACAGCACATGGACGGCCTGCAACGCTTGTGTGTGCGATCCGTATGTCCGGTGCCCTTGCACGCGCAGGTGAATGCTTGGAGAACATATGTATATCGTCTCTCTGGCAATTTATAGATAATTTCCTTCTCATACACCTCCGCTGAAAAAAAACCATTGTCATGACTTTTAATTACATGCATTTGTTATTTCTTATCGTGTAAAATTTTATTCAAATATTATTATTAGGTATTTAAATGTTATTATCCTAACGAGAGTAGAACAAAAAAAGATTTGCAGGAAGCTATCAGGCCCGGACATTGACGATTTCTGCGTTATCGTTGCGAGCATGATATCAGTGACGGACTTTTGGCGAAACCAATTCCCTTGAAGCGGTACCAGATGCCGGCAGAGTCTATACGTGATACGTGCTGCACTCTGCAGGAACTTACTCTAACGCGATTTACCGAAGGATTTTTCGTCATTCATCTCGAATCGAGTTTAATTTTTAAATGTCAGCTAACGAGACAATTGAAATAACTGTACAAGAATATCTCTATACGAAATAATTATTTTCTTATATTTTTTTATACGTAAAAATTCTTGAGACAATTTCTATTACAATTTTTCTTTAACAAGAATCTCGAGGCATCAATTGGTAATTAAAAAACTGTGAAACATATAAAGAAATGCATTTTAGAATTACGGAAAATATTTTTTTCTAGTAGAATAAAATTAGGCTCCGAGATTATTTTCATTTGAGGTTTTTAAATGCCAAATTGTTTAATGTTGAAACAAAATAATTAAAAAGTAAATTTATAGAGTTTTTGTTAAGAAAGGATAATGTCTTTCAATTCTACACAAAAATCAAAAGAAAGCGTGATATTGAAATATAAATGATAACACAAATATCAGTGAACACATGTTTGAAGAGATGCATATTTATTCTTTTTCAGACAAATGACGCATAACGATAAATCATTCACGATATTGATAATTTTATTACTAATACTTTATAAATCTAACAATTAGTCATAAAAAAACGTTTGCAATATAAGTGAGTTTAATAAAGCGTATTATATCTGCCATTCCTCATAACTGCAACACCATCGATAAGATGATAAGTCGCGTCGATTTCCGTGATAAGACAGGCGTTAGCTTTCGTTATCATACTATATCGTGTAATAAGAAAATCGACTGGTAATTTAAACATGTCAGCTTCCAATTGTATAAAATGCTGACGAATCCTTATGAATAGATTTTGATGCTTAAATTTATCAAATAATATATTTCCAAAATAAGCTACGTATTTATCATGTCAAATTATATTTTACGCGAAAAATACGATATATCGGTAATCAATCTCCATATGTTTTACATTGGAAGATAATAATGTAGTCAATAATGTGGTATCGCCTTGATCGGGAGATTCAAATAGTCGGAAGAGAACTATATTTACATAGGTATAAGAAAAGAATTCCGAGCTGTCACGGCACAAACGTTTGACATGCTACTCTGGTGCCATTTTGCGCTGTTTTATTTCTGTTCGAGATAGCGGCAGAAAAAGAGCGAGGGAAGAAGAGAATGAAAGAACGAGGATGCTTGCTAGAAATAGACATTTTGATACAATATATATTTTTTCTCGTAATAACAACGACTTTATGTTACTAATTGAAATTCATTTTAAATTAAATGATTAAATTTTATAATAGACTAATGTCCATTTTTATCAATGTAGATTAACTTTAATTTCGGTTTAGCTTACTTTCTATCTTTTTTGTCCTAAGAATTAGAAAAAGATGAAAAGTAAGATAAACCGAGATTGAAGTTCATCTGTTTTGGTAGAAACAGACATAAGTTTCGAAACATGGAAAGCTGTTTTAGCTGGAACTTTATGTTCAATAATTTAAAATTCCGAAATCAGAATAACGTATAATAGTTGAACAATAATTATTTAGAATCATATAAAAATAATTAACTTATGGGGATAATTAATTTTCTACTATTTAAATGTATAATTTATAATTTATATTACTTTTGAATATGATTTTTCTTGCTGTTACGAGACTGGCAATGTAAATATTGATTAAGTGCGGCGATTGCTAACGAACGCGAAACATTTTAGTCATTTAGCAGATATCCGATTTGATCATAATTTATTCGCCTCGACGAAGCCTTTCATTGCCATACTTTGATTGTAAGTCCGATTACAAGTCTACGCCAGATAGGCAGGGACGAAGTTCAAGGGAAACCGGTAAAGAGCGTATGTCGAACTCGAAAAAATTCAAAATTGGCGGTTTCTTTCTTAAAAACGAGAATCTTTTTATTATGAAGTGTACAAGAACATTTCAGAATATATTTTATGATAGTTAGTATTCACTAGAACACATAACATATGATTCATTCATTTATTGTGTTTTTATAGCAACAGCGTTATTTTCGATACAAAACGATATAAAAAAAAAAAAACACTGTGATCACGAGAATGACGATCATTCCCCTTGGATACCGTTTCATTGAGATCAATGAAAATTTCGCGTGCCAAATTGTTAGTAAAAAGAAGGAAATTTAAAATCATTTAAAGAGTATATTTTGTAGTGCCGTGTCTGATGGATTGCAATACGTATTCTCGGAAAGAAAGTATAATTAAATACCTTTCTGTCATATTCTACGCCACGCAGGTAGATATCCCTACATTTAGGCAGACCCTTAGATGTCATTAAGTCTCTACATTGCGATTCTCATCTAAAAAGAATTCTTTCAACGAAATTAATAATCGAATAAAACTTTCTTCGCCGGTTTCGCGTGTGTCTTTGATGAGTAATAGTATCGATAATACAAGTTATCAAAATGACGCAATCGTGCATACAAAGCTTGTTAAAGAATATTTGCTAAAATTGATAGACATGCCTGCTAGGCGGATTCCAAAGGTTGAGGCCCTGGTTGTAAACGCTATACGCAGGCTGCAAGATGTGCAAGGTTCGACATCGCGGGAAATTAGTAACTATATTTCCCAAGAGTACAATGTTCCTAGCGAGGAGACCAGGCGGCAGGTCCAATTCGCTTTGCGACGCGGATTATCTTACGGGATTCTTAACCATTCAAAGGGGTACGAATTTACTTGTTAATCGTCGATAATTAAACAATATCGGTAATTTTATTTTTCATATTTAATTTAGTTTAAAGTTATGCTACTCCAGAATGAATTACAATGAATTTTCACGTTCCGCTAATATTCGATTAAATAATAAAAATAAATTCTTTACACGGACGTAATGTTAAAAGTCAACTTGTTTTGACTTGTCGAGAATTGTGAGAGCGGCGTTGAGTATCGCGTAATACGTTGAACGTATTTACGATGTTATACTTTCTGCACTACGAAAAACTCGCTTATCAATGCCAATGATAAAGCCGCTGGGTCAAAAATAAAGCGCAATAGATTAATTCACGATTACGAGGGCGATACGTGACCCACTTCGTAAAAAAATATTTTGATCACGTCGCACACACAATGTTCTCACTTGATCAAATAACCCGTTGTGTCACACCCTGCGTGGTTGGTGTAACATAATGTAATATGCGTTGATAAGGATACTTAATTTAGTTATTAAAAGGAGCTTTAAGTTTGACCTCCAAATGCTGAGTAACAAAGCATATCTATTTAAGAAGAAGAATTCTGCCGCGTGTAAACTAATGCTCGATCCATGTACATTCTATAGTCATTTATGACAAAAGTTCTAGGACGTTGAATACAAAGGCGATTGCAGTAATTTATCATAATTTACGCTATAGATAGCGATTCTATACATATAGTGTGGTACTAAAACATTCTACTGACATTTCTCTCAGAGGATACTATTCGTGCAATCGCGACTACTTCGGATCAGGAAATGGCACGGGTGACGGAGTGATGGAACCTTGTCCAAGTCAACCTTGGCGATTCGGCGTACGTGAAAGAAAGAGAAAAAGAAGAAGAGCACGCTTGCTAGCACGCGAGAGGAGACGCCGGCAAAAACGCGAGAAAGCACGCAAGAGAGCAGTCAGAAGAAGAGGGGCCAGGTCGAGAAGGCGCAGACGTCCCTCTCGACGAAGACGTCGAAGGAGGAGGGGAAGACGAAGCAGAAGCAGAAGACGAAGCAGAACTAGAGGCAGAAGAAGAAGAAGGAGAGGAGGAAGAAGAAGAACAAGAGTAAGAGCTAGAACACGCTCTCGCGATCCCGGCGAGATAGAAATGGCTCCGATGAGGAATGACGCCGATAGGAAAGACGAGGATCCTCGCAAAAGCGAAACTTCTACGTCCGTGCATTCACGAAACTCTCCTCCAAATTCTCAGGCCTTGAACACGCCCGATTATGATGAACAATTGGAGACTAACGAAAAATAACGATTTTTTTTTTTTTTTTTCAAGAAGAAAAGTAGAAATAATATATACGCGAGATTACAATATTCGTTCGGTACAAAGTATCTCTAGACATCTGCAAAATTGAATTTTACAGATATATAAATTTATATCATGTCCGCAATAGCGTCCTGTACTGTTACATCTCTACACAAATTTTGAGATCTTGTTTATTTATACGCACTCTTTTGTTTTGAAATTTTGTGTACGCCATGTTAATTATTACAATTATCTTTCCATACGGACGTGTTTTCGTTTTCTTTTCTTCTTGTATCGCGAGGGAAAGAAACACGATCGTGTGAGATTAATCGACATTACGCAGTCTGTCTGTCACACGCAGCGTGAAATCCGAGCCTCCTGAGAAACAGGAACGCATCGAACGCAGGGGGATCCGTGGCATACGTCGACAGCCCTGAACGCGGCCTTGTCGGCTAATGATAGTCGCGCTAATGACGAGTCCGCACACGCATGTATGCGCGCACCGCGTGACTATTTCGCCTAGCAACTCTAGGACTAGACGCAAGACGCGCCGCGGCAGATCGCAGCGGTGTTTTGCCCCGTCGCGCCGCCAGCTGTGAATGATAAGTGCATGCGTATGCGACGCGTATGCAAATTGTGTTCCAGAACGAGCTGGCGATATTTTAGAGACAGCTTCTTTCGACGAGTTCCAAATCGATCTCTGCTTTCCCGGATGGTAATTTTCGGACGTAGAGATGGCTGATTTAGATTCTGTAAAATTATTCCGTCGAAGATCGTCTTTCCATAATTTCGGTCAATAATTTCGAACGCAATCCTATAACGCCATGTATATTCTATACTGAATTGAATTTACATATTTATGCTTGTGCATTCACCGAATTTAATTTTCATTTACACATTAGGGTTATCTCGGGTGGGATTATTGAATATTATTATCATATTGATTTATTATGCGTATTTCGCTCAAAGGAACGTACATTTTTAGTGACTTAAAGAACCTTCGTCCACGTGAAGAGAAGCAACCGAAAGATAATATTCTTCGTTTTATTTATATGTAATATACCGGACGTCAATTAATTCGATAAGGCGATTATTATCTTCATCCGCTGTATACTTACGTCGACTTCCAACACGGAAGCCTCGATATTTCGATACCTCCATAAGGCTTCGCATTCCAATAGATGCTTGCGCGATTTGTATAATTAACTTTTTTTTTCATTATTGTCTAAAGACAACGATAATTAATAGAGAGAATAATTTTTATGTCGGCCTACGAGAACCGTTAATAAACGGTTCTGCATTCAGATTAGCTCGGCTATTAATTGCTTATCTATCGATAGAAAGCTAAATATATTACAGAAGAGTCACTATTACTGTTTCTAACGAATAACGATATTAAATCATTGTCGCTATTTGAGCTTGTCGCTCTTTTACATGCCGCGACGAGAAAATAGCTCTTGGAGCGATCTCTCGGAAAATAGGTCTACCAAAGGCTGATTGTGTACGATAGCGTATCCCGTCGGCACAGCGATGATCGAGTGGCATAAACTAGCGCGATGAAAGCCGTTTATCACGAGACTAATCAAACATTGCCGCCATACTCATCGTGCCGAATGCTAATTAAACATTTACACTTGTGTTTCGACAAGTGTCCGAGAGAGGAGATCCGAAAATCAGTATAATTTCAGTTCAATCTTCGATGTTATATGAAGATAAGAATAATAAACAAGACTTGTGACTTGTGTAGTTGCACCACAGCGTATCGAGGATTGAATTAACTGGTTCGGATCGCCGATGAAGTTGTCCGCCGAGAAAAACACCATTCGCCTACTTGCCGATCTAATAGCGGAGATATCGTCCCTTTTCCCTCAAAGAAGCGTATCGGGAGAGGGACGCACAGAGAGACGCGGGAAAAGAGAGAAAGAGAGACAAGCCGTCGTCGTTTCGCCGCGAAACCGAAAATACTCATGTCGGCCGGTATGTTGAAACCTGGCATAAGTTCTGGCGGGTTGCCAGAAAAGCGGTACTCGCTTGGAGGCCACGCCAGGCCACGAGCGATCGGCCTCAGCCCGAATCTTTAACTAGAGGTAGATCGTCTCGGAAAGAAATTGCAGATCGATCGAATAATTGGGATATTAATCCATTTTTATTAACGTACTATCTTTAAAAGCAGACAGTGTAAAATTGTCGACAATAGTGATCTCTTACCTGAAATTCGCATCTTTAACGCGCGCAAGTTTACCTGTTATGCTCTAACTTATCTAAATTAAAACCCGTTGAAACTGGAGCACTTTAACGTTCCAACGTTGATAAGTTTATTGTTCCGCGAACAACTTCGTAGCAAACATAAATCTTGACTAACTCGTAAGTCGGGGAAGAATTGGATAACAGGATAAGTTAAGCTTATCTTTTGCTCTTACTTGGGAAATTCTTGTTAAGCTTATAATACGTCGGAAAATGACTCTTCTACACTTGGTCTCCATTGGAAAAACTTTCGTGGATGAACACGACGACGAGAATCAAGCGACATGTGCTAACGAGCGAAATCGCGCGGTGCTAAACACTTGTCAAGACTCGCAGATATCGCGAGGGACCTTGAAGCTGGAGATGCACAAGGCTCGACAAATAATCTCCTCAATTGGCCTGCGGATAATAACAGTAAAACATAAGAAATTTCGGGAATTATTGTTTGGCTGTTATATAACATTGCCGTTTCCTCGCAAAAAAAAATTGATGAATTTCTTAGAATAGAAGAAATTATTCCGCAAAACTGAGTTTTTTTTAAATCATGACAAATATTAGCAATAGTAATAAACGAGTGATGATAAAACAAAACTTATTGCACGCATTTTGTGCTTTAATTCTTTTCAAAGGATTAAATCAAATTTGCCAAGATAAAATAAGAAAAAAATAGAAAAATTGTTTTATTATAATCGCGAAGAGATTAGGAATTCATAGCTCAATAAAATAAGTTTCTCCGTCTGCTCCTTTTAATTCAACAAGAGTTAAATTTCTATGAGACGCGATCCTAGAAACTGTCGACGGAAAACGAAGTAATTAACCTTTACCTTGATCTCTGTACGTTCGAACGATTTAAAACGGCATCGAAAACCGACTGTCGGCGAATAGCAGATGTTAGAGCCAACTTGGAACGACTAGGCGGCATCTGGTGCACCATAAAGTTGGCACTATTATAACTATTATGCATCGCCCGAAGAACGATTGCAGACGCATCTCGAGCCAATTGTTTCTTCTTCTATTATATTAATAAAACCGAAAATGAGATTTGTGCTGACGAAGCGCGATATGTTCAAACAATAGGCATCTCTCCTGTGCCAAAATCGTTATCAGATAACATGTGCTTTTAGTAGATTGTTAAAAAAATACCTGTTTATAATAAAAAATATATTAAACGGAAATTTTATCATATGTAGAAATATTAATAATAAATATCAGGAATCGCTTGGAGTGGAAATTAATTGAAGCATAGTTGACACAAAATATAAATTAAATATTAGATCACGTGGATTATTTCTTCAGCTGCGTCGCACGCGAAGCACGGATCGACTGTGCCCAGCCGTATTCAAGTTGCCGGTACTCTTTTCTGGTCTTCCAGCCTATCCATCAAACGGATTGACGTGTGTACGGTCCTGGCACGCCAAAAATAATCGTCCAACATATTGTAAAAGAGTACGAACTGCCGGTAGAGCGGTCGTAATGCCAGTGTTAGATTTTCGACGCAGTTCATCTGCCGATAATTACCGAAAACGAGAAATACACTCGACAAATATACAAAGTCTTTGCTACTCAAGGCTATTATCAAGCCATAAAAAAAACCTTTTCTTTCAAAAATATATAAAACAATTCCATATTTTGCGAAATATTAATGTGATTAAAAAGTCTTATCGTTGCGATAACGATTCATGACCTTGACGTTACAGCTATCAAATTATTATTATTATGCAATTCCGATATGTTGAATTAAGCATGTCTTAGTCGATTTTTAATATAAAAATAGAACCGATTTTAAATATTGATCTTTTTTATATATTTTTTTACATTAATGATGAGGATCTTGAAATGACATTGCAAATTTCGCAAACGAGAAATTAAGCGCAAAAAAACGACATTTTTAATTTGCTAATGATTGATAGTTCCGAAAATGAAATATGAGTTTCTCATTTTATTACACGTACAACAGTAACACGTGCTGAGTATAATTTTTTTTTGTCCACACATCACAGGCATGCTAAGTATAGCCTCGAAAAAGATAGTTGAAACAAAAAAATCGTGATATTAAAAACTGTATCCTCTTCTCCATATGCGTATATTTATCGGAAACGTTTTATTGTAAACGCGGATTGGCAAGAAATGAAAATTAAAAATAGTAATCGCACAACTCATTAGCGTAATAATAGCTCAGGACTGACTCTAAGCAACACGATAATAGCAAGCTATATTCATTTGCTTTATGTATGTGCTTTTATTGACAATATATGCGTAAATCTACAATCCGTCTCACGATGAGACACAGCACGACGAGCGACGTAAGTATATCGATCGTAGGAAAGTGAATGAAAAATGAAACGGCGCTTCGCACGCGACTTATCGGCGTCTACTTGCCGGCTTGCATTTCTCGTCGTCGACAGTCGTCGGGTCACTAACGATGACGTCCGCGACAGTGACCATAAGTAACATCGATCACTCATAAGCTATAGAGTCGAAGCAAACAGTGTGTCGATCTTTTATTCGAGCTAAAAAAACAGATAAAGGATGATCGTTCTTCTTGTCCTTACGATTACGTGCTGCAAACGATCGCGCGCGTGTACATACATTTTAAAATAAATATTCTCCTCTTATTAGTTTTTAGCCTACAGATTAATAATTAATAATGGGTAAACATTAGTAAACGGGACTTAGAGACGGGCTCTTGAAAGAAATAGACGGTCGGATTCGACCCCAATTAATTGCAATGAATGTCTACGGTGATTCTTAATTGATAAATGTGTTTGAGAAATGTTTACATTATACGATGAGTTTGCAGAGGGAAAAGAGCCAAGGCAACATTATCGACATAGGAAAAACAAACAGCGAAGACACGATAGAACCTGTGGGAACAATCAAAAGATAAAGAAACGGAGATACGCCATGATATACGGCGTAATTGGCCGAATTGAAAAGTCTGAGGTCTTCCTGGCTCTTTGCCCTTCTACTGTTACTCTCGTTTATATCCCTCATATTGATCGGCATAAATACGAGGTGCAGTTTGCCTCGGTCCCTTCGGGAGGTCTCGGCGCGTCTTGTGCACGTCTCCATAATGTGTAACATCACCCAGTAGACCAGTAGACCTTAATCTTAAACTACGAGCACCAAGTTCGGTTAGATCCCCGCTGAATTCCCATTCGTATCAATTTCAGAATAAAATTTGTGAATTTTTCCGACCGTAGGTCGCGACTGCAGTTTGAAGGCTCAACTTTTCGCTTATAATCGTATATGTATAATTTGAAATACAAATTTATATCCCAGATATAAATTACTAATTTTATTTATTACAACAGTTTCGTGGATTGCACAGACAGATGATGGATTTTTTATTTGTTCATAGCTTGTTACATGTGTGCATGTGAGAGCGAAAAAAATGGCACGTGACCTAGAATAATGACACTCTCTCGTATGATGTAAAAAAAAAAACAATAATAATGCGTGTGTATGTGTGCTAAACATAAAAAAATCATTGCATTTTCATGCGACATGCCGCGACAGTCGCTGTCACAATACAAGTCGCTGTGAGAGCCTAACGCTGCGCGATGTCGTAATACCGAAAATAAATAGAATCGCGTCGCTGTGGCTACAACCGCGTGGATGAAAGGATTTATTCTTACGACATTGCAGTATCAAAAAGCAACGCGAAGCGTTGCTTCGCTGTCGTGATATATCATGCGTGTTTGCAGCCACATAGTATCTTTTATCGCAAGAAGATATCGCGACACGACGAGCATTTTTCCTTCCAAACTTGAATGCGTGGCAGCGCGAACAGAGTGCCAATTGAATTCGAGGCCGAATTATTCTAGCGGCAGTTTATTTCTACGCCGAAAGTTTCGCGTGGAGAATAATGTAAAGAAGTGAAAGATAAAATTAATCAATCATCGAGTTATGTTTACGAGAGAAACGAATGATCAGAAGTGGCATTATTTTTTTTTTTCGTTTTTATCTTCGAACCGAGATTCGAGCTCACTTCAAATAATCGCATTTTGCGTAATCGAGAAAGTGATTCGGCTTTGTTATCTAACCGATAAAAAGATGCAACATATCGTCGGCCGGAGTCGGGACAAAAAATTCAAGCGATTGACGTATCCTCCCTCGCGCGCACGCATCCACGTTTTCGTACTAATTATTTAATCTGCATTGCACTAATAATCCGATTCAATGAGGTAGTAAAATTGGGGACAGTTTCCTGAATCAACATAACGAGTTACTTCCCATTCGACTATGCAACTAGTATCGTTCGTATCGAAACGAGTTGCGCATTGCAAAAATTACATCATTCGATTGCAACTTGTATCAAACGATGTACTGTTTCCTGGAAGACGTGATCCCTAATTAGTCGAGAAAAAATGGATGGATTAAGAGTAATTGACTCTGCAACGTTACTTGTAGTTTCACAAAATGAATTTCTATAGAGAAGTTTATAATTCATGAAGAGTGAAGTTCTCTGCGCCTCGATTTAATAGCGTACAACTTATCGATATTTTTTTTATATAAAAAAGACAGAGGGGAAGATACTTTCAACAAATTATCAAATAAGAAACGAAATAAAAAAGTATGATAACAATCAATGATAATTGAATTAACAAGTTCAGTTTCATATCATTGATGATAATTTTAAAGTAATTTACTTTCGTCTTTTTTTCAATCGCAATTAGAGATTTAAAAATTTTTGGCTACATTGAGTTAAAAAAAAATGAATGAAAAACTTAAAACACATTGATAGAAATATGTGTTACATGTAATCGAATTTCTTATCTTCGAAATCATGAATCAAAAATGTTTGGTTTGTTTATCTTTCCACTCTTTCCTATTTGAGCTTCCTATTAACACCACTTGTGTTATTCACAAGCGATTGAAGAAATAATCTCTCTGATTAGTTTCACAACGTGAAAGACGAAAGATGAAAAATAATATTACAATGCAAAAAAGGAACTTGTTATAAAAAGTCTTTACTTTAATTTGAAGAACTATTTCTCTTCGCGAAGTGAAAACGAATGGAGGGGGAAAAAATTCGAAGCATTTCGAGGCAGTCCCTAATTTCGAAGAAGAGGTGTTTGTAACTTGGCAGGATATGAATTCCCGTCGATCACTTTTAATTCAGCTATCTCGATTTCTTTCGCGTCTACTCTTCTTGAGACGAGACACTAGAACGCTATCGTGTGGCTTTCCGGCGTTGCTCGGCCTTCTCGGCCACACGTCGTGTAAGATTAGTCGCTTCACGCTCGCTCCGCCGAGCGGAGCGGAATCGAGTCTGTAGGTTGGGTCTGCTTCGGTTGGGGCGAGGTAAGGCTGACAGCATCACGTGGTGTGCCACGGGGTCTTAAACGAGGTTAATCGGCAGACCAACAGCGTCGGCGCAATGACGACGATCGCACAAACACAAACTCGTTGTCCTCCATGACTCCGCTCTTTCTCTATTCCTCCATCTGTCCCACTCTCTTTCTCTCTTTCCCACACACACTCTCTCTCTCTCTCTCTCTCTCTCTCTCTCTTTCTCCTTCTCCCTCTCCGTCGCGTTTCGCGTTCTCGCCCTTTGCACTTTGGCCCTCCTTGGCAGTCGCGCGGTCCGATAATAGGAAAAAGCGTGAGTCCCTATAGCGCGCTGCGCGCAGGGACATGCGAGCGCGCTGCTGAACTCGAAATTCAAATGCGATCGGGTCGAAATATTCGAAATCGCCCGACAAACGTGGTGCGCGCTCGCGCGATCGCCGCCAGTCCGCGCTGTCGTAGCCGCGTGTTTGCGCGAATTTCGAAGCGGAAACTGTCCTTTCCCTTCTTCCCTTGCCCTGTCGCTCTCTCTCGTTTTTCTCTTTCGGAAATGACACCGACCCGCGCGGCTACCACCGGCTGCGAGCGCGGGGCCACGCAAATATCACGCGCCGCGCAACCGGCACGAGCGCGCGAGGCGGCCGGAGAAGCACCTCTCGGAGAGAAACGACCGCTTCCTCGCGAGGACGCGGGAGACAGAGAGATCCGCCGAGTGACGAAAGTCGCGGGCGACGATCGAGGACAGAGGGAAAGAGCGGTGGAACGGAGCGGCGCCGAGCGCGGAGAACGGAGAACGCTCGTGACCGTGCGGAGCGAGCGAGCGAGCGAGCGAGCGAGGATTAGGACCTTTGAAAACGTGGCGAGCCGGCGTATATACACTTACCGATCAGCGGGAATATGCTGGGCTGGTCGAGCAGCGACTTGAGACTGTTTTCGACGAGGGTGGGAGAGGAGCGGTCCTTGTCACTCATTTCACGCACTGCGCCACGAAGCCTACAAGCGCACACCTCGGGCCTCTGCCGCAGCGCACACGCGGAGACGCACTCGATGGCACACACCGCGCACGAGTAGTATAGATAGATTAGAGAGAAGGCACGGGGACGGAACGGAGCGGATCGCGGGGCGGTTCAGCGCGGCGCGGCGCGGCGCGGTGCGGAGCGGCGCAGAGCGGAGCGAAGCGGAAAGGCAGACGGGACGGACGGGAAAGAGCGACGAGCCGACGACGACGACGACGACGACGACGACGATGATGACTAGAGAGAGTGGAGAAACGCGGAGCGGAGGGATAACGTGTGCACGGTGTTCCCTCGGCCGCGGCCGCGGTCGTCGTCGCGTGCTTCGTTATATCGTTACGTACGTGCGTCGTGCGCCGGGAGGCACGGATCGAAAAAAAGTACACGGCGGTACCGTCGGCGACCGGTGTGTGTGTGTGTATGTGTTGCGTGCCGCGGAGGAGAGGCGCTTCGCCCGCTTGCCGAACCTCTCACCACGTCGTCACGTCGCTCCCTCGCACTATCTCAATCAGCCTGAAACGCCTGTACGGCCGAGCGCGCGGACCCCGTTCCCTATGCCCGCCTCTCTCTCTCTCTCTCTCTGTCTCTGGGCGCGTTAAAATAAACGCGGAGCGCTGGCCCCGTGCTGGCGGTGCTCTTGAAAATCAATCTAAAAGTGGCTCGCCTCGTGGCGCGATCTCCTGGCCGACTGGTGGACCGAGTGCCGTTTTAAGCCTGCCCGATGCCTGCCGCACTGATAACGAGCGTCCCGAGCTCTCGTGCCTTGCCTGCCTCAGCGCGTTATCAGGGCTTGCGCGCGCAATCGCCCGAGTCCGCTCTCGCGCCGCCAACCCCGCGCTAGCGGGCTCCGCAGCGCGGCCGCGGCGTCGCATCGCGCCAGAACGCCCGGCGTCGATCGGCGCCGCGCCGGGTTCGATCGCTCCACGTCCACGTCGGCTGCGGCTCCGCGCGCAAAATAATTTGTCAATTAATTAAGACGCTCTTTTTTTTTAATGTCGGGCCGCGTAGCCCGGTGTTATCGGGTCACTGAGAAATTTCGTTCAACGGACGTTAGGAGCGACGTGGTATCGCGAAGGGCGCTTGCACGCGTAGATACACTCGAAATACGTGCCCGCTATTGAGCTGACTTTTACGACCGGCTCCGATAAAGAGACCGGGCCTCCACGAGTGCGGATGTTGGGGTCGTTCGGTTCAGATTTCGAAGGAAAACAATACCGAAAGCATGAAACTCGAGAGATCCCTCGGCTCGGCCAGTAGTCGGACATATTGTGTTGTCATGCGCATGTTAATATACTACGAATAAATATCGTCATGTCTCTTGGGTTGAATTATTCTAATATCTAATTAGGTTGTTCTTTAAACAGCATTCTTTGCCATGAAATTAAACGAGATTAAATGAAGTTTTTACAAAATAATTTTTTATTCCTCCTATTTGGCGAATAATTAGTAATTTCTCTTCAATTTGAGTTAGTATCATATAAAATCAACATGACATATTAAAAAACTATGAATATTATAAGTTGACGACTCGAGCTGTCATTTAGCTGAATCAAATTCTTTTAATCCCGTTAAACCAGTCATATCTGCCTAGATATCGATCCGGGGAATCTCGGCTATTTGGAAGAAAAACTTTTCAAGCGTGACCTATTTCAGGGTAAAAGTTATCATTAGACATAAATGAAAGATACTTGGCACATTAACTTTTAACTGGATAGTTAAATCTTTGGATTTATAGATAAGATAATTGGAGCTCCTATCGGATGATAAATGCTGTCAGATACGTCCGTGTATATCTGGTTGCTGCTAGCAGCTTTCTGTATTTCTACTATAGATGGCTATAGCGTCCTTTTTATCGCGCAAAGCTATACAAGATTTAAAAAGTAATAGTTTTCTGTTCGTAAATTCGAGATCCTAAAACTTCTCGAATATAACATTAATCCCGCTGTATATAACATTAATCCCGCAGGGATGACTGATCCGCACAGTCATTTGGGTTTAGCGAACCCACGGACCCGAGCTCAGCGTATTGTGGATACTCGCATACATTTACACATCACACACATTACATATTTTTACAAGCGATAATGCATAATAAATAATTAATGAAATAGAATAAATAGAATAAATAGTCTAATATTAGAAAAAATGAAACTGTTCAATTTACATTGTGCAAATTAATATTAGCACGAAGCTGATTTTTACATAAAAAAATATATGTAATTATAAAATTATAAATATATAATTATAAAATTTTTAGGAAAACAATTTGAGATTTTGCATCTAAAAAAAATTATATAAAAATTATATTTTCATATATTTGTTGAATACAATCTAGAAAATAATTTCTTTATAAAATTAAATGTAGGTAGGAGAAACTGGAAAAATTGGAATTCTATAATTACTCCTAGTTTTATTTTTTTAAGTGTCAATTTTTTTAATGAGTTCTGCAACTTTTAACGATCATTCTACAAAAATCTTAAATGTATATGATACGTCGCTGTATTAGAGTATAATAATAAATGTAGATTGTGGGAAAGCGCAAGGATAAGATGGGAAATGAAATAAGTTTTGGCATGATATTCAACTGTATTATATAATTACGAATGAAAATGACAAATTACGCACAATGAGGAATATGTAGAGAACGCAATATTGTAAAGTCTAGAACTATGATAATCTCAGATCATGCTGTTTCATTATGTTAAAAGATATGTTATTCTCGTGAATTGGAGTACATGGAGTACATCATATAATGAACTGTTGTAAGAATTACAGTATTGCCCATCATTGTCGAAAAATCCTAAAAATTGAGCGTCGCGTCATGAGCCGTCTAACGGTATTAAATGAGATAATTATCGTGCGAATAATCAGTTCTTAGATTAGATACAAACAAGTAGAGTTAGATTAAAGATGTGTTTTGCATCGCTATTATACACGAGAATAACAGAAATATAGTACAAAATATGGGGTTGCAAAAGTATTTGCAGCAAATTCCAATTCACTGAGTAAGATAAAAAAAATTGATTTTTTTGCGTTCTTTGAATCTAAATTGTCACGCATCTAATAAATCGAATTAAACTAACTTGAACTACATCGCGGTATAATAGTATATAAATTATTAAACTCGCTTTAGTCATGTTCGAATTGAATCAAATTAACTCGAATTCCAAATAATTAATTTATTAAATAATGTCTAGTTAATCAATGACGGTCAAATGGGAACGATTGTCGATCGCAAAATAAACTTAACGCGTCTGGCTTCTCAAACTTGCCCGTAAATTTCTGCCGAACAAAGTCATTGTCATGCACGAAGTCATTGATCGCGTGTGTGTAGGGTAGAAGTTTCATCGATACTGATATGCACTGGGGGTTTGATATCAACAGTGAAACTATAAGAGATATGGCTGAATGCAAAATGTCGAGATTACACTTCTTTTCTATACTTACAGAATGGCCGCATCATCTACAAAACTCGCCCCTAATTACGGCGTGTATAAAATCCTTATTTTCTTTATGCGCTTCCTATCTATTCGTTAACACATTCCAATAGATACTCTTCTCGTAAGAAAGTTTAGTAAACTGCATGTATACTCTAGTCATCTTATCGAAAACGATCGAATAAATCGCAATTACTGCCGATCGAGCACTTCGTCAGTACTACGTCAATATTACGGCTCCACATACTTTATCAACGTAACAAAAGAAGCGGTTGCGCAAGAAGTTATTTACAGAATTCCTGGACATTCGATTTATCTAAGTATCATTCCTGAAAATCGCGCTCACGGTCCGAACTATCCTAGTCTGCGAGATCCAACTGAAACCATGACGATCGCTTGCGGTGGGATCATAATCGGCGGCGGGTCCCGCGGCACTCTCAAACCCAGCAGACGCTGACGGACTCGGTGGTGGTTTGCGGCGTGCCGCCGAAGCTCGCCCGGTGCTGCTTGAAGAGCGCCTGGATCTCCGCCGGCGTGGAGGACCACCGTCGGTGTCTGGTCTTGTCCAACGGCACTTCTGGTAGACCTATCTCGGTATGACAGCCCTTGATTGGCGTGATCGACAGGGCAGTTGAAGCCGGCAGGCCTACTTCCTGGAAGGAGCTGATCGAAAAAAATCCGCTCTCGCCTTCGGCGCTGCTCACCGGACTGCTGGCCGGCTTTACTTTAGGTTTGCCAGCCAGTCCCGTGGATTCCTTCTTCTCCAGCCGTCTCGCAGCCCTGCTGAGCGTCGAGATCGGCGTGCCGTTGGACGTGGCTGCGTTCGATGAGGCGGCAAGGGCGACAATGTCCTCTTCCTCGGTCGTTTTACTGCTGCTCGAGTTCCAGGAGGTAGTGTCGGGCGACCTCCTTACGCTCGGCGCGAAGCTCTGCAGATTTCGGGTGAACTCGGTGACGGGCGTTTTGACGAGGCTCGGCGATCTGCTGTCGCCCTGCTGTCCGCTGATCGATTCGTTTCCACGACTGCTGCTAGAACATCCGGAATAGGCGGCGGCTTCCTGCAAGGTCGTCGAATTGGCAAAGTTACCGCTCGGTAGGGAGAAAGACGTGTCGTGATGACGATGATGGTCCACGGTAGGGGAAGGAGAGGATCCGTTTTCCTCGACCGGCGTCATTCTCGCCAAATCGGGTTCTCGCATCGATAGCAAGGATTCCACTGTTCTCAATAACCTGTAGAGACACATTTTCCAGATGTATCATATTGACTTTTCTTAATAATACTAATAATAACAAAGATAATAATTAATATTAGTAACTAATAATTAATATCAATACCCAGATGGGAAACTTTCGTAATAAATGCACAATTATTACTTCTTTCCATTCACAACATTTCGCAATACGTGTCATAAGGTGATTCTGCAAAACGCATATCTTTTGCTGAAAAAGAATTTTATAATTATACATTCTAAATAACGAGAAAATTATGACGGAAAGTTACTTATAAAATAAGAAAAAATTACTATTACTTGAATAACAATTGTACAATTTTATTCTGGTTAATGGTTTTTACAACAATTACAAAATTAATTTCTGAAATGTTCAGTAATAATTGTGCTAAGATGATTCGCTTTAATGTTGCAATTATATAAAAATTGATTTTAGGCATCAATTTTTTAAAGATTATATGTTACAATAATTGAGTTTAGAATTAATAATTTTAAGAATTAGATTTAGACTTACAGTTATACGTTATATTTTAAAATTAAAGTGCTAAAAGCTAAAATTTTTCTGCATGCGTTCCTATCTGGGTAGTAATAGTAAATAATTCAATTTGCAATACGGTTTCCTTTCGCACGTACCTAAACGCCTCCTGAGACAACTTCTCCGGCGGTATCTCGTCCGGGTTTAATTCCGTCTGCTTGGGTTCGCGATAGACGACGTTGTCAGGAACGTCGTTCACCTTACTGAGATCCGACGGTGACTTGATTCGTGTTGACGTGCAGTGCACCGGATCATTTCTTCGCAGAACCGACCAGGTGAACTCACGGAAGCAGGTAGCATTCGGCGATCCGATTTGAGTGACCGATTTGGCGCGCGTGAACGGCGAGGATGTCGACGACGAGGGCGACGGCGTCGCGGTTCCGCGACTCGGCGACGGATCCGCGTGCACTACCGTATGCACGCTACGACTGCGTGGTACACGTCTCTTATCCTTGGGATTTTCCTTGCCGTGCAGGATTTCTAGGCTCCTGTGAGCCCGGCCTAAGAAATGAGCGACCTGTTCCATCGTAGAACGATACATTTGCCTGTTCGACTCGACCTGCGAACAAACCCGCGAGCATTAATTCTCGATCCCTAATTTTATTGCATCAAATCTATCACTCTATATGAAAAATAAGCGAGAATACTAATAATATTATAATAATAATGTAATATTAATATTAAAATAAAAAATAATCTGATTTGCAAGTATTATAGATAAGTCGATAATATTTGCAAGGAAGAAAAATAAAAGGTAATAAGATACAAGCAATAACATGGACCGTCATGAATTTTTATGAAATTAATAATTTATTTTCTGAATCTCGCGCGCGCGCGCGCGCGATATAATCGACGGAGGTTTAACTTTCTTTCAGAAAGAATTAAATTTCCTGATACGTTTCATAAAGAATTCTAGCGAGAAAAAAATGTAAAACAAATATTTCATATCATACACAGATTATAACTTTTTTTTATTATATAAAATTAATGATAACTTTATTTTAATCAAGGAGATAATTGTAATACTTTTTCTAGAAGTCGAAATGATAAAGATGGACATAAGTTCATTCATAAAATGATAATGGACGAGTGGAAAAACTTAAATCGACGAAAATCGCGTGGAGCATCGGCGATGAAGGAAAAGTTAGTCGATCGTATGCCGACCGGTTGTTACGTGATGCGATATCGAGTAACCGGAGCGAGGTAAACCGGTTGGCCACGTTATCGGTCGCTTCTTTCTACAGATCTTCAGCTATCGCGCGATTACGAACCTGTTTGACCTGCCATTGGAGCGTGTCGACTCGCGCTTGAAGAAAGACGTTTTGCAGGAAGGCGCTCTGCAACCTCCGGTTTTCCTTCTTCAACGACTGACATTGCTGCAACGAGAAAATAAGACCACGTTACTTACACATCCTCGGATCGCACTCTCTCGGATACTTTAGATTTCAGATTACGATTGATGCAATACTGCTATCTAGCGACCAGTTTTAAGGAGAGAAATCACGAAGGGTTTAAACGCCATTAATTAAAAGATAAAGGGGACGTTTTAGCTTTACAGGAGATTTGCAGGATATTTTTCTTTCCGGCCGGGCCGGAATATTTTTTCCGCCGAGAGATTTCTCCAGAACGCGGCATGATAAAGTTACGCGCCTCGCAGATGTAGCCGCGAATTCGCCGTGGTTTTCCGCGCGCGGACTTTCTTCCGACAATACCTTTCCTTCCGACGTCTCCTTTTTCATCTTGCGCCGCGTGCAGTCATAACTAGATTCGAACTCATGGAGCGCGAGGCGGACTTTATGGATCCATTGACGCTGCCTCGCCGCGCATTCCACCTTGCTTTACTTGCAAAAACTCATGTTTCTACCCTAGTAACGATCTGCTTGGAGAGTATAGGTAGAGAAACGAAAGAGAGACGGAACGTAAATGTACGTACCTACCGTTTGCGAGAAAGAAGGAGAGAAAGAGACGGGAGACACGGACGAGTTGCGGGCTTAATAGTCGACACTTCTTCGAAATCACGATTCTAACGAGGGTGCTCCGGTGTGAGACTCGGCGTGCGCGGAAAGGCGGTCCACGTATGTCGCGCGAGAAGCAAGATAGATGAATGAAAGAGATACGGACAAAAAACGCGAGCGTCGATAGTTTTCCGCAATTAATCACGGGACGCTGCAGTGCTGGCGCGAGCGTATTATTACGAATTTTACGCTATTCCGCTAATTATGAGGAGCACTTATGTCGATTAATAACACGTCTGACGATGTAATAGCGCTGTTTTTAAAAAATACTCTCCGTTAAACGAGCTATGTAATGGGGTCTTTGAGGTAATCCGCGTGCATCGGCTAATTAATTAAATCGTCATCAGCAGGCCTACAAACCTCCTTCTACTGTTTTTATCAATATATTCAATAAGGCCGTGAGATTTTCTATACCTTCCTTATTTCTGGTATTTCTGTAATTTCTCCAGCATACGCTTTTTCATTATCAAGCAGATTGTGGAAAGCATTTATCACATTTAAACAATCGTGGTATGTTACTGCAACGAAGAAAATGATGACGAAACGAAAAAACTATGCGATGATTATTAACGCCGAGCGATTCGTTATCTGCGGCGCATTAATTATTATGCTATCTCAACAAACTGGATATATTCTCTTGACGCGGAATATTGCACCGAATAGCGTTGCGAATAACGTTGTCGGCTTTTTCCAGGAGAATGCGAGGCGACGGCGAACGGGCGGGGAGATGGTTCATAAATCAGAGCCGTGGCGAGAAAAGGTCACGGAGGAAGTCGGGGAGAATCGGCACGGATTTAACGAGGTACGCTTCACTTTCCATGTTTTCCACCAGGCGCACCGTCTAAACGGCCGACGAAATTACACGTCTCGTCGCCGCGACGCCGCGAAAGAGTTCGGTATTAATTTCCAGACGCCGATCGTTTTGTTCGCGCGTTCCTGTTTCTTTTCCATCGCTTAATCGATCGCCGAGCGATACCGCGCGGCAGCTGCGCGGCCGCTCGCAATACCGATATACCGGCCGATAGCATCCAGCGGATCTATCGATTCCGCATCTCTCAAAGAATTTAATGAAACCTTCGACCGAAGTCGAATAAGACGAAGGCAATTTTCTATCTAATTTCGATAGCCATCGCCGGGCAGCGTGGCCGAGTAGGATCGTTGTAGTTATTAACGGACGGCCGTGGTCGTCCTTCGACGATAGCTCGTTACGAAGATCAACCTCTGATTACATCCCGAAGTAGAATAGCCGCTTTCGCGGCACGCAGTACCGCTAGAGCGTTTTGCGCCATTGTCGCGGCACGTCCAATTAATTAGTGCCTAATGAGAAATCCGCGACCGTCCTTAATCTCGGAAAACTTTACAACGAGGAAAGCCGCGACAAATACACTGAAAGAAAAATATAGTTACTTTTGGATCCTACCACAATTTTATAATATTTCTAATGATAATTATGGTTAACATATACTGTTAAACTCGTAGTGTCAAATTATACTCAATTTGAGTCATTTTTAATTATGTCATAGGTCGCCACTGCTCCTACTCGATATTTCATTAATTTTGACTAAAAGGAAGGTAAAATTTTGATTAAAATGGAAGTTAAATTAGATAAATTAACAATATATATTGAGTAAGGCTTACTCAATGTGTCGCTAATTTATCTCAGTGTTTTATCATTTTTTTTTATGTATAATGATGCATATAGTTAAGTTAATCATATTTCGTGTTAGAAATCTTGTAAAATTATGGCTGGGTCCAAAAGTGACTGTATTTTTCTCTCAGTGTAGAAATCGCAACGCGGTTCTCACTCTCGTCGAAGCGCCCGCGTCGCGAGAGGATAACGACGCTGGAACGGCGGCGCGCTGCCGCTATCGCGCCGCGTGCGTAAAAACAAACTTTCGTACGAGATTGCACGCGGCATCGTTGAACGACTAGAAACGAAGGAATACTGAATAATTCAGGCAGTGACCGTAGCGAGTGACGTCACGATAGTATTCAGCCGGTGGACTGTTCAGGCTGAGCGACCATGCGTAACCCCATCCGCTCGGCCGCCGCTGCCGCCGTCGCCGCCGATGAAAATTTCAACTTTCCGTAAATATACCCTCGCACACACGCACGACGGGAAAATGAAGGAAATACCGGCGCAGAAAGAAAACCTTATTTCAATTCGCGCGCGAGTTACGAGATCGCGAGATTATCCGACCGTCTCGATTTTCGCAAATCGTATTGCCTCTCGGCGAACGACTTTTTACGCTCGCGAGTCTACGTTCGTGGCCGTTACACTTGTGCCATAATGCGTGCCTCAGTTACAACATTCAGCACCCTGCAAGAGAGTCCGTGACGTAGTCGTGCCCCGCCGCGAAAATTCGATCCAGACGCGATTCTCGTACGTGGACTCTCGGTACGGGGGGCTCTTTCAACATCTTTCATCCTGGCCTCGTTATCATCCAGAGGCCATCACCGGATATCTCGCAATACATACCGTCTTTTTCCCGCTATTGTATGGAAATGCTAGGAATAGGTCTTTCTCGCCGTGTCCCTCGGCGGAGCCGATCTGTTAGCGGTTACAAAGGATAAACGGAAATAGAAATCGAAATACGACTATCATTAGGTACGACATCGAGACCGCCATTGTTCCGATATTCGCACCGTTCTCTAAATGGTTCAACGTCAATGTCAGCCGTTTGTCGTGCTCGATTGAAAGCTTCGGTATTCAAGATTCTTATCTAAACTGTGCATCCGTTCGCTTTATCCTCTTCATTTTTATCTTTCATCGTTCGATGAAGATTCGAAGATATTTAATCGTTTTAACTGAACATACAATACGCACGTATCATAAATATTAATTGTATGTAAGGAGGAGGATTTGTAATTAAGACTTTCAAGAAGGAAAAAGTATTCGCGAGCGGAGGAGGAGACGAGAATTTTCTTAGACAACATATTTTTGAGTAATTCTTTCATCGAATGGAATTTATATAATTTATATTGACTTTTCCACACGCCTCTGAAAAAATACTTAATTACTATTTCTTCATATGCACGCAGCCTTGCCTTTTTTCGACTTCACTTATTAGAATCAATAATTAGATTTTAATTAAGATGGATGCGATCGCGCGCATTCCACGAATCGGGTCCTGCCCTCGCGCGCGGATGAAACGATGCTCGAATTACACGGCTCCTTTCACTTGTTCCCGCGAAACGTCTTTGCGACCCACGCGCGAAACAAGTCCGGCGCCGCGGCACCTCACGCGAATCGAAATCGCCGAGTTTTTCTCCGCTCGTACGAAAAATTAATCTTAGCCTGTCCGGCGCGTGAGAATCGCGCTTTGCGGGTAATGCGGGCGCGTTTACTAGTCCGCTCGTCGCTATTACCGTCAAGTTTCACCTCACGTGGGAGATTTTCACACGCGAGAGAGGATATACACACAGAAAGCGATGCGGAATATTTATCGCGCGCGCGCGCGCGCGCGTTGGCGGTAGATATTCGTTTCTGATTGCACAAAGATTAATCTGTAATTTATACGGCGCGCACGCGGGGAAGCAGCTGCCTACCATATTTCTCGCACTTATTTTATATATTATTTATACACACAGGAAGAAAAATCCTGTGAAGTTATTCGAGCCGCGTTCGCATCGCACGGTCGAGCGGACTCCGCTCTGACGAGTCCGGCGATTTTTTCTTTCGCTTTTCTTATATTCTCTCTCTGTATCCTTGAATGCCTGGCATTTGCCGATGCGCCGCGTGGGAAGAACTTGATGAAGTTCCGCAACCGATAGATGTACTTGTTACACGTATTAGATCACGTAAAAGGGAAGGTCCCGCGGGCGCGCGAGTACGACGTTAGTGCCTTCGCGGATTAATTCTTCATTTCGTGCGGCCGTTATTGGAATCAGAGTGAAATTACACGAGTACCTCGTAAATCCGTGTCCCCCCTCCCCTTCCCCCCGACCGGCGATAGCCAGGCGTGGAATGTATCGTCCGCGCCGTTCGCATTCGCTATCAAGCGCTACGCTCCGAAAGGAGCTTAATTCTTTGTGTCGACCGCGGGCTGAGAAAGCTCTGCCCCCGGCGTCTCCCGGGAGATGCAACGGCGAGTCCCGCGGGGAGAGCGGGAAAAAGGAGCGGAGGAAAGAGAGAAAGAAAGGCGGATCGCGCGTAGCATCCTTCGAGATTAACTCGCGCGCACGCGGGCTCGTTCATGCGATAGTAAATATTCCAGCTACGACCTGTTCCTGGCAACGCGCGTGTAAGACTACTACTAGTCGCGCACCGGCATTCGACGATTTGCCTTTAACGATCTATCTCGATCCACTTAATCCATTCATTTTGCGGTGCCCCTCGGCGAGGAGGCTTTGCAGACGCTGCCTCTCGCGTCCGTACGCGCCGGGAAGAGAGTCGTGTACACTCGCGAGAGAGCATTACTCTTGCATTTAATAACGTTGTTGATTCTTACGGAAGGCGGGATTAAATCAAACGCGCGTTATTTATAATTCAGCCGGCAGAATTTATTGGTAACTTAATTAAACCTGACGTTACATGTCACTGTTACGAGCGAGAGATCCCGGACGGCGATAGAGTCGCGGAACTAGTTTGCAATCAACAAAACATCTCGTAATAGAAAGACATTATTTAGCTTGTAATTTTCATTAAAACGGAGGTTTCTACGTGCGCAATAATTTCGGAAGTACAATGATACAACTGTATCTATGCGAATTGACGTATACGCGTATTTTTCCCTCCCCCCCGGAAAGAAAAAACGGAAGAGAATGAGACGAGACTAATGAGAAAAAGCTTCGGTACCGTACGAAACGGTTTCTAGCCAACATTGAGAACGAGTTCGCGACGAGCCGGCAGTCGTTAACCCACGATGACCTCGCCGTAGGAAAGTATGAATGAGGATTTACGAATAATCATAGATCGCATGCCAGATAAAAATTATTCACAGATAATCGCACGATTAAAAGCGACCGAATTATGTACGGCTGACAATGTGTGAATAGAAATGTTTCGCGCGACTGTGATCTAAGGAATGCTGCAAATGCACACGATGTTCAAAACATATTCGAACGGCGACAATATAATGTGCAGTCGTGACAGAGCGTAAAGCAACGTGAAATTCGACAAGTAACGCGTATAAATCTTTCGAGAAAAATTTAAATAAATATCCGATGTCGATTTAATAAAATTATTGATACATTCACAGATAAACTTTTATAATTCCGCGAATTAAAATCATATTTAAAACGCTGAGATTCTAGATATTCAACATTGAAAGTATTATGAATATGATGAGAAAGTAAATTGCAAAATTAAATGAAATTGTGAAAAGTGGATTTTACACGTCGCGCAAATATGTCTGACAAATATTCTCTACTTTTTTTTTCTCGCGCGTTTGGCTTTCGCCGTGAGAGCTCTTGGGTACGACACAAATCGCTTTTCTATTGTCTACATTAATGATTATTTTCACCTGAAGATCGACATCCGCCGTGTAATTATGACCCCGTCTAGATCTCTTATTATCCCCCAGAAAGGGTTATTGTCAAGAGTGGCAAAGAGGTATATAATTAAACCATCTACTTTACTCTATAATGGCTTCCGTTCAAGTAACTAGGTGAATAAGTCTTCATCGACTCTCTTTGATCATTTGTACGATAGGTAAACTGTTTGAGAATCAATGATCTTACTATTTTCAGAGCTCGTTTGTTTTATTGAAAGATTCAAAGAAGCAGGATGTGAAAATACCTGCCGATAACAGATATTTCAATGTTGGATACAACACTGTCTTTCGGTTTCTTTTTTATGTTTCTTATTGAAATTTTCAAAAATAGAATATAGAAAAGTAATATACAAACGAATTTCTGTTTTAGAAAATGAGCGCTGGAAGAAATATATTTATAAAATTCGAACATAATTTATTGTTTTTTGATGAAGAAAAATTAAAACGATACCGCGACATGTATATGGGACAAAGAAAGCTTCTTTGTTTCTTTTAATTAGCACTACTGATGAATCAGAGAATTAAACTCTGAATCTATACCGTCTGCATTTTTATCGTCGTTATCGACGACACTCATACTAAGATCGCGGCGACGAAAACGATGATAGAGCGCCGCGAAAACAGAGCGCGAGAGGAAATGGTAGAAGGGGAGCGAGAAAAAAGAGGGAGGCTGTTGGCATTCCAACAAGATGAGAGGCGATTCCTCCGAGCGAAACATCGTCTGCGAGGTAGGCTTCTCCATCCGTTCAGCTGGAATGCACCAAAAATAGATCGAGTCTGGGCGCCATTTTGCGGCCGACAGATCTGCCGACGTTTTCGCCCTCCGTTTTCCCGAAGATCGCGGGAGAAAGAGAGAGAGAGAGAGAGAGAGCGAATCCTCGTAGGCAGGTTTATCATCTTTGAGAGAAACCGCGTATTAAACACCGCAATCTGTACAGTTAGCGCGCGTCGCGTCGCATCGCTCGTCCCAATTACATGGGACCCCCTGGGGGTCGTTGTATATACGGTAATCACGACCCGATATACGGTATTCGCGTCGCGTCATTCGTGTCGTGGGTGTAGGTAAAACGCGGAACGCGCTGAAATCCTGAAACTTATGCCGCCCTACGCGCCTGAGAATCACATCTTCGCGTACATACAATGCGATTCCCTCGGCACAATGAGTTGTAGCGCCGGCGCTACGCGTTGCATACAGATCGCCGTTTAGTGACTCACGGCGTCTCCGTGAATCTCCTCCGGAGCGGCTAACGGCGTCGCCTTCACCGGGGTTATTATCCCTTCTATTTCCCCCCCCGGCGGAGTAGCAGCTGCATATGAAGCGTGACGGCGTGATTAGTGCCGCATATTTTCTAAATGCAATTTTCACTTCTACACGGTATAGCGACTCGGTAAAAAAATAGGTGAATTAGAATCAATTATAATGGGGAATTTATCCGCAGTTAGAAATTCCTGCCTCTCCGCGCACATTTTTTCGATACGCGGATTAATTATGATTTCCGCAGCGCGGGGAGAAGGAATTGGAATTCCTTTCGCAAGGTAATCCAATCACCGCGTGCGTTCTGATAATTAACTCTTTTTTTTTTTTTTTCTTTGGTGCGCTCGTTATTTTAACGACAGTCAGAACGTATCTTTACGCATTTTTGACGTGAGACACGACGGGGCAGTTGCCGGCACACGTTGCGAGCGTGTGGACGGGATAGGATGCCGCGCGGCAATGCGTTATGGCTCGCAACACGCGCGTGTCATAACGCGGATCCGAAAATAAGCCGCCGGGCTTTTGCGAATAGTTCATACCATCGCCATTCATGAATTCGCGGACGACGCGGCGGCCTGTACGCACGGCGGAGCATCGCGCTCCGGAGAGGAGAGCACGAAAAAGTGCCGGTGGGCACTAAGCGAGTTCGCAGGCAGGGTTGGTCACGCCTCGCGGATGGCATCTGCCGCAACGGCAGGAAAGAGACGGGGAAATAAAAACGCGACGGCACTCCGGATTCGGACGAGGGAAGCGGACGGCGAAGCGAAAACGCGGCGCGCGGTTCTTTACTTCTTCGGCGAATTAAAAAGCAAATGCAAATAAGCACCGCGGTATCTGGAGCGTGAAACAAGAGGGACAAAATCACCGTCGTTATCCACTGCCTCCCGCGGGCGAAGGGGAGGGAGGGGGGGGGGTGGATCGGATTCTATCCGACAGTTTGGAATCGCAATCTCCGTGATTCGCGAAATATCCCTTGCGCAATGAATAATGCCGGCGAGTAACGGGGCGCGACCGAGCCGCGTCGTTCCTCCGGTAATTTCGGGGAAAAAGTTCGCCGCGCTCGGCTTCGGCGAGCCCGCCGGATCCGCGACTCTTCTCCCGTCACCGGAACGATCGATTTGAGCTTCCACCTGAGCGGCGTCCAGATGACTCATCTCGATCGTCGCGTCGCCGCGGGATCATTGCGCGGATGTACACACGCTAATCAGAGCGTGCGATTAGAGAGAGACTGCGCTCCACACAATTGCTACGTTGTGCTGCACTCGGCACGGTCTTCTTTCTTTCGGGCCGGATCTCAAAGCGTGCGTTTCGCTACCGGAACTCTCCTAGGCGCACACCGGTCGAATTATTCTTACGGCGTTGTAGCGCGTTGCAGTCGCGTAACGCTTCTCTTTTGCAGGTTTACTTAAAGTGCTCACTGAAAAGAATTGATCTCTTTACACTGAGAGAAGAATATAGTTACTTTTGAACCCAACCATAATTTTATAATATTTCTAACACGAAATATGATTAACTTAAAATTCTGGTTGAAAACGGACGAATCAGAAAAATCTTGTAGGATTGATAAAATATTCTAGTTATTATAATAGATATTCTGGTTATTATAATAGAACTCAATACTTATAAGATATAAAGATTTTTCTGAGTCGTCCGTTTTCAACCAGAATTATTTTTCGGTGCAAGTTAATTATTATCATTATTATCATTAGAAATACTATAAAATTGTGGTTGGGTCCAAAAGTAACTATATTTTTCTTGCAGTGTAGCTGACACTAGCCTCCGAACGTATCAAATTTGAAAGGCCTGTACGTTCAAATCCGTAATATTATTCTTTACTATTAATACTTTGACTATTTTATCTCGTTTACGAGAAAAGGCGTTGAATAAACATGTAGTTCTGGTATACAGCTGCTCATTTTAATTTATTACGCTCAAAATTGGTTAATTCGTTGACTAGCTGATGATTGAGCCAATTTTGAACGCGGTAAATTAAAATTGTTTTATCGATCATCTTTATTCGAATTTATGATGGAGCTGCTTGAGTTAACTTCCGGCTATCCGGAATGAGCACACTGGTACCCGCATTAAATTTTCCGGGCCACCGAAAAGACTGTCTCAGACTACATTTAGAACCTAACCCGTATCTATCTGGGTCAGGAAGTCGAAGAACTCCTCACGCTTGTGTCATCCATCTAGATGTGTTCAACGGCTTCCTTTGTCGCCACCGGCGGGATAAAATCTCGCGTATAACTCGTTGTGACGTAATCTTCTTTGGACATAAACGCGCCACCGTGAAGATTTTCATCAATAAACAAACTTCTCTACGTTTCGATAAACACACGTTAATGAGGTTAATTATTTAATTTTATAACTCTGAGTTAGTTATAATATTCTCTCTCTTTTTCTCTAAAATATAATTCTATATATAACATCGAGAAAAGAGGATTTTCTTGATGTACTTTATTGTGATCCTAACGCAATCGTTTTAAAATCTATTTTCTAGTTCTGCTCCAAAAGAAAAACAGAAGTTTGTTTTTACCTCTGTTAAATCCTACTCTTGATTCGAACTTTATGACCATGACGTTGATTACGTATAACGGAACTGGAATAGACTGAGCTATATTCTTTCGGCATTTATTTCACATTAAAAATCAGAGGTTTACGAAATCGACCTTAGCGGAGAGAACGGCGCGCCTTAATCTCATATTTTCCGACACATGCAAATTCCGCTCGCTCACACGCCCGTCTGCATGTGCACGTGCACGTGTTTTGTTCACACCTGCGGCACGATGGACGCACTGCGAACGCTTCGTCAGAAGTTGAGAGCACTATATCGCATAGCGTCTTTACGTTTCGCATCGACGAGATTCAGTGCCGGCTTGCCGAGTCGTGAGATCAGATTCTTATCTTCGATATGCAATATTACGACCGCTGGACCGTGATTCTGCACGTGTGACATTACATATCGGGACATTACATGTACTTCATGCGCGTATTGCAACTCGGTTTCTCGCATGCACGGAACGATGATTTCGCGTATCAAATTTATCATGTATGTACCAAGAATCTGTTCTACATACAAGATTTACTTAAAAAAAATAAAATAGTTTTCAATTGTATGTCATTTTCAAATACGATTTTTTCGGTAAGATTGTGCGATATGCAAATGTGTGTCCCCTACTGCTTTTCTCCGTGCATCGTTTAGTTCGTGAGAGCAGAAAGCGCGCAAAGGTCGGAAGGCAATTGCTCATGTACATACACGCGCGCGCGTCTGCATGTGTCTGTATCCATAATCACTAAATTCGGTGTCCACGAAAGCGTCAAGCCGTTTACAAGAAGACAAGACTGCACTGAGAAATCGCCCTCGGCGACGACGACAGCGACCGTCCAAATAATCGGAGGCACTCTCCTTGATCCGATTCCCAACAATATCCCATACGAGGCCTTCTACGTTCGTATTTGCATGCGCTCTTACTTTCACGAGGTGACTCGGTCGTAAGTGCAGTCGTCTCTTTATGGGAAATAAATGGGCATTTCCATTTATTGCTACATGGATTACGTGGCCATTTAAAAGAGATAAAACGAATAAATGATTAATTATTTTGATAATTTGATCGAAAAAAAAACTAGTGAATAAGTTTAAATTGTTAACAAATTTTCCCAATACAATTCGATGCTTCGCTATAATCGGAAAAAGATATTTGACGTATAAAGTATCAATTTATATGCCGAAATTATTTTTTTTTCTATTTATAATTTTGTTAATTTTTGGCAAATTAAAATTTTATTATACGCGTCAGCGTAGCCCGCAAAAATGTCACGTAATCGTATTCGTTTCACTCTTGTTACTCATTTAATTATCAATTGCGCCATTTGATGGATCTCGCGTTGCGAGACATGTCAAATTACATTTTATAATGGTCCGCGCGATGACTCAGCTTAGGTAGAAAATCAGGCAGCATGCAGAAAGATGGAGAGACGCAAGTTCGTGCATAGGCTCGCATATTAAATCGCCGAGGAAGAGGGCGTACGTTAAACAGACTTTAATTGACGCACGGCGTGCACTTAATTAAGGGATACGCGGCACGCGATGATAATTGCGACGAACTGTGTCAATACCTCGCCGCCGACATGTGGTTCAGGGGGTGGCGTGCGTTCGATTAAATTAGTGAAGACAATTATTAGATTAACGACATCCCGTCCGGTAGTCACGCCGATGTGCAATTAGGATGCTCCGACCGAATGCGACCCTTATTTTCGCTGCGGCGCACACTAGTTAATAAACTGAATTGCAATCAACAAAAACGGAGGAAGATGACGGTTTCTTAGAGTTTAAAATTAATTTCGCAAAGCGCGGCAACAGCACAATGAAACGGAGAAAAAAAAACTTTGCTCTTCGTATCGCACGTAATTTATAAATTTTCTATATACATTTAAACTTGTATCTAAATATAACAAGTGTATAAAACCTAAATTATTCTAGTATAATATAAATATAAATATTACATTTACTATATATCTAAAAATTACTTCTGTGCAATTAATTCTGAAATTAAAATTCTCTTAAAATAATTTAAAATTGAGTAAAAAAGTTTTATTGCTGCTTCTAAGAAATTATTTCGAATAAAATCAAGTAAAACTTTAAACACATATAATTCGAGGACAGTCTACGTATTTTTGTCAAGGACAAATCTATTTCGAAGTGATCGTGATATTCACATACGAAAGGAAATGCGAGATTTCTATATCACCGTGCGTGTTCTCAAACGCGAGCGAATAGAATCCCCCGACTGATAATTCCCTGTGATATCGCGGATGTGGTTTTTAGACTCGTAAAGGACGTCCTGAAACCCACAGAATCGATGGGACAGATGGAGCGCGACAAAGAGACGTGTAGCGCGAGTTATCCCGACGGTATTCCAAATATGCTAACTGGGGGGATAAAGGGAGCAAAAAGGGGGGGGTCGAATCCCGTCGTGACGAGACTTTCGACGATGAAGAACATAGAGGAAGGAGACGTGGAGGACCGTGCTCTCAAGGCCGTGTTAGAGACGGAAATAGATTGCTCTTTTACAACTTTTTTGCGATGCGCGACTTCTCTTTGTATGTATATTGCTCGCCGAGCATAAGTGGAATCGCGGGATGCTTGTGGGAAATACTGACATATAATTCGGCGTGCGACGACACGAATTAAGAGTCGTCGCTACTTTTACTGGCATTCGTATTATATGTGCACTTATACTGCAATTATTGCAATCTTTAAAAATAATTCTCAGCGGAGTTATAATTTTATTGTATCGACTGTGTCTCTTCCATTCGGATTTAATTGCTGGCCGCGCATGAAAGTGAAAGATTATTGCCATTGTTGCAGTGGGACTCGCAATGAATTGCCAGTTTCCAGACGTCTTTATGGGCCCATCAATGCTAATAGCACTGTAATTGAATAGAAAAGTCTCCTCTATTGCAGAGTTTCCGTTTTTAATAAATATTTTGATATGCAATTTTTTATAGCTGACTTCTTATTTAATCACGCATTAGGTGAACTATAAAATATTAAAATATATTCTACATTCTAATTTAAAATATAAATATATATCAGATTTGTTCAAATATAATAATAACGATACATAGACATTTATGCGGCGTGTTGCATATATTACACGTAAACAAAGACTCATTAATTTTTCAAATTTTTAAAAACTTCTTTCATGACAATCAAATTAATAAAGTGTTACTAAATATGAATATGAATATGAATAAACAGCGGCTATTTGCAATTATTTATCTCGAAGTTTCGTCTCTAAAACCTTGTTGGAACCGGGGTTTTCAAGGGAACTCGCAACGAATACCGGAAGCGTTTGATTAGCAATTTATTCATTATCGATCAGATTATGAGATAAGCGCCGGCGACGGCGGACAGGGGAGGTCGCCTACTTGCCCAGCACTCTGGAATAATGATTGTGAGGACGCGCGACGGCAGACGAATTATTATGTGCACAACGACGATGAGAACGCGGCTCCACGAGCCAGCTTATTACAAAACGCGCCGTTACGTGCGTATACGCAGAATTATAGGTGAGTTCGCGCGCGACTGTCCGTTGCATTGCACTCGCACACGTTGGCTTTCACTCGGACACGTTCGAAGCACAGTTGTCGGGAAAATTCTCGTGCGATACCCCTGACTGGAGCCGGTCTCGATCATTCTTATCATTCGCGATATCCTTTTTTGTCGTAACGAAACCTTACGGAGAGAAAAATATACACTGAAAAAAAATTCTGGTTCAAAACGGACGAATTATAATAGAACTCAATATTTTATAACTTATAATAACCAGAATTCCTATTATAGTAACCAGAATATTTGATCAATTCTACAAGATTTTTCTGATTCGTCCATTTTTAACCAGAATTTTTTCTCAGTATAGTTACTTTTGGCCTCAATCACAATTTTATAATATTTCTAACGATAATTATGGTTAACATAATGATGCAGATAGTTAAGTTAATCATATTTATTATTAGAAATATTATAAAATTATGATTGAGGCCAAAAGTAACTATTTTTCTCTCAGTGTTATAACACTCGGCTTGAGAAGGCGCAATAGAAAGTAATAAATAGACAGAGAACAGAACCCTCTTTGAGAGACAGAACGAAGAAGGGTTTTGATTTATTTGCGTAGAATATAAGAATTTTGAGCCTCTGATGATTTATAATCCGTCATGTCTGGATTAATTATCTAGTGAGTAATTTTACGGCTTGCGTTTATTTTGACGAGTTCAACAACACGATGAGCTTCCCTTCCCGCCTTCTCATCCGCACGAAAAACCACCTCGAAGAGCGGCGGCACTCATTAGTCTCAGAATATTAGTTATGATGAGTTCACGGTTGCCAGCTTTCGCAGGCGGACATCTCTCTGCTGCATCGCAAAGTTACTTATATATACTATATGTATGTATGTTTATCTGAACGCGCGAGGTCACGCGGCAATTAGGCACACTGACCATCGGTTATGGCAATTGATCTTGATGGCCATGGAGAATCCGCGAGCGCTCGTAAAAATTAAGGAATCTGGTGACTCACGCTGTTTTTACCTTCGTTTCTTGTGCCGGGGTGCCTGAATCGCCGTCTCTCGCGCGAGAGAGTTTACTTATTTGGCGAACGTGGAGAACGATTCGATTCAATTGTCCGATCAATCGATTCGTAGTAGACATCTTTTTATTGACCGTAAAGCGGTTATAATTTTAACACGCTCTGTTCTATATCCCGATAGTCGAATAATAGGTTAGTAATTCTCGAGTAAAGAGTCGCATGAATTTTTTCTATAGGGACTGTATATTAAATTTTATATTCTCACACTTGAATAATAAAGTTGTAAAAAAAAGAGCGTGGAAAATAAAAATTCATGAGATCGAGATCGATTAAATTAGCATTATTTATGAATGTGCGATTATGCATGTATCATAATTATACTCAACTGCTTTTTAATTTTTTCATTATTTTCTTGAGGTTCAAAGGGCGCAACGAAAAAAAAAAAAACATAGAAATGCGAAGGTAAGAGAGAGTCATTGCAGATGTGTCATGCGGCATAATTATGGTGATGCAAATTGAATGTCAACGTAACGTTATATATCATGACTTCCTTGACAGTCATGGTGGTTGGCATTTAAAGATTCTTCTCCTCATTATCGCGCCGACCGCTCGTTATTGCAAAAACAAAGAAAGAAAGTAGTATGAGCCGCGAAGGAGAGCCGCGTTTCGATCTTGAGATAAAAAAAATAAAATGAACATGCCCTTAAGCACACGCGATATCTTATCCCATAATCGAGAACTAGCTAGTTATTGACTTTTTGACCCAAATGTAGACAAAGTTTCTATTTTAATGTTTCCGTATTTCTTTTAAGACATTTATTAATACGTTAATTTATTTAATTTTTATGTTATGGATTAATATTAAGGCAGGAATTTGAAGAATAATAAAAATAGAAAAAAATATAAAATAATACAAGTAAAGAAATATGAAAAAAATGTTTTTTTTTATTTAACAATTGCATAAATATAGCTTCCAATGTTATAAAAACATGCAAAGTCTTAGATTTTGCTACTATTTCATGTTCGTATTTTCCTCTGTTATAAATGGATTTGTACTACAAATTAACATTACACTACGCGATAAATTTGTATGATCTTTATACATATATAGCGAGCAGTGCTCGTAAACGTTGCCAACAAAAGAGACAAAGAGATAGAGCTGTCGGAATGTGCGCACGCAGGAATGTACGCGGTTAATGCATGTTGTACGTGCTCGGGAAGGTGCGTATTTCGTGGATAGAGGCAACCGGAAGAGGCTGAGGGCACCCGAGTGGAACGCGGCTCGACGGTGCAGAGAGTAATGACACTGTGGTGTAAGTAATCGTCAAATAAGGGTCTTCCTAAGCAGGGACGTAGTTAATAAATTGACTAATGTAGCATTATATTTATAATTTTAATTTTAGTGTATAAATATATTTAAATTTAAATTATGTATATGTATATGTGTGTATGTGTAGAATGTGTTTGTGTGTATATATTTATATGATTCTACAGGGCCTTTATTAGATATAGTTTTAAAGTAAAATTGATTTAAAATAAAAATTACTCATTTCACTCCCATCTCGAGTACCATCAATTAAAAAACAGTGGTTTGCGTTAACTTGACTGGAAACAATGGATTAGCCAGACATCGGCACGATTGTTCGTTGAGTTAACGGCAGCTCATTTTTCAAATGAACCAAGAGAGAACTAGAGAAACGCTCGCTGCGATCTACGGACTAGATTGCGCGGATCATTGAACTGTACTTTATGACCGCGTAATGTACAATCTGCACGAAAGTGATGTAACGTCAAATCGCTTTGTCCATGTAACTAATCCTTCGCGAATTCCCAGAATGGACCAGTATCTATCATGCTCACGTAATAACTTATGACGCCAAAAATGTCTGGTATCGCGTGCGAACTAGGAAGGATTAATAGATACATATGTGACCACGGACCATTCTAGGAATTTAATTTGCATATTTAGATCAGGCAAAAATTCATGTAGCAACCTTCGCGGAGAAGACGGGAATATCGCAGACGATTTCTTGCCCCTAGTTTCTATCTTCAACAGATTCAACGTATCCTGCGAAAGCGAGCTCTCCTCAATCTATTTTACATCAATAGACGCGGATGCAATTTCTTTCAGGCATATATAAAATGAATATTCATTAAGCGCCCTCATTACGGCAAATCTCGGTCTTTCGGCCCTTATCTAGATCGACGAGTGTGCTAACAATGAAGAACGAAACGGTCTCTAAAGAATGTTCTCACTTGTAAATACATTTTACACGCTGATAAATCTGTTTGATTTTCTCATCAGCCGTCGTTTATCGCGTACACATCGTAACACATGTTGCGTACACATTAAACAGAGTAATATCGGAAAACTATAACAGCCTTAATTTGTACCGAGTAATTTTCCTCTTCTTACATCATCCGCATTGCATAAAGCCTCTCTATAGGAAAATGTAAACTCTACATCTTGTATTCTCAGCAAAAAATTAATTCTTGCACGGCAATTTATCCGACACGTGTTTAAAAAGGCGCCCTATCTGGTAGAAGGTATGTGATATCGATCACACCCGTCTAATAATATCGCTGCTCTAATTCGCGCCTCCTAGCGCATACAATGAATTATCGTTTAATGGTTTTATGAGAGTCAAGATACCCCATATCTCCATGCATATTTAAAGAAAAAGCGTCAAATGTTTAACGAGTTGTGAAAAAAGAAACCCTGCGTGTTAACAGTGTTAAACAACATTGAAAAAAAAAGTATAGTTACTTTTGGACTCAACCACAACTTTATTATATTTCTAACGATAATTATGGTTAACATAATGATGCATAAGTTAAGTCAATCATATTTCGCGTTAGAAATCTAATAAAGTTGTGGTTGAGTCCAAAAGTAACTATATTTTGCTCTCAGTGCGATCAACTTTATTTAATCCTCAAATTCTCATATCATATTCTTCAGGAAAAGGACAATTTTAATAGTTTTTCCAAAAACGCTTTTTTTCACTGAAAAAAATTCTGATTAAAAACGGACGAATCAGAAAAATCTTGTAAGATTGATCAACTATTCTGATTATTATAATAGGAATTCTGGTTATTATAAAGTATTGAGTTCTGTTATAATAACCAGAATATTTGTTCAATCCTACAAGATTTTCTGATTCGTCTGTTTTTAACTAGAATTTTTTTTAGTGTAACAAAAAGAGCGTTTTTGAAAAAAAAAAACTATTAAAATCATCCTTTTCCTGAAGAATGTGAGATGCGGTAGATAATCTTCCCGAGTTCTCGCGTCGAGCCACTGTTTTATTATACATCTTCCATTCGACGAAAACGTTTTCGTTCGACCAGACAATGACTCTTTGCGTACCAATCCGAAATGCATCGACAGTAATTGCGAACCGCGGCCACTTATTACCGTGTCCCTCTTCGCCAGATGTATGGATTTCACGTCGATCAGCTTTATTATTATTACGGCATGCAATCGTACGCGGCTATGGCGAGCGGAAGAGCGTGCGCGGTGCAACAGGCAGTGGGAAGAGAAGGAAGAGGCATGCCCGCGCCCGCCGTGGATGCTGCATTCCCGAGAGTGCACTAATGCATGGACTGGGTTATGTAAATAGCCAGCCGATCCAGCGAACAACGCGCCGGGTTAAGCTTGCCCGCTTGCCCTCCCTCGTCTCCGTAATATCGAATAACGGTGCTTCGCCGTCGCGATCGCGGAAAGTGTAACTTCTCCGCGTGCGATACACACTGTCTTCTTTCCTCCCCTGTCACGAAATCCCGACGGTAATAGCGAATGTCACGACGCGACGTGAATGGAACGTGATATTTTCATCGCGATGCCGATGACACGCGGAATTTCTAGGGCCGTCAAGTAATAGTGATTAAATTTGCGAGGCGTCATGCATAGAATATTATGTTGCTGCCTCGAAGGATGTCGATGCGGCATAAAATAGAATCTCTGTTGTGAAATAAACGAGGAGCGGTCGCAGCAATGCGAGTTAAATCCATTTTCTTGATCAAATTGATCTTTTACGTAAAATTCAATTTTTCAGGGTTCTAAATTAAGCAGTATGCATCACTGAAAAAAAATTCTGATCAAGAACGGACGAATCAGAAAATCTTGTAAGCGTGATCAAATATTCTGATTATTATAACAGGAATTCTGGTTATAATAGAATTTTAATTCTATCCCACAAAATTGTCTGATTCCTCCGTCTTTAACCAGGATTTTTTTCCAGTGTAACACTATCACTCTCATATTTTTAAAATAGACTTTTGCGGGAATATGTAAATCTCCATTTCTGACTCTGTTATATTTCCGTCTCGTGTCTTTACACTCGTGCTTGATCGCTTGTTATCTGATGTCAATATTTCATCACGTGATCATCGCATTCCATTAGTTTCCTCTTCGCCGTTCCCAGAAGGTCGCGCAAGAAGCGGGTTTAACGCTATAAATGAAATAACACCTCGGTCTGTCTGACAGATTAATCTCTTCCTTTCTTACAAACTTCGCGCCCCGCTCGCACGAATCCACTTCGCGTCGTAAACATCGTATATCTCCGGGGAGTGCACGAGCTAAACGGATATCGTTTAGAAGTTTCTTCGAAACTGTGTAGCTTCGTTCCTTCTCGAGGCGGAGCTATGTAAAAATAGCGACACCATTAGAACTCGAGCAAAAGGAAGCTAATTGTGCTACTTTCCTGTCAAGATTATTATGTTGTATTTAGTTTACTTAATTTTTTTTCGTATTTCACTATCTTTTATTTCACACAACGATATTTATATTAACTTTCGGTACAACTTGAATGGATTTCAATACAATATAAAATATGTAATAAATCCATTTTATATATTTTTATTCTTTATTATACGATAACTGAATTTATTATTATATATGTACATATTCGTTTTTCCTACAAATAAAATATTCCATTGAAAAAATTGAAATATTTTACAAATGGAGCAAGTTCACCTACTACACGTAGCTCGCATTATATTCCAATAGCTAGAGAGTTCGCCAAATGGAGCAGTATGTGCTTTTTATATTTGCGAAGAAAATAAAACATAGGGAAAGTTAAACGCCAAGCTCGATTTAACGATATTACACAACGCTGCAAAGATGGATAGCATAACGCGCGAACACGGAAGAGCAGGGTGCTATAAAAAGAAGTGTTCTCTTTTATAATCGCGGCACGGTAGCCGGAGCCATCGGATATTGAGAAAAAAAAATTGATCAAAGGAATCGTACGATGGTTAACGGTTGCCTTGAAATTGCCAACGAGGCGAAAGAATGTGCATGCAATTTGCCTTTTATTAGCGTGTGCAAATGCGCTGGGGTAGACAACAACGCGTTTTCGGGTTAAAAGACGAGAAGTCGCGCGTGAAATTCTCACACGAGCAACGGAATACGTTTCATTACTGCCGCAGCTCCAATTTACTCGGCTAATTAATCGGCCTCGCGTTCGCTAATTACCGTCGATCTGCAAAAAAATTCCGAGCCCTCTTTCACTCGGGCGACAAATAAGCTGGAAAAAAAAAAGAATACAATTTACGTCTCTCTCGAACGAGAATCGCAGGAGGAGAAAACGATCGCGGTGAGTTTCGGATTTCAAGGTAAAAGTGAATTCGAGAAAAGGAGCACCTTGACGGAGAAATTTCTTTTTTTTTTTTTAACAAAAGAGTTGCGTTGTTATCCTTTGTTACAAACCGGTTACCGCGACGCGCGATTTCGCAATCGACAGGAAGGGCTCTTCCGGCCCTTACGAACCTTTCTCGGCCGATCGTATCTTATCCGCGTGACTCGTAAAACGTGCGAAACCGTTGGCAAGGATCAGGAAGGGAATCACGGGTGCGTGTCGCACCATGATGTATGCATTACGCAGGTGTGCAAATGGAGGCAACGACCAAGTATCCTTAAACGCACTTCTCGTAGGCAAATAACTCCTTCTTAAACACGCGACCGCGTTGCCCGCAGTGATAAAAATCCTGAGGATGCGCGGCGCACACTGTTAAACTCGTAGTGTCAAATTATACTCAGTTTGAGTCATTTTTAACTATTCCATAGGTCGCCACTGCTCCTACTCAATATTTCATTAATTTTCACTAAAAAGAAGATAAAATTTTGACCAACATGAAAATTAAATTAGATGAATTAACATGTCGCTAATTTTACCTCATCGTTTTAGTCAAATTAACCGAATGTTGAGTAGGAGCAGTGGCAACCATCGACATAGAGCATGGACTGCGCCATTCATGTGTAAAAATGGTCGACAAAAATGAGTGAGATAGGATACGAAGACGGCCAATCTCTATCACTTTCTATTCACGTATGTTAGAAAGAGAGATAGAGAGAGATTGACCGTCTTCGCATCCTATCTCACTCAGTTTTGTCGACCACACTATGTACATGGATGGCAGTCCATGATCTATGTCGATAGTTTTTTGTGTTTAATATATTTCAGGGAGAATCAAATCGGTTCCGTCACAGTTGTGACATGTCCCTTGTCAGCAAGTACAAAGATAGACAGAAATTTTACCCGAGTGAAGTTTCCGAATGCAGCCCAGGGGTGGTACCTAGGGACGCGCGCTACTTTGAGCTGTAATCGCGATTTCACGTTCCACCCGCGAATCTCCTGACGTTTCTGAGAAATCAAATTGACTTTATCTCGCCCCTCGTGACGCCGCGTATCACACGACGGGACCACGGTTATCTCGCGCAAACAAAGGAGAGGCTCGCTCAAACGAAGGGATTTAATGCGATTCTTTCACACGCGGCAGGTTACTGACGGCGGCGTCGGCGGCGCGCAGCGAGGAGGGGTGATAATTTTCTTGTACCGACCACGTCGTGTCATGGTGTGGGATCGAAAAAGCAGGATGGTGACATCACGCGCGAACCCGCTCCGGTCAGTGGCGTGGTCGGACAAACGTACGCCACAAACACACGCGCGTGCATTCGGATAGGTCTCACAAAGGCCTACGCGCGGTCCCTCCGACTGATAATAATTACGGGAGGGGCTGAAGCGGACTTCCGCTCGACATATACTCGATCTGCGCCGAACGGCTGGCGTGTCGGCAGCGAAAACCACCTACGGATATTCCAGGAACGGCGCGACTTCGACGCTTTCCGCGACATTTATAGTGCGTACTTTTGCGGCCGGAAAATTAAACAGCTAAATCAACACGTGCTTAACCCACAATTTCTGATATTCCGATGGCTCGGCGCCAAGCTGACAATTCTCTTGTTTAAAACGTAATTAATAGAGTTTTTCTCGACACCTGTGACACCTGATCATTCGATCGCTCGAGGTGTCTGTCATTTATTTGCTGTTATTTTTGTTACTTGTGTATTAACAATTGTAAATATTTAAGAAATAGATATTTACAATTTAATTTAAGCATCTCAATGATCTAGGTCTTAAGTGAATTATTATTGGTAACAGAGTCATACTATTCAAAGATGAAAAGATTATGATGTGTTAATTAGAATAATAATATTGATAATATATTATAATAAATAATAATCTTAATGATTTAGATCTTAAGGGAATCGCTTCAATTATTGGTAACAGAGTCATACTGTTTAAGGATAAAAAGATTATGTTAATTAGAATTATAATATACTGATAATATATTATAATATATAATAATCTTAATGATTTAGATCTTAAGGGAATCGCTTCAATTATCGGTAAAACAGTCATACTATTTAAAGATGAAAAGATCACGATGTTAATTAGAATTATAATATATTGACTTATATTTCATTGGCTGGAATTTCGTGCCACGGTACAGTTGTAACGAAATACTTAGAGTTCACAGTAGGCCCGGAATAGATGCTCCACTCACTGTGTGAATATTCGGTGACCGAATGGGTACTCGGGTCGTTGCAATTATTTCCAACATTTTCCGATGAGATCAGCTCGCTCCGATATAACAACGTGCACGTAACAGTCGATGACAAGAAAATAGTGGGAAATAGGCATGAAAAAAAAAATATATATCGCTATGGGATTCCAGTATATTGTGGGATGTAACTTCGCGTTGTCTCGAACGATTAGTCACCATCCGCCCGATGGCAAATCGGGGAGCGCTTAACAACGAAATAAAGACAAGCGGAAACGTGGTCTGTTACTTTCGGAATAAATAATCGCGTCGTTCGTACATGAAAGAACTCTCTGTCGTTTCGGGCAGTAAAACGCGCCATGGTCAAAGAGCACCTGGCCCTTTTCTACCGCGTCGCTGAAAGAAGAGGGAATTGGAGAACGGATTCTCAGAATCGCGCGAATTCATTCAAAATACAATACGGAAACTCGTTCCTCGAAGTCGCGAACTCCCGGCTCCTCGAGCCTAGAGGATCGCGAAGCAAATTGTTTACGTTTCTCTCTGTTTTAATTTCACCTAGTTTAGAAAATTAAATTCAGCTTCCTCGATCGGGAACTACCGAGGAACTGTGGATACATCGGCGTAAAGTTCTCCGAAACAATCGAATCAATTACGAAACGGAAAGTGCACTTAAATTCCTTTGTGCTAAACAAAGTATCTCCGCCGCGGCGTTCCGACTCTCGCGCCGCGATCTTGAATCGATTCCGAGACAGTAAAGTGGTACCCTTTCAGGAACCTAAATAAGCCGTGTTACATTGACAACGGCGTTGAATGCGATAAAGGGGGGTAACGTTCGCACGGCGGGGAGATGGCGTCGGGGATGAATGTGCAATAATAAAGCCGGCGAGGCATAAATAAAACTCACCTTTCGAAGTTTCTCCAATTCATTCGCATCCGCGGCCGGCTGTGCCGCCTGTCAAGAATAGAAAGTATCAAATTATTTGACGGCCGCCGCTTTATATGTGTAACGCATTAAACGTGCATTTTCAACCGCGGGAGTAACGCGGAACGCGTCCCTTCTACCATCCGCGGCCGCGGATATCTGTACCCGTGGTAGACGCGTTGCGTCTTTCGACATTTAATCGGTCCCGGCACAATGGCAGGCATGTGGTCGGCGTTATCCCAGCAGAAATCCCCATTTATTGTATTTAAATCGAGTTGCAAAACACTGAGCGCGCGAGCGGTCGAACGCTCCAAGGATTTCATTGCGCTTTGCTACGAATTTCGTAATTAGTCGTAAAGCAGGAACGCACGCGCTCGAGTAACGCCGCTACTATCGCTGCTCCCCGTCGTAATTCAAGCGCGTTATTAAGCTCAGCGATTCCGGAGCAAGCGGGAGTAGTCTCAGAAAAGTTTCACATCCTTATGGAAGATTAATCCGCGGGGCGGGTGTCGAGATAACGCGAGATTGCGGCGCGCGCGGATTCCTGGATTAATTTCGAGTGAATTTATCAAGAGTGCGGAACATTTTTCAACTTAACTTAAATTGCGATCTTCAAACTGAATCGCTACGAAATTGTGCTTAAAACGGCGTTAAATTCGTACGGAAAAGGATTCAATTTTAAATTGGACAAGAGAGAAAGGGGAATCCCTAGATGAAAGGAAATACGCGCTGTTAAATTCGTAATGTCAGATTATACTCAATTTGATTATACTCATTTTTAAGCACTCGGTCGCCACTGCTTCTACTCGATGTATTATTAATTTTCCTAAAACAGTGGAATTAAATAACATGTTCAACTACATGTTGTATTAAAATAATAACTTGGACATTCATGCACTGAAAAAGAATTCTGGTTAAAAACGGACGAATCAGAAAATCTTGTAGGATCACTTTTTGTTCATACGACAAAATAGGATTCTCACTGCAGAATTTCTATTATAATAACCAAATATTCTGGTTATTATAATAGAAATTCTGCACTGAGAATCCTATTTTGTTGTATGAACAAAAAGTGAGTAACCAAATTTTTCAATCAAAATTTACTTCAATTTTGTTTGAAAAATTTGGTTATTCACTTTTTGTTCATACAACAAAATAGGGTTCTCAGTGTCGTTGTTATAAATTATAAAGTATTGAGTTCTATTATAATAACCAGAATTTTTATTACAATATAACCAGAATATTTGATCAATGCTACAAGATTTTCTGATTCGTCGGTTTTTAACCAGAATTTTTTTTCAGTGTGCCAGTTAAAAATACCGAGTATTATTGCTTTTGCTCGATTCGATGGAATTGATTGAAATTTGAGCCTTTAACATTTAACAGGGCGCATAATCCTCGCGCGTTCACCTGCGCAACGCGGCGCAGCCTTCGCGCATTCCTCCGCGCGAAATTATTTTTGTACGCTCCAGAATCTTTAGTGTCGATCTAGCGAAGCGCTTTTCTTGTACCCCACGTATATATAACAGGATACCGCAACATCATCTCCGGAGTGGATGATATTTCACGTGCGTGGTTCCCGTTACCGCGATATTAAGAGAGAATCGCGCATAGTGAAAGAAAAGCCTGCAAAACAGTACAAAAGGCATTCACCTCCTTCGGCTTCGGTTGCTCCCAGAGAGCGGCGTCGCCGCCGCCGTTCGCCGGCCTGCTGTCCGCGAAATTCACGAGCGAGAAGAAATTGTTATTCCGCGCGTTGTTGTTGCCGTCCTCCCCGCCCGCCCCGACGTTGTCCAGCAGCTCGTAATCCAGGGACTTGCAGTCGCGGCCGCTGCCGATGAAGTTCCGCGCGAACGCGCTCTTGAAGAACCGACCCGGCGAGACCTCGCTGCCGAGGGCGAACTCCACCTTCGGGCACTCGCTCGTCATCGTCGCCGCTGACGGAGACCCTCGGGGAGCACTGGCGGAACGCCGCTCTACGCCGCGATCATCGCCGCACGCGAGTCTCTCCGGCGGAGGAAAACAAAACACTAACACGAGACGGCGTCTCCCTGGTGAACACCCGACGTCTCTTGAATCGCCCGCCGTCCACCGGGCGGCCGAGGGCGAAAAATCGCAGGCGAGACGCACACCGTACGCCGGCGCGTGTTAAACTGAGCGCCAAAGTCCACGCGCAGGCCTTTTCTAGTTTCTCCTGCCTCTGTCTGCCGCGAGCGCATGCGATCCAATCGCATGACGGCCGCTCTGAGAGGGTCCGCTCGGTACACCGGGTATTGTTCGCAGGAAGAGGGAAAAACTCCCGTCTTCTCTCTTATGCATTTATTGGCACGAGACACAATTGATCCTAGTTGAAAAATAGGCGAGAGCAAATTGAAAATGTGGAGCATTGAAAATCGTATGCGCGAAAGAACCGAGGAATTTCTTATATTGTACAGTTTGAAATCAAGCTGTCTCTCGTTTCTTGCACAATTCTAATTATTATATTAAATTTTCATCAATCATGCCATTCTAATTATTGTATCAAATTTTCATAAATCATTCCAGAAAATTATTCGGAATTGCCTTAGGAACATGTACTTAGGAAAATGTAGATGTAATAGAAATGACCAGCTGCGGAAAAGTAACAGCTGGGATTAACACCTGGACTCGTATCTATATATCTGGGGATTTACGAACGACTTTCTCTCTCCGGAAAAATAATTTAAAGATAAACTGTGAACTTTACTACTTCTTGCAAAGATACAACTTGACAACATATCAATTCGATATTAATTATACTAATCCGATATTTCTGATAAACTGCTGTAGTATACTAAAGTAATTACATTCTTAATTGTATTTGTAAGAAAATTACTAATGGTAGGATTTTTGGAGGTTGCAGGCTTAAAGGAAATTAGAATCGGATAGAAAATAGAAAAAATGTAGGAGTAATAAAACTATTTTATTACAATAGTTATAGAAACAGTTTATTAATGAATATATAATAATTAACAAAGTTACACTGAGGACACTTGGAATGAGAACGTAAGCTAAAATAAACAATGTAAAATAATTATCAATGTTTTTCCGTTATACTGGGTAAATTTAAATTCTCGGGTTGATTAACGCTCGACGTTTCTTTCAAGTTTACATCCACAATGGGCGATCGAAAAGCCAAAGAAGTTCTCTTGGATTTTTTAAATATAATAGGAGACAGCTCGGGTGGTTCGCCATAATGTTGGAGTTTGTCAAGTCGTTTCTGAATCGAGGAATTAGATGCGATAAAATTCGAGCTGCCGCTTGTACCCAATTTCGGCGTCGCCAGCGGCGACGTATAGTCGACCAATTTTTTGTCGGCGCTTGACATCGAATTGTATAATTTAAATGAAGTGTTTTTACCCGTTGTGTAGCGCGTAGGCGTTAGCTTTTTTTGCAATTCCACATTAAGCTCGAAAGAACATCTTTCAACATACTTAGTTGGATCCTTGAAAATAAAATTTAACACATTTAAATTAGAAAATTATAAAAACATAAGAAAATTATCATTACAATAAAATATAATCGAAGTAAAAAAAATTTTACAAAGAAACTCAGATCTCTTTATAAAAACTATAATTAAAAGTGCAAAAAAATAATTTTATTAAAATTATAAATTATATAAAATGTGATAAAAAAAAAAAGAAGAGAACACAGCGTACCGTGATTAGATTTCGCAAATTTTCAAACGATTCGTATAAATGATTTCGGCGAGGATTGCGCGTAAAAGTACTTCTTTCCGTGCAATAGGCCGCTGGGACGTTCCACGAAGTTGCCCTTCGCCATTCTAAATTGCTGCAAGCTATGATAGATCCGACAGTAAGAATGTCTGCATAGCCATAACTGGCTATTCCTTGCCAAAACAATATCGAGAGATATGAAGAATCGCTTGAACTCGCTTTACAATATGCCAAGTGTACAGCATCGAAGTCTTTCATACCCTACGACATTTCCATTGTATCATAAATTTTAAGTACAAAAGTCAATTGATAATATTTCAAAAAATCTCTACTGCTTAATATCCTCAATCTTTTGCAGCTTTATTATATTTTTATTCATTAACCTTTTTATTATATATCATTCTTATATTTCGCATATTTAATTTAATTTAATTTTTTTTAATTACCGTAGAGACTTTTTCGAAAATATGATAGCACTTACATAAGGGGCGGGACCGACTGAACAGACAACGCCGACCGTATCAAACTCTCCGTAAGGTGGTGCAAAATCGGTATTTGCTATTTCGCACAGCGACACGCACACTCTAGCAGGATAAGACGTTTCGCACATCTTTCCTGGTTTAAAAATTGCAGACCGACGTGCGGTGAGTTGCAATTCGGTACCCCTGTTAAACAATTATGCTCGTAAAATCCGGCATTACGTGCTACTACATCCGCGCGGCGATACAGTTACTCCTTTTTATGAGAATACTACCTCTTTCCGGAAGCCACGACGTTGCAGAGCGAAACACACGCGCCTTCTTTGAGAGCGTCGACAACGTCCTCGCTGGGCGACCAGACTGAAAGGATGGCGTTCGCATTTTCGTCGCACACGCGAACTTTGAGCAGCTGAGAAACCTGTCGCGGTCCCGGCAAGCTCTCGCGCAATTTCGATTGCATCCTCTGCTTAAACCGTTCCTCCTTCTGGCGCAATTCTCGCAGCAATTCATCGTGTCGTTTTTTAGAGACGGATTCCTATTCACAATGTTAACGAGTACGTTGACACATTGAAGGAAATTTACAAATAAGATGAACCGACTCGTGTATACCTCTGTGGACAAATTTTCGTAATCTTCGCTCAATTGAATCGCCATATCGTCAGTTTCGCAAGAGAGTCCTTTTCCTTGAAAGTCCTCCGCTCTAGCGGAGAACGCCTCTATCTTGGACCAACATTGCTGCTCGTATTTACTTTGCGCTTTCTCCTCGCTTTTAGCATTTCTGACAACTATCGCGGGAAATAAACATAAGTATTAGATCGCTAGATCCCTTTTCGATGCCGAGTTAGATTTACATGTATCTTACTGGAATCTCCGGATGCGGTTTTCTCGTGATATAACATCGGATACACTCTAGCGACGACAATCGTCATTTTGCCGATTAAACCGCCGCTCGGACACACGTTACGTAACCTGATGGGTATCGGCCCCGAACGCGGCGCGTATCCTAATTTCGTGTCCCATCGTGCGCGCCTGGTTGAATTCGTGTGCAATTTTAAGCAGACATCAGCAGGTACCTGGACAACGAGAAATTAAAGAGCTAACTGGTTTTCGCTTTCGATTCCCGATAAAAATTCGGCGCCTACCTCGAGTGGATAGAAACCTTGATCGCAGTTCATTAATTCCGCGCCGGATATCACTAATTTCGTGCCCTCTCTTACTCTACCAGTGGATATACTCTTCACCATTCCTATATCAATGCAGGCATTTATGCTGTACCAGCCATCGGTTAATTCTATTTTCCATTTCGGCACTCCTATACGCGGACTCTTCCCTACCTCTACACTTACGTTGTTATTCTGTAAATTAATGTGCGTAAAGTACATACTAAAATTTACCTCTAAAATTCAATGTGAGCAATATATATTACTTCTATTATCGATGACACGCATAGAATCATTCTCTTAGACGCAACGTCGTCCTTTTCCAAAATGCGTCTTATTGCCGGTCGCTGAGACCGATCAATCTCTCGATCGTACCGATACTTTAGTTGTGCCATTACGTTCGAAGGTGTCAATACCCTAAAGTGTATAAAAATATATATATAATAATTGTTCAATAATTCCTTTGCACTGAAAAAAATTCTGGTTAAAAACGGACGAATCAGAAAATCTTGTAGGACTGATGAAATATTCTGGTTATTATAATAGAATTCAATACTTTATGACTTATGATAATCAAAATAATATTAAAATAACAGAATATTTGATCAATCCTACAAGATTCTTCTGATTCGTCCGTTTTTAACCAGAATTTTTGTTTTCAGTGTGGAAATCTAGACACACAGAAAAAACATTAATTTCAAATCAACAATAATATTCTCATATATAAGCAAAAATATAAAATCTTCTTTAAAGGTTTTAATAATCTTAAACAGAAACAAAATTTCTTTGTGCAAGCAAGTTATTGTCTGTTTAAGATTATCAAAATCTTTAAAGAAGATTTTATATTTTTGCTTATACATGAGAATATTATTATTGATTTGAAATTAACGTTTTTTTCTGTGTGGGTTTCAAAACTGTTTGCCAAACTAGTTTTGTAAAATTATGCCGGCTTCGCGGTTTAATCTAGCTTTCGTCATATTATACCTGGGCAACTCGGCCGAACCGAACTTCATTCGGTCCATCGACGCCAATTTCCACACGATCCAGCGGTAATGATTCTCGACCCAGCGTGCGGGAACGAGATTCGGATCTACGCCCGGTCCGGCGAGAAATGCGCGCAGCATCTCCCAGACCCCCGCGTATCCGTTCTCGTCCATGATCAGGCGCGCACCGTCCTCCATCTCTATCCCGTATACGTTGCTGCACGCCACGTCGTTCCCGTAGAAGTCGGAGCAACGGAATTTGTACGTCGCGGCGGTCTCGGCGGTGATCTCCAGGATCCTCGGCGATACCTGCCGATCGATGAGCTCCTGGCAGGAGCGCGGCGCGGGTGGCGCGTCACCGGCGATTTTCCTCAGCGACAGACGAGCGTTGGAATTGATTTGCTTGTAACGGTACAGGTGGCCCATCGATTGCTTCGAACCGTGTCTCCTTTTCGCGGTGATTATCGCCTCCTGCTCCAACGCGGCTGCCAAGCGCTCCTGCAGGATCTTCGTCGACTCGTCGATGAAGTCCATCATCACCTGAGTGTCGCCGTAATGGTTCGACTCCGTGCTACTGGTCTTTGTTACTTTCCTCGCGACTTGCGTTGGCCTTTGCGTCTTCGTACTTAATTTGTTGTCCTCACTGTTTCCGCAAGCTGCGCTTCCTTCAACAACGTTCTCCTGCACTGCCATGTTCTCATTATTTAGTATCCTTTTGTCCGCTCGTAATGAACTCAGTTCGTTCCTTTGATGTCCTAGACTCTTTCGCTTCCTCGAGATAGACTGCCGAGATAGACTGCTTTCTATAACAGGACTGCTCGCATCCGATTCGCTTGGTTCTCCAGCGTCCCTCTTAGGCGATCCAAGGGCGGAATCTGCGACGGAAGGTGCTTGCTTCGTCACATCGGGATCTCGGTTTTCGTCGTTACTCGCGTCGACGCTCGGATTATCGGGAAACAACTTTCTAGCTTGAAATTCGCTGCTGAAGCGAGCCTTTTTCGTCTCGGACGTGTGATTCCTGCCGAGGGGTGTGCTCTCGTCTGCATTAGTCGCGCTTAGTTTGCGCTTTTGCAACGATGCGCGCCCCAAGTCAGAATTACTTTCATTCGGGCAGACATTGGAGAATGATTCTCGTGCCATTAATGCAGCATTGTTCGAAACCGGTACCTGTTGGCCACTTGCAGTTTGCAGTCCACCGTGCGGTATTGTCAAGACGCGTTCTTTTATCTTTCGGCCGTCATCGAGGCCCGGGTTCTCAAGAATGTCCATTCCGAAAGGACAATCTAATTGATCCGCGAATAACGCTTTTGCTCGGGATAACGCTTCTTCTGAGATACTGATAGATGTTCCGTGAGCGGTTTGAAATCCAATACTTGGAATCTTTGCTTGTCTCTTTTCTACTTTATCGTCAATTTTATTAGCTTTAGCCATGACTGATTCTGATTGATCATTCAATTGTTCGAATGACACTTTTGCTTTCGATCTCTCTTTAGAAATATCAACGGCGCTATCAAGAGACTGAAATCTGATATTTGACATTTTTGCTTCTAATCCTTTCTCTTTATTGTCATGAATATTTGTTTCCTCCGGAACTGCTTTTAATGTATCGTCCAAATGTTCCGCAAACAACGCTTTTGCTCTGGATAACGCTTTTTTTGAGATATTGATAGATGTTCCGTGAGCGGTTTGAAATCCAATAGTTGGAATTTTTATTTCTTGTTTGTTTTCTATTTTATCGTCAATTTTATTAGCTTTAGCAATGACGGATTTTGATTGATCATCCAATTGTTTAAACGACATTTTTGCTTTCGATCTCTCTTCAGAAACATCAACGGCGCTACCAATAGATTGAAATCTAATATTTGACATTTTTACTTCTAATCCTCTCTCTTTATTATCATGAATATCGGTTTCCTCTGCAACGACCGGTTTTAATGTATCGTCCAAATGTTCCGCAAACAGTGCCTTTGCTTTGGATAAAGCTCGTTCTGAAATATTGATAGCTTTCCCACAAGCAGTTTGGAATCCAATTGTTGGAATTTTTGCTTCTTGTCTTTTTATTTTTTCATTATCATCGTTATAAATTTCCTCTATGGCAACTGAGTCTAACAAATCATTCAATTCTTCTGCAAGCAATGCTCTTGGTTTAGAATTAACTTGCTCGGAATTAACAAGTGTATCATGGGAAGTACGGAATCCAATATTCGAAGTATTTATATCGCATTGTGAGTTAGAGAGATCGATTTTATTTTTGGCAGTGAATTCAATGGTAGTATCTGGTTGTCCCGCGGACACCGTTCTTACTTTAGGTGGTGATTTTTCTAAGATATTGATAGATTTATCATTAATTGCGGAAGACGATAGAGTCATATTTTTTACTGTCGTAGGATTTTTATCAGATCTCTCATAATATTTTATTAATGTATTATCATCGACGTCGTCTAAATCATTCGCTAATAACGTTTTCGCTTTTAACAGCGCTTCTCTTGAGATATTAATAGAATTGCCATTGGCAGTTGAAAATAAAACGGGAACTTTATTGACCTCTTCACTAGGACTTTTATTTACAAATGGCTTTTTACAATCTGTAGTATACACTTTATTATAATCTTTTGATTGTTCTGTAATTGATTTTGGTTTCGATAATGCTTCCTTGGCAGTGTTGACAGAAACGTTATTAACAAACGAAGAAGATGGTAAAAGTCTATTGTTCTCTTCATTAGAATTTCTTTGATCAAATGATTCATAATTCTGTGTTTCATCCGTATCGAAGGCATCTGCGAACAGTTTCTTCGCTTTAAATAACGCTTGCTTTGAGACGTTAATTGAAGTACCACCAGCAGTAAAAAAACCTATACTTTTATTCTCCTCAACGTTCTTTCCCTTACCGATATTCTGTTCATTATAATACTGCGCAGCAGTAGTCTCCGTTGCTTTTTGATTATCAAAAGTGTTAGAGCATAGCTCATCTATCTTACTGAACGAGACATTGCTAAAAAACTCTTGCGTGGATGTGCTTAAATTATCAGGTACCGCGTTTGTAAAATCTTCCGACTCCTCATTATTACACGTCTCCTGACTTCTATCGAGGATCTTCGGCTTGCAATCTTTAAGAGCACTCTCAAGAGAGGGATCAGATATTGCAGCACTTGTAGCGTCATGTTGTACTACGGAATTAGCATTAGAAGTAACAGGTGTTTCTACTTGTACATTTACAGTAATATCTTCATTGTTAGTCACAGCCAGTGGGTCTATAGATATGGAAGATCTAAATATACGACGCTTGGAGCGTCTCCTTGTCGCTTTAGAGTTAATAACAGGGGAAGCAGAAATAATTTTGTCTACGCTTTTAACAGCTGAAACATCAGGTGTACGCTGTTCGACCTTAGGTGTTTCTTCCGTCTGAAATGTTAATGATACACGGGATGTTTTATATAACTCGACGGTGGACTACACAAGTATAACAAAGTTTATAAAAAGATGAATTACTCTTCCTGTCGAGCTAGTCATTGGCTTCGTGCGAGCCTGTGCTTGCGGGGTCTCTAAGTCACTAGTCCACTGGTCATTTATCTTATTTAAAAAGGGCACTAGACTCAACGGCGTAGATGGAATTACGGCATCGGTTGGCATTCTGTCATTAACAGTTTTTCACAAGTGACCAATAATTAGAACAAGTGCATCAAAAGCAGGCAATATAATTTTATGACTTTAATATACATAACATTTAAGGCTCAGAGGATTATAAATCAAATAACAGATAAATAGGGAGTGGTTATGAACCAAACAAAATTTTTAGTGTTACAGTTTAGACATACGTTAATTACAACAGTTTAATACTGTACAAATTAGATTTTTATTAAATTTTTTATAATTATAACAGTTTAATACTGTACATTTCAATCATAATTAAGTCATCTTTTGTATAAAATTTGAATCAAAAAAAGAATTAAGGATAGTTTGAAATATTAATATTACGATTGAAAAGAAATGCAATTATAATGTATACACTATTAAATTGTTGTAATCAACATACATTTTTTTGCATCAAGACCTTGCTCAGCTCATAATCCCCCTTCTTTTAACTATCATTCAATAATTACTTATTCGCAACAAATTTGTTCTTGCATTATCATCAATATATTAGACACTAACAAAATTACAATAATTTAATACTGTATGAATTACAGACATTTTAATCAAAATTAAGTCATCTTTTGCATAAAATTTGAATAAAAAAGAATTAAAGGTAGTTTGAAATATTACGATTGAAAAGAAATACTATTACGGTCTATAATTTATACACTATTAAATTTAATATGTATTAAAAGTATATTAAAATATTACACTATTAAATTGTTGTAATTAACGTGTCTGAATCTTTTGGCAAACCCTTGCTCAGCTCATAATCCCTCCTTCCTTAAAACAAAACTCAAAAAGTAACAAAATAAAAATGTGCCTTACATCGTATTGGAACTATCGAACAATGACAAGGGTGTCTCAGAGCGACTTAAAACTGAGGCGTCCTCGGAGACGTCGAGTCTACGCTTAATCTTCCCCTTCTCTTCGTCATCTAAAAATTCGTGCGTGTAAAGAAAAGAAAAAGGAGAAAAGGAAAACAAAGAGTGCCATTAGTGCCGCAATTCGGGGACGTGATTGTCACCTGAGAACAGTTCGTCGGACTCGTCTTCCGCACTGTCAGCCGCCTGTATCTCCATCGCCGGGTTAACGTTCTCCGTGTAGCTCATACTCGCGCCGCTTTGTCTCGCCGATTCATCTCGAGCTCGCGCCCGCCGTTCGTCGCGGAGGTTGTGGCCGAGCGCTGGACCGACTGAACGCGATCCAGCAACCGGCGAGGCCGAGACGAGCACGACGGCTGATCTCAGTCGCGACCGGCGACGACGACACGCGCGCGTGGACGCAAGCTATTCGGCGCCCACGTGGCCGAAGTACTCGCCTTTTTGTTTTCAATCTCCCTCATGTAACACGCGAATCTCCCGTATTACGTATATTGCACGACGAGGGAAAAAAACGCGGTTCAGGTGACGAAGCGCCGGCTGCGCCGAGAGCGGCAGCGAGCGGAAGTAGCCGGGCCAGCTGAATGGCAACCGAATTGCCATCTAGCGATATTCTAGGTTAATTTGGGAATGCGCGAGTAAGGACGGACGCTGCTTGTGAGCATCCTGGGTTTTATATTGAGGAAGCATAATGCTCGGAGATTAATCGAAACTGGGATCGCTGTATCTGATTGCTGCCAGGATTTAAAGATATTCCGATTTAAAGAGGATTCTGCAATCGACTCGCTGGATAAGGTGCGTTAAACGTAATCCATTCCTTATAGGTTATGTAGCATAAGTCATGTTTAAACAATTCAGATAGCACAGAGAAAGAAAGATCCAGAAGAAATTCTTTTTAAATTTTCTGAATTGTAAAATTCTCAATTATGGATTAATGAATTCTTTTTCATCTCATTTTTATCTTAAAAACATTCTTAAGAGAATTCTCCAAAAGAATTCTCCTTTTATGTCAATTCCAAGTCCCTTTTCAGATAGGAAAAGAATTCTTTTTATATGAAATTCTTTTTAAAAGAATTTACTTATTTTAAAGGATTTATTTTGAGTTTGTTTGAAACAGATTATGCTAATTTGTAAAGAATTTAAAAAAGTGAATTCTTTCAAATTCATAACAATTATTTGTATTATTTGGAAGTGCTCTATAAACCAAATTTATTCTCTTTGTGTTTAATTAGGATATTATTGATGAGGATAGATATTGATTAGGATTGAAAGTCATTGTCCACCCATTGGTATAATATTTAACATCTAATCAGCATTCTTAAATTATGACTCATAAAATATATAAGAAATGTATAAAGTAGATTACTAACCGTCAAATAGAGATAAAATATCGGGCTGTGTGCAGATTTGTTGCATGTTGAAGAGTATATCGAGCATTGCAAAAGAAATGTAATATTTCAGCAGGCGTGAAAATGGAGCAGTTGCAGGCAGCGCTGATTGCTATCAAGGTGCTCCGCTCGAATGTCGGACAAGTGTTTGATTGTCTTGCAAATGGCGTGCGGACGGAGCATGGGGAGGAAAATAAAGAATCCAAGTATTTGTTTGAGTTACAGGAACTATTGACCACAGTTAATCATAATTTGAGGTAATTAAGCAACGTTGGAAATCAGGTCTTAGCTCTACGAGGGTTTGTCTCTTGAGAGACAAATTAATTTTTGTCATTTTTATTACAGGGATGTAGAACAGGCAATAAGTAGTTTAAATGCCCCACCTGGTCCGTTTAATTTAGCCAGCACGACTTATCTCAGTCAGGAAACTATGCAGGACAGACAAGCCCTTTATAGCACGCTCGTTAATAGTTACAAATGGATGGACAAGATTCACGAATACAGCAACGTTGCCCAGAGCCTGCTCAGTCAGAACTCGCTAAAGAGATCTTACACGAGCGCGAGTAGGTCAAAGAGGGGAAGATACTCAACCAGCAATCACAATGTACCTCAGGCGTAAGCTATTTTAATTCCCACAATGCATAATTAATGATAAAAGAAACGCTGTTGTTTCGAAAGGGTTTTAATCGCTTTTAACGTGTACAGGCAAGTCGATTCTATGATATCGACGTTTGACCGACTGTTTACCGACATGACGGTATCCGTGTCTCGTCCGCTAGCGTCAAACGCGGTGTTGCATGTTACCCTGGGACACGTTCTAAAAGCGGTGATAGCGTTTAAGGGACTGATGATAGAGCGGGTGGTGGTCAAGGGTTACGGTGAAACGATGGATCTATGGACGGAGTCTAGACACAAAGTCTTTCGCAAAGTAACGGAAAACGCGCATGCCGCGATGCTGCACTTCTATTCACCCACGTTACCCGAGTTAGCGGTGCGATCGTTTATGGTAGGCCACAGTCCATTAATAATCCTAGATACGCGGTATGCACGGTCGTTATCACACTTTCCTCTTCTTTTCAGACGTGGTTTCATAGTTTAATCAATTTGTTCAGCGAACCGTGCAAACGCTGCGGCTTGTATTTGCACAGCGCGCTTCCTCCAACTTGGAGAGACTTCCGAACTTTGGAGCCTTATCATCAAGAATGCAAACCATAAGATACAAGCGTTTCAAAGTTTGTGTTCTAGGTAAATAATCTTTACAGATACTTGTCGACAATGTACAGTAATAGTATTTATATATCGTAATAATATTTGATACCTGTATTTTTCCTGAATATATTTATTAGTTGGAATATTATATATATTAAAATAAAATTGTGAATAAGATACTTTGTTAGCATTTTAATACGCCGCACGCAAATCGATCTCACGATAATATAATAAAGCGCACACTCTTCTTTGCTTTTTATGTTTTGCGAGGGATGGTGACGAGGCAAGTAAAACATTTTCACAGAGAATGTAAGGGCTTTTATAAAAAGAATTAAATTACATAACACTTAATAAATGCAAATCGCACAGAACATCGCGCGTTCTATGAGAGAAAAATTGCAAAGTATCAGACGGTACCTTAATCCGAAACAACATACGGTACATTAATCCGAAACAACATATCAACGCGGCACTGCCGATCGCGCTCAAGATAGAAAGGTGATTAAGTATAACGACTAGATTTCGTCGGATCTGTTAATAGTGACGCTTTGAATCCCAAACTTATAATTACACAGTAAAAATAAACGCCCCCTTTTTCCCATTGTAGAAGCGAGACGACGAAAGGAAAGTATAATCGAACTTGATTATCGTTCAGCGGAGAGAATTGATGTTAGTGCTAACTTTTAATATCGTAATATACAAATGAGCGGGCGCGTAAACGTTTTTATTTTCCTTGTAGCTCTGCGATCAATGGGTATTTTTTTTTGTTTTAATATTCCTTGTTACCTATGTCCTACATATGTATACCACTCTTAGTGTCGTTATATGCTATTTAGTTTTACATAATGCTAATTAGTAGTATCATATGTAAATATAATTACGTTATATTATAATATACTTTTCACATAACTGTACACATTCACATCTTGGAATATTGGCGCTCTCCTAAGGGGCGCAAGTCGTTTGAGTGGCAGTGAACTTATTTTACAAATCGTTATTGTAATCACTTATTTTGTTGGACTGTTCGAAATTTCTCGTTTATTCTTTATCTTTCTCCCCTTAATAGCTTTTCTTGAAGGCTAATTGTTGTAATTACTCAATGAGTTTTAATATTGTATCATTGACTCGAAACCACATTGATGCGATCATTGCTTATCTTCTTATCAAAGTCGTGATGAGTGCGAAATACATTATTAGATCTTCGCGTTTAAAAAGTAGTCGTCTTTATATAGTATATGCATATATGTATACGTTATTACAATCCTTTTAGAAACGAATTATTTGTTTATACGTGTATTATACGTGTGTCAATTACAGATAAGTGAATTTTTTTTTTGCGTAAGGACTAAGAAGGGCCTTTCCGTGGATCTCCGCTCGAGGATGTTGACGCAGTTCTACGTGTGCGAAGACGGAAAGCGCCTTTCGTAACTCACTTACAGATCTCGCGTTGATTTTACATATATATAAATATATATATATATATATATATTTATTTATTTATATATATTTATATATATAGTACATAACATACTGCATCTCGCGAAGGTAAAAATTGCCGCGCGTGTAAATGATATAGTGTTTTTTTTTTTTATGCCAATATGATCCGTCTTTTGTGAACACATATCGCAGCATGCCTTTTCTCTTTGTAAGGTGGTGGTCGAAAGAAGGTTGTCTCACAGGATTCATCTGTCGCAGCGCAGATGAATCGGATAGTTTTACGATAATACCGAACGCGCTCGAAATTTCTTTATCGTTTAGCGACTATAACGCAAAGATTCGCGTAAATATTCGAGGATTTTCGAGACTCAATTCGACCGGTTTGAGCCAAAATAATCGCACGTTTCTCGGATATCGCGTTTAGTATTAGCTTGATTGATGATTTCGAAATGGAAAGATAACGTGGCGGTACATATATTCGCGGTTCACGATATAATTATCATACAGCCATCGTAGAGGTGTGTGTGTGAGAGAGAGAGAGAAAGAGGGAGGGAGAGAGAGAGAGAGAGTTTATTCGCTTGTCTCGATAAAGTTTCCAATTATATTAATTAGCGCGTTTACGCCGTGCTACTATCGCCTAGTAGCTATATATAGTTTCTATATGTATATACGCCTCTATCCTAGCTTTATCGATAATTAATATAGTATTCTGAATTCTCTGATAATACTCATAATGCAAGGAAATCTACTTTATCATATCTTTTTTTTTTTTTTCAGTTGAATATAGTTTTATTGCCTTTCTCACTGTTTCTGTATGTTTTGGACAGCTTATAATTAAAAACTTCCGTGGCTGCTCGTTCGAACGATATTATACGATGCGTTTTTTGCACGTGATTCCGTCTGGATCTTGTTTTTCCCATTCGATTAGTCTCTCTATCCTAAATATTATATTGCGTTTACATCACGACATTCGAAATAACATATCGATCCAAGCCGCGTTTACCCCGCAAGTTAAACTGCTCTGAAAGGAATCGTTGGGGATTTATGCCGTAAAATTCAAATTCTAATCGTCGAAATCATATAACAATTAGCTTAAACCTCTTTGGCTTTTTATTCTTTTCCATTCGTATTATTTACAGGTGCGACTAGATGAATAATCTTTTATTCCTTTCGTGAAATAAAACCTAGTGACCTAGATACAAAGTGAAAAGAATCCTCACAGAACCTAGCAATTTTGCTCAAATTCAAAGAATTAAATTATCCACTTTCGTGAGAGGGACGAATAGAATGAAATAAGGAAGATTCGAAGGGATTTTTAAATCAATCTCTGATTTCGATGATTCATGACTCACAACCGTGCAAGATAAATAATCATCGATTTTTCTCCATTTATGCAAGATAGTTCAATCTGGATACAAGCTAACACGAGTTTCTATTATCAAATTATTAACGTTCAGGTAATTAAATTCGGCAATTAAATCATTTGTTATCATCGGTAGTTGAGAAGCGACAGAATAAATAATTTCTCTGTATATTCCTCTGTATCAATTCGGCAACAGATCCACGAACGCTCGCGTTTCGCGCTGGATCCTTGAATGCAACGTAAAACGACAAACGATAAAAGCCACACACGGGATGTGATCGCCGCCGATTTCGTGCTATCACGAAAGAGAGGTTTTTTTCGAAAGAGATATCTCCATCGTCGTGTTTTTTTCTTTGTTTAGGACCTAAAACGGTTCTGAGTCAGCGGAGATACATGCCTGTCCTCGTTTTGTCACTCGTCGATAACGCTATTTTAGCGGGAGAAACGGAGTATGCTATATATTTCCGGTTATACAGGATTATCATACACTTTGCATGTGTGGTTCAGTGACGTCTCTCAAGTAGAAGTATACAAGTATATACACACATATGTACAGCACGTAGGGAGGGATCGTCGTCTCCCTCTCGGAGTATCCCGAAATATATCGAATCGCGTGCACTTCCGATTAAAAAGATCGATAGCGGGGAAGGGAGAAGAGGAAGAAAGATCAATGACGGAGTAAGAAAAGGCATGCCTTTGCGCAGACTGGCCGCTGTTATTGATTTTCTCGATTCGGCCGAGAAGGTATCGATTCCTATCGCGGGTAAAACGCATCCGCAATCACGACGTCACATATCGCCAATCGCGAGGAATTAAAATTATAATTTCTTTAGAGGCTTCAATTTTGAGGACTAAGAATTTGCAGAACCGTCAGTGAAGAAAAATTCCGGTTAAAAACGGACGAATCAGAAAATCTTGTAGGCGTGATCAAATATTCTGATTACTATAATAGAAATTCTGGTTATTACAATAGAACTTAATACTTTATAACTTACAATAACTAGAATTCCTACTAGAGTAACCAGAATATTTGATCACGCCTACAAGATTTTTTTTATTCGTCTGTTTTTAACCAGAATTTTTTTTCAGTGTTGAAGAAAGAAAAGTGAATTTTTGAGTTCTATTTTTTTTTGCGGAATTCTGAGGTTTTCATTCAACGTCAATTTCTTCGTTCGTTGATCTGCGAGGTTTTAAAGTGTATTACAGGAATATTTAGCGAGTGATTGAGGAATCGATACGTCCACTAGGCCGAAGCGTGAAATGTGCTACGTACACTGAGAGAAAAATATAGTTATTTTGATCTCAACCACAATTTTATAATATTTCTGACGATAATTATCGTTAACATAATGATGCATATAATTAAGTTAATCATATTTATTATTAGAAATATTATAAAATTGTGGTCGAGGCCAAAAGTAATTATATTTTTCCCTCAGTGTAGTGTACCCTGCGTTTCATGAGATAAAATATGGTTGATTGGTTCGTGAGTACATACTACGGTCGAGAGGCACCGTACGAGTCCGACGTGATCGCGAACGTCGTTGAGATTGCGGCTAATCCAAAGCTAAATTCCAGTGCAGTTTCTTTTGACATTAATTTAATGCAGTTTGGTCGACGCCCAATTTGAGATCTTCGATACGAGAGTCGCTATTACTTGCTTCGTTAACGCGCTGTTACGCACCGCGATTCGTAAAGGCAAGTGTTCCTCCTCCAGTCCTACTCGGCGTTTCCGAGAGATTTCAACGTAAAATCGCTGGGCCTTTCCCTCAAAGCGAGCGCCCCGATAAGCTAGGCAGATCAAGAGGGATCGGGTAGAAATTCGTTTTTGATCCCTTTTAATCGCTCACTTTCGCGAAGCGACCCTCGAAGCGACGGATCGTCTATCGGTTTAACGAATCACCTTCGCCTTTAAACGCGGCCGAGAACCATCGGGCTCGTCCTTCGCTCGCTAAATTAATCGAGACCTATTCCCCTTGACGAAACGAACGAATTCGGAACACTTCCGTCTCTCCGGCAATTAAGCGCGTGCTCGCTCTCTCTCAATAATTCCGGGCTCGAGCGCCGGAAATGACGAAAAGAAAATATCACAGTGTCTCGAGGGCAGCTCGTAAATTCTTTTTAAAGTCGTCGCGGAATTTATGGCAGTCGCGCGCATTTAGATAGTAACACCACCCGTCATCATTCGTCGTCCTCGTCCTCGTCCTCGTTCTCGTCGTCCTCGTCGTCGTCGTCGTCGTCGTGGTCGCGGAAGTAACAGCGCACGGGTCTTTATAATAATTACACAACACGGTGCGATGAATCGTACAGAGGACAGTGTGATACAAAAAACGACACGTAGTCCCGACATGAGTCCTAGAAAATTAATGATATAAAAGTGAAGATATATATAGATACACGTTCGCCCCCCTCGTCCTCGCGCGGACGAGGGGCCTGGCCTGACGACCGAGGGGGGTTGAATCGGATGACGAGCGTCCTGCTCCCTTTCGCTCCCTGCTCGACGGTCTCCCCCCTGCGTGCCCGTCCGCCGATTCACGTTTCGATATCCTTCGATGTCGCACGAAGTCCCGAGTGCACTCGCGTGAACGTACCGCGCGAGATCGCGACGCGGCGATTCTCGTAATTATCGTTCCCTTTTTTTCTTTTCCCGAGCATACTAGGCACAAATCACTTTCGCAACATTTCGGTTAATCTACTCTCGATATCATCGCGCGCTCCGTCCCGTCGTCCTTAACGCGCCGCGCGGTGTCCTCTTCCGGCTCGAAACCGACCGGAAGAAGGAGAGCCTTCCGCTTTCCCCGAAGGGATATTTCACCTCGCACCTGCCGTCGTCTTGGAGCGCCGATCTCGGCATCCCTTCGTGGCGTACGCTTATTTCATCCGAAACCTTCCATCCCGAATTCAATTCAATCGTCGCTAAGCACCGGTCGAGACGAAGGCTCGATCGGGGGTAATCTCGACGCGGGGAGTGAGCGCGACCCCCCGGAATATTTTTCGACAATCATCCGAGTACGTACGGTCGCTTAACAGCTATCGCGGAACGAAATTAAGAAGTTTACGCCCGTCAGTTAAGATCGGCGGAGAAAATATCGCGATCGCCTCGATTTACCCTATATAACGCTGAGGTATATTCTCATAATATTCGTTGGCGGTATTTCCCAACAGTTTACCCCGATCGACCCCCTGCTCTTCGTTAAACTAGCTCAGCTCGCAGAGAGACAGACAGACAGACAGACAGAGAGATCTCCCGCTGGCCTCAACTGGTGTCGCCTGGTCCAGCGGCGGCTGCGCTTGACCGTCGTCCCCCGGGACTCGGGGAGCTTCCCCGGCGATTCTCCTCTCACTGCTCGTTGTAGATCGCGCCGTTCGCCGCCGCGTCGAGGCCCTCGGTCGCGCCGGTCCAGCCGAGGCTGGTCGCGCGGCGCAAGCTGTGCCGCAGGAACGCCGCGCACGCCTTGCTGCTCTCGGTGATGATCTCGTAGAGCTGCGTCTCCAGGCTGAGGCTGCTGGTGGTGAGCAGCAGCGGCAGCGGTATCGGCGCGTTCATGATCACTAGGTTACCGATATTAAGAGGAGCTGTTTCCCGTTGTCAGACACCGCTGTTCGGAAAGCGTGGCGGGGGAAGCGGGGGCGGTGGTCTCTCCGGCTGAGCGGGAGCGACGGAAGAGCGCTCGGATCCAGCTGCAAACACAACTGTGGGGTGCACGTTAGTCTCACGATACGCGACTTCCTCTCTCTACGCGCGCGCTCGCGTATGCCTCTTATCTCACGCCAACTACTTTTTCCGGGCACATGTCGCTAAGAAGAGTGTATAGATATGTGTGATGTATCTCATAAGGACGAGCAAGCAAGCTTCTACTGCTCTCGGCGGCTGCCTCGGCCTTCCCTCGATCGGACTTCATTTTCACCGTGACGGACCTCGATGCCCGACGACACGAGAATCTCTCTCTCTTTGTTCTTTCGAAAAAAAATGCGAGCCGCGAAAATTCGTCAGCGGGGAAATACGAAGCTTCACCTTCGTGTTTCAGTAATTCAATTGTCCTCGAAATCAACGCGATGCCGCGTAATAAGCTCCTTCTTTGTAGCCGCTACTCTTTAATCTCGGAGCTAATCCCATGCAATTTAAGCGCACTTGTAGAAACTGGCCAGAAAGAAGGTTTAACAGCGTTTAAAAGTCGTTCTATCCGTTTCCGAAATACGATAAATATTTACGAGATAAGCAGCGTTTCCGTGCTACTTACAAAATACATATATTGTTTATGCGAGTATTCTTTAATGAAGCCCTCAAGTTGAACAAAAATAATGATAGCATTATCAGTATGATAGAATAACATCGCTGTCTATTATTATACGCTTAGAGATCCACGCGATGTTATAATAGCGAACTGTTAATTTGAGAAAATACTCATTCGTACATTAGAGTAAGAATATATTCGTGTATTCCCTCCGACAATATCTCAGCTATAACGATTGGTCTTTTTACGAAATCTAATCCGACTTAAGGTTTTCAAAGCCAAACGTCCGAAACGGGAAACTCACTCGCGGGAGATGAAATTACCTCTGGCACCTACGCACTAGAGATTACATTCATGCGCGCATGCCCCTTACACCATTCATGCTGCGAAAATTGGTTGTACAGCATCGTACTAAAATTAACAACAACGTCAACGTATATAATGTATGTACATTGGCCTAAGAAGTCATTACATAACGAAACGAAATCCTCCGGGATTGCTTCACAGATGCTACATCGGTATAATATGTGTCAAATGAGGAATATACATATATTCACATTGGCCTGCCTCCCTTTAAACTACTACAAAGGCCAGTGTCGATAGCGCATAATATACGATAATATTAATATTCGTAGAAAACGAAGCAGTACGTGAGTGTCTACCACCTTCTCGTTTCGTGTAATTACGTTGCGTTAATTAAAAATCCAAAGTGTAGATACGATATACAGGATGGACAACTGTCGTGTTGCACAGAGATGACGAGAAACAAGTGTGTGTTGTATGTGTAGAGCTTATTATTCTGAAATACATTTTTGTAGTTTATTAGAGAAGATCGCGAGGGTGATCGCTCCAAGAATCCTTAACAGTAGCAGAAGATATAATTACTCCGAGATATTCGATCATTTTATTTTATGTGCAACGTTTGCTTTAACTTGTTTCTACACTGAGAAAAAACAATCGTTTGTACGAAACTAAATTTGTATAGTTTGTTAAATCCAATGGTTGATTCAACAATTTTTTAGTTGCACTAAAAAAAGTATAGTTCACTCATATAATATTTTATGTCATTGTAACAATGTTTAGTTGAACGTATCGGACTAAATATTTTAGTTAGATGAAATATATTTTGCGTTTCTCAACAAATATTTTTTTCTCAGCGTACATATATATTTTCAATTACTGTAAATATACTGTCAGAAAAATAAGCTCTGCTAGACCGAAATTCCAGCGAGTTTACGTCACAAGAGTGTCTAACTCAAGCAGTGTGAAACAAAGGGGACCAAAGTAGAATAGATACTACATTAATGTTCAACGTAAACTATTATTCCGAGTGAAAACGAAAGTTCGTGAGTGCGAGTGAGAGAGAGAGAGAAAGAGTATTTCGTGTCGAAAATCGATAAAGGGAGATTTAGTGTAGAGTTTAAATTTTCCACGCAGGTGGACGAGAGGTTGAAGAAAAAAAAAAACATCTGTTTGTGCAATTGTTGTAATGGGTGTGAATAACATTACAGACAGATAAGAGTTTCTGATCTCTCGGTATAAGCGCCCGTTACACCGGCGTATACGATCTACTTGGTCTTATTCTTTTTTTTGCTAGCTGTTGTCAACGCGAAAAGGGTGAATAATAAAGTTTGATAGTGTTCCCGCTATGACCACTCGCGAGGTGTCTTGTCGTAGCGCGAAGCGGCACAATGTATAGTTTGATTGTCGTATAACCAGCACTTTGACGCCTCTGCACTTTCTGAATTATACTGAAAGCAGAAAAGAAACGTTCGCAAATAAATTCAAAACAGATGTTCCACAATGAGACTACAAATCAGGAAAAACTTACGAACATACATATACGGCATTATAATGGCATGCAAGATGATGGATATGCGTGTAAAGCGACACGTGGCAAACAATTCCTGTATGTACAACTCGGCGATCCGTATCTTGGTTATCGATGCTCTTCAAATATTCCCGTTCGCAGCACAACGTTCAATTTCGGTGCTCGAACACGCGCGGCAGACTTGGCGGAAATTTAATGCATGATTGATGAGGTGATCAGGCGTGAAACGAAATGATGAGAACAAAAAAAGACAAACGTAACGTGTGGTGTACGTGTGAAGAAAATAAGTGATATGCGATTTACGAAAAAATGTAAAAATCTAGATGCGGTTAAGGGACCACTCTGAAAAGTTCAGCCTTCGAGTTGGATTCAAGGGTCTGCAGCCAGTAACGTCAATTTTCATTCGACGAACGCATTCGCGTTCGGGAATATCGTCGACGGTGAAAGAGATGATTCGTGTATCGGCGGGACGGAATTGCGAGGAATCGACACCTGATCACCCCCAATCATCGCAACGGGCCGAGAGAGAATGGACGTGGCACCTCGGTCGCGACAATTGGCGTCCGCGTTTAGAGAATTGTTTGTCGTGGACAGAGATGACAGGGATTATACAGATTATCGTGTTACAATGTATCGTGATTGATGCTGGTCAGGTTTTTTTTTTTTTAAAGCCTTACATGAGTCAGGATGTGGCTTCTCCTCCGCCACCATCAGGGCTGCGCTCTCTGCTGGCGGTATGTGTCCCTCTAATGCATTCACACAGTTTAGCATGCTCCTGCAAAACATCACGCGACTTGTCCAGATTTCCACTTCTTCAAATCACATTTCTGTTGATTCTTTTTTTTTTTCTTTTCTCTTTTCTCTCCTCATTACAGAAATTCTTTTTCGGAGCGCCGATTCGACACGCAGCGAAAGGTACAAAACGGCGAGTTTGCGGCTTAAGTCTTATCATTCGCGTTCTTAATTTAATCGCTTTCACTCGGATCCGACGAACCAGCGTCGTGGAGCCGGCTACACCGTTATTCATCGATTTTACTATATAAACTTGCCGGATATTACCGTATACTGCAATCAATGAGCAGCTGAATTATTAAATATGATGATACATGATATTTTGAGCAATGATTGATGATTAAAATGTAAGAAAGATAAAACGGCTACGAAAGATGCAAAGAGAAACTTAAGATGCGAGATTTACGAGGAGAAAATGTAGATTCGTCTTCATGTAGATCGCGCGATCTGATGGGATAATAAATGCGAGAGAAACGATATCGCGCTCCTGAGCGCTCCTCCCCGCCCCACCTGGCATCTCATGATGAGATACTCGGACGGTTATTGTTAAATAACCCTAAGCTGTTCACGTAGAATAAGCTAAATTCGCTTTCCTCCTCCTCCGCTAGGACCGCGCTACAACGATTATTCGTAAATCCACGAAGGCACGGATTCTGAGATCCGTGGATCCGACAGCTGGCGACGGATTCACGGATCTTGAATCGACCAACTCTCCACGAATCCGCGTATGTACGTAGCCACGGATCCACGGATCCGCGCAGCCGCCGGATGCGGCACTCGTTGTTACACTCGACAATGATTATGTATACGTAACGATTCATTTCACAGTTTCTAATCTTGTACTATTATACAGCGTTTCACTGGCCTGTGTAGTAGAAATTTACGTATATATAATACTTACTAAAAATCAAACATTATATTCGGCAGCCTGTGATGGCAAGTTACAAGAAATAGCTTAAAGAAATTCATCGAGACAACCTCCTACCAGAAGGATCAAACGAAAATGTCCGCAATTTTGACAAACGAAATTATGATACACACATATTTACATATATTTCAGGGAAAATGCGATCTGCTGTAGGCGGAGTCGCCGCGCATCGACTTCGAATTCGCTTTGCGTCTTCTCCACACGAGAAGTCAAAGTCGATCCCGATCGTCGCGCGTGAAGCGTAATAAGAACGAAAGGAAGGAATAAACTTAATCCGGATAATGAAATAAAGAAACAGATTTTATTTTACAGCATAAAATCATAAGTTTTTACGAACGTGTTCGGTAATGCCGAAATATTCGTTAATATAATTCTAAGCAGTCTCGAGATCGACGTTTATAACGTGAGTTACACAGTACGTATCGATTAACAGGTTCACATTATAGTGAGTACTACAGTTCTTATATATCGTCCGATATATAACAATGTATAATATAGATAATAACAGTCTGCGGCTGAGATACGCCAGTCTTTTTTTTTTAGTCCGAATGAATGGCCGATTCGATTGCTGATTAGAGCGTTCTCATTAGCGTTTAGATTTATGGTTTATTGGTAGCGTGGGTATGGTTGACAGTGGTGGCGTCAGATAGGACGGTCTCCTTGCTAGAGTTAGTGGCGAGCTCCTCTTCCCTGTAAGACAACAACGTTACATGGCAATCGAGCCTCGAATCGTTTCAGCTTTGGTGTCAGAGATAATCCTATTTATTTTCGCGCGATAATCCGCACGTGTGACAAGTCTGTTCGCTAAGACAGATGCATCCTACACGGACGAATAAAAAGAAAACGTTCAATTTTCCTTTGTTAACATATCTTGATCGTATCTCGAACTATCGCAACCGAGCTCTACTGATGTCTCTAAAACGTACTGTACTTTCCGAATAGCAACTGAAGTCGACAATCGTAACGATAAAAGATAAATGATGTGTGATCTATATCTAACAAGATAAGACAGAGATCCTAATTGAGAGCATAGCGTTATAACACTGAAAAAGAATTTTGATTAAAAATGGACGAATCAGAAAATCTTGTAGGATTGATAAAATATTCTGGTTATTATAATAGAAGTCAATAACTTGTAATAACCAGAATTTCTATTTTAATAACTAGAATATTTTATCAATCCTACAAGATTTTCTGATTCATCCGTTTTTAACCAGAATTTCTTTTCAATGGATAAATTATAAATAAGCTACTTCTTTTAATTTTAATCTAATTTTAAATGTGATAATTTTAACAGTAAACTATTGCCGTCAAATTTTTAAATTATTTTTCGCCGACTAAATATTTTTTTAAGCTTCTATCAGTCCGAAGTTTTTCCTTTATCGTAAAGTATTCTATGGACCGATTGTACTAATTGCGGTCAACTACATCTCCTTTCCCAGCCTATTATATAGATAGAAACTGTAAAATAAAAGGAAACTCGAGTGACGCGCTAAGACAAGAGCAGTTAAATTAGACTGTCGAGATACCACTCAGCATAAACAGTTGCTTCAACATTGTTACAAGCTGCAGAACGATCGTATTGTTAGTTTTGTTATTCATTAAGCAAACAAATTTACAGGCGATTGAGTAAATTCATAAAACACTTAGTATTTATATCTTAAATTCACCATCACCATATCTTCGCTCCCGAAAGCTTTTCCTGCGATAAATACAAACGTGTTAAAACGCGAAAAAGCTCACAAATGCATGACCTCCGATCTAATGTTAATTACCATCCAATTATAAGCACGATAACGTTGACGTTTTTTAATTAGCTTGTCTCGAAACAAACATTCAAGAAACTTTCGCTAAATCATAATCAGCTATCGACTTAGCTTACCCCTGACGGGTAGGAGTCCTGATTAAATTATTAATGAATGTTTCGGCAAAACCTTGATTGAAATAAACGTAAAAGGGAAGAAATTGAAAGGAAACAAAAAATACGTCTCGTATACGAGTTTATCGAGAGCTGCACTGATCAAATAATAAAGGAAAACTTTGTCGACTCTCATCGCAGAAATTAATTAAACGCAATTATCGCCCGCGATGTTTACACGACGATGAACGGCGACATAAAACGATGCAAAAAGCGGCGATTACGTTCAGCCGCATTCGTTCAGCTTCTGTTAAAATTAACTCCCCATTTTCAAGATTTCGATATAATTGATGGAGTTTTGGTTTTTCCTCAAACATCTTTGGAATTCCACATACGTTTTAAACGACATTTTAACAATCTACATTGTAATTTTTTGAAAATCCTGAATATCGTTTCAATAATTTTATTAAAAAGTATTATGATTAAATTGACTGAGAAGATTCTAAAAAAGTTATTTTTCGTAAAATAAAAATAAAAAATTAGTACACTGTATTTTCGAATCCTATTTTCTAATCGCCAAGTCTCTTTAAGGAAAAGCTCAACGTAAATTGTATCGAAATTCCGAAAGCGGGGTGCCAAATTTACAAAAGTGTCCTGCTCGCCGATCACAAACACGTTTGTGGTATCGTATCTCTCAACACAACTCAGGAATCACTTTGGTACGCCAAACAGTAACGTAAGCACTAACATGCAGTCGCACAGTACAGCGCCATAAACTCGTGCCAACTATCGACATAAAAACTGTTTCCAAGACTCTGCCTGTCGCCGAAACATTTAACTGGGCATTGTATGTACGCTAAAAGGAGCATGCTGTAGAATACAAGGCTCCAGGAGGAAGTCAAGCGATCGGGGCTGTTATGTACATACGTGATCTCTCTCGACCGCGGCGTACGGGCGTTACGGCGCGGAGGCAAAAGTTACCCGGATACGGAGGGTGATGTATGCAGATGCACGGATGTACGATCGAAAGGATTGTAAACACGACAATTTATCCGACGCAAAAAAAAAACCGGGTTCTCGAGCGCGGCAGTGATAGAGTGCGGAATTATGCGGACATCGTCCGGGCGGGGGGTTACCGCGTTACAGATGTATGCACGTTACATATCGATTACATAATAGCCCTGACGAACTTTTAGAAACTGTGAAATGTATCTCCACAAAAGAAAAAACGAACAATTTATGTATATATATGTATACATATATATATGGTAACAAGTTATGTTCATGCAGCTATATGTATGTATATCTGGTTCTCTCAATCAGCCTGGCTGATTACGCAATAAGACGGAGACTCGCATTAGCTGATAAGTAAAGATGTTTCGACATGCCAGGCCTTTGGATTAAAGTCATAATAATCGCGCGGCACCGGGTCAGGATTATTTTTTAAACAGTTCAGACGTCGTTCGTAATCGTGTGTCTTGACGATTGCGTTTGAAACGACGGATAAGCCAAGTGAGAACGTTCATATGCGAGAAAAGATAGAAGAGAAATATTTCGTTCGATTTTCCGTCTGCCTCTCTCCCGTATTTTAATGCATCCCGACGTCTACGAGAGATATGGCTTTAAACTGCAGCTTTTTGCAGAAAAAAAAGACACTTTACTTGCATACATAGTGAAGGATTACGGGTGTTTTATTCAGCGCATAAAAAATAATCCCTCTTTTGGATGTAACTAGTGGTGTCTTTGGTCATTTATCTTCATGCAGTTAAGTAGTAATCGGTATGTTCGGTATAATATATCTCGCAACAAAGCCACCACAGTAACAGGAAATGTGTAGTAGCAGGACTCACCCATAAAGTCTGCTGTCCCGCAAGCTGCTCCTGCTCCGAATAACACAGAAAGCACAGTTACGATATATCGAACACAGTATTCGGTCATCGTAGTAACGAAACACGGAAAAATTAAACGAAAAATTATCCAGTTACCCAGAGAACCATGAAATAATCGATTTATTGAAATGATACATGTACAGTACGTTAAACAAACAGAACATATCCATTTGGCCTTGAAAATATAACAATAAGAGAGCAAAGTCTCCAACTCGCGGACTCGAAATCAATAGTCATTGTCTCTTACACATAATTTGAGAGAAATCGCAATGTCGTTAAAAAATCAAAGAAATCGGCGTTTCACACGACCGATTGTTCGTCTACGTTTACACAGAGCAGACACGTTTTCACGATCCTCAATCCGGAAATCTAACAGATTATCGTCTGGACTGCTAAGAGGATCAACAGCGAGATAGCTGATTTGTACTTGGTTCGCAATATTCCGCAAATGAGATGCTAAAATTACATTCTGTGGTGTTTTACACTTTTCAGAAACTAACAATCTACGGATACTGCTCCATTTTTTTTACGCTTTTCTCGTACAATAATCTTGTTACATGATTCGCAATGTTGTGCACGTTATTTCTTCTACATGCTATCGATTAGTGTTGCGTCTTATTTGTAAATATATTTGTAAAAATGTACGTACTTTTCTTTTGCAACAGCTTAACGAAAGGAATTCGAAATATATCGGGATATGCAATAAAGGGAAACCAAGCACGTGACGGAAACTTGAAGGCGAAAGTTACAAACTACTTTTAGAGCTTGTACTTATTAAATATGTACAAATAACGTCCCCGTATAAGTGGAACTTAATTTCCTCTCCCTAAAAAAACGGAACTTTATCACAGTTCAACTTCTGTTATTGCTTCGAACAAGCAGCGATGCATGCAAAAAATGCGTAGCGTAATGTACTATCCCGAGAATAGATATAGAGTTATAATACAATAGAGAAAAGATATATATATATATATATATATGTATACGATCGTATTAATAAATTATAAAATTCTCTCTTGAAGATTCGAGAACGTCCTCTTACAAGTAACGAACATTTCATTATCGAATACAGACGGACGGATGAACGTTCGGACGGATATGATAACAGTACATTGTACACCAAGTACAGTAAGGATATTTCTTTTTAATCTAAAATCTCTCTAAAATCTCTCCTTTCCTTGTGCAATTAACGATAAATTGTGCGGTTATTAATTCGAAAGTGTGAATTTCGATTCTCTTACTTAATTAAAAATTTTAAGACGTACCCAATATGAGTCGAGTCAAAAATAAATACAGGGATACAGATTGAGGGGGGAGGGGGCGGATCGCGGATTTAAGCTACGTATATACATATTGTATAGGTATACCGGAAACCTCCATTTGAAAGAAACTAAAGAGAGAGGCGGGATGCAGAATATATCCAACTATGTATATAACATCTTGCTATTATGGTACGTACTGGGGAAGGTAGTAAGTTGCTTATGTGCTGCATACCTGTCGTTACCATGCCTGAATAAAGCTAGAATCTCTTCGAATGTTTTATTCTTGGTCTCAGGAACCTTCTTGTAGGTGAAGATCCAGAAGATGGCTAGAAATGCACTGAACGGTAGGAACGTGTAGTTTTCAAGGCTACTCTGTAACACACAAGTGGCGCACGTAGCGAGTTTATATCCAAATCGGACTTATACCCAATATGATTATGCTCTATACAATCGTTACGCTCCATGATAACGCTAATGCAGCAATTGTATATAACGGCTAGCGGTTTCTCCCTGTTGCGTTCAATTATTTGCACAATCATTTGCTTATGTAACCGTTCGATAAATTTACCTCGCGAGACGGAAGGGAAATTTAACTTGAGAGCGATTGACAAATTGGCCGTCTTACCTTCATGCTTGGAAAACCGATGCCAACCAAAAAATTAGCCATCCAATTGACGAGGACCGCGATGGACATGGCGGCGGGTCTAGGACCTTGCGAGAACAGCTCCGCCGTGATCATCCAGGGTATGGATCCGGGCCCCACGGCGAAGAACACGACGAAGCACAGGGTCGACACCACCGAGATGTAGGACATCCAGTCGATCATTTCCTGCACATAGCCGAAGAACTCCTATCAGGCAGTAGAATCGTGTTCTTCTTTCCTGAGCAGCTGGAGGAGCCTCAGGATAAATTAATAAAAAAAAAAAAGAAGAAAAAGTACGGCAGGCGAGAAACTCAATCGATAAAACTCGGTCAACACATGTGGAACGTATGCGTAATAATAATTCGTAATGCCGCATGCGGTGCGCAGCTCAATCCTGTGTAATGAAAGGCATTGGCATTGACAAAGTGATTGCGGCAAAGTATTTTGTATAATGACGGAGAGTGCCTTGTTATGTACAGTACAATCTCTCGTTAAGCGGTGAAGCACGGTACACTGCTTTTCATGATGAGTGCCAGGATTTGCTTTGACCTCAATTAGAGTATAGATAATGCGATAATCGTACGCACGGAACATCCAAGCTAGTACAACCAATCTCGAATCGCGATACCTTAATATTTAATCGTTTATCATTCAATAGCCGTATATCTTTTCTCAAATAATTTCTCGTTCAAGAAAACAACCGTCCTCAATTGCAAATTTGTACGCGACGACTTTTGTAATTAGAAATACAAATAATTACTATCAAAAGTTACTCTTTGTCGATTCCACAATGGATGAAAGTGTCGGTGCTAAACATCCAGTAGCTGAAGAACCATTAAATTTTACACATAAGGACACAATTAGTATATGTATATGTTGGAGACACTTCGCGCAAATAATATGTTAATTGTTGATGTAATGAGATACAGATAGAAAGTGACAGGTTTGAGCCAAGTAGAGAACATAGGCTGATTAATAAACGGGAAGTAAACATCTCCTCCAGACAGTCACGAAAGAGGTCGTCAGTGGTGAAGGGGAAGAGGGAAGCGGGTTATTAAAAAGCAAAACTACTAGTAAGCCAGAGTAACAAAACGGCGTGCGATATATACGATACATGCGACACTTGACGTCTGCATTGTTTGTCGCGTTTCTATTATTGATCGTTTAATCACGCGTTTAACTAGGAGAATCGTTCAACGTTAATGATATAAAAACAATTGCTAAAACTGTTCTTGTATCTTGAAAAGTTGTTTCGACAAAAAATTTATACACGTACGTGTCCATGTATCGAGATATAAAATCTCTACGACGCAAATAAGAGAAACGGCATGCGGGCAAAGGACGTGACTTATTGGCTACATGAATGGCGGGGAGAAATTAAAATGAGTCGATTCTGTGATGCAAATTCGTATAGATATAATGGTGATTCTCACTGTCGGTGCAGTGCCGCACTCCAGCTGTGAACAAAGTGTTAAATACACCTTTCGCCAAGGTGCATAAAGTGTCAAAGCACAGATACGTAGCTACAATTCACGTTCTTTGTGATGCGATTTTCCTGAGTAAAGCATAGTTCTTAACAGTACGGAGAAGTATTAACAAATAAATCCGTCATTGTCAGTGGGATTTCCATTTCCTATCAAATACTTTTCCAAATAGCAATAAATACTCTGTGCAATTATTTGATGTAAAAGCACATAAATTATCTTGTTATAAATTCATCAAAATTTAAAAGAAATCTTGTTTTTTTTTTCGATTTTTAAACTCTGTAAAAAGCCTGATTGAAAAATTCAATATAGAAATAAAATCTACATCCACGATTTTAAGATCTTCCAAATTCCTACGGTAAATTCTTCGCTTGTATAATTACACATACAAGTCGTACTTTATTAATGAAAGATCGTATAAATATTTGCGGAAATATTGAGCTCGTAATATTGAGTTATTATTTTTAAGACACTACTACGAATTGTCGAGCAACAAGAAAATTCCAACGTTAAATTGTCTACTTCAGTTTAGCATTAAAATATAATAGCAAGTACGATAAACAATCGGAATCGGATAAAAGCCGCGCTAAAATTTCAACTCACCTTTATAAGAAACGAAATTGTGATGAATATTGAAAAGATAAACATGCCACCGAGACCGTACAAGTGCAACGTACGCCTTCCTGTCCTATCCATGAGTGGGATAGACACTAGCGTCATACAAACCATGATGGCACCTATGCCAATGGTTGCAAACTTGGCACTCTCGTCCGTTAAACCAGAACTAGTGAACAGATTCGTGGAATAATAAAATACCTGGAACGCGCAATAATTTTCAATCAGCTCACACTAATTAACGAAATTGTGGTTAATGAAAACGAGAGGAGGAATAACGTATGAATAGTTGAACAAAGTAGTTACTTACGGCATTGATACCCGAAAGCTGCTGCGAAAGTTGCATAACCACACCAATAACGAGAGGTGCTCTTAAAGTTGGACTGCATATAAGCTCTGTCATCGATATCGTGGACTCAGCTTGTTGAGCTCGTTCCTCTGCTCTCATCTCCTCAATGTCTTCTTCTACTTGGTTACTGGCTCTCAACCTTCTCAAAGCTTTCCGAGCCTCTTCCTCCCACTGTTTAGTTATGAGCAAATATCTGAAATCATTTTTCTTCCCTTAATAGACTGCGGTACCGTTTGTGTATGTCAATTATAAGCGGATAACTGTAGAGTACGTTGAAAATCATGGATGCGTATTTCATTGTCTTCTTCGCGATCAGACTCTTTGAGGGAAATCTACTTGAAAGATAGCCGGAGAGAAACAAAATTTCTCTTAATTACAAGTCTATATTATTTTCGACGCATACCTTGGAGATTCCGGGCAAACTGGAAGCAGCAGTAGCTGTAGAATGGCAGGACAGATAGCTAGTCCTAAGAGTACGGGCCAACCCTCGTTTGTTCCAAGGATTTGCTCGATGCCCAGCACCTGGGAGACCAGGAGGCCCACCGTAACAGCGAGCTGGTTCACCGTGCCTAGGCCGCCTCTCAGGTTCAATGGCGCTATTTCCGATATGTACATGGGAACCAACGAGGTGTTCAAGCCACAATTGACACCAATGATGAACCGTCCAAAGAACAGCATCTCGTACGACTCAGCGAGTTTCGTGAAACCCATCAGGCACGCCCCCACGATGCCCAGCACGTTGTTTAGCAGTAAGCCTCCCTTTCTACGATTCAGGGCAGAAGGCCAATATTAATTTCTGTCTCTCTTTTCATCGTGCAACAATTATCATTCTCCCAGAGATTTCCAAATTACGTGAGAGACGCGGTGTTACAAAATATCACTAAAAAGATTCTGCATAATATATTGAAAAAAATATATATATATATTTATTCTGATAAATATATATTAATTATATATTTATCAGAATTTCGATTTAAAAGATTGATTAAAAAGATGAAAAAATTAAAAAAAGTATAATTTTATGAAAATAGCTATAGTATTATAATTTGGAAAGTGCTGGTCTCTCGTTAAAATTGTGTGAAGCTAATATAATATTGCTGAACCAGACACCGACCTGCCAAATCTGTTGGCAATTGTCCCTCCGCTGAAACCACCCACCATACCACCGATCGCGAATATGCTCACGGCCACAGAGTACAGTGTCTTAACAGAATCATCCGAAATGTCCTCCCCGTATCTATCCTTGTATACATCTTTCATAAAATTCTCTATATTCTGCAAATAGTTTAAACATAATGTGTTGTACAAGCATTCGCTTATCAAAATTATTTGAGACATATGTATATGCATAGAGCTATGATTTTATGCTGATGGACGTACCACTTCAGGCGCGTTAATCACTCCAGTGTTGTAGCCAAACTGCAACATTCCCAATACGGCTGCTAATATCGCGTACGACAGGAAAAGCGTCAGTCCCTGTAAATATTCGGATTTATCGTTTATCTTGTATATAAAATATAATTGCCAACGTACATATACGTCACAACATTTAGTACAGTTACTATGCGATGTAAACAATAAAAGGAAAGGAAGCGCTGTTAAATGGGGTCCATGAGTGCAAAAATGCAAATTAAAATAAAAATACGAGAAATAAAATTATTTCGAAATTTTTATTTTTATTAACAAAATCGTACACGTATTGTCGATAAAAATCCACATAAATCGCTAAAGAAATTAAAATCATAAATCAGTTGAAAAAATCATAACGCATACATACACAATGACGTAGCAACTTAAGTTCTTACAACATAATGAAAATAAATAAAAAAAGCAACATTGTCTAACGTCGGAAGTCACCTGCTCCAAGAGCCTAAGTTTCCGCCGATGGGAATGTTCTTCCAGTCGATTCACGTACTCTCGTAATTCCTCTATCTCTTCCTTGACCTGCTGTACCGTATCTAGTTCTTGCTGCGTGTCAAGAAAAAGAACACCTGAAGTACTTCCGTACATACCAAATACAATTTTTACATTATTGAAAGAGTGGTAAAACGGTCTTTCAATGACATAAAAAATTTATACTCTAAGGGATGAAACTTTCTATTAATCTATGTAACTTTGATCTTTTCTCTTTGGTGCACACGAGTTAATTCGCGGCAATTGATCTGCCTATCTTTTATACATTCCGAATTATCGCAATTTAATATATTAATATTATATTATCTTATAATCTTTATTGTGAGATAAATAAAGCAAACAGTCCTTTCGAATTTTTTACTGTCAAATAATAATTTCTATATCGTATTTTAGTTTGTTAATAAAAACTAAAACATTTTTTTATATTTAATATTAATATAATTAATATCTAATTAAAAATAAATGGTCTTAAATTCTATTTTGAATAAAGTATTAATTTGATTTTTTTAGAGCAAGCTTTCCGCTCTCTTTTCGCCTTGATATCGTTATTTCCAAAATTGAGATCGATTTAGATCGATATAAATCGCAAAAAAAAGACGCGGGTCAGATAAAGAGTACCTTAATCGTGACCATGTCTCGTTTCACCTCGCTGACCTCGCTCTGACAAGACTCTACGCTCTTCGTGAGTTCCTGCAGTTGCGTGCGGATCTCGCAGAGAGCGACGGTGGTCTCCAGCTGGCGGTCACCCCGCTGCAGCTCGTCCAGCTTGGCACTCAGGTTCATACTCATAACGCTGACCTGTTTCTGCAGACTGTCCCCACACACATAATCCCCGCGTGAATCTCGCTGATTCGTACGGGCGAGCGGATCGACAACATATTTGCCGAGCACACTGACACTAGACGTTCAAGGCTAGAGCTCTATTGCCTAGGTCCCTAAGATAAAGTCCAACTACCTCCGCGCTTAACTGCCGAGCCTCTCCGCCTGCGAGACCGTTTAGCGCGGCGCGTTTTATGTGCATATGGTAGCTACATCGCGTATATACTTGAAGTATGAGGATGCGGAATTATGCGACGTCGTGTAGAATGAAAGAGAAACGATTCGACAGGTGCAAAGTGCGGTACACCTTTCTCACCCTCGAGAGCTCGAAAGCGCGGCGAGCCGGCGTTAGCTCGGCAGCCATGGGGAATGTTGGGTAGATGTTGTAATATAATATAATATACGTGAATAGATATAGCTACATATATATATAATATATATATATGTACAATCGGCTCTCTCTCTATATAGTATATATTTATATAATAAATATGTCAAATTGCAGAAAAACGATAGCAGACAAAACACAAACGCCACTAAAAGCACGTCTAGGGTGTGTGTGGTGAGTGTGAAGGGTGATAGACACTACAGTGGTAATATGCATAGTATATATATATATATATATGAATACAAATATATTCTTCGCAGCTGTGCACATATTAGATGGAAGTTTGTGAATTCGCGTGTGTGTAGCTAGACATAAGTAGATATAAGTGCTTCAATATTTGCTGGAAAACGTCGGCATGATACTCTCCCGTCCGTGAAAAGTCTAGGATCTCGCAAAACCTAACCGTATCGCACTCTTATCGCTTCTCTCATGTATCTAATCATTTCTTTCTTACGGCCACGATGCGTGAATGTGCAAGTGAGTGAAAAATGGTGATGATATCTCGCGCTCTATATGTACAACATATCGTATCGTGAAGGATCATGAGACTTTCGAACGACTCGGTGAATTGGCAAACTCATCGATCGATGTGCACAGCCAAGCAGAAAGGGTGACTTAAGATGAGAATGTAATAGAATAGAGCGAGAGAAAGAGAGACCGAAAGTTTCTTTTTTTTTTTCTAAGAGATATGATGAATGATAGGTGACAGCAGAAATGAATGAGCACGTGATTCGGAGGCGCAGGTAGATGAGACGGAAAGTAAAAGATGTAGGAAGAAGACAGAGGGTTGACGGGCAGATAGACATAGAGAAACGGAAATATGTACACTTATCAAGCAAAGGATTGCACCACCTCTCTAGTCGAGTAGAACGGGGAAACGAAAAACGGGGTTCGAGAGAGGGGGGGGCGGGAGGTACCCATAGGATTTAAGCATTCAAGAATCCATTCGAGAAACGCATTCAGCAATGAGTGCAGCTAAATCATCTATGCATCCAAAGATCGAGAGATGAAGTAATATCGTGATACGATACTTGATTGTACTTTATTGCTTGAGAAGAAGCATAGCCAAAAGTGGTACAATTCTATTTTTGATATGTGTACATAAAGACAGAGACGAGGGAGAGAAAGAGCGGGGGGTAGAAAGAAAAGAGAGAGAGAGAAAGAGAAAGAGAGAGAGAGAGCAGTGATGATGTTGTCATGTACCTGGGAGGTAGGGAGACCATGGCTGTGTTCCGAAACTACAGTAGCCTCTATGCCTCCCCACTCACTCCTCTTGATTCAGTATTTCGTCTTATTCTCACAGAGATCTATTCTTTGCTTTGTTCACACGACATATGTACGTACGTTGGATTATCCACCAAATCCAATCAATTGACTCTCAACTGCTTGTTGTCAAGTGGTTGTCCACAACGGTAACGTACACGGCGGGAGGGGGTATAAGGCCCGACGACGCCCGCCCCTGCCTCCTCTCTTATCTCACTCTGTAAAACTTTACCTAGTTTGGAAACACAGTCGTGGTTCAGTCATAAAAATCATGTCATAATGATATATTCGCTCGCATTTAGTAACCGTGACGTCCAATTCACCTCTATCGTATATATATATTTTTTATTAGAGAAAAAAAAGGAAAAAAAAGGAGACGGAGCCGTCACGTGTGAAAGAGAGACTTTTCACACATTCACCATGCGACGCACCGCCAGCTTACTCACCCCTGCCTAGCCGCCCGCGTCCACAAGCGAGCTTGCACAATTCGAATGGCCCATCACTTTATGCGGAACGAACAGTCGGCAAAATAATTTACAAAAAAATCAGCATGACCTCATGATGAGTGTGATAAAGAGTAACGAGACACGCACACAAATAAGTCACAGCGACGGCACATCGAGCGACAAGATAACAAGGTGCGTCGTCTTACGAGGATCTACGCGCGGCGGCCCTGCGGGAGGGCCGAGAAGAAAATGCTCGTGCTCGTGATCAAATATATTTGCGTTAACACAAAAGTGAGTGACATTTGAAACGTACATAGATTGCCCCAGTGAAATCCCAACTACGTATCTGTCAACGGATAGGATTATTTTTTTCCTTCTCGATTTAGAACGTTCTTTCACAATTACGCAGGGTAATTTCGTTGCAGTCGTAAATTCTTTTTACCAACGGCACAACGGAATTTCATCGCGAGTCGCTTGGTTGAGAGCTAATTGCCTGTGTCCCGGTATGCAATGCCGTATATAAAACCGGATGCCATTACCGATTCCCCGGTCTTTACTCCTCGTTTCGAGCTCTAGCGGTGCTATTGCGGGCTTATTTGTGCACCTGACTCCGAGAGGGAGACATGATTTTCGAATGGAATGAGCAATCAGTGGTAAGCCTGCGAGCGCCGCAGCCAAAAAATTCAAGTAACAACGGTATAATATCGGTAGTGTCTGATCATCGAGACATTGTATATGAGACCGAGTGTGTGGTATGTACAAGAATAAGTTTAAGAGCGAGTGTGATTTATGTATAAATGATGAATGGCATGGCACAAAGCCTTGCATTGCATTCTCGGATACATAGAGAGTATCTATATAAAAAAATAATAAGCGGGGAAGACGTCCGTTTCTTTCTTCCTTTTCCTTCTTTTTTTCCCCCCTCCTCTTTTCCCTCCTATTTTCGCCGGCGTGTGTTTGCGTAAAGGTAAAGGCACCGCCACTTAGGCCGGAATTACCTGGATGCATTTGCAACACAGTTAGGTTCTCGAGAGAACGATGTTTATGGAATGGTACGGTCGTTTTCGTTAGTGGCAAAGCTTATATGATCGATAAAATAAGTGTTATCGATTCGGGCAAGGCGGGGAGGGGCGCACTTTAACACAGCGGACAAAAGAGAGCGAGAAGTGTCCCCTTGATTGGTATGCGAGTCTCGAGAGCTCATACACGCCACTCTACCGGAGGTACTAAGCTAAGTTACTCGTGAGAGATTCAAAGGGCCAAGTCTCTCGTGACTGTTAACATTAGCACGACGGAGCCCCCATTATGCGAACCAGCGGACAGGACAAGCGTGTTGAAATTACCGAATTCTGCGATAACAAGAAGGTACATTTGATACGGGGTAAACGAAATAATTATATTCACGTATATATAATTAATTTGCTTTGTTTAATTTAATTTGCTTTATTCCCCTGTTGTGCGGAAGTGCTCGTTTTCCTCAATTACACTAATGCATATTATACATTCGATTTTTATTCGTAATTTTATCGTATTACGTGAAACGCGAGCGAGGTTTAAAAATACGCGACTCTCTAAGTTCGATCAAAGGAAATAGAGCAGATCGAGAATAAATCACTCGGGAGCGGAACATTCGAATAATGGCGACTCTATCATGCCGTGTGAGATTTAGGCGATAGGTATAGAGACTAAAAAAGAAAAATTCTCTACGCTTCACTCGTCTTGGAAAGAGTAAAGTATGATTTCTATACAAGGCCCTAAAAAGAGGTCACTACTAATGTGAAAGTCAATACAGAATTCTAAAAGGCTAGGCTATGTTAGAATAATATTTTAAATAGAAATTCATGAACACATTCGCTCGCAACATTCGCGGCGTTAATCCTCCACGACCGCCGCGCCGCGCCGTTGTAGAAGAAAAGGGATTATGTGCAACACCGAAAATTCAATTCCCTTAATTTCACATATTATGTCTGAAATCGTAGACACCCGTGTCCGGTCGTAGAAGCTTAACATTTCAACTGTGCACGAACAATGCGAATACTGGTGAGCCTTTAACCATTTGAATCTGATTTAAATAGTCATAAGTGGGATGTTTTTTTTTTGCAAAAAAAATCGCGAATATCTTATTAACGGTAAAAATAGTTTGCAACGTTATGGTCGCTGACAGGAGTTCACGAAGTTCGCAATGGCACAGATTCTTCGCAAACTTCTATCGGCGCTGCCCAACGTCCAACAATCCAGATAATTCTTAGAGACATCGGTGGCGACGCCAATTGTCCTTGGATAACGTGTTTTGACATTGGGTTGTTATAAAAGTCTTGTTGGTTTCTTGATGATTACACGAGCCCGGAATAATTACATAAATCGGCAATTATAAGCCATCCCTGGCGAAACTAGTATGTTTATTGAAAGTTGTAAGAAGTTTGCTTGAATGTTGAGTAGACGTTGTACTTCAGCTTAAAACATTTATGGAATTGTTTACGAAGTGGAAGTTTAAACATGGAATTGTTTATGTGATGCTCACAACTACAGGCGTCCGGGAAGTGTTGTGTGATGTTTTCAGAATGTTGCAAATGTTCAGGGGATGTTTTAAGCAGCAGTTCACAGTTCCGTTGATTACACTTTATTATTGTTGAGATATTTGCAAAGTCTTCCAACTGTTTGGCGACAGTTTAAGGACAACTCAGTAAACGTTTACGAAATGTTTTTGAAGTATCCTAGTAAATGGTAATAACGACATCATAAATGACAAGAAATTTTGGTCACAAAGACCAATTAGACGTCTTAAGTCTTGGGAAACTCTCATGAAACTCAAACATGACGTCAATATGGCATATTCACGGGATGTCATTTTCTGTCATTTTCGTCTTATTGACGGTAAAAATAGGATCAATGTATGACGTATTGAGGAAATTTTGACAAGGGTTTAACAATCAATATATAATATCAGTTTTAGACATCTTGATAGCTATAGCTATTGTATGAATAGTCATCGTGAAAAATATTAGGAGTATATTTTTACTCCTAACATGTTTTTACGATATTTCGATAGATATATCAAATTAATCTTTGTCAAAGACCCTTGACAGAGTTCGCTCTGATATTCGAGAGAAGGTAAAGAATCTGAGCGATATTATTTATATCACTCCACTGCGTAATATCTTTCTTACGAGAAAGTGCTTTGGCTGCATGGCACTTTAGCAGGAACCCGCTTCGAACTACTCGGCCTGAATATTGTCGCAAATGGTTCGTCATGTTATAGAGACATTAATTGTTTGAGAGAATATTGTGAGATTGATCTAATGCATGCTGAAATCAACGTGTTTTCAAAGTGTTTCCTATGAAATGTTCAAGTGTAGTTTAATATTATATAAGTGTAGTTTAATATTATAGAATAAATACAATCTTTTATTAACCATTTTCGCCAGGGATTTCACGGATAATTATCCTTTAGCGTAACATAAAATCTGAAATCCTTCTTTTTACAATGAAAAGAAAGCAGTATAACATAACTGGATTGTGCATTATAAATTTATAGATTCTCTAAAAACAAGAGAGTAGAGAATGTAATCATAATAATCGTTCCGTCCAACAGTTTCTATCTTATCAGGGAGATCAACAAAACTTCGAACAACGATTCTTCTTCCTCCTGGCGTAGTGTAGTACGGAAGTTGTTTCGCTAACGTGATAACCGATGATTCAGAGTTGGTGTACACCGACAACTGAGGGATCGAGGACTGAGAGAGGGGTTGAAAAGACTGGTCGTCTACCGCGGGCCGGAGGGAGGGCCGTACGTAGAACGTACCTTACGAGCAACTCCCGTAGAGTGGCTTCATCGTCTTCCTGTACCTCTTCCTGCGTCTCATTACTGTACGAGCCGCGGCTGGGGTGATGATGGCGGTGCTGCCTGCCGGTCGTCCTGCCGCCGGGGGGATACTGGCCGTGCAGTCCGTGATGATGGTGATGGTAGTGGGCCGCCGAGGCGTTGGTGCTGGCCGAGTGCAAGTACCGGGCGACGGTGTTGCTAGCGCTCGCTCGCCCCCTGGTCAGCTTGTGGCCGGCGGCCGCGGGAGGCGGCAGTACGGCGCCTGTACCGGACTCCACGTGGCTCCTGCGCGCGGCATAGCGCTCCTCCTCCACCCTGACGACGATGTCCCGCTGGCGCACCCGGTCGGTCGGCCGTCTGTCGACCGAGCCGCTGCGCGACCTCGCGCCGCCGTCGGTCCTGCTACGGGGGATGGTACCACTCCTCGCGACGACCACCTCCTCCCGGCCGGTCTCACCCCAGAAGTCGCTGCTATCTCCAACCTGGACCCCGAAGTCGAGGCTCCTCCTGCTGCCGCCGACGTTCTCCTCCTCCTGCTGCTCCTCCGCCACCCCCTGCTGCCCAACGGCGGCACCAGCCGGCCGGTCCGTATCCTGGGACCGGCCCGGGATCTCCTCGTAGAGACACTCCGAATCCTGATCCGTCGCGCTCTGCCACAACTGGTTTATTGGCTTGAAGCCGCGTTCGGCCATCGTTCAAGCTGCGCCCAAAGACAGAGAAGACGGAAGCCGTGACAGACTGGCTCTCGATCTCTCGACCTCCTCTCTCATTGCCGTTTCGTTTCGCTCGCGCGATCCAATGCGATAATTAACGACTCTATTTAGTGCCGCCGGCGACTCTCTTTTGTGCGGTGTGATTCGCAGCGCTCGCTCGTCTGCGATCATTCAAAAATCGTAATACAGACTTTTGCGAGCAGGAGCCAGCAAAATGCGCGCGAGAGCGAAAAATGATGTACCACCGCGTATCGCGACGGCATTGATCTGCGCGAGCGCTGTAAAGAGCAACGTGATACAGAATATTTTCGGTAGCGATAGCGATACGCTCGCTAATTGGCGAAACTCCGGTCGGCGTTGCTCCTCACCTTAAAATTAAATCTCGCGGAGAGCATCTGTAACGCATTCGGTGGGCACTCGCGTATAAATTAATGAGAGGCATTTCAGGAGATATGTGCGCGCCCGACGAACGCTCGTCTGCCGTCGCAGACGACGCGGAGAAATAATTCACGGGGAGTTTACGCGCTGCAATGCGCATACAAAATATGCAGCAGCACGTGCTGCTGCTGCTGCTGCTGTTGCCTACGGGCAACTTTCGCTCGCGTCGCTAATAATATGAGAGACGTCGGGCGAAGTAAAGGATAACTGAAATAATAGCGTTTGCCTTCCAAAGTACGATCCCGGCGGAGCGGAAGTTGTCCCCCGCCCGTGGGGATGTAGACGGAAACAAACTAAACTCATCACATTCGGACGGCCGCTAAGTGACTTGCAGCGATGAGGACGGGGGACTGCAGTCGCGAACGGCGTTCGCCTGCAGGCGATTTACGGAAGGTAGGGCGAAGGACCGCCGTCCTAAGAATGCGGCAATTAACTTGCGATATAAACGCTCCTATTTTCTAGACGCATTCGATTGCACGCTGCCGCAAATATCGAATGGCACTTCCTCGAGTGTTTCGAGAGGAAGAAGGCGATATTTTTACGAGTAACGATACAAGCACCCAGATAGGAACGCATGCAGAACAATTTTAGCATAATTTTAATTTTTAAATGTAATGTATAATATGTGGTGTGATAAGTCTAAATCTAACTTTTAAAATCATTAATTCGAAATTTAATCATTGTAACATGTACCAATTTTTAAAAAATTGATGTCTAAAATCAATTCTTATATAATTGTATAATTAGAGCGAATCATCTTGGCACACGTATTACTGAATACATTTCAGAAATTAATTTCGTAATCATTGTAAAAATCGTTACGACATAAAATTGTACAATTATTATTCGAGTATAGTAGAGAGAAATTTTTAAAATTTTTTATTTTTTTAAGTAACTTTGCTTCATAATTTTCTCAATATTTATAACTTTTAATTATAAGCATAAAGTGATTCGCAGAATCACCTTATGACACGTATTGCGAAGTGCTGTGAATGAAAAGAAACAATAATTGTGCATTTATCACAAAAGTTCCTTATCTGGACAGTCATTGCGAGTAAAAAGATTCTCGATCCCGAGATATTTTCCGTAATCACGAGACCCGGGGATTCGGAGATGTACGAGCTTTTGCGAACGGTGATAAGGAAATGGAGGGAAATGAATGATCGTGTAGCGTATGCAAGGATCGCCGCGGTGATGGAAGTCCATAATTTGTAAGGTCCACTTTGCAGGGGACGCTCGGAGGCAGATAGGGCTTCATAGTTAAAGGGGACAAATTACGGACTTAGCGACTCCGCTCGCGCCCTACAACTTTCACTCGTAATGATTCAACGTCAGCCTTTTTAATGACGATATGAAAATAGCCCCGGTGTAATATACTGAGCGGACAGTATATTACAAGCCGTACGCGAGAGGCTTCCCGGAGAGATTTCCGTGCGGAACCGTTTTACTCGTAATGACCGATGTATTGTACTCGCAGTATACGCGCGGGGGGGCTTTCTCTCTCCGAAACAGGCCATCTATCATAAGATGAAGAGAGAAGGAGAGAAATACAGACTCACCTTAAAGAATTCGCAAGCCATTGTGCCCGGCGATGATATATCACGACACGACTCGTTTCGTCTCGCACCTGCTCCTCGCCTCGCCCTCGACGAAGAAAGAACTCCGTGATCCGATCTATCAGCTATCGAGAGATCGCCTCGCGACGACGCAACGGCGGAGGCGAAACAACGCGGGGAGGGGAAAGAAGGGGAGATACACGGACGCGGATGCTGTGAGAACGGCGGGTGCTGTGGAAAACCCGTTTTCCACCACGAGTACGGAGCACCAACGTATCACGTCTTCGGAGGGCTCCCCGTTCCTCCGATCGATTGGATTTGTATCGGGCTCAGTGCAAGGCGGCGAGTGCTACGAACCTGTAACAAAACGAGCGAACCATTAGCTTTGCCGGGCCAAGATTGTCCCCCGGTCTAGCTCGTCGATTATGTATCGCCGATGAGGACGCGATAATGAAATCCGATATACGATTAGCTCGAATTCTAACACTAGCATTATTATCGATAGCTGTTGACGTCTCAATTCCTTTGTGACGCGACTATCATTTTTATCATTTTTACGCGAGAGAATGATATTAAAAAAACTAATAGAATTTAATTCGAGTTTAAATTATTAAATTGTAACTAAACTAAATTAAAAATTGTAAACTAAAAAAAATTGTTGCGTCCTGTTTATTCTTGGTAACGCGATAGATATCGGAAAGGATAGCGCCATGTTTTGTGTTACATTCCTACAAGGACATTAGAATGAGATAAAAATCGTTATCTGAAGCTATGGACAATTTCCAGCTGAAACGTCAGCTGCGGTTAACTAAGGCTTAACGCGTTCTATAGCTCATTCTAAAGACATTCTTTAGAAATGACATAAAATCAATTAATCGGTGAAATTCAAGTAACGTTTATGGAAACATCAGCTTCAGGCTCGCAACACTGTCCTCATGTAAGAATTTTATTCAGAAATACTTTTGAGAGAGAGTTTGATGAAAAATTATATATATTGATAGAATAAAAGAGGAAGGCTTGTTTGCTCTCTATTGCACTGAGAAAAATTATAGTTATTCTTGGCTTCAATAATAATATTTCTAACGATAATTATGGTTAACGTAATGATTCACATAGTTAAGTTAATCATTTATTGTTAGAAATATTATAAAATTACGATTTTGAAGCCAAAAGTAACTATATTTTTCTCTCTGTGTGAATGCTACACAAAATTATTATTTCCTAATTTTAGAGAATCACTATTCTTGACGACGCACGATCTTGTGAACTGACAGGTAGCAAACGGGAAAGAAAAATGCGGACAAAGAACCTTTTTCAGAAATCTATGAACTCTGGTAGAAAAAACATTGGATCATGGAAAGTCGCATCTACTGCTACATTCCTGGCTGTTTTCCATGAAACCTGACTAAACCACAATCTCTCAACTGCATGTAGACGGGATTGTATTTAAATTTACATATTCCATTGATCGGATAATTATTCCGCGCATTTCCTTGTGTCTCTTCTTCGACTTCTACGACGGTATAGTCAACTGTAATATTTCTATAAACTCCGACAAATCTCCAGATTCTTCTAAGCGTCGATAGATTCTACAGAATCATTTGTGTCAATACATTTTATCTTGCGTATCGCAAATTTCAAATCCCGAAAAGACTACAGATCGCTATATGAAATAAAATTTGCAATACAATTTTTAGACTCTTGAAAATTGTTACAACTAATCATACAACTAATTACGCCAGTCAAACATACATGACTTTTACAATATGCATTCTTATCAGTCTCCCATTTACCATCGGTGTCAAGTCAAGGCTTCGGAATGTGACGACGTTCGACTCGGTTGGATCGCATCTCTCGTCCTCGGCATAAATATTGCACCGGAGCGTCGCTTTAAGCTTTAACACAGTCATGAATAACCGAATCGGTCGAACGGAAACAACGAAATTTCTTAAGAATATACAATTGCGCGGTGCGCGACGACACACATCCTCTCTGTAAGTGTATTTTTTTTTAATTCCGTTTCCAGCGGTGTTCGGCACGCGTGAATAAATAATGACAATACGCGCGTTGATTGCTAGAAAAGGCATCCGTTGTGTGACAATTTTCCCACGATAAAAACTCGCGTACGATTCACTCGCTGATCAAAGTTTATTTAACCGTATAAAGCTTTCGGGCGTAATCAAGCGATTTCACGGAGAACAAGGGAAAACGATAAACACGATTCAATTAGTGGCATGAAATAATACAAATAGTTTCATGTTTTTTCTCTGTCTCTCTGATTGCTTATATAATTACTTGTTTATTTCCGATGTTGAAACACAATTAGCTGTGTGATATAATCAACCTGATAAGAGACTAAAATTGTAAAACTCGTCGGCATCATAAAATGATGTGAATGCCTTACGACGTGTCTTTATCATCTTATCACATTTTGTTGCATTGAGGACACAAGTGCATATGGAATTAAGTTAAAGATTTGAAATACTGATGTTATTAATACTTGATATTAAATTTACTGATACTAAAATACTATTAATACTAAAATTTATACAGAAAAAGAATTCTGGTTAAAAGAACGAATCTTGTAGGATTCATCAAATCTTCTGGTTATTATAATAGAAATTCTGGTTATTATAAGTTCTAAAGTTTTGAGTTTTATTATAATAACCAGAATATTTGATCAATCCTACAAGATTTTCTGATTCGTCCGTTTTTAACCAGATTTTTTTTTCAGTGTATTAAAACTAAAAAACCGAGAAACTATAAATACATTCTACTCGCACATGTAAAACGATATTTTTCAAACGCCACAAATAACGAATTCTTTTTCTGATAAAGTATAATAACGCACAGAGCACACGTTCGTTTTATCAGCATTGCTGCCTAATTCACACTAATACAAGTAATGTTATACACTTATGTGTATATATTATGTGTATATATATATATGTATATATATATATATATATATATATATATATATATATATATATTATATCGAGCCATATTGAAAGTATAGTGAAAGTTCCACGCGATGAAAAATGTGTTTCGAGGAAACTGTCCCTGTCCGGTTTATTCGATGAAAATTCCAACAGCATCCGTGACCAGAGAACCAATTTACAAACACTAACGCGTGGCACGCAGTTGACTTCTGTTGTGATGGAGTATATTTTTACCTGTCTTAACAAAGTCGTCACTTATTTGCATCCTCGTCGGAGCACAGAAAATGTCCGCGGCACCGATAATCGCGCTTACAGAATATGCTACACTTGGCGTCGTGCATGTGGGAATCGAGCTGCAAGTGCATCGACAGAAGAGAAGCTCGTCACGTGAAAAGCTCGTCGACCCGACGCAACTCCGAACCGTACTGAACTGAAATTCATTCGAATTTCTCTTCTTCTCTCTCTCTCCCAGTTCCTCAGCTCGGTTTCTCCTACCATCGGGTCACGTGCAGTCACTTTGCTTTTATCTTCGTTCGACTAGTAGTCGCGCACAGCCTGTCCTCCTTTCAAGTCTCACCATCTCCCACCATCGCTTTGCCGTCAAGGTTTGCACGCTAAACGTGACGGATCTCTCTCTTTCGCGGTTTTCCGCGGTATTTCGTAGTCGTACTCCAAGATCAAACGTAATATAGAAACATGATGCGAATAATTATACTGGATATTTACAAAAGAAATTTTCTTTGAAGTGTTTATTAATTCTTTACTATACTAAGTTAATTCGATGTGATAACTTTTTAACTAATTAATGATTATTTTTAAATATATTTTTAAAAATCTTTGACAGAAATTCTCCAAGTCGAGAAATTGATTATTTTGTCAGTTAATATGGATAACATAAAAATATAATATTTGAACTGATTTTTTCTATTTGATGAAAATTCCAACAGAATTTTCATATTCGTCAGAAACCTACTTTACAAACACCAACGCAAGGCACAGGGCACAGTAGGCTTCTATCATGATAGTCTACAAACGTTTTTAGTTCACTATCACAGTATTAGACTTGTAGTAGACTATCGCTGCCTATCGCAGCGGACTCGTTTAACGTAAACGTTGAAAAACTAAAATAAATTCTTTAAAAATTTTTTTTCTTGAAAGCACAAACTTCTGTTTGACGAGTGAAATCAATTTCCTTTTGAAATATTTCTGACATATTGCAAATGATGACAAATTAGTATTTAATGTGCTTTCCGAATTCATTTAATTAAATATTTTTAGTTAAGCATTTTTTACGAATTAGTTTTCAATGTAATTCCTGAACGCATTTAATAGATACGTATGTCGATAAGATTTTCTATTCTAGGTTTTCTCGTCTTGTCTGAATATACTGTGGGAATTTCGCTGCGTGTTTTATAAACGGCCGTATAACGTACATCATTATGTACGCGCCGTAATGTTGATTTTTCATGTGCCCTATCTCTAGTCATCAGTTCTATAGACGGTATTACTGCATAAATTAGTTTCGTTTCTACGGATTTTGTGTTGAAATTTAGATGTATCTTGGTGCAAGACATTGGCTACGTTAAATTATGTTTTTACGTTAAAATTAAGGAAAGAATTTTGACTTCATTATATTAAAAAGATAGATAAAAATTAGCATTTATAGAATTATATAGCATATATAGTATTATATAGCACGTATTATAAAAATAAGAATATTTCCTTATCCCTTAAAAATAATAAATCACTGAAGCAATTTTTAAAACCATTATCTTGGGAAAAAATATTCCGACAAATTTTGGAGCAAATTTTTTTTTAGAAAGATCGCGCACGTGCGTTATTAATCTCGCAACTGTTTAACTTTATGGTTAAATATCTTGGTAAATAAATTCAGAATTAAATTGCATTAAAGTCTGCTTTGAAATTAGGTTACAAATAAGAACTTTTAATTTATTTAAACATCGTAAACTTTATTCAGGAAAGCACATCTTTAATCAGCTATATTTTTTATCTAAAGAATTATCTATTTTAAATTGATTAACATCTTGTATTGGTCTTTGAACACTTTATGTGGAAGAAAAACCTTCCGACGACGGTTTAAAATAAAATCTTTTGCTCCGATGATTGCTCCGACAACTCAGATCGGCATTTATTCTGCAATGACCTTAACGAGTCTCATTCCGAGCATGTCTCGTAAATGTCACGAGTCTTAATTCATCCGCATTGGACGCAACATGTCTTATAAAAAAAAAAGTGTTGCGTCGTTTCTCTCTCATAATCGCAAGCTTGATCGACGAAATTTAATAACCGCTCGTTACCGCGAAAACAGGAAATATCTGTGATCATCTCGAAGAGGAATGCGATGTTTTTGGGGACAAAGTTTACACTTGTACGCGAATGGATACTGAGAGGAAAATATTGTTACTTTTGGCCCAACCATAATTTTATAATATTTCTAACAATAAATACGATTAATTTAACTATATGCATTATTATGTTAATATACTATAAATCAGTTGCTGAATGCCTTTAATTGTGATTTCTTGTTGTGCCAAAAAAATGCTTCATTATGTTTAACTATAATTATCTATAACTACAATTATAATTAATTATAATTAACAATTATAATTAACAATTATAATTAACAATTATAATTAAGTAGAAATATAAAATTGTGGTTAAGTCCAAAAGTAACTATATTTTTCTCCGTAACAGGGCAAGAAGGCGCCCCACACTGAAAGAAAAGTATAGTTTCTTTTGGTCTGAACCATAATTTTATAACATTTCTAACACGAAATATGATTAACTTAATTACATGCATCATTATGTTAATCATAATTATCGTTGGAAATATTATAAAATTGTGGTCGAGGTCAAATGTAACTATATTTTTCTCTCATTGTCAGTGCAGAGTGTAACGTCGGCGTGTCGCTGCGGAGATTTTCGCGATGCATCTTCGACGATGCGACATCGGCCGACAAGTTTTAGCCGCGGATTCGCCAAGTTCACTTGGACGTCGTCCGCTTTTGACGAACGTATGCGACCTAGTTGCCCCTCGGTTTATCCCCTCGATCATCCCCAAAGCCCGGAACTTTTCGTTCCCGCGTGCACGACAATGCAAATTTCGTTTCTTCGTCCTATTTATGCGCTTTCTTTTCTCGTTACTCAGTCCTTAATCTACATCTCGCCGCGAGAAGAACGTCGGCTGCACCGATTTATAATACGTCGTGCGTTACCGGTTTATAATAAAGACTCGGCAACTGCTGTTCGCTCGTATGGAGCAACTGTTACGAGCGTTAATTCGTAAATACGTCCAGCTGTAAATCAAACAAAAGTATAACGCGACCCTATTTTTTTAATTACAGTTTTAATAATAAAATTTTCTCTCTCTCTCTCTCTCTCTCTCTTTCGCTTTCGTAACTAATTTGCACGAAATATTAATTCGAAAAAGAATAGAATTTTGAAAGAAACGTAGATGATTTTATCTTTTGTTATAAATACATAATTTTTATTTTGCACGCGCGACGCGAAGAGGAAGTGATTCTCGTTTAGGCGAACAAGTCAAGCAATTTTTGCGGAATAGCTCTTCCGCCGCTGCCGTTTCTGTCGCAGCCGCCTAATGCACAAACCACACGCGAGAAGTATTAATCAAACCCGCTGCAATAATTTCGTCGGGAAATATAACGCGCTACGAGTTGCATCACGTACGCGAAAAGCCCCCACTTTCGATCGATCCCCGAATCAGAAACAGGTCTTCACTCGATACACTCGTAAGATTCGTCCCACTCCGCTCGGTGCATTAGTTGAACTCCACGTACGTTAATACGTACGTAATGCATTAATACGCTCATGAAGATGCATGTGCGTCTATAGACGCGCCGTGTAATCTCGCATCGACGAACGAAAGCCCGGATTGTTACGGTATTCCAGTGACCCATCTCGAGCGAAAGCCCGAAGGCCGCTGACATGACTAACGAGATTAATGTCTCGCGCGTCATTAGCTTATTCGGTATGCCCCTTAGATATTATCATTTCGTTTCGCCTCATTACGGGGGATACGCCCGGAAAAGCATGTCGCAGATGTACGAGATTCCTTTGCATCGGTCGAAAGCTTCCTTTTTTCCCGAACCTGGAGCAACGATGGCACGTACCGCAAATAAAATAAAGAATGAGAAGTCTTTGCGGGGCTCTAGAATAATAATTTTCAGAAACCCCCGGCGGGAGGATAACCGAGCAAGGAGTTGTTATACATTTTTTAGAGCGTATGAGCGGCTGTATATCTTTGGCGATATTTGCGGAGTGAATACGCCCCTTCTCGAATATTTTCACGAGTACCCTTAAAAATTGACGAGCTTTTCTAAAATAAATTATTCCACGAGGCTTTTCTTCAATAGATAATGGCCTTGGAAGTCAACCATTAATTTTCGTACGATTGTGCTCCAAGATCAACGGGAAGCGTTATGCCACGCGAAACTTATTCATTCGTCGTTCACTGTAAACTCCTGTACTAATAGGATGCCACTGCTTCTATTCAATATTCGGTTAATTTGACTAAAACAATGAGATAAAATTAACGACATATTGAGTAAGTCTTGCTCAATATGTTGTTAATTTATCTAATTTAACTTTCATGTTGGTCAAAATTTTGCCTTCCTTTTAGTCAAAATTAATGAAATATTGAGTAGGAGCAGTGGCGAATGGAATAGTTACGAAAAAAAAAAAAAAAAATCTGGTTGAAAACGGACGAATCAGAAAATCTTGTAAGATTGATCAACTATTCTGGTTATTATGATAGAGATTCTGATTATTATAAGTTATGAAGAATTGAGTTCTTTTATTTACAAGATTTTCTGATTCGTCCGTTTTCAACCAGAAATTTTTTTTCGGTGTAAAAATGACTCAAATTGAGCATACTTTGACACTACGAGTTTAAGAGTGTTCAAGTTGGAATAGGTTTTTTTTTCTTATTTTAACAGATTTCCGGATTCGCGACACTACGCGACATCGAAAACGTCGAAATTCAGAACGCCGAAGGCGATGACCTGCCTCGACATTTTCGCTAAGGAAAAATTAACTCCGAGCAAGGAGCTGTGTGTGCGCTATATATCGATTGTCTGCCAATTCTAGGACGGTTCTATAGATCCGCCCATGAAATAAGAACGCTCTGATACGATCATTAGCCGCCGGGAACTAGCGGGTTGCCGAGCCGCGGGGTTAAAAATGAATCCTCGCACCTGGGGCACCTACGGGGCCGAGCGCGCCGCGAAATTCCGAGATTTCTTCGTACACCCCCGAATCTCATTAAGCAAGATCGGAGGGAGTCACGCGAGCGTGGCGAACGCGATTCGGGGCCTTCGGGCGCGATTTCGAGCGCGGTGTGGAACCCCTCGGCGTCGCGCCGCGCCGGGTGGAGTTCCTCGGCACTGCAACGTCGGCGGTAGGACGCACCGTGTCCGGGTGACGTTTCGTCCGCAGGAAGCGCCTGCCCGTACGCACGCACGAAGAGACCTTCAATCGTTTTCCTATACGCGACGCGCGTGACAGCGAATGACAGGGATGAGTCCTTCGACAAATTTAGAATCGCATTTCTCTCGACAATGTTATCATCACGGTTGAATCCTAATTGAAATTCTGTTGGAATAACATTTATTTCAAATTGAACATATGGCTACTAAATTAAACGTTTTATAAGCTACGCCTACGTTCTGAAATACTCTGTATCCTGAGAGAAAAATGTAGTTACTTTTGGCCTCGACCATAATTTTATAATATTTCTAACAATAAATATGATTAGCATGATTATATGCATCATTTTCTATAATTATCGTTGGAGATATTAAAAAATTGTGGTCGAGGCCAAAAGTAACTACATTTTTCTCTCAGTATACAGGCAAGTAGATTTTACATAACAAACGTGATCTATTTTCCGATCTATTCTCACCCGCCAACTTCTGATCGCGCGAGGAGAACGTAAAAGTCTGGACGATTGCGGGAAACGGAAGGTCGCTGCTACGAATTCGCGTCGCGGGATCGAAATCGGAGGACACCTCCGACAAATTCCGGAGGGGAAAAAAAAAAACAGAAAAGGGAAGGAAAGTGCAAGACGTGCGCTGACGTGCGCTGACGTGTGCGGGAGAGGTGGCGAGGGTGCGTTCGTGTTCGCCGTTCGTTCGTCCGTCCATCCGTCCGTCCGTCCGTCCGCGAGTCGAACGCAACCCTCGATGGCTCGAGTCGCCTCGAACGCGCTGGAACGAGGGTAGGGTCGCAGCAGCCCCTCGCGCATTTCCCTTCGACGGCTGGCGACTCGTCGCTCACGTTAACCCGCACGGGAGCACGAAGGCACAAATCTCGTCGTTTCTCCTAGGCCGATCTTGCGAGCGCCGCACGACGTTGCGGACGTCTTGTATTATCGATTGACGAAAGTTATGTGGAGGGACTCGCCGCCGGGGCACGACGATCGTGACGCGAGCGAGCGGGCTAGGGCGAAAAGAGGGAAAAAAAAAGAAGAGAGAAAAGGGAGGAAGAAAGATCGGAGAAGTGAGCGAGCGAAGAAATTCCACCCTCGCACTCTCGCTGCCCTTCTCTCTCTCTCTCTCTCTCTCTCTCTCTCTTCGTCTCGCCCCTCTTCCTTTCTGTTTCTCCTCGCCATTCTCTACACCGCTCGACGTTCGCTTTCTCCAATTTTCTCGCATCCCCGTCGTTTGCTCCGTCTTTGTCGTCGAGAATGAACGAGCGAACAGCGATTACATTGTCTCGTTATTCAATGTAGAACTCGCGGAGTGCATTTATAATGTTAAAGGACGAGGGGAAGGCGAGACGAGGTCGGGAAATGATCGCACTCACCCTCACGGGGTTAAACCGTCGCGATGGAAGCCTCGTTGGCAGCGCGGACGACGAACATGTTCGCGTCGGGAACGGCAGTAGTGGCAGTGCAGGCGGGACCAGCGATGACACCCAAAACGAAGACGGCGGCGACGGCGATCACGACGACGTCGGCGGTGGCGATGAGGACGACGTCGGCGACGTTGGACCCGGAGAACACGACGGCGGCGGTGACGGTGAAAACGGCGAGAGCGAGCGTGTCGTTGGCTTTAGCGCGAACTGGCGACGGCGACGACGGCGACGACGACGACAACGATGACGAGGACGATGACGATGACGACGAGTAGTAGTCACTTCCCACCCTCGTATAATCCGGGGAGAGCACCATCTCCTTCTCGTCCGTGCGATCGCGTGCACACCCGACGACGACGACGACGACGACGACGATGCCGACGCCTGCACTACTGATACTGCTGCTGCTGCTGCTGCTGCTGCTGGCCTGTGCGACGATGACCACCACGCTACGACACCACCGTGGTCGCGCTACCACCCCGAGTAACATCGTCGCAGTGTCATCGTCGTCGCGCCCCTTGGCGTGCGCCCCGTTTCGCGTGTTGCTGCTGACACTGCTGCTGGCGCTCGATCGCCGCCGTGTATGCGTGGGCGACCGGGGGGCGGGGGTGGGCGCGAAAGGAAAAAAAAAGGGAAAAAAGTCGAACGAACGCACACAGGACGCACGCACTCTTTCGTCGCTCTCTCCCTCTCTCCCTCTTTCTCACCCTCGCGCCCTCGCTCACTTTCTCTCCCTTTCTCTCTTTCTCTCTCTCTCTCTCTCTCTCTCTCCCTCTCTCTCTCCCTCTCTCCGTCTCGCGGCGATTACACGCACGGGGACTCGCAGAAGACGGTGCTCGTCCCCCGATCGACTGCACGACACCGATGCCCGCTGATGCCAGGAGACGCCCCAACGCGGGGCACCCTGTTCGACGTATGGCGAGCGACGGCTCACCCCGCGATCCGCGTCTGTGCTCGGCCCGACTCGCGCAGTGCCGTAACGCGAGCGGGTGGCCGCCCGCCCCGCTCCGGGGGTGGTCGGGCGCGCAGCCCCCTCTCGCGCGCGCGACCTTATCTCTTAACCCTTCCTCGAGCGTGCCGCACCCGCGCGATATCACCGTCCCATTCGGCAATCCTGAAAGAACATTCCTCCGACGTCGTTCTAAATCCCGCCGCGGACCTTCGACGCTCGCGATCCCATTCGCCTTTCCCGTCTTTGTCAGCCCACCGTCTCCTCCGCCTCCGTCGCGAAAGTCCAAACAGCGGACTCGCGACTGAAGATTATTGATTTCGCGCTGAACCGGCTAAAGGCGAGCGTTCTAGCAAATCGCGGAACGTCGCGCGCGTAGGCTCGACGATCATTTCTCCTCGCGGAAACATTTTCCCACCCCAAGGTGCCCCGCGCGCGAGGAAAGGCTTTAGTCGCGGGCACCGCGAGCCCTTCGGGGCGACCTGAAGCCGTCGGGCACTCAGCGGCAAGGCGGGGGGCTAAGGAAGCCCTTGAAATCAATAGCCAGCCGCTACTGCCGCCGCCACCCTGATCAGGCTGCTCTGCGCTGCATCCGTCGCTCTGCCGCCGCCGCCGCCACCACCACCACCACCACCACCATCGCCGCCGCCGCCGTCACCACCGCCGCCCTCTCTTCCCGTATCCCGATTTATCCGCACGGCGTGACCGAGGAAGTCGCGTCGTGTGCCCGACTTTAGTTCGCAGCCGAACGTCTCTCGGTGCCGAGAGCGTCATCGGTCACCGAGTGACCCGATCCCCAATGGGGGTGAAAACGCGTCGCGGAGGCTCGATGACCGCCGCTGATTCTCCACGCCGTTGACATTAGGGAGTCGGTCTTCGGGGCGTCAAGGGGAGCACGGTGCGCCCTTCGATTCGTACGGTGAACGACTTAGCCCGCGAGAATTCTTTGCGTTTGCAGGATTCCGTCACTGAAAAAAAAAATTCTGGTTAAAAACGGATGAATCAGAAGAATCTAGTAGGATTGATCAAATATTCTGGTTACCATAAAGTTTTAAAGTATTGAGTTCTATTAGAACGAGGTAGAACAAAAATTATAACATCAGACTGACATCAAAATGCCGCTAAAACAGTGATAAAAATGATAATAATGACATTTTGGTGTCATTTTGACATCTTTGTGATTACTACCTGGGTTTGATCAATTCTACAAGATTTTCTGACTCCTCCGTCTTTAACCAGAATTCTTTTTCAGTATTAGATACCCCTCGCGGAAACTCGGCGATTACTGAAAGTCTCATCTGCTGTCCCTCCTCACGATGTTGCAGCTAAAAGTGGTTCAGTCTCTCGTGGCTGTCGCCGTGGCTCAACGCGGCATTAACATTTATTGAAGAAACGCCGCTGCAAAAAGTCCTCTAATCTCCCCGCTGGTAAAGGTCAAAGCCCCACGCTCGGCACTAAATCACAAGTTGGCATGGCGATCCTTATCTAAACCTCGCTTTATCGTTTCCCTCAATGTGCCCGCTATATTTAGTAATGTGGCGTATCCCGGCAGGCGCACGCGACTGCCAAAAATCCTCCTCTCCGACGGAGCGCGAGCAGCAGCAGCCTGGCGACGTAACGAGGACGAGAATGAGGCTTTTCATGTAAAGCGGGAGATCAAGATCTTTCGCTTGAACCGATGACGTAAATAACGAACGGGTATGAAAAAGCCCAACTCACCCCCGCGCACCACTCTCTCTCTCCCCGGCGTCTAGAGGTCTTGTACTTTGACGTTTCTTACCCCGCAATGGGTGGACGCGGCCTTCCGCCGGTGTGACCGAAAATATAGACGCGTAGGGAGACGTACGTAGATTGCGGTTTGGTTATGAGTTGACCTACTCCACTTTGGATCTACCTACGCGCTCTCTTTCCAGGGATGCTACCCCCTTTCGGAGACTGTCCCGCGTCACGAGGGTGCTTGCTCGAATCGTCTCGTCGCCGATTGTCCCCGGCGATTTCGTTCCATTGTCTTCGAAACGGAAACGTCCGTTCTCCTCCGTTCACTCCGCCCGTTTAATAATTAATGTTACAATGTTAGTATTATTAAAACTTTAATGTCCAATCAAAACTTGATATCCAGGAATCAATATTTCTGATCTAATATTAATCTATTTTAATCGAGCACTTTGGATTCAGGCTATTATTCAGACGGGAAGTGATGCACAGATATGTGGAGCACTCAAAGATGACTCGGTTCTATTCGCGAATGCATCGTATCTCTGCGAAAATACATATTATCGAAACAGGCGCATTCTCCGCTGCGAATGTGCGTCACACATGTGTGTCCCGCTGTCTTATCGCGAAACGCGATATTGGACTGCGATTCTGCGATGCATGTTTTTTATACTTGAGTTTTTGACAAAATAAAGGAAATGCGAAATAAAATGTTAGCGTTGATAATTTATGAATTTAGAATTTCACAGGTTTTAGCTCGTCCGTTGGGAATCGTCTCGACGACCGCGACCGAAAGGAATTGTGCGAACGCACACAGTTGTTCGCCGTGTGGTATCGAAACATCAGAAGTCTGCATGGTACATTCTTTAATAGAATACTTTTATTCAAACACGAGTGTTAACGAAATCGCTGTTAATAGATTAATCGCACGTGACGGCGTGGTCACGCATGAAGCAAAACCGCAAAAACTCGGTAATGATATATATAATTATACGTATAACAATCGTATATAGATAATATACAACAAATTCTTGGTATATCTGTAATAAAATCTCACTAACGTAGTAGTATCTAAGGGATGTTTATGCATTGTGCATACTAATTGCATCGCTTCTTTTTTTTTTCTTCTACGGAATAATGGAGAGTACCTCTGGTGCAGTTAGAACGCACGAGATGAAAAACGTGCATTTGCCCTCTCTTAGGCACGAATATACATACATACATATACATAATATGCGCATGTATATACATATACACACATATATATGCACACACACATATATATATATATATACATACACATATTTTGTTTTACAAAGACTCGACACAGATCAGGTTCGAATTAACGAACTCCATAATTAATACACGGGGTATACATGTAAAATATATATGTAGGGAGAGATAGAGCTCGACTTTACACACGATTCAAGATCTAAGATCGTTCTCTCGCTGTAGGAGCCGCTGAGTCCCTTCTCGCGCGCCGAAACCGAACGTTTTACAGGAATGTCTCGGAAAATAACGCTAGTTGAGGAGAAGTCCGAATAAACCGCCTACGAAATCAGAAACTCGTACAGCGATGGAAGTTTCACACTGATATAAAGTACCTGCGTCGACGCGCATTTATATGCGTCTAAGGGCAGAACGTATTCTTTACATCCTTTATATTACAGAGCCGCGAGACACGGGAAGTGTTCGTAGTTCGCTAAAAAGATTGCCGAGGACCAAGTGGAGCGGTGTAAAAAAATTCGGAGCGACAGAGGAAGCCAGTAAGGTGGAAATCGTGTTTTTTTTTTTTACGCTATATTGCCTCTAGTCCTAAGGCACAGTTATATAAATATCTCTATTCCTGTGTGAAATAAGTGTTACGTGCTCAACAATAGTACTTTAATGTGACAATCTGCGGTCAGCCCGTCAAACTCGTGAAACAAACTCGATCGAGCGACTCGCTCGCTTCGGACTCCTCGACAAACATCATGTCCTTGTATAATTATCGCGTATCGACGCTTAATCTGAACGACAGTTCGAGCAGAGAGGTGCATAATTCAAAAACCCTTCGGTAGTTGTAATATCCGAGACATATCTTTATTCGTTATTTTCGTAAGACAAACATAAAGAAATAAAAAGTACACTGAAGCGTCAAGTAAGTTCAATGCATTTTATAACGTTCCTTTTCTTTCTCCCTTTCTCTCGCTCTCTCTTTTTTATCTTTTTCATTAAATATACCAACGCTGGCGGGATACAACTACCAGCATAACCAATTGTTGGATCATGAACCACTACTCTTCGTCAGCCAGCCCCGCCTCTAAACCCCTTCCTCCCCTCCGACCCCGACTATGTGTATTATATATATTTTCAAATGGACACAATATGTACAACGGGAAACGAGAACGGCGCCCGGCGCGGTTGCACCGAAACAGCGCGAATCGAGCGAACGTGGGCAACAACCGTTCTCATGCAGTACACCAGCAAGTGGACACTATTTTCTGTCTCCGATTGTACTATATTATTTATGTGATGTAAGAGTTATATTACGTTAGAGAAAGATGCTATATGACAGTAATAGCACCTTCACTCGTTTGTGGGTGATCGTTTTGCACCAGTACGATTCGGCCTATTGCGAATAAGTGGTGTACAAATTCGGGAAAGAGTGCGATAACAATCAGTAATTGGTAACTTATATTCTCAGTAGCGAACAAGATTTCAAAGGTGTTGAGCAAAGGCGAATGAATAATTATTTTGAATATATATTTATAAACACGAAATCATTACTCGTTATTCGCGGGTACATTTTGCCCAACGTTATTTCAGGGCAGGGCGCGAATTACAGAGTAAAAATCCCTTTAAAAGCACAAAAAAAAAAAGAGAATGTAACTATGATAAACATAAACCGGAGCGTTACTTAGCGTTTTCTAATTAAGTTTACAATCTTAGAAAAAGAAGACGAGAAATAAATAAAATAAAATAAATTTGAAACCAAGCATTTTAACCAAGCTTAGGTTAAGCACACACCCGTAACGAGCAACTCTATTAATGTAGACCACTACCGTTCGTGTTTATAGCATTTATTATGAACATTCGAGTAACGCAACGTTTAGAGTCTGTGTCTGCGATCGAACGATGGCATATGACTGCAGAAGACAGGCTAAAAAAACTTGGGGGCGGTGGGGATACACTGAGGTATACAGTAAGATAAAGGCTGTTCAGATTAGTTTTCCCAGCAAGTAGCCGACTATAACCATGGCAATGGCGATGAGAATACTAGTTGATGTCGGAGATAACTGGCTATTGCTCGGCGAGGTTAGTCCTCTAGCTGCTGCAAGGTTACCATCATTGCCCAATGCCGCGTTTCGCCACTTCATTAAATCTTCCTACAGACAAATATATACGACCAAATTATTGATATTTCTCACTTTTGAATTTACATATTTTTTTTTATTTAAACTTATAATGTCAATTATTTATTAAGGCATTCTTAAAATATCCAGAAATGGAAGGATCGTCAAACTAATATATTTTGGATAAAAAATTCAGCTAATACAAATTCAAAATGCAATAATGAAGTTATCGTAAAAAATCTAAATACAACACTCGACTTAACACTCACCCTAAGTTGAAGATTTTCCTGCCTAAGCGTGCTTTCCTCTACCCTAAGCTGATTAACTTCTTGCGCAGCTTTTAATAGTTTCTCTTCTGCTTCGCCAAGAACCTGAGGACAATCACATTGTTTGGAAACAAATAATTATTGTTATCAGTCTATAATGCACTTGATATCTTACCTTTGGTGACGATTTGACTGAATCGCCGACTGTTTTGTTCTTTCCATTAGTCGTATTAGAGTCTGCCTTAGTTGTTGTGGAAGTTGCAGTCGTCTTAACCGTGCTAGTAGTGGTACTAGTTACCGGATTTTCAAACACGCATTTCAGTTTAGAATCCATTAACTGATCTGGATTTATATCCTTCCACTAAAAAAAAAAAAACGATGTGCATAATTTATTATAATAAATTATTTAATTTTTATGTTGAAGAAAATAATGATTAAAATAATAAATATTTCGTTTACTTTAATATATTGTATTAATATTAATTTCAATATAGTGTTACACTATCTTACCACATCCATTGGATATTCTTCATCATTATCATCAGGTGCTACCACAGTTTGCACCATAAATTTGTGTTTGTTTTTCTCCGACGGATCAAAATCATATGGTTGTAAGCATACTGTAATAAAACGATTTACGATATTCAATTATAAAAGAACAGATGTTTCCGAATGTAAATAGTATCATCCAAGAGACGTACAAGAATTATAAAACTCCAATAAGCATAAGAAATAAAATTTATAATTTTTATATTTATATTATTTAGCGTAAACCAACCTGCTATTTCAGTGACATCCTTTGGCTTGAGAACTCCAGAGTTTGGACGTACACAGTATCTCTTTGGGGCAGTTGTCTTTATCTTAAAATATACCTTTTTACTCGTTGGATTAATTAATTTTATATATGATGTGACTGGGCCTCCTGTAAAAGGACCTGCAACAAAGTAAATGATGGAATAAATTCCTTGAAGTAATTTACAATGATGAACCAGTGATTTTTGTGTCGGGCAAGTATTAACATTTATATCTTTTTATATAATAATTATTGAAACAGAGGTATTATAATAATTATTGAAATAGAGGTATTATAATAATTATTGAAACAGAGGTATTATAATAATTATTGAAGTAGAGATCACGAGATCACGAACAAATAGTAAAAGAGCATTCTGGAAAACTTCAGATACAAAGTATAAGGAATACATTAATATTTTGCAAGCTGTTCAACGCATTGCTATATTTTATATTGCTAGACTTTTTCACGAGCTATTCTCAGCTGCAACTAATTATCCTAATCAAATCATTAAAAAGATTACAATACGAAGTAAAACTTTTTTACGTGATTATTCGATTTTCTTGAAAGAAGAAAATCAAGATCAATCATCCATCATTAGTTGCTAATCATTCAATTATTAGTCATCGTTTTATTAGATAACGTTCAAACTCCTCTCATAAGAGGAATATGCAAAAATAGAATTTATTAATCTCTATCACTAATTATAGAAATCAATTGTCGCCAATTGATTGGAACTATAATTGTATAAATTCTTATCGCTTATTATTGTTGTCAAATTAGACGAGATATAAATGCAATACAAATTTTTACACATATAGATGACAAGACAAATGTGTAGAATAAAAATACATGACCGGGGGGGGGGGGATTGGAAGGAGATTAATTAGCAGGAGGTACGATTACGGATTGTTTTCGATGTTTAAGTGTTTCAATCCCGATAAGGAGACCGCCGAGCTCGCGCTAGAGCGTTCGCCGTTAAAACAGCGATACGTGCCACAGACGATCGGCGCACTCTCGAGTGTTTGTGTGTCTCTCTCTCCGACAATACGTACGACACGCGCACCGGTCAGAGTCGAAGGACGTTACATCACTCGATTTAAGCATAATTAACGAGTGTCATTTTCGTGACAATCGGTAAGGACGACACAATGAACGCGTAAATAGATGCAGTCGATAACGGTCAAGGCGTTAAATGAAAGTCCACACCACGTGGATGAATTGATAATTGAACGATAAATTATCCGCATATACATATACATTGTAACATGAAATTTAGAGGAGAACACCGAGACAGAGAATTACCGTGCGCGCGTAGGTAGACTACGAAGAAGTCAGAGTTCAACGTTCCCCTCCAAGTTTCGCGAAGGAAATCGGAACGGGCCTTTGATTCCCCCGGAGGGAGACCGAGAGGGGGGGGGATCGTAAAAAATTTCGAGCGATATTATCCGGGATTGGCGATCTACCGGCGGCTCACCGCCGCCGGGGCATAAATAAACGACGGCTCTTATGGATTACTGGCGCGGAGGCTAAGTGGAACAGCGATACATAAATTCAATAGATGGCTTTTCCGCGTATCGGCAATCAGCGATCGCGTCCGGCGGCGGTCCGTCGGCGCAACCGATCGATGGCAAACCGCGCGTTCTCGCGAAACACCGGGAAGCGATCGACCGATCTCGCTGTTCCGTGCTCCTCGCGCGCGGTGATGACGAGGAAAGGAGAAGCGCGACGGCTCGGAAAGCGGCCAGAGAGGGCGCGAGAGCCACTCGAGCCGTCTTCGTCACCTCCTGCCCGCTCGTTTCGCTCCCTCGTCCCCGACGAGGCGGCTTCCTCGAAGAGGCGGCCCCGTCGGGACGCACGGACGGAGGAACGGACGTCGCCCACGGCCGTCGCGGCGAATGACAGCGGATTGACATACGGACGGGACAGATGGGGTTAGGTCGACGTCGCTGGCGACGTCGCACACGCTCGCCGAGGCGCACGGCCGCGACCTCGGCGGGGCCTCGCTCGGACCGCGTGCGGCACGACGCAACGCGGCGCAGCGCGACGCGACCGCGTTCAGGATTGCGCAGCGTGGCCCGCCGAGAGCGCGCGGGCGAGCGAGACGGAGTCTCCGTGGCCTTACGTCACATCTTGACGACGTAGCTTCTACGTAGGCCCCGTCGCGACGAGGAACTCGGCCGCGACGGACGGCAGAGCGGCACACTTACTTGCTCGCTCGCTCGCTCGCACGCACGGATTCGGCGTCGTGGTGCCGCTCGCGCGGCCCGCGACGGAACCTACGAAACTAAAACGAGTAGGAACGCGCGGACGCGGGTGGAGGACGGGTTCCCCCGGATTTTATCAGCGTACCCCTGAATCGCAGCTCGTTCTGCGGCTCGATAATTAAGACCTGCTCGGGCTTTTCGGCGGGCTTCGACGACATCCTGACTGGCGGACCAAGACGGACTTCCCGACGGACGAGTCACCGCTTTGTTGCTGTCTTCCACCTCCGTCTCCACTTCTTCTTCGCCACCACCACCAACCACTACCACCACCGTCACCGTCACCGTCGCCGCCGCCGCCGCCGCCGCCTCCGCCGCCTCCGCCGCCTCCGCCACCGCCGCCGCTGTCTGCTGTAGCGCCAACGGGTGGTCGACGACGCGTTGGGCCCCGCGTATTGACAGGTCGCCTGCCGCTGCTCGTGCTCGTCCGCGTATCCCCACGTCCGGACCGTCGTATGTCTCGTGCCGCCGTCGCCGTCCCGTTTCTCCTGCTGGCCGTACCGTACGCCGAGATTCCGTTGGACTGATTCCGATTCGCGGCTGCCCCGCCGATGCGCATGCGCCGCGCAGCGGGGATACTGCGCGAGGTGTAGGAGCCGCGCGCGTTACGTCACGCCGCCGCGCGCGGCCGGTAACGGCGCGCCGTTCGGTTCTGCACTCCGAGCACCTGCACCGTCTGCACTCGAAACGGGACGACGCGCGCGAGAAAGACGAAAAATAACCTGTAATTACATTTTAATTACTTAAATCACATTTAATGACTTTTACATTTTTAATTTACATATTAAATGTTATTTTTCCATTCATTTTCCACTTTTTTTACCATAAATTATAGAGCAATCAAAATCAGCTGTACAATTTAACAAGATGATTTAGAATTTAGGAAAGTTTCTCAAGTTTTAACATTTGAGAAACGAAGTATGAATTCGGATCTCGACGACTCGAGGAATGAAGAAAGAAGGGAAATGAGTGCAGCAGAGTGCCAAGAACAAGCCTTCTGTTTATCTATTTATCTACCTCCATCTTTCTTTAGCATCTTTACCTTCCTCATCTTTCTCTTACACCTCTTTCTCTGCCTTCCTCGCTCGCTTTCTAGCTCTTTTTTCTCGCTCCAAAGCGAGGCCGGAAAACGCGCAGAAACGCGCGTTTGACTGCCCTCGGCCTCGTTCATTCTTGCGACTCCTGCCACGCATAATTTATTTATTTATTTCGTCCGAGCCTACTTATTGCTTTTTTCCGCCCGCGCTTTCGCGGCCGGGTTACGTCTCCTATTGTCGGATTGTCCCCCCAGTCCTTCTCAGGCCGTCTACGTTTTAGTGAGCATGCGCAGAGCGGAACTGTTGCGCGCGTATTGTTTGCATGCTCGCACCTAACCTCATCGGACGCGCTCGGCGAATTGATGCTCCGAGCTCCGACTGCTCCGACTCGCTCCGACTTACGTGGAGAGAAGGAAATCTCCGCTAGAGAATTGTTGAAAAACTGATCGTTTTGCCGTCGTCACTCTTGATATTTAGGCGGAGTTTTTTTTTTCATCGAATTGGTTCGCGATGGACGCCTGCATCACGCCGAATTCGAACGGGGATGTTTTCAGGAACCTGTCGTTCATAGAAAATCGCACCCCTGTCGAGACCAAGAATCTGCAGTGTCTCTTGATTTATGACGGTAAAAAGACCGAAGTCTTCAATTTAATATTAACAATAATATTTTATCAATGTTGTGTAATTTTCTATTCAACAATGTAACTTTTGTACATGTTATATTACATTTATATTGTTGAATGAGAAATTATAATATTGATGCAATGTTTGCAGTTTATATTGATAAGCATGACTTCTGTTGCAGAACACAACGCTCTTCTTGGAGGTACCAACATGGTCGACCTCTTCTGGAACGGTACTGTCTGGCATTATAAAGATATCTCAGATTTCTCTCGGGAAAAAGCCAGCGTGTCGCAGCGATTGGACAGTGGCGTCTGCGACGCCGCTTATCTGAGCGAGAATAAATTTGTCGTCGTGGAGGACAGCGGAGCCGTGCAGATCCAGGATATAATTCAGACGGACGAGCAGTCTCAGTTTCAGCACGTCGAGTACGCTTGCCAGCACGACGACAGCGTCCTGACAGTGTCTGTGTTTGCCAATCAGAGGAACATCGTCACGGGAGGAATGGATTGTTGGTAAGATTCCAGTGTGTACACACAGAAAAATGTATACTACTTATGAGTAAATATACTACTAAATATTCCAAGTATTTGGTAAGTTTATATCCGCAAATCTATCATAAAGTCATCATAAGTATCCCATTTTCTTAAAACATATTCTGGACTTGTAACGAGTATATCTTAAACTATTGAGAAAATATTCTTAGCTGAAGAAAATTATTACTTAAACAAAATAAAATAAGTAATTGCTTTTCTCGTCTGCAGAATGAATATTTTTCTGTGTGTACAGTATTGCGAGTCAAGGAGAGCAACTTTAATTAATCTTACGTTTGTTTCAGTTTAAAAATCTGGGATACAGAGGACTTAATCTCGATTTACACGTACAACTCTGCGCATATAGACGTTATCACGAGTACGGACGTAAAGCCCACGTGTAATTCTACATTTGTATCCACATCTTTAGATAACGAATCGTTACTATGGGATATCAGACGAGCCAAACCGGCGAGTTGTACGTTTATCTATTGTTTTACGCTTTATCTTACATTCTTGCTACAAATTTGTTACATTTTTCAATTCTTTTTCTTCTTAAGGTATCTACAAGAAAGATAATTGTCCTTTGACAGCGGTATCTTGGAATACTAACTTGAATCATCTCATAGCAATAGGTACAGCTAATGGCAGCATTGTATTAATTGATATTAGACAAACAGAAACTCCATTATATGAGTCAGCCGAATGTGACAGAGGTGTACACAAATTGTTATTTAATCCAAATCCAGAGAGGTGAGAATTTGCTGGAAATAACAGTTTACTTGATTGTACAACAGCTTATACAGAATATTTCTTATACTCTCGATGAATTATAATAAATTTATAACTTATCTATTTTTCAGGAAAGAACAATTAGCGTGCTGTTCCGATAGCGAATCGGTGAAAATATTTGACACCCATAGAGAAATGCTGCAGTTATATGAAAATAATGATCATTGCGATTTTGTACGAGGACTCGCATGGTACAAAGATGATTTATACTCGTGTTCTTGGGACGGCAATGTGATTAAACATATAGTGAATTAAACATGTAGTTTCCTAAGGATGACAATTCGAATTAATAATATATCGAAATTTTTTGATATTAAAATAATTTTTTACTTTATAATAAAATATTAAATTTATTAATTGAAATAACACCTCAATATAATGAACATTCTCGTCACCTCAAAATATTGAAAACTATTTGTTACGTATCAACGACGAAATACTGACTTCGCAACTTAGAACTGGGTGTTAATTTAAGATAAAGATTCACAAGAAACATGCATTGAATTTTTCGGATCGTATCTTCCGTACAGCGATGCAAGGTGCGACGAATTTTGGTGCGTTTAACGTATTGGAAAACATTCCTCTTGCACTTATTCTTGATCATTGTTTCGGACGTCTCTACAACATAGTTGCGATACTCTCTGTGTTTATTCAATATATTCTATTTTATTGCAGAAAGAGAAAAATATTTGAAATATAAAGTATGTATTATCACTACATATAACAGTAATGTAAAGGAGTTAAGTGTATCAATAAAACAGAATTCTTGTAGATCTTGTGGATCTTTAAAAGAATCATAATACGCTTAACATAATTTAAACGAGTTTTTCTTTTTCTTTCTGATGCTACAGTGTGTACGGTATATTAAATAACCAATAGGATTTTATTTACAAAGTAAAGTCAATGATAACATGATAACGTGAACAAAATATCACAAATAAAAGTTTATCATCACAAAGTGTCTAAAAAAAATTATTAAAAAATGATTTTCAGTATGGTTAAAGGTGATATAAATTAAAGATACGCTATAATGTAATATATATGTATAGTAATTCTGATAAAATAAACTTGTGAGTTCTGTGGTGCATAGAATTTATATATATTCTTTGTACCACAGAAAATTGCGAGTTATCTCTCCCGAACACACAGTAGATAACATTTGTTTATCGTAAATATACTTTAAACATTTAAATTTTATATTTGTTGTACTGCAATTTGTAGGACTGATTTATAGGACAACTGTGCATAAATGATTTCTTGTAAGTACATTAATATATCAAACTCGTTTATGCATATAACATACATGAATAACGTGAAATTTATCCGGAAAAAGATGGCAAGAAAGACAATATAATTCTATAGTATCTTCCTTCACATTATTATTACTATATATCCCCCATTTATATTATGCTGAATTCTTCGTGTGCACATGTCACGTTGTAAAGTTGAAAAATGTATTTTTTCAAATGAGCCGATGAGTCGTTTTAATTGAAAATACTCTGCTGATATGAATCTTCCTTATCTCAGTTTAACAGTGCCCAGATTAAATCTGCGATTACAAATTCTACAGCTACATGATCAATCCTTGCATATAAAAACTTGAAAAGAGTAGCGCGTACATGAGTTAAACATGATTACTGTTCATCTATAGGAAAAGCAATTAATGCATCTAACATGACTGAATGTTTCTAACGTATTGAATTGCACATTGAAGATTTCATACCGGAAACATCAGGTCCTCAAACAATTTGTATTAGTGGCACCGAATTAATAACGAATGTTCATGTCGATGAGAATACATGCGATGCCAATCGCTGCAGTCTCCTTCAAAAACTATCTGTGCATGCACACTTTGTTCATCGTATTACAGAAATTATTAAAATTGTTATGTACAATTGTCTTTTAATATATTGAGATACATAATTGCATTGAGACTAACAAGCGACATGTAGCTCTCATATCGACATTCATCATTGTTATTTTTTTATCTATGTAGTATTTACATAGAATCATATATTTTGTTGTTTATTACGTTGTTTCTTTTTTTTTTGTAACACGATCTGTCTTCTTTTCCCTCATATTGATAATGCTTATCCCACATTATTGAGCATTTATATGAATTACAACCCGAATTCCTTGTCATCGTCTTCCGGCCTTACATCCCCGTACATCCAGATGTTGCGATGATTGTGTTTTGCATCTTCTTCGGCTTTCTTGTATTCCTCGATCTGCAAGTGCACAATTAATGCGTGTTAAATAAAATAAACTTGCAAGGGCGATGCGTGTCTTTTCGTGAAAAGAATCAACTTGATAAATATCAGTATTCAATCTTCATCCCATATGCCTCAGTTTTATAAGAGGTTGATTGAAAAAATTAAAAGCTATGAGTAAAAAAGTATGAAATGACCATGGTGATAAAAATAGGTTTGGGAATTCATGCTTGAATAAAATGGAAGAAATTTTCTCGCAGTACGACTACAGCAGAAACTAACCAATTTAGTAAGTCTCCTATCTCGATGCTTTTGAACGTGCAAGAATCCGTCGGAAATAATACCCTTTCCGATATCCTCATTCGTACTGGGATGCACCAGTGATACGGCAGTTACGTTGTTGCTTAATTTGTATTCCACATTTAAGAGCAGAATTTTGTCCAGTACGTCTTCCTTAAATGCATCGACTGCCGCTCTCTTGTCATCCGTCTGCAAAAATATCAATAAACGTTTACAGATGTCTTTCTAATTTATTTTTGGAAAACGAGTTGCATAAATCCGTTACTTACATCACTCGGAAGAGTCACGCACGCAAGTGCGTACTCATGAGCGTACGGCTTGTCAGTTGCGAAACGCGCAGGCAGATCAGCGACTCGCGTAACATTAAGGGTCTCTCTGTTGCCGTAATCGATGTAAAACACACTGACATTGGTACCAGAAACCTTCTCCGTCTTCACGCGATACCATTGATCGTCGCCGCTGAATTTCGCGACCGCCAGATCTCCCCTGGTCGGCTTGTAGGCGCCAGGAAGCGGCGGATTAGCAGCCAACTCCTGGCGTAATTGAAGAAGCATACTTTCCAACAAGGTGCCCTGATCGACGAACTGGGCATAAAAATGAAGATCGTCGGTAACTTCGGAGATCACAACCTTCTGATAATCGATTTTTCGCTCCTGCCCTTCCTTCTCGTCTACGATCTTGTCGGTCTCCACTGGCGCTTCCACGCGATTCTTCCAGATCTAAAACGTAAGTCATATTTAGATTTATATTCAAGTTTCTTTAACGAAATATCCAATAATCAAGTACATTTACTTACATTGAGTTTTTTTGTTTTTGCACGCTCCTCTGCGGCTTTAAGAGTTCTCGTGAGTTCTCCAGAGTCCGGGAAATTTACAACCTCAGCCAGACCTTCTTCCACCAGAGCGACCGACATATTGACATCGTTCACCGTTAACCAACCGATGAAACCGCTCAATTTCGTTTCCGTGTTCTCAATCTTGATCTCCACGTCTCGTTGGAAACAATGCTCTTTGGTGAAGGCAAGAGCTTTTTCGCCGTACTCGTCGGCTTTCACTACCCCACCACCGGGCAATGTTCTCTGACAACGTGGAGTTCTTATTCCAGCTAGTACAAACGTGATAACGTAATCTTCCTTGGGAAGGTAGAGTTTCAACCGTGAGCCGCTCGTCACGAATTCTACAACCCCTCTGATTCCTTGCGCACGTTTGAGCGACGTCAAGAATGCTTTTGCCTTCGAAGGATCGTTCGAGAGATCCACTATTCTGTGAACTGGAATGTCCTTTTTCGCGTGCAGTCCGTGCTGCGATTTCTCTGCTTTGCTCTCGGCCACTTGCAAGAGATTGTAATGAGAGGAACGCTGATCGTCGTTCTGCCTGTACTTGATTACTCGCGCGAGACCTCGGCCGACCAGTGCCTCTGCGATGTTTCTGTTGGCAGGGTAAGATAGAAGTAATCAATTATTGATAATTCTTAGTGTAAATAATTAAAAAGCAAATAGATCTTGCGATTTATACTTACGTTTTGCCGCAAGTTACGGTACAGCATAGCTTCTCCGGGAAATTATCCCTAGCCGGTTGCGTATAATCGACCACCACTTTTACGTTTTTTCTGATAAATTTCTCGCGCAAAAATTCTCGCGCCTCCAGCATCCACGGTATGTCGTAGAGCGGTCTGAAATCTTTCGGTCGAGCAGTATTGTTGCTGTCCTCGATGTTCTTCTTCTCACGGGTGGGCGGTCGAATACTGCTCAGAAATACTTTCTTGTTCTCTCCGTTCTGCGTTCGGATTATGAGCGCGTCCGCGTTAACAATTTCCACAACGGTGCCGGTAAACTCGATCTGCGGTCCGGACGGTTTGTAGTCTTTCCACAGGCGCAAACGCGCTTCCTTCGCCGCTTTTTCGGCGAGGTATAGCTTTTCCGCGCCAGATCTACTGTTGCTGATTGACCAATCCTGGCATTTCGCAAAACCCTCGCTCAGCAGAATTTCGGCAATGTTTCCTAATGCAAACGAAAAAGCATTGAACATAATTAAATTCAATTATTTCGAACGTTTATTACGTATAATATTAGTATACAGAGGCTCGATCGCCAAATGTTTAATGCGCCACGAACTTACCTTTAGGATGTATAATGCTGCCAATGAAGTTATTATTGTTGACCGACTCCAACACAATTTCAACGTCCCTATGTAAGAGCCGCGATTCCACGAAATATCTAGCTTCGTCCGCGTAAGGATCGCCGACGGAATTTTCGCGACGTCCATTCGGCCAGCCAGGACAGCGAACGCCCGAGATCATCAGCGTTATATTATAGAAATCGGGCAAGAGGAAAGCCTTCACGGTGGAGCCATCGAAGACGAACTCGATTACCGCCTTGATCGGTTTCTTGCCGAATTTCTCGACCAATTTTCGGGGATCATCGACAGTCCATTTGACGTCCCGTGTGTGCTCGGAGGCCGGCGAATCCGACCATTTTCCTTTCTTCGCGACCTTCGCAATGTTCTCCAGTTCGATCAATCGTTGTTGCTCGACCGTGGGATTGCGATTATCCTTCTTAACGGTCACCAGACCCTCAGACACCAAAGTCTCGATCACGTTCTCGCCATTTCTGTCTGCATGATAATCGCAATTAGATGCGGGAATAGTTTTCAAATTCTAAGCAAAACGACAAGTACCTTTTCCTAACCATACGGTTCCGTACGTTCTGGCCGTGTTGACAGACTTTTCAGTAGCAAAGGTAACGTCTTGACCAATCAACTTCCGGCGTAGGAACTCCCTCGCTTCCCAAGCGTACGGCTCATCTTTGCTCTCATCCGTGCTACAAATGTGTAAGTTATTACTCGACTTTCTAAATAAATTGTTTAAAAATTTTAATAAATCTGTTCTCACTTCAAAAATTAGAAAGTAATCAAGAATGAAATTTTATAAGTTAAGTTTTGCACTAAACCATGAATATACAATTTTATATACCTGTCATTGCCTTTCCAACGTTCCAACTTTGGAGCAGTAATGTTGCACAGAGTGATCGTAACTTCAGGTGGAGGACCGCCCATGGGTTGTCCACGGATGACAACGGTGTCTCCCGACGTTACCTTAGAGATAAAAATTTCACAGCGTGAGAAAACTTAAAGTATCCCAAAATATCTAATATTATATCATATCTCAGATTAAAATACCAATTATGCAATTGCTAATATCTTTCACAGAACTTTCTGAAATCGTAATGAATCGTAAGAAACGCCTCAGCGAGGGACAAATTCAAAAGCAAAAGAAATATAATAAAAACATTCTTAATTTGACGAATATTTAAGAAATGCTAAAAAAAAACACGTGGAAAGCTGCCGCAGTAGGATGCTCCGGATTGCAACCATATGTTCGACGGCATGGTTCCTGCCAGCTGGGCAGGGTATCAAATACCATGTCGACGCGGCGCAAATAGCGAGAGCCACGAGTGCGTCGCAGTCGAAAGAGCGAGAGAGAGAGAGAGAGAGAGGCCGGTGGCGTGATTCTCACCTGCTTCACCACCCCATTACGCAGTTTCACTGGTGCCTGGGGTGCGCTCATGATGCCGCGCGGTGGCCTTCGGACGGGAAAATCGGTAAATGCGATCGACGTCGGTGCGCTCGTTCCAGCGATCCGCACGTGCGCTCTCGGGTTCGTGGCGGTTCGGTAGCAGCTGCGCTCGTGACTCCGCGATTTATCGCTCCTCGTGGTGCGACGCGGGGCGAGCGGGGAAGGGGGGGAGCGTTTGTGGAGAGAAAAGGAGAGTCTCTCTCGCGCGCGAGGCGGGCTGCGTACTCAGGAGTGACGGGCCGTCATGTTGGCTGGCGAACGCGGGGCAGAGACCAGGTCCTTCCTTTCCACGTATATCGCGCGGACTAGCGAGGTGGCTGGCGATCGGCGCGAGCGCGATCTATCACACCGCCGGGGACACGCTTCGAACGTCGCTTGGGCTCGGTGGTGATGTGGCAACACGCGACAACACGCCGCGCGACACGGTGTCGCACTCTACGCTCCGCCTTGGAGCTGGCGCGCACGAGAGAGCGGACCGGCATGCGCGAGATTTCGTGCACCGGGAGGTCCGTTCGTTTCAGCCACCTTTGCTCGCGTCGGCGGTCAGATCACTCTTGCGTCTATTTCTACCAATTGACTTTAATTTTGATTTAACTTACTTTCTATCTTTTTTTAGTCCTAAGGATTAGAAAAAGATGAAAAGTAAGTTGAACCGAGATTAAAGTTCAGCTGCATTAGTAGAAATGGACTTTAGGGTCAATTCCATAATTTATTTTAATTCCATAATTTGTTTTATGTAAAACAAATTCTCCTAATAGATATTGTTAATTAAACTCCGGTTAAAGTAAATTGTGGAATTGACCCTTGATGTTTTTACTGGTATAAATGAATTTACAAGTTGACAATGCTTTTGACCCTTCGTTAAGCTTTATACATATTTTATCGCATAGGTTATGATAGAATCCCAAATAAAAAAATTTGTAACTTTTAAAATAAATTCATGTTTGAGGAAAATTCTAACCATAAATAAATAAGCAAAGAGAAATTCATGTTGATTGAATATTATCAATAGGCTTTTATTTTTTTAAATCAATTAAAAATATTGAAAAAAGTCAAATTTGTAAGTAAAACCTGCTGCAATTTCCACTCTGGAGAAGGAAATGAAAGACTCTGATTGGTTTATGTTTTATGCATTATGCATTAGGTAGAAGACCATGCTTTCGCTCTGAGGCAAACTACGAGGCGAAATAGTGAATCTGAATGGCTGATAAATCTGACGCCATTTTAGTACGCACAAAGCGCAATATTCAAACGGTGTGCGGTCAATGTAATTCTAATAGGCTTTATTTACGTTATATTTCTATCCAAATTACGATAATTTAAAAGTAAATAATTTTTATTGTAATAAAATCTATTGTAAATTCTTGAAGAAACAATTTCTATACATATAGAAACATCTCAATGAAACGATAACATAGTAACTCTCATTTTTAATTGCTATACGTCAATTTCAACTTTAATAAGTATTATCCACAAAATATCCGCTTCAATTCCTTGCACTCATCGTTTATAGGTCGTTGATCCAAAGAGTTAATTATTCGCGTAAGTTGTAGTAATATAACTTGCAATCATTAGTAAAATATGATCTTTGCTGCTTACTTGTCAGTCGATCAATGGTTGGTGAGCGAATAATAGCGCAGTAGTCAGTCCCAACAATGCGTTGAGCAGTCGTTACATTTAATTTTTGGTTATTTATAATATTCAGATAGCTTATAAATAAAACCAATTTACTCCAAATTTGTCGCTACAATCTTAAAATTTAATGTTTGTTTTAGATATTTCATATGCGAATTAACATTGAAGATCAACAATTAATATTCGAATAAGATATTCGCGATCTTTTAACATCAATATAAAAAGTTTAAATGAACATATTTTTAGAAAAATGTATCGAGAGAGAGAGAGAGAGAGAGAGAGAGAGAGAGAGAGAGAGAGAGAGAGAATTATTGAATTATTTTATTTAAAGTATTCTTAGATTACAGAATAAATTAGAATTTTTGAAGATCAAGATTTATTAGGAAGGTCTGAATAAAGATATTGAGATCAATTGAAATAAGATTCCTTCTTATTTTATTGCGCATAATGTTTACATCTTTATTCTACAATTAATTTAAAATAATTTAAGATAATCGATAATGGAATAATGCAAATCGATGGAATGATGCAAGTGTGAACATAAGCACGCAAAAGTAAAAAAAAAAAAAAAAAAAACTTAATGCGAGATGAAAAACAAAACGATGTTAAAAAAATTAACGCATCAATGAAATCAAATGTGGCGCGATGTTCTGCATGTTAATAAAATTGTTTGCAAAAACAAATCTGTTTAAGGATATTTTGTAAACTTACAATTATATAAATTATTATATATTCTGAAAAGTAAATCGATTATCTTAAATTTTTAAAACAACTTCTATTGTTTTTCACGAATCTAAGAAAGTCTTTGGATTCGAGAGACTTGTTGAATATATTTATTATATTATATATAATATTATAATCTCTCGAATCCAAAAATTTTCTTAGTCCGTGAAAAATGACAGAACCTATTTTAAAAACAGTCTCGAGCGCTCTTACTTATTTTATGGTATTAGCTATCTTATAGTAATAGCTTAATCTACTTCCTCCATTCTCGATGCCTCCTCCGAATCACCCTCCAACGTCGGCACTTCCGTGTCCATCTTGTCGTCCTCGGCGTTCGACGTTTCCTCATCGTCGAAGCCCAGGCCGAGCTTGATCATCCTATATATTCTGGACGCGTGCACCTGCGGGTCCTCGAGCGCGAAACCGGACGACAAGAGGGCAGTCTCGAAGAGCAACATGACTAGATCTTTCACAGACTTGTCGTGCTTGTCAGCCTCGTTCTTCTGCCTCAGATTCTCCATGATGGGATGATCGGGATTGATCTCGAGGTGCTTCTTCGCAGCCATGTATCCCATGGTGGATGTATCTCGGAGCGCCTGAGCCTTCATGATCCTCTCCATGTTCGCCGTCCAGCCGTACTGCGACGTGACGATACAGCACGGAGAGTCGACCAGTCTGTTGGATACGACTACTTTTTCGACTTTCTTATCTAGAATATCCTTCATAACCTTGCAGAGATTCTCGTATTTGGCTTTGTCTTCCTCACGCTTCTTCTTCTCATCCTCGTCCTCCGGCAATTCCAGGCCTTCCTTCGTAACGGACACCAGCTGCTTTCCGTCGAATTCCTTCAGCTGCTGGACTACATACTCGTCGATGGGCTCGGTCATGTACACGACCTCGAAACCACGTTTCTTCACGCGTTCGACGAAAGAGCTGTTGGCTACTTGCTCCCTACTCTCGCCAGTGATGTAGTAAATATGTTTCTGGTTCTCCTTCATTCTACCAACATAATCCTTGAGGGAGCACATCTCGTCGCCAGACGCGGAAGTGTGATAGCGCAGCAACTCTGAGAGCTTCTTCCTGTTCTGGCTGTCCTCATGGATGCCCAATTTTAGATTCTTACTGAATTGCTCGTAGCATTTCTTGTAGTTCTCTTTATCCTCTGACAATTCCTCAAAGAGCTCCAGGCATTTCTTGACAAGATTCTTTCTGATAACCTTCAGAATCTTGTTCTGTTGCAGCATTTCACGAGATATGTTAAGAGGCAGATCCTCGCTGTCTACGACTCCCTTGATAAAGTTCAAATATTCAGGAATCAGATCCTCGCAATTGTCCATGATGAAGACGCGACGGACGTACAATTTAATATTGTTCTTCCTCTTCTTGTTCTCGAACAGGTCGAACGGTGCGCGACGCGGAATGAACAGCAGCGCTCTAAATTCCAGCTGTCCCTCCACGGAGAAGTGTTTCACAGCTAAATGATCCTCCCAATCATTGGTCAAACTCTTGTAGAATTCGCCGTACTCTTCCTGGGTAATATCATCAGGATTTCTCGTCCAGATCGGCTTCATCTTATTCAACTCTTCATCTTCAGTGTATTTCTCTTTAATGGTTTTCTTCTTCTTCTTTTTCTCATCCTTAGGTTTATCCTCATCCTCATCCTCGCCAACATCCTCGATCTTGGGCTTCTCATCCTCTGCTGCCTTGTCCTCCTCTTCCTTCTTTTCTGGCTCTTCCTCCTCATCCTCGCTCAATTCCTTATCACGCTCCTTTTCGACAACGAGCTTGATGGGATAGCCGATGAACTGAGAGTGCTTCTTTACAATCTCCTTGATTTTCGACTCTTCCAGATACTCCGTCTGATCTTCCTTAATGTGCAGAATAATTTTGGTGCCCCGTCCGATCGGCTCACCATTGTCGGGACGAACCGTGAACGAGCCACCAGCGGAAGACTCCCACAAGTACTGCTCGTCATCATTGTGCTTGGAGATGACGATGACTTTGTCAGCCACGAGGTATGCCGAGTAAAAGCCTACACCGAACTGTCCAATCATGGAGATATCAGCGCCTGCTTGCAGAGCTTCCATGAACGCCTTCGTACCAGACTTGGCAATGGTACCCAGGTTATTGACAAGATCAGCTTTGGTCATGCCAATGCCACTGTAAAAATAAAGAAAATCCAATTTAAAGACAACTGTTATATTAATATATGTCAGACATATATATTTCTATGAAAGATCAATACTTACGAATCAAGAATTGTAAGGGTGCGGTCGTTCTTGTTTGGGACGATCTTAATGAACAGTTCCTTGCATGTATCCAGCTTGGATGGATCCGTGAGAGATTCATATCGAATTTTGTCCAATGCCTAAATAAATTCATAAAAGATTTAGTATTGATATCTCAAAAATTTTTATCTTTCATCATTTAGCCGTAATAAATTTGCGCAATTATTTTTCACAATTTCCAAATTTGCAAATAAAACAAAGAGAAAAAATTCAATATAAAAAACTTTATATGTATTATGTGCAATGAGTATTGAATCTTGTCAATGTCTAGATTCAATAAGATTTAATAATAAATTACTTAAAAATAAATTAATAATAATGAAATTAAAAATAAATTAATAAATTGCGCTATTAAAAATGTCCAGTTTTTCATCAATTTATATCATTATTTCCAATTTAAAATTTATAATTATGATTTTCAGATTTGCAAATGTAACAAAGGAGAAAATACGAAAACTTACATGTACTATGTGCAATGAATATCGAATTTAATTAATATTGTGACACAGATTCACTAAAGATAATATCAACTATTCATTTTTATTTCTAATTATGATTTTCAGATTTGCAAACGTAACAAAGGGAAATATGAAAACTTTATATGTACCATGTGCAATGAATATCGAATTTAATCAATATCTCGACACAGATTTACTAAAGATTTAATATCACATTAAAAAAATTAAATTTTTCATCGTTTATCCAAATTCATTTTTATTTCTAATTATAATTTCCAGATTTGCAAACGTAACAAAGGGAAAAATACGAAAATTTATAAATGCAATAAATATCGAATTTTGTCAAATGCCTCGATAAACTCACAAAATATTTAATATCAAACTATTAAAAACGTTCAGTTTTTCATCGCTTATTCAAATCCACAATCATTTCTCCCAATTTTCAGATTTACGTAACAAAGAAAACTCGAAAATTTTACATCACATGCAACTCCGATAATAAAAAATTAAAATTCACTAAAGTCCGATAAAAGAGCATATCGAGAAATATTTAACAAAAATTTACAAAACTGAGAAATTATTTCACACAGGAATCGAGACCATTCTGAATAAATCGACGGCACATGGCAAATGGCGCAACGGCGTCGCTAAATTCTCCGCAACCCAGGCGAGCTACTCACGTCGGACGAGTTGGAGATCAGTTCTCGGATGAAAATCTCCTTGTTCGAGTAGAAGGTATTGATGATCAGGCTCATCAACTGGGCGATCTCCGCCTGGAAGGCGAAGGTCTCCACCTCGCCGGCCTCCGACATGCTCACGTCCTCGGGCATCCTCTCGCAGGATCAATCGAAGCTACGATCGAGCGAATACAAAGCCGCCACGAGGTACACGCTGAATGCAGTAAAGCTTCCGAGCGCACTCCGGAAAACTGGGGCCACGTACGCGCGAGGGGGCGAGATCCAATCGGCGAGCGACTGCGAGCGACGATCCGCACGGCACGAGGTCAGGGCAGCGAGTATTCAATAGTGGCGCGCAGCGGCGACTTTTATCGAGCGCCGAACATTCTGGAAGGCTCTAGAAGGCGGAAGCCAGGCCCGCTTCTAGAACCTTCTATCAAGCGGACTCCTCGCGCAGGGCGTCCCCGCGCGATCGCCTCGCCAGGCCGCGTCCCGTCGCTCGGGAAAATCGTAGACGGAATTCACGCGGAGATAAGGGCGCCGATAGTCGCGCGGAACGCGCCCGCTCGGCCCCGGCCGCCCGTCCGCCTCGCGCTACTCGCGTAGTCGGCGGAAGCGACGTCACCGACTCGGCTAATCTAGAACCGTCGCAGCGCGCGCGTGTGTGTGCACGTGCGACGCGATCGACCGGTTCCCGCGAGAGCGTCGGGCAACGCCGCCCTTGCCCGATGATTTCAGCACGATTTCTCCACGTGCTGAGAGGCGGACAGAAGAAAACGCTTTCGTCCCGCTGGATCGTCCTGTTGTCGAGTTGTTTCTTCATTTGTCGAGGACCTTCAGGGATCTCTCGCGGCGGGAACCTTGACGTGGAACGATTAATTGCGATAATAATAATAATAATAACCTGTGATTCTTGACATTTTGCTCCCGAAGACTCGTCAACGAGTCGTTGTATTCGGAGTCGCGGTCTATGTATGGAGTTAGTTAAGAAGAGAAGAAATGTCTACACTGAAGATAATTTACAACTTCATTAAACTTACGGGAAGGATTAGTTGAATAAAAAGTTTCTGGATAGTGAGAGGAATAAAAGGAGTGCCTGTATGCAGACTTTGGCACAAAACACGCAAAAAAAAAAAAAAATAGAGTCTTGCAGTCTTTGGGTGACGCGGTCTTTCCGCTCGGCCTGATAGACGCCTCGAGAGCGTCTATCCCCGTCTCTCTCTCTTCTTATCTCGTCGCGGAGTCATGGATCCCGGCGTCCTTTCGCGGCTGATACCGCAGAGCAAGGAGCAGGTGCGGCCGGCCTGCAAGAAGTGCGGCTACGCCGGGCACTTAACCTATCAGTGCCGCAACTTCATCAAGATCGACCCGAACAAGGAGATCGTGCTGGACGTGAGCAGCACGAGCTCGGACAGCGACGAGAATTACGTCACCCCGCTGACGGAGCTGCGCGAGCGGGAGCTGCGGAGGAAGCTGCGGGAGGCGAGGAAGAAGCGGCGGGAGAAGAAGGCCAAGAAGAAGCGCAAGAGGAAGCGCGAGAGCTCCGAGAGCAGCGACAGCGAGTCCGAGTCATCGACGTCATCATCGTCGTCGTCGTCGTCGTCGTCGTCGAGCAGCGAGGAAGAGAAGAAGCGGAAGAAGTCGAAGAAGAGGAGGAAGAGCTCCAAGCGTAAGAAACGCAAGAAGAATAAACGGAACAGCTCCTCCGGGAGCGACGACGATTGCAGGGAGAAAAAATGAGAGTGTTTTAGAAGCGTCCGGATGCCTCCCATTCGTTCCAGTTGCTTCTGCCGTCGAATATTGAACGGTGCATGACTGCGGCGTTTTCGTAATCGTGCATATATGCATGCTCATCCGGTTTTCTTTTCGCTTGATGAATGTTGTCACTTTTTACATGTCCATTGACTCAACCTTGTAAATAAAAGTATGTATTTTTTTAAATGTATATAGAGAGAGCTGTGATATATCTAATGAAGGATTCTATAAAAATTGTGAGAAAAGGAAAGGTGTGTTAAAATATCAATTTTCAAGCGTTTTTTTTTTTCAAAATTTATGACAGATGTATAAATTGAAAGTGTTAGATAATTGTTTAAAAGAAACAGTTACTTACTTGCTGAAAAGTTTCTAGGAACAACGCTACGTTGAACGGTTTCCTAATCTATTTGAAAATGACAATAACGAGTAGAAACCTCATGGTCTACATGTGCAGGTCAAAAATATGTATTCATTATTTTCATCATATTTCACAGAATCTTAAATAGTGAAAAATTTTCCTCGCAAATCTCTGAAATCGGAGCGACGCTATATTAACTATTTTAATCTATTAAAAAATGACAATAAAACGAGAAATAACATTAAATTTACAATAGATACGATGCAAGTTAAAAATGCTTGTTTGTCGTTTTCCATAAAATTCTCGACATAATGTTATTCGCGATTTTTTTTAAAGCAAGACGTCGCTACGTTAAATAACTTTCTAGTTTTCCAAAAATAAATTAAAAAATATAAAACGAGAAGCAGCCTTGTGTCTGCAATATATGTGACGCAAATAAAAAATGCTTATTCATTCTCCATCGCGTTTCGTAGAATTTTGGATAATTCAAAGAAAATGTTATTTGCAAATTTCTAGAAGCGACGTTACATTAAATAATATTCTAATTTTAATTAAAAAAATGACAAAACGAGAAATAGCATAAAGTTTGCAGTAGACAAGGTGCAAATTAAGAACGCTTGTTCGTTTTCTATAAAATTCTGGATACGTTGCTTGCAAATTTTTGGAAGCAGGATGACGCTACATTGAACAATATCCTAATCTATTCAAAGATGACGTAAAACGAGAAATACTCGTGTTCGCGCTGGATGATGCAAGTCTCAAAAGTGCCTCTTCAGCATGATGTTTCATCGCGTTCCACAGAATCTGAAAGAAACGCTGGGTAAGTTTCTAGAAGCCTGAAAACACAATAAATATCACGCTAACCTATTTGGCGGTAACGTGACGAGGGAAAATTCAACGGATATTCCGTTCGTGGCGTCCAATCCGAAGCGCGTGCGCATTGCGCGATTCATCGGTGCGTCAAGATGGCCGACGGCGTGCTGATTTGAGACTTCGGCGCTCGTTGTCAACCTCCAACGTAAAAGTTAAAGAGATATTTTATTTTCTCGAATAATATTTTCTCCAAGGAGGAGGAGCAGCGAATTTGCGATCACGATGACGCGGCACGCGAGGAATTGTACCGCTGGTGCAGTGTACACGTATCACGAGAAGAAGAAGGACGCGGCGGCGTCAGGTTATGGCACCAACATTCAGCGAGTGGGCAAGGACTCCGTCAAAGATTTCGACTGCTGCTGCCTGACTCTGCAACCCTGTAGGAATCCGATGATAACGTATGTATCTTAGGGATCGTATGTGATGCGTATTTTTATGTCTGTAATAATGTTATTCTCTACTCCACGATCCACAACCTGTTGATGCAGGAAGGACGGTTATCTGTTTGACAAAGAGGCGATATTGGAGTACGTTTTGGCCAAGAAAAGGGAATACGCGAGGAAGCTGAAGGAGTACGAGAAACAGAAGCAAAAGGAAGAGGTTAGTTAGGTTATGAGGTTATGCTTTAAGCCTTTGTTGCGCATGTGGGGTATATACAATGACTGCGTTCCGATATTTACTGCATAATTTATGTTACATACATTATAGATTTTCACTACTGACAGTGATTTTCGAAACGCAGCCAATATCCTAGAAATCTTATTTCTATTCCTATATCTAAATTTTTTTTCAATCTTAATGCTGCTTTCTTTAATATTTTTCAAAAACTACTAATAGATATATCTAAAACTTGACTATTCTGCTTATAAATGTGTAAAAATTTATATAAAAGACTCTTTTTTTATGATTTTTTAATGAATAATTAACATGGGTGTTATCCCATTCGACTACTCATGTCTCAAATTTTGAGACATTAGTACACAATAAAGGGTTAAAATGATCGAACAGCTCGTATATTTACGGTCAGTATATTTATATTGTTGTTTCTTTTTACAGGAACAATCGCAAGAACAGACAGCCAATGAAGAACTGAAAAAGTTGCAGAATTTTCTGAAGGGAGAAAAAACCATTGTATCAAGCAGCTCTAGTACGACAGATGGACAGTCGGTCTCCAATATGAAAAATGGCAAAGATAAGATGCTACCAAGCTTCTGGATACCCTCAAAGACTCCTGGAGCAAAGGAAGCCTCCTTACAAAAACCTGACAAAACCATTTATTGTCCCGTCAGTGGAAATCCGTTGAAAGTGAAGGATCTGATCCCTATAAAATTCACGATTGTTCAGGATCCAGACGATAAAAGATCGCTCATTGTTAAACAAGCGCGATACATGTGTCCTATTACTCATGACGTCTTGGGCAACAACGTCCCTTGTGCCGTGATAAAAACTACGTAAGAGCAATGAATAATCCTGCTTTAATGATAAATGTATTGTTTGATTGACTAATTAAACATTTTTTATAGTGGCGACGTGGTTACGATGGAGTGTGTGGAAAAATTGATAAAAAAGGATTGGATCAACCCTCTGGATAATTCCAAATTGACGCCGTCTGATATCATTCCTCTACAAAGGGTAAGTAGTATAGATACGGTATAAATTATAATGCTAATAATTGGTACAGATAATAATATTCATTTCCATTTATTTTATAGGGTGGCACTGGTTATGCATCTGTTAATGATTCGTTAGAGGGCAAGCATGAAAGACCAGTGTTGCAAGCGTGAAGAATACTCGTACCATTGTACATAGATTTTTTTAACTTAAGGTATAAATTTTAATGTAAACAATTAGATATTAAATAGAGTGTTTATATATCGTTTAATTTATAAATTTTCAAGAAATTCGAACACCAACATGATGTTTTTACGCACAATATATCATTTCGTTCCTATGAACGAAATTCGTGTATATAATTAAGTTATATACACGATAATATAAAAAGAAAGCTAATGCTATTCTTTACACGAGGTAACTAAAACCATTTATGTATGTGTGAGGGCAATTTTATTCGATAAAAGAATTTGAATATTTGGTTTATAAATTTTATCTATAAAAAACTAAAATTTAGGTTTTTACTCGTAAAATAAAGTATATTCAGGGACAAGGATGATTTCGTGAATTAAATTTTGAGTTTTGCGCATGGAAAAAAAGGAAATAGAATTTAAGGGATACAAAAGAAACATGAATTTAAAAAAGACAAATAGGAATTTAAAGGATAAAAAAGAAAAGGAATCTAAGAAATAGAAGGAAAATGTTACAAAGGAACGTATTAGTTTCTTTTTTTTTATAGGTACAGAACTGGTTTTTTCATCTTCTTGGTTGAAGCTAACAAATAGTTAAATTATACATCTGAAGTTATTTAATTTGAAGATAAAACAAATTTAAATTATACATCTGAAGTTATTTAATTTGAAGATAAAACAAATATTTGGCAATAGTATTTACAAACACGGTTACAATACATAACAATATTTAATAAAATTATTCTCAAGGAATGTGTACAGGTACTCCTTGGAGTCGCTATACCCAAGTAGAACAAGAAGTCACAAAGACATCAAAATAACGTTAAAACAGCTTTAAAATAACATAATAACATAATGACATTTTGAAGTCACAAAATGACTTCAAAATGTCATTATGTTATTATGTTATTTTAAAGCTGTTTTAACGTTATTTTGATGTCATAATTTTTATTCTACCTGGGTACCCTACAATTCTGAGAGTCGATTTTGTATCTTTTAAAAGAGAAAAAAATGTGAAAAGTGAGCAAATTTACTAGATATTGGCCAATGAAATCACAAATATCCTAGTAAATCTGCTCACTTTTCACATTTTCGCTCTTTCAAAAGATACAGAATCGACCTCCTGGTTCCGCTGAGACGGGGAAGGGGATGCTGGCGCCATCTTTGGCGACACGGCCCCTCGAGGGGAGCTCGCAGAGAACGCGCGCTCCGCCGGGTAAGCGGCAATCTGCGGGACGGCGTTCTGACGATTCGCTGTCGCGCTCGTCGGGTCCGCGCGCGCGTTCGAAAGAGACGAACGTGTCTCGGCCGCCGTGCGGCTTCCTGCCTATACGTGCGTGCGTGCGTGCGTGCGTGCGTGTTTACGGTTTCTCTCGTTCTGCGACGCGAGAGCAAGAGAGACCCGCCGTCGCGAGTGTCACGCGGATTCACGCGGCGCGGGATCGCGCGTGCATCGAAACGCCGAGCGACGACGACGGCGACGGTGACGGAGAGGTGAGTGCGCTTAAATCCGCGACCGAAAATATATCCGCCTTTACTCTTCCTTTCCTCGCAGAGTGCACGGGAAGCCGTGAAGCGTGTTCAGAAGTGTTTCGTCGTGAAAACATTTTTTGAAACTTTTGTTTTCCTCTGCATATAAATTTTCGACTCCGCTGTTCTGTAATTTTTCATTTTGGTCATATCATCTCCCTTTTCTCTCGGAGATGGGAACCGTCAGTTTCACTACGGAACTCGAGTCTTCCTTTCCTCGCTCGCGAGCGCGAGTTCGGCAATTTTCGAAACGCGACTGCTCGAGCGCAGTGTGCGATCGGCGATTGTGACACCCTGCGCGGCCGGCGATAAATAACGTAAGTAGGACATGTAAATGCATCGATTGCGGCTCTGTCGCGTGCGAGACAGCCGGGAGGAATCCCGCGAGCGCGCCGCGTTTAAGCTCCAATTTAATCGCGCGCGTAATCGGCCTTTGTGCGCGCGGACAATGCTGAGATTCCTGCGAGGCGCCTTACGCGCTCGGGGAAACATTCTAATATCCATTTCTATCGATGTAGATTGACTTCAATCCCGGTTCAACTTACCTTTCATCTTTCTCTATGTTCTCTATGTCCGTTTCTACCAATGTAGATTATCTTTGATCTCAATTTAACTTGCCTTTTATCTTTTTTTAGTTCCAAGAATTGGAAGAAGATACAAGGTAAGTTAAACCGAGATTAAAGTTAATCTACGTTGATAGAAATGGACATAAGAAAAAGGTACAAAGCGAGTTAAATCGAGATTTAAGTTAACCTGCGTTAAAATTTATAGTTCACGTGAACTGTGGATTTTCAGTACTGGCGGCAATTTTGAAACACAGCCCATTGGTAGAAATTGATATACCCAATAAACACAAAGTAACGTCAATGTTAAAATTTCCTACTCGATATTGTAATTGTTATTATATTACAAGACATGTTACATTGTAGTTATATTGTTGAGTGGGAAATTTTAACATTTACGTTACATTATTGTTTCTTTGTGTTTACTGGGTTAATCCTTTAAATCCGCATTTACGCGTCGTTCGCGAATTTTCTTCTCCGCGACAGTCGCGACGACCGGTTTCGGGGAGGGTACATTTATTTTCGCGTGTCGAACGCCCGCAAACGTGTCGCGCGAATGAGAAAAGCGCGGGAGCTTTTTTCACGAATTCCTCCGGCGCGCTCCATCCGCGAGAGAGCTCGTCGCCCGCTCCAATTTGCTGGCAGTCCGCGCAATTGAGGCGGCCGGGCGAGCGAGCGAGCGAGCGAGCGGTTCAATGGCTGAAGGAACCGGAGGCGACGTTATCACAATATCACGCCGCACACAGCAGACTGTGATATAACGCGCCGCGTCGCGACGCGGCTCTTATCGTCGCCGCGCGCGCGCACACACGCGACGCACCCGGGTGTCGTCGTTGCGCTCGTAATACGCACGCACACGTGCGCGTCGCGTGGCACGAGCGCACGGTTACGCGCGTGCACCCACTTCGGGCTGAAACTTTCCCAAAACAAACGCGCCGCGCGGATTTCTCGTTCCGAGATTTTAGATCCGAATAGATTTTAATGTTGTTGATTACACAGAGAGAAACGTCATATGTGAGGGTTTCACTCTAAAAAGACATTACTCAGATAGAACAAAAATTATAATGATATCAAGCAGTGATAAAGTGACATAATGACATTTTGGTGCCATTTTGACATCTTTGTGATTTCTTCCTGGTTCTACCTGAGTATTTTATACAAAACATTGTTTCCTTGAATAACAATTTTATTATTGCATTAAATCATATTATTTGACGGAAAAATAACTATTATTTGAAATAGTACTTAAATACGTCTGATTCAAATAAGAGTGTGGTTTGTTTTAATTAACTTATTACTTGGAACGATTAAGCTCATAGACTTATACAAGTAGACTAATTTTATTTCTTTTAACATATATTTTATTTTAAGTAATTATATATGTTTTTTGAAAGTCAAGTAATCGTATTTGTTAGTTCAAATATTAGTTTGATTGGACTATTTCAGTGATTGAATTTCTTTGAGTTTGACTTCAACAAAATTTATTAAATCCACAGAAAATTTTCTCTATATAGCGTGATCAACTCTTGATTGTCCAATTTCGAAAGATTGACCTTAAAAAAAATTGGGATTTTTTTTCATTGATACTTCATCGAATTATGAAATATCTTATAAGGTATCCTGAAAGAACTGCTTGAAATCCTTTCAGGATGGCTTTAATAAGAGTCGAAAATTGAGATGGCTGGTCACTTTAATGTTGTCTATATATTTAGGTAACTATCCTTGACATCAAATTTTCTATGTTGTTTTAATATGCTACTTAATTGTATTTACTTTTCATCATTTTTCAAAATTCACAATGAAACGTTATTTCTTCCCCCTAAATAATTAAATCGACAAATAGTCAAGTATATATATTTATAGAATATAATATCCAGCTATTTCCTAATTATAAATTAACTGACATTTAATGTATTAATTAAATCGCAATTGTGTTTCGTTTTTATTGGATTGACAATTTAACAAGTATTCTTAAGATCACTTTCGAAACAGTTGTAAGAATGATTTTACACGCGAATCTAGAGAGCAAATGGATAAAGAAACCGAGTGATTTCAAATTGTTTCAAAGGAGAACTTCGCTTTACAGGATTTCATTATACAAAATTGATACTGAAATTCGGATAAAATATTAATCCATGCTTTTGAACAATTGATTAGTAGTTTAGGAAGGCTAAGCTCTCCAATTTGTCATCAAGGTATTATTATCTATCCGTTTAATCCGTTCGTTCGGGGATATCCTGTATATATTGTAAGCTCGACCGGCTCGAACTAGTGCATCAAATCGTCCAATTCCGATGCATTCGGTCGACATCGCAGAATATATAAGTGAGAAATTATGTCATGCAATATCAGTCGGTTGTTGCATAATAGTTAAAAACGATGAGATATAGAGAGCCGAGCGGCGATACGATTATATAAGGAGACAAACCAGTTGAGAGCTCGCGAAAATATTATTTTTCCCGCGCGAAAAATTTTATAGTTACTGTGCGTGGGCGGTGTTTTCATTCCTAATAAATTTTTATCTCGCGAATTTATTGCCATCGAGTTTTCCTCGGTTTTCCCGGTGATGATTTTATCTCCGCTTTTTTCGAGCTGATCGATATTCCTCCTTCGGTACAGCGCATCTCGATCTCCCGTTTGTTTACCAGCACGACTCGGTCTCTTAAAAAGATAATTAGCGTTATATACGTATACTACGTCTGTTACATCGACCGGTTACATAATGGAAATTCAAGAAACGGTCGGAGAATGATTCTTTTCATTACAGCGATGATATGGGTGCTTGACCGCTGGTAAATTTCTGTATTCTTCTATTCATTCATCCTTGAAACGCTAAATGACGAGCCTTAAAACGCATTCCTCGTAATTAATTAATTTTTTATTTTGCAGCTTTAATCAAAGCGTGATTTGATTACAAACTGTAAGTTCTAATTTTTTCAAACATTTACTATTTCATAATTCTGTTAATCTATTTCGAAAACGAGAATTAATTCTTAATATAAATTTAAAAGTATTTAATACAATGTGTCATACAAAATGTGTCTCCAATTATCGTGCTGTCTTTGTTAATTCATTAAGGAACTTAAAGCTAGATTTTCCTTAACGAAAATTCAATTAAAAGATTATTAAACAAATTTTTTATCTTTATTAACTATACTTTTACAAGGTTATTTTTATGCTTTAAAATTCTTTCCAAGTAATTCTTGACTTACTTGAACTATTAAAGTAAAAGGCTCATATAGAATTAAACAAAAAATAAAATAGATTATATTCATTTGTATTATACCTATATATCTGAAGTCGCGAAAAGATAAAATAGTTATTTTAAGTAACTTGTACAATTCGGGAATTACTGACACTTCTTCCGTGCTTTCAAAAGGATGAAATCGACTCCAAATTCATCGACGATTGTGTGAATGAAAGTTCACGCTGCGATAGCGGGACGTATGCACTTTGTGTTTATATCGGTGAGCAACCGCGATATGTACTTTCACCGCGGAAGACTGATAGCTCTCCCGATATGCATCCGCGTATCCAGGGATCCGGACGATTTTTTTTCCCGGATGACCGGCGCATTACCCCGAGAAGCAGATTATTTATTCAAGGTTGGTCGAGGAAGCCATCGCCCACGCCGGCAAAGCCTCGCAAGTGTAATCGATGATTCAGTTTTCCCGGCTGTTCCTCCGCTCTCGCGATTCCGCGCGTTCTCTCGGCCGACTCGGTGTTACGTAATGATCCGCACGAGTCGCGACCCAAGTGGACGGCGATCGCTTCAATCGTGACCGATCGGCAGAGAAATCGCATTATCAAAGACGTGATTATTACACCGCAAGAGCGCACACGTGATAATTGTGATAAACGTAATTCGTCAATACTCGATCATACTGAGAGAAAAATATAATTACTTTTGATCTCAACCACAATTTTATAATATTTCTATTTTTATAATATTTTATAATATTTCTAACGATAGTTATGGTTAATATAATGCATATAGTTAAGTTAATCATATTTCGTGTTAGAAATAGTATAAAATTATGATTGAGGCCGAAAGTAACTATACTTTTTCTCTCAGTGCACGATCTCTCCGCGCGTGATCTCGTAAGCGCTTCGTACGATCGTAGATCCGCGAGAAGAAAAAAATGCACTGCAACGCATCGTTGGGGAATCATCGATCGAAAACACGGAAGATTTCGGCAGAAATCGCCCGGCGATAGGCGACCGGCGGACCGGAATGCGATCGCACTTAAATCTGCGAGAGATCGGGGTTACTTTATTCAGGCGCATGCACATACGAGCCGGCGCAGTCGCGGGAGGGGCTGCCTCGGTGGGAAAATGACCGCCGCGCCGTGCTCGAGAATTGCTTTGATATGAGGTAATGCGCACCGCAAAACACGCAAGAAGCGTTACGTAACGTTTAAACGTGTATGTATACGCGGCTGCGGCGACCGGCGGTATATTTATTAACGAGCGATCGCAGCCGCGGTTTCCGTCATGAAGAAACGGCCGGTCGATTTCCAAACGGCCGCAAACCGATTCCGATCGGTGGCGAAGTTTACAGGGGCAATTAACCTGCGATCGCTATTTAATACAAGGATTCGCGATTGCGGAAAAGTATCGACATAAATTGATGATTCCGCGTCAGTGGTCTACATTCAGACAATCGATCGCCGGTTTGGCTCCGTTTCTCAAACATTTGCAGTTCGAGATGCGCTCCTTTAAACTCGAGATCTCAAGTATCCGCGGTTTCCGAAAATCATTCCGAAAATCTAGTTTTAAAACACTTATAGATTTAATATAACACGATGCAAATTGTTAAATATCTATTTCGTATCAATATCATACTTGAAAAATGATCATTTTGAATGACTTGCAAAAGAATGATGAGAATTCATTACACTTAATGAAGATCTAATATACATGCAATCTAGATATTTTAATTTTTTTACAATCAATTATTGATATCAAGATTGTATTTAAAAATAATATTAAAAAATTTAATGATTCAAAACATTCAAACTCATTTTCTGAAAAACTTTTGCTTTTTGAGTTACGTCATTGTTGCTGCAAATGAGCGATATATTATATATATATTTTTTCATACTATATAAAGTTTGTCTAATTACATAATTTATCTCAGATTTGAATTTAACGTTGATCCGTAGAGTTATCGGCCAGTTGTGTCTGTCATCCGTGTGCGAATTGAGAATCCGTAGGGAAAGGGTAACAGGCAACAATCGCAAACTGCAGCTCTGAAAAGGTCAAAGTATTTCAAATGCAAATCGCATTAGGCCCCGTAAGGGTTCCAGTCTGTAAATACGAGACGCGGATCTAGTCGACCGTCCGGCCGGTCGGTCCGTCGACATCCTCATACAGTAATTATTTCCATAATTATCTCCGTGCTGACCAGAAACGCGCGCGAAATGTAAAATGCAATTTCGATATCGTCATAATTAAGAGGAACTTGACGTTTTTCCTGCAGAAAAATCGCACGGAAAGCGTTGATTCAAAGTTGCTTCGATCTTTTATCGTCCAGGAATTTCATAATTAATTTGTAGAGATAATTCTCTCTCGCTTTTTGCCGCAATGACGCATAGACGGCCGCCAACGTCAGCGTAAGAAGTACTCCACGCGCGTTTTTTCTGACTTGGATAGCTCTTCCCCAGTTGATTATTCTCGAGAGAGCGGGTCCGAAATCACTTGTTGGCAGCGATATATTACGCTCGCGACGTATTCAATGTCGACAGGTATCTTTCGCGGAATTGCGCTACATTACACACGGGACCCGCGAGATTAATCCTTTCTTTCCGCCCCGATACCGAATCGCGCTCTCCCATTTTTTTTCTGGCAAACGAGGCGCGAACGTGTCGGACCGGTTAACGGCGGTAGCGTTAATCTAGAAAGCGCGCGATTTAAATTTACATAACGGAATCATTGCGAATGTTACATTACGGCCTTGATTGCCTGTGTGCGTGCGTGCGTGCATGCGTGTTTTGCGTCACAGGTCAAGCGCACAGCGTACATCGAAGGCGGCGAGTCCGGATATCGGTGCACCGCACTTCGGGACCGGATTACGTAACCGCGCATTGATAAGGAAATAAACGAGTCGCCTTGACATTACCGACTCGCAAGCGTAATCCGGCTGTTTTTGTCGAGGATCGGCAAGTATTTCCCTCGCTCCCACCTCCTGGTGCTGGTAAATGCGGAAAACACTTTTGACACGTCTTGACAAGACAGATACTTGTAACGTTTTTTTTCCCCCGATGTTATTCATCCATTTTTCACGTTGTGTTTTTAGTTATTTTTCGTAAGCATTCGCTGAAAAAGAATTCTGGTTAAAAACGGACGAATCAGAAAATCTTGTAGGATTGATCATATTCTGGTTGTTATAATAGAAATTCTGATTATTATAATAGAACTCAATACTTTATAACTTATAATAACCAGAATATTTGATCGAGTCTATAAAATTTTTCTGGTTCGTCCGTTTTTAACCAGAATTTTTTTTCAGTGTTCAATCCTTCAATATTAATGACATTAACGTGGAAAGCATTCTTTATTATAGAATATATCGAAATCTCTTTCCTTTCGTGATTTTTCTTTCCTTTAAACCCGAGAGAGTATAAATCTCTTATTCAATTGACTCGTGAGCACAGGTGTACAATTCTATGAGAAAGATACTAACAAGTGTCTATATCTGTTAAATGTCTGTTCTCTTCATTATAACTATTCAATTTTTTCTTTTTTCTTTTTCTTTATCGCGTGCTATAATGAAATAATATATTGTAACAATTTTATTAGTTTTATTACAACATTTACATGTAACATTTTTTTACAAATTTTATGCCTTTTATACATATTCAACCACAGATGAAAGTAATAATTATTGTCAGCGATCGAAATAATGTTTTTCGACATAAATGTTCTCGTTTAATTTCTCTAGTGACCTTTTCCGGCGTTAATAATATTCTAAAATACCGTCGTCCCTCGGGACAGGCACACAGGTGGACGACAGGGCTGTTTTTGTGATTCGTCGATGCGACGACGATAGGGGATGTCGTCGGCAAGGCATAATCTGTCAAGCACAGGCGCTGATGATGTTTATATAATCACGTGGTTAAATTGTTGCACACTGTGTTGCCCGCGCGCTTACGTAACAGGAATTCAATCGCATTCTCACGAGAAACGGGCAAATGTGTTATACCGCTACGTGTTCATCGCGTGTGTCGCGCTTAAGGGGAGCTTGTCGCTTTCCCCACGGGGCAATCGCGCGGAAAGCGTTGATTTAAAGCCACTTCTATTTTTTATCGCTTACAGGAATTTCATAATTGATTTGTAGAGATAATTCCCTCTCTTTTTTTTTTTTACAGATACCGGTACTATGAGGCCGCACGAATGGATGCGTGACACATCCCGAAGCAGATTCGAAGGTACAATCGTTATCTACTTGATATCAATTTGATTTCAACCCTCGTTTCGCTCCATTAAATTGATGCACCTATAAAAAAAATATGTGAAACGAGAATGTGTATTTTTTTCATTGAACCGACGGATTAAAGGTCAAATTCACGCCTTGTATTCTATACATAAAAAGAAATCCCCTCTTGATATTATTATAAGTGGAAGGTCGATTTTGTTGCTCAAGGGCGCAGATGCTCGTTACGATGCGACAATGGAGGATAACATCCTAACAAGCGCTCAGTACACCTGTCATAACTCTTACATCTCGTTATTGCGCTGTATTGTTGTCGATATTATTTCCAGGAAGCGCAATATTTATTTCTTACGACGTAATTTCCATATCGCAACATACAAATAATGCCGGATTCATGAATAAATGCTGTCCACTTAATTATACATACGTCGATACGTCGTTTAATTGTTTCGATTTTTACGCTTATCAAAGCCAGTTCCATCTGCAAACTGTATGCATCGAGCAAAGAGATACTTATCTTTTTTTCCTATCTTATAAAATATCGTTAACCTCCTTCTTCCTTCCTGCGTTATTACTCAATTTACTTCTTAATTCGTCGTCCTGTCCGTTTGAGCGTAAAGTTTACTCGCCCCGCTCGTTTCGCGTCTTGACGCACAAACGACAAATCGTCGCGGAAGACAGGCGTCCAATTATAAAAATTTGCGCGACGGGTGAATCAATTAAGATTTAATAATTCGCCTTCTCGCGACGGTTTGCTTGCAGTCACCGGTACGTTCCAGCCAAATGAATGGACGCATGGAAGGGCTCGATACGAATCTAAAGGTAAGTTTCAGCCCTCGGCGCTCTACCAATTATTTTTAACGTTTTCATCTTCGAACAAGCTAACGTGGTTTCGCTGATCGCGGGAGGCTGCGATGAAGCATCGATTGTTGAGGAAAAGATAATAAGAGTTAAGATGACGTCGCTGGCCGCTGTTACAGCGGCAGGATGACACAGTGATTACAGTTATTTCTGTGAAAGTATTGTGTTACGGGAGGAAGGTCAGTATCAGCTTACCAATCAATGCTGAGAAACGAATTCCGGAATCGCCGGTCAGTTCGGAATTCGAGGATATAACTGACATTCTCCTCGGTGCGTGGGTAACCGAGGTAAATTAATACTCGATATACGCGAGAGAAGTGCAAAGACATGCCTGAGTCCGATCCCAGGTTACGACGCGTAAATGTTAATAACGTTACGCCAATTATGCCCTTCCCCCGATTTCCTAATCGCGGCTTGATCAATGGTTGCGAGGTTGCACATAATAAGATGATTCAGTTGCAATATAGACATTATTCTAATTGTGTTAATTTCATTGGCGAGTTACATTGAATGTTCAATGAATAGATGATGAAGCAATTACGTGTTAATAATATACACAGAGATATATGATTAAGAAATTGTAGATTTGTTTCGTTTCTTCAAGACAAGAGAAAATATATTACGAGGTATCTAACATTTAAAAAGACGCAGTTCAGTTCAAAGTTTTATGAACGACATGCACAACTGATATGGACGTCGTATTTTCAATCGTCGCTTTTCACGACTTTTGTGTTTTGGCGAACCGCGCATATGTCTAAAACGCGTCAGGCTAGGTGAAAGAAAAATACTCCGCGTTTTATTCCCAAATTTCGCCAACGGCGACGTTGACGGTGCGGCGACCGTTAACGAAGATCGTTATTAAAAACGCGAATAATTGGATAAACGCGGGGGAGGGAGGGAGTGCTATGAAATCACGGTAAATTAATCGACGGGGAGCTGATCCTTGGTTACCGAAAAATCACGCTAATGAGTGGACGAAGAGAGATTTGGCAGAAGGGGGGGGGGGGAGGTGGAGGATCGCGAGCGAGCTGTGGTCACTTCAAACGTCAATGCCGATCGTAAACCGGGTCCGTATCAGACAAAAGCGTATTGACGATAATAATTAACGCTCCGTTACAAACGGCTGTACAGCAGTGCGCGGTCGAGGTAGGCTTAGCTCGTGTAATTAGCGCTAATTAATACAGTGCAATCGGCTCGGTCGCGGAATCTCGGCGGCACGGATTTAAGGGGTGAAAAATACGATTAAGTAGAACGGGTATCCGTGCGGGCAAACATGCGTATGTTTTTCATCACCGATCACCGGCTTCTCTCCTTGGAAACACGCTGCGGTATACAAATCAGTTCGGTAATCCCAATTACTGCGCGGTCTAAAGATTTATGGATAAGTAATGGATAAGTACGCGCGGCATTTTTCTTGTAACAGTTTAAGATATTCTACGCATTTTCTGATATTAAATATATTCTCAAGGGTGATGTTAAGTTTCTCCTTTTCCTTTGAAATAAACTGATGAAGTATTGACAGTCGCGATTAACTACGGCAGCATAGCGTAGACAATTAATAGCTCTCACGAAATTAAAACAATATTAAAAATTTCTCGCAGGTGGCACCATACAGCGACAGTTATTATTGCGATAAGCGAATTGCGCGCAAAGGTAAACCGGTTAGCCGAAGGTTAACGTTTCGAGTGTCTATATAAAGTAAGAAATAAACTTGGAAATGCGTTATAAAGAATAATTGCGCGAGAAAAAATGCACTGGCCGTTCGCTTCGTGCCTCTTCCAGAATGTGTGATATTAAAATGTTAGCACCAACTGATTACGTTATATATTAATAAAGTTATGTAAGGCATTAGGATAGCGAGCGTTAATTAGTTGGCTTTAAGTGCACGTATATATTGTTACGTATTATACGATGAAATGTGCGTTAATTAACTACGATTGCGTGAAGCGAACGACTTATCACGAAAAGCTAAATAATTTTTATATTAAAACAATTTTTTTCACAATATATGAAATCTACATATTTATGTTACTTTTTTTTTCTTTAAAGGAGATTTTTCTTTTCGAATCTTGTTAAGACACTTAAGAAGAAAGTTAAGGAAATGCAAATTAAGGCCAAAAATATTAATTTATCTGAAGGGCATATGCATTTTTTAAATTGTTGAAAATCATGTCGCGTAGCAGCTAATTGCTACCGTCATACCCGATTTCTCAATGCAGGCATAAACAGATACCAGATAAGTAGCAGGATATAGTTTTCAGGCTTGCGTGTGCAAGTTTGCCGCGAGTTAATGACACGTTCTTTTGACCGATTATTACCTCTTTATTATTTAATACTTTAATAAGTTCTGTTAATTTAAATTTTAATAGGTCGTGACAATCTAATTACGTAGTTTACGTTGATAGATAATGGCATATCGTTACACGCTTTTAATAACTTTCCTTGCAAGGCTCAATCGATTTTATATTTTTCTTTTTGACGTCACGTTATTGTGTCGAATCCGGGAATCTTGTTTGCGTCTACCATAAATCGTATAAATCTTAAGTTCATTAGCGATATGCGTCAGCTTCAGGAGTGAAAAGCCGAGCGTGAAGTTCACTTTAAAAGTGAAGTACGAAAATTTAATTTTGCAAATTATGATGAATCTCTTTTCGTACATATTCATCGTTACGAGCTCAAGTGGATATTCCTTTACTTCGCGACCACACTTGACTCATCCGGGGTCTACTCTAGAAGTTGTGGCCGCGAAGAGTTCTCGCGACGCATCCTCCCCGCGTCGCGATGTGGGGGTGGCTCACCGGGACACGACTCGCCGTCGCGGGGGGCGATTCCGCGGCGCAGGGCGGTTTTAGTCACTCCCACCTTGTGCCGGACCACGTGGTATCGGCCGCGACACCCCAATATTACTCAACAGCATCGCTGCCGATGACGAGTGCTTCTCTATCACCGTCACCACCGTCGTCGGCGAAGGTGCCTCTTCTACTACCACCACCGCCACCACCACCGGCCGCCGTCACCACCGCCAGAGCACCACCATCATCATCACCCACCCGCGTACTCAGTGTCAAGCGGACGACGCGTCTGTCGACGAGTGCGTTGTCTACCGCGCGAATTCGAGAGGAGAGACCGTGTCTCTTCCGATCGCAGTTTCGCTACCGATCGACATCGCGCGCATCGGACACGCCGTGCTCCTCGCCGTGGTCTCGACGACGACAAACGTCGGTGTCGTTTTTCTTGTCTTCGCCCATGATCGGACCGGCTGTCCGGTCGATGTCACGTGCCGGTCAGCGTCTTGCAGAAACTCGTGATACGCGACCCGAGTAGACGGTGGTGCTGAACGGCCGGCACGATCTCGTCGTCGCCGTCGAGAAGGCCCGACCCTTGAAATACGAGGGTATCGCCCGCCAAGAGGGAAGGCGCCAGGCCTTCTGGCCTCTTCTCGAGGATGCCGCCGCCTCCTCGTCGTCGGCGACGACGTGGATGTACGCGCTTCTCGGTAAGGGGTTTCTCGCGATGACACGCGAACGCTCGCGATGTGCGAAGTACCGTGACGATCCTTCTCGTCGGGAAAAAATTATTTTGATCTCCGCGATTTCCGTAGAAAAAGTCGATCTGATATTAAAACGCCATCGTACAATTTTTATTAATTATTCATACACATCTCGCTTATCATGATGTTTATGTGAGCAGGATTTATTCGGTCTTCAACTTTTTCCACATTGTTTTAGACAGTATACATATATATTGCCCTTTATACATATTTCATTGTCAACAGATACAAAAGCCATAATTCATAAATTATGGGTTTGATAATGTTTTTAAGCAAAGTCGGTTAAAGTGTTTTTTTTTTATTGATTTTTTTTTCTTAGAGAAGTGCTTTCTTTCAATTGAAAAACTTCAGTGACACACTGTGCTACGTTGTCATCTATTAAATACGATTTTCATTAATGCAACATTGGATGCATTACTTCAATAATGATTATTGGAATATTTTCGTCACCTCAAGTCCTGTTTTATTCTTCACATTGTCACATTGTAACGAAATATGTATCCGTACTAATCTTATCAACGATTCCTTTATTTGAATTACAAAGGATATCCTTTTCTGAAATTTTGTCCTCTCCATTCTTGATTGTTACTTGATAATCGGTATAAACAATGAATTCGTTTTCCATTCAAATGATAATTCTTCGATAATTTGACGACACCATGTTATCGATGCGAAATACTTTTCGCGCTTTCTGACATTGTAAATCGCAATAAATGCCATCGTGTCACATCTATTATGTCGATGATGTCAGTGACATCATGATTGCTATTTCCATTGATAAAGACTTGACGAAGCACGGCGTTATCGAAGGTCGCGCACGTGCGACGTTGTGCAGCTCGTAGGTAATGGTCATTGTCACTATTATCTCAATCGTCACGCGATTACATTCTGAGGAATTTTTTTACGCGTCATCGAACGCTCCTCCGGAGAGCATTCGTCGCTTATACGGCGATAAAATGTAGTTCTTTAGCGTAAGTTTTTATGTAACACTACCACTTGGAGATGAAACTCCATCAACTACCGTACGTATGCCTCATCTCGATCGTGACGGAATAAAAACTCCAGCTTACGTACCGACGCTTTCGTAAGACGGGAAAATTATTTTAATTAAAAGAGATGAAAGTTATCGTGCCTGCGCGAAAATCGTTATTAAATCCTAATGTAATAGAAATCACGAGAGGCGATACGTCGCACGTCTATCGAGGCTTGATGAAGAAGTCACATGCGCGTTTATCCATAATCATATTTAAAATATACATGCGCGGTCATTACGATTTTATTACCGTAATTTTGCGGGGTTTTTTTTTTATAAAATATGAGAAAGTCGCGTGAAAGGATTTGTATTTAGCAATACCGCGGAGATGCCTGAACGAAGATAGCCGTTTGAAAGATTATCCCGTTGAATAACGTCTCTTTCGTCCATTCACGGCTCGCGCGCTTCAACCCCCGGAACTGGTTTCTGGCGTCAAATCGACGAGGTCTTGCTCGTCGGAGAGAGCATTCCTTCTGTTTGCAAGTGCTGTCGTCGCCGTCTAAATCGCGTATGCGTGTTAACACGCCGCGAAGCGAAATGTCATAAAAACGCGGAATTGCCTGGTAGACAGCGGCACGAGGTAGCAATTAATGCGCGTCCGAAGGCGGACGATTTGCCGTGAGTTCGCGTTGATTGATTGCCGATTTCGTCGTACGCCCATCGTGGCTCTCGCCACGATCTAGAGCCGATCTTGCGCAAACGTTCTTTGTGAGTCTCTTCTCCTGAATACTGAATGGACGGTGTACAGACCGGCGCGTGGTATATACGAGGTTTTTCGAACGGAGAAAGTATATTAGTGCCGGAGAAGGCATCAACCTTCCGCGAATCGTTCAGTCGCCGCAGGTGTAATTTACGCTTTCGGCACCTCGAGGAACCTTCGCTGCACTGAGAGAAAAATATAGTTGCTTTTGGCCTCAGCCACAATATTATAATATTTCTAACGATAATTATGGTTAACATAATGATGCATATAGTTAAGTTAATTATATTCAGGACTGGTTTTTCCAACTTCTTAGTATAAGTTAGCTAATAGTTAAATCATCGTCTGAACTTGTCTAACTTGAAGATAAAACAAAGACAGACATATGATTTAACTACACTGTAAATTCCTATGGGTTGCCACTGCTCCTACTCAATATTCGATTAATTTGACAAAAATGAGATAAAATTAGCGACAAATTGAGTAAGCCTCAATATGTTGCCAATTTGTCTAATTTAACTTCCATGCTAGTCAAAACTTTACCTTCCTTTTAGTGAAAATTAATGAAATATTGAGTGGGAGCAGTGATGACCTATGGAATAATTAAAAATGCCTCGAATTGTGTATAATTTGACACTACGAGTTTAACAGTGTATTAGTTAGCTTACCAAAAAGTTGGAAAAACCGGCCCTTATTGTTAGAAATATTATAAAATTATGGTTGAGGCCAAAAGTAATTATATTTTTCGCTGTGCTTTTCCCGCGACATTCTAGGAAAATTCACCTTTTTCTCTCTCTCTCTTTCTTCCTCGTTATTGCATCATTATTAATACTCTACGTGCTGTTGACGATGATTCGTACGCATTCTGCAGCCGGGCGACCGATGATACGTGCCTAACAGCGCTCGCGATCGCCGTCGCGTGACATTGACGTGCTCTCACCCAAGGCCGAAGATTGCGTTACGCACATGCAACAGATTTGTTCCGTCTACTTCCCCGTTGCGCGATCCTACGACGCGGCACGTGATACTTGGCGGGAATTGAATTATGAAATTGGTCATCGACGCATGACATCAGTAAGGGAAAGAAAACACAGTCGGAGTGATCTCTGATTTTTCTCGACGCTTCGCGGCCTGCGATTATCGCGTGCGTGTCCCCCGCCTGCCGGTGTTGGCAGCTGCATGTCCGCGCGTAACCGATACTCTAGAAATTAATCGACCGTCTAAAATGAGGGACTGCCGGCCTGGAAAGTCGCGCGCTTCGCGTGGGTTCGTACAAGTGGATAATTATGACCTGGCTTCCAGATAATTGCCGACAGTGGCTCACCGTACTTTTGCATTGCGCAAATTTATCATCGCAAATTATCAGACACACGCAACTGTCGACGTGCACGTCCTGTGTTCTTTCAGGCTGCGCCAAAGATTTACCGTACGAGAAATATCGCCGCGAAGTCGTTCTCAGTATTAAAATCTGTTAGAAATTCCTTTTGATCGAGAAGCTCATCTCAATGAGATCGAGGCCGGTTCCGAAGCTTTCGCACGTCGCGAGCGTTCTCGCGCGCGTTCCAGTCGGGAATCCTCCAGTGGCGAATCGCTCTGTCGTTCTCCAGACGAGGGTGGTCTACTGCCGGACACCAGCAGTGACGGCGTCGTCGAGAATGATGAGACGGTGGTCGCCGCAGGCGATGGCGCCTGCGTGAACGATCGCATACTGCACTATCATCAACCCCAGCATCAGCAGCATCCCCATCAACAGCAGCAGCAGCAGCAGCAGCAGCAGCAGCAACGTCATCATCATCACCATCATCACCACCATCATCATCGCCAGCTGCAGCAGCAACAGCAGCGTCCGTCGGCGGAGTCCGAACTGGACGATCTCCTGCGATTCCGCGGTACCGGGGCCACGACCGGGCAGAGACAGGAGGAGATGGTGGCGCAGGGAATGGCACAGGGCTACACGCAGCTCCTGCACTCGGCGGCAGCGGTGCCGGCCCAGGAGACGCGGGAATACATCTCGCTGGAGGAGCTACAGCCGCGCATCCACCATCAGGAGCACCACCGCACCGTGCACGACACCTGCACGCAGCTGGCCACGTCCGCCTCGCAGCTCTATCATCAGCATCAGCAGCAGCAGCAGCAGCAGCTGCAGCAGCGAAGCGGCGGCCAGCCGCAGCAACAGCAACACCAGCGAGATTATTATAATCTCTCGTCCGTGCAGTAAGTTCGGTTGTCGTGTTTGTCGTCATGAGTATGGTAATGTAGAGAATCTTAACAATCTTAATTAATATATATGCACTGAAAAAAGAATTCTGGTTTAAACCGGACGAATCAGAAAATCTTGTAGGATTGATCAAATACTCTGGTTATTATAATAGAAACTCAATACTTTATAGCTTATAATAACCAGAATATTTTATCAATCCTACAAGATTTGTTTGATTCGACCGTTTTTAATCAGAATTTTTTTCAGTGTAATATATATTGACAAGACACGTCTCTATATGCGAATGCCACTGTGATGTTGGCTCGCATGATCGAATTATGTTTAATCTTATGAACGGAACTACGTTGTTTTATGCGATACAACGTTATTTATATTGCATTGTGTGCGACAACAGTCGATAAACCCCTTGACATAATCTGCTGGAATCGGCTTTGAAATTATGACCGGTGTTGTCAACACCGAGTTATCGAGTCGGTAATACCTGAAATCACTCGGAAATTGGTTGTCCGTGTATCGTGCATCCGAATGATATTTAGACCCCCATTATTCGCTCGGGCAGATTAGTAGAAAGAGAAAAACACGTATGTACAGTTTGCATTCACGTAATTAGCTTAATAGACTAAATGGCGGCGTTACACGATAAAATTTGTGATGCAATTTGTTTTTCTTTTTTTTTATGTGAATCTACAACGCGTGTGTAAGACAAAAGACGGAGCGAAGGACAGTGTCATCGCCAGTTCAGCATTCACGCTCTGACGGATCTAAATAGCGTATACGTCCATAATGTTGCATTAACAGCAATGCGCGTAAAACGCGTCGATGTCGTTTACACGAGATAATGAGTGATCGATTGATAAATCTCTCCCTTCTCTGTCCAGTTCCCGATAGCCGTTGTTCCCGATTTTCGTCTCGTCGCTTCGATCGTAGTCTAAACAATGGGGGACATGGGAGGGAAAGGACTGCGCGCTTTCTATCCTATCTCTCTCTCCTTTTCCGTTCCCCCCGTACCCTCCGATATTTTATACGAGTCGCGCGATGCATTGCGTAATGCATCTCTTTATCATTGTCTCGCGGCACCGCAGCGAATGCAATTTTCATGCGCCACGTTGACTACCCGATCAGACTCTCTCGCTTTCGCGTCCACGCCTTTGAAATTATTATTATTTTTTTTAAGCAGATATAAATGCTGTGCAACTCGCGATTTATCTTGATAACTAACATAATTATATCACGCTTAGTCTGATTAGGTTTTGCCTCAAAAATTCATCCAGTGAAAATTAGATCGAGACGAGATAAGAAAGTCATCAGTAGATAAATTTGTATTCTACGTTTTAGAGGTTGAATTGAAGCACTCCCGGAGGATTAACTCGGATTGGCGGATTGTAATCACTTGAGCATTAGATATGTCGGCTATACGCGAGTTCCCACCTGTCGCGTATGACATGACGTCGCCGTCGGCGCCATTATATATCTACGAATAAATAGAATTACACTAATCACTTGCATTACATCATAATACACGGAATTGTCGTTGCAATCTGCCGTTGGCGAGATTACCGGCAGACCTTGATCCCCCGTTTTTCAAACCAAAAGTAAATACGTGCATCGTCTTGAAACCAGCAATTAACTCAATGCCAACTGGTTTTTTCATTTAATTTATTTATTCTAAAGACTAAAAATTATTAATTCTAAAGAAAGATTCTTCAAAGAATCTCGGGAAAATTTGCAAGATACGATACCAAAATACTTTTTTGCAGTTTTAGTTTTATAAAAAGAAAGTAAAGGATAAACTTATACAACACTGTAAAGAAATTCTGGTTAAAAACGGACGAATTACAAAATCTTGCAAGATTGATTAAATATTCTGGTTATTATAATAGAATTCAATACTTTATAACTTATAATACTAATAAACCAGAATTTCTATTGTAACAATCAAGCCGCAAGAATATTTGATCAATTCTACAAGATTTTTCTGATTCGTCCATTTTTAACTGGAATTTTTTTTCAGGGCGAGTCGACACGTGGAGTTGAGATATTTCAATATAAAAAATCAATTTAGAAACTCTGTTATTATAATCTGGTTATTATAATAGAATTCAATATTTTATAATACTTGTAATAACCAGAATTTCTATTATAATAACCAGAATATTTAAATCCTACAAGATTTTTCTGATTCGTCCGTTTTTAACCAGAATTTGTCCTCAGAATTAAATAATTTAAATTATACTCGCATGTGTTCACGATTAGCTGCTTGATTATACATTTGGATTTTCTATATCCTTATATGCGTAAATGCGATTGACAACGCGATAACGCTATCAAGATTTAATCGATCGGCAAATAGTTTTCTAATACGTTGAAACAGGTAAGGCATATCGAGTGATTGGATCGATATCGCTCGTAGGAGCTTATAGATCGTAAGGTCGATGACGATAGTTCAGTACTCCCGGATGTGACGTTGGTGCAACTATACATTACACGCCCCGCATATGATTAGCGTACCTACATACAAAAAATGTTTGTGCACTCCCAGGCGACTGCAACTTTCCCTATTCCCTCGGGTCTTGAAAATATATAAATCTTGATAACCGAGTGGCTCGTTATTCAGAAGATAACGATTAGAAATTTTTAATAATAATATACAGGGGAACTAAGTTTCTCTTTCAATAATTCCCGTTTACAATAATCGCTCATATATTTTGCACAATTTTTAAACACTTTCACGTATACATGCTCGTGCGTTTCTTTTATCTGCACACGACTCCCTCGGAATACCGGAGAAACTTTACGCCACGTGTTACGTACGAATGTTATGTATTACGTGATTCTACGCAGCGACTTCATCGATTTATTCAATCGACAGCCGTTCTACACCTACGGCAATCCATTTTCCGCAATCGCGATTTTCAATTAGCGATTAGAATGCCGTCTGACTTGGCCGTTTAACATTCGCTTGCAGAAGTTCGTGCTCGACAGTTTATTTTGGCGAGATAGGCACGGGTTCTGGGGTGGGAGAGCTAACCACCGCCTCGGCGGGGGGTGGTGGCGAAGGTCTCGCCCCGACTCCAACCCCCGCCAGCAGCAGCAGCAGCGGCAGCACCGCCAGTACCACCACCACCCCCAGCAGCCCAAGCACGACCACTACAACTACCACCACCACCACCACCACCACCACTACCACCTCTACCAACAGCACCGCCACCATCCCGCAGATTGCAACGGGGGCTGAACCGCCCCAGCACATGGAGACACCCCCGACGATGGTCCCCGACCAGCAGGCACCCGCCTCCGGCCATCACTATCACCACCATCACCATCACCATCATCATCATCATCGGCATCATCGTAGCACGTCTACCACGCCTAGCCATGGACCGGCGACCGACACCTCGGACGAGTTCGCGCCGGTCTCCAGGAAGCGGAAGCTTTCTTGCCAGTAAGTCTAATCATAATTTGTCCAAGAACCTTGAGGGTTCACGCCTCTGAGGGATTAACGGTTGATTTCACACCAGTTTCTCTCTACTCAAGACTGAACTTGCATTGGGTGGTTAAACATCGTTTTATCAAAGTTTGCCAATGCCATCAATGCGATACGTTATTAATAAATTAATAACAAATTTAAAGCACTGAAATTGAGAAAGTATGTTATCTGTAAATCATTCTTAAGATTGTGAAAAATTGTGTAATAATATTTAACTTATTTGTATTAAATAAGAATTTGGTTCGAAGAGACCAATAATTTAACGTTTTACGAAATTAGGGACCAGGTAAAATCGACCCGTGAATGTTTCAGCATTCGTGATCTTAAATAAATGAATAGAGCGAAGCGTTAGAAATGAGAGGCTCTCATCGGAAATTCTCGCGCCACGTGGAACAACGTTCTTTTGTGCGTCGCCGTAGCGCACGGCAGACAAACACATCTAAGAATTGGCCGTGGCAACAACCGCTCCGTTTACCCGGAGCACAAAGCACACGGCCCGCTGCCGTGGCACGTAGGTGGAAGTCTTATCGCGGAATATTACACATTAGCATGAAGCGCGAAACGAAGCCTGCCAAATGTGCCCCGCCAAGAGTCTGGGAGTCTCTCGCGAGCTGCGGCAAACAACCCGCGACAACTTGCCGCCCCCCTCGGCCTCCCCGGCCCCTTCATTCACTCCTGCGGGTACTCATCGATGCCGATGTTTCGACATGCTTCGCCCGGTAGTTCCGAGTAATTACCCAATCAAGGTGTCGGATACGCGGTCAAAGGGTTAACTTAATCGCTGCGAGATGGAACGGAAGATTTGCCTCTCTCTCTCCCGAGACCGCGAGCGGTCGAAATTGCCTTCGGCAATTACCTCCATTGCTCGCGCTATGCAGCTGGTACACTTGTCAAATAATGCACTGAAAACAAATTCTGGTTAAAAACAGACGAAACAGAAAAATCTTGTAAGATTGATATTCTGGTTATTACAAGTTATAAAGTATTGAGTTCTACACTAGGAAAAATGTTTTGTTCTATGAACCAAAAGTTCGGTTAAAATATACCCGGCGAAATTATTTAGTTGCTGTAAACAAATATGTTATTTGCTTATATTTTGTTAAATTATTTTGGTTTAGAGAACAAAACAGACCTGTTTAGGGAACAAAACTGTCTTGTTCTCTAAAACCAAAATGATTTAACGAAATATAAGCATATAACATATTTGTTTACAGCAACCGAACAATTTTGTTGGGTATATTTTAACCAAACTTTTGGTTCATAGAACAATACATTTTTCCCAGTGTATTATAATAACCAGAATTTTTATTATAATAACCAGAGTATTTGATCAATCCTACAAGATTTTCTGATTCGTCCGTTTTTAAACAAATTTTTTTTAATGCGTCAACCGAAAAATCGCGATCTTTTCGTATGTCACGAGCAACACCTCCTCGTGTCCCGCTTACATCATTCACGTGTCAGAGTGTCCGCTGAATTTTTTGCCTCGTCCGGAATTGAGCCGAACACGTAAAGTACGTGATTTGTAGCGTCAACATTTTTTGCGATACAAACCTATGAATATGCAATTATTATACAGAAATAATATGCATATCTATGTATATACAAAGTACAATAATATCTATGTTTGAAAGAATCCGATCTCCCGTCGTCGATAAGCGTTAAGCAAAATTGAAATGCATACGCGCATTTTTGTTGTGGCAAATATTTACGCGTGTCTTGTTTCCGAGGCGAGTCTCTCGCGACGAGAAGGAATCGTGTCGCCGTATATTACCTCACGAGAACGGGAAACCCGTTCGACTTTTCGAGCTCGGGACACAAAGGACACGGGGAGAAGAAGCTCTACACGGGCGAAACTTCGTGAAATTTGCCGTCAAAGGGGTAACACCCTCTGGGAAGGTCGTAATATGCTGAAGAAATTGTTTTCCTGTGATGTCTCGACCGACTTTAGTCACCACGAAGGGACTTCGTCAATTACGTACTTAGATTACTGCGTTTAATCGACAAAATTATATCTCACAGACGAAGATGGCAATGGCATTATTGTATTTCGTTAAAATAAAAATCTTCGATTTAATATAAAAAATAATAATTAAAGAATAATTTCTTATAATATTAATTATATAATCAATATTTAATATTAAATTAATTTAATTATCTATTAATATATGTATACGAATTTTTAATTTTTTTATCTAACATCTCGTTGAAGAAACGTTCCACTGTCTGTTTCAGTGGAGTTGGAAGCGATCTCTTGGACGACCTGGGAGACGACGCCAAATCAGTTCGCACAAACGACGACAGTAAGAAGTAAGTGAATGTAATGTAAAATATTCGAAAAGAAATATTCAGTGCCCGGAAAAGGTCGGGACTCCCGTCCGAGAGCGCTTTCGTGATACAATCGGTCTGAGCTTTTAACGCAATCGTCGATTACGTAGTATTATGTCAGATATTGCCAAGGTGAGTGCCACCTTGACCTACCTCGATTCTTTGCTCCGGCTTCATCTACGACGTCACTAAATCCGATGTATTACCTGCAGCTATGCGATGCGAATCGCTCCGTAGAAAAACAGGATCGTTCGGTCGCAAAGATTTTATCGTTCTATTGTGCATTAACGATTGATTTCCAAACAAAAGAATTTACATACATATTGTGGATATATAAAGAAATATTAAAATAATCTTCTAAAGCAACTTGAAAGATGCCTTAAATAATTTCTTCAGGTATCTTTTGACTCTATGAATTTACATTTTTATACTGTTGAAAATACAATGTATTGTATCATGTGTTATAAATAATACGTATTGTATTACATACATTCGGCAACAACAACACATATTATAAATCGGTAACCAGTGAGAACTCCAAGATACTTGTTTAACATACGTTCTATAGACCCACTGAAGCCGGATAAAAAAGTCCAACGGATATTACGATAACTATTACGATATGTCCACTTGAATCGGGACATAATTATGCGATATAATAGCCCGGCATGGAGTCGATCGAGACCAGTTTTCTCCGCTGCAACGATTTCCGGCGTGCAATTTATCCCCCTCCGGGCGTGATATGAATGCGAATTCTTGAGAGACAAATCAGCGTGCGCTCTGAAAAGAGCGTCGTCTTACGAGTCGAATTGCCCGTGGCATTTGACAATTGGCACACGGCCGGTTGCCCGATCTCGTCGTCGTCCGAACGCACGCGCCCACTCGAGCTCGCCAAGCTTTCTGGAAAAGTCAATGAGGGGAGAGACGTAACTTTAAAGTCGCGCGTGGCCTAGAGATCCACGTGGATGAAACCTTCGCAGAAGAATCCGCTGTGGTCAGGGTACCTTACTACGCAACGTCGTCCGTAACTCTGCACATTCCGATCTTTGTTTCCGTTTCTTGTTTACGTGAAACGGACGGTGGCAATGGGATTCCGCACGATTAACGAGCGTTCACGTTGACATTTAATCCCTTATTTGAGAAAGAGGAAATATGAAATACGAGAGAAAATAATAATTTGAGATACAGGATATGCCGCTGATCCGTGACTTCTTTTTAGAAAAATATAAACGTCGAAAATTTTCGTAATATTCTGTATAATGTTTACATCACCGGGAAATACACACGTGAAATGTTCCACTTGAACCTTCTATTTTGTGCAATTATGAAAGTTGTTGCGTTGGGCGATGATTAGACGATTATTTTAAGTATCATTTTTAATTCTAACTACCGTCGTTAGTGAGATTATAAATAGCGCAATAAAAAATAGACATTTGCAATATCAACATGGTTTTTTTACATACCATACAACCGCGATCTAGAGTATAAATATTACAATTTTATGAAGGTTCCGTACTTGTTTTTATTGTACGACTTGTTTCTACGTGTCAGATATGTATTTAATAAATTTCACGTTCTTATTATTCGCCTCTATTAAAATGTCTAGTAAACAGGACCGACTTTTTTATACTTTCAGGCAGAACCATAGCGAAATTGAGAAGCGCAGGAGGGACAAGATGAACACGTACATCACCGAGCTCTCGGCGATGGTACCGATGTGTCATGCGATGTCGCGGAAGCTGGACAAGCTGACCGTGCTGCGAATGGCGGTTCAGCACCTCAAGACTATCCTCGGCGCGGTTACCTCATACACGGAAGGTCACTACAAGCCCGCGTTTCTCAGCGATCAGGAACTCAAGACGCTCATACTTCAAGTGAGTCCAACTTAAACGGCAATTGCATAATATCTACAAACAATTGCTGGAGATCTTAAATATAATTTCTCACGATTACCGAGAGAAATTATCGGTAAGCACGAGTATACATTAAATACCTTTCCTCTCATTTTCTACCATGAATAACTGCGAAAGGTCGACAAATACTTTTAATCCTATTTTATTGGTCTATAAAAAGAAATTTTTTATTCCTCTTTCATAACAAACCAATAAGATTATGATTTGCTCGCTTCGTTGCGTCGTCATTCGCGTCTCGCTTAGTTTTAAAAGTGACTTTTCCGAATAAACGCGCGAAGCGTGTCAAATTAGATCGTGGGATCGAATAACTCACCGAAACTACAGTTCCTGGTATCATTAACTTGAAATTCATTTATGACACATTTTTGCCGCGGCTCGTAAGAGGTCGAGCTGGTATCTTTTGTAATCCTTTTGCACGAGATCGAGCGGAGCGAGACCGGCGGGTAACTCCCTTTCTCCCGCGTGCTACAGATTTTTATCCGGCTTGGTCTCGTGCCGCAGCATGGCGAAAGGAAAGGCCCGAAGCATGTAGATTTATAGTATCGCGCTAATAGTACCCTAGGCCGAGGCGCTCTCAGATCACCTACGCCTTTAATTCCGAACCAATTAGCGTGATGGAGGTTCCAGGTAGTGGAGAACGTGCGTTCTCTTGTCGTAAACGAGCACATAAATGTATTCCAAATCTTTGACTTCTTGACGGATGTATTGGATCACTGCTTGCCTGAATCTCTCCTTGCGTTCGGAAAGTCTTTTCTGATAATAACATACATATATTTCTAATATCTGCTATAACTCTCTTGTCATTATAGCAAACATTACGTATTAATACCACAGAAGATATTTTTTGTTATCATGGCAAGACCTGAGAATTAGAATTCACTGCGTGCTCGGAAAGCGGCCTGTAATTATTCACTGAAAATAAATTCTGATTAAAAACGGACGAATCAGAAAATCTTATATGATTGATCAAGTATTCTGGTTATTATAATAGAACTCAATACTTTATAACTCATAATAATCAGAATTCCTATTATTATAATAACCAGAATATTTGATCTTACAAGATTTTTCTGATTCGTCGCAAAACCTGAGAATTAAAATTCACTGCGTGCTCGAAAAGCGGCCTGTAATTATTCGCGACGATGGAAATGTATCTGTTGCGAGGTCTACACTTTGCCACGTCCGTGCGAAGGAAAGACGACAAAAAGGAACACTCCAGCGGCCGATAACGCCTATCCACCCTAGATTCCGCTTAAACGCGCGCGGTGCCCGGCGCTGGTGCCGGACCCAGACATTTCTCATTGTCATGTGTACACGTACTCGCGTTTATCTTTTATCGAGAGGGGCTTTTTTTTCCTCGTCGCTCGTTCTCGCGCGTTCGCCGTAGGAAAATATCCGAGAGTGAATGACCACGCCCGAGCATACCGAGTTCGATCGGCTCTAAACGCGCATAATCGCGACGTAAAGAGCTCCCCCATTGCAAATCGGTGCGTTTACTGCTGTCGAGATCCGGCTGGCTGCGTTACACGGAATAATGTTAATGTCTCCCGCCGGTTATACGGGGCAAAAATCGGTATAAACGTCGCGGCGCGAAACTCGCCGTAACGTGTATTTATCGCGCTCGCTTCGACACCGAAGGTATCTCCGCGTCGCGGAGAGAGTTTCGCTCGGGGTATTGATATTTCTATCTTGATGCGTCCGAACTTAACGACCCGGGAAAGCGTAGGTGCCCGAGTAGCGTAGCACTGGAGGAACTGGAGCACGCCGGCTGCTGAGCCGCGTGCGGAATCGCATTGACGTGATTAATTAATGAACGTTACATGCGAGATCGACAATACATCGAACTTTGCGAATGATTATGTAACGCGGATGCTAGCGTCTAACTGGTACAACGATAAATGGTACGTTCGGTGCTGATATCGAGACGATTGCACTGCGACCCGGCGAAATCGCGAGCAAAATGTCGTAGGCAATAGACGCTCTTTGAGTAAATATGTATGTACGAAATAACAGGACGTTGATCTTACTTGCTCCGTCAAAATTTCTCATTCGACGCGATATTAATACGTTGACTTAATATAATAGATAATTTTGTTTCCATTTTTATATCGGCAATTTAATGTGTTACTTAATTATATTAGTTTTTCTTTGAAAATGCAGTCTCAAAAAAATGTATTGAACTTTGAGAAATAGTATCCCAAAAAGTCATAATCCTGAAATTTGAAAAATATGACAATGTCCCGAAAAAAATTATATACATATTTTTCAGAACATTGTCTTGTTTCTTACATTTTCAATTTTCGAGATTATTATTTTTCAGGACTTTGTATGTCCATTGTAAAATTTTTATTTCTCTCTTAAAAAATCAGCGAATAGCCAATGTTCATCTATAGAGGATCTACAGATCGCCAATTATGAAATAGCTCGTTTATTTATTTAGTAAACATTAAGTCAATCTTAAGTAGCTTTCAGAAAATAAGTATAATCTTTAATTTGCGATGCAAAATGTTAATTGCATCCTCATCAACATGAATTCTCATTAACATCAATGAGCACAGTTCCTGTGAATTTTAATCAGTTCGTTTTAAAGCTTATTCCTGATAATGATAACGATGGCATGATAACGATGCAGCTGCGAAATTGCGGAAAACGCACAGTAAGCTCCGTTCGTTAAAAATCGAAATTTGAAGTGATGCGATCTCCACGATTGTGATTAACGGTTTGTTCTCCACAGCGTAATGGAAAGCAGCTTGTCTTGTTCCAGGCCGCGGAGGGCTTCGTCTTCGTGGTGGGCTGCGATCGCGGAAGAATCCTCTACGTGTCCGAGTCCGTCTCGCAGACTCTCAATTATTCTCAGGTACCGAGTTAGTAATTATACGGAACTCTTCCAAATTTCCATCACGCTTTAAAACCTAGCAGCGTGGCACGCGAGAAATATCGCGTGAAAGCGAATTTGCAGCGAGCGCATAAGAATCCCCCTTCAATGGTAAATTAATCGTAACGTCCGTGCCACCATTAGCCTCTGTCTGAGTAATGTCTGCTGCGTATTCATCTCATTGATTATAAATTACGTTTTGAAATGGGTATTCAGTATATGTTTGACTGACAGCGATCGCTAGTGCCACCGTGTCGTAACATAACTAATTTGCGAACTTATCAGTTGTTTTCGTTCGTCGTTTTTTCTTCATGATGTAATTGGGTTTCTGAATTTCGCAAATAAATAGCGCAACTTATTCAATGGCTATACACTGAGAGAAAAATTTGACACCAACTCAACCATAATTTTATAATATTTCTAACACGAAATATGATTAACTTAACTATACGCATCATTATGTTAAATTATCGTTAGAAATATTATAAAATTGTAGTTGAGTCCAAAAGTAGCTATATTTTTCTCTCAGTGTAGAGACCAACAAGTTTAAATTGTTGGTATTTGTCTCAAAGAAGATAACCCTTTAAAAGTCGGCATAAATATTACAAATTAAAAACAGATTAGACAACATTAAGGAATTTTAATTTTATTAAGCAAGACATTTGCTTGGTTTCTATACGGCTGATTTATATTACTTAGAATTCTTTTTACCGAATGACAAACTTTGAGAATTTTATGTCATTGCACAGGGTGACTTGTTGGGTCAAAGCTGGTTCGACATCCTGCACCCCAAGGATGTTGCGAAAGTAAAGGAGCAGCTCTCGTCCTCCGATCTCAGTCCGAGGGAGCGACTGATCGACGCGAAAAGTGAGTACTGTTACGCGTTGCCGCAGCATCTCTAGATTTCGGTACGGCGAGCCAGCCAGCCGGTCGCGCGGGCATTAATTTCTCCAGCCGCGAAGACTTTCCGCCTTCGAAGCCATTAATTATAGCGCCTTTCGACGTTGCCTCACGCTCGACGCGTCGATCATTGCGAACGCAAATTAGTTGCCGCGCGCATCTCTCTTCCACCACCTTCACCTGATAAATGTCAGTCGCTTGGCAGCATTTGCTCGCGTAAGCTTTGTCGATAAACATCTTTGAATTAGCGTGCCTGCCAGATAAGAGCGTTGCGAAAGCTCCACGCCGAATGAGGAAAGGAGACGAAGAGTTGCCGAACGAGTCTAATACCAGGATTCCTCGGATGTTGCATCGCGATGCGATCTGCATGTGAAGCGTACCGATCGTCAAAGTATTTGAGACATTAGTAATTGCAACATTAATAACGTGTGATAAATGTTTGTTACGATAGCAATATGAGAAAGACATGAAAGAGAAATATCAGACATGCTTGATTGAAATAAAAAAAAAGAAAAAAAAAGAGCGAGATAGAAGGCCAGCGATGAGTGGAACTATTGATCGACGGATGAACCGTTGCTTGTCATCGTGATTGTTTTAGCCATGTTACCGGTGAAAACCGACGTACCCCAGGGGGTATCACGACTTTGCCCCGGTGCGCGGAGATCCTTCTTCTGTCGGATGAAGCGCAAAGTCGACGGGATCCGTTGCGGCGAGATGCAGGTGAAGGAGGAAGCCGACACCGGCGCTGGCTGCAGGCGAAAGAAGCAACAAAACGTAGGTGAGTGCGGCTAATTACCTGAAAATCATAATTCAATCAGCAGTCGCGGAAAAATCGGGAACTCGAATTGCGGTCATGAAAAGAACACGTGTAAGGAAATTTAACAAAATTTATCGAAGCATCACAAAAATAAAATTTCTTAACAATTTTTTTAACAAGAGAAAAATCTTTCATCGTTAATCAATAAGTATTTCATTAATCATTTAAAACTAATTACACCCAGATAGGATATTTTTGTAATAAATGCACAATTATTGCTTCTTTCCATTTACAGCAATTAGCAATACGTGTCATAAGGTGATTCTGCAAAACGCATATCTTTTGTTAAAAAAGAATTTTATAATTCTAAATATTGAGAAAATTGTGAACGTTACGTAAAAAATAAATAAAGAATAAAAATTACTTACTATTACTTGAATAATAATTGTACGATTTTATTCTGTAATGGTTTTTACAATAATTACAAAATCAATTTCTGAAATGTATACAGTAATAATTGTGCTAAAATAATTCGCTCTAATGTTACAATTATATAAAAATTTATTTCAGGTATCAATTTTTTAAAGATTACTATATGTTACAATAATTAAATTTAGAATTAATGATTTAAAAAATTAGATTTAGATTTATTGCACAATATATCATACATTGAATTTTAAAATTTAAATAATGCTAAAATTTTTCTGCATGCGTTCCTATCTGAGCAAATGTATCGGTTTATCTTTGATCATCGATCATATTTTTTCAAATTAATGTAATATACTTTACTTGGAAAGAAGGAAATAATTTCAAGTGTCTCTTCTTCAATGACGGATTCAATTTTCTTTCAAGAAGCAAAACGCTCGCAATGCAAAAAAATATGATCCTGACGATTCAGGGTGTTTGAATCGGAGATGCAAACGCGTCTTTTGGATAGCCACACGCACGATCGGAGATACGGCACGAAAATTTGTCGCATGGCTCGTCAAAGGTGAAAAGTGGAAACTGTACAGTATATCGCATCGAAACGCCGGTGAAAGGATCGCTGATATCCTCATCAAATATCTCGCCGGCAGTCGTAAAGTCCCGACACTTTCCTCTTGCTCGTCTTCCACAATTTCGTCCTTTCCATACACGTGTAAAAATACCTATATATAATAATATCTATATAGTAAAAACTAATTATAATACAATTGATATCATTTGTGAAACTTGCAAATTCGGTCTCAATCGGCAAATCTGCACAGAGATGCGTTCTTTTAGATTGGAAGTATTGCGTGATTCAGTGCACGGGTTACCTGAAGTCCTGGGCGCCCGCGAAGATCGGCCTCGAGGAGCAGGAGGGTGATACTGATGGCGAAGCTTGTAACTTGTCCTGCTTGGTAGCGGTCGGCCGGGTCCAAACGGCAATATCGACGGCCGCATTGCCGTCGAGGAAGCCTCATTCAAGGCCTATACAGTTCGTCTCGCGACACGCAATGGACGGCAAATTTCTCTTCGTGGACCAAAGGTCGGTATAGTTAAGGTATATCGTTAAGGATATTATGGAATCATCAATCAAAAATGGTCAGCGCTGTCAAAACAACATTCAAACATTTATGTATACATAAAAATGATCTTTTTCATCGTTTAGAGCTACTCCAGTATTGGGCTTTCTACCTCAAGAACTGCTGGGTACCAGTATGTACGAATACTATCATCACGATGACATTCCCCACCTGGCAGAATCTCACAAAGCTGCGTTGCAGACTTTCGAACGCGTTATCACTCAGGTGATTAGTCATTCATTGTTATCACTTTGCAATTATCTCTTCGCGATGACAATGGGATTGAAATTAATTTAAAAATTATTAATCCTCTCGCTGTCGACTAATGCAGAAAATCTACATTTGTGATAAACGCTTCCGCGTTTTGATCTTCGCGCGTTATCGCTTTCGCAGATTTACAGGTTCAGGAGCAAAAGCGGGAACTTTGTGCGGCTGCAGTCCGAGTGGAAGTCCTTCAGAAATCCGTGGACCAAAGACATTGAGTACCTAATCGCCAAGAATTCCGCTATCTTGTAAGCAACCATTGTCCACGCATCGCGCACGATGTTACCGTATAAAGAGCTCTCTGTCTCTTTTTCAGCTGCGACGCGCGTCCAGGTGGAAATAACAGATCGGAGGACTCGAGCGTGCAGGGCAACTATGATTATTTCACCCAGAGTAAGTGCGATTTGAGGCGCGCATTTATGAACACGGTTTGTTGCAATGATTGACTGAGAGATCATGTTTAATTTTTCATAAACAGGTAACGGTGGATTAGAAAGACTGATCTCGAGCCACGTGGAGGTAAGTAAGATCGGCCGGCAAATAGCGGAAGAGGTATTGGACTTACAAAGACGCGGAGAAGACTCTTCCTCGGGTAGTAGTCCTGGCCCAGCGACAGAAGCCGGTTTATTGAACACCGAGGTAAATATAAATTCGGCCGGGATCAACTAGCGTCTCTAATTATTTGCCTTTGCTTAAAGTCGCAAATCACGACGACGACGTCGCCGGAGAGGATACCTGACGTCTCCCAGCCGGGCGGCATCGGCAGCGACAACAGCAGCAGCAACCCCACGTCGACGTTCAACCACGTAGCGAACAACGTGCAGCTCAACAGCATCGCGAATGACCAAGGTCATAGCTATTACTGTCTCTAAGGAGTCGTTTCTTGGTGTGTAATGCGCTCGCCAAAATTATTCAAAGATGAAGGGAAGTAGAGAGTCGAAGCTCTCACGAGGGAAAAGTTTTGCTGGTGCGCGTGTGTGAGAACAATTTGACCGATTTAATAAGATTTCCCTTCGAGAGAGAGAGAATTACGTGAGGCGAATTGATATCACGCCAGAGCATAGCGTTGATTCTGTTTGCCGATTAGCGACAGCCCGACCGCGCGTGTCGATATTAACGATATCACGCACAACGTAACATCCACCTCCTTTCAGGAGCGTCACCAGACGACGACATGATGGACATGATTGGCGGCACCGCGATTAACGAATCGCCAAATCCGATCCCGTCCGACGGCAACGACGAGGCAGCGATGGCTGTCATCATGAGCCTGCTAGAGGCGGATGCGGGTCTGGGCGGTCCCGTGGACTTTTCCGGATTGCCGTGGCCGTTGCCATAATGCACACGCACTTTAGTCTGCGATTTTTTTTAATACGAAGATGTCTCCTGGTCAAACGAAACGCGCTCGGAACGATCGAACGAGACCTGGTGCTGAAATGGTGCTTTTAAGGTATAGGACTCCATTAAGTTAAGCGAACTCTAGCTTCTAAATGGAACTTCTAAATCGTAATCAATTAATTGTCGTTCTCTAAGATCGATATCCGTGAATTTGTAGACCTATATATATGTATATACATGTGTATGCTGTATCTTTTCCTTCATCTCTTGTCGTTGATTTTCTCTTAAAAAAAAAAAAGACATGTTCATGTGGCGAAATAATTTACGTTTAGCAGCGAGAGACGAGTGAACATTGACGAACGCCCTGAAAGATTACAGTGATGTGACAATAGTGCGGACAATGACGTGCGAATTACTACGTTCTCTAGTGACAAATTGACGTTATACGTGTAAATATGTAGACGCGCGTGCATGCACGCGTGATACGCCGTTTAAGTGTACCTAATTAAATCGTAGGAATATCTGTACGCGAGGACTTTCAGCAAAATAAATCTTTTAACTCGGTGAACATACGGGATTAACGGAATTTACTCGTTATGTGTGCAAATACGGACTCTTGAACGCACTATCTAGAAATGATACATCGATAATTGAATTATACTTTGATGCTGCAATCCAGCAATTTTATATATTTCATTTCGCCATAACATACGACATGAATTCGTGCGAAAATATTGCAGTAATATTTCTAGAGACACGAATGGAATGTGGTAAGGTAAGAACTACTGTAAATAACATGACATACTGTTGTAATTTATTATCCAATATGAAAAAAAGAGATAACAAAATATTCACAAGGCATCTTAATGTCTTAACTGCATTCGGTATAAATAAATGATGGTGAATCTCTTGTGTATGAATTCGGGCTAATTGCTGAGTAACTCTTTTCCTATATACAACATCTGAAATACAACAGTTTCAGAATATACGAATTTTGAAATAGAAGAATTCTGTTGTACTCTCAACGGTTTATTAAAATTATTAGAATACATTTTGGCAAAAAGTCACAAATTAAAATTCTTATTAAAAAATGTCGCATTCTCCATGAAAATATAATTCGAGTGAAATGAAAGAAATTATAAAGCATAACTGCAAATGCGTATTTCGAGGGCTACATTTACGATATTAGGAGAATACGATTTGATACATCGAATTAAATTACGAAATAGTGCGAATTTTGAAATATAATATTTTTCGTATGTTTCTATACTATCAACGTATGGGCTCCAATGAAAATTTCTTTTTCATATTCAATGTGTGAGAAACTATGTGATTATTTACATCATGTGTACTAATTTAAAAAAAAATCATCAAATAAATCGTGTACTCGATATGCGATGATTTATCAATGTTCAGATAAATCATCCAGATATTAACGGTGTTAATATTTCCTAAGTACAAATCGTTGTTAGATGTTTAATAGAGAGAATTCGTCATAACTGCAAAAATCGGAATCTATACATAGTTGTTTATAAATACTCGTATTTGTTATAATTGCTGATTAAGAAAAATAATCAAGAAATAAGATTGGAATAAATTACCAAGTGTATACAATTCGTAATTTCCAGCTGATATACGATAATGATGCACAACTTTAAATCTTTAAATGTTCAAACCCAATGTTTCACAGAGTACACGACAATTACAACGTGTACGTTACAATAATTTGTATCTGCGAATAAAATGTTTTTATGTTTCGTATCATATGCTATTGCTAATCCTGTCATTTCGTTTTATCGTTCGACAATTGTATTAAACATTAACTCATCGTACAAATTATTGCAAAAATATTTACTATTATACATTTCCATTTAATGTATTTTTATCGTTACATAGATAAAACCTGAGAATCAGTTTTATGTTACAAAAAGTCAATGAAACAATTTATACACGATACTTCTGCTATTTTTATTCAAACTTTTTCAATTTTTACTTTAACGGGATGTTCCGAATCTGATAATATCGTAGATGTTTTCTTCTTTTTAGATTTTGTCGATACACGGTCAAGATCCGAATTGTCCAAATTGATATCCACTGCTGATGTATTATACTGTGCATATTGAGACTCTTCAGGGTCACGTTTGATCGTTCGGAAAATATCATTCGTTATATTTTCAGTCTTAATTTTAATCTGAGAATCTAAATCTCTTGATGTATTTGCATGTTTCTTCGGACTCTTTTTCCTTTCTTTATCCGAAGTATCACTGACGTTATTTGTGTCGTCTTCATTTTTAATTTTGATAGATTTTAACTGTGAGTCTCTTATTGTATGTTTCTTAGGACTCTTTTTTCTTTCTTTATCCGAAGTATCACTGTCATTATTTGTGTCGTCTTCAGTTTTAATTTTGATAGATTTTAACTGTGAGTCTCTTATTGTATGTTTCTTAGGACTCTTTTTCCTTTCTTTATCTGAAGTATCACTGTCATTATTTGTGTCGTCTTCATTTTTAATTTTGACAGACTTTAATTGTGAGTCTTTTATCTTGTATTTCTTAGGACTCTTTTTCCTTTCTTTTTCAAGAGAATCATATTCAATGGAGACTTCTCTTTTCACAAATTTAGGCATTTCTAAAGTTTCATTTAAATTTTCCTCGATTTGAGTCTCACTATATGATGTTTGGCTTTCATTGATAATTCTGTCTATAGATGGATCTCGCTTTTCAATCTTTATTGTAAAGTGATCTGATTCTGAATCTGACATTTTCGTAGATACCTTTTTATTTTTCTTATGTTTTTTGGATATGCTATTTTCTACATTGTTTGAAGAAAGATCGGCATTTGATATAATATGCTTTTTATGTGTATGCTCTTCTTCCTCAGATTTAATACGTACGGGAATAGTGTTTTCTGTATTATTAATTACTTCTTTTTCGTTCTCTGGATCTGAATTAAATTCTCTAGATTTCTTCGCATGTTTCTTTTTCTTTTTCGTTTCTGTTTCAATAATATGATCTAATGGAATGGAATTTTCTCTCTTCACACCTTTACGTGACTCTGTATGTTCGTCCAAAATTGTATCATCACTAACCAGTGATTTGGTTTTCTTGCTTTTCTTATGTTTTTTAGGGATATTATCGACTTCCAAAGTATTTGAAGAATCGTCATTATTTAACATAGTATCTTGTATACTTTCGTACGGTCGTTTCTTTTCGGATTTGATAATTTTCGAAGTATTCCCTAAGTCGGAATTTGATTCTGAGTCATTTTCAACTTTACAATCAAAGTTTGAATCATTATCACGAGACTTTTTATGTTTCTTTCGGTGCTTTTTCTTCTCTTTCTCAGGAACACTATCATCTTCTGATATTCCATTAGCCGAAGCATCGATCTTTATAGTGGTATTCATACTTTCAATTGCACTGTCCACGTTATCAATATTATTCATGCTTTCTGACAATTTACAACCTTGCGAGTAATTGGACCTTAAAGTGGCACAGATGAAAGGGAGTCTGCTCCTGTTGTCTATATGACTCACGCAACATTTTACTTCTTGATCAATTTCTACCAAGTCACCCAGCCATTCTTCAATATCGTCTGGTTTTGGAATAGATACAGTATATATTTTGTGTACCAGTACTACAATATGGTCCAAGCCTTTCTTTTTCACTATCCCTGCAACGTAATAGAAATGATTAGAAATCAGTTTATGGAGCATGTAACAGTTAGCAAAAATGAAGCTCACCTTTTAGAACAGATCCGACTATTGGACGAAAGAGATAAAAATCTGCTTCAATGTCAACATGAATGAAAGGAGAGTCATAGAGCACTTCTCCCAGATTGCTGAGCAATTTGGGATTCCTAACGGCTAGCACAAATCCTTTCAATCTAAAATAAAGGATAATCTTATTAAATTTTATTGCAAGTTTCTTAATATTTATTATTTATCAAAATAATTTAACATATTATGCACTTTATCGTGTAATTTTTTCTTTCATAGCACTATTTAAATGCAGGTAACAAATCGTAATAAAATAGCAACGATAGCAACAATAAAATAAATAAAATACCGACTATGAAGTATACACATAATTGAGAAACAAAGATTTTTATATCGTGTGTAAAAAATATAACATACTCTCTGTCATAGGAATTCAGCGACGATTTTAAGATCTGGTTCAGACCCTTCTGAACATTGTTCAAATGATACGGATGTAACGCGAGATGCTTGATGGTCCTCGTGAAGTGCACGCGCGACTCCTCGTCCTCCAAGAGCCCGGTGAGCTCCAGATTGTTCCACGTCACCTCGCGGCTCTGAAGCTTCATTTCACCTCAAAGACAGTCAACGTTTTTATTAAACGTTCTTTAAAAATTCTTTTTCTTTCTAGACGAAAACGCGGATAAACATTTCTTCGTAGATTAAAGCATGCCAATGTTTTTGAGGTTAGGTTCGCTTTACTGTACAGCTCGACTCCCGCGCTGTCGGCGGACAAAGTTCCTAAGCTCCTCGGAGTTCTCGGTTTCTCTGTAAACTAAAATCTTCACAACAAACCGTAGCAGACTTGTGAATCACAAATGTAATTGCGAATGTAAGTTTATCGTTTGAACTGAAGTCTTTCATTTTATTACATGTTATATTATATTGTTATATCGTATAAGTAGGGACTGCATGTGGATTTAATACCGTCGAGTCGCCGCCGCCAGAAATATGAATTCGAAGAAGACCATAACCTTCAAGATAAGCGCCAGTCTAGCTAAGCCGGCGCCCGAGGCGACCGAAGCCTCCAGCTCCGGATTCGGCACCTTCGGCAGGAAACCCGAGGAGACCAATGTGAAGAAGATGGACGAGATCAGGCCGGAGGACGAGGAGGAAACCCACAGTATGCAGAAGATGATGGGCATCACGGGCTTCGGTAAGAAAGCCAAGTCTTTCGACGTGCAGGAGATGATGGAGAACATCACCAGGACCATCAGCAGCAATAAAGCGGCGACAGCCGAGAAGGAAAGATCCGCCGGAGTCGCGGAGTCCAAAGAGGACAAGGTGAACGACAGCGAGGATGAAGACGACGACGACGACGACGATGATGATGATGATGATGACGACGATTTCATTGGCCCACCAATACCGTCATCGCAACCCGCTACAGCAATCAAAGATTCAAACGCAGAAAAGAAGCGAGATGAGAAGAACAAGAACGACGACGATGATGATGATGATGACGATGAAGACAAAGAATCATCGGACACAGAGGAGGAGGAGGAGGAAGTAACACTGAGGAACAAGATCCCTTGTTCGCACGAGGTCTCAATGACCCACGGCACCAAGGCGGTGATCGCCATCGCCGCGGATCCGTCCGGTGCCCGACTGGCGTCCGGGTCCATCGACTACGACGTCTGCTTCTGGGACTTCGCCGGCATGGACACGTCCATGAAGAGTTTCAGGACCCTGCAGCCCTGCGAGAATCATCCCATCAAATGCCTGCAATACTCGACGACCGGGGACGTGATACTGGTGATCTCGGGGGCGGCGCAGGCGAAAGTCCTGGACCGCGACGGCTTCGAGAAGTGCGAGACCGTCAAGGGCGATCAGTACATCACGGACATGGCGCGCACCAAGGGCCACACCGCCAGCCTGAACAGCGGCTGCTGGCATCCGTTCACCAAGGAGGAGTATATGACCTGCTCACAGGACAGCACCTGCCGGATATGGAATCTGTACAGGCCGCGCGGGCACAAGAGCCTGATCAAGTGCCGTGCGCAGAACGGCGTGAAGACCATTCCCACCACGTGCGCCTACAGCCGGGAAGGCGCGGCGGTCGCGTGCGGCTGCGTGGACGGCTCGATACAGATGTGGGATCACAGGAAGAACTTCGTGAACCCGTCGCTCGTGCTGCGAGGCGCGCACGCACAGTCCAGCGAGGTGTCCAGCCTGAGCTTCTCGTATCTCGGACAGATGCTGGCGAGCAGGGCATGCGACGACACCCTGAAACTGTGGGACCTGCGGGCGTTCAAGACGCCGATCTTCGAGGCTAAAGGGCTGTTCTCTCGTTACGACACCACGGATTGCATGTTCAGTCCGGACGACTCGATGATCGTCACGGGAGAATCTCTGAACAAGGGGGCGACGACCGGCAGAGTGCTGTTCTACGACAGCAAGACGTTCGACCTGGTCAGAGAGATCCCCGTGACGAACTCGCACGTGATAAAGACCCTGTGGCATCCGAAGTTGAACCAGGTGTTCGTCGGCTGCGGCAACGGCATCGTCAAGGTGTACTACGACCCCAAGAAGAGCATGAGGGGCGCGAAGCTGTGCGTCGTCAAAACGCACATGAAGCAGAAGCACATCGAGATAATGTCGACTCAGCAGATCATAACGCCTCACGCGCTTCCCCTGTTCCGCCAGGACAGGCCCAAGTCAGTCCGCAAGCAGATGGAGAAGGACAGGCTCGATCCGGTGAAGTCGCGGCGTCCAGATCTGCCCATCACTTCCGGCCAGGGTGGTAGAGTGGCGTCCTCCGGAGGAACGCTCAGCTCGTACGTCATACGGAATCTCGGGCTGAGTAAACGGATAGAGGACGATCAGGATCCTAGGGAAGCTATTCTGAAGTACGCGAAGATAGCCGAGGAAGAACCGTACTGGATCGCACCCGCGTACAAGAAGACGCAGCCGAAAACGATTTTTCAAAGCGACGATCCAGATAGCGGGCCGAGTAGTAATAAGAAACAAAAAACTTAGACTTGTATTCACTTTGTATATACGCACTGTGTAACATGTACAGTATATATAGCGAATTAATCGAAGGCGAACGTAGTTTTATTACGTGTAAGTGATGTATTGCGGAGACTATTGTACATAATGCATTATATATAATTTCTTTTGTGAAATTCTTCGTATGAGTCATATAATTGCACGAGAACTGTATTTAAATATTGATTTAATGAATTAATATTTAAAGGTAAAACACGAGATTTGTAATATATGTATGTAATTCGATATTTTTAATATTAAGTTAATTAATAACCGACACTACATCTCCCTTTGAGTAATTGCAAAATAATTTTCATTTTATCACATTTTCAGTACGTTATTTTTTTATCTATCTATAACTCTAAGAATACACAACATGTTGCACTGTTACAATTACAAGAACAATATAAAAAGATAAAGTGTATGATAGATTATATACATATAGCTATATTAAAAAGATAGATTATATAGATAAGTATATAATAATCTAAGTCATATATTTTTAATTTAATTATTTTATTACAATTTAGGTCAAAACAATAAATAAATACAAAATAAATAAGTTTAATTTTTTATATTTAGATTACTTTCATAGTTACTGGCATATGTATATATGGGATATGAAGGGGTGGGGAACAAAATGCGCACTGTGATCACGTGACCGAGCCTAACCTCGCAGAGTTATTGTGATTACTTGTTTACCGCCAGAATTGGAATTTGCGCGGCTTTTCGCAATGTGAGGACGATATGGTCAACTTAACCAAGAGACTCTAGGACTCGAACGGTTTTCTTAACCGACTTTGAATTACAGATACAGTGAAGATAACCCGTTCGCCATCGCGTAATACACGTTGTAAATATGGCCAAGAGAAAATCCATCAATCGGAAACGATATTCCTCCCGCAGATCCATCGACTCCATGGGATCTGGACGTCTCGATCCGGATACAGATCTCGTGGATGAAGGTAGGAACGTCTCCCCCCTTTATTTCACTCTGTGACGTTAACTATTACAAGCAAAGTAAAACGCCAAAATAACCTCTTCACGTTCTTTCCTTTTCCACAGAGCAAACATTTTGGTGGAATCACTTGCAGGAGAATACGCCCCCACCGGGCTCCTTGATTTACAATGCAAACGAAACTGCCAGACATCTAAGCGTCAATTCACAGGTGGAATCTAGCCGGGGTGGTAGTGTAGGTTCAGAATGGTGGAAGAATTTGGCGCATTCCGATAGCGATCACACTGCTTCAACAAGTCGAAGACGCAATCTTAGCGCGGGTATAAATCGACAGAATATTTAACTTTATATAATAAACATTGTGATACTTACAACATATTTATCTTTTTAGAGGTTGTTAAAGCCCATATAGTGCAAACTTCTGAGTCTCCGACGTCTGAGTCAGAAAAAGAGGTCAACTTAAGAAAGAGAAAGGTTTATCTAAAAGCAAGTAATAACAGGAAAAGTATTAACAATGCCTTTTCAAGTGCTTTGGATGATGTCGAGAATATTCCATTAAAATTACGGATACAAGCAAACGACTCTGATTTGCGTCGCGATTCGGCCAGAGAGGTCTCGCGAGAAAGGCAGGATATTGAAGAGGATCAAGAGGACAATAATCTGAGTTCGACTAGAAATATTTTGAAATCAAAGCCAACTATTTCTCGAAGAAGAAGAGATGACAGTACGAAAGATCAGAATCTCTTTCAGGATATACTAACACAAGATAGTGTTTTGAATGGTAGCACTGCGAGAAAATCGATCGCGCTTGAAAAAGAATCCTCGAAGCGTTCGATGCACCAAAATATTGATGCGAGTAAGGATCATATTAACGGTCAAAGGAAATCAATGAGAGCGTCTCAATCAATGCCACTAGAGAGTATTGAAAGCAATTCTATGAATTTATTAAATCCAGATGTCGAGAATGCAGTGCCCGAGAATAATGAGATTGTTCAGAGCAGCGATGACAGCGACGAGATTGTACAAAATAAATATATAAAACCTAAATCCCGTTTTATGCAGCGCGTGCGAAAAAGTTTAGCAAGAAATGCCTTTGCAGATGCTCTGGCTGATGACGCAAATTTCTCTACATCTAATCCGAATAAGAAAAACGATGTTCACGAATCTTCATTAACGTCACGATCATCACTTAGCTCGTCAAAAATATCGGTCATCAAATCAAAGAGTAAGAGCGACATCGCGCAGGAAAATTCATCAATTCGTAGAAGTCCAAGATCGTCTCTAAATACAGCCAAGGACCAATCAGACTCAGTGCAAGCCAAAGATAATATTGAATCAAGTTCGAGCAGCTCATCCTTAGAACTTCGCAGGAAGGAGTCCGTATTTTTGAAGCCAAAATCAAGAAAGTTTTTAGGAAGTTTACGTAAAAGCGTAACTAAGAATCTGTATGAAGAAATACTTGAGGAAGATAGTAACATCAGTGCAAGAAAAAGTAATGTTTCGACTAAAGATAATCATGCTTCTTTTGAGCGAGATGAAACTGCAGCAAGGATTAGTCAGGCGCGTGAATCTTTGGCAATAGAAAAAGGATCGTATTCAAAAAGAAGTAAAGCTATGAGTGCAGAAGATTCTTATGACGATGTGTCTCTTACGACATCAAACGCCGAGAGAGATGTATCTAAAAAATTTCATGTATCTTTGGAAAATAAGAGTAAACTACCAGAAAATAGCGATCTCATGAATGCGTCAAAATCATCTTCTCGAAAGAGTGTAGTAACTAAGACGCCAGAAAAAAGAGTTTCTTCCAGCCGCAAATTCATCAGAGAGAAAACTTTGGAGGAACATATAAGTACTAATGAGATAGAAACTCGTGAAGGTACAAGTGATGATTCACACGATGACATAAATATAGAATCAGATTTAAGTACGCAAGTATCTAAATCAGGCCTTGAGAAGGAAGCTCGTTTGACGCGTAACAGTTTAAGAAATAGATCTGAAACACCAGTGCTTGCAAATGAAGCTATTGATAATTCCCTCAATAGTACAAATAGAGGACAGGATTCAACTGTGTCCAAACGATCGTCTAAATCAGTCTCCGATAAGGAAGCTCGTTTGACGCATAGTTTAAGAAATCGGTCTAAAACATCAACACCTACAAATCTAGTACAAAAAGTTATTGATAATTCATATAATGATGCAAATAGAGAACAAAATTTAAGTACACCCAAACGAGTATCTAAATCAAGCCCTGAGAAGGAAGCACGTTTGACGCGTAACAGTGTAAGAAATCGGTCTGAAACACCAACTCCTGCAAATATAGTACATCAAGCTATTAATAATTCGCGCAATGATGCAAACAGAGAGGATTCAAGTACGCCGAAACGATTGTCCAAATCAAGCCTTGATAAAGAAACTCATTTGATTCGTAACAGTTTAAGAAATCGGTCTGAAACAGCAGTACCTGCAAATATAGTACCTGAAGCTATTGATAATTCATACAATGATGCAAACAGAGAACAAGATTTAAGTACGCCCAAACGAGTATCTAAATCAAGCCCTGATAAGGAAATTCATTTGACGCGTAATAGTTTAAGAAATCGTTCTGAGACACCAAAAGCAAGAAAAGATATGGAACTGTCGAAGCGATCTAGAAATTGGATCACCGATATTGAAGACGATAATGTAAGTGCAGATTCAGAAATGAATATAGATGGTATTCACAGATATGGTATTTCACAGATAATAAGTTCTACGAGAATTTCTACAATTGGGACAAATATAGAAACACGTAAAAGCACTATCCTATCAGCTGAAGCAGAAACGAACAGTGACAAAGATATAGATTCTGGAATGCAAACAATTCAACGAAATTCCACTTCAACAAGAGCTGAAACAAGCGGTAAGGCAGTAAATCAGCCAAGCGTGCAGAGTTCGAAAAGGATTAGCATTAAAGAAGGTAGAAAAACTATGGATAAACAAAAAAACTTGAGCAAGTCTCAAAACTATCGCGATACGTCAACTAAAACGGCAAGCAAAGGTATTTCTTCCAATGTTAGTAAGCCAGGTTCATCCAAGTCATTAAGAAAAATTGATGATTTTTTCAAAGTAAAAGAAACTTCGACAACGACGGATAAAGACTCGCAGGAGTCGCAGATCTTCAATACCGAGAAAATGGAGAAGATTAAGGCGGAGTTGGAGAGACTAAAGAATCGCGAGATGGCTGCGATGAAAATGAATGCGATTGATAAGGCAGAATCTACGTTAAAAGCGAAAAACGTGAAATCTATTACCCTTAAACAAACTACGAAAAAGAAGCCGTTGGTGAAACCTGCGAAAACAGTGAACAAGGCTTTCCTAATAAATGGAAAGGTATATAGAGCACCGAAGCTTCCTCGCCCGAAGTATTGGGTCACAGATCGTCTTTATAAGTTCCTGTGGAATCGCATGGAATCGAAATATAAATTTTCAACGAGATTGAGGTCCGAGAAATTCGTGCAAGAATTAGCCAAGATAGTCTCTTTGATTGAGCGCCGTAAGAATTACAAAAATTATAATCTCGAATTGGAGGCTCTGATGAAGGAAATGGCTCGCTTGGAAATCATTAGTACTCGTAATGATTTTTATCATTTCTGCCAGGATTTTATGCCATACGACTTTCGCATTAAAGTCGTGCCTATGTTATTGCCTGGCAATAAAATGAATATTCCTTACGACCCGGAAAAGTTGCACATTCCTTTACTCAATAAATAATGGTTTACACCGTTGAAGATATGAAGATGTAATTACAGTGCGAAAGAACTAGTCGCGGTATTAATTATTTTTTAAAGTTATGTTTATAATGCTTACAATTTCGTTGAATGTACATAAAACATAATTAACCCCTATATAAAAATTTAATATAATGTTAACTAATATACACATATTATTGATAATATATTTTTGATAAATGATAAAAGATTTTGATAAAAGATCAAAGAAATCACGATGATTATACAATTCATAATTAATAAATTAGAATACGATTATTTTTGTATTTTTCAAAAAATAAAAAAAATGTTGCGCATAGCGATAAATACTTAGCATTATATAAAAATTTGTAAAAAAAAACGTTTTTTAATTAAAATATTTTTGCATCGTTCAATGTCTTGTACATTTTTGTACACACTTTCTTTTGTTGGTATTCCGTTTGGCATGTTCGAAACATAGTTCCCACGCCTTTGATACTTGATCCTTCGATACTCGCACTTTAAGCGATCAGTATTGCGTGTTTATTTACTTATTCCGGTATACATGCGCATACATCATTTGCTTGTACAGCCGCGTTATATATAGACCTACTGTGATATCTACAGTTATAAATATCGTTCGAATCGTACGATAATCTCTTTGCTCGAGTAAACACCTTGTTTTTCCACGGCGTTCACAACAAAAATTATTTATGCTGCTTTATGACGCGGGTGGATAGGACAACATTAGACAAATTGTCAAAGATCGAGTATTTATATGTTAAGATATACAAAACATGACATACAAATTATTAGAGTCTTCTTAGAACTCGTTTAATAAATCAGAATTTAAGAATTCTTTTTCTTAAATTCAGTTAGCCCTAAGAAAAAAATATTTCGAACAATTCAAATTAATATTGCGACTCCTCAAAAATATTGCAACAAATCGGAAAAGAAAAAAATTAATGTTTTGTAAAAAGATATATCTTCAGTGTTTTTAACGCATGTATAATTCACTAGTTTTAGTTAAATTGATGACATACTAGCTTTGTAATTTTAATCAATTTCTTTCGAAACAGATCAATTGATTTTCGAATGAGAACAAATCAGAGAGATTAGATGCTATGAAAATTTATTTCTTTGCTAGTTACATTTCGTTATAATAGAATAAATCTCTCTCTCTCTCTCTTGAAATCTGAAATTTACACGAAAATTTATTTGATTGACATATTTCACCTAAATTAACATTAAACCTATCAAAGCAATCAATGTGATTTGGTAATGTTTATCAAATTAAATTTGTAATGTCAAATTATATTCAATTTGAGTCATTTTTAACCATTTTTTAGATCGTCACTGTTTCTACTCAATATGTCATCAATTTAACTAAAACAATGGAATTAAATAACAATTTAACTATTTATATTTTCTTAAAACAATGTCGACACACAAAATAATTAAAAATAACAAAATATTTACTTTTATTTAACTAACACAAATTTGTTCAGATTTGATCCTGTAATATTTAACAGTGCATAATAGTACATTTGTCTGAAATTTTCCGCAATTTTTGTTGCGATATGTAATGATTAAATTGATCAATTTACTTTCCTCCTTCATCGCTTTTTTCAAAGCTGTATATAATTAAGTATATATATATATATATATATATATATATATATATATATATATATATGTGTGTGTATAAATCATTTCATTAATAAAAATATGTGACTCATCGGTAGTTCTAGTGTCGAAAACAATAGGTGCGAACGATGGCCCACATTAATTGTAGGTATTCCAATTACACAGGCAAATGTAACGCATTCGTTGCGTCCTGAATGGCCGTGAAGCGTCAACTTTGCAAATATTTGCCACAGATCGAACGTCGCATTGACGTAACGGCGCTCATGCAATTCGTGACGCGTCCTGATAACGAAACTCGATAGTACAACATAGTACAAGTAACAAGGACCACAGAATTGTTCCGTTTTTTTTTTTTCCGATTGTCAAGCGAATGGCGAATTTCCATTTTAATGTGTCCACTCCTAAAGTTTTTTTGTTCTTTTTTTTTCTTTTTCAAAAGATAACATTTCTCAAGGTTAATTAATACGCGCGAGACGTACGTACGTACATACACGCGTACACAATGCAAACCTCGTTTGAAGTCTAATCTCTATAATGGAACGGCCGCCTCAATTAGGCGGGACTTATTTTCGCTGGGCCGCGATGTTTGAGCGCGCATTCGTAGCCACGCGACACCGCCACGCGCCGCTCGTTATACCCCGTCGCCGACGGCGATTGTTTCCCCTCGGCCCCCGCGGAAAAGAAAAAATGATTGCCGAGCCTCGTCGAGCGGCTGGACAATAATTGCGACGCGGTGAGCGAATCTCACGAGAGACGGGAGACTCGCCACCGCAAAATCCCGCGTTCACTTTGCGTCAGAGCATTCACGACGCGCGATTTCATCGTAGACCAAACAAGGGGGTGGATCGCGCGTCCGTCATTCTCGCCAAGTGAAATCGGAGTTTACGTCTTTCGTAATTTTGTTACTTTTGCTGTCGTAAATAACTCGGTTTGCGAGTAACCCAGATAGTGACGCATGCAGAAAAATTTTAGCGTCATTTTGATTTTAAAATCTAACGTATGATACATTGTGTAATGAATCTAAATCTAACTTTTAAAGTCATTAATTCTAAATTTAATTATTGTAACATATAGGAACCTTTAAAAAATCTTTAAAAAATTGATGCCTAAAATAAATTCTTATATAATTGTATAATTAGAACGAATCATCTTAGTGTCAGCACAATTATTACTGATTGTGAGTACATTTCAGAAATTAATTTTATAATTACTGTAAAAATCGAGATAAAATTATATTAAGTATATTAATAATATTATATTTAATTATAATATAATAATAATAATATATTTAATTATATTATAATTATAATATAATTAAATATATTATTATTATTATATTATAATTAAATTAAATATTATATTATAATTATAATAAGAAAATTTTTTAAATAACTTTGCTTCATAATTTTCTCAATACTTATAACTTATAATTACAAAATTCTTTTTCAACAAAAGATATGCGTTTTACAGAATCACTTTATGACGATTGTTGCGAAATGCTGTGAATGAAAAGAAGCAACAACTATGCACTTATTACAAAAAGTTTCCTATCTGTGTAAGAACTCGATAAGGCGTTCAATCGTCAGTCCGAGATAACGCAATCTCCCGGAGGGAGATTCATCGAAACCGCCGAACGATTAACTAAATCGAAGTTCCCTCGCGATTTCAATTGCGGGGGGGTGGGGGTGGGGGGTGACGGGCGATCCGTCCACGGTCGGCTCGCGGCGACGTGCTCGTATGTTATGACAATTATGAGTTTTCCGTAGGGCCACTCGGGGGTGGCACGTGGACAACGACGTGTATCGGGGGTGCGAAGGGCGAGGGAGGGGGACGCGGCGCGTGCCGCCGCGTGAGAACGGCCGCGCTCACACGCGTCACACGCACACGACACGCACGTGTGTGCGCGCGCCGCAGTGCACCGTGAGAGAAGAAGAGAGACCCCCGGGATTTATTCGCTCTCGACTTCCCGGTGCATCCTTCGAGAAGCACCGATTAAATTCCATTCACATGCGCCCCGCATGGTCACTCGCCTCTGGCCGAAGAATGTAACATTTAGATAAACGCGTTTGTTAGATAAAGGATTTTGCAATTATCACGTTTCACTTTCACGCAGTACAGCGTTAATTCTAAAATGCAATTACCTTGTACCAAATGTAATATAATTGACAAAATCGATTACATTTAAATATGTATATTTTTTTCCGGATTTATTGTGTCTCGAAATACGATATATGTATATATTCAAACTGTTTCGAATGGACAAAGAGTTAATGGCATTTAAAGAGTAATATAAAATTTTATTCAATGCAGCGGGAATGGCTGAAGAGTCAACATTTGACATTTCGAAATTAAAAAGCAGGTAGAACGAGCAAACAGAATGGGAATTATTCCAAGGGTCTTTAATTCAAAGTTTTTTTTCAATTAACAACGAAAATGATTCAGAAAATTGTGCGAGAAACAATTTTGTAACAATTCACTGAGACCCGATATGTCGAGTTAAATAAAAATTAACTCTTTGAGGATCGCTGACTCTTTAAATAGCCATTTACTTTGTGAAACATTTTAATTTTGTTTAAAAAAAAAACATTATATTTAACCGTAATTCATATAAATAAAATGTTTCCTGCTGAAAAGAGAAAAATGATTTTCAAAGGATTAACCAAGAGCGTCGATAAATAATGAATCGGCACACACACTTTACGTTACGTACGGCACGCACGTGTGTGCGAGGGCTCGCGCTTTGCGCGTAAACACGCATCTTTAATGACGGAGCGAAACTGTTACGATAGAACGCCGGCGAGTGCAGCCGCGTTTATCGTCGTCCTTTAATATTTCATCCTTAATTTTCCCTCCCGAATTCTCCCGCTTTACGTCCGACAATACGTCCCGCGAAACAGTCTCCGTGTTTACGTACGTACGTGTGGTGGTGCACGTGCATGCACGTGCGCGGTCCTCGCTCTCGCGCGCATTTATGCAGGTGGAATAATTCGCCACGGGAAACAGTTGTTAAATAATTCATAAATATTGTTGCATAATACATACGTGAGCGAAAATTAATTAATTCTAGCCGCAGCTAATTGCAATAATATTGAACCTTGAACCTTTCGATTTGCGCGCATCCCGACGAGCGACCGGACCGCAATTCTCTCGGATTCAACGTTACGTAATCAATCCGGCAGTTACGTACCAAGCCGGCAAATATAGATAGGAAATTTTTATAATAAATGCACAATTATTGTTTCTTTCCATTCACAGCATTTCGCAATACGTGTCATAAGGTGATTCTGCAAAACACATATCTTTTGCTGAAAAAGATTTTATAATAAGTTATAAATACTGAGAAAATTATGACGAAAAGTTACTTAAAAAATAAAAAATAAAAAAAATCGACCTACTTGAATAATAATTGTACAATTTTATGCCGTAACAATTTTTACAATAATTACAAAATTAATTTCTGAAATGTATTCAGTAATACGTGTGCCAGGATGATTCGTTCTAATTATACAATTATATATGAATTTATGTTACGCATGAATTTTTAAAGATTGCTATATGTTACAATAATTAAATTTAGAATTAATGATTTTAAAAGTTAGATTTATTGTTAGAATTAATACACAATATATCATACATTATATTTTAAAATTAAAATGATGCTAAAATTTCTCTGCATGCGTTCCTATCTGGATACATACGTATATGCTGTCGCGATACGTGCTTCGACAGAAATAATGATGCAATACAGAAATATAATTATCTATAACGGCTGTTAGTCGGACGAATTAATCGAGCGGAATCGCGAATCTATCAATGAAATTATCGCGCGTAGCAGCGTCTTGTCGACCGGCGGTAGATTTTCTCATTCAATCACTCGTGCATTAATCCAATTCGTTCTTATTCTCGCCTCTACTCCCCACGGGCCATTGAGCACTCGTTCTGTCCCATCGCACAGTGCATTTCGCACACACGCGTGCACGCGTGTTCCTTATCGAATCGTGCATTGATTAATCGGTGCCGCGCGTTCTCTGGTTACGGACAGATGGAATCGTCTTGCTTCCCTCATTCGTTACTTGCAATTTATTTTTAATTAATTACAAGTATATTTCCCCTATCATAATATCTTATAAAATGTTCGTATTTCATCATCTTTTTGACATATTTTTGTAAACGGGAATAGCTAGAAATATAAAATAGATCTTATAAATATATTTGATTTGATTAATTGAGATTCTTTATTAATAATAAATAAATAAATAAAGTAATAAATAAATTAATAAATTAATAATAAATTAATAAAAAGAGAACGCACGGGGAAATCAAATGATCAATTCGGCGACAAGGAAAACGTCAGATTAGTCGGAAAATTGTGAAAACTGCTGAGTTATAATTTAACTGAGGACAAATATATACGACATGTCATCACACACATATGACGCGTCATATAATATGGCTGACATTTTTACGAGCAAGTGAACTCTCGGAGATGCATTTTATGGCAAACATGATATATCAGATTTCATTTTAAAACGAATGTAATGTTGCCGCGGCGCGCTGTTAGGAGAAACGAATTTAAATCTTTGAACGTTTTCTAGCAAAAGTTAGAAATGCGTGAAAAGGCAAATGTATAATAAAAACTTTATAGCAATATAAAGTTAAATGCAGCAAAATAAGAAAAATGCATCCTCCTCTTTTCCTCCCCCTCTCCCACGAGCGAGAAATTCTCTATCGCGTTAATACACTGAGAAAAAAATACTTTTAGACCCAACCATAATTTTACAATATTTCTAACACGAAATATGATTAACTTAACTATATGCATTATTATCATTAGAAATATTATAAAATTGTGGCCCAAAAGTAACTATATTTTTCTCTCAGTGTAGGGACCAAGCAAGTGTTTAAATTGTCTGTATCTGTCTCAAACAAGATCACCCTTTGAAACTCGGCATAAATATTACAAATTAAAAACAGATTAGACAACGTTAAGAAATTTTAATTATATTAAACAAAACACTTGCTTGGTTTCTATATAGCCGATTTAAACTGCATATGAATGCATATGCGAAACCAGACGCAATTCGGGCGGAGTGTCGCGGAAAGCGGACGTTCCGCCGCCGCGTTTAAGACGCGTCAATTAAAAGCAATCCAGTCGAAAGGGCGGAGTGGAAATTACTCTGTTGCGTCAAGCCGGGCGTAATTACCGGCTCGCTCATTAGTCTCCATCTCCGCGAAGGGGGTTACCGCCGTGCCGCGCCGAGGGGCTCCGGAAGTCTTTCCGCTCCGGGGCGCGGGGCGCAAGCTCTCTCGCGGGAGGGGGGAGGACTCGGGGATGATCGTGCGGGATCGGAGCCGCCGGTCGGTCGGTCGGGGTCATAAATGGGGAGGCGCGGCGTTCCGGAGCGGTATTTCGTCGCGTGACGCCGTAGCGTTCGCATCGATCTGAGCGGACGGCGCGAACGCACAGGCGGCCACCGTAGGGCGGATAAGAAAGAGAGAGAGAGGCGCGCACGGCCGAAAATCAATCCCGGCGCGTGTCGGCCGCGCCGTCGGGGAGAAACGGATCGGCGTGAGCGGTCAAGCGCTTTCCTCGGGGGTTGCCTTCCTCGGGCGCGACGACGTTTCGGCGGAGGACGAAGGGGAGGAACTGACCCCGCGATGCTGAAGAAATTCCTCGGCAAGTCCGGCCGCAGGATCCTGCGGGTAAGCGGTCCCTTCTCTTTTAGAGACTCTCCCTCGATGGGGGTGTGTTGCTGCTTTTTTTCAAGTGTCGCCCGCGTGTTTCGGGCTCGCGACCTAATTTCCGCCGGACGATCGCGGCGATTATTGTGTCACCCGCTCGGCGGATCTCCCCGGTGCTCGATACCGTGTCCACCCTCGTGTGAGATTTTTCGGATTTTCTTCCCCCGTACACGTGAAAGATTAATTCGCACGGTGGCGTCTACGTCATTCCACCTAGGCGTGAAACTTCCGCGCGCGAGACGGTCAATTATCGCGGATCGATGTTCTTACGTGATTCCGTGTCTCGACGGGATAACTCTATCGTAGAACGTAGCTCGACCTTTTCGCGAGAAAGGATTGCCCTTTCCTTTCCTCCGCCCTTTCCCTCGGTTTCCCTTCCTTTCGCTTCCTTCCTTTTCTTCTTATTTCTCGTCATTGTAAACTTTTATGGGTTGCCATTGCTCCTACTCAATATTTGGTTAATTTGAGTAAAACGATGAGATAAAATTAGCGATATATTGAGTAAGTCTTACTCAATATGTTGTTAATTTATCTAATTTAATTTCCATGTTAGTCAAAACTTCACTTTCTTTTTAGCCAAAATTAATGAAATATTCAGTAGGAGTCCCATTCAGTGGCGACCCATGGGAGTTTACAGTGAGGAGAAATAAGAGGGAAAGGGAGGAAGGAAAAGAAAAGGAAACCTATGGAATATTTAAAAATGACTCAAATTGATATAATTTGACTCTACGAGTTTAGTGCTCCTCTTTTTCTCGTCTTTTTTTGTCACTCATCAGAATGCTGCGTTCTCCTTGCAGGCGATCAAGAAGCTGTCTACCAGAAGCCGCAAGGCCAAGAAGTCGCGGAATCCCAGCTCCTGGCACACGGTCATGCCGGACCTCGAGACCACCTCGCTCTCGTGGTCCCTGCCGTCCCTCGACGCCAAGAGCATCGACACGTACATGACGTACGTCGGCGAGAACCAGGACGACTGCACGTCCAACTGTTGCTGCTGCGACGAGTACGAGGAGAACCAGAGGAACGAGAATCGGGAGAACGAGATGATAATCTAACGTCCGTGCCGTTAGGCGACACGGGCCGGCGCGCCCGTCACCCCCGGCTCCGTTTGCCCCTCCGCGATCGAATTCGCCGGCGATCTCGTCGTCCCCGAGAGGGTGGAAATGAATCGCACGCGCGCCCGTACGAAACGAATATTTAACCCTTAACTGGTGAGTACGAGTACTCGTCCGAACGTTTTTCGTTTCCCTCCCTGTTTTTTTTTCTTTTTTGTTTTCATCCTTAAAAAGAGCTCTCGTTTCCACGAAGCCGCGACGGCTGCAACCAAAGAGAATATTTATCGGGGACCTGCAACCGGTTAAGGGTTAATCACGATCCCTCCATAATCCGTTCCACACATACGTACGAGGGTTTTTACGCGCTCCCTTATCTCTCAATAGATACCTGCCGCACATGGAGGAGATGAAAGACGCTCTGTGGCTGGACCACTCGGATTATATTATAACTGTATCTCGATTTCTCTCGGCGCATCGTCGAGAGATAAGGACGCGCGAGGGAGATGACGTTTTATTTCCGGTTAGTCTTCCAGTCCCGGATTTCTTTTTCAGCGCGAGCGCCGCGTCTCGTGCTCGCTTTGATCTCATTTAGCGCCGTTAATTCCATAAGATAGACTTACGTACTTACTTATTTATTACCGCGGATCGCCGTTGATAAGTTAATCGCAATTTTGAACGTCGTATGACAATTAATGTCCCTTTCTACCGATGCAGATTAAATTTAATCTCGGTTTAACTTATTTTCTACACCCGAAAGAAGTATTTCAAAGTGATTTTTCCTATGGTCTCATATTCTAAGCTTACTGTTTTATAGCAAACATATTCCTCTTTCAATAAAATGAAAAATACTTTTTTCTCTCTTAAATACTCTTAGTTATACTTCTCTTGATTTCAGAGAAATCCTTTTGAGGTCAATATAAAAGTAAAATCCTCTAAGATTTAGAGGATTCCACGTATATCAAAATTATTTTTTTTACGTATCTTTTTTCAGTTCTAAGAATTAGAAAAAGATGAAAAATTAAACCGTGATTAAAGTTAATCTGCCCTGGTAGAAATGGACATAAGTTAGTCCGCTTGATCCTGGCTGACGCAAACGACAGTGGATCTACATTTTTCTCTCCTTTCTTTCTTTCTATCATTTCTCGTTGTGCAAGGAAAGGACGGCGCGTCATCGTCTCTTTCGACATAGAGAATAGCAATATGTGACGTAGTACAAAAAATATATACATATATACATATATATCGCCTAGCGTGTTATCGACGATCGTTCGCGCGGGAGTGACGTCCGGAACGAGGACTTTTCCATCCGTCACCCGCGCGGTTTTATCATATCGGGTCTAACTCGGGTGGATCACTATTTTGCAATATACTGTTTTCGGTATCACGAAGTGTTTTTCTAAGTAAATCGATTATTTATTCGGGCGGCTCGCGACGTGTCCCAGACATCCGCGGCGGGACCTTACTGTCCAGGTAATTTATATCTCTACTTGTAAACCCCCTTGATGAGATTTTTAGGGGGACGTTAGACTTAGCGATTAGAATAACAAACCAATGGAGTTTAGGATAACGAGGGAAATTAAAAAAAAAACTTACTTCTTCACTCAACTACTGCACGGGCTGCATGTCTTTCTGCGGCACTCGATTGTATACGCATCGACGAATCAAAATATAAGAAATTTGGTCCATCAGTAGGACCCTCCGCTACACGGATAAAAAATATAGTTACTTTTGGCTTCGATCATAATTTTATAATATTTCTAACGATAATTATTTTAACATAACAATACGTATTGTTCAGTTAATCATATTTATTGTTAGAAATATTATAAAATTATAGTTTTGAGGCCAAAAGTAACTATATTTTTCTCTCAGCGTATCTGTCGGGGTTATCAAGATTTCCAAGGGGGAAATCCGACTCTTTTCAAACTCGATGTCGTCGTCACTTTTACGCTGTATAATCGTCCTAGGTGTTCAACATTTCGCGCGGACAAGGTGCATCCGTTAAACTAGTTAGCCGATACAGCCAGCCCTCGATACAAACTTACCGGATTTTTATTGTAAAAAGAACAGCGCTGCGTCTCCACGAGCTATCACCACTTAATTCTACATGCCGATTTACACGCACGAGCGGTCCTTAATATTTTACTTCGACCTTATCTTTCGCCAAGTTCGAGTATCGGGGGCACTTTACGCAATAAGTCTCGCACCGGCCTGATCACTCGTGTACCGAGTACTTCTACTCCCGATCGTTTCCGGCACCTTTGCTCAACGCGCGCAAAGTCAATCTTCACTCGAGAGGTAGCGAGATACGTTTTCACTCTTCCTACGGGTACGATTTGTAAGAGGAAGAAGGAAAAGAAGAAGAAGAGCTTTAATGACTAATATATATCTATGTATAGATGCAGAATTTATATTATATATATATATATTAACACAGGAACCACGAAAATATGTATGTGTAATATGGATGATGCGTGTTGATATACTTTATCGTCTCGATAAGGCTGTGACTTTGTAAGAGCGGATGTGAGTGTCGTAAATAAAATGGTTTTATTGACGAACCAGCAGCGTGTTCCCATGACCCCCTGTCATCACATGGTTTCATTGATCCGCGCGCGCGAGACATGTGTAAACGTATACTCTACACGTGTATACGCGCGTGCTACAATATGTATCGCGAGACACGCCGGCGGAGTCCTTCGTTTGAATTGGTAATGATATCGATCCGCGCGATTTTCTCATTACGACGGCGTAACGATCATCCTGGCGAAACGTGTAATGAGAGTCGCTTATAGTAGTCTCGCGACACGACGCTACGGCTTGTGTAATTCCGCGTCGCTTATTAATAATGTTTTAACGACGCGCTGCTCCACTTTCGCGAAACGTCTGTCTGTACAACAATAGCCTGTACTTACATCGCGAGACTCGATAACGATTTTCGCGATATCTTCATTTGCCTGCGTCGTTTTCGGACCCGTTCTCCCACTGATATCGATTGCAATCGGGCTTTTAACGCGGAGCTTCTAATTTCTTTCTCACATAGGTTCTCCCCATATAGGTTTTAATGATGCATGTTAGTATCTTAATTATTAAAATTAAGATACTAAGTATTTATTGCTTCCTCAATCGTGTTTCCCATATAATATTTAATAATTTAAATAATGATTATCAATTTTAATTTGTGATTATTCTAGCTTTAGACTGCGTTTTAAAGACCGCGGTAGTAGCGGCGCGTAGTTGGCTGGGCGAAAATGTACTCGAAGAAATTATTATTAGGCAACAGAGATCCAACCTGACTGTTTAAAGGTTTCCTATTATTATTTGATTTATTCATATAACGGTCTAATTTCATTATTAACATTTAATATTTTCAATTTATTCTATATTTATTAAGTATTTTATTATTATTAAATTAATATTGTATCAAATTTCTTTATACCTTTCAAGGAAACCGCAGGTTTCCGTTTAAAGTGAAGATTCCCTCAAGAATCACTTACGGAGATTCTTGAGTCCCCCTTAAGGAGATTCCCTCGAGATTCGCTTAAGAATCAATTATACGACCCTTGAGAGGAACCTGAGAGGTTTTTTAACTACTACTTACTTTGGGCGTATTGTCGTATTTATTGCTTCCTCAATCGTGTTTCCCAAATAGTACAAAACTTGCAGTTACATAGCAATATTGCTGTAAGATTGCAATCTTGTTGCAACATTATTATAATATAATTGCAAATTTTGTGCTGCATGGGTTCTTCTTTATAGAACATCAATTGCGTAGCTCGTGATTTTAATGTAGGTCGAACAGCTCGCGCCACTGACTCGGCAAACGACCGTTCCGTTTTACGCTAATCCGACGTGCGACGTCAAGTTTTTGACGGGAGGAGAGACCACGCGGGCGCGCTTCGCGCAATTATGCGCGCGTGCGGCGGCCCACGGGAGGATCGCGGCGTAACGAGCACGCTCCGAACAATGGGGCGCACGTGGCCGCGCAATATCAGTAATTCCCGAAAATTGGGTTTCGCGCGGGACGAGGAGCGCGCGCGAGAACAAAAGTAGGTAGCCGTTGGCCGGAGTTTGTTAAAAGAAAAAAAAAAAAATAGGGAGGAAAGAAGGAAAAAGAGATGCGCGGGCGCACACGCGAACTGTGTCGCGAAGCTAATGACTCGCAAAACTGGTTTGCGAATATAATGCAAACGGGAAGGGTCGTAAGCCCGGCATTGTTCTACGCGTCCGAGAATATTCCGCGTCTGCGAGAGGGAGTTTTGCATGAGAAAGCGAGTGCAGCGACAGGCGTCCGCCTCTTCCCCGAACGCGTGAATTCTCGCCCGCAATTTTGCGTCGGTTTCCGCGCGAAGTATGTATGCGTGTGTAAAACGTACAAAAGCCCACTCGTCTGCCGCGTACGACGAGGTACCGTGAAGCACTGGGAGATTAAGTGGTCCATCGTTATTTTCCGCAGCGTGCAATTAACAATATCCGATTTTTGGCCGATTCTTTCTAATTGATCGTTTCTTCCTCGCTGTCGATTGTGTTTTATATCGGACTTAAATTGGACAGACACGCAAAATTTTTTTTTTATTTAGAATCGAATTTAGGATCTGCTTTTACTTGAAACTTAAACGGAGAAGAAGACACGATGGACGTTGACTATCACTGAAAAAAAGGTTGATTATAATTGATTATAATAATCGAGTGTTGATAAAAGTTACCGAGAGATAAAAGTTACTGGTTTCAACTAAACATATAGATCATTATGATAAAATAATGTTATAAAAATGAAATGGTCATAATTATTATCAAACGTTTTGTTATCATTATTATGTTTAATAATAACACGCTTTCAAAAAATTGCATTACTAAATGCAGCTTATGAGTTTACCTAGAATTCTTTTTTCAGTGTAGAAAAATCGTCAATTGGGACAATTTCGCAGCCGCGTTTCGATCGGAATGTATTTTCTGCTTTTGCTCGCAAAGCATTGGAAGCATTACAGTCGTGATATTGGACGTTTGTAATAAGACGAAACCCAGCAAGCACAATGTTACATGTAACGTACATGTTGGTTGTAATTTTCTACTCAACAATATAACTGTTATATAACAGTTACATTGTTGAGTAGGAAATTACAACTAACACGTATGTTACATGTAACATTGTGTTTGCTGGGAATAATTGCATCCAGAAGTCTTCTCGAAGACGACCATTCGTCGCGCGTTCAATTCGACCAATTCGAACGCTCGTGCTTCCGAGTGTAAACAAGTTTCGTAACAAGTCGAATCGAAAATATTTGAGCGGTATCGAGTGTCCAGATTTCACGGGTGATCGATGAGAGTGTATTTGCGGGACTCAATTTACTGTGTCCTTCCAGGAGCTATCCCAATATCGGTTATCTAACAGGAAAATGGCGAAGTTACAATTTAGCTTCCTGCAATTTCGCGGGTATTCCGATTAGCGTCGCGATTCTCGGAAATGCATTATTGATCGGACTCTCTTGGGGAGAAAGTGCAAAGGGGGAAATCACATGCGACAAGATTCTATATTTGTATTCCTCGTGTTATCGCTTTATTACAAAATTGTATTGCAAAAATACTTGGATTTCTCCCACACGTACATATATGTATACTGAACCGCGTAATGGCACATTGCGAATGCGTATGACGACCGCGTCTCTTTCTTTTTCTTCCTTTTTTATTGGCGCTGAACTTTACACGCTCGCGCAATCGTTTATCGCGCCGTGACGGGCGAGCGAGACAAACGGCGACGCGTAAAAAAACGAGATATCCGATAAAATTACGAAAATTCTCATTATTTACAGAAACGTATGTACAATTCATATATACAATTTTTTCCTTATTAATAAATATTTTTTTTTCTTCAGTTAGGTACTCGCATGACTATCATTATCTCACTCATTGAAAATGTATTGATATATTGATTTGATCGTTGTGGAGGTTCTTGAGATATGTTCCAAGTGTCAAAACATTGTACAAAATGTAAAATACTATCCTACATGAGAACGGCGAAATCCGCCGCTCACGTTGGCCTTGTTCTATACTGTAACGATATTCGCTAATGGTAAAAATTACAAATCGTATACTTTACTATTAACAAATCCTCGAAAAAAGAAACAACTATCAACATGAGCGCGAATCCATGCTAATTAAGTCTCACATATGAGCTGATCGGCGAAAGAGCGGTATAATTTGCATCTTCCTCCACGTTCGCGGAAAATACAGATATCTGCGAAAGTGCTCGATGTGATAATGTCAAAGTGACTTCAAATGATGTCAAAGTGACAAAAAAAAATGATTAAATTATGATTGAAAGGTTGAATTTTGTAATCATATTGTAATCAATTCTCGTCACGTTGACATTATCACGACTTCCTGTTATACTCGGGCAGTCTTTTTTTATGTCGCATTATACATGTAAAATTTTCTAAAAGGAGAAGAAAAATTGTGAAATGACGTTGAAACGTTATCTCGAATTTTACCACTCTTGCGCCGAGCGCTTCATCGATTGCGCGTCAAAAGGGTTCACGGTCAGTACGCCAGTTCCGCGCCCCAGGGTCGGTAGGGTTTCCCGTGCTGCTGCTGGGGATACTGACCCGGGTACTGGCCCCAGCCGAGGGTGCCGCTGCCTAGGAGCGGCGGCATGGCACCCGGACCGGGCGGCATCCCGGTGGAGACCGTGCTCGGCGACGGCTCGTAGCTGCTGGCCGTGGAGGTGGAGGTCAACGTCGTGGCAGCCGACGGCACCGCCGACGGCACGGCCGACGGGGGATGTTCGCGATGGAAGCTCTGCAGGTGCGACAGCAGGCGCAGCCGGAGGGGATCCCTCTCGTCCAGGCCCTCCATGGTCACCAGGTAGCGGCCTACCTCGGCGGCGCACTCGCCCCAGCCTACCGCGTGGTAGTCCATGGCCAGCTTTGTGCTATCGTAGCCCTCTGGTCCTGTAATTGTAATTTGCGTCGTGACTACGATGACGATCTCGATTATCATGCACGATGAACTGATAATGATAATAGGTCTAATAATGAAACGCATATCAATTCTTAATTCTGTACATTGAAAAAAGAATTCTTATAGATAAACTTATAAGATGTGTTTGGTAAGGCAATTTTTTGAAATAGTTATTATTATCAAATATAATAATAACAAAGCGTTTGATAATAATTCACGTCATTTTTTATAATATTGTTTTATCGCAATGACCTATATGTTTTTTATATTTTATATTTAGTTGAACCTATTTCACTAAGGTTCTCGATACCTTTTATCAAGACTGGATTATTATAACCAATTATAATCAATTTTTTTTCAGTGATAATTTCTGAATGTGTTCGAGGATATCGAAACGCGTGATGAAGAGCTTTTCACAGAATTGAGAGATGAATTTATAAGCGAAACTCTGAAAAGCAATCTTGGTAATTATTAGTTAGGGGCAACTCTGAACGGAGAAGGAAGCTGGTTTAATTCAAAGTTAAATTAGACCTTAACTCGGTCCTTCTTGAACGCTCCGGAGCGTACAGTTACAACGTAAGAGAGTAACGTTTTTAATGGTATTCATAGATGATATACACAGATAAATACGTTATAAAGGTTTAAATTTCTTGACAAATATTTCTCTGCGACGCAGTAATCTAAGACGCGGATTTTGCTGCTCGGTCTTTTCCCAGAGAAGCTGTTCGCCGAACGCGGGGGAGGATGCCGGCGCTCCGAAAGGGGGAAGCAGGTGTCAAAAGATGATATCGCGGTTTTTCCCGGCGCTTTCCCCGAGTCGCGCCACGGCCAGCTCGCAGATCGACACAACGTGGAGAAGTGCATCTGCAGGACGGAGAGGTCCTTTGTGCACTTTTGGTTTTCGCGGCACAACAATGGCCCTGGCGTACGTGCACCGAGGCGAGATGGGCGCCTTGGCTTTAGTAGCAGGCGGCTCATTGTGTATAATGTGGAATGGGACAGGTAGCGTGGGAATCGTTTAGACCCCCATCGGCCGGCCTCACGGGCCTCATGCGAGATACACACACACACGCGCGCGCGCGCACACCGTGAACGGAGTTGGAGTGTCCCACGTTATTATGCAAGTTCTCAGACCGCCCTCCTATGCAAACAACACTTATGAAAGGAAGGCTACTGCGTATCGTACACGGCTCTCGTACGTCAAATCATCGCGCGATCGATCATCGCAAAGCCTCGATAAGTAGCCTCGAAACTTCGGAAACGTCTATACAAATGGGACATGTCCGGAGTTTGCTCGCGTTGAAAAAGAAATGAGGGCATGTGAAACGTCGAAGAGTGTCAAACTCGAAACGTTAAACTCGATAAGACTCCTTTTGCCCCCGATAAAACTTTTTCATGTACATTGTAAACTCCGATTAATTTTTAATTTGACTAAATCAATGAGATAAAATTAGCGACATTGAGTAAGTCTTATATCCCGATGTTGTTAATTTATCCAATAAAAATTAACTTCCATGATAATCAAAATTTTACCTTCCTTTTAGTCAAAATTAATGAAATATTGAATAGGAGCAGTGGCGATCTATGGAATTGTTAAAAATGGCTCAAATTGAGTATAATTTGACACTACGAGTTTAACAGTGCTAACACATATTGCAGCGAAACGTAAGAAGAACTTTATTTCAACAAGACAATTATTAATTTCTAATTGACGAGATAAAGCCACGCGGCGTAATTCTCGAATGTCGAGTAAACCAAACGCAAGAGCGCGGTTCAAATGCCGCGATCGTTCTATTTGGCGATATTAAATTTAATATCGCTCACTTTTGGGGATGGGTCGCACCCCTCGCACGCATTTACAAATAAGGAGGTCGTCGCGCGCGCGCACGCACACACACACACATGCGCACACGCGCGCACGTGGTGGTGCGGTGCGTGTCCGTGCACGCTTATGCGTAGCTAGCTGGTTTCCCACAGGGTTCGACATCTGCCCCAGGCCTGATCCGCCGCGCGCCTCCCTCGCGAGGGGTGCCGCGCGGAACACCTCATCCCTGGGCCCGCCGCCACCAAATCGTGGGAACACCACTTCCAGAGAGTCGTTGACTTCCTGTGCTTCCCACAGGATCTACGCGCCCGGTCCAGCACCTGCTCCCGCAGATCCCGTTTACGCTCGGGCTCTTTCTCGGCCTTCACGGGAGACCATATGCCACTTTGTTTTGCGATTTTCTCCACGACGCCGTAGAGTGATTTTCTCAAAAATCAACTTGTCATAAACTAATCATGCATAGCAATGAGAAGAGAAGAGATTGTTGCAATTAAAAAATTGATATCAGTAAAAATATAGATAATGATATTATTTATATTAACATGCGTTGACAGAAGCAATATACTTGGAATTTGCAATAAAAATTCTTCTGACAATTTTTTAAAAATAATTTACAAATTAATTAAATTATCTATTTTTTCTGTTATGTTTGTAACCAAAAATAATTATTGAAGATAAACAGATGAACAGATATGTATTTGTCACTCGTAAAGTATTTTCTCCATAACGCTGTAGAGTGACTTTCTCAAGAATCAAATTGTCATAAACTAATCACACATAGTAATGAGAGAAGAAGAGATTATTGCAATTAAAAAATAATAATTGATATTAGTAAAAATAAATATGATATTATTTATGTGTGTTGATAAAAGCAACATACTTGGAGTTTGCAATAAAAATTCTTCCGACAATTTTTTAAAAAGAATTTACAAATTAATTAAATTACCTATTTTTTCTGTTATGTTTGTAACAAAAAATAATTATTGGAGATAAACTGAGACAGATATACATATGTATTTATCGCTTGTAAGGGAATATTGAAAAATCATAGGAGAACAGCTATGTGAAAAATATGAGAATAGTTATGAAAATTAGACGTTACGAATACTAATCTTGGAAATCTCGTTTACGAATCTACGCTGGTAATCGCTCTCTCGAATCTGCTTAATAAGGAAACGCAGAGACGACAGATGGGCATTCGGTTACGCAGTTACAGTTAGCGCTGTTCGCTCTTACGGCCAACAGGTGTCTTCCGGTAGAAAATAAAGGGCCCAAATAGCGCCGACTAACAGAAAGACGTAATAATGGCGTAAGAATCAAATTGATGCGAGTGAGCAGCCTTCGTACACGCCGTGAGACCATTAATGAAGGGCCTGAGGAATCTCAAGCGGAGAAAAGGGGTGTTTCATTGATCCTGGAGGATCATCTTCGAGTTCCGCTACGCATTGCAACGGGAAAGGGCGTTTCTTCCGGATTCGGGGATCTTATTACTCGACACCGTTACGTCTTTCGACATGCACTTCCGTTACGTAACTTCCTTCGCGGGATAGCGATAAATCTCGAATGATTTTCAAGCACTCAGCATTATCACACAGATTGATTAAATCAAAACTAGTTTTCTCCGAGTTTTCTCGCTTAACCCTGGTTTTTCCAACTACTTGGTAAGCTAACTAATAGTTAAATCATATATATTTGTCTTTGTTTTATCTTCAAATTAGACAAATTCAAGCGTATAATTTAACTACCCAAATAGGAAACTTTTGCAATAAATGCACAATTATTACTTTTTTCCATTCACAGCATTTCGTAATAATTGTCATAAGGATTCTGCAAAACGCGTATCTTTTGGTGAAAAAAAATTTTATAATTATAAGTTATAAATATTGAAAAAATTATGAAGCAAAGTTACTTAAAAATAAAAAAAATTGTCTTACTTATTATTTGAATAATATAATTATATTATATTATGAATAATATAATATAATTGTACAATTTTATGCTGTAACGATTTTTACAATAATTGTAAAATTAATTTCTAAAATATATTCAGTAATAACTGTGCTAAAAGATGATTCGCTCTAATTATATAAAAATTTATTTTAGGCATCAATTTTTTAAAGATTGGTATATGTTACAATAATTAAATTTAGAATCAATGATTTTAAAAGTTAGATTTAGACTTATTACACAAAATATTATTTATTATATTTTTAATTTAAAATGATGCTAAAATTTTTCTGCATGCATTCCTATCTGGGTATTAGTTGGTTTACCAAGAAGTTGGAAAAACCAACCGTAAGTGTACCAAATTAAATTGTTCCCTATAAAATTTTTGGTGTCTTAAGAAATTAAGGGATAAAAATAACACCTGGCGAAATATACCAGGCGTAATATTAGACGAACGAGATTGCAAGCTTCGCGGTGGCACGACTTAATTTAAATGAATAACTCGAGCTGCACACAGAGGTGAGAGGGTTGAAAAAGACACACGATCTTACCCTTATTGCGAAGCGTGCGCAGATGCTCGACGGTGAGCTGCAGAATCTCAGCCTTCTCCAGTTTGCCGCTGTGAGGATCCCTCGCCGCCGCCGGAACCAATCTCCTGAGCTCGCCGAGGGACGCGTTGATCCTGTCGCGCCGCTTCTTCTCGATCATCCCCCTCCTGCGTTTCCGCGACGCGTGCTGGCAAGAGTCTCCGCCCGGCGAGTTGCATCTGCAACGGGAATTTCGAGGAAGGGTTGAGAAATACAGCAAGACTTTACATGGTCTTTCTTTGTTTAAGCTCTGGGAGCGCGAGAGGACTTGTTTTAATTATACATTGTTGATCCATGTCGTGGAACGCGCAACAACTCGCTCATTAATTTCGGCCGCGCTGAAACAATGCCGCCCTGATTGCGATTTTATCGCGAAACAAAGAGAGCGCAATATGTCGCGTCTGCAATCTTCGAAGAGCGATTGTTTTAAGTACGTTAAAGAATATTTTAATTACATTAAATTAATAATACTTTCGATATAAGTATTCAGTTTCATCGTGGAAGAAATGTCCATCGCGGCTGGATTGAAACTCAGAGAATTATATCACAACATTAACTGAATTATTCACACTAAAATAAAATTCTGGTTAAAAACGGACGAATTAGAAAAATCTTGTAGAATTCATCAAATATCCTGATTATTATAAGTTATAAAATATTGAGTTCTATTATAATAACCAGAATATTTCATTAATTCTACAAGATTTTCTGATTCGTCCGTTTTTAACCAGGATTTTTTTTCAGTGCAATCGTATAAAAAAAATCTTTTCCTCTTTTGCCTAAAACAACGAAATATTGGAGAGATAAAAAAATGAATATACATACGGCTCTTTACCGCTCTCCTCTGAGAATACATCGTCGCAGTCTGAGTCGCTCATGGTCCTCTTGAGACTCCTCTGCTGATGTCCCTGGTTTTGCTGCGACTGCTGTTGCTGCTGCTGCTGCTGTTGCTGCTGACCGTTGTCCTGATTCCTTAATTCCGTTTCGATCTTCAGCTCCAGGAACTCGTGATTGGAGCGCAGCTCCGGCATCTCCGGCCTCATGCCCGGTACGTCCTGATGCCGGACGTCCTGATGCCTGGCGATGTCGTGCCTGGACAGTTCCTGGTGCCTCTGCATCTCCGCCGGGTGCCGCAGGTCCGGTCGCTGCATCTCGTGCCGCAGCTCCTGCGCTCGGAGGTCACCGGGGGCCGCGATGGCGTGCCGCAGCTCGCCGTGGGTAGCGGGTGGACGCATGTCGTGGTGGTGACGCATGTCCGGATGCTGCGGCGGTGGCGGCTGATACGGCGGATGATGCGGCGGCGGCGGGTAGCCCCAATGATGACCCGACGGCGGCGCCGGGAGCGTTGACAGGTGACCGGGCGCGCCGGAAGTGATCTCGGAGGACAGTAGGGTGCTGTTGTCGTCGGAGCGCGCGACCACCACTCGCCACATGTTGCGTCCGAGGAAGAGAGAGAGAGAAAGAGAAAAAGTCGGACGAGAAGATCGAAGCGATCGATGAACAACCCTCGAAGAATTCGACGAGATGCTTGATCGACTGATCACTCGATCGTACGCTACCGTCTGATGCGGTGTGTCGAGGTCATAACGATGCACGATGTCATCGCAGTCTTATTGGGAACGATCACAACGATGGAGAATGATCATTAGCAATAATTGATCGGCTGTCACTCGGCGAGGAAGGCTGCAATTAAGTTACACTGATAACTGAAACTCGCGGACGACACCGTTATCATTAGATAAGTATGAAACAGTTTTTTTTATCAGCGTGCGATTTTCTCGAAGAAGTAATCTGGCGTCTGTCTAAAGTTCGAAGAATTTCTTCAGCGAATAAAAATCACTATGTCGTCACCAAGCGTTTCTGATTAATCTGCAGGTTCTCCACCGAGTGTGATTCAAAGACGAAGACGAAGATCTTTGCAGGGCGAAGTCTTCCGATGGTGTCTTATCGCTGAACGGGTGGCAGTAGTTTCATAAATAAAAAAAAAGACGAAACTAGCGTAGTAGGATCTCCAAATTCTGGAGAAAATCCTATCTGGAAGATGGTATGATCTCGAGAGATAACTCTTTTTCCACCTCGGTGGACGTGCGGTGAAACTCGCGGTGAATCTTGAGGAAGGTCAGGGCCGCGCGGCGGGATGCGGTTGCCGGACGGCGAAAGGAGCACTCGGTCTTTCGGCGCACTTGTCTCCTGTCGACGGCGGCAGTTTATCGGCGCCCACGTGCCGCGGCTACCCGCGACGCCGCTCGCGGTCGCGTGCGTGCTCGTGGAGGAAGAAGCGCGACTGGCTCGGAGACGCACTCACGGCTGCTGCTGCCGCTGCCGCTGCTGCTGCTGCTGCAGGATGTGCGTGTGCACTGGTCGCGTGGCGGCCGACGTATGTCGTGTGCGGGAGGACGCAGGGACGACACACGACCGCGTGGTGTATCGGCAATCCTGGGTGGGGATGATCGGAGGTGTGCACCCCTCGGGATGGGGAGTGGGGCACCGGAGGGGCCCCGCGCCGAGGCCGTCCGAGGTGAAAAGCACCCCGCAACGCGCGCGAGAGAGAGAGAGCGAGAGGGTTGCCCGCCGAATGGGGAACGTAAAATCGGGAGGGGCGACTTTCGTGGGAACGTCCGCGGCGACTCGTGTGCGAGCGTGCGTGTATGCGAGCGTGTGGGCCCTTGATTGTGCGACTGCCGACCAGATCCTGTGTGCTGCACTCGGTCAAGGAGACCGAGGAGGAAGCGATCTTCTCGCCGCTCGGCCGTCGGCAGCGGATGTGCGAGAAGAAAGAGACCGGAAACGGTCCTTTGCCAGGCGTGAACGCCCGTCTTTTCCCGATTTTATCATCTTCAGACTGTCGTTTTCCGATACTGTAATCTTCTAAAAGGGTACGGTTATCATCTTTATATATCTTCTACACTGAGAGAAAAATATAGTTACTTTTGGATTCAATATAATTTTATAATATTTCTAACAATAATTATTATTAACATAAAGATGCACGTAGTTAAGTTAATCGTATTTCGTGTTAGAAATATTATAAAATCATGATTGAAGCTAAAAGCAATTATATTTTTCTCTCAATGTAGACGTAGATAAAGCATAATATTTTTAACTTGATATTAATCATCTTCAGATTGATGTCAAACAAATTTGTCAAATATAAATTTCCAAAGTACAGTTTATCGAAGCTTCGATCGTGTATACGATTTCGTTCACATCGAAGTGCTTGATCGTTCTCCTCGAATCCCTATAATACCTTCGCGATTAGAGAGAAGAGCCCGTCTTTATTCGCTCGGGGAAAAGAGGACAAATAATAAAATTGAAAGACTTAGTAAGACAATCGGCCGGATGCCTTCTCCCCAATCTCTCGAAAAGGTAAGCGCGCGCGCCACCATGAAATCACTTCGGTGCCACCCTCGCGTGGGTGCCAACCCCCCTTCGGCGTTCGCACGCTCGTACATATCGTCGCGGAGACGTCCACGCGTGTCGGGAGTGCGGAAGGGGGACGTCTGCGGGAGCGAAAGAGAGATAGACAGTAAGAGGAGGGGGAGGGCACGGGGGTGCGATCACGATAAAGTTCACACAGGAATCGTACGCGGCACGCGCTCGCATGATTATCGGCGCCTGGGAACGGAGCTGACTAATCGTATCGTTAACTTTTCAGCGGAGATCGACCGGGCGCGATTACGTGACGTGAAATGCGGAAAGTACTTAAATTGAAAAACCGCTCTGGGAAAAAGTTGGGCCGGGACGCGCGTGGCAGAGGGCTGTAGAAAGAAGCGAAATTTGCACAATTTTATTCTTAGCAATATCCCTTTTCAATCTGAAAGTTACATCGAGAGATCTCACGTTTTTATTTCTCATCTTTTAATGTAAACTTCTCTTTAATGTAAATTCGTTTTTTCTTCTGTTATCAAAAGAGGAAACTTAATAAGTGCATGATTAAAGAAACTTGGAGACTCGCGCAAAGCTTTCATCAGAATATTTCAAGTTAAAAACTAGAAATATTATAAAGATTATTTTTAAAATAGGAGAGATAGAGAGAGAAATATTTTAAGATTCTATTACAATGCGATGCGCGTAACAGTCTCGCTTTTGCGATATGCATGACGCGAACAAGTTCCAAAAAATTTCTGTCTCGCGTTGGATCGCACACGCGAATTAGTTTCCCGGGAAATTGTATATCCCGATAGGAGATTAACGCAGATTAACATCGCTACGTCTTGCACGGGGAGATTGGCTTATTTCCCTGGCGGTTGCATGCCGATTGCGAGCGGTGAAAACAGCGCGACGATGATCGCAGCGGGTATTCGCGAGACGTGCACCGCCGTCGCGTGCACACACGTCCAGCACACGTCATCACGCGATCAAGGGCGCGAGAGAGGCGAAAAGAAAGAAAGAGAGAGGGCAAAAGGGAGAGAGCGAGAGAAAGGGAGGAGTATAAAGTGGATCGCGTGCCTGCATTTTTTTTTGCACCTCGCACACCACCGATCGGCCATTCTTCGTCGCCCCGAACTCACGAGAGCCCACCCTACGGATAGTCCTTATTCCGCATTATGTAATACCTTCCTGCGCGGACCCGCCGTGCCTTTTAATGCCTCCTGGACAGAAGGAGCGCGAGAGGACGCCCGGTTCCCATAGATATCGCGTGATCGCGCGCCCCTCTGCCAGGAATTCTACAAAGGGATGATAACCCCTTCCAAATGCCGGCTCTCTCCTAGAGACGGATCTCCCGGATCTTCGCAAAAGATTCACCCGAAAAAAAGTAGTTTACGTTCAAAGTGATTTTTTTCTATAATCTCATTCTAAGCTTACTGCATTGGCAGAAAAATTGAGTTACTTTTGGACTCGATCACAATTTTATAACATTTCTAACGATAATTACGGTTAATATAATGATACATATAGTTAAGTTAATCATTTCGTGTTAGAAATAGTATAAAATTATGGTTGAGGTCAAAAGTAACTATATTTTTCTCTCAGTGTGTTTTACAGCAAACATATTCCTCTTTTAATAAAGTGAGAAATATTCTCTCTTAAATACTCTTGTTAAACTATTTTTCTCTTGATTTCAGAGAAATTCTTTTGAGGTCAACATAAGAGTAAAATCCTCTAAGATTTAAAGGATTCCACGTATATCAAAAAATTTTTTTTTTGAGTGTTCTTTTTTGGATATTCGCATCATTTTTTAAATCGATACGCTTCAAAATTGTGATTTGTTAAATATTATTCATTCAACTGCAATTTTCTCATACTCGACTCAACGACGTGATTTATGTACCTACCTACGTTTATGCAGTTCGCTGTTATGAAATTATATTCGGGTTCTCGAGCGAGAGGGTCAATTTAAACAGAGCCCATCTAATATCGCTTCCGCGAAATCTCGTGCAATTTACGTTGACTTTATAAATGGGACTTATTCGTGCGGCGGTGTTTTCTGCATTGCAGGCAAATTGGTCGCGCTCAATAGAGCGCAGCCAATCGATACGTGAAGTATCAAGGCATTCGTCCCTATTTAAAAATAAAAAAAAAAGGTAAAAGGGTCTGACTCGAGAAAAGAAACGGGAACGCTGCCTGTGAGTCATCGGGCACTATTAAGCGGCTCACAGGTTACGATATCAATGACTTACATCGTTCCGTATTATCGGGCCGTGAGCAGGGCCAAAGTATCCGTCCTCGTACTTCCGGTCCGCACGCGACTTGCCGCACGTGAAGACACGTGGCGCAAATCGAGGTGTTTGCGTACACACAAGCGCGCCGAGAAGCGCGTGGCGTCCGCGTTGCTTTTTCGAGGGACCGGGCGTGCCGTCGCGACGCTCCTCCGATATATCCGCATTTCTTTTTTTTTCCATTGTGTAAAATCCCTACTTGCGCCGCACGTTAACGCCATTAGCCGAGGTAGGACGCGAAATTACACTTGGCACTACCGCAAAGGGCAAAGCGTGGGAAACGGGAGGCAAGCACTTAGAGCCCTTTTCGTGGACGGAAAGAATTTTATTTATTATAAGATAAATTGAAAAAATATCAGATTTATACGTTATCGAATTTAAATGATGAGAAAAAAAAACGCGCGATATTGATACGCGATTGATGTCTGCGTTTCGCGACTTCGGAGGCGATCGCCGGTGTCTGGCGCCTGCGAACGCGGCGCGGCGGAAAGCCCGGTACTTTCTATCGGCAAATATTTATTCATAATTTCGTTTCAATCATGCATATATGCCCGCGCTGATGTCGAGTGGATTTAGCCGCTGGTCAGTCCATCTTCTGGACAAACAACGCCGCGCGAGAGGGAGTAAGGACACCTCCGTCCCACATACAAAACGCCGCGCGCACACGCGGCGGTGTCCCCATGCGTAAAGCAAACACGCATAAAATTACGTATTCGTGGCTCTCGCACCAGTCGGCGAGCGGGTGGAATGTATTCTTAGAAAAACACGAGGCACGATTGATACGGAATGGACCGCCGCGATATATTTGCTCGGCCACGATCGGCCGCGATTGCAACAATATTAGAATTTCCGCAACATCGCCCAAAGTCCTTTTTCTCTCTCTCGTTTCTGTTTTTCCCCGTGCGATTATTTATCGAGAGAGAAAAATTCATAACATTCTATTCTATTGATTTTTATGAATGCTTGCAACATTTTTCTCCACTACATAATTTTGTAAATATTTTCTTTGGTAGATGCAATGATAAAAGAATATAACACTGAAAAAAATTCTGGTTAAACACCAATGAATCAGAAAATCTTGTAGTATTGATCAAATATTCTGATTATTATAATAGAACTCAATATTTTATAACTTATAACAACCAAAATTCCTGTTATAATAATCAGAATGATTAGTCTTACAAGATTTTCTGATTCGAAAAAATTCTGTTTTAACTAGAATTTTTTTCAGTGAAGGTCTGTCTTTTCCAAAAATGTTTAACAAAGTCTGACGTTTTCAAATAAATCATTATTTATTATACTATCTACTAACAGAAACATTTTAGTGGCGCTTGTTATCTCTGAATACTCTATTATTGCTGTTAACATTAATATCCAACATTTTCCTGGAAATTTCTAGATATAAAGTTACATCAAATGCAACATGAATACGCTCCCTTTCCAACTACACACACATGCACATATTTACATTTTACATTTTCTATAACTGAGTACATGCATTTTCCCTCCGTTCTAATTGCGAGGCATCGACGTGACGCATCCGCTTTAACGCAGCCTGTTACGCAACTTGCATTTCGCGAAAACGAAACGCACCGGATAGACCAGCTTTCTGATGGACAAAAGTTAACGACGTGTCGACCGAAGACCAGTGGTCAGTCACTCCCCCGATCGACCGGCAACTTGACCGGCCGCCACCGACAGTTGGCGGCCACCGACAATCGTTCGATAATTGGCAGACATTGTCCCTGAGCGGAGGCCGAACCGGTGGACCGTCGTTCGCTTTACGATTTGTTGATCGCCGCCGCGATCGGAAATATGAATTTATCACCGATCACGTTACGGCGGCGAGCGGCGTATCGATTATGATGCGTTTGCATTATCCGCGGCCCGCTCGCTCCTCCCGATGTTTGCCCTCGTAAATCTGCCGCGATGACTGGACGTTGCGCCGCAACAACGTCGTGAAATCGAGAAAATCCCGGATAGGGATTATCGTCGAAATTGCGTCGCAGGGCGCGGGGCCCTTATTTTACCAACTTAATGCATTAATCCTGTACGCGTTAATAACGGAAGCTTCAATCATATTCTTTTGTCAGTTGCAGCTCGTTATTCATTATATTATTTATTACAAATTAAGAGATGTGTATTATTTATACAAATATATAAATTTTTATATAAACTATGCATATCTATTTATTTCATTATTATTATAAATTTCGAATTATTTTTTGTCATAATTTTCGCTGCACGCTACATCGTTTATTTAATTAATTAAAAATTAAATTTTTTCGTGCGAAGGATATAAATTTTAAAATGAATTTTTCCTCGATTGATTCGCCAATAAATTTTTATCGTTAAACCTTTTTGATTAATTTCATTTAGTCGAATCGACAAACGTATAATAAGATTGTCCAACACGAGTGAAACATCTTTGTTTCCCAATTAAGGGCACACATAGGGCGGCATTCTCCCGATTTCGTCGAATCACGACTTCTAGCACCATCTGCGTCCCTTGTGCCCTTTGAGGGATTGATCTGCCACCGGCAAGTCACATTCGCACTTAACATTGAATTAATCGGTTTCGATTATCGCGCTATTGATTTTGCCTTCTTCCGAATCAAGATATCTCTCCCTAATGTAATGCCTAGCGTTTGACCTTTGCAGCAATCAAAGTAAAATTAATTAAAGTTTCTGACAAAAATTCATATTTTACGCAAATTGTATTTACTGTTACATTGAACTGATTAAAAACGGACAAATCAGAAAATCTTGTCTTGAAAAGGATTGATCAAATATTTTGGTTATTATAATAGAACTCAATACTTTATAACTTATAATAATTAGAATTTCTATTATAATAACCAGAATATTTTTTTGATTCGTTTTAACTAGAATTTTTTTCAGTGTATAAAATAAATAGGTACTTAACATGAATAATCGTTTAATGTCTTACTAAAATTGAAATATTGTGCGCGAAATTTTTTTTCTCAAAGCGAATTCACGGTCCATTCGTTGCAATTTCCCCAGTTCCCATCGTGGTAAGAAAAACGCGTGCGTCTCCGCAAAAAAAAAGCGCGTTTGGGGAAAATAACGCGGTATTCTCGAGCGGCGCTCGATATTGAATTTAAATGCACGCACCCTTAAATTACATCCCCATTTGAAAGTCGCCACCCCAATCGTCATGGCGATTCGTCGCGGTCTAAGGCGGTTCAATTGCGGGACAAGTGCGCGGCGCGATGCATGTACGCTCGTATATTAAACAATTTTTTCAGTCGCGGTTTTAAAAGGCGACAGCTGTCAGTCCGGCTTGACAGACCGAGACTGCAACGCGCCAACCGGACACGAGCGATTCATTAAGCGGAGAACTACCCTGATTTTTTTTTTCGTATTACAATGAGACCTTGGCGAACAGCCGCGTGTGAGAGATTCACAAGTGGCATTTCGAGTTTCATGCCGAAACGAGCGTCAAAGAAAATTTATGCCACGCGATTTGAAATTATTATTATTCTATTATGCTACATTTACTTTCATTAAGACAAATAATTCATTTTTATGAAATTAACGTTATTAATTAAATCAATTCGTTATTATCATATTATAAATTATAAGTATTTACATATTTATCAATTTATCATTTATATAATTAACTAAGTGTAAAAGAAAATAATAATAAAAAGTAATATTTAAAATAATAAAATAAAAAGATGTAGAAAAGCGCGTTATTTATTCGGTATTTTATATCAATTGTTCGTATCACAATGTAAATTGCGCCCTGCTGGAAACCAATGCTTCATCGCGACTGCCGCAAAATCTATCCTTTATCGAGAAACTATATATTCTATTTGCGGAATTTTTATCTCGTTTTTTTTCCTCGTTATCGTCATGTGTATTGCGCCTCGACGACGCGAGGTGCGGCAGCGCGTTGCGGTGATCAACCCGGCGATCTTGGTCGTTTCTCCCGGGAGTTGGAGAGCGATCGATCATCGTCGGAAATTTTACAATATCACGCGGCGCCGCGCGAATTAGGATACATGATCGATGACTTTCCAATCGCCGTGCCGCATTGTTCGCTCCTAAAGGGTCCGCGAGGGCTTGTTACCTCCGTCGTAGCAATTTCCTGGCCGATTTAAGCGACACGTTACCGCCGCGTCGCATTGCGCGGCGATCTGGAGCATGCGGAGCGTATTATCGCGTGGGTCGTGCAACGAAAAATAACAACAATCGATCTTCGGGCGAGCACACGTGCGCGGAGTGTTAAATTGAGAAGATATTTTTTTCTTTCTGAATTATGCTCATAAGAAAGGATTATAAATAATTTTAAAAGAGTCAACGGCTAATAAAAGAGAAATTCAATAATTCGCGTGTAAGTTATTAATTGCGGGAAGAAATGTATTGGAAAAATTTGTACTTGCAGTGTTATTGATGCAAAAACTTTGAAAAGAAAATTATACTATATACTTCACCAGTCGCGAAGACATCTAAAAGTATTCAATTTGAAATTTAGATTTTAATTATAAAATTCATTCATATAAAAAAATTTATTTTAATTATTATAAATTACTAACGACTGCTTCTGCTTTCTGTGCCAAAATGTACAAGTGCAAAGACAATTTCTAAGATCAATGATGTTAAAGAGAAAAAAAATAATTTCTAAGCTTAAAAATTTGTTGTTGTTATGAGGAGATAAATTAGACAAGAAATAGTAAGAATTGAAAAAGAAATACAATATAGCTTCATGTTTTTGATATTTTCAAAAAATTGTCTAATTATATGTCGTTAATTTCTTTTTCGAGACTACTGATTTTTATAATTCGAAATCTCAAAATTGCGATTCTTGAAAATGTTGGAAATTTTTAGATAATGAAACCCCTACTGACTATGTTTCCTTTCTACTTATCGATTTTTAAAGTTTTGTTGCTATTCAAAATTGATACATTATCATATTACGATAATAAATAAAGTAATGAAGACTTGATGATTTGTCTCACCCGGAGCGCTGAGTGCGTTGACTCCATGCGTGACCTAACCTAAAATCGAAACCGGGAACATGCTCACGTGTGGTATGTATTCATAATTATTAATCAATTCTTTTTTCACCTAGGAAGGTTGCATCTCTACTCATTTCAAAGTCTATAAATATTACAAAAATGATAATGCGAAATATTTATCGGTACAAGTGATACAAAAATTTTAATACAGAAATCTTTGACACGTGTCGATGATTTTAGGTTAAAAACTTGTTGATGTACAATAACATTTTATTATTGGAGCAATAATACGCGGCAGATTTCTAATTGATTAATTAATTTCTAATAAACAGACAGAAGCAAATAAAAGAGCGTCGAGATGTCGTCCGCGATGGACGATACGGTGAAGCACAAGAGTCACAGGGACCGCAATGCGGGCCGCAAAGCGGAGAAGAAGAAGGCCAAGAATGTGCATGTTCAAGAACTATCGGACAAGCAGAAGAATCCAAAAGCGTTCACCTTTCATTCCGCGATCAGAGCGGAGAGAAGGTTCAGGCGGAAACAGGACATTGAAACCAAGAGACAGCACATACCTCTGGTCGACAGGACGCCCGTGGAGCCACCGCCGATCTTGGTGGCCGTCGTAGGTCCGCCGAAGGTGGGGAAATCGCTGGTCATTCAATGTCTGATCAAGAGCTTCGTCAAGCAACCGTTGACCAGCATACTTGGCCCGGTCACCGTTGTGTCGGGCAAGAAACGCAGGATCACCTTCATGGAATGCAACAACGACATCAACAGCATGCTCGACATCGCCAAGGTGGCGGACTTGGTGCTGCTGCTGGTAGACGCCTCCTTTGGATTCGAGATGGAGATCTTTGAGTTTCTGAACATATGCCAGGTGCACGGAATGCCCAGGATCATGGGGGTTCTCACTCACCTGGATGTGATCAAGAACGCTCGACAGATGAGGAAGACCAAGAAGACATTGAAGCACCGCTTTTGGACGGAAGTGTACGCCGGCGCGAAATTGTTCTACCTTTCGGGACTGCTGCACGAGGAGTATCTGCGCACAGAGGTGAAGAATCTGGCGCGATTCATATCGGTCATGAAATTCCGGCCCTTGAATTGGCGCACCACTCATTCCTACATACTCGCTGATAGATTGGAGGACTTGACACCACCGGAATTGATCAGGAAGAATCCAAAGGTCGACAGAAATATCAGCTTGTACGGGTATGTATGTGAGACAATTGAATCTGCAATTGATCTTGAGTTACTTTCAAATTCATTGCATTTGAGATGTATTTTAAAATTAATAGAATTTTGTATTGAGGTTTTAGGGCCGATTTTTTTCAACTCTTTGGTAAGCTGACTATAAATAGTTAAATTATACCTCTGAACTTGCCTAATTTGAAGCTTGTCCGATAGTTTAAAATAAAGACAGATGTATGATTTAATAGTTTAGTTAGCTTACCAAGAAGTTGGACAAAACTGGCCCTTAATCATGCATTTTAATAAATGACTGAATTTGCTTTTAGATATGTCAGAGGAATACCTCTGAACAAAGAAACATCAATTCATATACCTGGTTGCGGAGACATGAAAATCAAGGATGTGAACTTTCTGCCAGATCCTTGTCCCCTTCCAGAGCAGATTAAGAAGCGTGCCTTAGTAGAGAAGGAACGATTGATTTACGCGCCGTTCTCCGGCGTCGGTGGCATAGTTTATGACAAAGATGCCGTTTACGTGGAGTTGGGTGGCAGTCATTCTCACAAAGAAGAAGATACAGGTTTAGCTGGCGCTTTAATGGATACGCAGGAGACACTGGATCAGAAACTGCAGCACAGCGAGCTGAAACTGTTTAGCGATGCCGCGCTGATAAAGTCACAGGATGTAAACGAAAATATGGCTCCTTATATGAGTGAATTGGTAACAGAGAATGGAAGAGTTCGACGAAAAGTAATATTTAAAGATGAAGCAGAAAAAACAGAAAATACTTTGAACAAAGATGATGGCGATAATCCGATAAAACATGAAGATGAAGATGATGAAAATGACGAAGATGACGAAGATGACGAAGATGGCGAAAATGATGAAGATGACAGTGATGACGATAATGACTACAAAATGGTTGAAAGTGATGATGAAAGTGATTTGAGCGACGAGGAGATTTCGGAAAAATCTAATGGAAAGAGCGTTAAGAGGAAAAGCGAGAATGACAGTGACAGACAAAAGAAAAAGAAAAAAGACTCAATTAATTCAGCTATCGAAAATGACGATATAGTTCTCGATAAATCTGAATTAACAAACGATAAGAAGATGGATATTTCTCAAGATAATGCAGGAGTGTATCATTCCTTGAGTAAGGAATCAGATAAATTGATAAAAAATAAAATCTCCGAAGCATTGAGTTTGTTGGAAACAACGAAGAAAAATGTAAAGCAGGGCGCTGACGACGAAAGCTTCGACGAGCTCAGCGATGAAGATTCGCGCGCGGGATTAGGGATGGATGATGCAGATCGAGCCAGCGATTTCGAAGACGATGAAGAAATGTTCGAAGAAGAAAACAAACAAGGAGACGAGAAAGAAGACATGGATGAGAGTGAAGAGGAGGTTGCGGACGAATTTAAATGGAAGAGAAATTTAACTGAGAAGGCGAGAGAAGCCTTTATAAATCGCCAACAAAGCAAGAAGAACTTAATGAAGATGGTTTACGGAGTATTCGATAAGAGTAACATGATGGAAGAGAAAGAGGACAAGGAAGACGAGAAGCCTGGCGAGGATATCGGTGGAATATTCCGTGTGGCACAAGAGCAACAGAAGCAGAAGATACTTGAGCGAGAATTACAGGATCAGGACGAATCTGTTTTCTTCCCGCTGGAGAACTCGCGCGATTGGCTGAAGGAAGAGAACAAAGCGTTGCTGGTTAACCGTTTCGTGACGGGCAAGTGGAAGGAATCGGAGGATGCCGAGGAGCTTTTGAAGCTGGATGATGAGGATCTATACGGAGATTTCGAGGATCTGGAGACTGGAGAGAAGCATACAGCAGAGGATGCGACTCCCAAAGAGGTATCGGTAGACGAGACGGAGGAGAAGAAGAAGCTCATGGAAAAGAAGAAAAAGTTGAAAGAGCAATTCGACGCGGAGTACGACAATACGGAAAAGAAAACGTATTATGAGGAACTGAAAGCTGAAGTAGAGAGACAGGCTGGCATTAACAAATCAGAGTTCGAAGGGCTGGACGACGATGTCAGAGTCCAGTTGGAGGGCTACCGTCCTGGCATGTATGTGCGAGTAGAAATCGACGCAGTGCCGTGCGAGCTGGTAACGCATTTCGACCCGACGTATCCGATAATTATTGGCGGCCTGTTGCACGGTGAGGAAAACATCGGCTACGTGCAGACGCGGATGAAGAAGCACCGATGGTACCCAAGGATCCTGAAGAGTCGCGATCCACTTATATTCTCCATAGGCTGGCGTAGATTTCAGTCGCTGCCGATTTACTCCAAACTGGAGGACAATTTACGTCACCGGATGCTGAAGTATACGCCGGAACACGTGGCGTGCATGGGCCATTGTTGGGGCCCGGTCACTCCACAGGGAACCGGAGTTTTGGCGGTGCAGGATGTCGCAAGTAGAGAGTCGGGTTTCCGTATAGCGGCGACCGGTTCGATCGTGGAGCTGGACAAGAGCACGCAGGTGGTAAAGAAACTCAAGCTCATCGGCGTGCCAATGAAAATCTACCGCAAGACCGCGTTCATCAAGGACATGTTCAACAGCGCGCTCGAGGTCGCCAAGTTTGAAGGTGCCCGAATCAAGACGGTCTCGGGCATTCGCGGTCAGATCAAGAGGGCGGCTGCCAAACCAGAAGGCTGCTTCCGTGCCACGTTCGAGGATAAGATTATGCTGAGCGACATAGTATTTTGCAGAACGTGGTACAAGGTTGACGTGCCGCGCTTCTACAATCCGGTGACATCGTTGCTATTACCACCCGCGGAGAAGAATCGGTGGCGCGGTATGAAGACTACGGGCCAGTTGAAGCGAGAGATGAACATTCGCGCCGAAGCCAACAAAGACTCGATATACACGCCGGTTGAACGAGATGTCAAGGTATTCAGGCCACTGGTTATTCCACGCAAGCTGCAGAAAGAGCTCCCGTATAGGGACAGGCCCAAACTTCAGCCGGTGCCGCACTTGCGCAAGCCCAAGTTCAAACAAAGCAGAGTCGCCGTAGTGCGTGAGCCCCAAGAAGAGAAGATCGCGCGTATGGTGAAGATGATCAGAACGAATTACGCACAAAGACAGAAACAGGAGAAGGAAGCTATGACGAAGAGAATAACAACGTATCAGGCGAAAATCTCAGAAGAGGAAGCCAGGAAGATGAAGAGGCAAAAGCAGGCGAAGAAGGAAGTCTTTAGGGATCTCAGTAAGCTAGAAAAGAAAAAGAAACGGTGAGGCTTCTGAGGTAGAATATGAATAGATTGATACATAATTGAGAAATAACTGTACATAATTTTTTTCACATACATATGTATAGCCCGAAAAGCTGCAAATATATATATATATTTAATCGGAATGTTGAGTTTATTGGAAACGTTTGCACATAAGTTACAATAATTATTATATATTATCGAATATATTAGTCCATACAAAATATAATAACAATGTTAGCCGCGGCGTTTCTACAATATAGCTTGCGAGCCACGCCACGATGTGATAGTATGATGGCCTGTCGAATAATTATCTCCTCCCTGAAATCGTATACATCCAAATATTACGGTCCCCATTTTAATATCATTTGTATGATATCCATTAAATAGAGTTATTTAACTTAATGATAGTAATATGCATATAATAATGTATAAGTATGATTTATATATAATAAACAATTATATATTTCGTTTAAATGATTGCACGCAATATTCTCTCCTTAACTTTTATGTATAAATTTAGAAGGATACATTACATAAAATTCTTACCTGTGTGAGCATTAGTAATTCGTCTTGCGTATCGACAATTTTAACGGGGAACGGAGAACCTGGCACCAAGACACCAGCCCAACGAACCTCTACTCTATAGTCCCCGGGTTCCGTCGGATCGTATCGACAGAGAATGATCCGGTCCTTTTGAGTCTCTCGTTGCATCTCCACCCTGAACGCTCCCTTAGGTCCGCGTACTCTCACTGTGAGCTGACCGGCGCCGGCGCCTCGCGTGTCGCAGATAAATCGTGACTGGAAAGTCGCTAACACGCCGTGCTCGATTCCCGGCCCGTAGACGCGAACCTAATGTTTCGGACGTGTTAATTAATTAAATTAATTAAAACTTAATTTTATTAAGTATTCTAATTAAAATATATCAAATCAATGAGTGTTCGATTTTAATTTAATAAATTTTGATGCTTTAAAACTAGGATTCTTTTAACAAACTACAATATTTCAGTGATAGATACCTTTGAAGCGTCTGGAGCTCCGGAAACGCGTAACGTAAATGGAGAACCAGGAACATGTTCTCCAGCATATTTGATCGTTAGTGCGTGTCGTCCCGCCTCCTGAGGCTTCACGTTCAACGTGAATGTGGCATCGCCGTGATCGTATAGTTCGCAATACGCTACTTTATGCGGTCCAACGCAATGCGCCGTTAGCTCACCTGCAAAACGAGTTTTTGGAAAAAAAAAAGGAAAGAAAGAAAAGAAAAAGGAAAGAAAAAAGAAAAGGAAAAAAGGAAGTAGTATTTGTTATGAACATGAAACGGGTCTTTACCTGGTCCAGCTCTCCTAGTATCGATAAAACTTCTGATTTCCTGTCCGACAATACCGTGCTTCAATCCATCTCCGGAACAGATAACTCTAGATGCGTCGGCCGCGCTTGTAACGTTAATTTGCAATGGGCAGCCTTTCAATTGCCTTCCATTCCACGACACGGTCATCAAAAGCGGATCCGGCGTTAACGGTATATAGCTTGCACGATAAACGCTGTCGCCTGTTTTCATACAAAGGACATTTAGAGTCGCTTTTTATCTCGATTTATATATCCATACTTTCGTTTATCTTCCTTTTTCTTACCCAAATGTTGTAACATAACGTTAAGTTCATTAGTAGGCGAAAACAATTGCACTTTTGGAGTTCCGTTACCGGCTTGAGAACCGTCTATGGTAAAACTGACTTCCTCGCCGCACTTGGCCGACGTTAATCCTCGTCCCTTCAGTAACACTCGACTCGTGTCCTGCACTGGCGGCTAAAATAATAATAATTGCAGTAAATTATATAGTTGAAAGCGCGTTTAAACTCTATGATTGATGAGAAACCTCCAAATCCTGTACGAGCGCGAGCTTCGGTGCGCCGGGAAACGGTGTGCCATTGAACAGTATCTCCAGGCGATGTTCGCCGCTGCTCATCTGCGGCGGAACGAGCTTCAGCCTGTTGCTAGACGTCATTTCGAAGGTGAGAGGGTGATCGCCGACACTTCCACTGACTTCGCCGGGTCCGGCTTCCGCGGTGTCAAAGCTGATCTTGTTCGACGGATGCAATTTCAGGCGACCAATCTCATCGCATACAGCGGTCCAGCCACCTACAATCAACCCCGAATCAGTCACATAATGTTCAACAGACACATCCTAGAACATTAAGTCATTTCAATTATTCACCAATAACACGAAGATTCCGCGTGTCAATGATCTTCGGATGCCACGGAGATCCTGGCAGCTGTTGCCCGGCGGACACGACCCTCACGTCGAACACCCCGACTTCACTCGGCACGTAAGACACGTTCCACGTGCCGGGATTAGCACCGGCTTCGATGGTGGCTTTAGAAACACTGTCCGGTCCGTCCACCTGTGACGCGTTCACGGTTCAATTAAAAGAGAATTCCGTATATTCTACGGAATAACTCGACGAAGCGATTTCCATACTATGCAAATACCTGAACGGCCGGTGGACTTCTCGTGCCGGTGACGATAAAGTGTGCCGGTTTACCCACATGACCGCTCAGCAATCCCTCGCCTTTCGCGCGAGCCTGCCCGACCGCGTCGACGGTGCATACCACTGGACTTCCAGGCACGGAGCATCCGCCTGTCGCAATTATGAACACAATATAAGAAATACAAAAAAATACAAGAGATTAAGCTCCTTATGCCTAAATGTAATTACCGTAAGTGACGTTGATCATGTAGGTACCGGGCACGCTGGGCGAGAACTCGATCATCTCGGCGCCGTCGTTGAGCGGAGTGACCTGCAACGGGATCTCCTGGCCCGACGGGCTCGTCGCCGTCACGTCCAGGTCGGCCGTGCCGGCGTCGGCTTTCATCACTGTAATCATCCAACGGATTGCGCAAACGATAATCCCTGATTCTTACATCTGTTGTCGTCGAACGAGTAAGCACTCTTCAATTGGTATCGTGCCGCGCGCGATGTGTATCGTGACTGTTCATTATGCGCGTAACGCAAGGCTATTTGAAAGTAGTCTGCGCTGTCTGAGCTATCTGCTACGATTATATCCTAGATGCGGCCTTGAAATGTAGTTGCATAGTTAGTGGCGCACTAGAAAACGCTCGCCACTTTCTCCCGCCTATGCGTACGCAGCACATTTACATAAGCAACGCAACGCCGAGATACACTTACGTTTCGAGTAAGTTTACGTTCCAATCTAGACGATTACTTAGCAGTTAACATGACTCTTTCTCTGAATTCCGATAACTTGATTCCGATCGCATTGCTCAATTCAGGTCACGTCGATACTTTCTTCGCGTGTGAAAACAATCTCGCTCGCACGCTAACGAAAAAATTTATAAACGAATCGTATAAGCATGTAATACGCATGAAAGATTTTAGAGACATATGTATACATGCTTTAAAATTTACACTATCTTTTGAAATAATATTAATTGTATAAAATGCATAATAAAATCGATTACTTTTTTTTTTACGATTTCTAACGTATAATTTTTAGAGTTTATTAGATTTTATATTAATAATTTTGTTTGTTATTAATAAATAAAATGACGCTTTTAATTCGCAAGTTGTTACATCAAAATTGTTATAATTACTGAAAATGTTTCTTCTGCCCACTTCCATATGTTCAATCTTTTTTATTACTATCGATCGTGCATGTAAAAAGACGCATGCAATACACGCATTATAACTATCACTCACGTTTGAATGCGATGTGGTCGTGAACAGAAATCGTCATGGGACCTAATTCCTGAAGCTTCACCTTAGCGGCGTCGAAAGCTTGACAGAAGAATGGCGAACCCAGTACCGGCTTGGCTCCGTGCAGCACGTCGATTTTATATGTGCCTGAGATAATTAAATATTTCAATATTTCAATTTTTCTCAGTCTCGAGACATTCCATATGTTACAATCCTCTGATCTTACCGACGCTATTCGTCGTGAATTCGGCAAGCAAATTGCCGTCACGATGCTGATAACAACGTACAGGTACTGCGTTACCCTGCGGACCACTAATGACGACGTCGAATTCCTTGCCAGGACGTCCGAGAGTCTCGATCGTGAAAGATGTTACTTTTCCAACGCACGATTGATACAGACCTAATCCCGTTGCCGTCACTTCGCGTCCTCCCGTAGGACCACGTACTGTCACATCCAATGGACTCCCTGTAAATTAATAATATAGCTAAAATGAAATACAATAAGAATTTATAATAAAATACAATAAATTACAATTTAAATAATCAAGTATTATTTAAAAAGTACAGCTAAATTATAATATAAGTTTTATAAGTAAAAAGTACAGCTAAATTATAATATAAGTTTTATAAGTAAATATATAATTTCTAATAGTTTTTAATCAAAATTTTCATATTAATAAATTGTAGCTCAATGCGAACAATTCTGTTAAAGAAATGTAAATATGCAATACCGGGAATATGGACTTCGTTGTATTTTATGTGAACTCTGTGAGGTGCGGCTCGCGTAGGATGGAACACAATCTCAAAGACACCGCTTTCCCTTTCTCTCACCACACTGTCTACATCTGCTCCACCGGCGCGAACATTGACGGACAATTTACCGGGACCAGCTTCTTTCGACGCAATGACTATAACAAAGAAAAAAGAAAACGCTATTTATATTTTTATTTCAGAAACAGCTTACCTCTTACTAAATCATTACTTACTTGACTTAGTATAAAAAAACTTAAACATCCAAATAAATACCTAAAATAGTTCCTGGACGATGACAAACCACATCCGCTATTTCTTTAATGGAAACTTTGCTAGGATCGAAAGCTTGAAGTGTCTGCGAACTGACCATTTTGTGTCCATCGTTGAATATTATACTATACGTTCCCACTTGTCGCGTTCGAACTTCCACGCGATATAAACTGGACGATAATTTGGTCAACGTGCACGGAATAATTATTCCATCCGGACCTAAATAAAAAAAGAAAATTATGAAGCATATTATAAATAATAAAATTTAAAAAGATTCTCAAATCGTGGCAATTCAGACAAAATAATTTACCGGTTACTTCTGCTGCTACAGGACCGTTCAAATCAGACATATCCAGATCTATATATGCTGTATTACCGACTCGAACCATCGATGGACCGTGTAACATACCACTAACGACGGGACATTTAAATGGACTCCCTAATATAAAGAAAATGGCATTAGTCTCTTTTAATGTTTTTATAAACATTAATCAATAAAACTGTTTGCAAACCTGGCACATTGTCGTCGTTGAAGCTTATATTAACATAATGTGTACTCGTGGTCTGTGGTACGAATGTGACATCGTAAAGACCACGAGCGCAAGCCACCACTTCGGCTTTAACAGTGTTGTTCTCCGTGCTGACCACCAGCTCCAATGTTCCCTCGCCAGCTTCAGCGGCATCAACGGTAAATGTGGTCGCCTGACCAAGCAACGCCTCTGTGAGACCGGACACATGCACCTGGAATCATTACAGCGTTGAGTTTAACGTTAAAAACATTTAGCACATTGTAGTCACGCAATTCGGAACTTACCTTAGTTACATCATAAATATTACAAGCGAACGGAGAGCCTTTTATCGATTCTCCGTCCACCAGCACGCTGATGTTATGTCTGCCGACTTCCGTGGGCACGAAACTCACGTTGTATTTGCCATCGATGGGTTCGATGGTGATAGGCAGAGCGATTGCCGATGGTGGTGTCGCGATAACGTCACAATTCGTGGACGGAGTCTGGGGATCCACGGTAAAGGACATCAATCGCTTTACAGCGCCCATTTTCAGATTATGACCGGAGATTGTTGCTTGACCCGCACCTATCACCTTGCAACTGAACGGTGAACCTGGAAATTCGGATGGGATGTCAATATTAAATAAATGGAACATATGCCTAATTAATAATCATAAAATTATGTAATTATACAAGTTATTACCTGGAACTGGTTCTCCATTGAAACGAACACTGAGACTATGTACAGCGGCTTCTTGTGGCTTAAAGTTGACTCTAAATTTCGCGTTACCCTCGCTTTGTACATAATTCGGGACGTTCTTGCCATTTACTGCGACTATGATTTCTAGATTTCCAGCTCCGGCTTGACTGGCATTAACTAGATTGAATATTACATGTTTTATATAATATTGTTTCGTCGCATTATTAAGAGAATTAAAGAAAGTAATCTTACTGCTGAAGAATATCGGTTTCCCAACGACCCCGCTGTTTATATCCGTCACTTTGACTTTATCAGCGTTATAAGCTTTGACGAGAAACGGGCTGCCTTCCACGTGCGATCCGCTGAGCTTTACTTCGACGCTGTGATCGCCTATATTGTGAATAATTAATTTAAATATACAATATATAACTTCACACAATATCGTCACTTAATTTACGCACCAACATCTTTCGGGGTAAATCCAGCAGTGTAAGTGCCTTGACTGTTCTGCTTAACATGTACAGATAAACTCTCCCTAGTGGGAGAGAGTACCTCGACGACGGGCGTACCGAGAGATGCGTCAGCTTCTATTGTAAAGGTCGCGACACGATTCACAGATACTTTCTCAAGTACCTCAGTTACCAACACTTTCGCCGTATCACTGACCTGTATAGAACAACGTTGAATAAAATCTGGATCACCTTACATTACATAATGTAGAAAATTAATATCAAAATAATTTTAATTTTAAATAACAGTACACGCTCTCTCATGCTCAATTTACGAGTTCATGATGTAGAACGAGAAATAAGATACCTGACAGCTGAATGGACTACCAGGCACGTCCTCTCCGTTGAAACGCAAGTCCACAGTGTGCGCGATCGGCTCTCGGGGTGTGAACGAGATCGCGTACGTGTGAGGACCCTGCGCCTGTGCCGACGTCGGCACACGTCCACCGTTTACAGTGACTTCCAGATTACCTGGTCCCGCCTGACTAGTCTCGACTAGAATTAGAAAACGAGATTCACCAACAAATTCTCGCGCGTTTAAACTCATTTCGTAGATCGTGTAATAAAAGCCGTAGTACCTAAGAAAGTTACGGGCATGCCGATGACACCGCGTTTCGCATCCTTCACTTTTATCGCGGTAACGTCGTACACCTTACAGCTGAACGGGCTGCCGACCACCGGGATGTTTCGATAGTTTACAGATATCCGGTGCTCGCCGACAACTCTCGGTGTGAACGCCACGCTGCATGTCGTATCTTTGTTGTCAGTGACCTGAGCAGGTACGGCCTGTCCATTGGGTCCTATCAAGTCCGGCGGGTTAGTCGTTTAATATCATTTAGAGTCAGCCATCTACTTGGGGGTGGACCGCAGGGTCACCGGAGCGGCCAGCGAAGAGATTCGCGCAAGTCCGATCGCTCTCGCTATTGTTATATATGACGTAAACTCGCAACAAGCAACGTTAAAGAAAGCGGACTACGCGTGAGAAATGGCTACGATAAATAAATTGTTACTGTGACTAATGGGAGAAAGCCGTATATCTCGTCCTTATATACGTTATATATTATCTAGTTTCGCTTCAGCTTGGATCGAACGCGCTTGGGGAACTAATGTAAAATTATTCTCTAATACGTTTCCAGCATGCTTGGCTGAGCAGAGCAACCGCGGCAGAACGAAGACGCGTTAAAAAAATTACGTACTAAGTGTTATCAGATAGGAAAAAAAAAATTTTATAACAGCTTCGTCCATTCGTGAGAGTGAACGTTATGTCCATTCGTGATAATGTAAATGTATGCTAGTTATATATAGAGAAGAAATATTGGCACTTGTTAAGGCATTGCGTATTGAAATCTCAGTTTAAAGGCACATATCTTTGCATTGAAATGTTTAACGATTATACACAACTTAAAGTAAGTATATAGCACCATAAACATGGCTTTGACGTAAGTCAAATACACCGTGAGCACGCAAGAAGAGTAAACAATTACGAAATATTAGATATGACTTCTGTAGCTCTCCCACAATCAGAACCCAAATTAAACGCTCATAATACTCTCGAGTGGTAACCAACAAGTACAAGAGACATGTGTGAGTAAAAGTGATAATTAGGCTACCCTTGTGCAAGATTTTTCGGAAAATTGAGTTAGGAACCCACCACCGTGTGCATTAATCCAGAAATTAAGATAGAAGGGAGATTAGTTTCTGAGAAGTCTAGTAATGTCGTAGTCTGAAAGCTGGCCGACCTGCAACAGAGAGAGAGAGAATTGCTCTCAAGCTATAGATTAACGAGACACAGGTGAACAATTCTGTACAAGTCTCCACGACAATTATGTCGACGTTCGTGACATTAAAAACAAAACAGGAAATCTCTCTGGTATTAAGTACAAGGTGAATTAATATATAGATGCTTTTGTGCACTTTTGTGGGTGACATTATATATATATATATATATATATATATATATATATATATATATATATACGTGTGCATGTGCGTGTAAGTTGTGTGCATTCACATACATGTGTTACAAGTGTATAATGTTTCATAATAGAAATATAATTTTGCGAGAAAACATCGATCGTATATTTTAAAAAAATCTATATAAAATCTTCTATATGAAACACTGCTAAAATAATTAATTCATAATCTGTCAAATAAAGCAAACATTCATGCTAACAAGAAAATTACTTCGTGACTCGTGCATATTGTGGAGCGATTTTCATGCACCGATAATTACCTTCAACGTTAACTTCTAAATCTTCCAAGCTACCGGCAACGTTACTGACGGTCAGATAGCTTTGCCGTCCTAATCCAGCGCTGCTTAATGCCTGTCCACTCACAGTTACGTGGCTGTCTCCCCCAACTCTTGTCACTATCGGACAGCCGGGCACGGTTTTCTTATTGAAGGCAATATTGATAACGTGCTCGCATGCCTCGAACGGCACAAAACTGACGGAGAACCGCGCGTTTCCTTGCGGCGTTACTTGAGTCGGTATATTTTGACCGCGAGCCGATATTGTGATCTCCAGATTTCCTTCACCAGCTTGACTTGCATCGACTGGTCGACAAGAAATATTATATTAATTGAATTCTCAGGCTCAATACAATGTATTAGGAACATTTATTGTATTTTTGAGAATTAAATACTTATTTAATTATTAATTAATATAAAAATTACATACCAGTGAAGTGGGTTGGTTGGCCGACACTGCCTCTAGCTACAGGCCCGATTAACACTTTATCTGCGTTGAATGCTTTGGCCAAAAATGGCGTCCCATTTACGGGATAGCCGTTATATTCTACGCTAATTGAATGTACACCCACTTCTTTCGGTATAAACTCCGCGGTGAAACCGCTGCTTACGTTACCAGTGACTTTAACCGGCAACTCACTGTTTGGTCCTGAAAGCAATCAAATTTAGAAGATTTAGATGATTATCTAACAAGTTATTAGGTATAATTGTATGATAACATTAAATATATATTATTCTGAAAAACAATCAAGTTTAGAAAATCCGGATGATTATTCATCAAGTTATTAGATATAATTATTTAATGACATTATATTATTATCTTCTAAAAATCTGGAAATACATCTTAAGTTCCATTGTAGTAAACGCTTAATGCATAACTTACCCCTTACGTAAACCGCTAACTCCGCACTGCCGCTTCCGTCGACTCCCATGTGAAAGCTGGCAGGCTGCTCGACCGGAATCAGTTCTAAGTGACTCAAACTCAACGTGACTCTACTAGTGTCCGACACGTTGCAGACGAAAGGACATCCACGTACTGCCTCTCCGTTGAACTTTATGTCGATATAATGTGGCTTGGCATTTTCGGGGGTGAAGGATACGAGGCAACGGCCACCGCCCACCACCTGGACGTGATTGGGCACTTCACCCTCATTTATGGAGATCTCCAATTGACCTTCTCCAGCAGCGCTGGCATCCACTGCAAATATTATACGTTTACATTTATAAATACAATCGCGGACGTGAGAAAGATAAAATAAAATGTGACACCACTGCCTCACCTCTGAATTGACAGGCATGTCCAACCACGGCGCTAGGTACGTCAGTAACTTGAATCAGACTGCTGTTGTACACCTTGGCGACGAGTGGTCCCGCCGGTAGCTTCTGTCCCGCGATGCTGACCTCCACGAGGTGGCTGCCCACTTCGGTCGGCGTGAACTCGACGCGGAACTCGCCGGAACGTCCGGGCTCCTCGTCGATTCTCGCAGGAATGTGCCTCTTCGAAGGTGCTGCAATTCATCCGACTTGTTAGATTCTGCACTCTCGCGAATTGGACGCATTCAAAACAATTAAGGAACTGGCACTCACTTATGATCTGAACGTCGATCTCGCTGCTGCTGAAACCTAATGCAGACAGCTCGAAGAGGGCGGGACTGCCAGCAGGGACCAGCCTGATGGAATCACCGATCACTGACATCTTCGGTGCAGGCATGATGCCGACTCGCCAAGGTGAACCTGACAATCAAGCAATTAGCGCACGATTAATCCAACAGTTCAACATAAAAAACACTCGGCAAACAACTTAACACTAAAAAAAAAAAAGAAATTATCGGCAATTTAAATAACTGACCAAACTTATATTTTACATCGTTTTTCCTAATCGATTTTTACACGATCCTGCGTTTATATTTCCCACCAAATTACTCCGGAGTGCCAAGAGTTCCTCGCAGCTGCACCACATTTTTTGCACTTGGACCGAGAAGAATACATAATCAGACGACGGAGAGGGAGGAGGAAAAAACAGTCCGGCTGCGAAAAACAGGTCTCAAGGCAAGATAAATTTCCCAACTTCCCGGCGAGACGGACGGCCCGATCGAACCAGGTTTCGGGGTACGGGCGTCGTCGCTTCTCACGCCGATTTTCGCGCGTAAACAACGGGGCCCGCGTCGCCTTTTCGCGGCGCACCGTTACGCGGATTCGTCGATTATAATAACAGTACTCCGATATAGGCCGCCGTGCGGCCGCCTCGAATCGAATTCCAGATCCCCCTCGGAAGTGCATCGTGGCGCGGGGCCCAGGTCTTCCCCCCCTAACCTTCCTGCACCACGCGATCGGCGTTCGAAATCAGCTTCGCGTGGGAGGGGGTGAAAAAAAATCTTCGCCCCTATATGAGTAATTAATTAGCTCTCGCGGGGGCTCGAGAACCGGTACGACTTCGGGGGGGGGAGGGCCATAATTCTCTCGGAGACGCGGAAAACCGCGGGCCCCGATCGGGAGATCATCCAGGTAGAACAAAAATGATAATGACATGAAAATAACGTTAAAGCGATGATAAAATGACACGATAATGACACTTTGGTGCCATTTTGACGTCACCTTGACCTCTCTGTGATTTCCTGTTCTACCTGAGATCTTCTTGGGTTCCGTCCTAAAACTTCTTCTCCGAGAAGTTGACTAAAAAGCCTACATTGTCCGTAACATAAACTACAGCGCGTTTCAGTCAAATTTTCCTCGGAGAGGAACTTTTGGAACGTAACCCTAGGCGAAAGAGAGAGCGCGAATTGGCCGATTTACCTTGGCGGCTCGCGGCACGGGCGGAAACCTGGAAAGAACGCTGGAAGAACCTAGATTAAGAAGGGGAGAAAGGGGGAGAAAGGGAGACGGACGGGCGGATCCGGATTGATTCCGCGATCGGACATACGAACGAGGAGACGGCGATGGCAAGGACGTTTCACTCGCGCGCATCGATCGCGCTTCTTCGGGATCCTCGACGTGGAGCGGCGCGGAGACGGTGCCCCACGGTCTCGGGGCCGCGCGGCTGGCTGCGGGACGACGTTGGTCGCGACGTCGCGGCTGCCCGCGGCCGCATCACGCGGCGGCGACACCTTGCTCCGTCTCTCTCTCTCTCTCTCTCTCTCCTTGTCCTCGACGGGCGCGGATCCGGAGACACGAGCGAGAAACACTCGGGAAAACACCCGCGGCGGCGAACGGTCAGCGAAAACACGTCGGAGAGAACGTCGGAGAGCGAAGGCGGATCGCGCGATCCGACGCAGCGCGGCGGACTCGACCGAGCCGAACGACGGGACGAGCGTGTGTGCCCGCGCCGCGGACCACCGTCGCTCGGGGCCCGGGCCCAGGGCCGTACGCCCCGCGTGGCGCCACTGAGGCGCTGGAGTAGGGTAAAGGGGTCCCCACGCGGTCGTTATTGGGATATTATTCTACGATTGTATTTCATTTTGCACAATATTGTTGACCGTGTAGAGATTATATTGAAAATTTGTGCAATATATTGTGTTAGTTAAAAGTTTGTTCAATTATATCGTGCACAAAGCTTCAATATTGTATTGAGAATAATGTAATAATATTGTGCGACTGTATATATGTATGAACTTGTAATAATAATGTTAATATTGACTAATTAATATTAATACTGTGACTGTATAGGGATCATTTAAAAGCAAAAACAGATGAAAAGTTTTCGAGAAAGATCTAAAATATATGGAAAACAATTTTTACATATTCTTTGTACGTTTATTTAATTCTTCAGTCGTCATTGTTTTTTGTAACATGAGTCAAGTGAGAACTTCAGACTTCAGTATGAAAAATTGATTTAGCTCTTTTATATCCAGAATTTAAACAAAATTAAATGCGTTTTATTAAATATCGTCTTTAAAAGATGATTAGAAGATTAAACATTTGATTTAAAAGCCTTCTTTTAAACCCAAGATTTTTAAATCTTTCTTGAAAACTTTTTATCTGATCTCTTCTTATTTAAGACATTCCGAAGGGTTTATTGCTCTTACGATCGCGTGTGGGTCACGCAGATCATTTCGCGTACGTTTAATTATCTAGAATGCTAATTATTGAAAGTTGACCGCGGAAGTGCTCGAGTGATACAAATAGAACCTGTCGATCAACTTTGTCCGATTTCAAATCGACTCCGAGGGAAATTTTTAATCGCGCTTCAAATTCGTATCTCCCGAGGGTCAACGATCGTTCGATCGATCGATCGAATTATCGTCACTTTCCCCGGCCGCAATCATCCGTAAATTATTTCTCTTATTAATAACACATTTTTTTTTAGAAAACATAAAATCGAACATGAATTCGAAAGTCTCATGTATGCACGCGTCCATGTCTGTCATTATTGTCCATTTGCGATCGCGACTTGGGATTTGTGGAGAAGAAAGGAGAGGGGGGGGGGGAGGGGGACAGTCTTGGCCGCGGGGCCTCGGGACGGCGCGATACGTCCGATCGCTCTCCCATCCGTTTTTCACTCGCCCGACCGGCTGGCTGCGGCCCGTACGATCTCGCGGGATACCGATCTGCGTATTTCGATACCTTCTCGAGCTGAACATAAATAGAAAATCCGACGTCGCTCGCGGATCTCGCGGGTGAAAATGATGATCGCTGTCTCCTCCCCTCCCCCCCTCGCCCTGCCTACACTTTCAAGAGCCGCAGCTCTTGAGCGACACGTCGAATGACTTCCTTATTCATTTTAACGAAGATTCGGTTCCATTAGAGCTCTGTTAACGTTTTGTCTTAGCGGAGATTTTATCAGAGAAACCTCTTAGAACTGTGTTTTAGAACGAATTCGTTACTTTCACTCAGCGCGACAAAATACAGAGAACAGAAGAATTCTTCTCCTTGTCGAAATACTTATTGTTAGTAATTCAAAAGGTCAAGTATTTGCTGAGGTTTCCGACAGTGATACAGTTCGATTAATTAGCATAATTATACAGCGATACATTGTTAAATATTAAATATTAAAAGGATATTAAATATAAATATTAAATATTATAGAATCGAATTTAAATCCATTCCTTGAGTTAAATAAAAGTGAACAGTTTATTCACTTCAGTATTTTTTCACATTTAGTTTTTTCACCTCGGCATTTTTAGAGCCAAGAACTGGACTTGGTTCACCTCAAATCTTCAAGTCACATTCCTTCAGTTCACGCATCCTTTCACACTTTCTTAAAATAACTTTCCTCTAATATCCTCATTGTCCTTCAACTTTTCTTCCTTTCTCATCCATTCTCGCCTTATCTTCTCTTATCTAAATTCTTCATCTTCTCTACTTCTTTTTTTTTCCTTTTAATCTTCCCTTTAATCTCCTTTCTTTCTTAAGTAAAAGTGAATAATATTTTTAAGTAACGATAATCTAAGAAATGGTTAAAATTGGACTCAAATTAAACATAATTTTACATTATTTATAGCTTAACAGTGCAGATGAGACATTAGGCGGCGAATGCAAATTTTCCGCGATACGAGTACCGCTTCCGATTTTTTTTTTATCAACGAATCGGGTTTACCTGCCGACTGGCCGCTTTGTGGCGAACCAGGGCGTAACGACAAATAACGACTGGTTATATTTGCACTATACTTGCCGGTTATAATTGCATCGGGTGCAGGCACTAGCCTGACACGATTTGCGAGGGCAGAATAGGATGTGCGTGACCAAAACATATTTCTAATTACATGAATCCTCTGACGCCTGCGACAGCGATCCCTCACGCAGCTCTTACGCAATGCAGCGTGTTAATAAACAGATACGTGTTAAGCCAACGTCGCGATCCACTTTTCGGAGCGTCATGTAATTGCATCGCGCTGGCTATTTATTTTTCTCGCAAGTGATGCAGCTGGCGATCGTTAAATCGCGAGAGAGGAGATTAATCAATGACACACTGATAGCGTTTCGATTGATGCAATGGCTCATCGTTTATCCCGGTTATACCGCGGAAAAATTTCGCGAAAGAAGCTTTCCCAAAGTCGCCTGCAGCTGTTGGTGCCGTTCGCGGAACCGATCGAAGTCCACCGCAGGACAAGAATCGCAAGAACAATATTGAATCGTCGCGATATGGCGCCGCTCCTGATTTTATCGCGGAAAAGAATTCCGCGCGCGGATCCCGGCCGTTATTTAGATTAGATTAAGGCCGGCCTGCTTTCCACGTCGCGCCAAGTCGAGGCCCCGATTACGCCACTCGGCCGCGCACCGGTGTCCTTTATTAATTTTCTCTATTTATGCTGAATCGCCGGGACGTAATGCGCGCCGCGTTTGCTTGGCGACGGTGAAGTTACGCCGAAGCGACCGTGCACGGTGAATCGCTGCATTCCCCGACATAACGGGGCGCGTTGTCCGGCAGGCAGCTACGTAGCTCCGAAATCGCTCGGAAATCTCTCCCGGTGTTCTATCGAAAGTTCCAAGGCCGCGACGTCGATACGTTGACGGGCGAACGCGTTGTATAAATTACGCGCGCGAATATCAATTAGCTCATTTTGCAATTGGTATCAATCAGGTATACACCCGAACGGGTTAATTAAATCCCGATCCGATCAAGGAGACAGAATTTAAATAGCGTTTCGCGAAATAGTCGCGACTATTAATAAGAAAAGGAATGCGAGAGACTCGTTACGAGACGTTTTGATATGTTAATCATGGAGAATGTAGAGACATGTATTCCTTAAAGTTTCAGAATTTAATTAGCGTTTCTCGAAATAATTGCATCTAATAAGAAAAAAATGCGCGAGACTTTTTGCGAGACATACTTTAATCACGGAAAATGTCGAGATACATGTTTTTTAAAGATATAGAAATTAAACAGCGTTTCTTGAAATAATTGCGTCTAATGTGAGAGATTTATTACGAGACAGTTTGATACGTTAATCACAGAGAATATCAAGATACATCTATCTTAAAGCTTCAGAATTTAAATAGCGTTTGTCGAAATAATTGCGTTTAATTAAAAAAAAGAGTGTGAGACTTATTGCGAGATAATTTGATACATTAATCACGAAAAGTGTCGAGATATATGTTCCTTAAAGCTCCAAAATTTAAATAACTTTTCTCAAAACAATTGTGTCTAATAAGAGAAAAATGCGAGAGACTTATTACAAGACAGTTTGATACGTTATTCACAGAGAATGTCGAATATTCCTTAAAGATTACATCCTTCGCTGTGGCACCACTGATATCCCTCGAGGCCTCGACGAGGCCAAGTCACAGATGAACAACTACAGCTGCAATCCTCTCGATTCTAATCGTGTTATAGCTCTATTCGCATATGACGATAAACATACACGGTGTCTCGGCTAATAATATTGATTAAATATGTTCCAAGAAGAAAAGTTCAAAAACATCACGCATAAGAGACTTTAATAATCGATTTAAAGAATTAGAATTTAAATATTTCAATAATTTTTCCTTATTTTCTTGTGTAGACGGAAAAAAAATTCTGGTTAAAAACGGAGGAATTAGAAAATCTTTAAGGATTGATAAAATATTCTGATTATTATAAATAGAACTCAATACTTTATAATTCCCAATTTTATTATTTATCCTAGAAATTTCTGTATCACTAATTCAAGCATATGTTTTTTCAATTCTATCCACTTTGATTTGACAATATAAAGTATTGAGTTTTATTTATAATAATCAGAATTTCTATTATAACAGCAGAATATTTGATCAATTTTATTTGATCAGATTTTCTGATTTCTCCGTTTTTAACTAAAATTTTTTTTCAGTGTAGAATCAGGAATTTTAACATACAAAATATTTTGATATCAAACATGATTGATTTTTCTCGACGAGTCTTGAAACAAACTCTCTCATTATGGGAAGAGATTCTCGCGCGCGAGGTGCCTCGTATTTCGTAACACGAGCTGTTTTCTCGGGAAACATCCTATATATAGCGGAGCATACAATAAAACCCAATCAGCCTCACTCCACGCCACGTAATCAATCGATCGCCGTTATCGTTGTAAAAACGATTGCGCCGGCGAATACGATGACACTGCAACACTCGCTGGCGCGTTGCATGCGGTTACGCATTTGTGCCAGCTGCACCGACCGTTGAAATCACCGCGGCGGCCATGTGGAAATCATCAGCGGGGGCCGGTCGCCTTTTGCCCTTTCGCCGATTTTTCACCTTAATCCGCGAAGATGTTGTCATCCGGCAGCATCTCGCGTGACGGGATTTCACAGGCGAGTTTCACCGCGCGCGCGAGAAACTGAGCGTATTTTCCCGGCGCGGGAAGGGATTTCAAGGACCAAATCTCATTTTCGCCCTCGTTTTATTCGAATTAGCCGCGCGTGGAGAGCACGACGGTGCTTTTATTGGGATCCTTGGATTATCACCGGATCCTTGAGCGGAGACGACGGAGAAAAATTTTGTCTCGCAAAATAAGTCCACTTGGCGAGTCGCTCGAGCGAGTCAATTGCGCTCGTTTGCGCCGGGCATCGGTCGGTTAATTACAGGCGAGATTATATGCTAAAGCCGCGGCTCATTATCGAGGTGCTCGGGCTAAGATGCGAGTCTATGGAGCGTGTCACGTGCCGATGAAAAATTGCACCTGTCCGAGTTTGGTTTATTAACGCCAGTTTGCTTCTCGCGCGGCATTGAAATAAATTCCGCTTTTCCGTCCCGAGTTGACGATCGTGCGCGCGCTTGCATTCATGGTTTATTTATCACGCTTTGCTCATCCGCGCTTTGCATACCGAGAACGCTACGCCTCCCGCGTCAAAACGCGGAAAGGGGATTTGCAATTATTTTGTTATTTACGGAAAAGAATCGCGAGATGATCTCTTTTCTTTTACGGGGAAAAAAAATTAAGTGCGGTTTAATTGTCCTTCTCGAACTAATTGACTCTTTAATTAAGAATTATAAGATTAACGGTGTCAAGCACGCATCGTGCGTCTCTAATGATAATTGACATGCGATTCCTCCGGTTTCTGTAACTGCAACCGTGCGGTTTTTCTCCCGGGGAATGTCAGGGTCTTCGTGGCGTCATGGTTAAATAGGAGCCTCGAATGCACCGCGCCATTCGATCGCGTTGCTTTTATTAAACCGGTATCGCGTTGCCGATGTCGATTCCACCGTGTGCGTTAATGCGCCCCGCAATAAATGCATTTATCGCGATTACATGCAGCGAAAAATTACGATGCTGCCTTTTGACGACAGCAGTTGCGTAAGGCGGTCAATTGAGTAATTTAAGTGCATATCTCGAAGCCCCGAAAGAATTCGCTCCGAATTCCGGAAACCGGAACGCACTCGGGTTGCATAAAGAAAGAGTTGCCTCTTTCGCAATCCCATAAAATCCTACAATAATAAAAATCCTTTTATACATATATATGTATTAATAGATACATAGAATAAAAAATAACAATAAAATATAAAATAAAAATCATTATATGTTTTATATGTATGTATTATATATGTACATGTATGATTCGCGTATTATATATATTTACAGTTAATTTATCCAGCTTTAAAGATCGACGATAATTCTTTCCCGTTCAAGAAATGAAAAACTTTTAATGAATCGAGGCCTCGCGTGTTCCACTTGCGTTCAATCCGGTATTGCATGACTCCGCAGTGTGCTCGACAAAGTCCGCGTCCGGCGACGGTTTCGGAAAAAAAGTTAACGTCGCGAAAGAGTTACACAAGACCGGAGATCGGGCGATAACTTCCCTGTCGTACCGCGCAGAGTGGAGAACGCGTTCCGCGTGTCGTCCGCGGGCAAAGTGGTCGCGCATCACCGTGGGGTGTCACGCGGAAAAGAGCTGCGTGCATTTTCTTCCGCCGATCGGCGATAACGGTCCGCGCGCGTGTTCACTCCGCTATATGATTATCCGCGAAAGGAAGCAGAACCGAATAAGACCCGCGCGGAACGTAAACGGTGCGGCGCGGCGCGGTAACGACCGCGAGGCGGTTTTCCCGATGAGTAATTCCCTGCGTTGCCGTAACGTACCTTTGCGTTATTTAATTTCTCTCGTAAAATTGTGGTTTCGCTCCGCATTCGTTTTCCCCTTTCTGTTGTGTCTAATTTCCCCGCGGAGCGCAAATTTCGAACGTTCGTGTCTCACGCGCACAGATTGTGGGAGAAAAATATTAGTTACTTTCGACCTTAACCATAATTTTATAATATTTCTAATAATAACCATAAATTTATAATAACCATAATTTTATAATATTTCTAAGAATAACCATAATTTCTAATAATAACCATAATTTTATAATATTTATAATATTTCTAACAATAAATATGATGAACTATATGCATTATTACATTGAAAAAAAATTCTAGTTAAAACGAATCAGAAAAATGTTGTAGAATTGATCAAATATTCTGATTACTATAAGTTATAAAGTATTGAGTATTATAATAACCAGAATTTCTATTATAATAATCAGAATATTTGATCAATTCTACAAGATTTTCTGAGTCCGTTTTTAACAAGAATTTTTTTTCAGTGTATGTTAATCATAATTATCGCTAGAAATATTATGAAATTATGGTTGAGCTCAAAAGTAACTATATTTTTCTCTCAGTACGGAAAACAATCGGAGTCTCGTAATCTCGGTTCTGTAGATACGAATTAGGATTCGACGGGTCAATATGGGAAATCGAAGACTGAAAACGGTGTCGTAAGGCACGACCACGTGCTGAATTGTGTTCGCGTTCACGTAGGTGGTGCGTCTCTCTCTTTCTCCGCGTGCGTATCCTCATTCGTAACCAAATACGTCCGCACGTCGACACAGTTGATACTCCGCGGCCACACCTACAGTCGTACGCGGTATTCGTCGTGCGCTCATATTTCATACGCGAGATTTCCATAGCGGATGCGAGGGAAATATCGATCGGAGGAATGCATTGGAACACTGGGGTCCGATTACGCAACAATAGCCGATATTCGATACTCTGTAGTACTCCGCGAGTTCATGTGTAATGTCAACACAATTGTGTGACAGAAAAGAGAAACTTCCTCCTTTATAATTAAATAAAAAAAAGTGTCATCCTTACGTCGGGCTGAAACTTTCTTCGTAGCCTAATAATATTCTCGTGTGCATTCATTTCTCTTTATTTAATTGTACACTGAAAAAAAAAATCTGATTAAAAGCAGACGAATCAGAAAATCTTGTAGGATTAATCAAATATTCTGGTTATTATAATAGAAATATAATAATCAGAATTTCTATTTTTAATCAAATTTTTTTCAATGTAAAAGTTAAATTAATCTAGTTATACTTAATCTTTTTTTTAATTTGTCTTAAATTAATATTTGTTTCTTGTTTGCTTTAATCTAACTTAATGCAATTTCGATTCAGTATATGTAGTTTCATGTAAGTTTCCTTCGTTGCAAGTATAAAAGTTTACAGGTTGAGATAGTGAGAAATAGTCAATGAAACGAGCGAGCTGAAAACCGGTGGAAAAAATGCGAAGAAAAGGTATCTGCATTGTTTTTACTATCGGTAGCGCGATAGATGCGGGAAAAGGGTAGATAATGGCTACCGGGTGCATTTTGCGTGAATACGTAATCACATCGGAGTGCACTGTATATGGCATCTAAATAACATTATTCGTGCACGTGCACAGCGGAACTGTATCCTCGAGGCCATATGGGGGCAGAAATTTCACTTTCCGTGCGTTTTCTCTTTTAACTTTGACGGATAAATTAACAAATGCGCACGCATGTCAAATGTATAATCATTATTGCAACATAAAAGTCGGATATTCGATATATCCAAGAATTTCTTAACCCTCTAATCGTCGCACGAGGTCTTTACGAGTCCGATATTTAAAATAAATCGCATTTTTTAGAATTAAAATACTTCGCCATTTGAATTTTTAAATATATTATTATTTCCAAAAGATACAAATTGATTTTTTATATTGAAATATCTCAATTCCACGTGTCGACTCGCACTGAAAAAAAAAATCTGGTTAAAAACGGACGAATCTTGTAGGATTGATCAAATATTCTGGTCATTATAAAGTCATAAAGTATTGAGTTGTATTATTATAATAACCAGAATTTTCATCACAATAACCAGAATAGTTGATCAATCCTACAAGATTTTCTGATTCGTCCGTTTTTTTTTTTTTTCAGTGCGTGTTATGAAAAATAGCGCGATTGAAGGATTGATTTTGGTATCCGCGGATCTAGGCGATTCAGGGGAAACTTTTGTCGGGCAGACGGAATGCAGACGGAAGATACGCCGCGGGATATTTCTTTACGCTTTTACGACCGGATGCGTTTCTGCGCGGCTTTTACTACGGCGGCACGCGTTACTTAAACGGCTGCACGGAGAGACGAACGGCGGGCCCGTCACACCGACCGCGCGGCACATGGCCACGCGCATTGTGCAGACGGCGGTGAGGAAAAAAAATTCGTTCAGGAAGCCGAGGGGAACGATGACGTCGGATATGGGTCAGTGGGACGTCACGTGAATGCGTGAAATCGCAAGTCAACGACCTGCCCGATGACCCGCTGACTTAGAGACACGCTTGCCTCGGCATGCCTGGGACGCGGATGAACTCGATCGCTCCGCGCTCGCGCTTCTTTGTCGCCGGCGATAAGCCGGCGAGAGGAACGCTCGGCGGCACTTATTATGGAAGAGCGCGGTAATTACACGCGTCCGCGCGCGGCCGAGAAACTTCACCGGGGCGGCGGGAGAAAAGAAAACCCGCTCCCTCGCGGGAGAGATGAAATTGGGACTCGAGGAGAGGACTTTCGACTCGATTCTCGCGGCCCTGACTTCCGGCCTCCGGCGCGGCGAAGCTCCCGGCAAGTTTCTCGCTTACGAGGTGTAACACGTTGCTTTCAATGCGCGCGCGCGCGCTCGCGTTGAGCAAGATAACGCGGGGATTTTGCAAACCGCGTCGTCGGCGGATTGCAGAGGCCGTCTTTAAAAGTTTGCGCGGAGCGTGAAGAACACGGGGGAGGAGAATAATACCGGAAGTCGTTCTTGCAACACACTTTTCCCCGCTCGGACGATAGGCATCGGAAATCGAGTCGGGGATAGCCTCGCCGATGCTAAAGGTCATAAGAAAAGTAACGTTCCGCGGCGAACAGTGAATGATTTCCACGATAAGGCCGCCGTGAGTAGCTACATTGCGCTCGCGGGCGTGTGAGACGAGAAGTATTACTTGTAGTTGACGTGGCGAAGCATGACGGTACTCAAGGTGGATTTGTGCCAACGGTGTGCTATTTAGCGAATGCACGTAACACTTCCCTGAATATGAGCTAACACTTAAACTTCGTTGCGCCTGCACATTCCTCCGTTTCTTTCATAAATACGGAGGTCGAGAAAAGTTCGCTATTCAATGCATCGATATTGAATCAGAATGGAAATCACGTAATATAATATTATTGCTTGATAATGCCTTGTACCTGTATATGTAATGTAAAGTTAAGAGAATAATTGAGTATCGATCGATACTATTATGTATGCGGAAGACCATAGAGAACGAATGATTTCTACCGAGAAATATTTTTCAACAAACATGAATCGATCAGAAAAATGATTAAAATTAAATTAAAAAATACTCTTGCAAAAAAAATATGATCTCTATGTGTTTTGTAATTAAATTTTGCTACAATTGAAAATATTGATAAAAGTAACGAGAAAATTCTAGCATTTTTATGTAAAATTATTTTCTTAATAGCAGGGAGATATTAAATTCCACAATTTTTAAATTCCGAAATATCTCTCGCGTGTCAAAACTTTCATAAAGCGACTTACATCTTGCGAAATATTGACTTAATTCGCTCGAGTGCGGATATTAATTATGTATTAATTCTAATTTGCGTATACATGTCGACTATCGATGAACCGCCCCGCGGTTTAAATCATCGCGGTGCATACTTTTAAAACAACATTTCAACGTTGGGCATGCATTCCAGCTTCCTTAATGGCGACGGCAAAGACTATGAAAGACTATCGCGCATTCCAGGGGATACATGTGCCCGTGCACGTGCACGTGCAGACGCATGCACACGTGCGTGCGTGCGAGCGTCCGTGCGTACGCAGTAGGAATTTATTCTAGCGGAGAAGCGCCGAGGCGGCCCCGTCGGAATTTGACGAAAGAAAGGCGCGCTAAAAACCGCACCGTGAAAATTAAGATATTTGCGGCGAAGGTAGCGATCGCGAAATAGACAACGCGGAACATTACGCGAACGAAACGGGATAAATGTTCAAACTCTAACGGCGTTTTAACTGTTAGAAGTTGTTTCGTGAATTGAACTTGTAGAATTCACTATCTTCACATTGTTTGAAATCCGGCATTAAATTACATTTAATCTAAATATAATTATAATTATCAAAATATTAATTATCTCTCCGAAGCCTCTTAAAAAAAAACCTTGGTTTTTAATACAGTATTTAAAAAAAACTCAAGGAAATAATAACTGAACGTGACAAGTGATAAGAGAGATTATTTAACAATTTATATATCTTAATAACTATATCTTAATAATATATTTTGATATATCTTTATATATCTTAATAATATATCTTAATATCTCATTAAATAAATTTCAGTTTAAACGTTAAAGTTTTCCAATTTAAACTTTTTAAGATAAACGTTTATGAATTTTGTTAAGAGGCGTCGAGACTCACAATCAGTTACGGAGTGACTTACCAGGGATGACTTCCCCGTTGAATGTCATTTCAACCAGATGTGCAACCGCTTCGTGTGGTACAAAGGATGCCAAGAAGCGTTGACTACCTAGCGCTCTCACGAAACTCGTGACGTGTCCCCCATTTACGAGGATCTCCAAGTTTCCCGAGCCGGCTCTCGATCCGTCAACTGACGATAAAAAAGGCAAAACCATCTTTTATTAAAACGAAGACAAACTTACGGTTTCGCGACTCGACAGTTCAAATACGTACTTTCAAATTCCACCGGCTGGTTCACCACTCCGTTCGGGATCTTCCCAACCTGTATGGCTCGAGCGTTATACGCCTGCGATCTAAAATTTATATAAACAATTTTTCTTGTGGATTATTTAGCTAAATCTTCATTTTTTAATTCTGATGAATATTTAATAAAGTACAAGAGACATTCCCGAATTTGTCCGAGTTGTTCTTATAAGTCCTTTTAGGCTCTAAATAAAAATTATAAACTCTTTTTAATCATATGATAAATGTAAATAATAATTTACTATTACAAAAAATAATGCCTGACTAGATTTCACTTCGAGATAACAGTATCTTTTTTGACGTTCGACGTACCTGAAGGGCGATCCCTTGATGTGCTGGCCGTTCACCAGAATTTGTATGACGTGTTCGCCAACCTCCTCGGCGGTGATGGTATACGTCAAGCCGCGCAGCTTCGATTTCTGTATCGACATGGTCTTGCCGTTGGGACCTACGGGGAGATAAAATCAAACTTTATCGCGTATTCGCGACACGCAGCGCTAACGTCGAAAGTCGCAACGGGATTTACCGGTAACGGTGACGGACACCTTATTGGGATCCACGCCGGTGTTGACGCTGAAAGTGGTCGGCCGGTGCACCGGTAGGATTTCCAGAGCGCTTCCGGTGGCGACGGTGGCCGTGCCGTTCTTGCCGGACGACGCGGACATGAAGACGGCACCGCCATTGTTCAGGTACTTGTCGTGACTCGCGGTACCGTCCGTCGCGTCCGCGATCTTGCCGTAATAATTGTTGTTCTTGTTCTTCAGAATGCCGTGCGTGCGAGTGGCCGTCTGACCGTCGTACCTCGGCGCCGCGCCGTAATCGGGACTTGACGACTTCTGTACGGAGTAACTCGTCGTCGCGGAGTGCGACGACACGTTCTTGGCGGTGTAGCTCTGCGCGCCGTTCTTGTAGTTGTTGTTGAGGAAGTTGTCGTTCGGGCTGCTGCTGCCGCCGCGGTTCTCCGCGGTCGGCGAGTTGTTCGTGAGATTCGCGAGGGACTCGAGGCTGCCGTACGACAGTAACGACTTGGTCTTGGCAATCGCGTCCCAGGAGTCGCGCCTCGACGAGCAGCCCACCATCGAGGACACCCGCACGTTGCTGCTGGTGTCGACGACGCCGTTGTCCGTGGATCCGCGCCTGGACGCGTCCTTGTCGCCGGTCCTCGGGCTGAAACTGCGATTCACGGGACTCTGCGTCGCGCTGCGATACGCCATCGGACTGCGGGTCGGCGAGCGCGATCTCTTCAGGGACCCCGAATTGTAGATGTCCCTGGACTCCTTGATGAGGTGAGCGGTCGGACTGAGGTTCGGCGACTGCGATCTGTTGAGCGTGCTGGACGAATAAATGTCCTTGGACTCCTTGATGAAGCTGGGACTCTGTAGATTCGGCGATCTCGAGCGGTGGTTGTAGGCGCTGCTGCTGTAAATCTCCTTCGTCTCCTTCAGCACCGACGGGCTGTGCACGTTCCTCTGCATGGGGCTGTGATTGATGTGGTTCGGCGAGCGAGTGCGGTTGAGCGAGTTGGTGCTGTGATAGGTCGTGGAGTTCTCGGTGACGTAGTTGCTGGACATTTTGCACGTCGGACTCGCCTGATGAATGGGCGAGTAACCACGCTGCGTCGGACTGATGGACTTGTACGCGGTCGAGGTGTACATCTTCTGGGTCGGGCTGCTCCGCTCCGTCGCGGACACGTTCAGCCCGTTCATTCGTCGTTCCAGGGACGACACTTTGGACCGCTCCAGACTGGACGTGGACTCCTTCGACCTGCGGGAGCCCTTCTGCGTTCCCACGCGTATGGAAAATGGTGAACCACGCACGTCCGAGCCGTTGAAGTACACGTACACCCGGTACTTGCCGTCGTCGCCAGGCACGAACGAAATTCGGTATTGCATGTGGCCGAAGTCTTCCATCCTGAAGGGCACCGATTGCTTGTCGTGGACGATGTCGATGATGACATCACCGAGCCCACCGGTCCCCCGAGCGTCGACGATGAAGGAGAAAGGTTGTCCGGGCATGGCACCGTCGGTGTCCAAGAGCTGAATAGAGAATTTCATGAACACTTGTTAAATTATCTCCGAATTATTCTGATAATTGTAATAAGAACGAAAATTAATATGATAATATATTCCAAAGAAGAAATATAAGTTGCAATTTTATGTGTATACAGATATGTGTATATAGATATTTGTTTGCTATTGAAGACAATTTTTACGTGAAATTAAAAATATATTGAAAAAAATGTAAAGTTTTCATAATTAATTCTACTATAAATTCCAATCACATATCAATGTGAGAAATATAACATAAATAACGATGGCAACATGCAAAACTAGTTCTGCTTATAAATTATTAATTACGTCCCAGATATACAAATTGATTGATGTAGGTGATAAAAAATGCTCTACTTATAAACTGCTAATAATAAATGTGTTATAAACTTACTTTGATTCCATTAGGATCGAATACGAAGCAAGTAAAGGGACCGCCTTGTATGTGATTTCCTTTGTGAGTTATCGCAATACTCCACTCTCCCGTCTCGTCGGGTTGAAAGGTCGCTGTATGCACACCGTCCTTTTCCTTGACGGGGCATGGTAGCGATCTTCCGGTCGGAGACCACGCGGTCACGTCGATACCGTCATGACTAGTTCCTAAACGCACAATTTCGACATTCTGACTTTGTTCGTCGAAAATGGATTCTTTCGTATCGCCGTATAGAAACACATACCATAACTGTTGACTAGAACCTCGACGATAGATCCTATGGCGCAAGGATCCATGCCCGGGGATTTGATTTTCGTTAGAGGCGGCAAAACCCTGAAGTAATAGGGACATCCGTTCACCAGCTCGCCATCATTGTACACCATCAGCTGAAAAAAACAAGAAATGACTAAAAAACATGGAAAAATAATTTAATTTTTGCAAATTTATGTTTAAAAGAAAGTAGCATTTAATTTTCTCTATATTATATTTGTAATTTTTAAAGGGACTTTCTTTAAAGAAAGAAGAAAAGATGAAAAAATTCGTGGATTAAGTGATTAAAATTTTAAAGAATCATGAATCCAGAAATCAAAAGTTCAAGTGTCTAAAAATTGTATGATCAAGCAAGAATCTTCTGTTACAAAATTTACGATATTTTATAATTAATTGCTCTATCTCTTTAACGAACCTTGTGCATGCCCACTTCCGTAGGTACGAAGGTGCCTTTGCCGTGAACTCCGTTCCACGTAAGCCTGCACTCCACGCGTCCGCTGGGACTGATGATTTCGCCGCGCACCTCCCTCGCGTTTACATCTTTGGTGAGCATCTCCAACTTGAAGTGTGCCTGTGACCGGATACAATTTGATTACCATTGAAGTAACTGAAGCTTTGAAATGTACAAGCAAAGATTTCTCAGATAAAGACCGAGAAAAGAATTGCGACGCGACGGTGAAAATTCGTCAATGGTGATTAGCTGCGGCGCAGAAGTATAATTAACAAACAATGACTTAACCAACCGGCTGTTGCACTCGGGCGGATGTGCTATCGATGTGCACGGCAATCTGTTGACTCGCTTGAGGGCGAGGCTTCACCCACTGAAAGTACGCCGCGTACGCCATTACGCCTAAATGCTCTACATTCTGGTCCGCCATGTCCTTCGCTTTCAGGATCGGTTCCACGCCTAGCTTCTTGCCGCCGTCGATACCTTAGAGAGAACACGCTCGATTCATTACAGTGAAATTTTGCCAGAGACTAATCAAACTATCGCTCTTTCTAAAAAATTTAATTGTACGGCATAAAATTTTAAATTTAATTTAATTTTACAAGCGTATTAGATGCGCACTAATCTGTTACATTTATGTGTCAGGATATAATATATTATTGATTAACATATTTTCTAATATATTCGAATAAAAATGAAATTTATATTAGAATATAAATACAGTTTCTGTGAAAGCGATAAATTTATGAAACATTTATTCTAATTTAATCTAAGTGAAATGCTGGTAAACAATGTTATGGGATTCTTACCCATTTGCAAATTATGCTCCCACGCGGAGGGGTCGGTGTCGAGTTTTTCGTAGGGCGGCGCCGGGCCGCCTAGATTTCTGACGATCCCGCACAGCGCTCGACCATCGTTCCAGTCCGTCTGTGAAAGCAGAATAATGGAATATCACCGTGAGATATTATACCGAGGTACTGTTATATCAGGACGCCTCGTCTCCACCCACCGTGAAGTTCCGTATTGAGGTGTGTGATAATTGCGAATTGACCCATCGTAACGTTGCGTGGAATCCCGGCGAGCCCTCCTTCATGAAGTACGACAAGTAGGTCATCCCCGAGAGCTCGTCTAGGTAAGGTGACGCCAGGTAGTCTGGCTCCAGCACCAGGGGGATGTCGAACTCCCGCTTCGAGATCTCCATGGCCTTGCGACAGTTGTAAACACTGCAAATTAATGTAAATCAGTATTAAAGTGACAAAACATAAAATTGATAATGTTATATTATATTCTTACGGCAACCTGAGTTTTACTCTCATAAATTATTAATTTGCTAAATTAAAGAAATAATCTGTCATCTCGCATTGTTTTGATATGAACAAGCTATTCTAAAATAGTCGCATATTTTCTTTTAGTCATAAATACTACAATAATTTTCCAATAAAAATGTAAAATTAATTCTGAGAATTTTCCAATATCTCTTCTTCAGTCTTCAACGTTAAATAATTTCTCAACTGTGTACATACATTGAAGCATAATTTAGATTTTCTTTTAGCATCCTTCGGTGACGGTGAGGACTTTATTTAATTTAATTTACCTGTCATTCGGATCGAGCTGGCGCCAGTGAGGGAACAGGCCGGGCTTGCAGTAGTCCAAAAGTGCGCTCAGGTACACGCCGGAGTTCCAGTCGGTCGTGAAATTATTGACTCTGCATTCCGGCAGGACAGCCTGAAAAACGGAGGCGCTCATAGAAAATTACGGCGCCGTTTACAGATATTTCCATTCACGGTCATTAGCGAGCGATTAAATATGACGCGATACGCCGGGTGTCCAAGGGTCAAACGCGCGCGCATAAATCACAACGCATACATATATTTAATATCGCGCACATATGTTGTATGCGCGAGCGCAATAACATATGCACGCGGCGTCTCTGAATTCTTTCGTAACGGAAACACGTTCTCGCGTAGTGCGATATATGTATATGGACCCGCGTCGGGAGCGATCGGGCCCATGGTTAAAGTAATAGCTTCTGCATTTGGTTTACGGCCGCGCGCGATGGCAAGCCGAGGTCGCGCTCGATGCAATTATAACGCGTACTGACCTTGAGCCACGCGAGCATGAGCTTCCTCGGCGGGAACTTGGACTTGCCGATTTGATAGCGCACGATGAGCGACCATATCAGACCCAGGATCAGCTTCAGGTTGCCGTTCACGATGTCCACGTTACCTGGAACCATCGGGGAAATCGGCTTTAGCGGCATTTCCGGCGAGCGCGCATAACGCCGGAGCGGTAAACCGTCGAGTGTGGAAGAAAATCAATTTGATTTACACCGCCGGCCTGAATTTCTTCGCTTCTATCTGGAAAGAACGGTCTGGCTGGCACGTACGGAGAGGCGATTTAATTCGGGGAACCGCGAAAGAGAGAGAAAAAGAGGGAGAAACAACGTGTGCGTGTTCGCGCGGCATCATTCCGCACTCGTAATTACAGAAGAAAGATCTACGATGACTTTGGAGAACAAGTTCGAGGATTTAATTCGATTACAATTTACGTTAATTGATGTTTGTATAAACGCAGCCGTACGTGGAATCTACACGTGTTTTACAAATCGAAAGATTTTTCGCAGACCTTTGCGTTTCTTCAGAAAATCCTTATCGCTCCAAGTTTTTAATTTAAAATTAAGATCACGATTTATCGTTAGCTTTTTCTCAGGTGTACTAGAGTTTTTAATTTCATACATCTGAAATCAGATTTTTCTAATGTTTTTGCGAGTCTGAGATTTAACATAAATTCCATTCACTCATCTATAGTTATGGTTTAATTTCTCTTATTATAATTTCAATAGTTTGAGTTTTTATTTCATAAAGAGATTTTTAATTCCCTTTTTATCCTAGAAATTTTTAGATCCGCTCATTTACAGTTATGGTTTAATTTTCTTATTATAATTTTAATAGGTCGAGTCTTTTATTTTATAAAGAGATTTTTAAAATTTCTTTTTTGTCCCAGAAATTTTTAGATCCGCCCATTTATAGTTATGGCTTGATTCTCTTGTTATAATTTCAATAGCTCGAATCTTTATTTCATAAAGAGATTCTTTTAAATCTCCTCTTCTGTCCCAGAAATTTTGAGATCCGCTCTGACGTTACACGGCGGAGATAACGCAAGTGCAATAATTAAGATGAGATCAGGTTTGTCATGTCACTCCAATTCGGTGTGCATACATCGCTCCTAAGCGCAAGATAAACGGCGCTCTCATCTCTCGGTCTCGCGAGACGGTATCGCCTGCATCATCGCGAGCTGAATCACGCGGTAATAGCTGTGCAACGCGCACGAGGACGACGATGACGACGACGTTGCGGCCACGGTTTTTCGCGGCCTCGTAGGCACCGGCGCGGCGGCGCGATGCAGGAAAGCCAACGACCTCGAAGCTCCTCGATTTGCAAGGTGCGAAATGAGAGACCGGCGCAACATCGGCAAACGGCACGCCGCAGATCGCGCGAGCGTTCTTCGGGATTTCGACTCGGATCTTGCGAGAGAACGTTGAATTCAGATGAAGAATTCCCGTCGCGATCGCGCCTTCTTTGTAAGAAAACGATCGAGGATTAAGTCTCTGCCGCAACGTGACGGTGTCGCGTTCCGCGGCGTCATGCGCGAGATTAAAAGCGCCGCTGCAGAAATGCAGACCTCCGGGCGTCGCTGGAAAGACAGCTTGCTCAACGATGACCCGCATATTCGAAACGATTATGTCTCTCGTCGCCGACCCGTGCTGACTCACAGGCAGGCCGACGCTGCGCGCTTTATTATTGTTACACCGCGCTCCGAGGAAAACGTATTGCCCGCCTTGGCGTGTGGCAGGTAATGGCCCGGATCGCCGCCGATACTTCCGAGTAGGAAAAATCGTTCTCTCGGCCCGCGTTTTCGCGCTCCGCGATCTCCCGGCGCGGGCGGAAATATAGCGGGAGCTTTATTAAAGAAAAACGCAATTACCACAAAACGCTACGCCGAGAGAAATGTATAGTTACTTTTGGCCTCAACCATAATTTTACATCTCTAATAATAAATATGATTAACTTAGCTACATGCATCATTATGTTAATCATAATTATCGTTAGAGATATTATAAAATTATGGGCCAAAAGTAACTATATATATTTTTCTCTCACAATCAGTGTAGGTATGCCGAATAATATTACATTCCAAGAAATACGCGAGCAGAAAAGGACTCGGGTGAAATTAATTCGAGAAGAAATCGCGAGAAAAATCGCAGAGAGGCGAACTCGAGGAGGATTAAATTGAGAGAGCATCGCGCGGCGAGAGAGATTACGTTCGACGTACGCGATCGACTGCGCGGCAATTTGCTCGTACGTGCGCAATCAGGAGCGAACGATATTTTAAGGGACTCCTATTTTTCAAAAGTATTACGCACGAGGAGAAAGAAAAGGATGGTACACGCGGTCGGATCGGAGAGGCACGATAAATACATTTCTGCGGGGTCTTTCTCTCTCACGCGACGAGGGAGAAGGAAGACGCGCATTTCCAGCGATTGCTCATTACCCGTGGAATGCGTCGTGGCGGCTCCCTCGTACTTTGATTGCATATCATTATTAATAACGCGTGCACGCGCGCCTCTTTCCCGCACCTCGGCGGGAGAGAGTTAATGAACACCGGCAGGAGGCGGGGAGACTTCACCCACGTGGCGTATTATATATCTCCCGTTGGCAAACGAGTTGCGAGACACAGCGTATCGTATTATACAAAAAAGATTAATTAGATTAGGAAAAAACGAGATATGAGGAGAAGTATAATCGATCAAGTATCATTAACATCCTTATTTAAATTCACCGCAGTAATGTCACTCTTGAATTAACACGCTTTAAGTAAAAAAAAAATATATATATACTTTCCGTTGATCATTGAAAAAAATTATGAGGTACATATTGATATTAATCTAAAAAAGATTAAATTGGAGGGAATCAGGAGCACACAATTATATCGTTCATATTTAGATAGCACACTGAGAGAAAAATATAGTTACTTTTGGCCTCAATCATAATTTTATAATTTCTAATGATAATTATAGTTAACATAATGATGCATACAGTTAAGTTAATCATATTTCGCGTTAGAAATATTATAAAATTATGGTTGAGGCCAAAAGTAATTATACTTTTCTCTTGTGTATAATCAAAGAATGTATATCAAATGACTAGGGTGACTACAGAAGACGGCACAAGGTTGTCTGTAGTCACTACTGAATTAAATCGGCAAAGAGCTTATAATGAAACATAATCATTTAAAAATCAACGCAAAAATGCTACTCTTGACCAAAGGGTTTAATATGAAAAAAAAAAAAATATATATATATATATCTTTCTTTTTCTTTCCTCGTTTTATCAACAAAAACCATTCAGTTTCATTAATATTACCTTCGGCTTCTATTAAATAATCATCGAGCGTAACACTGCTTTGAGAAACGTGTGTTATAGAAAAAAAAAATTAAAAACACGGTTGTTCTAATTCTTTTCTCCGTGAGCATTTATATCCATATATGAAATAATTAAAAAGAGAAATAATAAAACAATCTAGCCGACCGAGCTGGCTGGTGAAAGCTTAAATCGGTTCCTACGCGTTTCAGTGTGAATTACGAACTGGATACTTCAGGGTACATTGTATACGCAAGTCATAACGTCGTTCCAATTACGGAGCGTAATTGGACGTTGAACGCGTGCAACGCCTTGACGGTCTCGCGCGACCGTGGACGAAGAGACGGCCTTCGGCTTCGCGTTGTACCCTTGCAATTCTCGTCAATCTGTATAAAACACGGTATTTTGCCTACATTGTGCGAATCGTAAAAATGCGAAGGTTCGCGGTATTTTCTCTGTAATTTTGAAAACGTTGCGGACCTTGTCGTGAAATGTAATAGAATATTGGTCAGCGAGCGAAAATGGGGACATTGTTTATCGATTCGATTAAATCGAATTATTCAATGCAAATTGCAGAATATAATAAATTTGATTATATAATAACATTCTTACTTATAATTATTATTTTGCCCATTGAAAATTTACACATCCAATTTACACATTTATATTTGCTGATTTTACTTTAATCGCGATTTTTTAAAAACGTTCTATATTTTTATTCAATGTTAATTCTCTAATGGCAAAGTGGATTTTCAGCACATCCAGAAAGATAAAGTTAGACTCGAGTAACAAATAATAATATGAAATCTCTTTTTCTATTTATTTAGAGATGAAAAAACAATAAAGTTTTATTAAATTACTTTAAATAATAAATTAAATAATTTTAATAAAATGGACAAATTTTAATAAAATAATTGAAGGGTCGCATCTTCGACCATTAGAGGATAAAAAATTAGAAGGTAAAAAAATCCGGCATTAATGATACAATTACTCGATTTTTGTTCAATTTGTGGTTGACAATCACACTCACTTTGTATTCTAATGATTCTATTTCCAACGGGAATTAATTTCGTGTGGCTTGCTTACCGATATTGACGAGTTTGACGCCGTCGGCCTCGATGGCCTGCAGCGCCGTGGACACGTTCTCCAGGTGGTGGTGCTGGTTCGCCGGTCGCGGGTTCCATCGCGGCAGGCGGCGTTTCGTCAGCACCTCGACCAGGGCGCAAAGACGCGTACCGTCTCGGAAGTCCTCGGCGAGGTCCAGCACGGGGCCGCCGCTCACGTCGCCGGCGTGCTTCAGGTGCTCGTTCACCCAGTTCCGAAAGGTGTTGGCCTGGATCTCCACCCAGAGGTCCTCGTGGCCCTTGATCGGCATCCCCTTGGCGGCAGTGCCCTCGGCCGAGCGGGCCACCAGGCCCACCAGCTGCTCCGGTCGCAGCTGCTCGGTCGATTGCATCCTCGGGTTCCTGTCACGTGATTGATCTTATATACCTGTCGACCTCGCCGCCGACCGGATAAAATTCGACAACTTTATGCCTCGCTTTCCTCCTCGATTAAAAACTTAAAATCAGGTCGTTCGAGAAAGAAAGTTATTTATGGAAACATTTTTACAATTATTTATGTGCATTTAAGGAGACGCGTCTGCGTATATATATATATATATATATATATATATATATATATATATATATATATGTAAACTATCTCAATTTCATCGACAGATTCTTCATTATATTTTAAAACTTTTGATATTGAAATTTTTCAATATTAAATACACTGAGAGAAAAGTATGTGGTATTTGCGACTATTTAATAAAATGTTAAATCAATCATAATTTATATTGTTTAAATAACTATAAAAATGTGATTGAGTCCAAAAATAACTATAAATTATAGTAATAATATTATAGTTATTGCAACTATTTTTTTCTCTCATGTTCATTTCTACCAATGTAGATTAACTTTAATTTATCTTGTATCCTTTTTCAATTCTTAGAATTGGAAAAAGATAAAAAGTAAGTTAAACAGAGATCAAAGTTGCGCTAGTAAAAATGGATATCAGTGTATCTTGGCGGTTTAATTTCAAGACCAGACAAAATAAAGTTGCGGAGGGAGAGAGAATGCGTTTATCATACGATTGCATAAAATGTTTACGAATATACCTCGCGAATTTTATCGCTACAGGTTGTAATTAATCGTTTCGATTAAGCGCGCGCCGCGCGAGCAAATCGCGGTACGGGTACCAAAGTAACGAGCAATAAATTGCGAAATGTTTAATTGCTCGTGCAAAACGCTCGAGCGTGTTTCGCGTGGGACGGCCTGCGAATGTGACCTTTAAGGTCGCCCCATTGCGAGGAACACGATTTAACCGCGGCATGGAAAAACCGGCGTTGCATTGTGCGGCGAGGAAGATCCCCGAGGAGAATTTCGCGCCGGTGAAAGTGTCGGCGCATGCACCTGCGAGTCGGCGCGGCGTTCGTCACGAGTATACCTGTCCGCGCGTAATCTATTTCCGCGTGGCTGTCCACGGGCGAACCCGCCTGCGGTTTCTTCTCCTTTTTAATCTTATTCGTCGCGCTAATTCGGTGGCGACCCGCTTGAATCGCGAGTCAAACGGAGAAACGGCGTAAGAAAGCGTTGAAACGGAATTCGCTAATTACGACGGAATCGGCACGCGAAGTGCCGGGCGCCGCGTGAGGTAAGTGATAAAAAAATATTTAGCAATGCACTTCGGAGTCGCGCGATGGCCCACTTGCGCTGTTGATGCTAAGAAAAAAAAAAAGAAAATCGGAGCGCCGAGGCGTTATCGGGAAATTCCGCTAATTGCGATGGAAAACGGCTCGCTTGACGCTTTAATGCTCGTGTATCAAATATATAATAGTAAAAAGTTTTTATTTTATTAAAATTTAGATTGCGGCAGGTCTACTTTTGCCGCAAGAATCGTAACACGATTCGAGTCTACGTGTAGATGCTATCGGGAGGCCGGGTTTCGTTTCTGAGACTAATCCGAGTTTCCGGCGTCGTTTGAGTCAGACGATGTCTCAACGCTTAGTCGCGTTAAGGAGATTTAAACAGAATCAGAAATGTTAAGAACATTTCTGCATAAAACTTTAAACATTAGCTCTTTTATGAAGAATGGTAGCAAAGGAATTTTTTTAAATTTCTTTTACCGGTTAGCTTTTAAATCATTTATAATGAAGAACATGATTGTTAATTAAAAATCACAAGGATTTTAATGAGAGATTCTATGCTGCATATCTATAAAAATAATGATTAAAAATGTTAGAAACTGAATAAATTTATATTTAATATATGTATAAAGAGTAGCAGAATAAAAAAGTATCTTTAAAAATTTGAAAAATATGTTTACATGGTTTCCTTGCAATGTTAAAATTTGCGATAGGATGACAATAATAAGTCGGCATGAAAATGTTGTAATGTGTTTAAAAGAATTAACTTGAATAGGACAATGAAAACTCAAGAAAATAGACTTCTTTTACGTCACATCTAAAGTACATCTCTTTCAAACTCTTCATTGTATAAAATTCACACCGAGAATGACGTAATAAAACTTTTACTATGACACAAAAGTGACGCTAAAAACCTTGAACTTTATTAGAGAAGTCTTTGAAAATTAACCGGTGAAAAAATCTTCACACTGATATTTATAAAAAAAAAAAGGCCGTCGCCTCGTGCTTTAAAATTTTATGAAACTCTTAACACATTTCTGATGCAACCTCTCCTCGCAACCTCTTTAAAGCGTCGTGAGAATTTTGCCATTGAAAACGTAATAACTTTCCGATATGCTGGCGAGCGTAAAAACATTTCCATGTGTATGCTCGAGTCGTGCATATTTTCTGTTTATGCGTAATCCGTGCAGCAGCGGTGAGCTGTTTCATCGCGGCGTGACATCATTGTTGTCTCCGAAGCTCGTCTGACCGGTGACGCTTGCGTAAGTGCGTAAAAATCTACGGTGGGCAAGCCTCGGCATGCGAGAATCACGGACGATTAAGAGCGGACTCTTCCCGATTTCGCGGCGGCAATTGACGGCGCAAATAAGCCGCTAAAAGTCTGCAGGCGTTAATTAACTTCCCCTCGTTTTTTTTTGTTTTGCGCGTATTACATAACACCGCGCAAAGTACAGCGAATCGTTCGACCTGAGATCGCGTGATTCGATAACCGTGATTGAAAGGGGAGGGCGTAATTGAGAACGTAATAAGGAGAACATGGTCAAAGAGAACTGTGTGTTTGTTAAGGGAATCGCCGTTATGCTTTTTAAGCGTATCCGCGCGATACCGCGGAGCGGGGAGCGATCCCGACGCTTATCAGAACGTGTCAGGCGGCTCTCGCGCATCCGCACGTGAACGACACTCAAATTCACTAAGCGATACACCCGACGACTTTCACCGCACTCGCAAATTTTTATTCACCACGCACTCGCGCGCGCCCGTCATTCACGTCGCGCGGGAGAACGCCGCGCCGCCGCTGAAAAATTAGCGTAGATCAATCTAGACGATCGTTCCATTCATTAGCCCGATGGAAGATCGTTGTCAGGCATTTCGCACGCCGTGCGGCGGTTGCGCAATCGACGGATCGCGACCGAAGAGGCTGCGTGAGGTAGCAGTGAAACTCCATTTATCAGAATCTTGTTTCACGCGAATATTCAAATGGACTTTCGATCTCTAAGAAGGAAATTTATGTTTTATTTCATATTTTTAGATTTTCGTGATCAGACTCTCAAATCGATACATTTTTGATTCCATGAATTTTTGAAAATTCTTCTAGAACGATGATTGCGAAATCATAATTTTTTTTTTATAGAGCATGACATCTTCTGGTTTTTCTTCCGGCAAGATTTTTGATCTTGTTCAGAGAGAGAAGCACAGATTTATAGATCTCCCAAATCTCTCAAATAATTGATTATCGACTCGAACAATAAGTTCCATAAATTCTTGTTACATGAATTTTTAAGTTCATATATTCTTGGTACCAATCAAGTTGGATCTTGAGTTATATGAAGCTCGTCTCATGAATTAACTCGTGGATCTTCGGTAACACTAATCCTATTCTGTTATCGCTGCTTTCGGGAATCTTCGAGCCAGAGAGAGAGAGAGAGAGAGAGCTCTTAATTCCAAAGGTCCTCGTTATCGTCTGTTTTATTTTCGAGTTCAGTCCTTCCGAGTTGTCAAGATTAAACGGTCAAATGACAAATGATGCGGCTCTAACTGACAGCGTCTGACAAATGCTTCATTCGACGATTACTCCGGACTGGCTTATCGCCTCGGAGCACCTTGGAGCAGAAGCATTCTGATAAACGGAGTCCCACCTATTCAGTCAGTCCGACCGCTCGGTCGGAGCGACGTACAACGTCCACGACGTCGCGCTCATCCGGAGGATACTCGTCGTCGCAACGGATCGCAACGGAAATACACGCACACACGTATACACGCACGCATCCACCCGCCCACGTAACCGCCGCGCACGCAGGAACGCACGGTATGCGAGCTGGTAATATTTACGTTGGCTCCTCCACGGGCTGGGGCCTCGCGGCTCCACCAGGTTGCTCGACGAGCGGCTCGTGACGACGTTGGCCAACGTCGGCGACGGACTTCGGCGTCGACGGCGAGCTGCGCTACACGAGGAACGCCATTTTTGGACGTACCGCCGCGGCGCCGAGCGTTGATGAGTGTTCGACGTGCGTGAGCTCACTGAACCGACATGGAGGCCCCTTCCTCTCGCGTTCTCCGGCAGTTCTCCCGATACAATCACCCGTTGTAGGACCGTGGGGTCCGCGCGATTGTAATGAGAGCAGGACCGTAGCGGCGCGCAACATGGCGCCGTCGCCTTGTCAAACGCTCGTGGCCGAAAGACCACGGAAATTTTACAATTTTTTCACACTAACTTATTGCCGAAATTTCAAAATCTTAAAAAGTTAAAAAAGAAACTCACCAAGATCAATGATAATTAACAATTGTGTGCAATAAACGATTTTCTTATGACAATAAAAGAAATCTCAAGTCTTTCAAAATTTCGCGAAGGCGCCGATTATTGTCTAAATTCTATTTTGAACTTTATGGACGCTTATTCTATCTATCTTATTCATGGAAGATGACGTGGGGATGAATATTAAAGTCGATCTATTTAAATTAAAATAGACAAATGACTTTTTCTCCGCACTTGCTGCGCAGAAATACATTTTTCTCGCAGTTATATTTGTTTCTCGCAGTAGCAACACATAATTTAGATTCCGCAAGCGCGAATCTACCTGCGCGAATACTTTCCTGAGTTCTAGGCGGCGGAAGCGAGCGAACGGTTCCGCGAGGTGGTGGCACCTGTCGGAACCGTAATCGTCTGTGCTGCATACGAACAGGCGAATTTCTCCGCAGTCGCACGGTGAACGACGTATTAATGAATCGTCAGTGTTTAGCACGCGCATTTCATACCCTATCCGGCGCGTCCATGACGTCAGTGTAATTCTAATCGAAGGAGAGCTCTTAGCACGGCTGTAATAGCGCAACTTATCGATCTACAACGCTTATTTAATTAACGAAAGATTGACAATCCTAATGAATTTGCGTCTCAAAGAGAATTAAATGCGCTGGCTTCTAATTAAATAAATGAATGTTTTCGTGCAAGCAACGAGTGCTGTTCTTTTAATATTCTTTCCTCTTTGAAAAAGCGAAGAAATTTTACGATTTTAGATGCACTCTTTCTCGCATTATTTCCTCTATCCTTATATATTTTTTTAATATTTGCAAAGCGAGTAATAAATGGCAAGAATATTTAATATAACGTAAAAGAACGACAGAAGAACATGCGGTACCCCCTCCCCCTCCTCCGAATGGGATACGCGCGATGACGTAGCGGCGGAGACTTCAATTCCAATTATGCGAATTAGCCGAGATCTCTCTCGATCGGGCGTTGATATCTCCGCGCGTATGAGCGCGCCGATCCAAAAGCTCAGCCCACTATCGCGGCGCATTTCGAAACGCTCTAATTTATTCGCCTTTGTGCCGTGCACAGTGGCGGGACACAATGCATGGCATTAAATATTACAAAACGGCGATTCGTAGGAAATTACGATATTATGTTGCGCTATCGTAATTGCGATACCGCGTTTATGAGAAACCGCGACACCGGTTACATATGCGAATGCTCTACTGCATTGTAATGTTTGTACGCATAATGTATACTATATTATACGGTACATGTATTATATAATATATTTTAAAATACATTATGAATATTATATTGTTATATTACATGTATACAAACCTTTTTCAAAAGTCAAATCAACTCCAGAAAAGAAGAATAAAGGAAATTGACGAAGTTGTAGTTTAATCGTGTGCTTGATATTAGAATTAAAATATTTATTAAAAGTGGAATTGATCAAATTTGATAAAATTTTTGAGAATTTAGCTCATATAAGTATAATGCGTATTGAATTAATATTTAATTTAATTCTTACATAAATGCAATTGTAAATTACAATGTAATAATGAACAGCTACGTCATCAACGAATTGACAGGGTGTATTGAAGATAAGATTGCAAGACAAGCGTGCAATGTATAAATAGTTATGAGTAAACGTTGAGTAAATCTGGTACAAGGTTGCTAATGGCGAACTGCCAATAGTTTGCCACTGTTTGCTTCATATCAGATTACTAGCTTTTCTCGCCAAGTCAACATACGCTGACGTATCTTTGTTGGAGACTGGTCAGTGCCGAAGAAAGACGGCGTTTTATATTATTCCCCGAATTATGAGTCTTCCTACGAAATTAAGAAACGAAAAGGCATGGCAAGTATCATGTCCGTTCTTGATTCTATACGCTCGAAGTGTCGAGTTACAACCTACCATCGGTACAGCAGCGGTCTTCTACATCGATACTTTGGCAGTTCAGAAGGGCTCTTGTCTTGAATGAAATACGCAACTTACGCGACATACTATCGATACTATGCTTTTCATGAACTCAAACTTCCAAGCGGGTAAAAGTATGTACATTTACTAACAAAGTTCCGATAGCTAACATAACTTTCAGACTCTTGAGAATTCATTCCACATAGATATTTATTAAAAAAAAAAAAAATAGTAATAAACTTTGTAAAGGGGGAGAGAAAGAGAGTTCTATCAAAATTATTGAAAACGTGATGCAAAGTTTAATATCCATTTCTACCAATATAGATTAACTCGAATCTCGCTTTAATTTATTATTTATCTTTTTCTAATTCTTAGGACTGCAAAAAAGTAACTTAAATCGAGATTGAAGTAATCTGCATTGGTAGAAATGGATAGACAAGACTATTTAAATCTAGATTATTGGAATGACTACCAGGCTAAGAAATGTTAAAACTAATCATGTAATAATTCTATACTTAAAAAAATCATACGTGCATCATCTTAATAAATTTACTTTGTCTAAAGAATTTCAGTTAATCTCGAAAGGGAAGCAGAAGCTTTACATTTAGCGGACCGCTGAATAAAATCCAATGTAATCGTATGTTTATTTCTTTCGTGGAAAACACGTGACTGACGCGCTTCTATCCCGGTGATCCGACCAGGGTAACTTGGTCAATTTTTGACTTACTACACCGTATCGCGTCTATATAGAGTTTGGCAGGGCGCCGGCGCCGCTTTCTATAAATAGCTGGTGCGACGCTGACCGCCGCTCGCGACGGTTAAAGCAGCGACAAAGACGGAACGAGCGCGGGGAGCTCGCGAGGGGGATGCGAGGCAGTGGTTACGGACGGCGAGCGGCGCGACGGCAGTAGTAACGGATAGTAGTGCCGACCGCAGTAGTAACGGTTCGCTACTCGCGCGGCCCTTCAGCTCCGCTGCGGCCGCGGCGACGATCAATCGAGCCGGCGGAGGGGTGCGACACGCTCGGGGGGGGTCTCCGGGTATCTTAAAGGAAGAGGACCACCCCCTCGTCTCGGGCGTCTCGAATTTGAAAGAGCCTCCCGAGTGGCCGCGAGTCGAAGAGCGAGGTGAAATCGGAGACCTCGACCTTCAAAGACCGACCCCGAAGAGTCGTCGTGTCTGCCGCTCGGAAGTTTCAAGAGGATTCACCGCGTCTCCGGAGCATATTGGGCAGAAGGGACGGGGGATTCAACCCCGTGAATACCTCCGAATTCGCGGGGGTGGTTTTTTGGCCGCGGCCGGCGAAAGAACGCGTGAGAGAGAGAGAGAGAGAGAAAGAGAGCTCCGCTCCCCTCCTCCACTTGACTATGTGCCGGCGTCTCGTGGGTGCGATCAGGACGCCGGGATCGTCGCCGTCGGTGATCGACGTCGTCGCGACGACGACGGGACGCGAGACGTGAGGCCCGTTTATACGCGTCAGCTGATTCGACGTAGCCCGCGAGGGACAAAGGAGGTGATTATGTAAACGGTCGGTGGGCCCCCGAGGTCCGCGGACGCTCGTCGTCGTCGGCCCATCGACGACCGGTGAATTCCCTCCCCGGTGAACGAGAGACTAATTATATTCGCCTCGTGGGACGAGGTTACTAACCAGCCAACCCTCCGGCCTGCGCCTGCGTGCGCGACCAGGCGTTTTCCTCGAGAGGGAATACAAACGGCGACGCTTCAGACACGCGGGATCAGCTTGCTAAATAATCGGCAGAACGAGAAAATTCGGAATCTTTTATGTCCAATCTGCTAAATGTTTAATCATTGAGGGATTTACATTTTTAAAAATCGAGATGTAGAGACTTTAATGTCTGTGATTTGAAAACTGTGCGTTGGATTTTAAAACTCCAGAATTTAATGTTCAAAAGCTCGTCGTCAAGACTTCAGCTAAGTAAAATTTAGCGCGAGATCTCGAAATTAAAACTTGGAGCATTAATTTTAATTTTAAAAAATCGAGACGTAGAGATTTAAGACTTTAGTATCTATAGAAGCTGTGCGCTAAATTTTGAAACTCCAGAATTAAAAATCCAAAAGCTCGTCGTCAAGTTCTTCAGCTATGTAAAATTTAGTGCAAAGTCGCGAAATTAAAATTCGGAGAATAATAATAAAAAAAAAAAAGAATCGAGACGTAGAGATTTAAGAGTTTGTCATCTGCGATCTCGAAGGTGTGGGCTGGATTTTGAAACTGTAGAATATTTAAAATCCGATTACGCAAAAGCTCGGACATTGGGATTTGCAGTAGCTAGAACTTAAGCGTTACGAGATTAAAAACTACAGGTTTTAAAAGCATAAAGGCTCAAGAATAATAGTCATTCATTAAGCTTCGACTTGATTTCAACCGTATGATCACAAGGAAATTATAGATTGATCAGTAAATAAATCTACGATTGCAATCGCGCGAATGTAAATGCATCGGACGATTACGGGACGGGAGATTTACGAGGAGGGAAGGGACCGATTAACTTTCCCGGCCGGCTTTATTTTACGATCGCGCTACTTCGGCGCGTCCATCACACGTAGCTTTGACATATCACGCCACGACTGTAAATTCAAATCGATCAGCGCGTTTCCAAAGTACCGTCTCGCTGAATGCATGAAAAATTGCGTATCATGCTGACTTCCGAAAGAGATCCGTTCGACGATCCGTCTTTTTGACGCGTCTTGAGGTCTCTCTATCACCAATCCAACGAGTGAATCCCTCGCTCTGCGAAATAGTTAAAATGTTAAATTGTACATTTCGATTATTTTTCTGTGCAGATTCATAATGGCTCTAGTAATGCTACCGTGTGACCTGCCTTGGTGGCCGGCTGTCGTAAAGCAGCTGGACAAGGCCGCCACGGCTAAAAGCTCCGAGGACCTAATAGACGCGATGCAACGACTGCATGACATGTGCAAGTATGGCTCGCGTTATTTACTTTTTCATTCATTAATGCATGTCGTCTATTTTTATCTTTAATATCTTATTTTTAATATCTTCTCTAAGTTAAATTGCATTCTAGACGCAATATATAAGATGAAAAGATGGACTGATAAGCGATCAATTATATACACGCAATAAATAATAACAAAGCTCACTAACTTACTCTAATTAACTGCTTTTACGATACATTAAAACACACGCGTTATGCATTGATTTCTTTTAGTATAAGTCTCGACCCCGAAGAAGACGTGCAAGACGCCGACCTATTCTCCATGTTGGGAACCTTCCTAGATAATGATCTCGATCTCGCAGAACGGGAGCAAGTGTTCACGAAGACAATACCACAGATAGTAGAACGGGCGAAGGCCTTAAAATCTACGAAACCCCCGCAAGGTTTACACTTCAGCCTTCAGCAGCAAGGTATCGCGAAATTTGGCATTCTTCGAAGTATAACGGTCATGTAAAATGCCTCAACTATTTCTTAGCTATCTCGCAAATCAGAAGTTATAAGATTGTTTTAAATTATCTTATGTCTACACAAGTATGTAAACGTCAATGACTCGAACATTTTATGCAGGTGACAGCGTCGAGTACAGTTATGCCTTCGTCTCATCATTAATCGCGAACGCGTTCTTCTCGACGTACCCGAAGAGAACTGCCAAAACCCACCCTACGTTGCACGACTTCAACTTCACAAACTTCTTCAGACACCTCCACAAGTGAGTGATTCTCGAGCGGACCATATCGAGAAGAAATCTATCGACCGCTTTAAATTTAAATGAAAGGAAAAAAGTGAGATGAGTTTTCAAGTACTTTACCGTTTTCCAGAAACGCACAGAAAGCCAAACTCAGAAGTATCTTTCATTATTATAATTATCTCGAGACGGAGCATGCACTCGACGGTCGTCTAATAATTTCTAGACAGGTACGCGATGCACATTGACATTTTCTCAAATCCTTATTTCAGATTCTGAATTCCTCGTTAATATCCTCTCTATTTTTCTGCCAAAAAAAAAAACGAAACTTTTAATGCAATTCGCAGGTGATGACATCTAAACAATGGCTGACTATTGAAGATTGGCTGGAAAGTAACGTACCCTTATGTCCGCTGACGATACGTCACGAGGGACGGTTGGAAAGGGTCGAGTCGGAATCAAAAGTACTGCAAGTTTGCTTCGCGAATGCTAAAATTGGCGGCGGCGTGCTGGATGGCGACGTCACGCAGGAGACTGTACATGTAATTATAATTATCCTCTTATGAGAAATCAAGAAGAGTCTCAATCATACATTAATATTTGACATAAATCTAGAGTTCTCTCTTTCTCTAAGAAGAAAAAGATGTTACGTGAACATAGGTCGTTAAGGCTTTATTTAAAAATTTATAATAATTTAAGGAAAGTTTTTGAAGTGTTTCCTTTTATTCAGTAAATTTAAAATAAAGCCCAAGTGTATTCATACAATATCACATAAAGATGTCAAAGAATTAAAATAAATTACAAATCGCTTTGCCTGCGTATTCTGACTGTCTTGAAATTATTTTCCTTGTTTGAGATTTATTTCAGATTTATTCTTTAATATATTGACATATATATGTATAGTATATATTATTAAAGATCTGTATATATAGATTAAATTGAAGTAAATTGCAAATTGAATCTTTTTACAGATGGCGACGCATCCGGAGATGCTCGCCGCGATACTATCCGTCGAGGCCTTAGAAGACAACGAAGTACTGATAGTCGAGGGTGTCAGGCACATGTCGAGGATAAACGATCCGCGGCACAAGGCGATATTCGAGGGTATCGCGAAGCCGAACGTGGTGAGTGAAGCGCGGGATCACGGATTCATGCGGTTTTCACGCTATCTGCGATGGGAAGGCAAACAATCGTACAGTTTTCCGAGCGCAGGTAACGGTCTGCTGCATAGATCCCGAGGACTACTCGGGACTGCCGCTGACGCAGTTCGAAGAGGACAACATTTTGAGAGAGTTGAACAAGTCGCTGCTGGGATTCCGCCAGAGGTACGTGCCCAGCAGCCCCACGGATCCGATTAAGACCGAACTGGAGACAGATGTTGGCCTGGGCTCGCGCAGACTGTCGCCGATCGGTGAGAGCTTCAGCAGCACTCCGCCGGAAACAGAGGGCGAGGACAAAGTTTTCGCGACGGGCAATAATTCTAAGACAGGTGGGAGACAGGCGAAAGACGGTCTGTAGTTCGCGTAATTTACACAAATCGGCCTTTCGACGTCTACGAACTCCGTTTTCTTCTCCGAGCAGACAGGCAGTCTCCGCGCGACGAACGTCACAAATTGGAGAACGCAACCGAAGTGCGTAGCAGGCCTAACGGTAAATCGATGAGGCCACCGAGTCCTCACAAGGTGTGCAAAGACGCGAGTTGCACGAACCGAAGGAATCGATTCATCGTGCTCGGATCTAGCGGCGAGGTACTGCCGGTGACGCGACAGCTCGGCCAGATGTCGGTCTACAGCAGTTGTAACAGTCAGAGCACCGACAGTTTCCACAGCGCTAAGGAGACTATTGACGAGGAACCTGGTACGCATATAATAAAACAACTCTAGGATGACTTATAGGAAGAGAAAATGCGTTTCTATTAAGCAAATGATTTTCAGAGGAAGAGGAGCAGAAGATGACCAAACGCTACAGCGCGCAGTTAGATACACCCGAGAGAAGAGGAACTTTCGCGCAGCGACTGAAAGATGCTCTTAAGCGAGAGAGTACGGCGACGGGAGTGACTTCCTCGAACACCTCTTCCGGCGAGAGCAGTTACGCCGTTGGTATTAGTGTTAGCGGTAGTCACGTTGGCGATCAAGATATCAAGTAAGTTGAAATTCATCAAGAGAGTAATGAAGAATTTATGAGAGAAAAATAATTGATATGTATATAAGATCTGGATAAATTAATGATAAGAGAGCAATTGTCCTTGATAAGCGAAAGGTCCTGATAATATTTTTATCTACAATAAACCAAAGATAACTAAAATTTCTGTAATGAAAATGTCATTTTCTCGCGAAATTTAATGATTTAGACATTATCACGTTTAATTATTTTTCCATTTCGTACAATATAGATGATATATATTAGACAATTGTATTTTTAATGCATCATATTTATATTATAACTTGGATTAACTTTTATGCAATATTGCAGGGTGAGAAGAGGCGGTTCGAGAGGTTTCGTTTTACGGGACGAGACAGTGGATGAGGAGTTCCTAAAAGAGTCTTTAGAAGCAGAGCAAAAATGGCTAGGCCGATTCCGGCAGAGTCAAGGGCCTATGTTTCAGAGGAAGGACACGAGCGCGAGCAGCAAGTACAGTTTCAGCACAGAGTACAATTCTGGTGAGTATTCGAAAAAAATCGCTTACACATGACGTTTGTTTTCAAGGATAAACGAATTGAATACCTAAACTTTCGCATGCGCAGATTTTTGTTCCGAGCTAGAAGAGGTCTATGAGCAATTATCAAAGTGGCTGGAGGATCCGATAGTGGCGGACGAGAACCGGGAATTAGACGCGAGAGATCGGGCGGTCGTGCGATTCGCCGGTTCCCTTCTGAAACGCGCTCTGAGCGAGTCGTTTGCCGGTGTGCCGGTCCAGGAGGGCGAGCCGCAGCCGTTTATCGACGCAAACGACGTAAATCAGCAGCACAAGCTGGCCTTGGCTGTCAGAAGTCTCAGCTTGGAGCTCGCTCGGCAGAAAAATCGGAGACAGCAATCAGTAAGAAACAAGTTCGACTAAACGTATTACGTCTGCAAAAGAGATAACTGAATTAGTAGAAAAACTCGAGTTTTTTTCCGTAATAAAATTTATTTTGTAGAAATAATTACGAATGCGGGATCGCAACTTCTTTGATTCCTTGAAGAAAGCGCTTAAGATATTTAAAATTCATTATTTTGTTTAATTTCTGTTCTAATCCTAAATTTAAGTACTTTCTCTTGGAAGCATAGAACAAATTTAATATGCTTTTAGTCCCTTAATCCAGGTTAAACATACAGATTGTATATGACACACTGTATATAAAAGCATACAGATTACAGACATACCCTCGAAACTTTGTAATAAACAGTAAGATGGAATGAGAGACAGTTCAAAATCAATTTGATTGAGCAAAGCTAATCTAACACATAAAATAATCGGTAAATGAAAAGTTTCGAGTTTGGACTACAGGCAGCCGGAATGCTATACAGGTGTCTGAGTCCGAGGACGTAGATCGCTACGAGGACGCCTCGAGCGAGATGGTAAGCGAGGCGAAGGACGCCCAACGTAGGAAACTTTGGGCTGTCACGTTTACGTCGGAAGCGTTCCAAACCTTGATCGATGATCATACGACCGTACGCCTGTCCACACCGCCCGCGTCCGAGTCGGGACAGACGGCGAACGAGCGTGAAACGCGCGAAGCGAGCACGTTCGGTATTTCGGAGGTGATTCTGATTACTTGACGTGCAACACATGTATAATTGCAATGCATGAGGCAGCAACTGTGTTCGACCCGTACTTAAAATCGCTTGGAGAAAGAGCACCTTCTATGGCTTGGGACTCTTCGGCAAGAAGTAACTCGTCGAGATTGATATCACGTGTCTTCGTTTTTTGCTCTTTTTCTCTCTTTGTTTCTTGACTTGATGCATGACGCGCGAACTGAGATCAGCATCTTCATCGTGTTAAAAATCCTTATAACTAATATATTTTATCTGTCTCTCAGTCTATCCAGTTCTTCACTCACACACTTCTCGCTTCGTTCTTAATTCGTTATTAACCATCGGATAAAAATATCGTCCATATCATTCTTTTCTCTATCGTTGTGGTAAAAGGCAGAATAATTCTCCATGTGAACTAAAACGATAATAACCGTTCAGCTTTGTATGTTACGTGTATCTCTGGAAAACTTGGCGTCTGATGATCACACTCCCAATGACAACAACTTGAAATTTTTACTAATTATATTTATTACATCAGAAAAGACCGGCGTGTGTGTATACGCCGACAAAATAATTCATAATAGATTGTCTTATCGTGTGTAGTTGCCGCACGAAAGCAGTCCCCAAGGAGGAGGCCTATTGCCCGTGGCTACTGGCAACTGGGGATGCGGGACTAGATTGAAAGGCGATCCGCAATTGAAACTCGTGATTCAATGGCTCGCTTCTTCCCTGGCAGGCTCACCAAGACTAATCTACTACACGTCTGGCAATCTCAGTCTATCCAAGGTGAGAAGAAATGATACTAATTTATTGGCCAACTTTTCATTGTTCTAACTGAAAATCGCATTTCAGTTAGACACTGTGAGCAGAGTTCTGATGGACAGACGTTGGTCGGTGGGCGATCTGGCCGCTGCGACGCTGAGGTACGCCATGCATGCGATCGAGGAACGGATGGAAGGAAAGAACAGCCTTTTCGAGGAGATCATCGGTATGGATAAGTCGGGTCCTTAGCCCGATTCGATGCTGTCCGTTCTGGTAGACGTGCTGGCTACTATGATCGAGGACAGCCTACTGAAAAACTAAAATATCATTTTGTACTCTTCCGCGTGAGAGATACAAAAAAAAAGAAAAGAAACGAACGGGTATTTGTAGTTAAACACAAGATCGATAATTAGCTCTAATTCGTACAAGCCTAATCTTAGATGAAACGTGTTATACGAGTTTCATTTTGGCGAAAAGGAGATTGATCCGGTTTTATTCTTTTCTTTTTTGTTAAAACTCTACTACTGTCATCTAGCATATCAAAATGATATCAGGCAAATTCGCACAATTCGTTGTACAAGGCAATATATCAAATAGAGAAAGATAGGTAGTCGCTGCGACTATTTTCTAGTCTGTGTATGTAGTGTATCGTGCTGTCGAATCAAGCTGTACTATAAGAATCATCCGCGTCACATTTTCGCGAAGTAATGGGGAAAAAATAGCGTGATATACCGGACGTTCAGTTGTCGTTAATGTCACGTCGTTGTAAGAAAACATGACAAACTCTCTGCAATCATACGTAATGACAGTCTAGTCATGTACGAGAGGTCAATTCTGAGTTTTACTTCGTACAGAATGAGTAACTGGGATATTTACAGTTACATGCAATAACTAATGAGGCACAATATACCAAACTATATTTTGTACAATAATATTTTTAAGTCCTTCTATATACTTTAAGTCGGAGTATATATATATATATATATATATATATATATATATATATATATAATATGCGAATAGATTTTTAGAGGGAAACTTTTAGTATTTTATAATAAAAGATTAATGTAGGCAATTTTTTATGGTGGCAAAACTTATGTGTATACATAAGTCGCTGTTACGGAATTATATATTCAGGTCTAAAGAATGGATAATATGGCCTACAGAGGAAAAAGTATGCTTGGTAGTATGTAAATCAATTAAAATGAGGTCTTCCATTATTAAAGCAAAAACGTGTGAAAGTATCCTATCACATATATAATCTCGCTGTACTTCTCATTCTAAGCAATGATATAGGAGTGTTTCAAAAACTTCATATAAATTTATATGAGGTATATATTAATAAATTTATATTACAAAAATGGAACTTTGCATTTATATTCGAGATTTATTATATTTGATCATACTTTATATATCTAATTTGCAATATAAATTTCATTTCTTTTTTTATAATTTGATTTGACTAAATGCTAAATCAATATCAACGTAAAGCAAAGAAAGATCTCTTGAAACGCATCACAGTTTTTTATTAATATCACACGTTATTGTTAATTGAAATGTGTTAAAACATACCATTTATACAAGACAGCATTTAATAAATATTACTTCTGAACAATATTAACGATATAATGTATGTTTTGGGTGGTTCTTACTTTCTATCATTAGCTATTACATTTTACTTAAAAAAAAAAAAGGTATGTAACTTCTTTACTTTATTATTTATATTCGATACAACGTATCTCTAGAAGTAGTATTCAAACTATTCCTCGATTAAGTTGGCTGTTTAAACTTTAATCCTGAGTTCGATACTTAGTTATCTAAGAAGTAAAAAAAGACATGTATAAAAACAATAGATTCTATTTACATATCAGAAGAAGAGACTTCTTAGACGTCGTCCCACGCCTTGTCTATCGTACAGGATATTAAATTTGTTTACAAATTGATTTATATTATTACAGCCTTTAGTTATGATACCGAGATACGTCATCAAGCCAAAATCATTACATTGCTGTGAACATAAAAATAAATTAAATTAAAATCATTGATTAGTAGAGCTACATTTTTATAGGCTATGCTTTCTAATGCATACAAGTATATACTAACGTTATAAAAGTCAGCCTTAAATTTCGGATTGTTCAGAACAGGCAGTCGATGACTCAAAGAACAAGCCGCTCGAAGTACTTCATGGTTTCCCTTCAATTCTCCACTCTGCACCGCTTGCACATATCTTAGAACAAGTTTCACCCTTGCGTGCAACATTTTAATGGCACTGTGCTGTGCTGTCAAGTGTTCTGCCACTGTGTGTGTATGTGGGTGTGAAATCAGACAGTTAGTTTACTTAATTTAATTAATAAGTAATAAATAATGAAGTTATATAAAAGACAGTTAATTTACTTAACAGCTAACTTTGACAATTTGTCAAAAATTATCTAAAGTGGATCGTTATATTACCTACCTACTGAGCATTCACCTTGATCGTTGTTACACATCCTTTGTACATGATCGACTCCAATTCTTTCGGCTTCCTCTGTGGCTAATGTGTAAGTTAACGGAACAAACAACATGGTAGCCTCACCGTTAACCAAATCGATGACCGATTCATACATAGAGACAGATAAGTGCTGGAAATTCCAAATTCCATTATTTTCGAACACATCCTTTGATGCATTTAAAAAAATAGAAAAGAATATTTGCTCACAGAAACATTTCTCAGTCAAAATTTACCTCTGTGTTTTTTGGTCTTGGATCGAGTTTCAATAATACAGGACTTTCATTAATTTCGCAGAGCTGCTTGTGCACTCTAATGTCTTTCTCGGTAGGCATATCACCGGTGGTGTACCAGCCCAAGAAGTCCATTTCACTGAAGACTTGCTTAAACTGCTCCTCCTTCGTATTATAATAATCCCTATCGATTATGACGTCGTCGCCAATGCAGTTGAATAGCAGTTCAAAAGAGTTCATAATTTCTATATTGCGACCTTTCTGCTTGCCAATCAGCGCGCCGTATACTGAAAGTATTTTGTCGTCAAAAACAGCATAATGCTATTATGCTGTTTATAGATCATTAAGAATAAATTCTTGGTTTATGGGTTATCAAGAAAATTTATCAAGTTTATGACTGAGAAATCTCCAGAAATATTCTGCGCACTAACGCGTGTCGAATTCACTTTGGAACTACACAGAACTTTAGTATGCAATTGAAGTGACGAGTGCGAGGGCTCGCGTCTTTACTGGGCTGGCCGTTAATTCGCGAGACGATCTTACCCAACTGATCGCTGCCCTCCTGAGCCCTGAGCCTGGTCCAGTGCTCGCTGACGTTCATGATCACCAGCGGATGCAGGCTGATGGAGACGGAGCCGACGGTGCCCGAGGATGCCATGACCTTGACACTCCCGGACACCCTCGGGTTCCTCTCGGAGGTGTCCTCGTCGATCTCCATCGCCGTTTGCTCGCTCGTATTTTCCTCAGGCACGTCGACCTCCATGTCGCTTCCCGGTCGCCGTTCTCGCTCGTTCTACGTCCTCGTCGCAGGCTTCGTCCTGATCGGAGTTCCCGAACACGAGAGAGAGAGACAGAGGAACGGGCGACCGTGCCGTGCGTGAACTGATCGACGCGAATTTCTCTAAATCACCGGAGACCGTCTCGTCGATCGGCCGTCGTGCGATGATCAGCGCGATCCAATGCGGACGGCCATCGCGTCGATTCTCACTCGAGGGAGAAAAAAGGTCGCGTCGCGTCGAGAGATAGAGAGATCGATATCTCGAAATAAATCTGTATCGACCGCAGTATTTCCCACGGAGGAATATATAAAATAATGAAAAGAATAAAGTGAATAAATAAATAAAATAATAATTAAATCAATTAGATTAATAAATAATGAAACAAAATTGTTTATTTCATGTAGATTAACTTTAATCTCGATTTACCTCGTATCTTTTTCCAATTCTTCAGAAATTTAAAATTATGGCCAATTCCACAATTTACTTTAACCGGAGTTTAACTAACGATACTCAATAGAAGAGTTTTCTTAAATATAAAACAAACTCTTTAGAGAAAAAGATAAAAAGTAAGTTAAAGCAAGATCAAAGTTAATCTACATCGGTAGAAATAGGTATAAAGACTAATGTCTATTTCTACCGATGCAGATTAACTTTAATCTCGGTTTAACTTACTTTCTATCTTTTTCTCGTCCTAAGGATTAGAAAAAGATGAAAAGTAAGTTAAATCGAGATAAAAGTTAATCCGCTTGGTAGAAATGGACATAATTCCACAAGGTAGAGTCTGTTCTTTATCACTGCACTGCTGCATCAGTGGACGAAGTTAGAATGAGAAAAAGTATATCTGTTTCATTCTAGCTTATTGCATTGGTGCAGCAGTGCAGCGATAAAGAACGTACTTTTAATCGGAGTTTAACTAACGATATCCAATAGGAGAGTTCGTTTTATATGAAACAAATTCTCCTACTGGATATTGACAGTTAAACTCTGGTTAAAGTAAATTGTAAAATTGAACCCTAACGTCCATTTTTATCAATGCAGATTAACTTTAATCTCAGTTTAACTTACTTTTTATCCTTTTTTTAATTCTTGGAACTAGAAAGAGACAAAAAGTAAGTTAAGCCGAGATTAAAGTTAATCTAAATGCCCAATTTCTTCATCTCCTCGATAACTAACCGCCGGTTAATTCCGTTGTGATCAGCACAGTCAATTTCATCGTATTATCCGATAGTTATGCTGATTACAACGGAATTTAACTGGTGATTAGTTATCAAGAAGGTGAAGAAATTGGGCATAAGGCCCAATATTACTTTCTCACAACTTATAAGTAAAGTATACTTTAACCGAAGTTTAGCTAACAATTATTGTCCATTTCTACCAATGTAGATTAACTTTAACCTCGGTTTAATTTACTTTTCATCTTTTTCTAATTCTTAGGACTAAAAAAAGATAGAAAGTAAGTTAAACCGAAATTAAAGTTAATCTGCATTGGTAGAAATGAACATGTATAAAACAAACTCTTCTATTGAACATTACTAGTTAAACTTCAGTTGAAATAAACTGTGAAATCGGGCCTAAATTGGTAGAAATGGATATAAATATTTTTGAATTTTGCCGAAGGTTCCAACATGGCGATTATCTACTCCCCTCCTTCCGACCACTGACAAAACCACACGTCATTTTAACCTCCCTCTTGCTATTTTATCCCTTCACGGTAAATAGCGCCCTTAATTTCGGGAACAGACGTTAGGAGCGCGCCAGGCGCCGGAAGTTCGTACCTTCAAGGGCGTGCACAACGTGCAGGTGCAGGCGATCCACGTTTCGGCTGCGAAGTTGCCCGGGTCGGCGTGTCGCGTTTAAAGGGCAGGGGCAAGCGATCTGAAGCGATCTGCCTCGTCACAGGAATAACGTTCGGTGCGTGTACAGTACGTATATGTATAATGGCGAGCCTCGCTTCTTCCCACCTGGCAAGCGAGGCCAAGTGAGAGGATTCGCGTCTGGTCCGGGAGCGTGGCGCGGGAAGTCGCGGCGCCTCGTCGCCCCGAGTACGAGGGGGCAGACCGCGACCGTTTCGCAAGCGTGTACGTACGCGAGGTGGTTAGTCGCTTGTTCGAGGCCGCGTGAATTTCCAATTGGACCTGAGATTTCCCCCCTCGTCGACGGGAACCGTCGCGGTTAGTCCTGGTTAGTCCCTCCTCGGTGGCAGGAAACCCCGGCCGGTCCTTTTTATCGAGTAAGTAAACTCGAAAGCGAGCTATTTACGAGTTGCGTTTCTAGGTTGGACGGGCGAACGCGTTGGGAGAGCGCGCGGTTGACCGCGGAGATCGGCGAGATCGGCTCTAGGCGCCCTGGGACGAGATACGCACATGCGAGGGCTCGAAAATTGCCTGTGACGCCTCCTCGGACCCCCCGATGATCGCCACGGCGTGAAACTTCATGGTGCGAACTGTTACGGCTGCATTTCGATCGTAGAGCGGGTTGAGATTAGATCGTTGAAATTAGATCAGGTGATGTGAGAGGCTACGTGAAATTATAGGTGTTCCTAACGCGCACGCTGGAAGGTATCTATTGCGTTAGAGCCACGAATATACCAGAATGATGGAGAAACTCGTCAGAGTGCCGCAATTGAGACATCTACTCGGGGAGTTTCCCAGGAATATGAAGTTCTGTTTCGCTTACGGATCAGGTGCGTTTAAACAGATTAACAATGACGGCGATAACATGCTGGATCTTATATTCGTCGTGCGCAACGCCAACAAGTGGCACGCGGAGAATTTGACGAAAAATCCCAAGCATTACGCTCAACCGTTGAGATTTCTCGGCTCCAAGGTGATCACCAACGTCCAGGAAAGGTCGGGCGCTAAGATATTTTACAATACACTGGTGAGAAGCCAGGAGGACCAGCTCATCAAGTACGGGGTGATCTCCGAAGTTTCGTTAGTGGAAGATTTGCTGGACTGGAACGATCTGTATTTAGCAGGGAGACTGCATAAACCGGTTAAGGTACTGGTGGAGCCGGGTGAGGGTTCTCAACTGCGCACCGCTCTGGTGCAGAACTTACATTCGGCCGTGCACGCAGCCCTGCTGCTGCTGCCCGAGCATTTCACAGAGGTTGACTTTTTCAAAAGAGTCACCAGTCTGTCCTACCACGGCGATTTTCGAATGATCTTCGGCGAGAATAGAGACAAGATCAGCAACATCGTGTTGCCGCAACTACATCATTTCAAGCAGTTGTACGAACCGATCTTGAAGCATTTTGAAAATTACGTAGATATCCCGCAGTCGAATGACATGGCAGTCAAGTGTCATCAGGACACCAGCCCGGCGACTAGAGTCCATCATTTGAATCATTTGCCCAGAACACCCCAGGTTAAATTAGTCAGGGCGTGGTCGCACGGTCCTAGATCGAAAGACACGGAAGATTGCTTGCGCGCGATCGCACACGATCCGGAATGTTGCGAGATATTGGAGCAGTGCTTGAAAGAGATCGTTTGGAGATCCAGCGTGACGCAAAGCCTAAAGGGAATCGTAACTGCGGGACTCGTAAAGTCCGTCAAATACAGCGGCGCCAAGATAATTAAGATGTTGCAATCCAATTCACTACCTAAGTCTGATCCGGATAAAATCAATAAAATTGTTGAGACTGTTGTAAAGAAGACAGAGCCTAAGAACGCTGAGAAGCGCGTCGAGTAGTTACCGAGTATTATAATTCAATCCTAATATTTGTATATATATATACAGACACTTGTAAATTCTTATACGAAGCTTGTATCACAAATAAAGTTTCGTTCAACAATGTAATATTTCATTTATAGATATTATTTGATGCCTTCGATTTGTGGTATACGCTCGTAAAACAGTAAAGCTATCTTTTTGTTTCTTATAAAAAAGTTTCGTTCCATTAAGATAAATTGAAACGTTGTCAATTAAAATATTATGTCCAATATCGCGAGAATAATACAATTATTAAGAGCAATTACATATAGTTATTTTATATATGCACTTGTCACTTATAATTTTTTGTTTTGTTGTGCTTTCAGTATATAACTAGAGTATGACAGCAATGAATTCCGATTCCGAGAGTCAGGATAGCGACGACGGACGGCGATTTCGTTTCGAGGCTACGCGCAAGGATGCGGTCGCCCTTGTGGATACCACGGATCGAACGAAACCGCCTAGGAAGAAGCACAAATCATCAAATCATAACGACAGTTATCGAGACAGGAAGGAACGATCTAAATATGAGAGCAGTAGCAAGGCGGATGACAAGGACTTCGGACACTCTACCAAGCATTCGAAGTATGAATCGAGAAACTCGAGACAGGAGGATGGCAAGAATTCGCACAAAGATCACAGTAGGTCTGGATTTGCTGCCAATGACAGAGGCTCTAGAAATTTCAACGGGGGTGACGCGAGGGAGAGATCGCGTGACTCGAAACGGCAATCAGACAAGGATCGGAGCGTCCACCGGGCGCAACACTCGCGAGAACATTCGTACGAGAGGAACCATCACGACGAGCGAGCGTTGAGTGACAAGCACCGAGGTCGCTATCACGAGAGACACAAGCACCGTTCTCGCGATAGGAGTCGAGATAGATCTCATCAGTCGAGTAGAATTAAATTGTCAAACGACGATCATCGATCTCGAGAGGATCACGGGAGACACGATTCCTCTAGGAAGATATCGATAAAGGAGAATAGGTCGCAAAATTCAAGAGACTATTCCTCGCCTAAGAACACCGAGCGAGAGCGCAGTCACAGCGAGGCTCGTTCGGCCGAGAATACCAAGAAGGATTCGTCGATGGAGACACAAGACTGCAGGGATTTAGATCTATCGCAATTCGACGTCCTGTCGGAGACCGACGAGAACATGTCCGATGATCGGGACTCCGAGAGCCGTGCGTCGTCTCTCGGTAAGAAAAAACACGATTCCGGAACCCGGTCGGAAAGCCGTGCGACAAAGCGCGAGAACGACGACGGAGCCAGCGAGAAAAAACGGCGGGAGGAATCAAAGGTAAAAAGAGGGAGTTATGATCCGGCATCTAGTTCCAGTAATAATAATCCTAGTGCCGTTTCAGATTCCTTACACAGCTCCGCATCGTACGCGACGCTCTTGGTAACGCGAGAGACTCGTATGGACTCTGAGAGAGAAAAGTCTGAATATCGCGAAGAGGAGAGAATGCTTTGCGATAGTAACATCGAATGTTCGAGCTCGGGGGAGAAATATTCGCGTTCTAGTGCTTCTTCGGACGAGACGCGATTATTGGAGAAAAATATGGAACGAAGCGGATGCACATATGGTCCGATTTTACCACCAGGATTCGTATCTAATACGTCCGGTGATGAACTTAACTCTAAGACGTCGGATATTCTTGACGAAAATGAAATCAACGATGAGGCCGATGGAAGAAACATGAATTTCATTGGACCTCGTTTGCTACCTCAGTTAAACGATCGTCGAAGTATAGAGCGAGAAGACGCGGCGGATTCTTCTGCGATAGAAGCGAACGCTCTTTTCGGGCCAGCACTGCCACCACATTTGCTACAACGACAACGGGAGAACAATTCGCGAGATAGCATTATCGGCCCAGTGCTACCCGACACTTTGATAACACACGAAGAAGATTTAACTGCACATCCGGAATCTGATGATGATTCTGCGATAGGTCCCCTACCTGTGGATCATCCAGCTCTAAGAACTAGCCGCGTACACGAACAATTAGATTTGAGAGCACAAAGAATTCGGGACAAAAAATACTCGGAAGAGGTAAAGAAAATGATTTTTTTCTTTTTCCATCTACAAAACTATATTATTATGTCTACTTATCTTGGGATTGATTTTAATTTTCATTTTTGCTTTTGTTTTTATATTATAATCGAATAATATCATCTGTTAAAAATTTCTTATATGCGGAATAGTAGAGAAATCTCAAATGAGGGTATTTTGTATAAGACAGTTGGTCTATTGAATGCTTAATAAATTGCTTATCATTATCATAGATTATTAATGTTATCAATGAGAAAGAAAAATATTCGCACTTCAGATTGATGACGGAAATAAACGCGAGGAATGGATGACTGAGTTACCACCCGCTCAAGCTGCTAATCTTGGATTAGGCGCGCGCAAATTCAGACTTCGAGGTGCTCCAGATATGTCAGATAGATCATGTTGGACTGATACACCAGCACAAAAAGCTCAGAAGCAAAAAGACTTGGTAAATATACAAAATGTGCTACTATACATCTCTGTTTCAAATACGAGGTACTCCGTGTTAAAACTTAAAATTTTATATATGTACTAATATTATGCTTGTCGTATTTTTTTTAAGGAATCAAAAAGATTCAGAGAATCAGAGGCGAAAGATGTAAATGAATTTCATAAGAAGGAAGCAGACAAAAGCAGAAAATCACAACGCGAGAAATCACTATTAGAAATGCATCAAAGTAAAATTGCTAAGAAAAAAAAGGTAACTTTATATTTCTATTTTTAATAGTCTATCAAATTAATTTTTTTTATACATTCACTTTAAATGGTGAATATTCTTTTACTTTACTGCTTTGCACCAGGGATTATACATCTTATATTTTAGAAAGAGGAAAAAGAAGCAAGACGGACTGGAATATCAACGAGAAGACCATTTGACAGAGACGTAGATTTGCAAGTTAATCGATTTGATCAAGTACAAAAGAAATCTATTCTGATGAAAGCGCAATTACTCGATGATAGATTTTCGCGTGGGCAAATTTAACGAGTTCGAATTTTCATGGGATAAAATTATGTAAACTGTAAATATATAATTGCGAATTGTAAAGGATTGTTCTGTATTAAATACATTGATTTGTAAGTTGACTAATTTGATAAGATTTCAAGAAAGATGAAAGTGCAGTTGCTCGACGATAGATTCTCGCGTAGACAAATTTAACGAATTCGAATTTTCTCACGGGGATAAAATTACGGTAATTGTAAATAATTGTTGATTGTGATGGAATTTAGATTCTATATTAAGTACGTACAGAAATTGGCAGAGATATTGAATGATATTTGAACGGTGCCTTAAATTAACAGAATTTTTACTATCTTGACTGAGACAATTTTACATTAATGTTTTTGCGCAGAATATGCACATTAGCTTCATTATATTCGTGTTTTTGTAATTGTAATTTTTTATAATATATTTTTTACAAAACTATATGTACTTTACTGTCGGAGTCAACTAACTTTCGTCAAATTTATTCCGATTTTAATTTCAATTCTTCAGTTTTTTTTCCGAAACGAATGTAAATTGTATCGCAAATATTGTGGATTTGATTTTGTATTACGGTTACGAATCCTACGTGTCGTTTTAGAAGATAAAACTTTTCCAGTCGTATTTCCTGCACATTGTATTTCGCAATGCGTGCATAAATTGCAATCGAACGAAGATTTTATAAATATTGTGACTCGTAATGTATATAGCATTGTTCTGTATGTGATGCAATGTAATAATAATAATGATTACAGTACATTTCTGTTTGTGTATAAAATAGAAATACCGCTCGTTATTTGTTCACTGTATTTTATATCACTAAAAAGTTAAAATATTTAAAGATAAAAAATCATTAAGTGCATGCGCCAGCATGTAAAACTATTTTTCATCTTAAAATATCTTAACGTTATCTTTTAGATAATATTTTTTTTAATACAAAGGAAATTATATTTAAAAGCGTCTTGATTAAATTTTCGAATTCGTTAAAAATTACACGATATTAAAATGTTACAAAAAAAAATTTTAATGAAACTCAAGTCAAAATGTTGACTGAATTATCAGTATCAATATTTAATGTTGCATATTACCGATAGATTGTTAAGGAAGGAAGTAAATAAAATGGCGTCATAGTCACGTGGTTTATGCAACCAATCGAACTATGCCCTTCAGAGACGCATCTTTGATTCGTTTGTTAATTCTACTTTGGGGTTCTCTCGATGAAATTTATCAAATTCTTTATTTTTAATTTAATTCCAGGATGAATAAAAACCTATTTAAAGCTAAATGTGGTTAAACGATGAATTAAAATCCATGTATTAAAAAAAAAGAAACCTACTTAAGAGTTCTCTTGACGAAATTTTTTTCAAATGTCATTTATTTGTAATTTTTCCGCAAGATGCTAAGAAAACAAATTATTTACGGACAAATATTGTAGATAAATCGTGGAGACTCAAATGCCACAAAAATTCTGCAAAAATTCGCGCACTTCGGGGTGCCAACTTCACAGACCTGGCTCCTACGCACTTCGCGTGCGAGTCCCGACCGACTGACGGCTCATTTCATCAGTCATTCTTTTTTGTGCCCGACGGGTGACGCGATCCGGTCGGTCGACGCCGCGCCGATTGTCCGTCCCGCCGTCGTCCGCCCGCGCCGTCGCCGTCCCGCTCGCTCGTGCGGCGTTCACGAGGAGGGAATTCAGAATGATCGAAGAGTGAGACGCAGCTAACCTCGGAAGCGCGCGACGTACGTACCCCGTCCCTTCCGTCGCTCCGATCACGCGAGCGATCGCGAGCGCCTAGGAGGAGCAGCGTATCCGAGAAGCGTTCCCGGGTGGGATAACGACATTCGAAAGCGATAGGGAGAGAGAGAGAGAGAGAGAAAAAACAAAAGAGAAGCGAAGTGGAGAGGAGAGAAACCCGTCAAGACAGCATCCTCGTCAATGGCCGGTCGAGGAGCGTTCGAGTGACTAATGGTCGCGTGCGGATGAGAGACTCGCGAGCGACCTCGGAGTACGTATTGTCCAAGTCCTCTCGGGGGTCCCGCCCGCGCCGAGGTCACCCCAACTCGTCGACGTCGACGGTTATCTCCGCGATGCGACGCGGCCGATCAGCTGCGGAACCGAGCGGAGCCCGTTGACCCGCCCCTGCACGCGCCGCGCACGACGACATGCGATTCGCACGTATCGGCGTGTTATCAGTCTCCCTTGTTCGAGCGAGAGTCGTCAACCGAAGCTCCGTGCCGCGGAAGGTCGTTCCGTTCGACGACAGGTGTCTTCCCCCCCTCCCTTCCCCCTCGTCAGTCGCCGGGAGGTCGGAGGTTCCTGTTTCTCGCCTCGCTCCGCGGACGCACGATGGACCGCGGACGGAGGCGGCCGCGCGGGGGTCCATTTATAAGTTGTGGATAACGTCGGCTTTGTCCCCGGGGATCTTTAGAGCGAGCGATCCCCTCGCGTCGTCATCGGGGCGCCTGATCTGATTCGAAAATCGCCGAGAGAATCTGACAGGCCGCGCGCGCGTGTTTGTTTACTTTGATTAGATTAGCATCGTGAATCATTGCGTTTAGATTTTGCATGCGCCCTATCGTAAGGTCCGGCACCTAGAGCTGGAGACTTGATTGGAGTCGGAGCGACGGAGCACAGTTTTGGAACGTTGATTGTTCTTTTTCCAGAGCGGTTCGGTCTTTTACAATATGTGCTGTCTGTCTGCGTTGGACGTCGCTCTTCACGATATCGATGAGAGTAGCCTGGCGACTGTAGAATGAGCCACTCGAGCGAGATCTCGGAGGGATATTGAACTTGATGCAAAGGTGGAAGTTTAGACCGATTTCAAAATGCGCCAGTGTTGCTTGAACCACCAAGTCCTGTTGTGGCTTCTGATTTTCTACGCTGCGTACAGCAGCGGGGATATTCTAGTGTTTTCCGCAGTGGCGAGACACCAGATCGAAGAGGAATTTCGCGATATGCCTGCCAAGTTCGGAGGTATCATACCACCGGAAGGCATTAAGGTATACGTCGCTTTTTTTTTATAATGAATTCTAAATGTGTATCTCTTGTGTCTACAATTTCATGTTACGTGTCGTTAGGGTATGGTAGTATATGCCGATCCTCCCACTGCGTGCCACAAAATACAGGCTCCGCCAAACAATACCGACTACAATGGTAATTGGATAGTGTTAATACGACGTTACAACTGTAGCTTTGAAATAAAAGTTCGAATGGCACAGCAAGCTGGATACGATGCTGCTATTATACACAATGTAAACAGCAATGAATTAGGTAAACTGGTCGCGTATTAATGATTGTAACTGTAAACTGCTACCCATGTCGGTGAAGACAATGGCAATGAACGGTTAACTTATTCCAGAGCCGATGTCAGCGAAGGATCCCGTAGGAATTTTGATACCATCCGTGTTTGTTAGCGACATTACGGGAGTTGTTATCAAAGAAAATTATTTATATGACCAACTATACTTTGTACTGATTAACGACGATCTGCCGTTCAATATCAATACCCATTTGCTCTTGCCTTTTGCTATTGTTGTTGGGATATGTTTTTTAATTATAGTTATTTTTATGGTAAGTCGCAGACGTGATGTCAAGATATCGTGTGTGTAATATTTGACTGATTTTAGTATCGATTATTTATTACATGTATTGTACAGATTGTCAGATGCATAAAGGACAGAAGGCGACAACGGAGGCACAGATTACCTAATTCTAGCTTAAAAAAGATTCCTACACACAAGTATACAAAGGGTGATCCATATGAGACATGTGCCATTTGTTTGGATGATTACGTAGAAGGAGAGAAATTACGAGTTTTACCGTGTGCACACGGTACACACTTTTCTAATAAACTACTTGTAATATTTTGATTTGTAATTTTCGATACAGCAAACAACATTTTGTTCCTTCAGCCAGAATTTTCTTAAATGTGTTAATTATTAAACTAACACATTTGTGTTGATTACTGTGTGTTAAATTGTTAAATTACTACTGCTCGTTTATAATTTCAGCTTATCATTCAAAATGCATTGATCCATGGTTAACAAAAAATCGAAGAGTTTGTCCTGTCTGTAAAAGGAAGGTTTTTGCAGCTGACGAGCAAGTCGTGACCGATGAGAGCGACTCAGATGATGATACAGCACCTCTTATTCGCGACGGTCACCAAGGTGCGGGGATATTTTTCTTTTGCGATCAATGTGTGTCCCTTGCTGTCAACTCGAGGAGAAATATTCTTCTAGGTACGCAAGGGGGAACGTTCGCGCGGCAGAGGGAAAATCCTTTTAACAGAGCTAGAAGATCACAGGCTAGACATGATAGTAGTAATTCTAGCGACAATAGCTCCGATTCTGAGCAGTCCTACGTCACTACCGAGGATGGCGTTAGTACTAGTGCTGGTGAACCATCCAACGTCACCGTTTTTATGGTATCCGACAGTCACAGTATAAATGGTAAGACTAATTGTCTGACCGTCCTGCGTGTAAAATTATTAAAAATGCTTAAAACACGTTGGATCTACAGGTGAATCACAGGAGTTGGAACATTCGACCAGCAGTACCAATCCGCATACGGTGAGTTTATATGCGGACGCTCAAGAATTTCCAGCACCTGTTGTTCAAATAGCACCGACCCGACGCGGGATTGTGGCAAATTCCATGATGCCGAATTCCGATTATTATGTCGAGACTTCCGATAATGCGTCGGTGATGGCCAGTAATTCCAACAGAAACGATGTTATTACGTAATGGCCTGACATAGCTGTGACTATCATTAAATATTATGAGTTGTTTGTATCTTGCGGAAAGATCGTTTTCATTTTTTTCGCGAAAGATACGTTGGTACTATGGTGCGCACGACATAGAAGCGATAGAAGATAATGAAAATGAATATATCCATAATTCAGAAACATAGGTAGTATTTTTAATACATATAAAAATTAATTTTTTTTAAATAATGATATTGCGACTTTGCATTGTGACAAATATTCTTTTGCATTAAATCTGTCAGATACTTGGTAAATTCTGTAATAATATTATAGTTTCCTTCTTTTTGTGATGAGTATCACATGTAGTGATGTATTATAAAAAGAGATTAATAATTCTACATTTTATATATGATTGCCAACACGTTTTGAGATTTGAGAGATATTTTTAAATTTGATTCATGTACAAAACAAGAACTCATATATAATGAAATGTATATACTAATGTATAATTATTCGATCTTTTTTTTTATTTTCAAGAGCTATGCATTGTATTATTGTTTAATTCCTTGATTTTTAATCCTCAGTCCAAACCATTTTCAATAAATATGAATATATATATATGTAGGTAAGACTGCAAATTCTAGTTCATCATTTAACGAAATATTATTTTGTATGTGTTAGCTTAGAAACTTTACGTGTGACCTACTTTGATTTATGCTTTATTTGATTGAGTTTATTTGAAATTGCACGCTATTGTCATTCGATTACTAAAACTTAAGTATGATGTAACATATGCTTAGCTAAATTTATTGCGACCTTAATGATAAGTGACGAATGTTGGTGATATTGTAAAATGACGAACATAGCTTTGTTGCCAACATCGAGTCTGTATATATAAATATCTATTAATGCATCTAACAGTCAAGAGACCAAAAATGCGCAGATTCCTTTCATGCAGGACATAGAATACTGTAAACTTCAAGTTTAGACACTAAGTTGATAAAATTGAATCTTTAACTGCGTTAAGTTTTATGAAAAATTTATTGTTATCTAAAATATATGAACTAACTGTACTATTTTATAAAAGATAGATTAGTACTTATATATGAAGTGGGCTGTATATAATATGACGTGTCAATAATTATATGTACATTTCGCTACTCTCAAATAACGTGTTTACTCGATTTCTCATAGATATTAACAACAAAAATTAAAATTACATGATTTTACAATATGGAACAGTCATGTCTAATTAATTTAAATTAATATGGAACGGAGATTAGCATAACTCTAACATATTAGTAGCCCTATTATTTTATTGTAAGATTGTAATTGATAGATCTGCTCGATTAGAATCGATGAAAATTACGAGGACTTGAATCGTAAACAATATTTTACTGCATTCGCGTATGATTTAATTTTGGAATAAATAGAAACAATGTTGTTCAAACGTATAAATATTAATTGTGAATAAAGCGAAACCTGCTAAAATTGTAAAAAGATTTGTAAATAGCACTGGAAAGATTTGGTTATTATATAAGCAGCACGTGAAAGATATTTTTTATTTTTTTTTATAATTGCCAAATCGGAACAAAAATATTGACCATCATTTAACAATATATAAATGTAATATACTAATAAAAATGTTTTTATATTTTTTTTTGTTGTACTATGTAACTTGTTTCAATCTTTTATAAAATATAAGAGCGTATTTATTGTAGCTGTACTTGCTGATAAAATCAACGTGAAGCGGTATATCTGACGATGTAATGGCAATACGAAGTTAAAGTTTAAGAAATTAAAAGCTAAATTAAAAATTAGATGAATGAAATTGATGTACTACAATATGGATTACAAAAAGACTATTTAGATCAAATTGGAAGAAACATCAAATTGAAGAAATTCAAGTCAATTTTTGAAATCGACATTATTTCAAATTCTAAATAAAGCATTAAGAAACTACGGGTAAATGTGAACATCTAACGTCTATCTAAAAATCGACTACTCTATAGAATAGAGTTGATCTGTCTCTAAAAATCAAAAAACTCGGATTAGAAGCGAGGATTTTCGAAAATGAAGAAACTGCAGTCTATTTCTAGATTATTTCCTATCAATATTATGTGATCTTGCAAAAGACAAGTTACAGTCGAGCTTTCAAGGCGAAGGATCGACTCAGAAGAATGAAAAATGGTGATATCGTTAGCTGTATGTTAAGAAAGGTGGTTATATAATGTTTAATAATGTATTATAATGTAATAATGAGCTAACTTTTTGCAGTCGCGGTGATGAGATTGCATACGATGACAATGCCGCTCAAAGTTACGTTTTCGCTTTCATCTTTATTTTGTACCGTGTCTTGAGACATGTACATACACACGCGATAGCAAGAGACATGATGTAATTTGTATCATGGCAAGAGATATTTGATATGTCATGCAATTCTATTCTGGATCATTTTATTCGTCATCCTCGACCAGTGAAGAGAGAACTATCGTTTTTATCGCGTTCGTTATCGCAGTTGTCTCAATGCTGATGCTCTAACGATTTTATATTCTTTTTACCTTTCATCTTATATTTTTTCTGCAATTTTCATAATCGCGCATAGTTACGAGAGAACGACAAAAACATTGCGATAGAAATCGTGATTTATTGATCTATCAGAACGCGAGCTCAAAGATTCTTGCTAGGATCCCGACTAACGTATTGAAAGAAATGTATATTTCGAAAGTATAGAACACGGTTTTCCATAATATTACATAAATTATATCTAAAAGAGCCGTGAGAGGCATGGTAAAAAGCAGCAGGGGTGGTTTTGGTAATTGACCGCGAATGGATCAAATAACAATGTGACAGACAAATTATGCACACGAATTCATTCTACAGCTGGTCACATTATCGATTCGTGAAAATTTCTTTTTTTCACACACGGATATTTGCTTTACATTTAATTAATTATAGCGCTATTATCTTAATAAAAAATATTTTTCACTCACCGACTCGATGCGCAACGGGCGGAGTTATTCAGCCACGTAGCCACGACGATACTGTAACATACAAACATAAGATTCAAATTAAAGAAGCGCTCAAAATGATCAACGTTTCGAAAGACAATTCTTTCGCGTATCTAACTTGTCCTTAAATGAAGTATCTCCTAATACAATTATCTATTTTTCAAAAAAAATCTTTACAAGAACAAAATTTTAGGAATTTAAGTTTCTCTCTTTTAATTTTTTTAACTTATCACGATAAAACAATAATAATAAATGGAAAAGAATCGTTAATTGTATGGAGATAAGAGATAATACTCACCCAAAGGTTGGTGCGCCGAGGCCCGATGTCTGTCCTAGACCTCCTCCTCCTCTCAGAACATCTGGGACTTGTCACCAGGCAATTGACAACTGCAACATACAAATATAAAATTCACATTAAAGAGCCGTTCAAATTAATCAACGTTTAAAAAACTAATTATTATGCTCATTTATAAAAATTTAATTCGGGACTTTAAATGAAATATTTACCAAGCCAATTATTTATTGTTTGGAAATGTCTTTATAAGAATGAAAAACTTATAAAATTTTTTGATAATTACTCTTTCTATTACCATTATTAATTTATTCGGATGAAATAATTTAATTTAATCGAAAACACTACTAATTTCATACAGATAAGAGACAATACTCACCCAAAGGTTGGTGCGCCGAGGCCCGATGTCTGTCCTAGACCTCCTCCTCCTCTCAGATACTTGTTCTTCCACAGGACACACGCAAAACGCCAAAATTACTTTGACCATAAATTTATTTATTGCGCGCACTCGCGAGCGCGGCTTTATTAACTACAAGCGCTTACTTTTCATGTAAGCTTTGTTCGTCCGATTACTTGAACGGCACTCCCGAAGCAAACCCGACGAACCGGCTGCGGTTCGTTCATTTAGTTAAATCGGCGACGAGGGTACGTTAGCTTCCTCTGAATATTATCCAAGCGGAACAAAAGTTTTGCTTGGGTAATATTCTTTGAGTACTAGGGCCCTCCCACCTCGACAAGGTCGTACCCGTGGGAGGGAAATACTTTAATTTGCCACTTATATTATCGCTATTCATTAAAATAAAGATAATAGAAATGATAACTTATAGATACGTTGCGCAGCAGCTGAATAATCATCATGTCGGGTTGTAACGTTTGACGTCTCTCGAACTTTTTTCTTTTCTAGAATTCGTTGCACTCATAGTTAATTATTGTAAATTGTTATTGTTAATTTGTTAATAGTTAATTTGTTAATTATTGTTATTGCACGTTCATTGATAATTCGCGACGATGGAACGAAGGTATATCTATATTAAATACAATGCGTATTCCAAGAGATACGCGAAATAATATTTATGTATAACATAAATTTGTATAACACAAGATATTTTATGCAAATTCTTCAAGAAATATATGTATAAATGTTCCAACAAAACGGTAACAAGGCGAAGATGTCGTATTGCTCGCAGTCGAAAGATTTCATTCTAGCGCGGTAATCAAGCGTTAATAAAGAGAGAATGCTGACAAAAAAAAAAAACACCGAGGCTGCGATATTATTTTCCGAAATATTTTAATGCTTTCTAATATAGATTTTTCGTGCAAATTTGAAAGAGTCGCGACGCCGATTATCCTGATTCGATTCATATTCCGTGTTTATTAGCCGATTATTAACCGATTCATAACCGTGTTACATTAATAACGATGAAATATTCGATAATTCGACTGCGTTCCGTGTTCACCGCGTTAATGGCGACGAAATGTTGGCGCGATACTACGCGAATCAACGTCCGTCTGCACCGTTAAAATAATTCGATTTATGATTTTCACGATCGTTGATCGAGAGAGTGAATTATTCACACAGTCGACAGCTAATTGTTTGTAAAATATGATCGCGTCTCGGCACACGGAACACTCGATCACGAAAATTACGATCGCAATGAGCGACGATGAAGAAGCGCGCGTTCCCGCCATGCGCTCTTTTTCATTTCCCGCGCTTCGAAAGACGATAGCAGCCTGTGACTTTCCGAATGCGATCATCATCTCATATTATAACTTATAACGAGAATGAATAGACGGACTTACAGAAATCTTGAAGACACGGCCTCGGTAGCACTGCAAAGTACGTTCGCCGTCACTGTCTCGAATCTCGTGAGCCTTGAAGGAGATCGCCGATATAAATCCTGACACTTGTGCCACTCGATTAATCGCGAATCTCCAAGCAGCACAGTTACATTTCACTACGCGAGCGTATGGCGATGTCACTCAATTCATTCGCACTTGCAACATTTTTTCATTCGTCGTCCGCGTCGAAAATAGCACTGTTAACTTCACTCCGATATAGCGTGATTCGTCGCACGAGAGACTTACGAAGATTACACATTATAAAAATTACAAACACTGTACTTGTCACAGATCAGCCAATTGAATCGTCGCGCGACAGCGAAATAATTTGTATTTCGTAAAATTGCGTTTCGGTAAACGAAACTTTGATCCCTGTAAGCTCGACGGTTGATCAAGTAGATCAGTGCTCGATTCGACTGCTGCGCCGGCTGCGCGGGAACTGCCGAGTCAGTGGCGCGCCGGGCGCGCCGAGCCGCCTACCGCTGCCGAGCGCCGCCGAGCGCCGCCGAACATTGCCGAGCGCGCTGGCGTCGTACAATGCGCTGTCAAGTGCCCCGCGCTAACACTGAATATTATTTTCAATATATCACGAATTTTTATGTTATAGCTTTCCTTTGCTCGAATCTATTACTTGTATTTCAAATTGTCAATCTAAAAATGATAACGATAATGTATAAGTGACATTTAAATTACCGCGATAGATTTTTCCTGCGAATAAATCATTAATAAAATTCGCGAAATATCTACAAATTGTAGAGATATGGCATAAAAACGCCAAAAAGTGATTTATCGACATGGTCAAAAAGTGGATTTAGCACGGCGACACACCACGCAAGCGATTTATCGACAATGAACGTAGTTCTACATCATTCTACGTCACACGTTTGGCGCGAATGCTAGGCCAACGATCGGTCCGACGAAAAAGGCCGGGATGGCCGCTCTTAGGTTTCTCTCTGCTTATATACAACTTTCTTTTTAAGCGTTTTTTTAAATAACGTGATTTCTTTTTACACGATTTTTTTTCCAAATAATGCGATTTATCTTTATGCGGTTTTTTTTTTCAAATAATGCGATTTCTTATGCCGCAGTTTTTTCTAACATGATTTCTTTCTTTTGTGAATGTAAGAGACTGCGTGAGAAGAGAATCAAGGATAATTGAATTTAAGGCTTGGCTTTTAGACGTACGATTACGCACGAGCAGTTCTAAAGCATTTACATTAATCCACTTGATCTGTTTCTCCTAATTTCTACATTTTTAATAAGTATATAAAAGATATTATCGTAGGCATATTTCACAACGAGAGCTATCAGTCGAAGAATTTGATTTGCAAGAAATTTTAAACGCTTTAATCGATTTATATTCCGGACCGGACAACATTGTCTTTATTTAATTGGTTGTCATATAATTCTCAAGTATCGGTACTTTGGGGGCGTCTAATATATCAGCAGTTTCGAATTTCATGAGGCGTTTGAATGTACGCTACTATAGCGAAGAGGATTAGTTGAATCAGAGCCGTTGGCTCGTTCCGATCAAGATGAGAATATTACAGATACTCGGATTTTTCGTAGTCTTGTGGCACACTCAATTTGGTACGTTACCCGATCTTCATTAAAATAATAATAATTGTCTCGTTACATATATTTTTCTATATTCAGTAATTTAGCAATTAAGCGCATGCCATCAATCATTTAAAAATATTAAAAATTTAAAAATAATTTTCATCATTGTAAAAGCTTTTAACATTATAACAAAAAAAATATTTATATTAAAATACTTGCGTTAATTAATCAAATGTGACATAATATTAATTAAATCTATATTTATTTTTTTTAGCTTCTGTTCTCAAAGAAAAAGACGACGATATTATAACACGAGGCTGCAAAAATCTGGAAAGTACAACGCCGCTGTTGCGTCTTAAAAAATATCTCTTTTGTGATTATGATTCCACTGTCCGTCCGAGTCATCATAAAGTAGTTACTAACGTAACACTCAGGCTGATGCCGAAAATAATGGAATTGGTAAGTGCACTATTGTAGATTACATGATAGATTAAATAAATAAAATAGTTATCATCATTATCATGCGCTAAGCAGATCACATTATAAATATAATATTTCGAAAAAATGCATTACTTTTAGCAGAAATGTTGTTCGGACTATCATATTTTAGCAATCTTACAACTTTTATTTTTTGACATAAGACATATCTTAATTTAAAAATTAATTGAAATATATTTTATTCAAAAAATAAATTATTTTTATTTGAAGTGTAACTTTTAACTTTTCATTTTGTAATTAAATAATTATATATATGATATAATATTAAAAAAAATTGATTAATTTTATTTACAGCAATCCGATGGTGTACTGACAGTTCATAGCTGGATGTCAATGGTGAGTCTAAAATATTTTACTTACTGTACCACATTCCTACTTTAATAAGATATTTAATTAACAGTCTTGGACGGACACGCATCTTACTTGGACATCGAGTGATTATGAGGGAATTACTTATATTCACGTGCAATCTTACGATATTTGGTTACCTGATTTGGCCGTCTACAACTCGTAAGTTATCTACGTATCATTATTATTAATTAGTTTATAATAAAACTAATAAATTGAAGTAAAATACAAAATATGTAACAAAGGAAATGTTTGTAAATCTAATCAGATATAATGAAATAATTTGGAGGAATGATCTGATCCATCTTTCTTTAAGTAGATGAAATTCATGTTCTAATTTAGATTTTCAATTTCTATTTTTTTAAATAAATTATTTATTACTTAAGGTAAAATTTTCAATTCTCATTTTTATATTAGCACTCAAGTACATAATATAAATATTTCTTTGCTTTTTTAGGGGCGATATGTCGGGTGATGAAGACGATACGATTTGGAACACAGAATGTTTGGTCTTTAATACAGGTTCTGTTATTTGCGTGCCGTCTATGAAATATGCTTCAAAATGCAATCCCGATTATACTTATTGGCCTCACGATCAGCACACATGTAAAATTTCACTCGGCTCATGGTCGCATACAGGAGAGGAAATCAATGTCCATTTAGACGGAACTGGAGTACATAAATCATTTGACTTGTTATAAAACTGCAATAATCAATCTTTTCCAGATATATTATTTTTCTGAAAATTACTTTTCATGAAAAATTATGCATTGTAAAATTAATTCAATGCACTTCGAATTAATGCGAGCGATGTATATATTGCAAAATTGTCGGTAAAAATTCCATCTCAAAAAATTATGAAAGAATATTTCTTTTTTTTCTCAGTTTTAATTTAAGATATTTTTGAAAGATTTGTATATATACGCAATTTTCGCCTTTCTTTTTGTTTTTTAAATTTTATGTAGATTAATATTTTTATTATATTATATTAAAAAATAAAAATATTAACTATATATCTATTTTATAGGTTGATATGAGCAGCCTCGAGAATAACACAGTATGGGACATGAAATTGTTAAACGCAAAAAAACTTGTTTCAAAGTATAAATGTTGTCCAAACGATACTTTTCCGAGAATCGATTTCACATTTTTATTGACACGACATAGTGATATAATTCATAGATCTTACATCACACCAGCCATCGGTAAGCAATTGTTTGTGAAAGCAAATTTTCATAGTAAATCTAGATCATGAATGCTTTGTCTAGCTATAATATTCCTCACCATAACGGTGCTCTGGCTGGATTCGAGATCGGTTGAACGAGTAGCGATGGCGAGCGTAAATTTTATTTGCCACCTACTTTGTATATTTGATTTGCAATGGCAATCGCCGTACAATGGCGTTAATCCTCCTAATATAAGTGAGTATCAAAACCGTAAAAATATCATAATTACAGATAAAAAATATCTTACGTTAAATCTAAAAAAGAGATATTTCAGTTACGTAATTTTGAGATGAAATCTTTTCGCAGCAATAATTTTTTTCCTGCAATATATATAAAAGATTATTCAAATATTATTTAATACGGAAGATAATATGGATAATATGGAAGATAATATCAGAATTAAAAATTAAAATACATTAATTAGAATCAATTATTAGAATCACATGTCAAATAATTTAAATTACAAGTAACAAGTTATATTTCTTATACTCATTCTGCAGTACTGTTCTACCGCGATTCCTTGGGGTTGGCTACCTTTGCGTTAATTCTGACGCTCTTGTTACGTAAACTGCAAAACATGAGTATGGAGATGCCAAATTGGATGTCTTTCACGACGACGTTCATCTTGAGCAACAGAGCTGGTCGATTCTTGGTCCTGAATAACGAAGAATCCAAGATAGCGGATGGAGGTATAGTGGTTGAAGACAATTCGGATCTTCCAAAGTCCGGAATGAGGATAAAAGAATCGTCTTGGAGACATTTCGCCGCTATCATCGAGTGGTTGTCATTCTTCTGTGTGATTCTCACCTATGTCATCATCGTAATCATTCTTGTACCTTCGGGAGCGAATTGATTCATGCAATCGAAACATTCTCTATAGTGTTCAAAATCCTTTTAAGCAATCTGTTCTGTTTGCTTTTTCTTGTGGAAAATTAAAATAAATATAATTGTTTGCATTTTTAATTAAAATATACTTTGACTTTTACCCCTTCCTTAAATTTCGTTAATGATACTCTCTTATTCGAAGAATTATGTAATTTAGAATATTTAATAATTGCATTTATATTTAAAAAAGTATCGAAAGAACTATTTATAATAAAAGAATAATGTACACATAAAATTAGTTAAGAATGCCAAAATAAAGAATCAAAAAGTAACGTAAGGATAATTATTAATTATAATTATTAATATAAACATAAGTTAGTTTTATAAATTTGATTTTTTGGATAAATATAATATATTCGTTCTTATTTCCATTATTCTTATCTATCTACATGAAAAATTTTTTAAATTTAATATAAATATTAAATGATACTATTATTACAATAGTCTTCAATTTGTTTTTAAAATTACAAATATTATATATACTATATAGGATTATTTTCTAGCTTCAAGTTTAAAATAAAAAAATTATTTAAATAATAAATTTAAATTTTAATTAAAACAATAAAAAATTTATAAAATTAAGATAATTTTGTACTTCCGTAAAATGTTCTTTTGTCGATCATGACTTGGAAAAAAAGATAAAATTATTTCTATTATCGATAAGAGCTTATTGAGGGGGCGGTCTTCGTGATCTGCAGTTTTACATTTCACTGGGCGTGTAATTATCATCAGTTTTGCTTTCACATAATCCATCGCTAAGCGATTCAGTCGTTGTAGATCTGCTCGTCGTGTAGGTATTCAAGATGAGCAAAAATAGCTTTTTTCTCGTCCTATTGTGTATCCTCAATTTTATGTGCACCGACGTGATAGCGAAAGAAAGCACTTGTAGCGCTGAGAGCAAATTGACCATAGTGAAATTAAAAAGGCATCTTTTTTGCGAATACGATCCTAGTGTAAGACCGGTCCAGAATAATAAGAATGTTACGACTGTATATTTTTATCTGAAACCGTACTTCTTTGAATACGTAAGTATCTGCAGTTTTCATTAAATTTGAGATACCTACTCGAAAATTTCTCTGTATTTTATCGTTAGCAAATTAATTGTCTTTTCATTTGTTTCTTTATCGACCTAATCGATTTTGAATTGTTATTAATAATTAAAAATATTTAAAGAAGTACTTTTTCCTTAATTTCACGAGAATTTTGTTGAGAAAATTTTATTTCTCTTGAGAAATTGACATGAATCTAGTTGGATACATAATTTTTTTAAACGTTTTGTTTGACTTCATTCCATTACTTTTTTATAAGTACATCTACCATTACATTAATTATGTTTCCTCTATTATGCATGTTTTGAGTTTTGCGTTGTCAGATTCAGATTCTTGATTAAATTTATAAAATTGATAAAATTTATAAAACAAAATCTAGAAAATTGGATATTGAAACTGTTAACTAATTTTTTTTAGGATATTATAAAAGATGAAAAATTTATATTACATGCGTGGATATATATGGTAAGTTTACATAATCGCATATAAATAGTGTTTACGAATTTCTAAACATGTTTGAGTTTTATATTAATATTTTGTTTGGACAGTCATGGAATGATGGACATTTGACATGGGATCCTGCAGAATACGATGACATTAAATGGATACCTGTAAAAGGCTATGAAGTTTGGGTGCCTGACATTTTAATACATAACGAGTAAGTAATAAATATGTCTTATATTTATATTTGCTGCAATGACACAACTAAAAAATCATAATTTTTAAATTGCTAGCAAAAGAATAATGAGAATTCGAAACACTAAATGAAGAGCTAATACATAGCTACATACTTTTATTTCTTTACAATCAGTTATTGATACTAATAAAGCATTTAAAAATGACATTATAAAATTTTAATGATTCAACGCATTAAATTCAATTTCTGGAAAACTACTTTTTTAGTTATGTCATTATCATCCAGTAAATGAGCGATATATTTCCATAGCATTTTAATAATTAAGAAAATATAATTTAATAATTAATTTTAATTGATTAATAATTGCATTATCGATCTCTTTTACTTGTACATTAATTTTCTGCTAACAAAATTCGTATTCAATTTCCTCACAAATACGCTTACAAAAATATTAAATATAGTAAATATTTTCAATTAGACTTCTATTACATCTTCTAATTCATTTCATTTACCAGCTAATCGTGATCTCAACAAGCATTGTTACATTGGAAAGTTAAAATAAATCTGAGATATAGAATGCATATTGATATTTCCTAATTTCTACATCTACTAACTGCGAAATATTGGATTATAAAATGGAATGTATCATATTATTTGTATGTTTAGACAAGTTGGAGAAAGCTCATCATCAACTTACCGTAATTCAAAGTGTTGGATCTCGAAGCAAGGAAAGGTCAAATGGGTAATGGCAGCAAAGTATGTTTCAACTTGCTCCTCAGATAACACGTGGTGGCCGTACCATACCTTGAATTGCACTGTACAATTCGGATCGTGGTCACATTCCGGTGACGAGATCGAGATTGTTACCTATCAGAATTTGGTATAGCTTTTTCATCAAATTAGATTTATTTTGTATCTGAGATAAGCAATATTTGCGCAATGTGTACATACATACATGAATAAAACAATTAAATTTTTTAATAATGCTCTTATTCTCTCTTCTTTAATTTTCAATGTGCAAATTGAATAAATTTACAGACAGAGAGCAACTTAGACTCAAAAAATGTCGAGTGGGATTTAGCGAAACTTTATATAACAAAATGGGAAAATAAATACAAATACAATTCGGGTTCAACCGCCAATATGCTTTCCTATCACTTTATTCTGAGGAGTAATTGGGGTATCATAAAGATTGCGTACATATCACCTACCATAGGTACGTATTACGCATTTTGTTCATTTTTGTCTATTAATATTGATTAATATTATTTTATTAATATAGAAATATCCTTTTTTTATTCAAAGCATACATGAAAAAAATCAATTTTGTAAAAACAATTACTTAATACAGTTTTCAACGAGCAAATAAATTAACTTCTCAATTTATTTGCTCCTCTTAATTTTGATACGTTTCATTTTTTATAAATGTTAAATATTTTACACAAATGTTCACAGTGCTAATGGTGATGACTCTGATGACACTGTGGCTAGAACCAAAATCCTTCGAGCGAATGGTGATCGCTAATCTTAATTTTATTTGCCATTTATTGCTCATACAAGACGTGCATTGGGAAATACCAAAGAGCGGATTTAACACTCCTAAAATGCGTAAGTATTTAATAAGATATAATTTAATAGGGTAACAAAAAATTACTACTTATAAGATTATTCATCTTTGATTTTTAACATTTACTATTTTAGTAATTAATATTTGAATATTAATCGCTAAATATTAATTTTTGTAAAACTAAATGTTTAATTTAATCAATTTACCTCCATTTATCTCCAACAGTTTATTTTCTATTCACTATTTCACTATGCAGAACAAGAAATAGAGAGAGAAAGGAAAGAGAAAAATCACAAATATATTTTTTTATTACAGTTTTCTTTTACGAGAACTCTCTCGGGTTAGCAACGTTCGTTCTCATCCTTACCAGTATCTTGCGACAGTTGCAAGAATTGACTACCGAGCCACCCATGTGGATCTCAGCCGGCACGACGTCCATTGTGCGCAGTCGAATTGGACGGATTCTTTTAGTCAGCATTCTGGATCCGGCCGCGACAGCCAAGATAGAAGCAGATGTGGATGATAACACTGACCTCGTGCAATCCAATAGCAAAAGATCGCCGTGGAGATATATTATAGTGCTTATAGGATGGTTGGCATTTCTAAGCGTGCTTCTCGCCTATATTGCATTGTTAAGCACATGTTTTCCTACGAAATATCCCGTAACATACTAACTCTCTAACATATGAAATAGATTTATTTCAAATTTGCTCAGAATATATATCATAATGTTATTAAATGATATAATTATGTAACAAGTAGAAAATATATATATACATATATATATATATATATATAGGATATATCAATTGGATCTTGATGTCGATAGGATAGTTTTTTCTTCTTATAAATACCTTTATTTTGTAAAACAGATTTGCTTTGGACACTTATATCTTTCGTTTTTGTTTTTTCAACAACAGTGTCAATTGCAACTTAATCCTATGTATCTCATAATAAATAGAGAACTCAGGAAATATAGATAGAGCGAAAGTAACTACTTGAAAATATACTTAACTTTTATATATGGCGTCATTATGTCTCATAAATGGTCATTTCCGAATAATACTTATATTTAAACTTTCAATATGATCTCGCTGAAATTCTCGACTTTGCAGCGATCAACATTTCGTTACACTATGTACACATTATGATTTAGCATTTCCATCTCAGAAAAATCTCCAAAACGCGCCAGTAAAAAAAAATTTCCGTTATATGAATTGTTTTTCTCGTATACATTTCGAAAAGATATGTGTATAGAAATGAATAAATTCGTACGAATATTTCGAGTCGACATTTGTACCGGCAGTCTTCGATAATTAATCCCTTGAGTGTGGAACTCGAAAACATAAGAGCCAAATGGGCCCAAAGTATGCAGGGCATTTTTATGTATTGATTTATGTAATAATTTATATATAAGAGAATTTTCGGAATCCATTAAATATTGATTTTGATATCAAAATTTCAAAATAATGGAAATATAGCGGAAAATTTTGCAAAATGCATAATAGATTACATTAGCTTAATAATTTTATGCATCTTTGTATATTTCCGAATATAAATCTAATTTAACATTATAAATTTTGATGATAAATTCAATATAATTTTACAAAACTCTTAATAAATCGATACATATTAATTTTTTTCCTGAATCAAGTTTTTAAAATCATTTATTACAAATTTTCAAATAGTGTTTTAAGTACGGTGAGAAATTTGCAAAGTTAATAAAAAAATAATTTTCTTCTGTGCATCTTTCTATAGACGTCATGCACATTCAAGGGGTTAATAAAACATGTATTATGCATATACATACCAAACATTGAAGATATTACTGAGGAAAAGATATAGAAATTAACGGGTACGTTTCCTAAATATATGCGAAAACGGAATGAACTGACTCTCACTGTGACTGATATAACAGATAGTCCTTTAACAGTCTGGGCAAAGGGAGCAGATTGACTGCATTTCTCTTGGTGTATTGCAATATAGCGTCACGGCATGCACTCTGTAGCGTTGATACTGCTGAAACACACAGAAACAATCTAATAACCGCGCTGGAAAAAGAAACAGAATTTAATGTAAGATATAAATACTCACCCCCATACAGTTGAACTATCCGAACTTGTTTCGTGGTACCGTAGACATCCACCACTGCGCGCAAAGGTCCCGCTTTATAGGGAATATCCTTTCCGCATACGCCCTGATCCTCGCCGTTGATGATGAAATGCATTTCTGCCTTATCGGGGCAACCAGCTTGCGGCACGTACATGATACCGATACGACTGCCCGCGTCCGTAGGCAGAATACATTGGGAAGAACCATCTATATTTGGCTTGAGAGCGTTGAAGGGAATAACACCGCGCGACGTTTGCACGTTGACCCCATCTGTGACCAGTTTCTTCTCTCTGGCTGGTATTCCTGGTGGTATACCTTTGATGATGGATAAACACATAACATTCAGCAAGCATATAATATGCTACAAATGTTAAATGCATCTTAATATATATCGTTATTACTCTTAACATATCCTAACACTTTCATAACTTCATTTTTTCTATCACAGTGATTTTATTTTACTAATGTATATAATATTAAAGCATTAATATTATTTATTATGTCAATTTCTAACGAACTTTCTTTACAAAGTTAACAATGACGTTACATTCATAAATGGAATTTTTGCAAGATTATCACAGTAATTTCATACAACAGATATTAACCAGTAAGAGAGGTGAACGTGGACGATAGACCGCCGTCAAAGTTGTCCCAGATAGTTTGATTCCTAGTAATAGCGAGAATCCATGTGTTGCCCAGTCTAACGAGATTAGGCATCGCGTATTGAGGCAGGTTGTTGTTAACTGAAGCCGGGTCGATCAGGGTGAGACCCAGCCGCATGTGCCCGCTCCATCCTCGCTCCGTCTTCTCGATCTCCACGAGGAAGATCTCCCCCGGCTGCAACGGCTTCTCGCTGAAGGCCACCGAGTTGGCGAAGCTCGTGGTGCGCACCGCCACCGTGCTGTCCTCGCACAGGAGGATGTTCTCACCGTGGATCGGGTGGAACCTGGTCACTATCTTCCTAGACTCCTCGCTCATGGTGGCGCGGCGTAGAACGTGAGTACGCACCCCCGTACAAGATGCTCGCACGCGTATGACTGCGCCGCATGCACCAGGTGCATGCCTGATCCTGTCAGATCAACCAGAGCGAGGCGCTCCTGTGGCGAGCCATCGTCGGAACGGAATCGCGCACGAGATCCGCACTCGTGACTCACTCGACCGGAAGCGTACGATCTTTCCGCGAAGCGAATCGTTCCTCGCGAAGGCGAGGTGCGACACTGAAAGTCGCGGGATCGACTTACGGAGCAGGTTATGTGAGGGCAGACGGCGACGATGCCGACCGTCGTGGGGATTCGGCAAGGTCGGGTCGCGATAGCGCTCTCGTTAGGTTAGGTTAGGATGCCGTTGCGGCGCGATCGCGGCGTACGCGGGGATTCGAGGGACGCCGGCCTCGTGAAATTCACATGTTGACACGGGCGACGGTCCAGCTGGGAACGTTTTCGGATCCTCTTGTGTTTACGAAACCGCGAACCACCATTACGGAGATTGCGAATCACTATGGCGCTCGACGAGCGGGGCGCGTGCGCGCGCGGGCGATCGCGACTGTGACGAGTATCTGTAGATACCCCCTTTAAGATGATTTCGCGCACGAAATGGAAAAAGAGAGAGTATTTATTCTTTCCGATGATGTAATTATCACTCGTAATCGGTACAATTTTATATCGCGGGTTGAATGCGATAAAGCATTGATATCTCGTTAGATATGTACGTGTCATTTACTTATTACTCTAGCGGATGCCTCTTAAATAATAAATCCAATTGATGTGGGAAATCTTGGGATCTGTGCTGCACACCAGGAGTTTCCCGGTTACGGGATAATTGTGGTCTTCCGCTTCTCCTTCTTTGTTTAAATCTTTTAAGCGAACGATGATAGGCACCACCTTGCGATGTTAATTTAAATTGATGTTGTTGGGGACGATAATAATTAATAATTAAATAATAAATTATAGGATTACATCCCAGTCGACACAGAGCGTCAGTTACATTACATCTATATTCAACAATATAAATGTAACATAACAATATGTGTTATATTACATTTACATTGATGAGTGCAAAATTATAACGTAGATATAATGCAACTGGATGCTCTGTGTCGACTAGAATGATTTTGAAATAATTAACAAATAGTCTTATAAATTTCATTAATTATAAATGAATTTATAAAACACACCTCTTGAATCTTTTCATTGTTAAAACATTATTAATATGTTAAAATTCAAAATTAAAATTGTGCAAATTATTTATACATATTATATCTTTCTTTGAAAAATGAATAAGGCATTTCCAATCTCAGAGATTCAAAAATGATGATAGAAAAATTTGTGGAATTACCTCTTTCGCTTTAATTTTATCCAACGATGTCGTCGTTGCGAAAGCTTCAGGATTGTCCAAGATAAGCTCGAAAGATTTGGTTTCTCTGAATATGTTCTTGAAGGGTATAGAAGCCGGCACGTCGGCAGTAATTGTATACGGTCCTTGAGGTTTCGGTAACGAATACGTACCGATAAGAGGAAATCTGTATGTAAACAATTTAGAGTCTAAATTTAGGCGTGTTTGTCTAAATTTTAAACGAAACACATTCCACGTATTTGGCTTATTATATTTTGAATGCATATTTAATAATAGAGCACTCAACAGAACAGGCTTAACCCTTTGATTTCTAAACTCAATTTTATCTAATCAGTCTAACGTGAACCAAAGAATTTTTATTATTCGGAAGAATTTCTAGAGATTCCAAAAATATAGTTTAGCAATTAAAATAGAGACTTAAATGCTTGAAATTTCAATTTGATTAATTCAATTCGACGTAGACTGCAAACAGTTAAGCCATCCTAATTGCGAGTAATCGTACACAAATTCGCCGGCGATCTCGGACGTGGCTGTCAAAGTGGCGGAGATGTTGTCGACGTCGCAGGGCTCATAAGTAACGTCGAATGTTGCACTCTTCAAAGCTGGCACCTCGACGTTCTCCGGAGGCGTGAAGCATTCGTTATTCACCTATAATGAGACTCTTTTATCGATCACTAGTTAAAAATAAAAAAATGGAAAGAAATCTTTTGTTCTCACTTTAATAGCAAACACTGCAGTCTCCTGAGCGTGATTGCTTATGATTAGAGAGAAGGTGGTGGAACCGCCGAGCATCGCGACGACGTGCGTCGTTTTCTCCGCGGATGTCGGTACCGCTCGCAGTCGCAGTTCATATGGAAATAATCCGAGTTCCTCGCAATTGACGTCTAAGCTTACCGCGGTTTCCTCGGCGGGGTGTAAAGGACGATACTCGATGCTGATTGTTTCCTGTCGAATTCACGGCAATTATTATCGTTGTTTGTCGCGATTAAATTAATTTGTTTATAAGTTATGAATATAATTTCTTAATTATTAATTCTTTGCCGTGTCGATATAATATATTGCGGTAGCCTATCGCATAATTCTTCATGCATTCAAATTGCGATTATAATTGGAAGCTATATTTTTAGGATTTCCATAAATTCCTTCAGCTTTCAAGTAATAAACTTTTTTTTATTTATTGGATAATCGATTAGATAAGATTGAGAAGTCTTAGTTTATTTGTAAGAACTAGTTTTAACTAGGAAAGATTAATATGTTAATGTCCCTCAGGAAAATTGAACTTATTTGTACGTTTTTAAATATATTGAACAAAAATTGATAACTAACGCTGTGTAAAGGTGCTACGAGCTTTGGTACGTCGTGGATCATGATGCAGTCATGTTGACATTTTGCCGTATATTTTACGTACTGCTCCTTAAGTGGATTATGGAGCCATAAATTATGGCACACCGGAGATCGTACTGCAGTAACCAATTTAATCGATTCGATCTCTTGTGGTCTTGTAATATCGTAGTGGAGTTCGTAAAATTGATATTCACCCTCTTCGTTGGTGAATGTTACCTATACACGCGCGTGATTCTAATTATTTCGCAAGATATAACTTTATACAACAAAAGCACGTTTAAAAACAATTATAAAGTCGCATTCTATTTATGTATCGCTAAAGTTCTTTTCGAAAATAATTTTGACGTTATTTGCGTTTTTAATACAATAATTTACCTTAAAGTTATATTTTGATTCTTTGTAGGAATGAAACTCTGCGCGATAATCTCGCTGACTATTCGCCGGCACGTCTATCTTGCTATTGCCGACAAAAGTGAATACTTTGACATTCTGAAAAAGTATTAGCGAAAGAAAATACGAATTTTATTATTGCGTTAATATGCATTAATTTAATCAATTAATTTTTCACAATATTCTAAATTTCTCGGAAAATTCTGAAACCTGGCCGGGCTCGTTGCTGTTTGTGCTCTCAATTTTACATTCAAATCGCTGCTGCCTGTTCAGCCAATTGTAGACAGGTAACAATTCAGTGTACTTTGTCTTTGCCGGGAATTGACGTGTAATCCTTTGGAGAACTTGTGGAGGTAGGCTCAGCCCTCGAAGACAGTACACCAAAGGCGCTTTGTCATCCGGCAGCCTTAGAAGCAATGTGCCCTGAGATAGTTTACGGAAATATCACGTTTGTCAACCTGTTGCTTTTATGTAGAAATATAAAGCTATTCTATTCGTTACTGCCAAGTTCTATGATCATTTCATGGGAAATTAGCCAAGTTCTCTATTAATTACTTCGTGAGGATTGATCTCGCTGTTCATGACCAGAGGGGCGTAGGTGATTGTGCAGGCAGCAGATTTTTTCGAAGAAACGTGCAAGACCTCGTCAACGAAAAAGTAATCGCCAGTAATCTCCGGTTTCAATTTCCAAGTAGTCGCGGTGTCGTTTTCAACGTTTAGAGACCTCGTTATTTTCTCGCGAACGCGACACGAGAAGAACAATGTGTCAACTGGGTCGGGTAGCTTGCAGCTAGCTCCGGTGATTCTTACGTCAAGATCTCCGTATTTTTCAATTTCAACCGTTGCCTGAGAAGAGAGTAAACTATTCTTTTTATCAGGGATTACATTTCGCTGTAAAAATGTCCAATTTTTTGCGGGATACTTCTATATATTCCAAGTATCTTTTTTTTCATGCTGAAATTAATTTAATATAAATTAGAAGAAAATTTGTGTATTGGATATTTTTTCAAGATAACAATTACTATTACACGATTGTAGAAATTAATATTGACATAACTTTTAAAGTAATTTATTAAAATATAAAAGTCTCGAGAAATATATGTCAGGCACGCACATAAGAATTTTATTCTCAAGTTCTGAGGGGAAAAGTTACTTCGAAAAGTTAAATACGATGTAGAAATATAGCGAGAGATGTACTATGTGGCGCAATAAACCACTTTTGTGCTTGGCATATATTGCACGGAAGGTACGAGGCTCCCTCGCCGAAGATCGAGTATTTGTGTGCACAGGTACAAGGGTAGAAGTTGTATACGCTTACGTTGCTCTCGATCAAACTGTCATGCCGAGTAGGTCGGAAACTGACAACGAGGTTGACGTCCATGCCAGGAGAGCAATAGCCAGCCGCAGGAGCGATGCTAAAATCTCCCGGCAATTTCGACATGTTCCACTTAAATCTGGAGATCGATAGAACATACATTATCGTCCGACATTAATAAATTTGAATAATCAATATCTTCATCTGTCATTAAACTAATGAAAGATACAAAAGAATACTCGTAAAATACAAGAATAGGAATCGCGTAGAAAATAAAAGACGCTTAAATTGTTTGTTAGAGAAAAGAGCTTGTTTTAAAGAACGCGTTTTATTAAAAGAAATTTATATTGAAAGATATTTTATAGTTTCTAAATTTCTTAAATTAATATAAAGTCCTCTATTCCTTATTTATTTATTATATTAGTTAATAACACCAACCTGGCACCAATGTCTCCCGTATTCAATAGCACCACCTTTCTCTCGCTGAGGCAACCTTGAACGACTATGCCGAAAGGAATAGAGGTCCTGCTCAAACGGAATTCTGCGCCTATACAACTTCCGCGCACGATAAATAACGGCTGGATCATGGAATTGGTTTGGAAAGCCACTTTAGCGACGAAAGGAAGCATCCTGCGCGCGGATTTATATTTTATGACGACATTCGCAATTTTCCCCGGCTGAAGTACGATCGATTCTGCCGGCTCGATTTCCAGGACCGCGAACAGATCAGGTTCGACGGTCTGAAGAGTCACGTCGAGCGTATGCGAACGTTTTGTTTCTAAGATCGATGCTTGAGTGCGATCCATCTTGGAGTTCCATTTCTCCTGGTCGATCTTCTCCGGACAAATTCGAACTCGCTGGTGAAATCGGTCGTATCCAGGTAAATTCTTCATGAGATCGAACTTTAACTCGAGCGCAGCACGCCCGTCGTTGATCACTGGCACTTTTCTGCTCATCATTTTATTAATCGGTAGATTACCGAGGTCCACTGATTTGTCGCGCGGATTTACTAAACGAATCTGTCATAACGGAGTACACGATTAAAAGTACATTTATCTAAATGAATTGCATCGCTTAGCATTTAATTTTTATTGAAAGTTGGTAATAAATAATATGCATTATATATGAATTTATTTTTAAATTATATTTATACTTTATATATAATTCCTTCGCCAGTTATGGCAATCTTCTTTTCGATCGTCGAATTGATTATAAAATGCAAATCATTACGATAGTGCACTTGTTCCAAAGGTCGAAATGTTATCGGAATGATAATACTTGACCGAGCGATTATTGTCTCTGAAAGAGCGTCTAGGTTCACAGAGATGTGTGGTTTCCTCTCGAATTTGCATTCCAATCTGAGAAAATTAATCGTTTTATTAGTCAATCTTCGATTTTCTAGAAACAATTAAATCAGCTTACATGTATGGAACATCGTCTGAATTTGTGATGCGTAAATCGACGTGATGCGGAGCTGCGGTGACGTCTCGAATGTAGCAGGGTCCAAAATCGTAATAATTAAAACTGAACTCCAAACTCGGTTTATTCGCGGTTGCTTTTAAGATTAATCGATAGGTCGGTCCTCTAGAAATCTGAGTAGGAAAAAGTGGCAAAAATTTAAATAATCTCCGTTTATATCTTTTATAGAACTTAATATTGACGTCTAAATAAGAATGGTACTTTTAAGAGGATAGGATGATTCTTTATCACCGTCTTTTGTAGTGCTGTGACAATGAGAGAACAGTTGATACGCGATTCGCTAAGTACATGATCCTGCGTTTGAGGCATTGTAATAGTGTATATATTTCTGCTGATTATTTTCGACGTCATGCCGAGATCCCAAGAATAGTAAAGCGTCATTTTGCTCGAGTTGATTATTTCAAATGTGATAGCAACGGGCACTTTTAACAACAGCTGAAAATTAATTAATTAATTCATTTTTCAATTATAAAACAAATTATGTATATCTACAACAGTACTTTTCCATAGTCGATAATATTTTCTTTGTTCTGATTTAATCGCACTATCTGGCCGTTCTGATCGACGTACGTAACCGATACGATAATGTCATACGTCGTCGTCGTAACAAATATAGTTAATGGTGCCTTCATTCTTTTTACAACGCACTTTACAGAAAATTGAAATTCGCCAACGAGCGTAGGCTGATACTCAATCCTACGTAATAAAAATCCAATTAAATGTCTAATTAAAAATATCTGAGAAATTTCAGAAAGTTCAAAAAGTTTTTTCTTTTCCTTTATTTACCAAAATATCTGTTTGTCTTTTGCTGGCAAAATGCCACTCATAGGCGTTATCTTCAAATACTGAAAGCGTCCTTTGGAATATAAAGAATCTCGCGCGATCTGAAAGGGAAGCTGAAATTCCTCGTTGTTAATTATGCTTATCGATTCTCGCACATTGATGCCTGTGGAGAACATAGATGTCAATACGTTATAGAGAATGTTTATATATTTTTCCACCAATTTTTTTTTATCTAACCCAATACGGTTGGTCTCATTTTCAGATGGACGGGCGAATAGCAAATCGACGGTTCTCTGACCGTTGCGACAAACAGAAAGAAATACTCCAGATTGTATCTTTCAACGCGGAACAACCAGAAAGATTCGAAAGTACCGATCTCTTCAGCGAGAAACGTAAACGCGAAGTCGACTTGTTTTCCTCGCTCAGCGATTCCTTCCGGAGGTGTACAATGAAATTTTGGAATCTCGCCTTCGACGTGACGGGTTCGATCCTCCCAGGCGAAGTGATAGTCGTCCGATGTTGGATTTATCATTCGGAACTTTCTGAAATTTGCGATAGCGCATTCGTGTGTTTGTGCCTCTATTCGATTAAAAATTAGCAATATTTACTTTACGTGAGACCCGCCGATTCCGATCACGTTGAGCTCGATCACTCTCGTGCCTTCCGGAAAGAAATTATTATTCGCTTGGTAACCGATAGGTCCTGGCAGTCTTGCGTCGCGTCTATCACCGGATAGATAATCGCTTTCCGGTATGTCGAAATGGCAATACGGCAATAAACTTCTTCCCACGATAGGAATAACCAACTCGGTCAACTCCGGATCGAGATTCTCCATTCTGTTCGCCGGACAAACGGAAACGCGCGGATGCAGATAGTGTAAAAAATTTATGGATACGATCAATTCGACGAACGGATAGAAATATCGCCGTACGATAGAAACACTACTGGCAAACTGTAGCTTTCGTATTTATTTTATTTTAATTTTTAGAATCATTTTGATTATTAAAATATACTCGGAAATATCTAATATTAGTTGCACGTTATTTTATTTATATTTAATAAATAATTATGCATACACGCAAAAAAATAATAAAAAAGTTAAAATATATTTGTAGCAGTTAAAAAAGTTAAAATATATTTGTAGCAGTTAAAATGTTTAATTAAAATAAAGACAGCTAATGTTGTTACTACCAAAGTTTAATTTTCTAGCTGTTAAAATTTTGGTGCTACAGTAAAAAAATATTCACTGCTAGAACCAAATAACGTTGAGATAAATCTATTATGCTAATTTCTCTTCGCAATAGTAACTAAATTGAATTGAATGTTTAGTTTCACGTAAGATAATTAGGAATAGCTGCTACTTTTTTAGCTATTCATATTAAAAAAGATTTTTATTATAATTTCAGCTAATAAAATTGTATTTTATAGCAAATGTATTTTATTTTTAACATCTAATTTTTCTCAGTAACAACAAACTCTGAATTAATTAATGACATTTAGTTTAAATTTCTAAGTTATTTTCTTGCGTGTATGAAAAGCTACATTTACAATAAGAAAAATATAAATTAAATGAAGCCGAAATGAATCAAATTAGATGATTAAATTAAATGATAAGAAATAAATCGCGACGGCGATCGTACTTGCATGTAAGATACGCCTTGTAGTCGAACACGTCCTTGGGAGAAAATCGCAAAATACATTCTACGGATTCACCCGGCGGTAAAACTCCTTTCTCGGAATAAATTCCAAACGGCAGATCGTCGCTCTCTAACCAGCTGTCGCTGCTTCTTTCCGTCAGTCCGGCGCTGCTGCTGAAGAGATCGGATGGATCGCAGTGGCGAGTAGTTGGTTTCACTTCGATAAGATTGTCTGTGAACATTTATTTTTAATATTCGGATCGATATGCTCCCCGTTTTCCTTTTCTTACAGATCAGCAATTTTTCGAGACTTTTACTTTGAGACGACAGTAGCAGTCGACGATTCGACTTTACGCTCGGATTGTGTTGTTGACGATGTTTGTAGGATATTAATGAGGCAGGTTTAGACCGTGCGTCATTTCTTCGCGATCTTGATGTGGCTCGCGAATGATTTGCGACCAATCTCACCGGATACTGCTCGTCCATATTTATCTGCCACGCGTATTCGATGTCGACGATGCCAGTATTTGAGAACGTGAACGCGTATTCGCTTGTCTGTCGACAAGATAATTACTAGTTGTATTTTATCGTGTCTCAGTTAAAAATTAAGAAAATCGAATTCTCAAGCGCGGTTTTTTTCTTTATACAATATTAACGTGATATTTGTCTCGTCTGATATCTTCGAGAGAAATTTTTAAAATATCTTTAATAATACAATATTTTAAAATATAACTGGGTGTGTTGCATATTTTTTTAGAATATAATAAATCAAATAATGAGAGAAAGTCCTAAACAATCTGAATCTTTTTTGCCTAATAATTCCTCTGAATACATTTTTTTCGCTCAGCCGACTACGTGCCGTTAAATACCGGTCTTTAAAATGCAGTCTCAAGCTAAATCTAGAATAGTACAATCTCAAATTAAATTTGGATATCAAATTTAATAATTACGATACCAATATGTATCATTAAAAACTGTATAGGGAAACTGTGACCGTTTCGGGCTTTCTATCGTTATTTGATTTATTCATATAACAATCTAATTATTAATTATTATTTAATAATATAATATTTATACTAAAATACTAATAGCTACATTGTATAGAATTTTACGTACGGTAAAATCCTTCAATATGGTCTAGTTTGCTTTCTTCGTGTCGAGATTTAAAATAGAAACCATTCCGAATTTTAGTTGAAAATATGAGACATCTTTAAATATTTACATAAATGTAGTCAAGATTTAAAGAAAAAATATTATAATAAATTGTCTATAAACAGCAAATAGGTCATTGAATGCATAGACTTTATATAATTTTATATAAGTTTAATATAATTTTAATATTATTTTATATCGAACTATATTTGAAAGTTTTTGCGCGCGTATACCATCATAATATTCAACAATCCCGCGACCGAAGCAAACCGAGCGCAGACGGACGTAGCCGAGTGTGCCGAGCTACGCGTCCAAGTGAGGTAAGCCGCTCCGCAATTCTCGCATCTCGCATCGGGCAAAAGTGAATCTCGCGCACAAACGATCGTCCGGGGCGCTTCGCATAACAGTAAGCGACAATTGTAGAATATGCGTGAAGCGTCGAAATCGCTATTCCTTCGTCTGATTTCTCAAAATCGCGTTCGGACGGTTCGCCTTTCGAAGCGCGGAGTCAAGATGGCCGCGCATGCGCGGCGCAGGTACGCGAGGCCCGACGCGCCGGCACGGGCGGTGCGCGTCTTTGAATCAGCTCGGTCAGGTCAAGCGAGTCAACACGCGTCTGTTCGTCATTTCGCTCATCGCGACGAGGAACAATGTGCTCTCCACGTGAGTGTTTTCCGTCCGTGAGTTCTCGGGGAAGGTATCGCGGACGTGCGTCGCAAAAATTCGGTCGCGTCGCTCGCGCCGCGTCGGGACTGTCGAGAGTCGCTTCGAGAGTTACTTCTCGAATTGGCGACGGATAAAACGGCGCGTGAAGATTTGTGTCTCGTTCACGGCTCGCGCGTGATGAAAGTGGACACGACGCGACTTCGCAATGTTTGTCGCCGACGGACGATTCACGATCGCGGCCGTTTGGCGAGACGGAAGGCGACTTCGGCCGCCATGTTTGAATGCAGTGCTTGGCGGGAATGCGTCGCGCGCGAATGCCGGGACTCGAGGTTCAGTCGCGCCGCGGAGAATGTGCGTCTTCCCGATGTTCGGCGAGTGAGAGAGAAGTCGCTGAAGCGAGCTGCTCGTTCGCGTTTGTTCGCGCTCGTTCGTTCGATTCGATTCGGCTAGGTGCGTTGAGAAATGAAGTGCCGCGGCGCCGGCGTCGCGTCGACGCGAAAGTCGCGTGCCTTCTCGACCGCGAAAGTGACGAAAGCGCGTCGCCGGGAGTGCCGTGCAAAGTGATCGCGCGATCGTCGAATGTCAATTGCGCTCCGTTACCCGGGCGAGTGTGAGAGACGCTCTATTGTGAATTCGAAGCGCACAGCCCCGACGTGATGCTGCCCACGGAGAGATCGGAGTCGGATCGTAATCACGGTTGGTGAGTAAATCAATTTATCGTTCGATGCACTTGTTGTTAGTAATGTAAATTAACCTTTAAAGGCTATTGCATGAGTGAAATATCAAGTCAGCTTCGTTTGTTACGTGTACAGCAAAGTGAGGGAACTGATGTTTCAACCAAAATTAACCAAAAATATTACCAGTCGTTTTTTAATTTGAAATCTTTGTTTTAAAATTAAAACAAAATTCGCATGGAAATTTCATGATGGTCTTTAAGGATTAAATTACTTTTTTCTCTGGAAAATTATTTGTCTATGATAAATTGCATAAAACAAAACAATTTAAATAAATTTCTAATTTATTTTGGTGTATTTACTAAAAATTAAATTCTATCTTTTAAAAGTGCACGTATTATATACACGTATATTAAAAAATTTGGAAAACCTGAGTAAATTACTATAATAAAATTATGTAATTTTTCAGGAGCAGTGACCGTGATCGGTGAGTGAATTTATTTCAGGATTTTTTAAAAAATAATAAATGGTATTTTTTGTAGAAAATAAATTAAGCATGCAAAGAATAACAAACAAAATACAAAAGTTAAAGTTAATAACAAAGAAATAAAATTAGATTACCATAATGATGCATAAGTACAGTAATAATGCATAATAAACATACCATAAAATAATTATAAATCATGTTTCAAAATAAATAAAGAAAGAAAAATATCATTTATTAAACCTATATTATCGGCTCGTATTATTTTTATAACTGTCAAAAAGGGGTTTTGAATATTTATAATAGCTTGATATTGTGTATTATTTTTACTGCGTTTTGATAGTGCATATTTTTAGTCTCACATAATTTTTTTTTTAAATTGAATGTGCAGTATGGAGCAAATTAAAACTGCTGATAGCAAGATAACTTTTAAATATTTTTTTAAAAATATATCAAGATAAATACAATTAATACATATTTCAAAGAGGAAATATAGAAAACCGAGAAAAACATTTTTACTCACCATCCGAGAGATTTATATATTATATTGATTTTAACCGACTAGTAAACAAAGGTTTGTGAAATAATCTGCTGTTGTGGAAGTGCAATTTCTTTCTTTGTTTTGCACACGAGCAATGGAATTGGATCAGATATGAAAGTAATATCGATACAGTATGCATTTTATCGCCAGAATTTCATGATATTTGTGTCATCTGTTCGCGAACGCGCCAATTCAGAAAATATCCACGTTATTACAAACAAATATTTAAACCCGATACGAATGGACGATTGCGAAATTATTTATAGCTGGAATTATTTCAGCAAAAGAGAAATTGATAATTGTGTACTTATGTAAGAGATTATCACAGATAAAAAAAAATTGCGAATTTAAAAATATTATAAATGCGAGATATTTTTAGAAACTTCTGCAAATTTTAAAGAATTATTTAAAAATTTATGCTAAATAAGAACATTCTTGTGTCATATCACGAAATCTCTTTAACTATATTTCCGGTGTAGTTATATTATAGCAAAGTTAATTATACTGAAGTAATTATAGTCAGATATGATATTTAAATGAAAGATTTAAAATTTGTAATTGTGATACACAACCTGGAACATTAGCGTATTCTTGAAATTGATCTTTTTAACGGGGCAAGAATATTTGGAAAATGCCACGGTAGCGTTAAGTAACACTTGGATGCACTTCATCGTGCCAGGTACAATTTCGTGGTTCGGCTCGTTAACTGGTTCGATTGTTTTTTTGGCCATTTCCGCGTTTATCTCTTGCGTTCCGGCATCAGAGTTTATTGCCACCCACCGCACTTCAGTTTCTCGATCGTCCCAGGATGATTCTTTCGACGGATCCGCCAGCTCTATTGTACAGATCGTACATTCGAGACGCGTCTGTTAATCATTGTTAAAAAATAATTAGTTTATATATAAATTCTATATGCAATAATATTGAACTGCAACTATCACCATACTTGACAAGAATTACAAAATGATCTTTTAGTGAGAATTTTATTTCGATATTTTATCTTTCTTGTGAAAATTTATTTATCTATTACAGAAATATTCTTATTATTTTAATTGAATAATAATATTTTGCATGCGTTCCAAAGTATTTTGATAATGTAATTTTTATTAATTGAGATTTTCATATTAATATGCTTTAGTTTTGAAAGAAAAAATCTTTAGATGCACGCAAATTAAAAAATAAAAACAACTAATTAAGCGAAAATACGAATTGTAAATATTGATTGGTGGTAGTTCGCAAATTGTAAATTTAATAATAATTTTACGTCGACATAAATGACTGGTTCCGAAGAAAGAAACGTCGCAACGATTTCTTTGCAAGTTAGAGACTTGAGATGACCGATGGACGGGGTAAATACAACGTTGGGATGTGCGCTCCATTGGAAACGTAAGCACTGACTCATTGATTTATTAACGACTTTGAAGCTTTTTCTGTATATTTTATTGACGAAACAGCATCCGTAATCCAACTTATAGATTAATGAAATTGGGAGGATTGTCGATGTTGAGCCTATGAAATAAATAAATTACAATGGAATAAATAATAAAAATATATTTGGAGGAGAATTTAGAAGATGAAAAGTATCGTAAATTATATACGAAAAGAAAATAAGAAAATTTATGGTAAAATTAATACTCTTTATAAATATTCTTTTTATAACTTTGATTACCTTCTATTATACTATTTGGCTTTGATGATCTTCGTGATTTAGTATTAGATTCCCGCCTTTCATTGACAGAATTAAGCTTTGTATTCATCAGCTCTAATCCATCCAACACGATTAATTCTGCATACGCTTCGCTCTTCAAATCAATTATTAGATTCTCGTATGGATTATCAGCGATAAATAATCGCACTTGACTTTCGTATTTGCCGATCTCTCGTGGAGTAAATTTTATTTCAAGCCAGACTATTTCTTCGGGCATTAAACAAATTACGATACATTGATCGTTTGATACTGTAATTTAATAATTTGATCATACGTTTCGTGAAAGTCATTCATATAATTAAAGCCATACGTGAAAGCTATTTATATCTCTCCATATAAATTTTCTATTGAATATTACTAAAAATATCTATATTATCAATGTTATTTTATGGAAATTGAGAATTTGTTTGAAAAAACTTAGAGATTTATAAAGATTGCTATTTTTAAATACTTATTTCATTATTTTTTTAAAATTATTTTCATAGAAGAAAGTTGTAATTATTTAAATTATTAAGAACTTGCATAAAATACAAAATAACACTAATAAAACGATCACAACAATTTTCTTAGTTTATCTTTTTAATTATTTTTAATTCATGAAAAAAACCTAAAAAACATAAACTAACAACCAATCATAATACGAACCACTTGAAAAGTTCCTTGTATTCTCGCAAATATTGAGAGTGAAAAGAAAATGTGGATCCTCATAAATCTCGACAATCACTTTAGCCGGTATTACACCAATGTTTTTGAAAGCGAATTTTCTTCTGTTAGAATCATCTACGAGCGTACGACCAAAGTTTAAAATAGCTCGCTCTCGTTTTCCACTCAATGGTTCAACGATTGTCACTTCTGGTACGCAAGCTTGTCCTACTAATTTTATAAAAAACCTTTCATCCTTCAAATGCGGGGGGAGTTCGACTTCTATTTCGAAAACTGCATGACATGCCTACGATTATAATCATAATATAAAACAAAAGAATTTAAATGACAATATAATACTTATTTTATATATTACGAACAATATAATAATAAAAAAGTTCCACAACGTTACATCTTTTTAGAAATTGATATGTTTTAGTTTTAAAAAAGTGACAATTTTAAAATACTTCACACAAATATGCGATATTTGCGTCCTTTTTAGTTATTGTTGTACATATTTTCACCTTCACGAAACGGATAAGTGTTTCAAAGTGATAGCTTTCAAAATTTTAATTTATTATCATTAATATGGACTTTTCTTGTTACTTCTAATAAAATTTACTTACTTTTAATATGTTCTTTGTTATTAGATTGAACTGTTTCTTTCACTTCAGAAAATAGACGTAATACGCGATTATTCTTTATAATTATTAGATTTCGCGATTGTCACTCCGCGCTCAATTTTCGCGATTAAAACTCGTAAACGAAATGAGGCAGCGGGTTTATATTTGCAAAAGTACTCTCTAAAATCTGAATCAGTGAAACTCACTGTCAATCAGCGATTATACACTGATTGTCAGTGTTAAGTATTCCACTGAAAAATACATGAAAAATTCAGTGGAATACTTAACATCGACAATTAGTGTATAATCGCTGATTGACAGTGAGTTTCACTGATTCACTTTTAGAGAGTAGGTTTTCAAGTAATTTACTTACTAAAAGCAGAAATCTATAGGATAGAGCGCGCGGATTAAGGTATTGTTTTTCGAAATTTACGAATAATTCGTTAATAATCCTTGATTTCGAATAAATCTCTCATCGCGATAAATCTTTTGCTGTTTTAATTATGTCTTAATAAATGTCTCCCACATGTCATTTGCATTGTCATCTGACGTTGTGAGACATTTATTAATTAGCATTAAAATCTTCAATTCTAAGGTTCATTTCTTGAAATCATTGTTCTATATTATTCTTGTTTCGAAAAATAAGATAACGTCACCTCTATAAGCGACGGATTGAACGAAATCGCGAATCTCTTATGACTCATCGGCGGGATGCGTTCTCTTTCGGGTGTCAGAATGAAAGTATCAGGTTTCATGGTTTTCGGTATAAATGAATCCTTGAGTATGGTCAATTCCACGTCGGCGGGTATTAGGTTCCGATTGTAAAGTACGAGATACGTCGTATGAGTGTGAAACACGCTGACATAACGAAAATACAGGCATTTTTCTTGACGAGCGAATATGGTATGTGGACCGATCTGATGTAATAAAAGATAGTCTTTTAATCTTATTTTTAAAAAGTAAAATAATAAATACGAGATCGGGTTGAAGGGATTTAAATACTTCTTTCGGACAAGTAAAGTCTTCAATACAATCCACAATGTGATTTTCATAGAATATAGCGTCGAGATCGTAAAAATCGACACTGGGTATGCAGGAATTAACGGATAGTTTTATTAATTTGCCATCTCTGTGTTCGGGAATGCTATCGGGCACGAGAATTATTATATCTTCTTCTTGCGAACCTACGATTTCAGGATAACATTCGATTGTTATGGTATCGATTTCCCCAGGTTGAAGGTTTCCCTCGGTTTTTCTCACAGTAAAAGGGCCAATTTTTAATACAGTTGTAAATTCTTGCATTTTCCTAAAGGATAATTAAATATTTTCAAATTGAAGCAAATGTTTTATCTGTAATATAATTAAAATTATTCTTTTGACTATTCAGTTTAATTAAATAATGTAAAAATAAAATATTATTTTATTCGATAAATCGATATACCTTAATATATGTCATAAAATTATCAATCAAAAAAAAAGATTTTTTAAAAATTTACCTGTCACCTGATTTTTCGTTTCGCGATTTATCTTTTCTCGATGACATATCTGTCGATTTATCATGATTCTTTTTGACTATGTTTTCGGTCTTAATTTTTGCCATGTAATCAATAAATGGATGTTCAGACGCTGTTTTAATAGTATAATGAAGAGGGAATTGTCCAATATTTTCCACGTTAAGATATAAAGTTTTTTCTGTGCATATACCAACTGAGGCAAAGTTTATTTCGTTGTAGGGATAAACGCGAAACCTATTTTATTTAAAAGAGCTAATGAATACAATTATGACTATTTTATTAAAACTTATTAAGAAAAGGAAATGGAGAAAAGTATTTCTATAATTAGTAATAATTACATTCTAATATAATTTTTAAAAATTTATGAAAACAATACTTTTCTTCAGAATTTTGGCATAATTTAAATCATTAATTAGCTTAAAATAATATTCCACCTGGTGTAATATGCAATTAGAGAAACTGTGAGAGGAATTTCTGCAATCACAGCAGCTTGTTTATTCATATCGAGAAGACGGCATCGCAGCAACGGATATTCTTTTAGAGTAATTTCATTCTTTGGTACAAAAGTTATCTGAAATTAAATAGAATTTTGTTTTGACTCAATTAAAATTTGAAGTTATTTTCAGTTATATAAATTTATTTGCAAATATTTAATTCAATATGTTAAAAAGATAGAAATAATTAGCTTATTTTATTCTTTGATGATATAATGGAAGAAATTAAGAGGAAATGAATCGAATAATATACTTGTACGATAGTCTCTTTTTTTGGTTGAATAGAACCGGAGACAGGAATAATTTTTATATCCTCATTTAATTTTACTGGCAAACTCGGCACGATTTTGGGTAGTTTGTTTTGCTCTTCCAGAAGTATGCTATTCATAATTACTTACTTAATTAAGTATTACTTAAGTATGACATTACTTAATTATGTATTACCTATTTAATTATGTATTACTTAAGTATGACATATACATATATATATTAATATATCATAAATATAACATTAAAAGAACATTTTGCAGTGTATAGAAATATCAATGTTGCACTATTTCAAACGATATCGATATATCTCAATATGAATATGAATTTGCTGTGTATACTTTTTTACTTACGTATATTTAACTTCGTAATTTCCACGATTGCTTATTGTAAAATTTGCACTCGTGGGAAAGCCAACTTTTACGCATTTTAAATCAATTGGATTTGCGTAATTAACGTCAACAGCAATGTCGTACGTTTCGCCAAATAAAGTTACAGTTTCCGTAAAAACAGGTCCCGTATTACTTTCGTGAAAAAAGGCTTTGAAAGTCAAGTTTCCCTCAATTATTCCAATCTAAGTCAAAAATTGAACTCTTAAAGATTTTTACATTCAAACTAAAATTTGGAAATATCGAAACAATTTTCTATTGTATTTGAAAAGATATTGAAAAGATTAAAAAATTACATCTAAATAAACAAAAAATTTAAACATTAATGTTTTTTAATAATAAGTAATAAATATATTTATTGCAAATTTAGTGCGGCTTTTTACTTTATTGGCGTGATAATGGAATTCAATTTTTTGATCACTTTGGGCCTTAAGAATTCCCGTAGTCGGCGTAATTGATATTTGAGGGTCTAATGGTTTATCAGGATCCAAATGCCAGAATATTTCGATCGGAGATTTATTTCGGATAAAAGAAGAAAGAAAGCTCTTCCTGTACAAAAGCACTTTACCAAAATAAAGCTGTTTGCTCTCAAATTCTATGTCCAATTTCGAGCCATTACATCGAAGCTAAAACATTTTGGGTTTTTAAAAATAATCTCTATAAATAATATAGATAGTACTTTAATTTATTTTTCTCATCTAATTACCTCAATTGTCTCAATTTGCGGATTATTTGTGATACATATGTACAACGTATCGGTAAATGAACCGAGCTTTGTAACGCCTGCCGATATTTTTAGCAATTCACACTGTCCAGCCTAAAAATTAAATAGCAAATAAATAATTTTTAATTCTCTGTATATTTAATAATAGATATATTTTAAATGGAATAATAAAAAAATAACATATCTGAATATAAAGTTTCTCTGGTTCTATAATAAAAATATCTGAATTATTTTCTTGGAGAGAGAAGGATACTTCTGCATCAATTTTGGATATGTTGCATAACTTAAACTTCACTTCTCGACGATGAGGGCTGTTTGTAAATTATATATTTATAATGAATTTTGTTAATGATAAAATACATTATATCAAACCTGTTATCTTTTCGAAACACCAGTAATGATCCAAAGTCAAAGATACCAACATCGGAGAAATATGTGGGGTCAATTATATCGTTTACCTTTGTTTCTTTGATCTGAAATAAATTTTATTAATTTCATAAAACTTTCGTAGAAAAATACACTGGTAATATTTCAATAAAAATTATAAATAATTTACAGTTTTTTAATATTAGATTAAATTAGATTTCAATTATATGTGTAAAAAATTTTTACACATACTATTACCTTCGAAAAAATGGTATTAGGATTCATATCCAGTCTTGGAATATCTGTGACACCATAAACATTGATATCGTAAGAGACATCATTGCCATCGAGGATGGATAACGTATATGTTTGCCTATGAGTTCCTATTTCTTCAGGTTGATATCGAATCTTAAATTTCTGAATTTCATTAGGTTGCAAAATCCATCGTGGTGTTAATATTTTCTCGAAGAGTACATCAATATTAGATGTATTAATATCCATGTTCTCTATCGTAGATTCATTTAACGATACCGTAAATGATTCTTTATTTTGATTGTTACGCTTCTTGCGCTTTGTAGTTTTTACAGAATTTTCTTGCTTGCTAATCACACTGGTATGCGAAGAATTTGTTTCCGTAATCATGGAGTTGGATAGTGAGGATAATGAGACAATTTGAAAAGCCTCTGATTAATAAAACAGGATCGCAATTAATATAATTTTAAGTTAAATATATATATTGCATATTATCATAAGAAATATTAATAATGTACTTGCCATTCAATTTAATATCTCGTTTTCTTATGTTTCGTGGTTTAAGAATATAATAATTTTTCGATTCAAGATCCAATGTCGGTTTGATTTTAATAGCTTTAACAGTTTCAAATATTATTATTTCATGATTTTTATAGAAAATGACGAACTTTTAAAGAAGTAAATGCATTACTTACGAAGAGCTTTCTTAGCTAAGCTATTTTCGCTCATTTGATTTACTATTACGTCATACATTACTCGATTCCACGGATCCGTGGCATTTACGTACCAAATATGAAATCCAGTCGTATAAGTCTGCTAAAATAATTCTTATACAGAGTATGTAGTAAATTATTTATCATATTTTAAATATATACATAAATATTTAAATATACATGAATAATATGAGAAATATTGTTACATAAAGAATGATAAATAATAAATAGTTCTCTTTTTAATGGCAAACTCTACAAAAATTTATAAACATTTTCTAAATCATTAATCTTAATCCGTATAATATGTATTATACCTCTTTACTGACATCAGAACTTTTATCGTTTGTATCTATTAATTGATCAGTCTTCACAATTTTACTTTTTGGCGTAAACAATGCATCCTAAAAGTCAATTGTACCAATATAGTTAATGATAATAAACTTCTTTAATTATTAAGAAGAAACTAATTAAGAAAAAATTAATATGCTCGCGGATATTTGCTTTTTTAATAGGATCCCAATTTTTTATGACGTTTTCTATAGCTGAAAGACGACTGTAATAATCATTCATAGCAATGGAAATATTTTCCAATTCTCTTGATATTTTCTGCTTGCCTGAAACTATACATGTTTACAAGTAAAATAAAATTTCTTTTCTTATTTAATTAATCGTTCCATATTTGGTTTTATTGTAAAATTATTTGATTTAGAATTATCTTTACTTTCAAGCTCTTTATGATCTCGAGTCTCCTTTTCGGTGAGTGGTTTAGAAATTTGGGATTCTCGACTGCTGAGATTTTCATTTTTTATTTTTTTATTTATTCTTTTATTCTTAGTAATTTGAGCATTAGATTGAGAAAATTTCTGTGGGATGTATTATTGATAAGGAATTTAAATATTATAAATATAATTACATTTAAATTAATATTAATAATAGAAGAATTGTGAAATTATAATTGACAAGACTGACAAGAAGAGATGAAATAAAAAATGAATGAGTACATCTTTTATAATTTATAAATTTATAAATTTTCAAAGAAATTATGTACCGGATATATAGATTTCTAAAGTTAAATTAAAATCAATACTTTTCTTCTTCTCAACTCCGTTATTTGTTGTGAAAATTGGATTCGTCTTTGCAGTGCTTCTTGCTTCTTTATTGGTAAAGTTGATTCCAAATAAAACTTCTTGTCATCGTCTGGAAGTAACTCATATTCCGATAATGACATTTCATCAATTTCTTGAATTTTCTTAGCAACTTCTTCCGCTAATCTTTTGGCTTTGTTCAAATATTTCAATGAATTATTTCAATTAACATGAAACTTTAATTCTTTTAATCTCTCTGCATTATAATTTACTTTCTAATTGTCGTAATTCCTCCATTTTTCGAAAATAAGTGTCCATTGAGTTTAGAAAAGTTACAAACAGTAAATATTCTACGTGTCCAATAATATTGAGTAATGTGAGCAGTGTAGTAACTTCGTTTTTGAAAAAGATATTGGTTAAAGTTTGCAATACAAAACCGTTCTCGAAATCTGGTGATAATAATCTGTTTATTAAGAATAATAAGAAAAGATTATGAAAAAAGACTGGGAAAAGAGGGAACAATGAGAAAATCATAATAAAAAATAAATTATATAATTATTAAGCAATATACTGCTCTTTTTCTACATTTGCATGTATGTAATTTATTAAATTGAACAAATTAATTATTTAAATTTGTACATGTATTTAAGTAAAATATGTAAAAAATATAAAGAAGAAATCTCCAATTATTCTAATTTATTTAAAAATTCATGCATATGCCAAATATTACCTTTCTTCAAGAACTTTGATTAATAAGTCAATTTCAATTCCAAGAAAAGTGTCATCCTGATTTTTCTCACTAATTTTCTGTCCAATTGTCGCATAATGTGGAAAAATTCTTTGCAATAATAAAATTGTCTGGATTTTATATTCGTAAAGACTTGTAGGATCTAAAAGTTTTAAATCTTGTTCTGTTGGAATCTTCGCGAGCTCCGTCTCAAGTAAAATCATAAATTCATGAGGTGGAGTATCCTTCTCCGAATATTTCTCGATTTCTGCAGTTTCTACATCAGATTTAGTTGTTTTTGGTGATTTTGTTTGTTCAGGAGATTTCTTCTGTGTGACTGTTTCATGATCATGTTCCGCGATTTCAACATCGGTTTTCTTTGTTGTCGGTAGTTCAGTCCTCAAATTATCTCTGAGACAAAAATAAATTTGAAATTTTTTATTTTTATTTTTAATTAAAAATAGAGATTTTTCTTCTTAAAAATAAAAAATTTTTTTAAATATTTATTTAAAAACTTAAATTTCTCTTAATTTTGTAATTACTACTTACTTTTGTAGCTCCTCGAACGCTAACAAATATTCTTGATAAGTGTCATCAATAATTTGTCGCAACTTAACGGAAACCCAATTGTCGCCAAGCGCAATGCCTTCGATAATTACATTGTCTATACATAGTAGTGGCACTTGTAACGTTTTAGCGCTCCTGCACGCGGTCTCTTGATATTCTAAAGTAATGCAATTCAGTAAATCTTTTCTTTGCATATTATTGAATGCGAAATTACCAGTAAACGGCGCGCCATGAAAGATAATGCAAACTTTCTTGATCGGTTGTGAAGGCTCGTGCTCTAGAATCGATTTCGTTTCGAGACTATCAAACAGCTCCTTTACAGGATCTCTTGTTTTCTCGCGGAAATTAGGATCTTTACGCAGAGTCTCTATATAGCCTTAGAAATAAAAACGGATGTAAAACAGTATATTTTTATCAAAACGACAATGCAATAAAAATTTTACTGTAGTAATTTTTAGTATCGAAATAAAGTTGCTCACAGAGGAGCAAATTGTGAAGTTTCACGGGATCACTTGTTGGTAATATGGGAGATTCGTGAGGAAAGTCTAGTTCGCTAACAACTGACATGGATGAGCAATCTCTTTTTGCAGTTTCCGTGGAAGTGGATGAATAGCCTGTCGACTTCTTCCGTTTCCGTCTGTCGACGTTAAAATCTTTTTGTCGATTTGTTTTCGATCTTTGTCGAGTTTTTGGGAACTTCTGGACAAATAATCTCGATGTACTGGATGATTTTTTTCTTGTTCGCGTTCTGTTTCTGTGTTTCATCTTTAAAAGTTTTTCGTCATCTATTCAAACATCAATTATACATTGCTTTATACACATTTATGCATTAATGTGTAAAATCGTATTTGTAAATATCGCTAGTTAAAGCAGTTATTAGTTTGCAAAAAAATTTTCTTGGAATGTGACAGTTAAAAAGTAATTATAGAAAAAAGCTTATTTTTGAATTCTTTTATTTACCATTGAACACAGTAGCACTTTTATCCTCGATTGCTTCCGCCGACAAAGTGTATGCCATCTCGCTCATGAGGCTATTATAGAATTCCATTAAAGACGACGGCATTCTCTCTCCAAGTTTTCGAGGCGGTAATAGGATTTCTTTAACTCCGTAATAACAAGTCAGTGCCTCGACGATTCGCTCCTCTTCTAGAAAAAAGCTGCAACGCATTGATTCATTCGATAAAATATATTCCATGACGTTTCATACGCCATTTTTGTTTTTAAACTAAATCGTAAAATGAGGAAATAATTATATATCTTTTAGAATAATTTTCACAAAGACGTGAAATTTTCTTATTATTTTTTTCTTACTTCGCTCTCGTCTACTGAATTTATTTTCACACAATATTGATTACCTGTCGAGATGATGCCAGAAGAATTCTATGGGGTAATTGCACATATTTTCAATTGTTAACATTTTCTCCTGTACCTCAGTAAAAAGCGTTGTGGGTGGGAAATTAATGTCGAGATCGCTTATTCGTAATTTATGCTCGATTCCATGACCAAGCAATGTGATTACTTGCGTTTCCAAACCCATTTTAACAAAGATTTTTAAAGTCGCTTCCGAACGACACTAAATAATTGGCAATTCCAAAAAAACATGATTTAAAATTGTCAGATCCTACAAGTCTTTATGTACCAGAATGTAAAATCTAGATTTAATTTTATAAATATATGCAACAGTATATAGTTATATTAATACCGTTTTACGCGGTTTGAAATAAACATTAATAATGTCTAAATGATTAGGCAGAAGAAGATTAGATTTATTGTTTAGACAAAATGGGCAATCTTCTTGTTTTTTACGAGTAGTCGATATTCTTGCTTCCCAATAACAATCAATAAAGCCTCTATAAAAATTAGAATACATACTTATTTTCTTAGAAAAAGAAAATTCTTAAATATATTTGAATGAAACACATTAAAATGTATTAAATGTATTACTCGTTTTTCACTAAAACAGTCATCATTAAACATTCACCCACGATGACACTTTGAAAATCTAATAATTTCGTGTTAACAGTTACGAATGGATAAGTAATTATGCCTTTTATAGTTAAGGGAATGGTAGAACCACGGGATACCTGTACAATTAAGACACTATAATATATTTAGCTCACTTTATTAATATTTAAATGTTTGATTATATTTACATGATATATTTAATATTTATTTAATATATTATTTAATAATATTTTTATTTAAATTGTTGATAAAATCGCTACAATTTTTTAGCACGCAGATTTCGATTAAATTTTATGATAAAAATAATAAATAAAATTTTATTTTTAATGGTAAAATAGAAAAAGATAAGTTTTTTTTACTTCTAAATAAATCGAGTGCTGTTCCTTTGTGCTTCTTCCGGTATATTTAGCTGCTGTCGGCTGCCATGTAATAGTCAGACACGTAGTTTTTCCGACAGTTAACATTGCTCTCTCCAATTGCACGAGAATACCGGAATTCTCAAGTTTCTTTTTCTCTAATTTTTTTATTGTAACGCTCGTGTTCCAAGCCCCGTAATTGATTATTGTTGTCGAATAACACGTTTTAAGATCGATCGTAATGTAACCCATGTCTGAAAATACATGAGTTGCATTATTAATTATTTCATTAGTACTCCGAATTTTGCTTCGTAGCTATTTACAAATTAAATTGTAGTCAATTTGGGAATAATTAACTAGAATTAATTTGGCAATAATCGATATTTCGGTTCATGAACCTATGATATACCTATGATATATTTAGGAGCATAGAGGAAGGGAATAACAGCGTTTTTGTGTGGAATGGAATATTTGATCAAGATAGAAGCATTTTTTTCGACAAATCGAGTCGCCAGAAGTCTGTCAATTGACATCTCAATATCGACAATACTGGGAAATATTTCCTCATATGAAATTAAATCCCATCCATTATCTTAAAAGTAATTAATAAAAATTATTTGAAACATTTTTATTAACGTTTCTCAATTATATGTTCTATTGTTATCATAATCGAATATCTAATTATGTTTCATCTTACTTAACAAGAGTCTCTCGTCCCATTCGGGTATTTGACTTTGTAGTTTGTCATTGTCTGCAATACGTTGCATTCTTATTTCTCGTTTCTTCTGTAATACATACAGAAAGATATACAAGGCATTAAAATAATTTTTTATCATTTTTTGAATGAAATTTCATACCGTTGTAATATAGTCTGAATTTAGAAGTTGGATCGCCTGGTATCCCAATTCCACACAGTATTGCTTAGAAATATCGCGGAAAATATAAAGATAAATTTGTGGGTAACTTGTTACGCCTTTTGCAGTAATTATTAATGGATCTTCATGAGCCACCTAAATAATGATAATAATGATAATGCGAAACGCATTTATTTAATCTTTGTTTGAATTGTATCTGTGTTTTTTTTATTTTATATATAATAATTTCATTCCTAACTAAAAAATAAATCGTAAAGTTTGAATAGAATGTTATATCGCGACACACTTGTAACTCAAATTCAGTCTCGAAAGCACCGAGTAGTGTGGGTTGAAATTCGATCGTAATTTTCAATGACGATAGGGGATCAATAGTTCCTTTATTCGGCATGATTGTTAATACGCTGATTGTAGAATCGCCATTGCCTGCTTTAGATATTAAATTCCTCTTGTTTACCTTGTAATTCAGGAATATTGTACTATAATTTTCCAAAGTAATGTCCGACCGACACAATTCGCCGAATAACTGCGGTATAAATCGATAGATTAAATTATTGAACTGAATTGAATATTAATCAAACTCCAAATGAAACAATAAATTGAATTATTAAACTAATTGATTAGACATGTGTAAATTCATTTTTATTTAATTTTTATTTTTATTAATATTCTTTATTAATTTTTAATTCTTTTACAAAATGAATCAATTTCAATAAATTGATAATATATTACACAGTAAAATTAATATTATTATAAAAATAAAACTCAAATTTTATCCGTTTAAAAAATGTGTACTGTAAAATTGAAAAATGATTCACCTGTTGACCAAAGTCGATGACGTGTTTGTCAACGGAATATCGAACGACGTCTGCGCTGGCAAACACGTTAACTACTTTAGTAGGTCCCTGAAGAATTTCACAAAGCGCAACAACTTTGATCTGCATAGGCTCGGAAGCATGGAATATAAAGCGCACATATTGCGAAGAATATGGAACAAGAATACCTTCATGCGGGATGATATCAAGTATCTGGATACATTATTATTTGTGGTTAGCATTATGGTTAGCTTTAACCTATGAAATATTAATATAATTTCTAAATAGCTGGAAGTTTATACATATGCATGCAATAGAAATTAATTTGACTTAGTAAATTATATTGGGAAAAAGACGAACATCATCGAGTAACTCCTTTGAAGGAGACTCGAGATTGGGATCTATTAGAGCAAGAACATCTGGATCATTTAGGCAATGTAAGGATGTCTCTGTCATTGACGTAAAACTTCTTAATTTTTCGGACGTTTCGTCTAACGTTTCCGATCGAATTTCCATTAGCAAATTTTTCGAATTTGAATCACACAGTTCTGATATACATGTGAAAAATATACACATGAAAGAAATAAAAGTTTTTAAAACTAAATTATTAAATGAGCTAATAAAATACAAATTGTTGTTAATAATATAAAATGCGTTGTTAATAATTACAATAAATATATATTAAAAGAATATGTAAATTAATTTTAGTATTAAAATATTTTTTTAATAAGGAACATTTAATAATATATACCATATGACGTTGATAAATTGAGAGATTCAGTTTCTTGAGCTTCCAACTTTTTTTTCATCTTGTAGGAGAGAGAATTAAATTTGCCGTTTTCTGTATTACCTTGGAGCTGTGAATAATTTACGAAATTCTGTTGAAAAAGCGTATACTGTTAGTCATACAAAATTATTGGAAATAAATTATAATAAATAATAAAATATTTGTTCTTTTTCATATTTATATTTCAATGCAATTCAACTCTGACATTAGATGTTTCACGTTGAATTTCAATACTCTCTCCGGCCCAGAAAAATTTATATATCGCAGGAATTGGTCCGTTATTAGTCATCTTTAATGCTTTTTTAGCAATTGAACCCGAAATGCAGTTAATAATCAAATCTTTGCAATGTAATGTAATATTCGGGAAATTGACTGCACCTTTGCATTGAATTTTGTCCTGAAATTAGATAGACACAATTCTTGTATTGCGTGAATCAATTTTGTAATACATCTTTCAGTACCTTATTAGGATGCTCGTCGTATTCCAACCCGAGCACGCCACTATAATTTCGCGAATAAGGATTATTGAGATTTACATTTGGCGAAAATTTTACTGAAATTATTGTGGTAGTTCCGGCCATTAAAATAATTTTCTTTTTATGTACAAAATTTTTCTTATTGTTCATCAAATAAAAGGGAGCGTCAATATACAGTGAAACATTCAAATTTAATTGCGATTGATTTGTCACTATTAGTTCGTCTAAAAATCAGCAAATTAAATACATAATTATTATTTTGTTCAGTATAATGTTATATAAAACTGCACAGATTTAAATAGCATGAAAAGTCTAATTGTTTATTATGTAGTAAACCTTGGCACCAAAGTACCTTATGGTTACCCTCTGGAATATTATATTGCGTAACTTTTCCGGATAGTTTACCTTGCTAAAATAGTTTCGAACATGTTAGTATACAATTTTCTACCTGTCTGTTGCAGCTCTTCTCCCTCGGGACATATATCAATGCAAAACGTTAGCTCTCTCTTATTGAACACAATTCGCGGCTCCGTAAAAGTAGTTTTAAATTTCGAGATTCCGATCAATTTTCGCTTTCCTTGCCCAAAAATTTGCTCGAATATGTACCAGTCTTCCGTCAAAATTTCATTCCTTTTTTATAAAAAGAAATATTTTACAGTAATATTTAAAAACATAATTATAAAGTAAAATAATAACAATTGTAAAAAAGCTCTTCCTTTTTATAATATGAAATATTTTGACTATAAAAATAGTTATATAAAGATTTAAAAAAAATTGAAATTGTATAATTCTAATCAAAATTAATATACTGTGGTCCTAATTAGAATCATTTTAATCAATTCACCATTATAAATAAGGATAAAAATCTAATTTAAACTTACACATCCCAATATATCTTGCATTGAACTACATTAGTACCATTAGCTGGAACTTCTACAGTGGATGGTTCAATTTGAAATTTCCTATTGTAACACAAAGTTTTTAGTACCCTAGCTAAAATTAAAATATAAATAATATATAATATTTAAAGATTATGCAATTACTTTGACCACATTTGACTTTTTTGAATGCGTATTTCTGGATCGTTTGACCACATTATTTGACAATGACGCGTGCCAAAATTTTTTATGGTTATTGGCAGACTCAGATTTTGATGGCTGTTAAAATTAAGTAATTAAACGTATGATATGAATAAATATTAAAAAAATATAACTCTTGTTACTTTGTTATTAAAACGAGTTAAAGTTTTACCAATATTCTGCTTTACCTAAAGAGAAAACCCATATCGAATATTGGAAATATCTGCGGCTCGAAAACGACGCTGCAACCGATTCCTGTCGCAATCACATTAACGGAAAACGACCGACTGTTGATGACATACACGATTATATTATCAGTGTATTTACCAGTGTCGCGTAAAAATAGTTTGACTTTAATCTCGGCAGATTCGTTCGGTCTAACTTCACCAAAAGTTGGTTCAACGAGCCACGGTGATTTTTTTTTGGGCTAAACAATATAAAATAATGTCTGTAATATTCTTTCGTGTATGTGTATTTTATGTTTGTTTTTTTATTTAAATTTATTATTTATAGCAACATTATGTAAATTTATTATTTATAGCAACTATTTGAAAATTATTTACTGATGTTAATTTAAATTGCGCTGGTATCGGTGAGTCGTTAATTATTTGAAAATTCATAACTTTATCTTGAAGCACTTGTATCTCTTCAAAATTAAGACAAATGGGTTGTGCAAATACTACTGGCCCCTGGCCGTTACAAATAATGGTACAAGATGTAATTGGAGTTTGTTCACCCATTGTCAGTATACTGAAATCGAGAAAGTAATAGAAAGTACTTTATATAAAATAATATATAATAAAAGTTCTAGGATTTTAAAAGTTTAAATTTTAAAGCCATTCCAGAACTCTTCTCGAATAAACTTTCATGACTTTTCAAAGTTTATTAAACTAATTATTATACTTTAGTGTTGTTGTCTGCTTGCCCAACATTTTTGTAATAATTGTAACATCAATGGTCTTCGATTGTCGTGGTTTTAAAAAACCTTGATAACATGATAGTGAATATACAATAGACATATTTTCGGATATCTGGAGAACGATATTAATACACGGTTAGCTTAGAATAATTACATTACTTTTAATAATTTTTGAGTCATATTCACGGAACGGAATGCATAAATTAAGTTTTCGAAATTAGTTTAATAATTACCGTTTGCGGTACTATATAAAAGTATCCATCTAAATCGGAATCATTTTCTACGTTGATACAACGAGCATACGGAAAATGGATAAAGGAAAATCGAATATTTATCTTCGCGGGCTTGATCGATAGAGAAGGAATAACGCCACAAAACGAGAGCGGTAGTATTACTGGATCCGAATCTGAATCCCATATATCGACTCGCATATTCGTCTGTACAGTTCGAACCACGTTTGCTATGTATGATACCTACATTTCAATATAGAAATGATTATATTATTCTATAAAATTATTATTTAACTTCTTCAAATTGTTTTTAAGTTATTTAAATGAAAATCAATTTTAAAATAATTATGTAAAGAAAAAAAAAGAGGCTTTATATTTATATGAAATTTATATTGAAAGACACAAATTAGCTTTCACTTACAAATATTTACAAGCTGTACGTTCAAAGGCATCGTACAGTTTACCTTTAATTTAAGCGAACTCTGTGGCTGTACCACTCCTTTTTGCGGAATAATTGTAAATTCGCGAGGGTAAGTCGGGAAACTTGGTTTTACTTCAGATGTAGCAAACTCTTCGTAAGTCAGAGGTGCCTGATCGCCATCCTCTATTATGGTTACACTGAACGTGACGGGTATCAAAGATAAGTTACGAAGACTTACTTCCTGACTTCTGCTAAATCCTACAAATACATACACGAGACTGTGGTTTTTCTAATTGAAAAGCATTCATTACTGTAGTTGATATACCTAAAGCAGTTGCATCAAAATCAAGGCTACTCTTATCGAAATGTAGCCTTGGACATACGACACATCCTCTATAAAACAAAGATATTTTATAATCTATTGTAATAAATTTGTGCTGTGCAATATTAATCAGAAGAAATTATAATATATTAGATATCAGAAATAATTTTTAGTAACAAACTTTCAAATAAAAAAGAATAGTTTGAGATTTTTCAACAAGTTAAGCTAAAATTAATATAATGTATGTAACAATATTTGCGATTATTATAAAAATTTATATTGAGAAGCCGTAGATTTTTAATTTTGTATAACGACAATTAAATTCACATAGAAATATTTTATTAATAATTACTTGATATGCAAGGATAATACTTCTAAGCTCTCTTTAATGACAAAATCGATTCGCTCTATAAAGTCTCCTTTCCGATTCGAAGAGAATGATAAATTAAATGACTTACACTCGTCTGGTTTTATTTTTAAAGCACGTGGAGTAATATTAATGATGCCACCGAAATCTGTTGCTTTTGCTTTATAAACCAGCGTACCACAAATGTGTCCATTATTTGTCACTACAATCTGAAATGCAATCAATTTGGATTTCAATAATTTGTCAGGCAGCAACATTACATCTATTTACTGGAAAAACAGAAAAAAATCTGCATCAATTTGCAACAAATATTCTTCATATTAATTTTAATTATGCAATACGAAAAGAGCATGACGTTTTAAAAATTCAAAATGAAACTGCGACATAAAAATTCTTCATGAATTTTTATCAAATTTTTATGTTCAAATACATTTACCGAATTACCTCGTAGTTGTGCACGGAGCACACGAAGATATTGCTAAGGTCGATAGTGATCACATTGAGATGGAAAACTGGTCCCTTGCCAGTTCCACGAAGGCTACCAATGGGACGCAAAATTAGCGAGAAAATTCCGAGGCAAAAGGAAGTTTCTGAAGATAACGTTATACTAGTTTTCTTATAACCTCAGGGGTATCCTGTCCTCGCGACCCATGACTTCGAGATAAGCGACGCTCGATATCTCGCCTACTTCCATGGCTTGAAAAATCACAGTGATATCTGCCGAAGATTGCGGCCAAATTTCGCCTTCCTGGAAGTGCGTTAGGAATTATTATTTTAAAATGCTATTTCTGACATATACTTTAAATAATGAGAAGAGCAACAAATACATTAATAAACAAACTATAATTAAGATAAATTAAGATACGACATTATCAAGAGCTGTGAAGTTATAACAAAAGATTACATCAGGTATAAGAAGAAAAGCCATATGTTGGTAGCGGAAATTCTCATTCTTCAACGAAGCAATTTCGTCCGTGTAAATTCGCTGGCAGACAAGCTCGTGAATATCTGGCAGGCAAATATTGTAATGAACAAGATTGACACGCCGTACTACCTCCACACTATGCACCAGTTGAAATAGTTTTTCATACCTGTCACGAGAAAAATCGAGAAATTACTGAAACGGATAAAAATAAAAATTTATAACTGAGGAAATAACTGTTTTCGCACTCCTTTTTGCGTTGTACATCGGTATCGCTGTCTTTAAAGCGCACCCACTGGAATCTCACTACGTAGTCGCTTCTATTGTGGATCGTTAGAACTTTACTTCTAGATAAGCCTAAATAAGTGTTTTCCATTCGGATGCTACCTCTGTCAAATCGAATTGTGCAATTTATTGCTGAACTTCGTAAAGTCAAGCAGAGCTTTTCTCCTGTCAATAATTTATATAATTGGATTTATTAGATTTTTATTGTTATTTATATAAATTACTATTTCAAAGTTAATTATCGTATTAAGTAATAGATAAAGTTATTTACCTGATTCATAATTAAGGAAAAGATTTGCTTCAAAATCGCCAGATTTCTCTGATAAAAAGTTTGCAGTGAGTTGCATTGTTTCTTCTTCTCCTAATATGCCTTTCGATGGTTCAATTGAGAAATATGGACTAAACAATTATAAAAATATATATTAGATATAGATCCAAAATCGCTTTGATGCAGTTGTTTAATGTTTGGAAAAATATTTTGAAAAGCTTATATATTATATTTAAAATTATATTTAATTATAATTATATTTAACTATATTTAAATATAATTAAAAATTATATTTAACTATAAATTATATTTAAAATCTCATAAAATTTTATTTATTTGAAATTATAATAATTTAATTTATATATTTAATATATTTTCTATTTCTCTAATTAAAATTTATAAACTTAAGTTGGTTAAATTTTTGATGGATTTTGATATGAATCTTACTAAACGTGGCATAATATACCTATCTGAACAGAAATTAAAGATCGCCGGCCCATCTCCTATGTTGCGTACCAAAATAGTCTTCGAGGAAGGAATTTTCACCGCAGTGGCCGGTATTTCGATCCGATCGGGAATGTCTAGAATAGGTCTCGGACCAATAGCTAGAACAACATCAATCTGGCCTCTATTACCCTGCGTTATCTGATGCAATTGTAATATAATTTCTTTCCTCACCGATTATTGGTACCTCAAAGATCTCGGTATCGTTGATAAATTCGACACGATATTCGTAATCTCGTTTCTCCGATGGGCTGAACTTGATGTTATAAATATGAACGAGTCCTGGAGCTATCATAGTGCTGTAATTCGACCCGTGATATTCCACGGAAAAGAAAAGATCGGGGTCGCGCGAGAGCTTCAGGTGCTGTGACATCTTCGATGCAATATTTAGAAAGTGGAATCGGGGTTAAGCTCGTGAATATTATATAACAACCGCGAGGAGTTAGTGTAACAGAACGTAATATGTTACATATGAACGAGATGTATGATTTAGAATGGAAAAGATTTACTTTTGTCACGTTTCGAATCGTGAGCGTTATATTGTATAAATTGCCGGGAACAAATCGTTGAAAGAGGACAATGTTGGGCGAAATTCTGAAGCAGTGACTTTCACAATTGTCATACAAAGCTCGTACGTTTATACTGCGACCTGGTTTCAGTAAATAATTGATTCTCTCTTGAGTAGTCATTAATATCTGTTTGATGTATTCCGAAGGATTCATATACTGCAAGATGGTATTTTGATGGGATTAGTGAGATTGATAAACATTGCGAACATGAACTCCGTTATTGTTTTGCTTAAAATATTTTGCTTAAACTGTAAACTGACTTGTATCTGATCGCGTGACTTGCCGATTATAGTCACAAATATTTTCACAGAATTATGTATAGTCGGATATGTGGTTAGATTCTTTTCTGTCATATCCATTTTTTATAATTAAAATTCTACGAAGATAATGTTTTATTATTTTTCACAAAGAGTGTAAAGACTTTTCTTTATTAAAATCACTTTAATCAACTTTAATTAAAATAATGTTTCTAGCCATCAACATAATATACACTGAAAATAGTTGAATATGCCACTATTTAGATGTAAAAGTTAATTTTTACATTTAGCTAGATGAAATGTTAGAAATTTCAAGAAATATAAATATATCGAAACACGTATGAACTTTTCATATAATCACTTTGTAAATGATACTTTTAATAATGATATTAAAGAAAGCTGAGTATATAATGAAGTAATGCAATTACATTAAAAAGCACATTTTACATCTTCTAATTATATGCTTTTGTATTTATTAAAATTACTTTCATTACGTAGAATATTCGATTAAATAAAAATCATGTGATGGAGCTAATAACGAGAGACACTAAAACGCACAATTTTTCTAAGTAATTCGGATTCTTTATTTCAATTTCTTTAATGGAATAAGAAATACTCGTTAGTACAAGAAATACAAGATGTAGGTAATATTTCTTTGAATGACTCGGCGTTCCAATATAACACCGATCCAACAGGAGAACGAGGCAATACAGTCGATATAAGATTATATATAAGGGGGAAGACAGAAGGCTTGTTGGAATCCTGATTGATCACAAGGAATGGGATTGCAACAACCGCCATTCCGCGTAGTTAGATTTCCTCGATTTATGTTCATTGATGAAGAGCCATAGGACGACCATCTCTGTCTGTACCGTGCTGTATTGCAGGTATAGGCCTTTAAACATTGTGGTATGCAACAACGAGATGGACGGAGTGATGATAGGTCGCATGGCATCTTCGACACGCAGCAAGGATCGCAGATTCCTTTTGTGCAACACATCCCTGGATAGGGTCCTCCCAGGGGACATCCCAAAGGAGGGCAACTCACATTGCACGCTTCAGGCTCGGGTTGCCTAGCAAACAGAAAGGAAAGATATCTCGTTTCATGAATATTCTTTCATCGTATCGAAAACTTTATTTGATCGGATATTCTATCTGATATATAAACAATATTGGCATTTGTGGTATTTATTTGATTGTTTATCATAACTTATCTAATCTAGCTGATAAATCTATAATTTCAGTAATTACTAGAATGTATAATTAGAAGTCACACATGTATTACTTACAAAGTTTCTATTTCGCATATGATATCGTGCATTTCGTCCATAAAATTCCGCTTTTGTGTGCATCTATTCATGTCGAATGCACTTGTTGAATTTTGCTTTAGTTTTAATAATTTACTGGTAAATTTAATTTGTGCGCCAAAAGATTTATGCTTGGAAGATAGATATTACTTGATGACAGATATTTTCTCTTCTTTTAATAATCGATTTATTCTAATGCTTACTTCAAATTGTAATCATAAATTAAGTAAAAAAAATATCAATTATTATTTTCCTTCAATTTTTATAACAATAATTGATTAGATCTATTATATAATAATTAATGTTATAATATAATACATAATGTTATTAATATAATACATAATGTTATTAATATCTATTATCAATATATTACATCAAATTAAACTTGACATTTTTAAAAAAACGTGTTTATTATATTTTCAAAAAGTTATACATTTTTTGACAATATTTCATGCTTGAAATATACGCAATACAGTATAAAAAAATTCACATAAAAAATATATAATATAAATAAAAGAGAGAAATCATAAACTTTGACGTTACAACATATATTCACACATTGACATTAAAAAAAATATTACACTTTTCTCTCAGTGTAACAACGAATTTGTTATATTCACACATAAAAAATATTGATTTTGCAACAATTTAAATATGAAGATAAGATCACAAATTAATTTTATGGAACTGTACTTAACTCTCATGTTGATTTTATCGAATGGTTTTACGATCTATTATTTAATTTAGCCAAATTTATAATTAGATATTCAATTATAATGTGAAAAATAATGTTTTTCATTATATTGAGTAAAAATGTAAATATAAAAAGATTAATTTTAAAGGATTCGTTCCAGTTAGGTCCCACATAGTTATTTTACAAACTCCTAACACAAGAAATTGGAGATAAAATTTAATCGCGCAAAATGAGCTTAATTGTCAGATCAGAATGAAAATATTCGCTAAAATATTTTCGGGGCTTGCATGTGTTCGCTCGCGATTAATTTATCTGGCGAAACGGCGAGATTGTTGGGGGCACGCTCGGGTTTCCTGGCGAGATACGTAATACCTCCGATGGTCCTCGTCTCGTGGATTTCCGGTTGGCCGTAAGCATTCGTCTCCTGCATCGCTTGCGCACCGCTTATGCGTTTCGTTACCTCCTCGGTGTTCGGTTTCTCGCCGGTGTCACCGCCGGCGCGATCGATCCTCGTCGCGCCTGGTGCATCCGGCTGTTGCTTACACACGACGTCGCCTTGTCCGCCATTGTGACCCGGTAGATTCTGTCCGTTGAGATAGTATTGCTGCATCTGATGATAATGGGGTAGAGCACCTTCTCCGTATTGGAAGACCATGTTGTTGCCATGGCAGCCTTGCGTGATCGATACGTTCTGTCGATCGTAAGGGATTGATCTGTGCGCATTCTGTACATAGGAAAGCGCATCTTGATTTTGCAAAGTCGTACTATTCTCCTTTTCAGCCTGCATGCTGTAACAATTTTTCGTGTTCTGTTTTTGTCGCGGGTATTCCGCCATTAAAGGTTCGTCGGCCCTTTTAGGTCGCAGAACACGTGAAGACGGATTGTTCGGATGTCTCTTGTTCTCCAAGCCGTTTACCGAGATTCTTTTCTGAGATTGCGAGGGGGTTTCTGCAGCTGGTCGCGGTTGCATGTTTTCCGGAATCTCGTTGGAATTCTGAATACCGTTCAGTCTAACGATTGGTTTCTTCTTAGTCAAATTGGCAAGGTATTCGAGACCTTTTTTACTTGTCGGATCTTTCAGTGCCTCCAGCATCTTTTGAATATTTTCTGGGTCTTGTAAGCCGTTGTTGCGCTTTTGAGGACAGATTAGTTCCTTGTATACTCGCATTTTCAGTAAACTGGAAGTTTCGATAGGTCTTCTGTTCTGTTGGCATGCGGGATCCTTCGGGATTGATGTGCCTTGATTGTCAGTTGGATTCATTGAACTTGGATTGTTCTCCTTCGACCAAACTTGTGACTCAGAATGCGGGAAATATGGATTATAACGCATTTTGTATGGATATTGCGCGTACTTAAAAGTTGGAGGGCACGTAATGTTCGATGCATTTTGATGACCGTAACAAGCGGTATGACCGCATGATGCTTGACAATCACTTCTATGTGGCCAATTGGCCGTTTGCCATAGCTGATAAGGATTTACCTGAGTATACATTTGCTGAGGAGAAACTTGATTGCATATTTCTTCTTTTTTTAACTCATCATAATTCTTTTGTTGATCCGCCATTTTTCCCGGCGATTTATCGTCCATCGGATATTGCTCGTTCGAAGCTCTTTGTTGTGCGTTCATTCTTTCGATATCGCTGTAAGATATTCGCGGTGGCGTGATGTGTATCATCCATTCCGGTTTTTCGTCTTTCTCGTCCTTCTTTGTTTTTTTTCGGGCGAGTCGGGTCTTCTTGCTCTCCTCCGAGATATCTGGTTTTTGTTGTTGAAACTGCGCGATGTAAGTTAAGTGTCTTTTTTGCTCGTTCAGTAACGCGTCGAATTGACGGCGCATCACCTCCTCAGGTACGCCTTGCTGCCTCATAGTGGAAACCAGCAGTTCCTGATCGCGAATCATGTCAGATGTAAATTGCAATGTTTTCTTTCCTTCTCGGTGACCGTGGGCTTCCGTAGTTGACTGATCAGTTGGTTTTTGATTTGTCAGATTCTGTGACGGATTGGATTGAGCCTGGTCCCCAGGATTTTGCTGACTGAAGTTGGGGTCGTGCGCTTGATAATAATACTGCCACTGCGATGGTGACTGCTGATACAAATGTTGCTGATTCTGATTTGTCATCTGCATCCATTTATCATTTTGTGGCCACGCGGGTTGCAAGTTAACAGGGTGGCCGAGATTCTGCTGATGATTAGATAAATTATATCGCATTAATCTCATCTGACTTACTGTCATATCTTGCGGAGAAGTCATTCCTTGCCCTTGCGAGATAGTTTGTTGATTGTAATGACTGCATTGTACTCCTGAATTGTTGTGTACATGATGTTGCTGGTGGGATATTGGTTGCATTTGATTGAGCGCTTGTGGCAACATTTGTTGGCCACACACGCTCTGCTGTGTCTGCTGATTGACCTGGTGAGGATTCTGTTGAAATGGAGCGTGAAATTGAGGATGATAAACGTTTGGGCAATTACTCGCAGTCTGATCATTCAGCGATACGTTGGCATTTTGTGCAATCGTTGCTTGGTTCTGTTGCTGCATTTGCATGAACATTTGTCTGTGATTGGCTGCGTTTTGTTCACTGATCGGTTGCTTCTGGTACTGGCTATCACGCATGGAAGATTCATTGCGACTTTGGTCGACAACCGCGTGCGAATCTCTCGAGGTTCCGTGTGTTTGCGGCTTCGCGACTTGCGTCGAAAGGCTTTGCGTAATTATCGGCTGATTAATTATCGCGGGCGGGCTTCGAAGTGGTTGATCGTAAACGACTGCTCCTTGGAAGACATTTGGTACGAAAGGACGGTGCGCCTGCCTTTCGGGAGACGCGATTCGTCGAGTCAGCAAGCTTTCAGAGTGTGGATTCGTTTGATAAATCTCTTGGTTAGCGACAACCTGTTGCTGACTTGTGCTACATGTATTTTGCGGCTAACAATATATAAATCTCATTAATAAAAGTTATTAAAATAACTTGATAATATTATTTTAGCATATCTCTGTGCGATATAAAAGTCGAATTTTGTCGAAAAGTAAAATTGTATAATAATATAAATTATAATTTATTGGTAAAAAATTAAAATGAATATATATTAGATTCATGTAAATTAAAATCACGCTTAATTTTTCATTTCTTTCAAAACAAAAAAATTTTAAAGGATATAAGTGTACAAATTTTTTTAAAAGTATGTATTTTAGATATTTTCTAGATGTTTCTTTTTATTATACTTTCAGTCGTTCCGGTATTCTCATATTTTTATTACTTTACGAGATTTAATTTTATAGATAAATATTGATAAATTTTATATAACATATGACGTTAATGTATATTAACGTAAAAGAATCTTTTAAAAATTTACTTTTGATTGTTGATGCGGCAATTGAACAGAAATCGCATCACCATGTCCGTTATTATTTCTGGCAGAGGAATTCATGTAAAAAGTTCCGGTTTCTCGAGGATCTTGTTGCACAATTACAGCGGCGATTGGTTCAGGCGTAAACATTGACGGATTGTCTGATTGCAATTTCTTAATCTTTTCGGCAGGGAAACTCTTAAATCGTGGCGAAGAAGTCAAACATGCTTCTTTCGATTTATTATGAGAGTCAAATTTGGTTTTCGGACGTTGCATCTCGTCAGGTAACATCTTTTGATCTATGAATCTTGTGACCTTATCCGACGAATTTGAATTATGCAAATTTTACTCGGATGGTGATTTTACAGATCACGGGCGTTTTTGATGACTTGTGATAGGAAATCGTATACTCGTTGAGCTCGGACGTGCAAACGATTCTTTATGTTCCGAATTCTTCTTGATTAAAACTTTCCTAAAATTTCCGGATTAGGAAACTTTTATATTTATTGATGATAAGACACATGTGTTTTTCGAGGTACTTACCTCTTTTTCATCATAAAATTTTGTTTAAACGTTAATTTAGATGACGCGACATTTGATGTTAAAAAGACATCGTTTAAACTTAATGAGAGATTTCTTAAATCGGATTTTGTATTACCGCCGAAAGGAAATCGCGAGTTTTGACGTGATGAGAAAAGAGGGACAAGTGCGTCACTAGTTACCATGGATACATACGTGTTGCTTTTTTATAATTGTATATAAATAATTTCTTTCAAATAAATAAATTCGATATACTAATTAATAGATTCTATTTATTTAGAATTAAAAATAATTGGTATATTGATAAAATTAATTGTATATATATACATACAATTTTATTTTTAAAATTGACATGAAAACAACAAAATAATAGAAACGTTACACCTTTGTAAAAAAGGATAAACTTTTATTTCAGAAATTGTAATGAAATATAATATGGTATTGTATACAATTTCTTATTTCAGTACAAATATAAATATATGAATTTCTTTATTCTTTACAATTTGTACGTATGTAAGACATAAATTATATAGTATTTTATGATATGTTAGAAACATACAATACATTTAATTTAAATTTGTCAGTATAAAATAGAACCACAGACACACAGATAAAGAAGCATACGATCGCAAAAAGGGTTCGATTAAAATCGCTTTTTCTCGATCATTTCGCTCATTATTTAAAAAATACATTTATATTTATATAATTTATTTAGATGTTGATTTTGTCTTCTTGCGTGATAAAATTCTCTTCGATTTTATGAACCAATTGATTTTATTTTAATCGTTGTCCACGTTTGCTTTTCCCTATAAATAGAGAAAATTAATAAATTAAAATAAATCTTTATTTAAGATCATTAAAATGTTATAATTGAATAGAAAGTAATATAATAGAAATAAAACAATATTATAGAATAATTACACTAAAACTATTTAAACACTATTTAAAATTTCTGTAGAGAAATCTTATAAAGTTTTAATTTAATTTTTATATTTTTATAAATATGTTGTAAAAAAATTTCATAAATTTTATTGTATAACTTAAGCGTACCGTTTAGCATGCTCGTATTTTTTACTATTTATATACTCTTTTTTGAGACGTGTACTTTGCCTGCAGTTACATAATTTCAGTCAGTCGCCAATTAGAGCACCGTTACTTAGCAGGGAGGACAAGGTACTGTGAAATAAGAAACTCACATTAATTTCGGAAATAAATTTTAATAAGGGGAATTATAATAAATAATAAACTAACGACATAGTGGGGTCCTAGGCAAGTTACATGAAATTGGTGGACAAGGTGGTGGACAAGGTAGTGGACAAGGTAGTGGACAAGGTAGTGGACAAGGTGGTGGACAAGGTGGTGGACAAGGAACGCAATTTGAGTTGCAAACGTAAACGCAAGGCGGAGTGGGTGGTACATATGACACCTCCATTTTTGGTGGAGAACAACAGGTTGGACAGGGCGGTAGATATACCTTTTACGAATTTTTTTATTAACAAAGAAATATAAAATATTGTGTGCGTATACATTAGCATATAAAGACCACAATAGAAATTAATTATTTAAAATAAAAAATAGATTTGAAATAATAGAAATTAATTTAGTATGATCTATAATAATAATTAGTCATGATATCTTTTAAGAATTGATTTTGCCATATGCGCACGTACAATTTAACAGTAAATTATGTGCTAAAAAGTGTTTTTGTGTCATTGTAATGTACACATAATGTACCAATCAAAGAAATTTTTAAAGAACAAAAGTTGACATTCCGTGGAACAAACGTACCATCGTCTTAATAGTTCTTGGCTGAGGTGGACAACTTATTTTACATTGAACACGGGGTACACAAGGCATTCGAGGGTAGCATACAGGTGGAGTACAACAAACTACAGAGCATGGAATTGGACATCTCGTTGGTAAACAAGGAGGAGGGAGACATAAATTCTGGCAACTGAAATTTGATAATCGCACAAATTATTAAATAATTAAAGATAATTATCACACATTAATAAGTATAAATTAAGAAAGAATATTAAATTATTTTTTCTACGCATATTTTAATCTTCTACAAGATATATCACATATTTATTATTTAATTACAAAATTAATTAAAAATATTATTCATTTTTTATGAAATGTTTTTAAGTAAACTTTCAAATTAATTTTATCTATAATATTCGTTCATTATTACATGTTTTTATTAATTGACTACATATGGAATTATTTTGTAAAATTGGAAATTGAACGCAATAATGATTTATAATTGCGTAGATAAAATTACATTATACATAATATATTTCTGAATAAAATAAGTTCTATTAGGATAATAAATTTCTATTAAAATTTACCTCGCCATGACGCTGAAGATGTGTTCACGACGTTAACTCGTAATTGCCAATGACGGTAATCTGTATTTGTTTAGAAATTTAATAATTGACATTAAGTTCTTGATGATAATTGTTGATTGATTGGTCTTCTAGTCAAATAAAAGACACTATCCGTCGTCATAACATAAAATTACTTGAAATTTAATCGGATTTTGATAAGTAATACTTCGAAATTTAAAATTAGCCTCTCATATCTGTGGACTGATCAGCCAAAGATTATTTACTGGTTGCCTTAGTAACCTATAACCTTAGTAACGTAAAAATCATTTGTCGATTTTCGCAGAATAAATTACGCGCGGGAATCACACACGGTAATTTCCCCGTTTCTCTTTTCTCGTTTCTAAATATACGAGGCGAAGTTGACGTTAATTGCTTGGATTGCGGAAAATGTAGAGACATAAGTAATTTATCATAGCTGATAGCTAGAGAGAAGTCTAGAAAATTTTTATCTGGGAAGTCTAAATATTTTTAATTGGTAAGGATTTATGAAAGTTAAAAATACACATTTACACACACTTGTTTTAAAATAACATAAATGTCAACAACAAAATCTTTTAAATCTCTAAATCTTTGATTTGTGTCATTTTGTGCTAATTTGATTGGATATAAATATTAAAAGATACCCGTAGAGTAGAAAATCATGCTAATGTCAAAGTGACGTTAAACGACGACAATATGATTACAAAATTCATCTTTCAATCATAATTTAATCATTTTTTTGTCATTTTGAGGTCACTTTAGCATTATCGTGACTGTATGTTCTACCCGGGTATGATACTAAATATAAAAATTGCAATCAATAATGTAGTTATTTTTCATAAGAGAAAGTTGATTAAAAAATAAAAAATATTATTATTAAAATTAAGAACAACGAAAATTTTTATGAAACAGATTAAAATAAATTTTCCAATCGACATTTTACAAATTATTTAATTGTATTATATCTTGTTACTACAACAGTTTGCTAACTGTTGATAGTAACACGATCTTCAGAACTGGATCGGGTTCAATCACTTGATAAACAACATTTGCAATTTGCATACCGCTGATAAAAAGTATTCGATCTAAATTGACTTTAACCGCCAACGGAAATCAATTTCGTCACAACTGTTTGAGTTCTGACAAAGGGATTCCTTCTACAGGGAATGCAACTGTCACCGCATGTCCACATTCGACAATACTCTCGATGCACATCAGTCGATGCATTCCAGCAATGGTTCACGAGCTCGACTGAAAAGCTAGTAACAAAAGCAGCGCCGTATCTTTGTCGTAATATCTACATTCAAGAATATATCACGATTGCAACACTGTTAGGGAAGCATAATGATAGATATAACACAATCGCAACATATACGTATATATGCAGATGATAGGTTTAAGTGTTTCAATATCGTGTTATTCCTAAAATTGAATGATCCAGATAAATTTTATTTTACATAGAAATAATATTAGAGGAAACTTGTGTTTAAAAATATACAGTTTATTATATGCATACAATTACGTACAATAATTTCTGATTACTTCAAAAGGAGAACATTTAGCTTATTTATTTATAGCATTCTTTTTTCGATCATTCGACAGATTCGCACGATTAGACATATAAACAAAGTACAGACTCTCGTATTACTCAGATAGTATTTATTGTGATAGAGGTATGCTTATGCAGAAACAATAAATGAGTGTATGAAACGAAGACTCGTATTTTTCGTAGACTCGCTATGTCAGGATAAACACTGTCTAGATTAAACGGAGCATTAGTATCGACTGACGGGGAACTGGCTATGTTACGCAGAATCCCGCTCCATTCGGCGGCTGGGCGGGAATACCGCGTCTGTTCATACGGCAAGTGTGCTCTTCTAGACGTTGAGCGGCAACATTGTTATCCTGCTTGTTGAAGCTCCACAGACGTTCGGCTGCCGCGCTCGCACGTGGCCAGATTCTCGGATGCACATTATTTCTGAAAATAAATGGTAGTTCAACGAGAATGCTCGGTATACATTTCGTAATTATTTTCTTAACAGATAAAACAAATAATTGCGCGCGCGCGTTCGCATAGTGTTTTATACGTCAACCAAAAAATTATAAAAGTTACAAATTTTTCTCAAATAGAGATTCTTATTCATATAATAAAGGTTTTTGTTCGTGTGGAAAGTTTATTATAAAATTTTACTGTAATTTCTGATATTAATTTTCTAATTTAATTCTCGTCAATGTTAAAATATTAATTGCTTTTAGCATGCTTTTTATTCGCAAGCTCTTTCATTATTCGTTATATGATTTAATTAACAATGCTAATTTATAAATTTTCAAATATGAGTGTAAAAAGAAAAGGGATAGACTTACTTGTCGACGAACTCTGCCCACATGCAGGCTCCACCGCCGAGCATCAAATGCGTGGCATTGGCTGCATTAGCAAAATCGAAAGGATCGCAATTATAATACTTTTCCCAATCGCCGCCGCCGGCGATGTGGTCCAGATACCAGCAGGACGACAGCAGGACCGGATGTCCTGCCATCGTCGCTCTCTCTAGCTCCTTTTGCCAAAGAGGCACCTTCCAAACGTGCACTACAGTGCTCGCGGGCAACACGTTGCCATTATCGAAAACCTATAAGCCATGCAGTAAAACATTTTGAAATAATAAATGATAATATATATATTTTAATAATTATATATAAATATATATAATATATAAATATATATATATATATATATATATTTCTATATTATATATATTTATATATATTTCAGATATTTATATATATTATATATATTTCAGATGATAACAATCCCATTATATAGAAGTATCTCTATTAATTTTTTTAATAATAAAATATTTTATTGTAAAAATAGAAAAGTGACGTAATTACCTCTTGCCATACAATACTGTTGACGTCTAGTGAACTGCTGATCTCGAGTATCTTGGTTATATATTCGTTTTCGAGCAGCTCGTATTTCTTAGACATATTGTGCTCCTTCATGTACTCGACAATTCTCGGATTGCTGCCCCAGCAATCGAAGGGTACTTCGTCGCCACCCAGGTGGAGATATTGATCCGGGAATACTTGCACGATCTCGGAGAACAAATTCCGTACGAAGTCGTATACCGCCGGATTTGTTGGATCCATCGGGCCTAGTTTACCATTTGGTTTTCCGGAAGAATCTAATGAATATACGAATGAGTTAATTAATATCGTTGAAAGGATATTGATAGGTTAGAACTTAGCAATAAAAATAAATTTATATTATTAAATCTTCTTAAATTATTATTTATCTCTGAACAATTAGAATTTTATTAGAATATCGTGGCTGATTAATAAATTATTTTCTTCACATTTACCGTAACACGTTGTCAGTAACTCTGGATAGGCCAGACCCCAAGATCTAGTGTGCCCAGGTGTGTCGAACTCAGGCATCACTCGGATCCCCCGTAATCTTGCGTAATCAACGACTTCCTGCACATTATTAGGCGTGTAGATCATCGAAGGATGGTAAGCGCCTTTGGCGGACAGGTCGGGATACCTGGTGCTCTGATATGGGAAACTGTTGTCGTCGACGATGTGCCAATGAAGGACGTTTAGCTTGTTATACGACATAGCATCCAGTGTTAACAGTATGTCAGATAGGGGTAGATAATGGCGAGAGGTATCGAGCAAGAGGCCACGATGCGGCAGTTTCGGCTCATCCAGGATGGTCTGGCATTTTACTTTCAGCTGTAACGCACGATTAAACTCATGTTGTTTTAATCGTTCAGATAAAAGATCATAATATCCGCGTAGAAGAATTGCGATGTAAGGAAAATATTATTAAGCGCTGCACTTTGTGTTTTCACAAAAGTTGTTTTCCTGTTGACAAGTTCCATATTCGAGGCCGACAGAAATTATCGATATTTTTTTTACGAGAAAATGTTAATAATGTAATAAAAAAATGTTATTTTCGCGTTTTTATCAACCTCTCCTTTTATTTTATTTTTTACATTTAACATAGAAAATCCATTATTTGAGATAAAAAGGTATAAATATTAAAATATTTACGCTCGGAATGCCATCGCCGGACGGTGCCAATATCTGCGAAAAAGTTTCGAGGCCGCGAAGGATTCCCCACACGGATTCGGCCCATAGAAGGCCGACTGATGAAGTTTCGTTTATTTCGAGTTTATCTGCAAAAGGCGTGTACCGCAATGTCAAGCGTGCTAAATCGACTCGGTCGAGAAAGACGAGTACAAATAAAATCATAGAATTTAGCTCGCTAATCGGTGGTTACGACATTTAACTAAGCGATAAGAAACTAGGAAGCAGATCAGAGTTATCTCATTGTCCGCCTTCATTTCAATCGTTTTGCTGATTACGCGTTGCTCAACTCGTTCGAAAGTGTTGCGCGTGTTCGGTCTGTATTCATTATTTCGCGCGTGGAATCTTTTTGCTTTAATCTAAATTAATTGTAATTCTCTTTGTGATCAATTATAAATTGATTGATCATTGTATCACAAAGATCCTAAATATATCTTAATATACATACAATCATAAGAAATAAATAGAGAAAAATATTATGTTACCTATTAAATATTGTAACTTTTGTATAGATATAAAAAGTTATATATTTTTTATATATTTAGTAAATTTTTAAACCAAATATATTATATAATATAACCAAATAATTTAAACCAAATATATTTATAATAGATATTAATTCTGTCTACAGGATTACTTTTTTTGCAACTTTAAAAGATTTATTTACAAAGTTATTTTTCTTAAAATATACAAAAATATGGAATATGATGATTTTTTTAATTGAAAAAAATAAATTTGTTATTTTTGTCTGCGTTAGATAGGAAACAAATTTGTTTTGTTTTACAACTGAATGATCTCTACCGTTTACTCTTATTTTTTGTCTGTTAATTAATATACCAGTTAATAAAGTCTTTCAAAAATCATCTAATCAATGGTAAACCGGTTTAATATCGTTGATAAAGGAAGACGTTATTAAGGACTACAAAAATCCAATTTGTGCGCACGCAAGCCCGTTATCGACGCGAATCAGTGAATGTTAGGTCGGGGTTACGAGTGAGTTGCTGCTCACTGACATCATTCAATTAATTTGTTGGTGTACTTCCTATTACTTTGTAATACATGCTCCACATGCAATGAGAGTTGCTGCATATGAAACATGCATTAAGGTTATGGAAAACTTATAAGATTACAGATTTTCTACCATTAGTTAATTAATTAAATATTTACGTTCATTTATTTTTCACTTATTTTTATTTAACATATGGAAATGCACATAAATAGCAGAATTATTTTCCGTTATTGAAGAAATATATCTAATTGTCAAATAAATTAATAAATTAAAAAAAATTAGATTTAATTTTGTGCAAACTTACAAGATTCATTCATGTATAAATGTGGCCAATGTTCGCCATTCTGTTCGCAAGGCTGTTGCAGACGGACCCATAGACCCTCAAAAGTGCCTTTGAAATGAGGATCATCTCGAACGTTTTTGAATGTTCTTGGCTGCCCCTCCGTGATCAATCTCGCTATCCTAGCTTCCGTCAAAATAATTCTCATGTACCGCTGTAAAGCCTCAGTCACAATATCGCATTTCGCAGCTTCACTGTTTACCTATTACGAATAAAAACATTAAATTATTTAAAACGATATGACATCAAGATATTTTATGAAACTCTCAAAAATATGAAACGATCAAATGTACGATATAAACAAAATTATTGTTTTATTAAAAATTAATTTATATTCCTGTTAAAGAAATAATAGTAATATTCAATGAAGAAGCAAATATACAATATTAAAAATATAGAATCAGTGAGAAAAAATCAATTGAGATTTTTTTAAGAAACGTTAAATGTTTTTTCAAAAAAATCTTTTACTACATTAAAATACATCTTTTAGAGTATGAAATAGATGGTAACTTTTTAAACTGATTTGAATAGAATAATCATGTGCTGTAATCTGCGCTGCACGCGTTGTTCTTGCCCATGATAGCAATAACTTTTCCTTTAACCAGGAGGTCATTTTAAATCTATAAATAGTTTCTTAAGAAAAATTTCAAAAAATATTCTAAAAATTAATTATTCAAACTAAATAATTCTCTTACAAAAAAAAAACAATTTTTAATGAACCTTTGTGTTCAAACGTTTCCAAATAAAATCATATAAGTCACGAACATTATGATAAACAATTAAGTTTAAAAATATTATTCAGTACAAAGAATTCACCTCGACCATATTGGCACATCTTTTATTTGCATTAATATTCGTTATAATATTCAAACTAATTTTCTATAATATTTGCTGTAACACTTTCTTTATAATATCAATGTAATAAATATTACCTCTAATTAATTGTTAAATCTATATAAAAATAAAATTTTCGATGAAATAACGGTTTTAAAGTCATTTTGTGCACGCAAGTTTTATTATTTCATTATAAAGAAAACGTTGCAGTAATATTGAAAATGACAAAATTGTAACGTAGAAATTAATATTGAAAATGACAAAATAGAAACTTATTAATTTATCTAAATAATTCAGTATAAATATTTATATAAAAAGGCTAAAATTGATTATATCAATTTTTTTATTGCATCAGATTAATGATCGTCAAAATAATTTGACAATATGACATAATGTGAAAATAAAATAAAATGAGAATACGACTTACACGGAAATCAAAGTTTGATGGCCGTAATAAATAGAAGTCCTCTTTGACGGTGCGTGTTTTTGGCATAGGCCAGAGTTCGCCCCTCGTGGCTGGGACCCATGGACCTGCGTCCGAATGCAACGAGGAGACTTGCCAGGGTACGATGGCCACCAGAGCCAAAACAATCCAAACGCGGCTCCACATATTTATGTTTAGTTAGAGAGGACGATTCAGGTGCACAATCGAGGAACGATGTGACGCCAACGAGTGATCATCGTCTACTGACGATCGCAGGATGCCAGAGAACGCACGTACATACGATAGTGGTAACGACCTTAGTCTGCGCCACTTAAGTTTTATCACTTTGGTCCCCGGCAGAGCCTCACGGTCAAGTGAGAATAACCAGTCCTCCTGGCCGTCGCAGTCCCGTTTATCCTTAAATCTTGACCGCATGTTTAAAAAGCTTTATTATATATGCCGTTTATATTAAAAAAAGAGATTTCGGTCAAGATAGTCAATTTTAATTTTCTGGTTTATGAGAAGAAAGAGAAAAAAATTATAGAAAAAGTAAGAATCAAAGAATGTCTTATTTATTTATTTATACATACATATATAAATGCATACTTGTGTTTTGTGAAAATTTTTTCACGTTATTATAATTCATTTTGCTTTTTCATTTTGTAATGTAATCGGTTGAAAACTTCATTTACAGAGAATTCCATTAATTTTTTTCTATATTTCCTTGACATTTTTAAATTAATATCTGTAGATAATATATAAATAACTAATATTTTTGCAATATAAGGTTAAGCAAAATAGATTTCGTGGGTAAGATAATAATAATTAAAAAATCTCAATTGAAAATTAATCGTGAATTTAGTATCTTATTTTTGCTTGTTAACTTTTAATCTATCTTCACGTCAAACAGAAATCATCATAAATCTCCAAGAAATATTAAATAAGCTGGTAAAAAAATTTTATTGTAAATTTTAATCAAGAAGAAGAACTTATAATCAAATTATTTTTGTATTAACAAAAACACTTTTAATTATCTGCGAAATGATATTAATCACTTAAAACAAATCTTTAAAAATCTTTATTTTTAAATTCTATCTATGTTTGTCTAATCTTTTTGTAACAAAATTATTATTGTTTTCGTGAGATATTGATTGATTATCTTCACATGTTGACAGATTCACACTTTTATCAAAGATATGATATAATAAGAATTGTTTTCTCTACTTGAAGAAAACTCTTCACTTTATCTCAACTTTATCTCAAAAAAATAAAGATTTAGAAATTAATTTTTTTATACATACATATTTTAATTTGCAAAGGATTGTATTATCTATTATTTATCATAACTTTAAATATGTTAATATCTATTCTTCATGATAAGCATTACATGTAAGAAAATCCCATGATTTATTGACTATACATTATTTGTAAATGATGCAGCATATATTGTGGGTACGAGATCGCTTTATCGCAGTTGTATCATAACATTACCAGATAGCTATAAACAGTCGAGTGCAAAGGTCCCTCGATTTGCTCCGGTATCGACATTGTGAATTATTATTACGGTGATCAATATAGTTCGATAATATTTCCGATGATTTTTCTAACTGACATGATTTGTCCATTTAACACCAATAAACTCATGTCAAACGGTTAAAATCGTTTCGATCGTTTCGAGTTGAGTATTACCTCTCGATATGCTCTCGCGCAAGCGTTACACAAAAGCACGCCCTTTCCTGCTTGATTAATTGTTCTTCACGTAATCCTCCGTATTTAGGAGATATAGGATGAGTCAGTCCAATCGAATCCGGGAATAGAATGAAATAAAGTGAGAGCAATGTGGTAAAGAAAGATAAATCTAAAAAATTACGAATAATCCTTAACTTGATATTTTATATCTATTTATATCTGCTTTATCAATCGGTTCAATAGATTTTTTTGCTAATTTGATTAAAAAATACTATAATAGTATATAATCATAAACGCAATTATGTTCAAGGCAAAACGTAATATGAAACTGCATTTATTAAATGTCCGGGATCGTATAGGACACTTTGGTGATGGCATGGTGATTATAGAGTTACGTTATTAGCATCACGAACTTGTATTATGTACGTTACTTGTACACATATCTGATTCATTCCAACAAATGCAATTAATTATTTATATAACTCGCCAGCATATTAATTTATATCGTTTCCTAATTTCACTTCCAAGCAAAAAGCCAAATAAAATAAAGTAATGCAACTGCATGTTGTATACAAATTATATTTATTGTATTAAAAAAGATTATAAATTTTTAAATTTCTACATTTTGAAATAAAAAACAATCTTAATTCGTCAAAATTTTATAAGTCGTATATTTTAATATTGCACATTTTATAAAATATGTAAAATACACAAATTATGTTTTACATTTAGAATTGCGTTTCATGCAAGATAAAAGTTTATAAATTTTAGAACAGGCTGTATGTTAATCGGAAGCGCGTGTTAATCGACCATTTTAGTACAACATAAGTTTCTTTCCAAGTGATAACGACCTGCGCGCCGCCGTTGTAAACTTGGTATCACTTTTATTACATCAGAGAGACCGCCTTAATCCAATTCCATGACGATACGCTACTGTTCGGTGAATCGTAGCTTCATTGATTGCGACGCTCGTACGCTGGGTCGACGGTCGTCAGGGGGAGAAGGGAGAAGAAAATCCAAACGGAACGTGCATTCAGGGTTGGAATACGGGGTGCCCCAAAGAGACTCATGCACCGTAACTTTTCTTATCGAAAGCTGTTTTCATTAAATATTTCTACACCAAGGAGCAGAAACACAACTTCTGTCTCAAATCATTTTAAATCTGCAAACTTTTATGACATCTTTGGAACATGTCTTTCTCTGACACATATATTGCTAATAAGTGCATTTATTAATAAAATTGTAAAAAATTAATATAAAGACATCAAATTAAAGTTTAATAAAATGTAACAATAACAATATCTATGTATAATAGCGTTAAGACGCATTTAAATATGCGCATTAGAGTTTGTGTTAAAAAAATATTTAAGTATTTAAATATTTAAATATTTAATTTAATTTAAAATATAACATATTAATAGAGATAAAACAAACTATTGTTCGCCATTAAAAAATCTTCTTTACTTAGTTAAAAATAATATTCTTTAAAGAAAGAAGATTTAAGGCAATATTTTAGTAATATTTTATTATTTCTTTATAATTTGTTATTAAATTATTATAACAGCTTGCGTGTTGTTTAAATTTAATAATGTGATAAACATTTAGTTCTAATATTTCACAATTAAATTTGCTAAATATCTTTTAATAAATCTTTTAAGGGAGGGAATATTGATTTTGCTTTAATTAAACTTAATTCTTTCTTAGATATCAAAGATATCAATTTTTATTTTATTACTTAAAAATTACATTGACATAAATAATATTGGAGTACGTATTCTTTAAAATAATCTCCTAAAAATATCTATTTTAAGTAAAAATTAAACCAACTTAGCTATCATCTGGATTCCACACACAAATATATTACATATTATATGTGTTATAGTTTTATTCTAATTATTAATATGAAGAAATTAATTGCCATTTACTTTGAACAGATAGTAATTGTTTCTGTTTTCTAAAAGTGACTTGAGATCCTTTAAGATACTGATTTTGTATCAAATTATTTTAATAATTTTTCACACACCATCGTTTTAATCTTTTTGTTTTACTTTCTTTCAATGCGTATTAAAAAGTTGTAAAAATCTGAAATTTTTTTTTCAAAGTTTGCTACCCAGTGGCATCGTACGATGCATGGTACCTTGCACTCTCGCCTACACATGGATCCGCGCGTGCTACTGCGCGTTAGAGAACCAGCTTGAAGGAGGGGTGCTCACCATAGAGCTTGTCGCGCCGTCGGTGGGGTAGTCGGGAGTGATCAACGGTGAGGGGGTGTGATCAGGGGAAATCGAGCGGGGTGGTACGCCTCGGCGTCGTGGCCGTCGCGATGACGTTGGTGACGTCGATCGGTGGCGCTGCCGATGCTTTTACCTTCGCCCTCCGGCGTGTGTATGTGTGCCCGTGTGTGTACAACGATTATAGTGACGTTGTACGTGGAGCATACTCGCGGGGTAGGGACATAACTCGCGGTGACGCTTCCACGAAGGTGGCGCCAATGATGGAAGAGCCGGCAAAGGTGGTGGTGGTGGTGGTGGTGGTGGTGGTGGTGGTTAGCGGTGGTAGTAGTCTAGATGGTAGTGGTAGCAAAGGGTGGCCTCTCTCGCTCGGTCGTAGCCGGTATTAGAGCACTCTCTCAGTGCGCGCGGATCCGTCGCGCGCCGAGGCTCCGCGACGCGGTGGTGGTCGTTGGTAGATACATGTACACAAATACACGTCTGTAGTTCGGCGAACGGGGGAGTAATCACGGGCTCGCGCAATCGCAAGTGTGTAGTATATATGTATATGTGTACGCGTACGGGGTGGCTGGCCCGTGTTGGACTGCGCGAACGAAGGGGCGAGAGATAGAGAGAAAGGGTGAGAGAGGGTGGAGAAAAGAGCAAGCGGGGAAAAGACACGGAGGGAGAAAGAGAGAGAGAGAGAGAGAGAGAGAGAGAGAGAGAGAGAGAGAGAGAGAGAGAGAGAGAGAAAGAGAGAGAGAGAGAGAGGGTGGGTGGTGAGCGCGAGGGTGGCGGCGAACGCCGGTGGCGGCGTCAGTGCACGGAAGTGGCTGTGCTCCGGTAGTGGACGGTGGATAGTGTAGTGCGGTTGGTCGATTGGATCGGTTGGTCGGTGGTTGATTCGCCGTCCGTCTCCGCGTTGCCGTCGTGCCTCACCTGAAGCCGGGCGGAACGACGTCGGGCATCGTCCACGAGGCGCGGACGGCGAGACGACGACGGGACCACAGGAAGGGAGGAAAGAAGAAAGAAAGAAAGAGACGGACGAGAGGCGAGAGAATGAGATCGATAAGGAGGGACCTTAGGCGCTGGTTTCGCGAAACGGGAACGGCAGTGCGCGACGCGTGAAGAGAGAAGGAGATAAATATACATCTCCTTCTTTGTGTGTGGTGCGCCGACGGCAAGCGCACGCGACGGAAGCGAGACACACGCGTGTAGTACGCGCGCACACGTACGCACGCAGGCGCGAGTACGCGAGCGTGCGAGCGCGAGCGAGCGAGCGAGCCACCGCCGCCGCCACCGCCGCCGCCGCCGCCGCCGCCGCGCCGGCACCACACGAGGGTGGAACGAGGTCCGCGAGGAAGGGAAAAGCCGTAGCCGGCTCGGTTCGTCGACTTGGCCGGCTCGCGAAAGGGCGGTTCTTGGATCTGGAGCGCCGCGACCGGAGGCCGAGGGAGAGAGCGAGAGAGAGACCGGAAGAGGGAAAACGTGAGAGAGTACGCGAGAGGATTCGTTGGTTCGTTTGTTGGTTCGTTCATTTGCGCCGTGTCGATTCAGGAAGGCAGAAAAGTGGAAAAGGAGGGATTGGACAATCTCTCTTTTTCTCTCTCTCTCCCCCTCGATCTCTATTCGCCCTCGCTCGATGGGCTACGCCGTCGAAAGAAGGTCAAAGATCGATTCTCGGGCCGACGAGGGTCGTGACCTCGCCGTACGCCGCCGCCGAGTACGAAGTGACCCACGCGCGTAGTAGTACTATCCGCTAGTAGTAGTACGCCGGCCAGAAGCGCGGAAGAGTTGTATTCGGCGAGAAGGCGAGGTGGCGGTGTGGCGGTGCGGCGGTGGTAGGTGGAGAGAGAGAGAATCGATCGGGCAGAGGATCATCGCCGCGATGCGAGGATGAGGTCGATCGACCGGCAGAGAAGGGACCGAACCGGCGGCCTCCATTGAGATCGACGATACACGACGGTATATACCCGTCTCTCGCGTAGGGAGAAGGACGACCGAGACAAAATCACACACACACACACACACACACACACACACACACACACGTCCTCGTCAATGCCCGTCGTTCGCGAACGCGCCATCACACGTAGAGTAGAAACGTCCGCGCGCATCCCAGGACACGCCGTCGTCGTGTCCGCGATTTGGCACAAAAGATCGCGGAGACGCAAGGAGATCGGCGGAAACGTATCGTCATCGTCATCGTCATCATCGTCGACGGCCGTGGCCGGATGCTGGAGCACGAAGTTGGGAACGAAGCGAAGATCGAGTCGCCCAAAGAGAGGCGATCGTCGAGATTCCGGCGCGCGAAGCATCACATCTCCAACTTCCGGCTATTACCCTAACTGAAAGCTCGGATAGACCGGACAGACGTCCCGCTGCGACGACGGGAAAACGCTCGTTGATCGAATCACCCGTGTGAACAATCGAGCTGATATGAGCGTGAAGACGCACGAGGGTGACGAGAGACAGGGGAACGATCGCGAGGCGTGACAAAGCGACTGCGGAAATTTCAATTGTACTGGATTCTCTTGGGAAATCGGGGAACGAGCGTTGCCGTGGTCACGGACAGACCGCTGAATCACTAGGCCGAGAGAGAAAGAGAAGGAGAAAGACGCGTGTATTATTAATATCGCAGCAGGCGATCGCGAGAGCGAGAGAATCGGGCGATCGCGTAGCGAGAGGAAAGAGACGGGACGACGGGAGCACCGAGACGGAGTACCGAGACGTAGACGCTGACGAGACGACGACACTGACTCGAGACGATTTCTCGCGTCTACGAGGAGGAGGACGAGGTACGACGGCTACACGCCGAGGTTTCCCGTAGAATGTCACGGGACCCTTACTCAAGCAGTTGCGTGATCGGTCCCGGTGGTGGCACACGTTCACCACGCAGCATTCGTCGCATGGGCGAACTGCCGACCGTTGATCGCAGCCCGTCACGAAGTTATGCCAGCGGTCGTGGCAGTCCGCTCGGTGGTCGTAAGCAACGGGGAACACGCAGCGGTAATAACTCGCCGGAGCATCTAGGCTACGGCGGCGGCTACCATCACCATCAGCTGGGCAGCCCGTACTACTCCCGCGACGAGGACCTCGTCAGTCCCGTGATGCTCGAGGAGAGGGGTAGGAGTATGTCGACCGGGGGCGGTGGGGGCGGACATCACCGATCCAGAAGCGCCTCGAGACCCGCCATGTCCAGCTCGGCGGGCATGGTAGCGCGTTACACCAGCCTCGATCGTGCCTCCGCTGGCGTTCTCGACCATGGGGATCGGGAATTCATGCCGATACGCGAGCCGAGCCGCGAGCGTAGCCGCGATCGCGGACTCTACCTCGAGGACGAGCTCTACGGCTCCAGGTCGGCGCGTCAGAGCCCGAATCCGCACATGCTACGCGACGGCGGCGGCTACATTGGTGAGCTCCAGCACCAGAACAACGATCTGCAACGCGAGCTCGGCAACCTGAAGAAGGAGCTCGAGCTGACGAACCAGAAGCTGGGCAGCTCGATGCACAGCATCAAGACCTTTTGGAGTCCGGAGCTGAAGAAGGAGCGGGCGTTGCGCAAGGAGGAGAGCACCAAGTACAGCCTCATCAACGAACAACTCAAGCTGCTCAACTCGGAGAATCAGGTCAGTCGACAACTACCGCTCTCCTCCGCGGGCCGGTCGATTCGCGATGCTCGGTTTAGCCTTGCGAGCGCGTGTGCTGTGTCTCCGTGTGCGTCTACGGTCGCGTCATCGTAGGATTCGATTATCGAATTCCGTTCCGGTCCCCCACGAATACTCTACGGGCTGCTTATAATAGCCCCGTCGAAGGGTCTTGTTTCGCGAGATGAAACGAAGAGACGTTCTCGGAGAGCCGCGGAAATGCGCGGAACGTCGTTCTGCCCAAGATCGTCACGTCACGCGCGTCCTTGCGCGAAGGCCGTCCTCTCGAAATCAGGTCGCGGGACGCGACCTGGTGTGCCCGATGTTAACCCTTTTCTGTGATCGTAAGATTGCGTTGCAGAATATTTTAGCACATGTGACCTAATTATCTCTAACCACCGTGTGGTCAAAAGGATTATCATACGTAAGCGTGTTCGTGCAGTGGTAGTCGAAAATGGATTAACCCTTTAAAAAGGAATTGTTAATTTCTCGAGAAATAAGTGACAAGGAAAGATTACAAAATATGTGGCCTTTTTGTGTAGTCAGAAATAAGTTAATTTTTTTAAAAGAAAAAAGTGCGATATATTTTTAGAAGACACTTTATTATCTGCGACAGCTAAATTGTGAATATCCCCTTTAAAGCGAAGATAGGATAAACTTAAAAAGATTATACATATATAAAATGCATTTATATAGTGTTAGCTGGAAATGGGTCAACTCTGATGAAAAATCTTTTGACGTAACAGAGGCACTTTTACAAGGGCGACGGAATCATTACGTTTGCTGAAATATGTTGCTTACCGAATTTATTTTATAAATAAAATAATTTTGCCCGCAGATTAAGAGACAGTCGTGTTCTCTTACACTTTCGTGACATCACTGAGAATTCTGATTAATATGAGCTTTCTTGGGTGAATTATTTAAGCTAGAATAGAGGCAGTTTATTCCGCAGTAACGACACCGTTGCAGAATCTTATTATCGATTTGCTAAAAATGCAACACAAAGGGGGAGCCACCTTTATACCGATTTCGCGAGCGTCGCATAAGCCCCGAAGCTTTTGCAGTAATTATTACAATGCACGCATTTACGAGATTCCGAATCAATTAACGTTATGACAGTGCGTGGTGCAATGTGTCATCGTCGCGCAAATATCGCAAATAAATCATTCATAATCGGCATTGCACGGCAACAAGTTTCACTCACGCCGTAATTTGTTTTCGCGTCCATCGCTTTACGATATTTTACAATGAATCATTCGATATGTCGATTAATTAATTAAATAAAACTCACGCGATTTCTGCCGAGCTCTTAGCCAAGGTCCGCAATACTTGTTTATGGCAATATTCGAAATTTTGTTTCGTGATTATTTCTCTATATTATTTCTTAAATATTATATTAAACTTTTACATAAAATGCAATCTCTGTAATCTAAAATAACGAATATATTAATGTGTTTAGATTATATGAGGATACTCGTATTGTTGAAGTTTGAGTAATTTATCATGAAATGTTAATATTTATTATGATGTAAGTCATAATGGATTTTGCAAAATTTAATATAATAATATTTGCTGACAGAAAATTTATATCAATAATTACATCTTATAATACATAATACGTATATATTGATGAGAATTTATAAAGTTTAATTGTCATGGATAAAAGTCATGGATAATACTTTATCACCGTGAAAACTTAATAACATACACAATATCTACACCAATTTTTAATTAAATCATCATTTTGTCTTGTTGCCATTCGTTTTGCGGTTTAGCGACCGCAACGCGTGTTCGTGAATCCGATGAAACCAGCCGAGGAAAAAAAAAGTACCTTTTGGTCTTGTCAAAAACGCATAAGAATGACGTGCTGCGGATTGCAGTCGCTTTATTCACATTTTTCCGATCGGGTCAATTAAATCCGTGCTCGAACGCGTGATTCCGAGTCAATGTTGTGTACGTCCGTTTTTATGCGACGCATGTCGCCTCCATGACGGCGTCGAATAAGTCATTGCCCCCGTGAACGGAAGAATCTCAAAGAGCTAGATGTTTCTCTGGCTGACTGCCCACATTGGTGCCTCTGTCTCCGTTTACCCTTGCCTAAGTAAACTGCTAGACGTTTTCCTACGACATACGTGTGCGATTGCTTGTCAGGTAGCTTACGTAAATCCTATTGTTCTCGTAATATCCGCCTCGTGCAAAATTCGCAATTATGGATTCGCTATAAATTACGCCGACAATGTTTTTATATCGATGACGACTCACGTTGCGCGTATATACTCGCTCGATAGTAGTCCCGTATATTTTTCTCGATACAAAATTAAATTTACATTTTATCATCATGAGTGGAACAAAAAAAAATTCTCTTTATTTTATGCGTAGCAATAATTATGACGTACTAAATTATAAAAATATAATTAACAAATATAGCATATTATTTGTGCTGAATATACTGTCCATACTTTTTCCGTATTAAAATTCAAACGGCTGCGTCCATCAGACACCAACTTTATAATCTCGCGCAATTAAAAAAGGGCTTTTAATTAAATGCATCTGGACATAAAATATTTCCGGCCCACGAGGTTAATAATTTCGTATAACGGTCGCCTCTCTGCCGGGAAATAATATTAAAGTTTAGTTTTAACTTTTGCTCTATATACAAAATTAACAATATTAATCGTTTTTAAAGGAATTTATTCACTTCATTTATTCTCTTTGTATCCCCTCTGGATCGTCGTTGCGGAAAGCTTCACGAGAAATCGCGTGTAATTTTCCGGAAGAATTTGCTGAACAAGCTAATATCACCGTATCGTTTCGAGAGAGGAAGAAAAGGTGTGCGGGGGCGATAGAGAAAGAAATAATCCTTATTCGTCTCTCTCGGCGTGGTGCCGAGAGAGTAAGTGGAATCTTCGATCGATCGGCACACAGCCTCCGGCGGGCTTTTCCTGCGCCCTTCCTTTCTTCCATTAGCATCGGCAACCTGAGAATGGAACGTGCAAAAAACGCATTAAACTGTCGGCAGCAGAGGTGAAAAAAAAGGTTCGAACAACACGAGTGCGAAATTAATTCTCTTTTTCACTGTGAGGAGTTCAAGATTGGCTCGTGATACGTGTGTGACTAATAAAAATGTCGCTTTTTACAATCTTCTAACATTCCTGACGTATATTCTTCTATATCTTGTGACGACGTAAAACGAGAAAATTACATTCTGCGCGAATTCTCGCAGCATCGAAGACATAGTGTCTATAAATCACACATAGTATGTTCACGAAATATGTTGAGAATGGTATCTAAACTTCGATAATTAAGTGGTACGACGTGATAGCTTCAATATTTAAAGCATTGATTAAGATTACGTCATATACATTATATGACGTAATTTCAATCAATCAATTTATATATTTTTGCAATTATATATTTTTTGCGAAGAGTACGGTCAAATGCCCACAGTAAAATGATCCTTCTTTCGTACCTCAAATTTTTTAATGAAAGATATACCAAATTGAAGCTTAGGACAGTTAGGACGAGTAGAAAAAGAATTTAAAGCATTATTGTTATCCTCGTAGCCGTTTTGACCTTTTATTTTATTTGTAAATTAAATTTAATTACTCTGTTTAAAAGTCTGATCTGACTGTAATCGACTCATATTACGACTATTTTTATCTTAACATAAATTTTCTATTATTATACGTCATTTTCTGTTCAGAAATGTGTTGCAACATCGTTAAAGTATTTTGTTATATTGTTTTTAACCATCAGCCAAATTTATATTGTTTTATTTAATAATTTGGTTAAATAACAATATTTGGAGAATTGAAATTGGTATATTTATATAAAACTGAATATATTCTATAAATTTTATTTCCACATTTTATACCAATTTTACGCATTTTGACATCAATTACAGAAATATTATATAAATATTCCTATTATCTTTTCAACGTTACATCTGACATTAATTAAAATTGCGCCGTTAATAAATCCAAAAATGGATAGGTTAATAAATCTGTATCGAGAGATCTCTAATTTATTTACGAGTAATTCCTTTCGCTTCGTTCAAGTGAAAGTGAAGTCGCGAAATGAATGACTAATAACGAATGAGCTAAAATCTTAAAGTTGCTTTTCTCAACGTGGGTCGATCTTATGCTCGTACATATATAAACGTTGCCGTGGGATGTGAATCTGTTCATGTCTAAATGCCGACAATACCGTCCCTCATCTCATGAATGTTCACACGCCTGTAATTCATCTGGAGTTGCAGCTGCTATCCGGGGCTGTGGCTGCATGAAGATGGTCGACTTTAGGATCGTTATTGTGCTGTCTCCGATAGGAAAAAAAATGCATAATGCAGCATTTATATCTGACATTCTTAATTATTCTTCCATTGCTCGCATTTTACGCTACAATAACGCACAGTATCGTAGTACTGAAAAGATATTTAATCCGGACTCGCTGAATATTTAAACGTCACTCTGATAAAATCGATTAGTGTGTACATCAAAGTAAAGTAAGCTTATCACTTATGAATATCTTGCATAAACGCTATTAAGATGCTTCAGCAGTCGATAGTGGATTATTTCCGAAGAATTAAATTTTATACATAAGTATAATGAAAAAAATCGCAAACGGAAAAAGGAAATTAATTATTTTATCATCCGATCTAAAGACGCGACCGTTAATTTTGGCGAATAGGAAATCTCACGTGTTGCACTGTTTTCCAGACGGAGAAATAAGACTTTCGTTTAATTGTCGCTAGTGACCCGTTCTATTTTCGCATCCGATGAATCTTGTCGAATCCGTGAACTCGTCGCTTCCATTTTCTCTCACATCTGTTCGCTCTTAAACGGGTTCTTGTCGTCTGTTCTTTTTCTCCCCTCTCGGAATTCCGTTTTTCTATCTAGCTCGTTTACCGGTGTCGCATATATAATACAAGGGACGAGAGTATATATTAAAAGCTCGAGAGCGCTCTTTCGAAGTTTATCCAGGAAAGATTTTTTACAACTCTTTTTTTAAACTGTACTTGCGCTTTCGTAGATATTTTAGCTCTCAGCGTGATTTTTAATACAAATATCATGTGTAAGCAACGAGCAAACATCAAAGTAAACAAAACTGAAAAACATGGCAAAACTAATAAAAGTTTGTACTGTTTTATATTTCCAGTGTAAAAATACAGCAGAAAGAGAACGAAGTATTTATCCCGAGTACAGAAGGAAAAATTATTTAGGCGTAACAAAGTTCTCTCGCAACACACGTAAATATGATGCGTTTCTTATATGCCAGAATCGCTAATGATCGTCCCGCGTTAATACAGGATTAATCGCGATAATCTAATGTTCCTTCCATTATTTCATCTTCCTGCTCATTGACGTTAAATTACAATTCTTGTATTTACACCGGCTGTATGTATTGATCGAGCCACTGTGTTTATTCTGACGCCGTCGATGAATGATTAATAAATGGTGGGATATGTCGAAGGACACGCGCCGATCAGCGACGGAGAATATCCTTGAGACGTTGTGGAAACGCTCCCTCGCGACGAAGGCAAGGTGCGGATTTAGTCGCTGAACATGTAACAATGCGGTCGCGCCATACTTATGCCATGTGTGGCATAGGGTCTCGTTAATCCGCTTCGTTATATTTAGGCCGATCGATATAAACGGATATATTGTGCCTTTACCCCACGATCGCGCGTGCGAGCGCGACCAATGCGAAAATGTCAACTTTTAATTGGCGGCGCCGAAAGTAGCTTGAATAAATCCGAGCCGATTATTTTAAAAATCGCGACTAAAGCTTAGGGACAAATTTCAGTGAAATTTGAACGTATAAACTGATCCGATTTCGCATCGCATTACTTTATTGCATTTTCGTATCGATTTTGGCGGAGATCTTCAGTTTACTTCCCGCAAAACACACGCGATTCCCGTAATACATATATTTTACAGTTACATCCGAATGCGTGACGTTGTCGTCAACTGCAATCGTAAATTAAATCAATTTCTAATATAAATATAAAATGAAACAGTATGAAAGCGCTATGCCGAATTTTGCCAACTTGATGCCACGTCAATTTTAATGCACGCCGGCATGCATTACTATAGTAGTCTATTTTATTCATAGCATAACATATTCATTGTGTCTAATACTGACTCGCAGACAATGTGTAAATGTCATGAAAAGCACGAAGGATTTCATGATGTTAAATTATTTTGACATTTTTCTCTAGTCGTATAATAGAGAGACTATAATAATATGCGATGCAAATGCATATTACATAGAATAATAATACAGCATAAATTGCTGTCGCCTATCCTACGTTATATACTTCGCTCTCCTGCAACGTCTCTATTTAATAAGAAAATGATTTCCAATATGTTAGGCGGTGTTTGCGCATGCTGGTGGAGGTGTCAACGTGTTGATATTTATTATAATTTATTACGTTTGGCCTTTTAAATGCTGCGCTTTCTTCCGGAAGGTTACTTTTTCGCAACCGTTTAAAAGATCTCGATTCTGTTCAACATAGGAGAAAACATTCGTCAAAATCCGCGAAAAGAGCGAATTCCCAGACGTAAATTATAGTCTATTATGCAATAACCTTGAGGCATGGAAAACACGATAACCAAGTCCAGCCTCGGACACGATCGATATCGAACGGATTTATAAGGACGGAAAAAGCTTTGCTGACTTCGCTGACAATAGGTTGAGGCTCTAGATAAACGTGAATGTCGAAGTAGTATATATTACATAAATTTCATAAAAAGTTCAAATGGCTATTGGGGGCTAATAAACCTTCCCTATATTATGCAGAGAAACACAACTTTGCCATCCATCTTTGGAAAACTAACATTTTTCTAATAAAAATCATCTTTTTCGTAATAATATTTTTTACTGTGAAAGAATTTAGTATTGCTAAAAACTTGAAATTTGTTTTCGATATTTCAACTTACATATCTATATAAATATAGTAGGGTTAAAATATTTTGCGGACTTGTAATTAGTAAATAATTATTCCACTCATCTATAACAGTTCTTTTTAATTACTTTTCGATAATTGAAATAACAAATAAAAAAGGTGCGAGAAGTATTATTACTAAGTAAACTTTATAAAAATTCTTTTCTACAAATCATTCAATTTGAAGTTATTGACCTTTACCTTGATACAGAATCGGAATATTATAGTTCTCATACTCATGACTGTTGTCATGTTATGTATCTAAAACTATTCTTTTCTTTCACTCTTTACCAAAAATACTGAAATACTATAATATTGGAGTTTATTACTGTTTTTATCTCAAAAATATTGAAGTATATATTACAATAAATTTAGGAAGCTATAAACAGGGTTCTAAAAAATATCACAAAAGCTTTTACAAGTTATATTTTTAGTGCATAATATTGTTTCTGATAAAAATAATATCTTTTTAGTAATAATTATACAGTCAATTTATAATATTTGTTCCGAAACAGTTGAAAATTTTTTCACGAATAAAAATCAGAAAATGTCAGTTTCAATATTTTAAATTTATCTCGGAAAATTTCTATTTTCATATGCAATGCAATGCGTGCTGTTCGAAACAATTAATAATATTCCAATCATTATATTCATTATATTCATTATAACGTCAACGCAAAATAACGCAAAAATTTAAATTTCCGTAGAGTATAAAACTCTTATTATTTTCGCGGACGATAAGGAGTCTCTCAATAAATTCTCTCCCTTCTCTCTCTCTCTCTCTCTCTCTCTCTCGCTATAACTCTTTAATTAATATTATAATTAAATTTGCATTATATACAATAAATCCTTATAATATTTTTATGAAAGTAAGTACGCGGAAAGCATGATTTTACCCAGCTGTTCCTTGATTCTAAAAATTGTGAGTTATACTCTACGTGCTTGTTTAATTCATAACTTTTGCACATTGTGTCTCAATTGAACCCGCTGTGTTATCAAAATAAATCAGAAGGAAAGTTGAGAAATTCACTCCATTGGGAAGCTTGCCCTTCTATCTGGGTCGCGTGCTGGGACATCTGGGTTATATCGGGGACATCCGATAAACTCCACTTTTATTCGACGTTTACGATCGATGGTTCCACCCGCGCGTTATCTAGGAAAACGCTTATTCTTCCGCGTATGTACGACCCGTATTCGTGCTGATCGAAACAAAAACGATTAGTATGCGCGCCAATCGCATGTTACTCGAGTTTAATCGAGCGCAAAAATGTCCGTTCCAATAGCGTTCTACAGGTTTATCTTATATCCTCTCAAGCTTTCACGAGCTCAAGCTTTACCAAAATAATTTTACATGTATTCAAGATTGATATTCTCGCATGGTGAATTTAACACTGACTGCACACGTCTTATTATAAATTTTGTCAAATTTAATATAAAAGCTTAAATAAACATGACTCGAGATAAACATGTTGCGAGTCAATTTAAGAGAAGTTTGTGTTAATATTTATTCATTGAAAAATGTTTTTAATAAAAACTTGATTAGCATATATATTACTATTATATTAAATAGATTTATTAACAAGGAATAAAAAATATCGTGAAATAACTATAATAGTAGAAGTTAAATTATTCTTTTTTACGAATAACTAGTAGTGTGGACGCGCGCTTTGTGCACGAAATTTCTCGTTATTTGTATAATAAAACGTAATTTTTGTAAAGATTTAAAATTAAAAATTTTTAATTCTTTAATCTTTTTCGATATTAATATTTCTACCTGTATATTAAGCTGTCGGAGCTAAATTATCACAACGTAACGAATAAGATATGAAAATTATTTGTTAATTTTTTTGCTATTTTTTGCTTCTAAAACTAATTTTTTCTTTTAATTTTTAAAAAGTTACGAGAGGTTTGATAGCTCAATATTTAGTTAACTTTTCAAATACCTAACTTTTTAAAAGCTAAAGTAAAAAATTATTTTTAAAAGCAAAAAATAGCAAAAAATTAGTAAATAATTTTTTTGTTTTATTAGTAACGTAGTGAGCCAAGCGAGAGAACCAATCAGCGTCGCGGAAAAAAGACCAATACTTTGAGACGTTCGTGTATCGATTTAACACGCTTTTTTAAAGAGTGGATTAGATATATATAATCTTTTGTCTGTAAAAAAATATTCATTGATACTGAACAAAATAATACTTAACAAATTAATAAAATTTCAACATGCATATGTTTTAAATACTCAGGTACTTACTTTTGTCATATTATTTTGTATAATTACAAAATTTTAAAGAGAAAAGTTTTTTAGTGCGATAAGGAGCAAACTTGGAAACTCGTGACATAGGTGCAGCATTGTATCTGTTATGCCTTGTGATTATGATATCATCTGACAGTAACTATTACAGTTACGATAAAATAATAAAAAATCGTAATAATCGGCGAAATTGCCGAGACAATTGTCGGGGACGTCGCTTATGCACGACCACTGCTTCGCTTATGCGAACTGCAGCAATTGATGCACCAGTGCACGCGGAGGGGAAAGAAATCAATTGTCTCTTGACATTCGTCGGCGAGTGGACGCGCGCGCGAATCGATGCGAACGATCCGTTTCAGTTTGCAACGCAGATTGAAATATATTTGTGGAGAAAGAGAAAGAAAGAGAGAGAGAGAGAGAGAGAGAGAGGGGGGGGGGGACAGAAAGCACGGAGTTACCAATAGACGTCGGGAGAGTCGCGAGACGATGAATAAAAATAGGATCAATTGCGATTTAATCGATATATACGACGTGTCCCTGTGATTTTACAGGACAAAGCAGATCTTCACAATCTCTTTTATAATTTTCTTAAAAATTCTGAATACTGTGACTTGTGAATGAATTGTATAATTTAATCTCTCGTCAGATTAATTTAGCAATTCTTTTAGTATTATATGCTTTATTAAGTTACGAAGAATTTTCCGATAATATTTTGACCTTTTTGTATAATGCGAGCGATACGTTATTGATCTGCAATGGACGCCCGCTAATTTTTTTACTTCCGTGTTTGATATGTAACGCCGATATCGCTGATGTTTCCTGTATATTAACGTAATTAACGGACACGAGCGGATGTGTCGCAATTTTATGGCGGCGCGAGATTACGCTGCCGGTTAAAAATTCGAGATCGTATATTAATTCCGCAGGGATGATTGATCCGCACAGTCATTTGGGCTTATTGTTAGCAAACCCACGCACTTGAGCTAACACACTACAAACACTCATATACATTCATGTACACTAACACACGTTTTTATGAGTAATAAGAAAAAAAAGGTTTGAGAAAAACAAAAACAGGATAAAATTTAATTTAAGAGTAATAAAAAGAATAGGGTTTGTGCACGTTTTTAATATAACTGTAATTAGCAAAAGTCAAATTTTATTTTTAGTTATATACTAAAATATAACATTGCGCGTGCACCAATCGTTTTTCTCATAATATTAAATAAATAGTATAAATAAAAGAAATACAACTAATTTTAAAAGTGTTCAATAATTCGTTTATATATATTAATAAACAATATTATTATATTTGTATATTATATAAATAAATAAATAAATATATATATATACATACATATAATACATTTATACAAATAGTGCTTTACAGTTGAGAATATTTAAAAGCGAAAATATCACAAGTAATTAGTCAGAACAATTTCGCTCTGTTTCCTTTGTAGGCTTGCTAATTTTTGCTTTGAATGGAACCTAGTCATGAAATAAGATTTATGAATAATTGTTACGAAATGGAACACAATCGTAAAATCATGTTTAAATTAAAAGTTTGTACATGAAAATTTCTTGAAATCAATGTAGCATGCATAATAATTATATCTAATTATTGAATTTAAATATAATGAATAGATGAATAGATATACATACATAATAGAAACTGCAATTTTTTACAATTATATATATATATATATATATATATATATATATATATATAAATGAGTATTTTTAGCATTACATTACACATTATATTGATATTGTGAAGTTAAAGTTGAAAGAAGCTTTAGTTTTATGAACGGGAATTTTGTAAGCTGTCATATTTTTTATGGATTTGTTTCGGAAGAAAGATTACGGTCAATATTGAATAGCACGCTAAAATGAATCGGAGATATTCTTATGATAGCTGTGGGACTTTTCTCCATTTCAAAGGAAAATGAGGACGTATCACGAGGGACGAATAGATCAAAGAACGACAAAGAGTGACCTCGGTAAAACATCTGAAAGTTTCATCAGCTGCTCTACTTGCTAACCGGAGGCAAATTTGGACGTAACTCGCTTCTTAAATCAGTATCGATTTGCGCGCGGGGTTACTTTCCCCAACACAGTGCAATTTAACGCGTCGACCCGCGTTAAGATAATTATTCTTTTGTTTTTCGCAACATACTGAAACTTTTTAAATAGTATTTGGCTAATAAATTGCAGTAGTAAATCCGTTTAATTTTTAAACTTGTTCTTTATCGATTGAATTAACAAATTAACAGAAAATGAGAAGTGCTTTAGATAATATATTTTTATTATTTAACAAACTCTTTTATTTTTTATCTCTAAAATAAAATCTTTTAATTCTTATTTTGAAAATTAGAAGTAGTTTATCTGAGTTTTCCGCTAAAAGTTTTAAATGCATCATAAATTTAATCATTACTTAAATTAATATAATTTGTCTTTCTTAGCTTCAACGTAAAATGCCATCCCGAGAGAAATTGGACAGAGATGTGCTGACAGCTTATACACTTATAAAGTCTGGAGAACTTTGCAGCCATCCCTTGTTCTTTCACGGCGAACGTTGTCTCATATAGCGTTACTCACGTTTAGGGCACCTCGTTCCATTTAGCTGTCGATGATACACGAGCGGTGATCAGGTTGGCCACGGGATCGGTCGGGAAAATCGGGTGGAAAGCCCTCTGGCCGGCCTACTCCGATTTCTTTCTTGGTGATGTAGTACGAGGGCCGCGAGTGGGCGGAAAACGTGGGCAAGACAAAGAGAAGACGATAAAGGGTACCTCATGCTTGACAGCGAGAGAGAAGGTGTGTGTGTGTGTGTGTGTGTGTGTGTGTGTGTGTGTGTGTGTGTGAGTGTGTGAGTGTGTGTGTGTGTGTGTGTGTGTGTGTGTGTGTGTGTGTGTGTGTGTGTGTGTGTGTGTGTGTGTGTGTGTGTGTGTGTGTGTGTGTGTGTGTGTGTGTGTGTGTGTGTGTGTGTGTGTGTGTGTGTGTGTGTGTGTGTGTGTGTGTGTGAGAGAGAGAGAGAGAGAGAGAGAGAGAGAGAGAAAGCTCAAGAGAAGGATGGAGAAGACGAGTCAGTACCGCTCGATAATGCTTCTGCTTTTACTCTGCCATCGTCTCCTTCCCCTTTTCCCCTTGTCTTCACGTTCTTATTCTTTCATGCCCATCCTTTCGTAATATACATTTTTGGTTTAGGAATTTAGTATGTTTAGTGAAATTAAAAATTCAAATATGTAAGTAGGCAGGTACACTTTTTTAAATGTATCCTTTATTGGATTTAATATAAATATCACATAGTTTAATTCGGAGAAATCGTAATTCATATAATCGAAACGACGTAATGACTATTCGATAATAATTCCATCAAATAAAATTTTATCACACGAAAATATTTGTATCTGTAAAAATAAAAATTTTCACTATAAGTATAATCTAGTTTGATTTAAGAACATGAGTAAAGAAAAGGCGAGTTTTCTATGATAACATTGTGACAGTATTGACATTAAATTGGATTTAAATTTAATAAATGGACCTATTACTTACATAAATATTATTCACGTATAAATCCATAGTCCGCGATAAAACTGTACCGAAAGTAGCTGTTATAATCCACTCCTGCTTTTTATATTTACTATTTTTATTCAAAAATTAATTTCGATCCGTCAAAGACAATCCGAAAAACCAGAATGGTGCATTTATTGCGCTGCGTTATTAATCGCGATACGCGATTGCACATACGGCTTTGCAACATTTATTTTGCGAACGGTTGGTTACGTCGAGGCGAATTTCACAGGAAACGCAAACGACAAAGGACCGTACGGTCGATCGATAACAACCTCGTTGGGAAGCTCGCCCGGAAAACTGCCGAGCGAGAGGGAAGAAGATCGAGAAGCGTGGAACTGAGCTGCTCTCGACGAAAGACTTTTTACGGAACAAGTTACGATCGTTTAACATTCGCTTCGGCGCATCATTTAAAAGTGCCCGAATGTCCGGTGATCCGCACAAAGTCTCGCCGAGAATCTTAAGAAGAGCTTTCTCTTACCGGGACTCTCGTGAATAAATATGAGCATTTATCGTTCTTCGCTTATCTTCCGCGTGATCAGTAACTTAATCCACGTAGTAGTTTTATATTTACTCTCACCAGCAGCTCGTATCTTCTCAGAATTTTGGCCAATTTTATACAAGTCTATGCAACTATTTCGAGTGGATAAATTGGCTTTTCAATTTTTGATTATTTTACGTTTAAATTTTTAAAAAGCTTGGTTTGTTATTTAATATGTATGAAGTACATTGCTTCCTATTAAAAGGCACTAAACGTTCTAATTTTTGCGCGCTGTATTAAATTTTTTATTATAAAACAAAATTTATACATATATAGAAATTCATATAATAAGAATTTTGTAATATCGTTTCTCTCAAAATAGTATCTTTATTTGAATTTCTTCTTGTGACTCTCTTTTATTATATTGGAAAAATATCATTTCCCTCGAGAGAGAAAAAAATACCAAGATTGCTCCCCACGAAATGCAAACATTTTAAATGTCGGGCCATTCCGTCGTCCGCGCCACTGTCAGAAATTGAGCGATCGTCTTTTTCTACCCTTAGAAACTGTAGCTATCTCCGGATTTAACACGTCGTCTCCCACGATAGCTATCCTTCGAGTTTCCATCCCGTCGAGCGAGATCGATTTAGTAGAGTCATCCATGATTTCTCGCGTCTATTTTTCCGCGTACACGCGCAAATCGATGTGTATACTTTATGCGCGCGCGTATGTGTTCTGTCGCTTTGATAAAACTAGCCAGCGATTGCGGACATGAATATTTGAACGTCAGATATCTCGAAGGATGAAGGATACGCCGTTGGGTGCTTGTTATTCGTTCAAGAAAACTGACCGCGCGCCGCCACCCTTGCCTCGTTTCTTGGAGATCGATTTGTGGGTACAACGACCCCAAGAAAAACGGAGACCACTATGCCATGTAATTACCATGGTAATGTAGTTCGTGTGACCGAAACGTTTTACACTGTCAGACTTACTCGCATGTATTTCTTGCCGAGAATTGATCGCGAATTTTTATTCTTCAAATTGTTTTGATTTTCATCGTGAACGTTCCATTGCGAAATTATGCAATGTAAACACATTATATTACTATAGATTCTTTAATTCTAGCAGTATCAAGTTTTGAACTGTATGACATGAATTGAAAAATGACATGGATTAATTGATTTTGTATGGTGAAAAACATTATTAAAAGATAAAACTGAACTGAAGATAAATATTATTTACACTTAAGAACTGATTTAGTAGATTATTTATTGTGAATCTATCAATCTGTTTTACTAAAAAATTGCATGCTGCAAAATTGTTGAAAATGTATCATATCATATATATTATTATATAGAGATATATCATATTATTTATAGGAAAATATATTTAAAACAAGAATGACTAGTTTAATGGAATATAAATTTAATGGAATATAAAAAATGAACAATATGGAATTCAACGATCACAAACATTTACAACATTTAGTAGTTTTCGCGATAAAATGTACTCGCTAGAGTTTTTGGTTTGTACAGTGTACAGTAAATGGAAATTCTAATCTAACCGTATGGATCTGAAGCTGCTCCTTGAATGCCGGAAAAAGAGTCGATGATTCTCCGAGCAGACTGATTAAAATCAGATCACGAAAATCGCGTATCTTTGATCGACGGACCACTGTTCATTGGAACACCATTTGTTTGCAGTCTGTAGTTTCAATCTTTGATAAAATCTACTAATGCTATTTTCTGATTGCTTAGATTAATGATGATCGTACCGTTTACACAGCTGGTGTACATAGTCTGCAGGAGATACACAAGCAATCCCACAATAGAAACTGCCTTAACACTTTGTCGTATTAAGAATTTAAAAATTATTTATCTGTTTAATATCACTACTTAATAACAAAATGCAGATAAATTAAAATAAATATAAATATGAAATAATTCAAATTCATGTGAATATGTAAATTTACAATGTAATGCAAGAGAAAATGGGTAAAGATTCTGCAGTTTTAAATAATTTTGTTAGATTAGTTTTATTAATTAAAATTATTCATAATTATATTTTTTTATCAATATATTACAATTGTATTATAGATATAATTGTAAATCCAATGATATAATTTCAAAAATAAGAATTAAATTAAAGATAATAATTGAAACTAACACATGTTACGCGATAAAATTCCAAATGGTGATCATGAAATCTTATCCTAAATAGAGACATTTCTCTCAGATAATGATTGCGGCTTTTCTGATTAAACATTGCGGAGCATTTAACAGTAGTGATTACGTCAGCTGCAAGACTAAACTAACGGTTTTCATGTCAAAGGTGCATCTACTGCGCTGCAAGGAATATAGGGTTCGCTCTCGATCGTTAATAGGATCTCGTCTTAAGAGGGGCTTCGGTTAAACTCCAAACCTCCATACTCCTTTTCTCTTCTCCAATCTTTAATCTCCTTTTCGTGTCGCGTCTTGACGAAATGTTTGCGCAATACTTGTATGTATAGCATCCCTTTCATAAATTATTCGGAAATCACGTCTAATGACATTTCGAGAGCAGCTCTCTTTGAACTTGTTATCGAATGTCTGCAAATACTATTCCTTTTTTTATTAATTGGTCTATTAAAATGATAAAATTGATAAGAATTTTATAACATTCGCTGTAAATTTTATACGTATTTTAACGAGAATCTGACGCCGAATAACGTGCTAAGCGTTTAAATAGCATTTGCTCTTGACGATGTTACGAGCACTTAACTTACTATATTTGGTATTTACGTGAATATGCATCGAACGTACGCACGCACTTGACAATATTGCCTGTTCTTTCATCGCATATTTTATCGAGTTTCATTCGCGATATTTCGTGCTATAAATATAAAAGCGAACATCTCTAAAAAACATTTATACACAGTTAAAACATTTGATTGCTCTTTAACAAAAATTAAATTGAATTTCTAATTAAAAAGCTTTTAATATCCAAAATTAAAAAAGGATTTTAACAAGTTAAATTTTAAACATATTAATAACTAGTATTAATTAATTGTTAATTTTATGAGTGGATTTAATTTAAAACGTAGATATCAGTTTTTAATATTGAAAAACAATAAATGGAGTAAATAAACGTAACATACATTTACTAGAAGAACAATATTAAATTAATAAAAAATATAATAATACAATAAATATTAAGATAGCTATGATTTGATGGGATTTTTGATGTCGAAGACTTTTACAAGTAAAATGCCAAATTCGGCCAACTGATACAAATAGATCATACAAAGACCATGGATGATTAATAGGGGAAATGACGTCACGCATGCAAGAATGCAATTCTCTGCCTCCGCATCTCACCCCCCCCCCCCCCATGACGTTGCATAGCACTGATTCCACGCACGCCAAATCAGGTCAATCGGTAATATTGAACGCATTGGTTTCCATAGGAATTGGAGAATATTCGTTTACTAGTGCTCCTCTCGTTACACGTTCGCAGATACTCGTTACACGATCCTCCTACGTGGAACCGATAATATTTCGATGAAATTTTTTTCACGAAAATATCTTTTGCTATATACTGATCATTTTTTTTTCAAACGTCAGTTAATTATGTTTCTCGATTGTTCCTTAAATTTCGTCATTCTATATTGCATTGCGACAGATTATGTAATACGCTGCAATCTTTATTCAAGATTAAATTTAATCTGTTGCTCATATATTTATAGAAGAAATTATTGTCATAGAACAAACAAGATGATAGACTACTTTTATAAATTAAAAAAATAGACCAATTAATTTTTCTTTATTTTCACATATTGTCATTTATGGATTGAATTTTCTATTTTTTTTATTATTATTTTTATTATTTGTTATTTTTTAATTTACTATTTTTTATTATTAATTTAAAAACTAAGTACTGCAGGGTACCAGAACTGAAAGATTGTTTTACAATACGGGATAGGGATTCGGACGCTAGTTTCCATTTTTCTTTATTTACATACAAAAAATACACAACAAGAAATATATATTATTTTCAGGAACAAAGTCTCTGAATCCGGATAAAATTAAAACACTAATTTAATCAGTGTGACGAGGGAATGTGTGTCGTAAAGCTTTTTAATCAACAAGACAGCGTATCAGTATTCAACATATGCGTTTGTTAATCTCACTGTGCTGGAAGTGCATTTAGAAAGCTTTCCTTTTTTTTCTTGCGGCACGACTTTTGTCCATGCACTCGCTTATGTCGCGTCGTCGGCGTCATTAACGATGTCTAACGAGCCCAGACCAAAGAGCTTGACTGGAACAATACCACTCGAAAGTACATCTATATGAGAGTAAATGGTACATGCGACGGAGACAAGTAACCGCGCGCGTTTCCGGTCGTGTAATATGACTGTCGGCATAGCGACACGTGCACAAGTGAACTTTCCAGACGACCGTCTGGTTCTTGTTAATATTTTGAGTACGATTCAAAATAGTCAAGATTGTCTGTTCCAAAAACTGCTTCATCGTTCTACATCGCTTCTGAAATTAGAATATTCAAACAGTCATATAACAGACAATTTTGAATAAACTAGATGACTTTTAAGTTAAAAATAATAATCTTGATTAAACATAATTATCTTTCTAATTCCATAGCAGTTATAATTATCAAAATAGTTATTATTGTCAATTAATATTCCAGCTCTCCCAATCTTGATAAAATTTGGAACGATCTAAAGATTCAAAATGTGAAAGGTTTTATATAAAAAAAATATGATAAAGTGTTATAAATATTTATATCCTTTTAATATTTTCTCAATAATGAAAATCACTAAGTACTTAAAATAATTATGGGCTATTTTGTATTTCAGAAACAAAGCATCATGGTTCGCCAATTGGAAGAGGAGCTCAGAATGAGGATGCGCGGGCCAAGCGTCGAAATGCAACAACAAATGGAAGTTTTGTACAATGAGAACGAGCATCTGACTCGCGAAATTGCCATACTTCGCGATACGATAAAGGTATTAAAATGCCTAGATGTTATAGATTATTTTCCAGTGCATCGATTGCTTCTAACAGTGTCCTTTTTACTGTATAGTGTAAAATTGTCCCCGTAAAATGACGAAGCGTAATAATTCAGTATTTTCTTTACATAGTTGAATTTTTCCGAGAGAAAACTAATTTCCGGCCACGCGGTTTACGAGATTAATTTTAATCGGCGGAACTAGGCCGGTTTTCAGCGTCTCACGTCGAAAATAATTCAGTCTTGGCCTCGAAATAGAATGGCGCACGCTATCGGGAAGATTGGAACGCCGCTGGAATAATCGCGCCCTCGAAGGAGGATCCCATTATACCTCGAGAATAATAGGGATAAGTACGGTAAATGGAAGTAAAACGGAGGAGACTTCAGGAGGTCGATGCGTGAAAGAGCCGCAGACGCCTCTCCCAGTCTGTCTTTCTCTTCTTTTTCTTGCTTTCTCCTTTCTCGCCGACAGCGCCGAGAGTTTCCCTGACATTTGTGAAAATTTTCGCGCGGCTGCCGGGTATATTGGACCTCGCGCTATCTTCCGATCTTCTGACACCGCTACGGACATCTGTCACGTACACCAGCATTTCGAACGTATTCAAGAGAAATGTGCGTCGGGCCTGTCCGATTTCTTCCTCTTGAATATTCCGAGACTTTAATGACATCTGTTTTCTTTAATTCATAATGCTTTTATTTATTTTATAAATATCAGTACATGTTTATGCAGTTTTATACAGTTTTATAGCGTTTTCCACTGGAAAAACTAATGCAACACTAGTGCAATCTTACTGTTCCACTGTGGGAGTCAGTTCACATATTTAGAAAGAAAAACTAACAAATTTACAGATGAGTATTTTGGTCCTTATAAAATTTTAGAAAAGGGCGATCCCAAAAGAGAAAACCAACACATCAACTCCGGAACCACATGCGAGATAACCTAACATGGCACGAGTTCTGCACTAGTTTTCTCAGTGGAAAACGCTATTAGAGTAAAGATAGAGATTAGTAGCGATTTTCCTTTATAGCGATTGAATATTAATTTTAATTTTTTCTGCTCGTTTGATAATAATTATATCGTAATTTTACAGTTGCTCTCTTTAACAGCACATCATTAATTTGATAATAGGAATATTACCGGAGAAGATAGCTTTGATTTATTTACAATTTATTTGTATGTTTGATGAAAGCGCGCGAACTTAAATAAAATAATCACGTTCGCGAAATAATCGGTTCGGCGGATATATACCCGTAGTTTATTGGCTCCTCGTACACCATACGGCTGTGCGCACGGACCCGAAATAGATGAGGGGTTTAGGTCGCGTTCGAGGTAAACGACCGATTGTCTACACGATCCAAAATGCTTCCGGAAATCTTGGTAGCAACGTTAACATCAATCTCATCGCAATAAATTCGTTAAATTCACCACCTGCGGCGTCGAAAACAGGCGTTAGCGCGTGTGTAATATCGAATTGATATACGTGCAGGGCACGCAATCGTAGTGTCACGCTCCACTCATTAATTAAAAGCAGCGTGATAGATGTAGATCTTTTTCATAAATTTTCTCTTACGTAAAAGAAATTATTTTAATTTTACTGCAAGATGAATAGTTTACTGCAAGTTGACGATAGATTCAATTCATACGTGGACGCGGTGATTCACAGGAAGAGATGTTTCAGAGATATTTCCCCAAGAAATAACATATTCTCGCGGAAGAAGCATGTGGTCGTAAGCATGACCGAAATGTCGCAGACAGGTCAAATGTACAACGTACGGGAAGCAACTGGTCGCCTTTGGCCAGTCGCCAGTTTATGTATTCGGTTTCTCTCGATAAATTCTCATTATTGATTCCGATGACTGAGTCGATCGAAATTTTTAGTAATGTCTAAGATACTTAATACAACGCTTTCATTTCATTACAACGCTTTTGTTCCGTTATTTCGATGCAATATATGATTTTTTAATGTCATTTTATGCATTAACTGATATTTTAACCCACAATCTAATTCATGTATATTAACATTTTTAAAAATAACGTTAATGTGTGATATGACATCAATAATTTACAACGTGAGAAGAGATATTTATACAACATCCGTCCAAATGGTTAATATTAATGCTTGGCTGTCTTGACTCGATATGTCCCAGAGTTTTATTTTGCAAAACTATAATTAGTTGCTCTCTGCTGGCGATAGCGCTATTCCGAGATCAAACGGGCCGGCAGTATACGTGTTTTTTGCAATATGTGGCAACTGACATGTGCGATTGCAGAAGTTTGTGCAGGTTTTCGTTGAAGGAGCTTAATTGAATTAATTATGGAACGTCGGTCGACGTCTTTGGGAAACATTTGGGAATTCTCGCATTTCTTGAGCGTTGCTATCTTTTCGCAGGTAATATCGCACGCGTTCCTCGCGCACAGCGGGAAAAGCGTCGACAGAAGGCCAGCAGTGGGTGTCTAATTCCAGACTAATTACTTTCCCGCCATCAAAGAGACGTGCTAAATTCGTTATGCGGGCCCCAAGCGGTGGCACTATCCATCGTTGACGACTATTATCAAACATGTTAGATAGCTGCTGGAGACTCATGCTTTTCACAAAAATAATACTGTACTAAATGCAGGCGATTAAACTCCATAAAAATATTTTGCGCCATTTATAATTCGCAGTAAATTCGTATTATCCTATTTTAAATGTTAATCTTCTTTTAGAATAAAAAAACAATGCATCAACACGATGATAAAATAAATCTGTTTATTCAGATTATTTTAGAGATTAGCTTGATATATTTTTAGGAGAAAATAATATATTCTTGCTCACAAGGTTAATGATAAATGTATTTAAGGCAATTCTTTAAAGAGAAACTGAATAATTTTGAAATTTGTCAAAGAATCTATTTCTAAATTATTTCTAAATATATTTAATTTGTATTCCGTGTAAAAACGAGAAGTTTATAAATTAGAATCAATATTTTTCAAATGTTCATTGTCGTTATGTAATGTAGTGTGCCTCTAGTTTCGTGGTCCCGGTAGTACTGTTCGCAGAAATAATTTCGTAGGCTTAATATAGACAGTAGTATTTTGAGCACAACTCTAGTTATCAACCTAATTATTCTTAATAAAGTCTTAGTTTAGACACTTTATAACTAATTAATTTTTATGATGGTCTTTGCGTTTAGCTCGTGTTATTTTGTGAATTTAAAATGACGTATACGATTTGAAATGTTGAAGCGTCTACGTGACATGATAAGATAAGTCGGAAATATCCACATTGTCATTTAATGTAATTCAGAAATTTTCATTACATATGATATAATTGAATTTAATTTATTGATTCAATTAATTAATTATTGATGCAAATATCAAGAAAATTATTGCAATTTTTAAAAAATAAAAATATATTTAATACAAGTATTTAATAAAATAATAACAATTCAGCGATGAGTCATGAAAAGAGAACATTTTTAATTATTGTTTTATAATAATTTCTTTAATTTTAATTAACCTTATACCTTATATTTTTTCTCTATTGTAGGAGCTGGAACTAAGAATAGAAACGCAAAAACAAACGCTGCAGGCTCGTGATGAGAGTATCAAGAAGCTCCTCGAGATGCTCCAGAACAAGGGGATGGGTGAGACATTGCTCGCAATTTTTTAAATTAGTTATTTTCCATTAATTAATAAAACATTATTTTAACACCTTTTTGGACAAATTTTATGGACAAAAAGTTTCATGTTAATTTAATGTGTATGTGTGTGATCGCAAAATAGTGTATTCTAAGAAATTGGTGACGTTAGGTAAATGAAATAAAACTAGATTTAGATTTTATTTTAATGTAAAATCATAATCACACACGTGATTTTTTTATCCGACATTTTAATACAAAAAATAACAATGGCCATTCTTTTAATGCTTTTTGTTTTAAAGAGTATAATTGTGAACTGGAAAATCGCATAATATATTTTGTGTCGAAAAATTAACACTTTGAGTATTATTAGAAAGGAGTAATATCTGTTTGAATAAAATATGTATAAATGTCCGGAAATAAAACTACAAAGTGTGCGCATAAATTCTAAAAACAAACTTAACAGAAAAAGTGACCAAATTTACACAAAATTTACATAAAATTACATAAAATTTATACAAAAGACCTTTACATTTTTACATTAAAAATTTAAAACTTAACTTTCATATGATTTTTCAGTCCACATTTATTTCAAGTAAAAATATCGTTTCCTTTAGCGATACGGACAAGCTTTTATTTAGAGTTTATTTCTCGCATGATTGTTAAATAATATTTATAAATATATATTATGTAAATGATTTCACGTAGTAAATATACAGAACGAGTTATCAGAATTGAAATTTGTGAATATCTTGTTTGCAAATATACGACGTCCGGTATCGTTCTTCTCTAACGAAGGGAAGACTCAATTTCCTTCGCAACGAATTTTTTCGCGCAAATGTCGTCGGTTATCTTCGACGACTACAACGGTTTATCGAGTTATCTCGTTAAGCCATGGGCCACAATTCGCCTAAGCAGACAAATCTGCGCTTTGAACCGTTATTATGATCCATACAAAAGCAAAACTGTCGTCCTATCCTTGTCGTGAAACTAACGATGCATAGTCCAAAGGGTGTTGCAAGAGACTATTAATCTTGCAAAATGATTTTACGAAAGCAAGGATGCTTTTGAAAGTTGGGAAGATGTCTTTATGAACAAAGTTTCAATTCACGCGACACATTTAGCGCAATATGTATTAAAGTAAATTGTCCTTTTTATATATGCGTTTGGCATACATAACTAAATGCGCTGCATTGACATATCAACAATTTTCTTACTTCTTAATTTATTTTTATTTTTACAAATTTGAATAGAAGGGATTAATACAAGTAAGGAAGAGGGGAAAGAAGTAAATCCTTTTAATTAACATTATTTTATTTAATAATGCAATGGAAAATGTTGTGCGCATTACATTAATTACATTAATTAAATAATTATAATAATAACACAGAATATAAGAAAGAAATTAACAATGATTGAGTTAACTGTCGCGATTTTCTAACATTTTATTAGGACCACTTATTTGTACATACAAATATCCACACACACACATACACATACACTCACAGTTGCATCAATCCAAGAACCTGGAACCAAACAGTTCCTCCAAGAGTTCCTCGTTACTTTCTGTTGTTCTAGGAAAAGAGGAAGAAAGGATCATGTTCCAGCAGATGCAGTCGATGGCCCAGAAGCAGGTCCTTAAGCTATTTCTATCCATCGCCATACATATTCATAATTAAATTTATATATATGTATATATATGTATATACATATATGTATACATACATTATGCATCGCGTACATATATGTATATACATATATATGTGTGTATCACTCTCATTTCGATCAAATCGCTCATTACGCATTTTCAATACGCATATGTGTATATACGCATTGACATTGATAATTTTGTCTGTTTTTATATTGACCTACTTTACGTGTATACACATACGCGCTCACATTAATCGCTGCCCATCGTCTGTACGAGTAGTTGCTTGCAAGTAGCTTGCAGTTATTGCACCGCCAGTGGCTTTACTTATTTGCCCCGTGTGCCGTGCTCACGCTTGAACTTCTGTGTCACCTGAGATTTGAGAAAAGAAAAAAAAAGAGAAAGGAACAAAACGGACAAAAGAGAAAACGAAACAGGCGAACGCCAGGGGGTGAGTGGAGTTAGCCCTTATTCTTACACGGGGCAGCCCACTTTTGATTCAGGGACCACAACAGGGTATTGCGAGCTCTCCCCGCCTGACTCGACTCGATCGTTGCCCCCAAAATCGATTGGGCTCTCGCGACTGACGGAAGGGTTTTCCGTTCTGTGTTCCGCAACACAAGCGAGATTAAGGTACGGTATGCACATGCGAGATCGGGGGACAGCGACAGGCAATAGCCGGCCAATGTTTCGATCAAGAAACGCGGAAAATTCCCAGATCGAAAAATTCGCGGATTTTATACCGCGAAAGATCTGGCTATCCGGAGATAAGAATCTTGGAATTCGCGGATGTGCACAAATATCAAAAACTATAAAACTTTCAGAATTAAAAAATCTAAAAAAAGTATTTTACAGTAAATTTCAAGAAGAGTACGAGAATTGTAAGTATATAAAAATATTAAAATAAAAATGAAGAAATGAATTATGAAATGAAACAGAAACATCCGGGAATCCAATGATTTCGATAGTTCAGGAATTCGTGTACTTTACAAAGATTTCTACAACTCAGGAATTTTCGTTTGAAGCTTTGAAGTGGTGTAATGTCTTTGCTGCAGGTCGTAATAATTGCGTATCATTTCTTCTAAAAGAAATTGCCTGCTTTGCTACAATTGAAACTGGGATATTATTAGTACTTTAACTCACTAGCTGTGAGTCCATTTCTTCAAGTAATGTTCTTTAATTATTAATAATAATGAAATTTTGTGCAAAACGCAGGGAAATGCGGATTTACTGAAAAGGGAACTCAATTTCGAAGCACGTTACATTCATTCAGGATATGACTCTTTTTTCGTGACGTAATTTAAGCAATCGGCGCTGTGCGCAGTCAAAATGTTTCGGTGCGTTTCGAACCAGCTCGCGATGTTCTATTTATTCCGGTTTGACAGCGTTTCTCCCCTCTAGAGAAGGAAAATCGAATCAGAGGTGGAAAATCGACGGGATTCACGCTGCCACTCAGCGACTTTACACATGTACAGGTACACGCATACAGACACACACGCACACGTCTTCCAGCACACGCACATGTTCGCATCCATGTCGCGTTTCAGCGTGCACGCAAAATCGTTTACTCTCTTACAGTTGTTTCGTACGCGTACACCTTCCTTCGCGTCACCGCCGCAAGTGTTTTCAAAAATTCACGCCTACAAACGCCGAAGACCTTACGAATCCTACGTACTTTCGTTTGTGAACAAGGATTGCGGAAATCTCCGTGGAAATACTCCGAGCGAGTGTCAGAAGGAATTTACCGAGGCGTTTGTCGAGTCATCGCTTTATTGCGAGCGTTACTTTGCCGTCTAGTTCAATTTTATGGAATTTTTGATACCCTACGGCGCCACGCGTGCACTCCGTCATGCCGTAAACTTATATTACAGAAGTAAAACGCGCGATGAGACGGAGGCGAGAATCTCTGTCGCCGGATGACGTCGAAAAAGCATCCAGCACTTTATCGCAATCAGAATTACGAAAACATAGCCGTTTCGCGAAAACGTGCAAAAATTGTATTACAATCTTGTCGGTCTATATCCGTTAAAAAGTTGTTACGCGTCGCATTTGGACATTTCAGGCAAATATTGTTCGCTTTACTTGAAAATTTACATACGGTTCGCACATTTGCCGATTCTCCGTCGACAAAATCGCGGAGAGAGAGTGGTCCTCGCGTTAAATCCGAATGGAATACAGAAATTCGTGAATTTTTGAAGCGTCAATATTCCTCCCCCCTCCACATCGCTTACTCTCAGCAACTATCGCCGCTCCGCTGTACTGTCACATAGCGAAACGAGCATACTTAGATTGTTAGCCTCGTAAAAGAGCACCTAAGCACCGCCATCAGCGCGATCACATCGCCGTCACCATGTCCGCTCTGCCTCTTATGCAATCCATGTTAGACGGTCTTTAGAGCAGACCTAGACATTGTACCTGCCGAGATGCGTTCTCGCGTTTATAGTGTCCTCCCTTCGTTTTATAGCGTGTTCTCGGTACACGGAATGCGAAGTCGTTCGGAAAAGCCGCTATTACCTCGCCCGACGGGCTTGTTTCTTCCGCGCTTTCTGACCCACTTTTGCCACGCGCCGTGTCCGCGCTCCCATTCAGTCACCTCATACGCTTTTCATATCCGCGTATTTCTTTGCGAGACTTCACACTCCCTGTGTTTCTCTCCTCCGCAGCTTCGCCGCATTTGCATTTCTGCAAAAGCGCCCAAAATATTAGCGAGTAAAAATTTACGCCAGAGATTGTAGAGATCGTGATTTCACCTCCGTAAATTTCAGCGAAATTTAGTAAAGCGTATCGCGCGTAATCAGCGTTTTATTCAAGTGGAATTTCTTTGAAACCAAGGAAAGTAACAGTATCAGGACACATAGCTTCATCGCGATCAATTATTTATAAATTACTTATAAATAATTTACGTTTTTTACGAACAACGTCGCATTCGCTATCTCCTTGCACTCTCATATTCATGCCTGTTAGACTTATGTAGGACTTAGACGGAGTCTATGTAGCTTAAGTGGCACTCGAAGTCGGGAGTGATTCGACGGAACGAAAAAATTGACAGAATCCGTGGCAATTGTCCGAGTGCAGTTTCGAGCACAAATTGAACGGAGCAAGCACGTCATTGCCCATCAACAGCACGAAAAGTCTCTCACTCCCTCCTCGTTCTTTCTTTCTCTCATTTTATTATAAAAAAAAAGCACAATGTTAAACCTCACTCATTCTTTTCTCTTCTTCTGAAAACTACTTTGAGCAAACTCTTGAGCGATCAGCTGCACCAGCACCAAAGCCTGTCTCGTTGTTCATTGTGACAACTTAGCAGCACGAGCATTGTATCATGTTATCACCAATCCCGGTTTATGTGCCTTCAACCCTGGTCCAATTTGTCTCAAACAATCCCTTGAAATCCTTCGACAAGTTCTTCGTGTTTTACATTGGGAATAAGATCGATACAGATCCACGATTTGCTCCGCGATAACGGAAATGTGACAATTGCTTTGCATTACTTTATATTGAAATGCATTTGTAATATCGATGTTTGAACTTACAGAGATTTTAATCACTGGCTTCAATCTTTTAATTACCTGCTTTCAGATAAAATATACGCGAGTAAAATACAGATGTTATCTCGAGATTCTCGACTAAGAATACCCCAAATTCCCGGTGACGAATTAACAGACACCACGAGCGTGTAGAAGACGTTTTCCGATTAGCTCGAGGAAGAAGGGTGCACATTCGACGCCGAGGGGGAAACTCAGTCCAATTTCCTCTCTTTTCACGACAAATTTCTCCGGGCATAAGCCGATCTCGACGCGACAGGCGCGCGGGCGCGCGCAGCAATTAATAGCTGCAATCTCGTTGCACGTAATTAATTGCCGTAATTCAGGCGAAGTCTTCGAAGTAATGTACTTTGGGTATCATTCAAGAAACAAAAGGAAATTAAGTTTTCGAACTGGAAAAGAAGGAATTTATTAAAATACTTGTAATAAAGCTATCTGACATAGACTTATTGGGTTGTCCAAAGCTACATGTAATAGCTTTACATGTAACAAATTTATTTTCACATATTCATAAGTATGTATTAATTTGTGTTTTTATGTCTTTCGCTACATGTTTTTAATTAATGTGCACATAAGAAATAATTTTATAATTTAATTTCATAATTTCGTATTCATTTAAATTTTTCACCGTAAAGCAGGTAACTAAAAGTATGAAATGAAACAGATAATTATATATAATGTTAAAATATGAATTTTTAAAGCACGCAATGATTATGCGAATATAGAAAAGCAGGAACACGTAGTCCTACTCCTCCAAATTAATCCCATGTGAAGCCATGTGTTTCTCCTCCTTTCTCTTTGCACCCTACATGTCACAACAATTCAAGAACGATTCGTCCACGATGTCTTTATTCGATGACCTCGGTAAAATGAGATAATTGCTCTAACAATCAGTTCGTGCACAATGTCACAAACCATCATGTACATGTATATTGTGCCAAAAGCACTTTATTCTCGGGACTCACGATGCGTAATAACGCTAAATTCGTTCCATTAACCTAATTCGATCGGATGTTAGATGAATCATCCAATTATACGATACGTTACCGAATCAGCGAGTCATGGGACGAATCGTCCGCCGCTATCATTATTGTCGAACCCGATCGGATCATAAAGACGCCGACGAGAAAGCAGATCGCAGACGGCCGATCGCAGGGAATGAAGGAACGAACTGCGCGAGGAAAAATAAATTCGAGGTGGAAATGTCGGAAGTAACAATAACAGCTGCGATTGGAATGCGTGGAATGAGCTGCTTTGGATGTGTAGGCGATAAGATACGTTTTAGCCACCCTCCCCCCGTTCGCGCGGGGAAATATCCGCCTATGTCACGTCACTCATTATCTATCACTAACCACAAGTACAATTACTATCACTACCACCACATGATCAGCCATCACCGTCATCGTCACGGTCACTACGAGTCATCACCCATCGACTACAACACAACAACCACAACTACAACTACTACCACAACTACAAGTACAACATCACTACGTAGCTCGAAATTAGGGACTGGCGGTACGCACGTGACTTCCTACCCCACGAGGCCCCGCCATGGAAGACCCAACAGGTACACTGATTACACACGTTAATGATAATTGGACCCGGTTTAGGTGCAGGAACGAAGCTGATTATCTAAAGTCGCTTCGAATTTCTTTTCTCTCCAACGAGATAAATTCATTCTTTTATTGACAGTAATATAATATTTTAGATAATTTCTCTCAGAATATTCAAGCAGTCAGCCGCTGTTTGATAGGATGTGTCACACGTGTATAAATACATAAGTAAAGTATTTGTCTTGTGTGACAAGCTAGCTTTCGAGAGAGCCACCGTATGCAAGAAAGAATTTCGTAAAAATTAAAATTAATCGTAATTCTAAGTTTTGCATATTTTACGAAGTATAAACGCGAAGAATAAATATTGTATAAGCTACGTTAAAAAAAATACGTACGTTATATCATATTTAAATTTATGTTAAATTATGTAAAAAGTTATATAAAATTTACAGCTGTTTTTCTTTACAATTAGCATTAAATTAATAACTAAAGAAATTTATGCACTAAATATTTTTCAACATTGAAAGTTAAAAGATCACGAGATAGCTCAAAATGTTTCTTTAAATTTGTTTGACACGAGAGACTCAACTGCATTTAACATTTGTGTTTCTACGTTCACGAGATCGGAATGCGTGTTTAGCTAAGAGATTGGGATTATTTCGCGATGCGATCTTGAAACTATTCCGTTGAAATGAAGTCACGTCGGCCGTAATATCGTCGTTAGTATTCCGTCCATCGTGAATTACGCACGCTCACGCATGCTGAATTAGGAGCCGAATTAGACGTCGCGCGCGAATATAATCCATTTAAGCCTCTCTTCCTTCTTGCGCTCATCGAAATTAATTGCACGTTCACCATCTTCATCGTGTCGCCTAAAATTCTCTCCGGTACTTCATTCATCGTCGTGTACTACGTTTTTGCCTATGTGTGCCTGGGTATAAGTGTACATACGCATCGTACAGTGGCTCTCAATCAGTGGCACACGCTAAATTCACGTAAGTCATCGCTGATACGTTAAACGTGCACGCGTACGCGATGTTGAGACAGATGTAGGAAAGATCGAATTTAATCGGTCACACATTTAACTTGATATACTGCCAATGTGATATTTGTTGTATTAATAATTTCTAAATATATAAATTGTTTGCGGATTGTGATAGAAAAAGGAAAGAGAATATAAGATGAAAATATGAGGCAGAATTCGTGAATGAACGAGAATTCGTTTTAAATAATAGTAAAAAGTGGTTTCAATTCTTTTCAGAAAAATATATAAATTTATAAGTTCTGAGAATTCGTATAATTTCTATAACATTAAAATACATGTAGAATGTTATTAAATTCATTTAATTGATATTTTATTATATACTTTCAATTATTATCAAATGATATGCTCTTTTGCAAGAATTAGTAGTCAGTTAATTGATGATCCTTTACAAAGATGTGGTTAAATGATTCGAATATAACTGCAATTACCTCATGTTCATCGATTATACACTTATTAATCATACAGCTAATTATTACATTGCGAACTTGTTAATTCTGAAGAATGAAATCAAAATATAGTGTTGCAATTTTAATCCTTTTTTAATGATTCAGTATATAATCGTTTCTAATAATTATCAATTTAACAGATTATTTAATAATGATTGAATTATATAGATTTATATAGAATTATACAGAATTATCGAGTTATATAGATAATTCAATGATCAAATTATCTCTTTAATAACTGTGTATTTTTTAATAAGAATTTACTTCGTCAAAGATAAACTAAATACTCATGTATTTTATCTAGCTTAGATTAATGAATTTATCAACGTATTTTCTTTTTACTCGTCGACAATCCGCCAACAATGTAACCGACTAAACTCGATATTTTTCCTACGCTTAAGAGATTTTTGCTGTCGAAAGACACGCCCGACAAGTAAAATTCTCATTTACTGACGATGAGTGATTGACACGCTGTCGTGTATTCACTAGAGCATTTTATCGTCGATAGTTGCTCTTAGACAGCGAAAATCTGTTAAAGAATACATCACGTTGAGACTTGCCTCTCGTGGCATCGCGCGGCTAATCTGGAAAATGCAAAATACCCCCCCCCCCCCTCGAAGAAACAAAAAGAAACGAGAGATTGATTCTTCTCGCGTGCATACAAGAATAAAAGAAAGAGAAAGTGGTCATCAACGACATTCAGCTGAGTTTTGAGGATCAGGAGGATGGACGAGACACGCTACGAAAAAATCGACGTCAGGCCGTACGAGACTTTTGGCTCGTCCCGTAAGAGAAACAACTTTCATATCTATATATTACACTTGCTATTCTTTCCTCGATATTCTATATATAGATACATATACATATATACTATCTTTTTCTCTATATACTATATATATATTTATATACAATATACGGAGTCACATATATGATACCGCTATACATAACACTGTACACATCCCCATCTTCCCTCCACGTGTATATCTTATACATATGGAATGTTCAGACTCTTTATATGTATATATATATATATATATATATATATATATATATATATATATGCACCGTCTCTCATTAAATGCACACGTACGCGCACGAGGGACACTTCCTGCGCACGTACGTGTGGATAAAACGCCCGTGTTACAGATGTACATTAACATAACACCCACACTACTTTTATGTATTTGTTCTGCCATCATCTCGGCTGTTGAATCACTGAATGTTAACGCCCATTTATATATATACTCTCTCTTCTCGTTCTTGTACGCCTCAGACACGTTCTTGCCCATCACGACTTACCGCTATCATCGCCAATCGTCGTTATCGATGCACGAGCAGCGGGACGGTCCGAAAGTCGTCAAGTCGCGTCAAGGCGAGCCGATTCCAGGCCCAAGGGAGGACTTTGCGACTGTTTGGCACCGACCTGGTGCGAGATGCGATATTACGACGTCGTTCTCCTCGCGTAATCTTACTGTCTTATCCTCTATCATAAACACCATTCGTATTTCGCCAACGATGGGGGTGCCGGCAGATCGAAATTTCTCGCGATATGCTTAATAAATGACTTTCAACTTTCCAGCAAATAGATTTTTTTCATTCTTGCTTGCCTACTTTGTTTTTCGTTATCTCAATCCATTATTTTACATGCGCATCGCACATTATGCTTTATTTCATCTTTATTTCTGAAGAACCGTGTTCCAAGACTTGAGACTAATAAAATTGTATCGTATGTACTTTACGGAGAAAGTGCTTATTATACTGAATGTAATTCATTCGGAGAAGTGCACCGGTCTGCCCGTACTTCCATGACTCATACACGAACTCATCAAGATGCGTATCCGTGCGCGAGCGCTTAGCTCGCAGGCAATGAATAACGAGCGTTCTCCCTCGCCGGCTCATTGGCCAGTGCTATTTTTTTTTCCTTTCATCGATCATAAAACTTAAGCCCCTTTTACTCACGCTCGCGGAACACCGATACGCATCCGCACGTGCATTCAAAAGAGATCTTGTCCATACGACGTGGCCGCGTTTCGAGTTAGCAAGAATAGCTAACAAATTTGTAAGAAATCGCGAATTGCTGCTTCTTGTCGATACGACGCAAATCCTCGCGCATTTCCGAGCAATTTCTTCGACAAAGATCGCGACCGTTGATCGCGACGGAGACCGACGGGTTCTCCGGGGGAAAAAAAGTCGAGATAAAATGCGAAGGGATACATGTTAACGTAGCACGATGACAAATCGTCGAAACGCCGCGCGCAGAAAAATGGACAACGATGTCGGCCGTACGTCGCGGTGGGCGAAAGAACTGCGGCGGCGCCCGGCGTCCGGAAGAGGATCACCGTGAGAAAAATTAAGTAAAAAAAAAAGGAGAGAAATTCAAGCAAGCACATTGGAATGTTAGAGCGTGACCTTGCGACCGTGAGATCGAAAGGACTTAACGTAGCGTTACGTCGATCGTCACCAGTGATCGGTGTGGTGCCAATCGAATAGAGATAGAAATCAGAATAGAAATCAGGCAATAAAGACACAAGCTCAGAGCCAGACAGATATCTGATTCTGACAAAGAGAGGGAGAGAGAGGGAGAAAGCGAGGAATGAATGTCGAGACGCGTGAGTGAGGAATTCCCTCGCCGTTTCTGTCGGCGAGAATCGGTTGAGTCCTCAATCGCATTTTTTTTTCGGAGTGACACGAAAACGCCTTTGTATCGCTCGGAGAAGAGAACGAAGAAGATTGTTTTTGGAAGAAGGAAGCTCGGCGGTACGTCGCTTTTCTTTCGTCAACCGGGACGCTGCCGGTGCCACTTCCGCTTCCTCGAGACTGTCCCGCGAACCGAGAGATCGGAGGATGAAAATTGCATGTGTTATTCACAGCCAGAATGCGTAATGAAGAGAAATATTGTTCTGAATTTGGATATTTATCGATGAGTAGTCCACTCAGAAATAAATCAGCATATGGAAATTTATTAAAATCCAAGAAATAGCATTTCGCTGCTATTCTCTCAATTTTTTACATATTTATATAGGAAAATGGACACTGTTATTTGTTATTTGTTGTTTTGTTACAATCTCAATCCTTTTTAAATTTTCGTTGAAATTTTACGAAACAAAATTTTTCTAGCGTGTGTAATATTACTGGCCGTTTATTTTAAAAAATTTGTATGTAACAAATTTTGTCAAATTTATTTTGCCAAATTTATGTTATAAATAAATCTTCAAATACGCGATACGGCAGTGGATGATGTTACGCACAGCGAAACAAAAGTATCTCAACGAAATCCGAAAGAGAGACGACACGGGGGCAGTCTCATGCGTTAGCGAAGCCGCACCCAACCAACCATCTTTATAGTCACATCTTTGAAACCGCACCACTGCATACTTCACATCCAAGAAAATAAAAAAAAAAAAAGAAATCAGACAACATCTCAACTACATCATCAAAACAGACAAGTAAAATAGAAAAGATATTAAATCGCGAGATCGCGCTAGAGAGACACGACAGAGAAAAGAAACGGTGGCGCGAAAAAAGAGTCGACGACCTGTAACCGTCTTCCCCGTTTGTTGCTTCTGTTGTATCAGGAGCTCAAAGCGACGAACGAGAGCTTGAGGAGTCTACAGACGCAGCTGGAGCTCGCGTACGCCTCGACCGCGTCTTCGGGACACCCGGTAACCGGCGGCGTCGGCATCAGCGGATTGGCGGGTGCATCGGTCATCGGACTAGGTAGCGTATCGGGGGGTGCAGGTGCTGGGGGCTGCGGCGGCGGTACCGTCCTTGGAGGTAGCGTGGCGGTTCCAGGCGGCGTGCCCGGTAGCACCACCCTGACCGCCATCATGGAGACGAAAGACGCGCGCATAACGACCCTGGAGAAGGAAGTGGCGTTGCTGGAGGCCGAGCTGCAGCGCATTAAGGAGTGCGGCGGTAGACTGCGAGAACAACTGCTGAAGGCGATCGCTGTGCCAAATAGTAGCGGTAGCGTGCAGCAGCAACAGCAGCAGCAGCAGCAGCAGCATCAGCAGCACGGGCTGGGTGGTATCACGCAGCCGACCGGCCTGGGTGGTCAGCAACCGCCCGGCACGTTGGCCCTGACCAGGGGACCGTCCATGATGACCTCGCTGGTACCGTACGGTGGCCACGCGTCGTCCGCGGCACTAACCAGTTCGTTGCTTGCCGGTTCGACAGGTGGGACTACCACCGGGAGTGGCGGCGGGCTGGGCATCGGTGGCGGTTCCTCGTGTTTGGCCGGCATCTCGTCGGGCGCCACCACAGGCGTGGTCAATCCGTATACAGATCGCTACGCTACCGATCATCATCCTCATCAGCTGCATCATCACCAGCATCACCATCACCACCATCTTCATCAGCAGCATCAGCTGCAGTTGCAGCAGCAGCAGCAGCAGCAAATGCAGCAACACTTGAAACAATTAGAGCCGGCGGCGGCTGGCGCTCTCGCGCTGCACGCTCACACCTTCAACAAGCACGACTTGAACTTCAAACGGCAAGTAAGTTTCTTCATCAACAACGTGCGCATCGAAAAGAACGACGCCGTCTAGGGCGACATCTGGGACTGCGCGGGAGGGCAGGGAGTTCCCTCTCCGGTCACAGGTACACGAGGATCGCGTCGTCGTCTTCGTCGTCTTCGTCGTCGTCGTCTTCGTCGTTGTGTTTATCGTCGTCTTCGTCGTCGTCGTCGTCGTCGTCGTCGTCGTCGTCGTCGTCGTCGTCGTCGTCGTCGTCGTCGTCGTCGTCGTCGTCATCCTCGTCATTGTAGTTCTCGTCGGCTAGTTTCGAGAGCCATCGAGATCGGAGAGAACCGGGTTGATGAGGTCGGTTCGAGAAAAGAGAGAGAGAGAGAGAAAAAGAGAGAATCGCAGATAAAAAGATCTGTTGTTCTCGTCGAGGGCGACTATCCGAGAGGAAGGAAAACGAATGTCTTCGGGGAAGAGGCTAGATCACCGCGAAGAGGCGATCTAGGTGACAGAAGGTCGAAGAAAAGGGCGTACATAGTATGTAGGACGACCTGTCTGTTGAAGGGCAGAGGAAGCTGAAGAGCTGGCGCCGGTGCAAGAGCGAGTCGTCGAGACGACGACTTCTGCACTCAAGGATCTTTCGATTCCCTTCGTCTTCTTCTCCGAAACGTCGCGTATTATGCACGTACGAGACGGGAGTCTGTGAGAACTAAAACGATGACGCGCAGGATGAACGATCTCGGACTTCACGCCACAATGACCCTGCCCGTCACGTTACAGCTGCGTTTCGAGAGATTAATTTTTTTTTTTTACCAGACAACGGCTAGAGCATATATTTATGACATTATTAAAAAGTTTCATTGGACCCTTATTTTATTATCTTCATGCACAAGTCAAACACTTTATTTAGGCAGTAAGTAAAATTGAATTTTCGGTAAATAGTTTTATTTATCCATTTAATAGTTTATATTATTTCTGAGAAATGAAATTAATTTATTTAGATTTATTACGTATTTGAAGATAAAATCACAAGTTTTTTTATAATTAATTAATTTAACTATATTGATTTGCTCTAAAATGGAATCTCGGAAATATCTTTTGTTAATGACCTTGCAGATTTTATTGTTTAATATTAAAAATAGTACAGTTTAACGAAATAATTCACCTCAAAATGATTACGATTAGTTTGAAAAATGTCTTTGAAAAAAAAATACTAGGAACAGTATCATTTTTCTTATAAATTCGTCTTCCTACTTGAATCACATGAGGTGAAAAAAAGCAAATAAATTCTATAAGGAAGAAAATAAAACAAAATGTTGAGAATCGAAAAACGACGATTAAGTCGTTTGATAATACAAAAGATTAAAACAAAGATGATGATTCGATAAGAAAAAAAAGACGTTTTTTGTGAAATCGATAATAGAACAAGTTATATTAATTTCGAGACCGAATTCAATTGCACGCACTATTCAAATTTATAGAATATGTGAAACGACGGCGCGAACGTTTAGTGGGAAATAGAACCTTTAGCCGTAAATAGAGATCACTTAGACAGATTTTGTCGCACGAACGTTTCCCTGAACAAGGTAGTGCAAGGTAGAACAAGGTATTAGTGTGTATCACTCTTGCGAGTACGAGTGGACGAGCTCGAAAGACGTCTACGCACGCGTTAATTTAAACGTGCGAAACTTGCAAACTTCGGATTAGAACTTTGCAAATTGCGTTTCGCCCGGCACGAGCAAGTTATTATCTAGGCGGTCGAAAGTGTCTCGTTGCGAGCGATCGGCCTAGCCGTTATCAACCGCCGTTACTAACTTTCTCGTCTTCCTTCCTGAAGGAGTCCTAAGAGTCATTAGCGTGGATTTAGAGTAACGTAAAATAAATCTTATAAGCGATGTCGCCGTAAGTGTGCCCCCCGTAGTGTCGACCCGCAAAACGGACCGAGGTCGTTTTACTTCTCACCGACTCTCGTCGACCACACGCGTGCACCACCATACAACACTTTAACGTGTACCTGCTTTTCTTTACCACTCCGACATCTTTTTTCTCGTCACGCGACATCCTGAAACGCAGAGTTCTCTATTTTTTGATTCGATATATTTAGATATCGTAGGTATACAGGGTGAATCCCAGGTGATAGACGTGCGAGTGCAGAGCGTTGCGTGAGACGCCTCGCGATGGAAAGATGCGCGTTTCATGGACGAAGCAGGTTCTCGATAGTGACGGAATTTTTAATGATAAGAATCCTTAATAATTAAAAGTTTTAATATTTAAAGGTACCATTATGTGCTAAAGTATGACAACGTGTCTTTAAATGGAATCTTAAAATCAAAGTTATACATATATATAGGTATATCGCATCAATATTCTACATAAAAGGTATATTCATATTTTACAAAGGCTTTAAGTCGCAAGATTTTCCAAGTTCCGAGAAGTAAACAGCTCAGCCCAACGTATCTGTCAATAAAGCCCGCTTGTACGCACAATATTGAGGTAGATATTTCACGGCAGCATTATAATTCTGTAAGCTACTAAACAGCTATTAAACGTAAGAAATTCACGAAAGTTCAAATAGCTTCGCCGAAGGAATAGATGCAATCCGATAAACACGCGCGTGCGTGTCAGATCCGAAGTTTTCACTTCTTCGAAGCCAAGTTTTTCTTCGACGAGTACTGTTTCGAGACCGCGCAACACGCGATTCATTTCCAACGCGAGGAATTCCCAGGTTGCACCCTGCAGATGCACAGATGTTCATACGTCGTTCGAAGAATCCCTCTGTGTTTATAGCGTAATAAACCTTCGGACGATCTCTGATCTTCCGCTAACTTTCCGTAATAGCCCTCCAGAGGGCAAGAAAGAGGAAGGCTACCTGTTCCCGCGACGCGAATCGCGGAGAAAGTGGAATAGGACAGATGTAGCCAGACATGTTCTTGGATATTGAGATGTCGATATTCAGATTTCTTTGCTTTCTTGAATATGAAACGTTATAAAACTAATAATTCAAATAGCGCTAAAGAGACATTTTTATGTCTAAAACCTAATCTAAAAAAGATTAAGAAGTTGCATAATTCGGTTAATAAATTTGTACATTGTACACTTTTAAAAATTATTTTTTTTACGAAAATAATATAGAATGACGTACAAATTACTTATAATTTTTTGTCACACAGTGACATAGCAGTCACGTTGTAATAACCATCCGGAAATTTAGATATTGTATCAGGAATTGTATATTCGATAAGAATAACAGATATATTGGATATTTTTTGAATGTATCTAAATATTTGGAAAACCAACTATTCCGATTATCCAAAAACATTTACCAGATACCAGTGATGTACAGAAAAGCATCGTTGAAGAGATGCGGGCAAGAGGAAGACTCGGTACGCGAGGATTCCTGATCCCGCGGTGAGAAAGTTAACGAGAAAGTCGTGTATATTTCGGTAGCTTCTATTACGGCGCGGTTACAAAAACCATGCGTACTCCTACTAAAAATTCTTAGGCCTTAGATCGCGAATTTACGAGAGCATTTGTTGAATCCTAAAATGTCTATTATATGAATGTGATGTTGTTTGTGAACGCGCGGCGAGAGATCGAAGATGAAAGAAGAAATTATCACAAAGAAAGAAAAATTATTCGTCACGCAGAGAGATCTGTTACATATAAATATATATAAAAACTTACATACATACACGTGCGTCTGTAAATACCTATATACGTATGTGAAGATTATGTATTCACATGCGTATATACGTGCGAAGATGCACATGCGTGTACGATGCGTGTGGTAGGTAAGGAAGAAGAAAAAAAAAGAAGTGTAATGCCTGAAGCTTCCGCCGAAAATAATATTTTCATAGCTCACAGCGATTTAATCCTGCACCCTGTTTTCCACTCAGCCTTTTCTTCTCCTTCCGACACGACCGGGTAAATCGCGTGTTACGGGCTATACCCGGCTTAACCGTAACTGAATAATGCACCACTCGAGTCGAGAGTTTCTAGCACAGGTGATTGTCGAGAGGTTTCCGTTCCGTTCCGAACATATGACGCTTAAAATGTTCCCAGCGATCCTTCCGCTCGCCGAAAGCGGCCATGAGGACGCCGCCGAGGCTGTGCGCGCGTTGTTCCAAGGTTGTGACAATCCTTATTTTTCTACTATCTGTGTATTTTAGATTTTAAGGCGTCGTGTCGCGATGCGTTTGAGTATAACGCGTGGATCCGACACGCAACAATCGTCACGCGCCCGCGCGAGGATGAGAACACCCGGACGTCGGTCAATTAACGCAACTGATTGGATTCGAATTGTAGCGATGCGTTTATCGCGAAATGCATTTACAACGATCGAGCTAGGTATAGCCCTGACTGATTCGTTCCCCCATCCCCCTCCGAACCCTACCCTAACGTAACGAGCCGCGACGATGGAACTGCGGGTTGGGATCCGGAGAGACGGGAGCCGAGAGCGTCCCCCTCCGACACAACCCGGACGCTTTCCCGGTGCCTCGACGACGTTCCGCGAATCTCATTCGTGCGAAAGACGAACGTCCTGGATTTCACACGTTCGCAAGGTCAGCCTTATCTCTAAGGCTTAAACAAACGATCCTCTTCGGACTGCGCCTGCTAGATGCGGGAGACGGGCGAGACACGTTTTTCGCGATAATGAGAAACCGGCATTATAAGTAATAATGAAATCTGTTATAACCATGCTGCTGCTGCTGATGATGATGATGATGATGATAATAATAATGTGATGAAGAAAAAAATATAAGGAGGAGAGTTTGTTTTCCGCGTGTTTTTGCCAACCTCTCCGTTTCCGCGGTGCCGCGGAGCTGATCCTTCTTAATCCTCAGCAGAATCGACATCCTGGCGGACAATACAAGGATCCACCGGATCAATAGATCTCACACAGAAGAGAAGAGAGATCATTGGCCTTTTTCGTTTTTTTTCCATTACTTTTCATTTGGCCGATTTATTTTGGCCAACATTGCAACGACTCATCCATCGCAGCTCGTTTCATTCTGAATCGACTTTAGTTACAAAATTTAAATATAACATAATATTAAACATAACATACTATAATTGGTATTACGTTTATACCTTTCGGCATTTAACGGAATTTTTTTCTAAAGAGACTTGCGTCATGTAAAAGTATTATATATGTACCTTTGTTTTATACATATTTATTTTAGAATATAATTTTAATCGGGATTATGTAATCTTCATCTTATGGCTTTGCTAGCAACATGATAATTTCAAGATTTGCAGTTTAGAGATGGGATTATGGCAAATGCTTTTGCGCTCCAAGGGCATTTTTCTTTGCTTACATTCGTCTCGAGGGGACGAAGAAAATCAAGTTAAACCTATAAAACAGTTAAATGGTGGATGTAAATTTGTTTGCGCAGGTTGACTTCTCGCGGATGAGACGACTGCATTTTGCATTCCAAACGCAAAAATCTCAACATACGAGTCGAATATTGGTAAATCATTTTCGTCGCAAGTTTATCTTTTCATTTTAATGACATCGCATCTTCAGACGATCAAATCATATCGAAATTATCGGACATACAAATTATATTAATTTTTTTTGTGCCCAATTAGAACTACAACATTGACGACGAAGATATAATTACTTTATCTAGATCATATAATCATGACAAAAAAAAAATGAAAAGAGAGAAAGAAAGAAAATTACATTCCTATATTTTCCAGCAGCTCACAACATCCATGAATATTCTTCCCTACGTCCTTCGCTCTGCCCTTCCTTCGCTCAATAAATTCCCTATTCCGTCAAAAAAAAGTGCACTATTTCACATCGATCGACATGCATCGATTCACTTGCCACGCGACACGAAAACAATCGATAATCAAATGTCATAATCATTGTGCCACGCATTCTTTGCCTCATCTTCATATCACAAAATGGTATAATCGCAGCTATAGTTCTCGACTACGAGTCAATTTTACTGCGTGAAATTACACAGTCATCAATAACTTCATCAGCTTCGCGCTCGTTGTGTCACTAGATCGAATGTGAATCTTCGAGTCGCCACGAAATCATTCTCTCTGTTCATCGGGCTCGTGCTCATCTCTTCACAATCATCGAATCACGCATTAGTTGACAGTAGGCGTATGAATATACGAAAATCATCGCACAAGATAGATCGTTCGGTAGCTCTCACGATGATCATCATTGTCTTTCTTCGAGTCGTGCAACTCGCATGGGAACTTAGGTCCAGCATGTTGCATGCGTCGTTAGGAGTTTACGTGGTTGTAGTGTACGTCATCGCAGAGCAGCCGTTTCATTATCGTTCATGTCGTCATCGTCGTCATTCTCATCATCGACGCTGCGACGAGCAGCTCGTCAAGACTCCTCCGCGACGTTGTCTTCTCCTTAATCGAGGGATCGTAGATTTGGATTGGAGCTTGATCCTTTTAATCTCGATTGGTAAATTACTTTAAGAGATTCTTCGGGCCAAATCGTAATCAATTTAAAAAAAAGTTTCTCGCTGATATCGTCGATTAAGGGAGGACTAGTCGCGAGAAGCTGCCGCAAGCTCGTCCAGCATCGCTTTTATCGTCGTCGAACGATCGTCTTAAGCTCTCCCGGCGAGATCGCGCGTCATCATCGACTTCCCGTCTCATCTGTTCGCTCGCGGTGTCGTGATCGTTTCGATCATCGAGGATCGTCGTTGATTTACGCGGGGATTAGAAAAGATGGCCGCGCCGAGAGAGCGCGCCGTTCTAACGCGAGGTCGATCGCGCGCTGAAACGCGCGACTCGCTTCGCGCTCGCCATCGGCAAGTATACGAAATTGCCCGCCGTCATTGTTTCGTAATTCCCCCTCTTGCGTTATCTCCTTAATTTCTTTATCACTCCCCCCCCCCATTCGTAGAGACCTTGGTGTCGCAATTAGAGAGACGCATGCCGCCCCTCTTATTACCGGAACCCCTCTGACACCCCGCCGGCCTCGCTCTCGAAGCGCTATATGCATGCTGCACGCGCGCGCAGAGAGTTTGCATCTGTCATCTAGCTCCGTTCGTCCCGTTCGGCGAATAAGACATACGTGGACGTCGGGATGACGATCATCGTCCGCGAAGGTCCACGAACGTCGGATTACCTATCGGGAGAGCTAATTCGGCATTTCGTCTACGAGAGAGACGGAGAGGAGGATCATTTAGTTTATCTACGAATCTTTTCAGAAAGATTTCTTTGGTCAAAAGAAAGTATTTTTTATCTTTAGCCATTTTTACGGTTATGGTATTTTTTAATCTAAGTTCTTAGGGCCTCTCTATCCTGAGAATGTTTGGATATCTGGGAAATCAATAAATTTAATATGATAAAAGAATGCAATGCACGTAGTTTCGATTGATTATTGAAGAAATGCAACAACATTTAACAATAATATAAAAAAAATCATCCTTGATAAAATTTACATTATTATTTACGACTCTTAAATTTTACATTATTATTTACGACTCTTAAATTTAGTATGCTTAAATATAAAACAGTTTCTGTGGTAGTCAACAATCTTCTTTTATTTCATGCATCGATAATTAATATTAATTTAATAGGGACATTAATTGACAATGAAATTGACGCATAGATTAATATTGCGCGCTTTTCTGATGTAAGTCTATTTTTATCGTTATCAAATATAAATGACAAAAGAAGCAAAATAAGGAGTTTAATCGCAGGATTCGTAGATAAAATAAATGTTACCTCTTGCCCGATAGAGCTTAAGGTATAACTAATACTTAAGATAGAGCTAAGTTAGCGATAAGTCAGCAATGGATGGCAGTCCCCAATTCCGCAGAACTCTTCTGACAATCAGATAAATTGATAGTAAATGTTATAATTTTAAATCATATTCTCTTATTGCCAACGCTTCTCAAACAATTAAACATAGAGTTATGAAGCGAATTGAGAAAAAAACATGGATAAGCTTACCAGTCTATTGTTAATTAAGTCGCGGCTATTAATTTATAATATGGGCATGTCCTATAACCTCCGATCTTAATTTTAACAATAGACTCGACCAATTCGAGGCAGTTTTTTCTTGAACTGGAATGAGTCATATAATATTAACAAAAGAAATTGAAGATTTTTATTGAAATAAATTTACGAACTTTATGTAATAAAAACCCGTTGCCCATTTAAATTAAAGTGAGTTTAATTGTCTCAGTACTATAATTGGAAATTTAATTATCTGATAAATATTAAAGGACTGTAATAAAGTATATACTTACTGAATTTTTTTCCCGGTGAAAAATTGACTCCGAATTCGCCGAGGAGTCTGTCATTATAATTAAGGTCGTAGATTCCGGGACATCTAAGATATAAGGACATAAAACGGGCGGACGTTTCGTTCGGAAGAGGGACGGCGGAGTTGGACGGCCTTCGTGGTGAGCGAAGCATTATTAAACGTGGTGCCCCAATATTCTAGCTTTCTGAGGAGGTAAGGAAATTCTTCACCCGCCCAAGAAGCTCTTCCGAGCCACCATCATCATCACCACCACTATCATCCTTTCCTCTCCGTTTCCATCTACATAATTACCGTATTACGTAACGGAGTGTTTCGATGTATACCGTAGCCACTGTACTTGTTACTGTCTTTCTGTCTCTGTCTCTTTCTCAAACTCTATCTTCCTACTGGCGTGAATCGTTGACCGACTGTCTCGCAATCATCATTTCACGCATCTTTCATGTAAAAAAATGAAAATGAAACCTACACACCGGTCTCTAGACAATGATTTCGTAGAGAAAGACCGTCATTCTCCCAGATTTATCAGTCAAATTCATCCATCCCATGTATCGGTCGGAAGAGCGAAAGGAACGAAGGACTTTCGTTCACCTCCATCCCATCATTCGGCCGTATCGTCGTGTGCGTGTGCGTGCGTGTGTGCGACCTAGATGACACCGTAGATGATCATCGTAGACATCATTCGTCGTCGGAGCGACGGAATGCGCGCCCTCCGTCACTTCGTCGATGACTTTGACGATCGACGCGGGGGGGGGCGATATTGCCGCCGCCGTGGATGCTGCGATAACCGCTGTCGATTAAATCGATAGCCGACAGCGGACGGGAGCGAGTTTGCGTCTGGAATTTCCTCCCTCAAATGCAGATGCAGATTTCACGAACATCTTTGCGTTTGAAAAAGGAAATACAATATCGATCCGCTTGTTTCTCGTCTGGTGTCTCGACTAGATGAGACGCATGACAGAGGTCCTCTTTCCTTGTTATGTGCAAATCGGATGATTCTTATATTTGAGATACTTTTTTATGTTTAAAATCGTTCTCATGCAAAATAAAGAAATTCTTGCATTCTAAATTATGTATAAGATATTAAGCTGAAAAATTAGAGCATATACTAAGAAACTAGTAATACTGGTAATAGTTGTAGTAATATTATTTATTGCACAAATAAAAATGCGAAGTAACATTGTTATAAAGCAAATTTACATTAAAATCTAAATAAGAGAATTTGACCTTGTTAGGCGTTTTAATTATTCTCTATTTAACTATAACATTTTCTTTAGTTCAAAGTCAAAATTTTAAAGCCATGCAATTCCCAGGGAGGATCTCGTGGAATCGCGGTCTCGCTCTCATCGCGTTACGTAGTGACGTTTACGTACGTAGTGATTAGCTAGTAGTAGCTGTGTTGCGTTAATCACGAACTCTGCTTTGAGATCGTCGCGAGATCTCGCGTTCTGGCGATATGTCGCGACGATCCTCCTCACGCGGCCTGCCGGCAACACCAGAGTAGACGAGCGTAGGTACGTACACGAAATTAAAAGAGACATATCGACGTGACAGTTTCCGAATAACGTCTTCCACCCTCCCCCCATGCGTGCGCGTGAGATTACGCCTCTCTCTCTGTGTCATATGTCTCCACCACACTTCGCTGTGTGCGTACACGTGTGTGCATATATATTTACTTATATACGAATGTGCATTAATCCACACGTATAAATAAATACATATATATGTGCATTTTTTTACACCTTCAAGAAACACTGTTCGTAATTTCGTACCGCTGGCCTCGATTACGCTGCATGCTTCGTGCAAATCCTATCCGAGTACGACGACGACGTTTCTTTCTTCCTCGATTTTTTTAAAATTATTTAGATCATCTCAATAATTCTCACAATAACGCTAAAAAAATTTCATGTATGATCGAGGCAGCCAGTTCGGTCAATGGAGTCGATCAATCTCGACGGCTTAACTAACTCAGCTCGAGATCTCATCTCTCTTTAGATTAGTCTTAGCTGTTGTAGATAGAGAGGCAAGTTAGTTAACCGCGATTAACACGGTAATTTACGGTGCTGTAAAATTTAAAAATTTACCAATAAATTTCTAAATAAATGAGCCCAAAATTCAAGAGATTAGTTCTGAAACTTAGATTCGACCGAAACTGGCTCGCACACATAAATTCTTGTTTGCCTTGTAATTAGGTCATAATTGTAATAGCTCAAATATCAGCCTTCTTCGTTAATCCGCTCAGATATTAAGAAAGGCGCATAAATGAACTAAAAATAACGGGAGAATCGGAGCGGGACGACACTGCGATTTGATTTTTAATCCTCGACGTGGAAACCTTTTGCAGGGTCGATCCACTCGCGCTTCGACGACGTAATTTTAATTAAAATAATCTCGATCTTTCTAAAGGGCTTGTGTCAAAGTCCAACGGCAATTAAGTAACTCCGTGGTTATATCCCGCAAGGCTGTTCGCTCGGAAACCAATTTCGCGCGCAATTTGGATCAGGAATAATTAAAGATATGCGGCACGATGCAGGCGCGCAAAGTGTGTTATACAAGAGCGTAAAAGATTATCTTTTTTAAGACTATCGTAGTATATCGGGAAATACTGTGTCTTATTAATTCGAGAATTAAATTTGTAATTTTTTTCAGTTAATTTTCGAAAAGACAAAGAACTTAATAAATAGGAAATATTTAATTTCTGATCATTAACAAAACATAAATTATGATCGCTTTGACAGTAATTTCTTCGATAGTTTCCGATACATTTGCCTTGAAAATTGTTGTTTTCATTATCGTCGATTAAGTTAGAATCCATATAAGTCCTACAGCCACGGTTTCGGCGTAAAAGAAAGACATTTCTGCGCACATCTTTGCCGAGTCTTCATCATATCGTTATCATCGTCGTCGTACTCGGGCTCATGGCGAAGAGCCGACAGGAGGTTTCAATGCCTCCGTCGCTCGTCGTTATTGTCGTTACGTCGTCTGTTGTTGTCGTCGTCATCGTCGCCGACACGGACGGAGCGCAGGGACTGATCCTCGCCTGGACGACGAATCTTTTCGCAGCTGGACGAGCTCCGGACGGAGGTACAGCGACGGGACCAAGAGCTGCTGGCGATGTCGGCGAAGATGAAGACACTCGAGGAGCAACATCAGGATTATCAGAGGCACATTGCCGTGCTCAAGGAGTCTCTCTGCGCCAAGGAGGAACATTATAATATGCTGCAGGCTGACGTGAGTAGTTTTGATCTTCTTCTGATTTATTTAAAAAATGTTGAGTCATAAAATTACGTATTTATTTTTATTCCGATTTATTTCAAAAATGTAAAATCATAAAGTTACGTATTAATTTTCATATAGTTACACTTTGTGATTTATTGCAAAATTGTGAAAAGGATTCGAAATTATATTTAACAAATAATGAAAGTCTTATTAAGAAAATAATTTTCTTTTAATTATAGGAAATAGTATGTTTATTCAATTATGCTCTTATAGTTTAATTGAGATTTTTTGCTCTTAGAAATTTGAGTTTAGAAATAAATTTGTTATTACGTCGTTAATCGTTTTTTATTGCTGTCGAAGGCAAAAAGTTTCTCAATACTATGAAAGTTTTGAAATGTATGGGAATGCACAAGGACAGGAATCTGCCAAGTGTGTTTTCGGTAAACAAGTTTATCAGTGGTTTTGTTATTCACATCAATGCGAAACTAGAACACAGCCGAGACTCGAAATCGATACGAAATTTCTGACCGCATCTCTCAAATTCGGATATTTATCGAATACATTCTCTAGTATGTGGTTGCAATAAAGCTTCGTAACTATCCTAATGCTGTTACTTGAAAACTTCTCCGAAGGATCATTATCTCAAATGAAAAAAAATCGTTGGTTGGTTTAATTTTTCCAGCTTTTTCATGTCCCCTTAATACCTTTAAAAGTCCATAAAAGTCGGAACAAGCCCGGAGATCTGAAAAATTTCTTGGAAAGTCTAACGTTGAGTAAAACTGGGACAAAGCTGCGAAATCGAATTTGAACGAGGTGATCTGAAATGTTGACCCAACTCACGCAAACCCCATGAATTCTAAAACGATCATTGACGCGAGAGAAATCCTTGATGCAAACTTTGCTCCAATTTAAACTTATTCCTGCTTTCAATTCGTAAAGTAAATTTTTGATTTTCGATGTTGCAGCGTCTTACAAGATATAGTTTTCTGGCTGTAAGATGCTTAAAACTATTAAGAGAGAAAACAAAATCTTCGAAAATCTCGAAATTTTATTTTATATTTTTAACACTACAATTAGTTAAAAATTGACAAAAATTAAGAAATAATTAATGATGAAAAATAGAGAATCTGTTTTTGTTCGGAATTGTTTTATTTTTTATATCATGCTGTTGACCTTTCTTTAAATTAACTTTTCAAGTCAAGCTCCGCAAAAAGAAAAGGAAATACAACGGTTCCTTAAATCTTTAAAAAAGCTGCTCGAGAAAGGGTTTCTCGAGGTAACTAACGAGTTAAGTAATCGGGGACGCGTGACTGCTGTCACGCTGCCGATCACAGCTGCTTTGATAAATCGGTCGGGAGACTCGGGAGTTAAGTTAAAGCTACGGTAAATCTCGTGTCTCCGGTCAATCCTACGGACGAAAAGGGAAGAGCCAAATTGTAGCGAAAACTAGGTCGAGCTTTTCTTCTCTCCTTCCTGTCTTCCTAATGTCGCGTCGCGTTCTGTCGTATGTACGTGCGTAGTACATATTGCGCCCTAAATATTCTGAATTTGGACTCGCCTGGAGGCTTCTTTCGTCGACCGGTCCTCGGCGACGTCCCCTTTTTACCGTCACCCCGCTGCGAAATGTGCAGGTCGAGGAGATGCGACAGCGGCTCGAGGAGAAGAACCGGATGATCGAGAAGAAAACGCAGGCGGCAATGCAGGCGCAGCAAGAGCGCAATCGCATGAACACCGAGCTGACCGAGATCAAGGATCACATGGACATCAAGGATCGCAAGATCAACGTTTTGCAGCGCAAAGTGAGTCCTCCTTCTTACTTGTTTCACTTTTAGCTGCCTCACCGTGAAATTTCCTTCCTAGAAAAGTAGTCGGCAAAGGGCGTCATTCACTTTCGCTCCATCATTCATATTCTCTCAACTTTTTCCATCTACTTTCCACATTTTCATCATTTTTTTTTCTCTCGCGGACTCGTGCTCGTAACGTTTGCATTCGTCGTATTTCGTGCGAAGAATCGTCTCATTGCGATTCATAACTCTGAACGAGTATTATGCAAGAAGATTGCCGGTTTGAAGCAGATAACTTCCGCGAAATGAATTCCCTTATCGCGCGCGCTACGCGCGTTTAGTCCTCCATTTGAGGAGAGATGCAAATGCAAAGGGGGACGAGTCCGGCAAATTGTTTTCTCTTATCGCACAAAGTCAGTTAGCGCCTAGAAAAATATTTGTGTTAGTATGAAGGACAGATTGGTTTGATGAAATTAATCGTCATTTTAAAGAACGATGTTGCAGGACGAAGAGAAGCTTTTCGTTGTCGTGTATCTTTTCTTTTGTTATCTTCCTTAAAACTATAGAAACCTTATTATGCTTGCAACGTGCCCTTGCATAATAAGATAGTTTCATTCCCTGATTTTCGCATGCAAAGTGAAATCAGTGCAAAAATGAGAAATAAATCAAAAAGACTTTCGTACGTTCTGAAAATTATTTTTAAAAATCATTTAAATCCTCCTTTGGAAGAAACAATTGCGACATTCACAAATATGATCGCACATTATAATATGTATTGTTGATGATGAATTCTTTTATTTTAACATTGAAATTAAAAAGAACATAATAGATAGATAAATGATATATAAATATAACAAATAGTTATTAAGCACATTGATACTTTGTATCGACAGAGCGATATTTTTTTTTAATGTATGATAATAAGTTGGGAAGGGTTGAATCAGCAGGAGAGTTGAATAATACACCCCGCGTCCCACACACACGGAAGAATGGAATGCGCATGAGTACGAGTACGAAATTCAATCAATCGCCTCGTGAATTGCAATCGGCTCTTTGAGAAAATTCCGGGAGCTGATCCCACGAGGGGTGACGTACGTGCTGACACTGCGAAACGTAAAACCATCGGTATCGATCGGTACGTGTAACGACCATAAAATCCTAAGACGAGAATTCCGACTGTCCCGTCATAAAATACATTTTTCATGTTGTCCTCGACGACGCCGGAGTGTCAATTTAGACGGAATGTATTTGCAATATCATTTAATTGGAAACAATCTGAATATAACATACAGATAAAGCGAAAGGAAATTGTACATCGCGCGCGAGAAGAAAAGAATGAAAAGAGAGCATGTGGATAGCATGTTATATACGTTATCTAATTTAACAGTTCGAGTCATCCTCCGAGGTCTGTAATTTTTGTAAGATTCTCTCCTGTAAAAAAAAATGCACCAACGATAAACACCGTGATAATGCGGTGCAGTTATTTCCCGGCTCTTTGTCTGCGACGGTGATTTTGAGCGTGCTTTGACGGTGTCTTCGCCTTTGATTACCGCTTCATCAGCTTCGTGAACACGACAAAGGTCTTCCCTATTCTCCTCACGTTCGACAGGACAGCTGCGAGATCATGTAGGATTAGAGGCGCGCACTCGTGTACTCACGCAAAGTACCGAGCACTAATTGTCGCAGCGGCTGAAAAAGAGCGAGGCGATACCGACGTGTGCGATGCGCTCGACGTGTCAGTGCATCCCCCATGATGTTACAACGCGAGAAAGGGAGAATGCGCATGAGTGTCAGTGGTTCGGCCGTCGATTAGAACGACATACGACATGTGTGTGGATGTGTGGATGTATGTGTGTGCGCACACACTCGCCTTTGTATGACGTTTCTTGCAATGTTTTTGCGTTTGCCAGTCGATGTACAGTAGTCGCGGACACAAATGCAGTTTGCGAAAGACGTTACGTCGAGTTGCACTGTGTTTGCGCCCGCAGCGTTTTCCGTCACACCCTTCGTTCTCGTTAATTCACATTCCCCTTTACGTTGCATTCCGCAGACGATGATGTGTCGTTTATAAGATTATATTATATCTCAGCCTTATTTTCCATCGTAGAGAAACAAGAAGGTAAATTCATCTCAGCTTTGTAAATTTGCATCATTTTTGTCTATCATTTCTGTAATTGGGGTAAGTGCGCTTGTATTCCCATGCGAATACAAAGTTAACGTTGTTAATTACTTTATTATTTTACGTTGATTATGTCTACATTATGTACAAGAGACGATGTTAATTTATAGAATATGAAATATCGCAATTCCCTTCCATCTTTAATTCCTTCTATTATTATTTGCTTAATTATATTATAAATAGATTATATTGTCGTACGCTTTCGTTTAATCTATGTAATATTATATTATGTTTCTGCATACATAATTTATGTTAATTCCTATATGGAATTTAATTTATTTGAATATATCATCTGTGCTATTATTAAGCATCATATTTACGTTATGTTATGCTATTTATATAGTCTGTTATTTGCTTTGACACACACAAGCACCATATTTATTTTTACATTAGCGTGCCTGTCGTGACGATGATGTCTGACAATGAGTATGATTATGTGAGTAAAAGAAGATAAACAAAAGTGCATTGGCAGGTAGGTGATCACGTGAATTTACGTTAATTAACAATTTCATGTTGATATCTCGTGGGATTACGTAGCGATACTATATATGTATGACCGCGAACACGCCGAATTTATGATTCGCGTGAAGATCGCGTGAAGATCATTCTGAATTTAATTTCCTAAATGTAGCGTAATCTCAATGTGTGTTAATTTATCTTTCCATATCCTCCTCTTCCTACATCTTTCTACGAAACATGTAATAATTCAGTAAACTATACTAACATTTAACGCGACATTTAACATTTAAAGTAAGATTTTCCACAACATCGAAAGTTTATAAGTAATTATATCGATTTCAAGACCAAATTAAAGGAAGAAAAAGAAATCTCTTGAATTATTAAACAGAGAAAGATATTGTTTTACGGAGATAAAATTAATCATCTCGTTTACTTCTATAAACTAATTAACTAACAAATTGATTGATGAATAAACTAATGCTTGTCTCCTGAATTTATGACTGAGTCTACTGTTGACTTCAGATCGAGAATCTAGAGGACCTGCTAAAGGAAAAAGACAATCAGGTCGATATGGCTAGAGCGAGACTGACGGCCATGCAGGCGCATCATTGCAGCAGCGAAGGCGCACTTAGCAGTCTTGAGGAAGCGATCGGGGATAAGGAGAAGCAAATGGCACAATTACGCGAGCAAAGGGACCGAGCCGAACAGGAAAAACAAGAAGAGAGGGAATTGCACGAGAGGGAGATAGCCGAATACAAAATGAAGATACATACTTTGGAATCCGAGGTGAGCAAGGCTAAGTAGAAAAGTTTCTTCTTTAATTCTTCGTTTCTGATTCATTAACATAAAGTAAAACATTCTTTTCTTTGTTAAGCGTCTTTTGAAAACGAATTAATAAGACATTGTAATACATACATAGTGCACACTCATCCAGTGAAAATATCTAAAATAAATTCACTCTTAAAAAAGGCGGTTCCTTTTTCGCGATGCTGATTGGTTTTCTCGCTTGGCTCACTTTGTATTGCGAGAGTAACCAGTAAGACATGAGAATTATTTGCTAATTTTTTGCTTTTAAAAATAATTTTTTTGCTTTAGTTTTTAAAAAGTTGTGAGAGACTCGATAGCCCAATATTAAGTAACTTTTTAATAAAAAGTAAACAAAAAAAATTATTTTTAAAAGCAAAAAATAGCAAAAAATTAGCAAATAATTTTCATGTCTTGTTGGTTATTCTCGCAATACGAAGTAAGCCAATTATTAAAAACAAATGTAACAAACTTTTAATTTTTTCAAACATTTTTTTAGAACATTATTTATATCAATTGAATTTATAGTAATTTACAATATATGTGTAGTACTTATTTTTATATCTGTCACACATACATTTAATCCTAAAAAAAAATAATTTTAAAGTATTTGTAAAATGACAATTTTACATCCTTTTTTTCATATATGTATCGCTAGGTCGAGAAATTGGGCGCACGTTTGGAGCGAGCGCAGGCGGAGAAGGACCGGTTGGAAGCGAAGCTCGAGAGCTCACAATCCGAGCTTGGTAAGAGCAAGGCGGAGTTGGACAAGGCCGCCTCCGAGGTTGGACGTAGTGGCGCGGACTGGGAGGCGGCGAAGCAACGGCTGGCCAGGTTGGAATTGGAGAACGAAAGGTTGCGGCACGACATGGAGCGATCGCAGACCTACGGTAGAACCACACTGAACTCGTCCCAGGAGATGGAACGCGTTCAGGAACGAGCCGACAAAACGGCCGGTGAATTAAGAAGAGCCCAGGCCGAGCTGAGGGTCACGCAAGCGGACAATGAGAGGGCACGTGCTGAAGCTGCGAGCCTCCAAGAGAAGGTAAAATTCTGTCTTTATTCTGTCATGGTACATTTGCGACACCACCATGAACTTTAACATTGAATTATAATAAATATCCCAAATGTGTCATTAGTAATTTAAAACACCCATTTGAGAAGTTCTCTGCGGCTTTTTTTATTCGCAAAGACTTCGATCACAATTTGTTAAATGAGTTTCAACTATATAATTTCAATTGAGACTGTTTTATTACATTCTAACATTATTCATCTGTATCGTTAGCAGATTACATTTCAGACTCTTATTTAAGTTATTTAAGGAACTGTGAAAGTATCGCCTGTCCTAAATCGCGATAAAAGACCAAGCTCCGATTTGGAACATTTTGATCCTGCGAAGATTTAAAATATCTCGTCTTCTTCGGTGTCTCTCCGGCGCTATTTATACATCAATTACAGTGCTATCGATTGATCGGCACAGAAGTAACCTGGACTACTTCGCTGGAGTATACGACCCGTGTATGCACGTCGCCACATTCGGCGATCTATTAATGGACGAAGGTCCGTTTCGGACCGCGACTCGGCAGTTCCATTTGGACAAGCACTTTCCGAGGATCGTGCGCGAATCAGTCGCGTATCTTCGCGGATAATCGGTTTTAATCGCGATCGATTCAAATGCGTTCTTAACATCCAGCTGAAAGGTTCCTCCTCGTCCTTGTCCCGGTTCTCCTGGACCTACTGCTCCTTGGTCCTCTCGTCCCTGCTCTCCCGCTGCGCTGCCTACATCTTTACCCGCGGAATAGAATCCAATTTCCAATCACGCCTTCGCCCTGCACCCGGCGCGGCGTCTGCAACTGGCAGCAAAGTAACGATCCTGCCACCTAAGTGACTGGAAAATTACTCGCGCGCGCATTACCATATCGCTCGTTCCTGAAGAAACATGGCTAGACGATGTGCTTAAGTTCGCATTTACTCAGCTTGATGTTTGAGCTTGCTCCGCGCGGAGACAAGTTAACGACAGAAAATAGAGGATCGTAGGGGAACGAATAAATCTTTCTAGCGCGGAAAATCACGTTAATGTTCGGTCTCATGTTATAAGTAATTCCTCCGTAATTTATTCTGTAAAATGTACGCGTGAAGACAGCGTTTTTCAACGATGTTACAAGTATGCATAAAGTTTCATGATGCGCTAATAGTAATTTAACATTGCATTATAAAAATGTATTTTTTACTTGCGCGATTTTTATCGCATTTATAATATTTTTAAGGATTCTTAAAGAAATAATATAATTTATAATATAAAGAATAATGATCATTACAATATATTCGATCGCAGAAAAGCGTTCAAATTTAAAGTTAAATTGATTAGATTTACAAGGCATCAGTGAAATTCTTTTCTTTTCAAGGTGGAGAAGAGTCAGGGCGAAGTGTATAGGCTCAAAGCCAGGCTAGAGAATGCTCAAGGCGAACAGGAGAGTCTGCGAGAAGAATATGACCGAGCACAGGCGTCCGTGGCTCGTCTTCATTCCGAGAGGGACAAGGCGGTCGGCGAGCTCGAAAAATCGCAAGAGGAACTCGAACGCACGCAAGCCACTCTCGGCAAGGCGCAGCTACAGCAAGACAAGCTACAGAATTTATTGGACAAGACACAGAGCGAGGTCGACAAGCTACAGGAGAAGCTCGATAAGACGCAGACGGAAGTTCGTAGAGTGAGTAATCTTGAAAAAAATTAAATTATCCTGTAAACAGGTAGTTCATTGTTATAAGTATCTTCATCATCTGTAAAATAAATATATTTTATGTTCTAAATTATTTTACGTATATAAATAAATTATAAAATAAATGATATCAACTTTAATTCTTTGTACAAGCTGTTATTGTTTTTATTAATTTATATATGTACATATTATATTCATTGATTTGTTCAAGTTTAACATACGATGCATAATAATTGTTATAGATGCAAATGGAGAGAGAGAAACAGAATTACGACTTTGAGAATCTGCAGAGCCAGCTTGACAAAGCGTTAGGACAGTCAACGAGAATGCAGAAAGAGCGCGAGGCGATTCAGCTTGATGTGGATCGACTACAGGACAAATACGAGAAAGCACAGGTAAGTAGAATTAGCAAAAAGTGATCAACTGATTGTGAGATTTAAGTTTAATGATTCGTGTCACGTCTGTTCATCAGGTCATAATGCAGCGACTACAGAAAGAACGAGATAGCTTCCAAGAAGAGATGGAGAAGATGCACGAGAGGATAGAATTCCAGCAAAATCAGATAGCTAAGATGCAACGCGAGAAGGAGAATGTACTTTCAGAACTTGATTTGGTGAAAGAGAGATGGGAGAAGATGCACAATACTCATCAGAAATTAACGGTAAGTTGGATTAGCTCCTTAGCGATACAGTAATAAATGATATTGCCTTTTAATATTTATTACGAGCTTTCTTAAAATAATTTTAATATAATGAAGCATATTCCATTTTGTCAATATTAATGTTATTCTGAGAGAAAATGACATTGAAGTTTTTCTTTCTTTCGTGGTTTTTTGGAATTGCGATGGAACAGTTGGAGCGAGACGACGCATTGACTGAAATCCAAATTCTAAAGGAGAAATTAGAAAAAGCGCAGTATTCCATGAACAAGGCTCACGAGGAACGAGAGAACACTACTAAAGAGTTTGAAAAGATGCTGGAGAAATATGATAGGTAATGGCAATCAAACATTTAGAGTGGTAAAATAAAATAAAATAAAATAATTTGAAGTATATCCATATGACATTAACTTATAATAATATTACAATAAAAAGAATAAAGATATTTGAAATAATTTTAACTTTACAAGCACCACTGATGAAGTATTTCTAAAATATTTATGTAGGCAAATTATATAATGAAGAAAACAAAGAATAAATATCTGATGGCAATGTGACAGGTCGCAGAGCGAGGTGTATCGCCTGCAGAACCGTATCGACGTGATGGAGGCGGACAAGGACCGGCTCGAGCTGGAGGCGGAGAAGCAGCAGATGTTGGCGACCAAGTCGCGCGAGGAATCGCGCAAGGCTCAGGAGGAGCTTGCTCGGGTTCAGGAAATGTACGATCGCGCGGCGCTGCAGCTCGGTCGCACGAAAGAGCACGAGGAGAAATCGAAGGAGAGCATCGATCGGCTGAGCGTCGATTTAGAGATGGTGCGTGAGCGCTACGAGAAGTCGCAGATCGAGCTGCGACGATTGCAGAACGAGCGCGAGAAGCTGGTGGCCGACAACGAACGCATCAGCTTCGAGCTGGAGCGCGCGCACTCGCAGCTCAATAAGGCGCAGGCGGCGACGGAGAAGACGCAGGAGGAGCTCGCGCGTATGCAGCTCGAGATCGAGAAGATGTACGAGAAGCACGATCGTCAGCAGACTGAGGTGAGGAAGGCCCAGGGCGAGGCGGAACGGCTGCGTACTGAAGCGGAGAGCTCACGCGAAGAGGTTGAGAGGTACGCGGCGCGCTTCGGCAAGTACCAGGAGAGCCAGGAGCGACAGAAGGAGGAGCACGAGTGGGCGAAACTAGAAGTGGAGCGGCTACGCGACCGTCTGGAGAAGGCGCTGGCGGAGCTTGAGCGCGCGCGGAAGGCCGAGCAGGACGCCTCGAGGCTGCGCGCCGATCTGGAGCGTGCGGAAGGCGTGCGAGGTAAATACCAGTACGAGCAGGAGAAGTGGCAGAGCGAGGGTAGTAGGCTACAGCAGGAGGTGGAGAAGCTACGCGAGCGGCTGGAAGGCCGCGAGACCGACCTGAAGAGAATGCAGTCAAACCACGCCGAGCTCGAGGCGAAGCTGCACGAGGCGCAGCTTCAGCTCGAGCGGGCGCGCGACGAGACCGGCAAGGCTACCGCGCAGCAGGAACGCAATCGCTCGGAGATCGAGCGTGCGCGCATCGAGGCCGAGAAGATACGCGACCGGCACGACAAGGTGAAGATGCGGTCTGACGCACTCGAAGCGGACAACGAGAAGCTGCGCGTCGAGATCGTGCGGCTGGAACGACTGATGCAGACTGAGGGTAAGACGAGATCCGAGAGCGCGAGTATCGAGGTAGAGCGTTTACGAGCTAGCCTGGACAAGGCAATCGTGGCGCGCGATCAGGTCGAACTTGAGGCCGGCAGGCTCGCGAAGGAGCTCGAGAAGGCGCATCTGCAGACCGCCAAGTATCAAGAAGCCACCGATGCCAGTAAGAAGGAGCTCGAGCGTCTCGCCGCGGACGTGCAGCTGCTGCGGGACGAACGCGAAGCGCTGCGCCAGGAGCTGCGCCGCGTCCAGCAGCAGCAGCAACAGCAGCAGCAGCAGCAGCAGCTCGCCGGCAACGAGGAACATGCCCGGATGCAGTACGAGCTGCAGCTGGCGCAACGCGAACGCGACAAGATGGCAGCAATTCTGGAGAATCGGGAGAAGCACTCGGAGAAGATGAAGGAGAAGTTGGAAGCGGACGCGAAGCAGTTGCAGGTGGAGCGCGATCAGCTGGTTATACAGTTGGAGAAATCGCAAGAGATGCTGGTCAACTTCCAGCAGGAGCTTAGCGCGAACGAGGCCGAGCTTGAGCGTCAGCGCGAAGAGGCCCGTCGTCTTCAACAGCGGGCCCACGCGCAGACCCCCGATCGTGCGGCCAAGGAGGCACTCGACGCACAAATGCGTGAGGTGCAGCGGCTGCAGCAGCAGGTACAGAACCTGCAGCAGACGCAGCAGAAGGAGCGGCAGCGCGCCGAGCAGGCGGAGAAGCGGGTGCAAGAGCTGCAGAAGCAGCTGTCGTCGCGCGGCGCCGAGACGGCCCAGACCGACGCGGCTCAGCTCGAGCAGTGGCGGAAGTTATGCGAGACGGAGCGGCAGCGAGCGGACACCGCCGAGCGCGAGGCCGGCGATCTGCAGAAGCGGATACAGACGACGGAGCGGCAGCTGCACGCGCATCAACAGCAGATCCAACAGATGCAAGTCACCATGCAGCAACAGCAACAACAGTTGCAGCAGCAGCAACAACAGCCCTCACAGCAGAACGGCCAGGAGCTCGCCAGGCTGAGAAAGGAGTTGGAACGCTCGCGCGAAGAGATTAAGCAGGCGACCGTGGAGCGCGAGCGGTTCCAGGCGCAGCTCGAGATGCTGTGCCAGGAACTGGAGAAGAATCAGGTTAGCGGCCGCAGGGGTGCCGACGCACGTGTCGGCCTCACGCTGTGCTCGCTCGCGCTGCTAACGACAGTTCACAATCCAGCCATTCATACCACCAATCATCACCATAAGCACCATCATTATCTCCATCAATACCTCAACTGTCACCACCACTATCCCGCGCACTCTGTCCGTACTCTGTAAAAAAAAAAAAATAGAAAAAATATCATTCCCCGATGTGCAATCAAATTGATTGTTGTGTTGAAAAATGCCGGACGATAAATCTCGCTTCTTCTTCTTCTTCTTCTTCTTCCTTCTCTTCTTCTCCGAAGACAGACTTTCACACACGCCGCCAGAAAAAAAATATATATGACGAACAGATACATGTATGTGTGTAAATATGCGTGATTCGGGACCAACTAGACACGCTGCACGCCATTTACGCGCGCACATCTTTCTTATCTTATGTTATATATGTGCGCAAACAGATGCCCGCAGCACAGTGCAACGTCCCTTCGACAGAAGATGATCAGTCCTTATTCCGATGACGATTGTTCCCTCTTTAATTCCTTTCTTCCCGACGATATTTCCAAGCACCGCCATTTGTCGCTCATTGCTATCAGAATATGTTCAAAGTTTTATTGTTATGATTATTATTGTCTTTGTTGTTTCTTACCATCATTGTTACTGTTATTGTTATTATTATTATTGTCAGCATTAACATTATTATTATTAATTAATTATTATTATCGTGGTTGTTGTATTTTTAGTTGCCCACCGGCAATGATTATTATTGTTATACGATGAAGAAAGCGAGCGTAAGGAAATAAAGAACAAGCAATAGACAGATAAAGAGTAAAGATAAATGAATAAAGAAATGATTAATAAGCAAATGAAAAAATGAAATATTTAAATATTGCGCATTCGTTCGTTCGCTTTTTCTCTCTTTTTCTCAATTATTATTACTATATTTAGTCATATATATTATTACGGCTGCGCTTATGTCGCGTATTAAACATGGCAATAAGAAGTAATCGTGAAAACTTTTATGTTGGAAAGCATGCACTGCATCGATGAGATGAGGAAGTACCGCTTCATATCTTCGTGATTTCTCTGATTTCTGGAATATAAATATTTTCTGCGTAGAAATTATACTTAAAAACGTAAGCCTTTGTCGAAATTATTTAAAATTCTCAAAGAAACGGTATCCTTCTCTCTCTGATTGGTGCAAACTTTGGGCGTTTGCTCATTGTACAAATATCTCTTATATTGTAGGTATATACGTTATTTTATACTTCGTCATGTTTTTTATTACAATTAATATGTCTCTCTGTATGTATATACATATCTCGCTGTAATAATTAGATATGGAGAAGTGTCTGTGTGATGTCGCGTCTAGTTTGTTTTATTATTATTATTGTTATTGTTATCGTTACTATTATTATTGTTGTTCTTATTATTATTCACCTATCATGCATTCATGATTTTGTCACGTCGACCAGTTGGTCGGCAGAACGTAGCTCTCAATCTTCCCGCAAAATATATTTCGCGCGTAGCAATCCCAGATATAAATTGTTTATGGAGGAAATAAAAGTATCGATCGACTTTTATTTGCAAAAGCGAGAAGATTGAGAGTTAGTGTGGAGCCTTACAATCTAATTGGAATATAACTTTGGAAATTAAGGCTCACACGCGATATAGCAGAGCACGTTGAATCAAAGCGCAAGTAGATCGTCGGTTTTGCATTTTGGAATGGTCATTATCATAGCTCTTATCGGCACATATCAGCTTCTCTTTCTCTCTTTGTCTCGCAGTTGATTTTCTGGCTAATCCAGAAAAAGAAAAATGATAAATCGTGCATGCGACAAAAGTGCAACGGATGCGCTATAGCGAATTTTTCTCCTGAATGCAGGTGGACTTGCACGAGGCGAACAAGAAACTCCAAGCTGGCGCCGCGAAAGCTGGCGCCGATACTATGCAAGAGAGGAAACAGATGGAGGAACAGAGACGTCAATTGGACGAGCAGAGAAGACAGATGGAAGAAAAAGCGAAGTCCGTAGATCAGAAAGCTAGGACGATAGAAGAAAGGGAGAGGACGCTCCAAAATCTCGACCAAGACTTGAAAAAGAGGAAGGCGAGAATGGACCAACTGGAGCAACAATTACAAAAGGTGATTGCATTATTCGCTAAAGCATTCTTTTTTCTCTATTACAGTTTTAATTGTACATGTAAGTATTGCGAATATTTATAATGATTTCTAATATTATATTAATTTATTATTACTTAATAAATAAAATAAAAACTAAAAAAAAATTGTCAAATGACAATTAATACTAAAAGTTTTTATTTCAGATTTTAGAAAGTGCAAGTACTTAACTTTTATTTTTAAATTATAATATATGTGTTATATTATGTATAAATTACTAAATTAATAATAAGAATCTACCTATAATTTTATCAAACGTATTTCTAAATGTGAACGAATTCTAGATGTTGTTTTTTCATTAAATTTATACGTTTCAACTTATGCGAGCAGAGTGGCGGAGCGCCGGACAAGAGATTAGCAGAAATGCAAAAGGCGCTCGAAATTGCCGAAAGGGATTTGGAAAAAGCGAAGGAAGAATCGGGCAGGAGCGCCGCCGAGACCGAGAGACTGTTGCAGCTCGTGCAGATGACACAGGAAGAGCAAAATTCTAAGGAGAAACAGATCAGAGACCTTCAAGAGTGAGTATTATCTTGCAAACAAATACCTGAATCAATTCTTATAATATTTAAATTATTCTTTTTACTTATAAATATCATGATATGTTATAGAAATTTAATTTTTTTATTATAATATATAGTTATGTATATATATATATATTTTTTTTTAAATATAGATTACGTGATACTATGCAAGAGAGGAATTTATTTATAAAATAAATTGAATGTAGAAATTTTTTAAAAATAAATTCCAAAACGCAACTGGTAGTAGAAAACAATTAGGAAATAATAGATTTACTACCTCAATAAATCTATATGGACTTTTTATTGATATTTATGATATAATGCATATGCTTTACAAAATAATTTAGGATACTTTCATTACTAATGCTCATTGATTTCCTTATTGCAGAGCACTCAAAACCGCACAAGCTAAGTTAAAACAAGCTACAACTGCACAGCAAGAGGTCAGTATATCATATTCATATTACTTTTATCAAATATTGATAATGCGAGAAAAACATTAAATAATTAATTTATATTAATATATTCTTTTTCTATTAACCTACTAACGACTTGTCTTCTGATATTTTCCATGCTGCTTTCGGATGTATACACGACATTCATACATACTTCACGTATCATTGCTTATCCCCTTTTGGCTTTTCGTTGACAATACAACAAACACAATGAAATAAAAATATTACGAACTTTTTCTTCGGAATGTTGCTAACAGGCGGGACCCGCCGGATTCCTAAAAAGCTTGTTCTAAGGTCGATTTTCGTTGGGGACGCCTTCTCCGTTCTTTTTAGTACAATTTGCATATTATAAGCGAGACTTTACGAGTATAGACGTACACACGAGGGACTTAAAAAACGAAGGATTGATGTCGATCCGCCAATGGACAAAACCCACGTCGAGACATATAATTATTTTACGTAAAATGCTGCGACCATTGTTAACGTATTTAATAATTATAGCAAAAGGATAATAACGATAATAACACAACAATAACTTGATATATAAATACAAATATTGAGAATATATAAATATTGAAGATAAAACTATAAATATAAATATAAATATAAATTTAACGCAGAGGATAAATTATAAATATACATATTAACGCGAAAGAAGACGACAACGGCAACAATAACGTTAATTAATTATTATTACTCAGAAGAAACCGAAGTATATATATAAAAAAAATATATATATATACATACATACCTACCTACCTACATACCGCCATACACACAAAAGATACAAATACACGCGCATTCATCTGTATATACATATTATTATTCACATGGCCGCGAAAGATATACGTATGTAGATGTATATATGTATGCACACACGTAAATATAAATATGAATACGAGTTTAAATCGGGAGAGAAAAAGAAGGAACGAAGGAAAATCAGATGGCGAACGGCAGACGCGAAGAGAAAGAAGAAGGCAACAAAGAATTGCAAAGAGATAATTTAACGAACGATAATTTAAATATATCAAATAATGAAGATCAACGATGGTGTCTCGCAATCACTTGAAAATGCATACTCTTGCATCCTTCGCATCGATCGATGCGACACATATACAGTCAAAAATGCACATAAACATGCACACATATTCACCTTTCTCTGTTTCCTGCTCTGTGCTTCCGCCTTTCTTTTCGTTATCGCTATCCTGTACATTTCGCCACTTTGCCAACGAACGTTGCTTCGGCACGCATATCGCACGCTAGTCCCAGGATAACAAGGACCAGTCCTCTTGGCGAGAAGCACTGGAGGCGAAGAATCGTGCCATATTCGAGCTGGAAAGAACGATAAAGAATCTCCAGATGGAACACAACAAGTGCAAGGACCTGTTGAGTGATGCGAAACGCGCTGAATCTTGGAAGGAGGAAACGGAGACGATGAATCAACACATCGTTCAACTGGAACAGCAATTGAGATGTGAGGATGACGTCAACGGGCACGATAAGATGAGCAAGAATATTGAAACGCAGATGAAGATATGCAAATATTGTTGCAATCCGAGTGCGAAGGATCGGCATATTCTCGCGCTGGAGCGACAAGTGACAGCCTTGAGGAATTCCTTGAAGAATCACGTAGGCACAACGGAATCCTTAGAGAAGAATGACAGCGACAAGAAGATAAACGGAGAAGTGGAAGAATCCTGGAAGCAGGAGATTGAGGCGAAGAACCGATACATCGTCGAGCTGGAGCAGAAGTTAGAGTCGCTGGAAGGCCTTCTGCGAGATAACGTGGACACGCAGAAAACGCGCGAGCTCGAAAAGACGATCGACAGGAAGTCTAAACGGATCGTAGAACTAGAGGATGCCGTAGAGGAACTTGAGGACTTTCTCAAGGAGGACGTGAAGGAGATGCGTGATCTGCGCTACCAAGTGTCGCTCGATAAGGAGCATATTACGAGAATGGAGAAGTGGATCCAGAGGAACAATCTCACGAACGCGGGGATCGATAAAGCGAGAATTATAGAACTGGAGGAGATGGTTACGAGTCTGGAGGATTACGTCAGGGAGCACGACATCGACGGTCTTAAGCGAAAGCTGCAGGATCGAGAGTGCAGAATTGGTCAGCTGGAGAACCAAATTTTGGAGTTGAAGAAGCTGTCGAAGCTCGAGGAAAATAAACCAAGTACGTGAAAACTTGACTTGAAATTATTATATTCTTTTTTTATTTTTAATTACATTATATTGTTTCTATGACATTTTTAGTCAGAGACATGTCGAAGGTGAACATCTTACCTAACGATGGGGTAGCATGTGAGCTGCAAGAAAAAGAACAAAAGATAAAGGATGTAATGCATAATGTTCTGAAAGAGGACAATAGAATTCAAGAGACGGAGAGTCTGAAAGTAGAGTTACGCGAAAAAGAGCAGAAGATGAAAGAAATGGGACACGACATTTCGGAAAAGGACAACAAAATCCAGAGATATGAACAGCAAATTGTTGAACAGCAAAATAAGATTTTGAAAATGGAGAAAGAGATGGCCGAAATGGAGGAAGAATTATACGAGACGGAGGATATTAGCGCGCTGAAGGAAGAGATTAGATTGCGAAACGGGCGAGTGCAGGAGCTAGAAACGGAAGTTAATTCTTTGGAGACTTCGCTTGGCGAAAGAATTGACGTCGCGATCGAAGAGCTCATCGCCACTCTAAAAGAAAAAGAGGAGATAGAGCTTCAACTGAAGAAAAATCTTGCTGAGAAAGAGCGAAAATTAGAGGAATTGGACACGGCGCTTCGCCAGAGCATCACTATCACTGATGAGATTGAGACGAAGTTTAAGTACGAAAAGACGCTCAGAAAAGAAGCTGATCAAAGAGTGAGTTGAAAATCTTTGCAATCTTTATATTAAGCTCGCTTATATATTTTTTCAAGAATATTTAATTTATATTAAGACATTTATAATGTAATACAATTATTTATAATACAATTTATAAAATAAATTTATTTCATAACATTAATAATATCGTAACAATAAATAAAATAAAGAATAAATTTGCCGAAAAATTTGTGAATAATTAATATAATTAACAACAAATTTGAATAAATATGAATAAATTGCATATAGAATTAATAACTTCATGTATTAAGAGTATGAATATCTATATTAGATAACTCGTATGTCTATTCTGTAGTTTATCTTTTGATTTTTTAATATTTAATAAATAATTTAATAATTAATGAAAAATGATGCAATCATAGAACATTCTTTAAGAGATTCTTAATTTTCTTATCAGATTGCCGAGATGGAAGAGAAAATCGCAATTATGCAGGCAGCTTCAGCTGCGAAATGTATTACGTGCAAGCCGCTTCTTTACAAGATATTTAAAACTGAAGAGAAACTCGTCCAATCGAATCAAGAGAGAACTGTTCAACTTCAAGAATTACATCAAATTAAGTAAGTTTCTCAATATTCAATAGTTTGGTCTTGATAGTACATTTTGCGTGTAGCACAAGCATAATAGATTTTTAGATATCTTTAGAATCTTATAGATAATTTATTTTAATATTTGTTGGCTCTTTTACAGGCGTGAAGCTTTAAAGGCTGCCCTTTCCGAGAAGGATGCTCACTTAGCTTTGTTGGAACATTCAGGCATAACAACTCCATCACAAGCGGATCAGGCGACGAAATTGAAAGCTGATAAGAAACTATTACTTGATAGACTGAGGGAAGAGGTAATTTAAGGAAGTTTACCAAAAATTTTTCGATCTTATAACATCAGAAATGGAATTGATGTATAATTTCCAGGATGAAAAAAGTATCAACTTAGACTTCAAACAGGAAAGAATTCCACAATTATTTCAAAAAATATTCAAGATACCCGACGGTAATGAGGACAATAGTGATAACAATAATAATTCCTTTGACGATCGCTTTAAAGAGATCAGTTCATCGAAATCAGTTGCTACGAATGGCGACAGCTCGCCAAACTCAGCTACTACGAGCTGCAAGTATTTGTAAGTTGCCAATATTTTTTCAAACGATATATGAATAAATAATTAACGTTGGAACTCCGAAAGCTCTTCTGATAAAATATAACTGAAGGAATAGTGCACAGAATTAATACGTAACTTTTAAATAGTTTTTTGAAAGGAACACGATGTGTACATACATTTCAATTTACAATATCAATTCTTTTTTATATTATTTATTAAAATTATATTTTTTTAGATATAATAATGAAGAGTGTTAAATTATCATAAGTGATTAAAGCGCTAATTTTCTAAAATCGACGCTTATTAAATATCTTGTTAATCAGAATCGCGACGTTTTGCAGAACAAGAACGTCGATGGTGTCCGACTTGAAAGACGAAGATCAATCGCGGATTCATCAGCAGGATACCAGATAAGTACTCGAGGCCACCTACGGTATTTCGGAGTATCGGTCCCTTCGTTACCTCGATGTTGTCATACGCACACACACACACCCGCGAACGTAGAAGCAGTGTATAGAACGTCTTTAGAAACGTAGTGAGAAAATGAAACGAAACTACAACAGTAAAACCACAGTACACCACCAATATCAGCAACTACAGCAACAGCCAATACCTCTGCCTGTGCCGCTCATCATGCATCAATCTTCATCATCATCATCATCTTCGTCATTATTCGACATTTCTCACTTCGTCATTAATCGGCATTTTATCATCCACGTGATAGTGTTTAAAAGAATTGTCAAGCTCAAGAAGTGGGAAGCTTCTTCAGATCGTTGGCAATCCAAATAGATAGCATTCGCTGGTTTATCATGGATGAAATATAATGACAATGGATGACATACGATAGTTTCGGATATTTTATCCCAACAATGTGTTATAGGTATTTATCTTCTTCTCCCTTTGACATCAGCGATATTTGGATCGTTGTAGGCGTCATAATTTATTATTATTGTAATAATGTATCGAAATAGGCGAATTGTTGTTTATTATGTAGTTCTTTGCAGCGCGCGGCGTACGATATTGTTAAAAAATTGATAATTTATTCGAAGAGCGTTGTTTTTTATTTATTTATTTAATTTTAGATGAATTTTAGATTATTAAATTAGTGCTGCAAAAAAATTAGATTAACGGAGAAGTCAAAGAAATAAGAAATGATTAACATGGATTGGAGTTTTATTTCTTGGATTTTGATACTTCAAACGATTCAAATATTTCAGAATATATCTAGATATTTATAAGTAAGAGCTGGCTTTTAATTATTTATGGCTATTTATAATTTAATTTACTTGAAGAATATAACACAGCTTGATTTACATATATTTCGGAATTTCTTGATATAAATAAAATTACAATTAGAATAGAATATATAATTCCTATCGTCTTTGTCCCGCAAAGAAAGAAATAAGTAAGTCAAACAAAGTTGAAAGTTAAGAATTTGCATTATGCTGCATTCATAATCAAAGAAGTTAGCTTCATTATTATTATTAAATCATTTTATCCTTTTTATTTCTGTATTTTAATTTTCACGATAATTAATTGGGAAAGTCGACTTTAAAACCAGTGTCTGTGATTGTGAAAATTAAATAATTAAGAAATCAAAAAGATTCAGAAATGTTTTTAGATATATCACCTCTAGAGTGTCGCATTAAATTATTGCAATCGTCACGCTAATCGCAAAAGTGGGAATACCCAGAAGGATACGCCGCTGTAAGTACTGGGCGACGTGTATGATCAGAATGCGATCTTTAGGACGCATTCCGTGAAAGATCGTGGGAAGTCAAGAGAACGTAGCCGAGGCACTAAAGAAAATCTCTTGTAAATACCTACGTTATTTCTTTCGCCCGTGCAATTGTCCCGAAAGTGTCGTGAACGATTCCTTGGAAGCTCCTATTTAAAGATCTATATCCGTTCCCAAAATACACCACTGTAGAATAGAACTCTATTATATGTACACGCATAGGTATCTCGCTAACGGAATCCGCACTTACTTGAGACTGTTCTATCAGAAGAATGCACGGTCATCATTATGTATATCGCGCGAGGAGATTACAGATCGTAATAAAATATCGCAAGGAAAAGGCGTGCGTTCTAGAATTTCGATCCGTTAATTTTAATTAAATGAACATTGCGCCAAAATATGCGCTTTTCTTTAAAAGGCCGAAATTTACGGTGATGTACATATTTAATGAATATATTATCATTATCATATTAAACTATAATAAAATATGTATGTTGTTACAGATCTCTGCATCTCGCAAAGTGCATTTATAGGTGATGCGATATTTCATTGCGTTCTCCTTTTTCTCCTTACGGCACATTTTGGCTGCCGTCGAAAATTAATTACAAACGGTATAAGACGTTGACGTTTGACGTATAAAGGGCTTGAAATGTCATTTTCGGAAGCAAGCTGGCGAGCGATCTGAGATGCTGCGATGCGTGATGCAATATTTACGGCGCAACGGTGTTGCAGCATTTTTGAACAATGAGCATCTGCTTCTTGCGGAAACCATAATGCGATAATGCAAAAAGAAATCGACCAACGAAATGAGATCCTGTCGGATGGCACGTACTTTAATCGTTCGATCTCGCTCGTCGCTAATATCGTCGCGTCTGCCATTGCGGTGAGTTAAATTGCGAAATGTTGAAAGTGTAAAATTTTATCGTTAATACTTGAGGATAGCTCCTCTGTGAATTTCGCGGATACGTCAGCACTTCTCTCGTTGCTGGTTTATCCATTTGTTTAACTCCGGCGCCTCTTTGCATCTTGACGAAACGTCTATGAACCATTTAGACCCAAAAGACTTATTAACTCGACTTTAATATATCTAAACGTTAGGACAATTTTAAGCTGGAATCAAAGTGCGTGATGTGCGCGGCGTGGATATTGGTTTGAGCGAAGCATCGCGAGTTGTAAAATGCATTCAGAAATTCGGAAAAAGAATTACTCTTTTATTTCAACTACCTGTATAAAATTTAAAATTTATTATACATATTTCGTTATTTTTTCTTGTTTTTTATTTATTAATTACACATTAATTATATTTAACTTGTAAAAATTTAACACTTATATGTTTTAATTTCAATTTAATTTAATGATATATTTTGAATTAGTAAAAATCGCGATACTTGGCGACAATCCTTGTCAGAATAACGGCAAAACAGCTTCCTCTCTTACTTCTGATCTCCAATCTCATATAAATACACGTGCAGAGATAAGATAATTAAAATTAGTCATCGTGTGAATAAAATAAACCATGAGAACCGTGAAAGCGGGAATTTTATATTTACGTTAAGTTTGAATTTTCCACAAGAATCAAATACAGACAATCTAACAGTTACTGATAATTATCTGGACCATCTAAATATTTTCTCTGTCTGGAGTCAATAAGAGTTTATACATACGCGTTCTCTTATTGTTCATATTTTTATAAAGATGTTAGAGAGATGGCGAAATTTTATTAGCTAAATGACAAGTTGTTGAAATGTTCTAATTTTCATAAGAACGATAGCTGTTGCTATTTCATTTTCGTCAACTTTCAACGTTTTACATCTTGTAATTTTCATTTGCAAGGTTTATATTGTCGTTTCTAAATGGAAAAAGTAGCGTGATCGTTAAATATCTCTTTCGCGTCGAGTTGAGAGATCGAAGGCGAGGTGGAGAGGAAGAACGATATAGAAGAGAAATAAGAAGAAACAATTAGTTAACGTGTGCCACCGTCATATCAAGCCTATATCATCGTGTTACGTCATATATAGCTAAGCAGAAAAAATAATATTATCGTTAATTGACACAATTGTTAACACGGAATGAGTGATTGGGGTATGAATGTGTTGTGTGTGTGTGTGATGAATCGATAAAAAAAAAAAAAAAACCGGCAGCGTTATTTTTCCAACGTAGAATTTTTTAACAAAATCGAATAACTCCGGATACTTATCTCACTTTCACGATCTCGTTTTAACATAAGAAATATTCGACGTTTCTAAAATTCGACTCTTATCCAATCTTGATTAACATTGTGAATATTAAATCTAAGTCACTCTCGATGTTTCAACTCTTTGATATACGTCATGCAACTCGATAATAATCTTCACTTTGTAATTTCTGTTTCGCGAAAAGCCGCAGGGAATGTGTGACTACGTGCACGAACGGGGAATGCGACAGACACAGATAAAGTATCAGATCGAATTTCTTGTTGACATATTAGATTCTACTAACGTAATATAACAATATAATATATAATAGTAACATATTATCCGATCACACTCCACGAGGATCCTTTCGATACAATCGATGTCGTAGAATTTTTGTCGTCCGCGTCGAAATGGTGAAAAAGAGTTCGGGTGAGAGAACGAACGAGGGGAAGGATTGCGATTGTATTTCGCAACAGATCGCGCCTAAGTTATTAGAAGTATAATTAATGATAGAATAAGAAGCATCCGTTAAATTTTAGACTCGATTTCACTTAGCCAGAGATTATTGTTATTTAACTCTCATCCACAATCGCATTCATATTTAAAATCAATCATTTTCGCGAAAGAAAATCAAAGAAAATCAGAACAAAGAAAGTTATTAATTAGTGTTTATTAAATAATTAATATTTAATTTTTGAATATTCCTTTATGCCTAAGATCATTTTTTAAATCAGTATCACTCACAGAAAATATAAGACTTAATCGCGAGTTATCATAAACTTTTTGCCATTTATTCATCGGTGAGTTTTCGGGTTTTATCGAGATCCTCCCCTCGAGCCTCACCGATTTATATGGCACTCAAGGTGATCCTAAGGCGAGACTGCAGAGTGAGACGAGAGTGAGAGTCCGAGTGAAAGAAAGCGAAAGAGAAGCGGTCCTGATATTATTTTTTGACTCGTGACTGTTAAGTGTCCACGATAAGAAAATACCAAAAAAAAAGAAGAAAAAGAATTTTTATGTGAATATTGTAAGGAAACGCCGTACCGGCGTTATCGTAATCCTTATTGGATGCTGTTTCGAGATAAAACCAAAAAAATGATTGAAATCTGTGATTGAAGATTTAACAAAAATCAAAACGATAAGACAAATTAAGAAAGCAATTATTCATACTGTGATGAAAAAGCAAGTACAACAATTTGCAGACATCGGTGCTTTTGATCTTCATTCCTGCGTTTTTTTTTTGTTTTTCTCGTGCTGGTAATGATCTCGCGATAGCCTGCATCGAAAATAAAATGTTTTTATTAAAAATAATGCTTCAGCGTCTGACGCATCCGATAAGGCTCGACAACGGTACGACGTGATTTCAACCCGCTCCTTTTCTATTCTCCAGTTTCTACGTGTTTAATCGCTAAATGAACAATTGATAACAAGTCTTAAACGAAGAGAGAACGCGATAGGGAGAGACGCTTCGATTACTATTATTGTGCAACGTTTATCGTTAATAATCTCGAAGAATCTCGACGCAATACAATTTTCGATCGCGTGTATATACCTAAGCGAATGATAATAATATAATATGATAACGGGGATTTAAGTCAAAAGCGTGCGAGCATGCGTGAAAGAGAGAATGAGTGAAAGAGGAGAGAAAGAGGAAGAGAGAGGACAAGAATACGAGTGAGATAGGTCCTGTTTCGCCTAGTCCTTGCGTACGCTTAATTAATTAGGCGTCGCGTACATCTCGAGCGAGTGTTGCGTTTAATCCGCCGGAAATCACCGAAGGCACTTTCACGTTCGTTTCTTTTATGATTTTTTTTGTCGCGCCTCGGTGACTTCCGGCCTCCGGGCTGGAGTCGATGACGATCGTAAGGCAAAAGAAAACGGTGGAATTATAATGAAAAGTGCGACGAAGCTAGAAATATAAGGTTTACCGAAGTAAGTTAAGAGATAAGCTAATTAAAGTAACAGTTTAATGAAATACATTGTTGCAACTGCCATGCTGTGTGCCATTATATAACGAGTCACGTTTGTCGTAAAAAGCAAAAAGAACAAAAAAAAGAGAGAGAGAGAGAGAGAGAGAGAGAAAGAAGAAGAGATGAAGAAGAGGAGGAAGACGTTACGTGGACATACAAAGTAAAATTAGTATGTCTGTGAAATACTTGTGCGCGTTCTCGTCTGTCTGAAACTTCTTGGTTTTACAACGCTTCGGAATCGTGGACTTACACCGTCGTCCTCGCACACGTTGCACTAAAATCCCTCCTGATAATGTGCAGTATTTTGTTACACAATTTACTATACAATTGTGAGAACGGCAGTTTTATCGAACATCAGAGCGGGATTTTTTGAACTGACTACGTAACGCGAGGAGAAAATTTACGGGCCTTTTCCTAATACTTAATCGACTTAGCTTTGAAGGTATGATTTCGCGAGTAAATTTTAACGCTCGACGGTAAAAGAAAAAGAGAAATGCGCGAGAAATATGGAAAGGACGACGGGGTAAATAACTGGCAGCCAGACATCGCTAACGATTTCGCTCGAGCTAGCGGAACTCCTCGCATGTACCTGCTTGCGTGAATCGGCGTGTGAACATTATGCAAAGTGTAGTAATAATATCATAACGTAACGCGCGCAGGCACCTCGCACGTGAGGAGTGGAGCTCTGAAACGAAATTCATGACGAAATTCGGCGCGATGATCCGTTTCTGCGACGATAAGACGTAATCGTCGAGAAAAAAAAAATGTACATCCTGCAGTCCTTCGACGGATGCGGCGATTACGATGAGATTTTCTCTGTATAGATATAAAGATATACATATATATACATATATATATATATAGCATCTGTTAATAATAATAATTTATTATGCGCGCTAAGTCGTTTCGTTATTACATCGCGTTACGTAGAAGATTTATCGATGTTGTTATGACGATTGTCTTCCTTTGATAATCGATAGTCCTGTCCTGATAATTGCCACGTCCGTCGCTGTTAGTAAATTTGTAGGATGCTGCAATATTGTTAGTACGTCAAATAATATGAATAAGTGTTTAGAGAAGATCTTTTTATTCTTCCAAATTATTTATTTTATTTGAGACTAATAGTTATTGTTCAGAAATTCAGAAATTCGTTAATATACTTAAATATGTTAAATATATTTTTTTCCGATTTTAATTTCCGATAAATTGATTTAGATGTATATAAATATATAAATTAGAAAAATTTATATATTTAATGTACATACATACGAGAAGTAATAATTTTATTTTAGCAATAAATGTGCAAAGCATTGAAAATATAAAAACATTTGTTATTTGGTGAATTTTAATCAGCATATATGGAAATTTGTCGACAGCTAAGCAGTAACGGATCACTATGACTACCGATTTCGTGTAATGCGCGATGTCTTACAATAGCGAGTATAATCCACTCTCGTTAATTGACAACCTACGGTGTGTGAGGAAACAAGGAAGAATTTAATAAGTAACCACGTAAAGAACGAGGTGACGTCGACCCATCATAGATTCAAGCACAATAAGGATAGTAGGGCCAGGCACAATAAAATTCGGCCGTCACGTTGTAGGCAGCGATCTGTTAGAGCGACAACTCGTATAAGTATCCATATAGCGAGGCTATTAAATAAACACATATTGTCTATTGTCCGACGAGTGTATTTATTGTTGACGCTGATCGTTCCCTTCTGCAAGCCTCTAAGCAATCCGATATTGAATGAAATAAATATCTCACGGAGGAAAAGACTAACATTTACTCTATTAACTCCCCTTAGTATTTATTCCTGAAAATGTTTAGTTAGATTTTATGCCATTTATATAGATTGTTTGTGTAATATATATTATAAAAAATGTATATTATATGTATCATTAATTCTTTAAATTTATTTAATACATATTTGAAATTTTTATATATTTATATTTAACATCTCTTATATTTATACGTATATTAATTTTATTAGCTTCATAATTAAAATTTCTCAAAATCTGAAGTTTGCTTCTAAAGCTTATACAATATTTAAATAACTTTTTTTTATTTTAAATATGAATGTATTGAAATTAATAATAATTATTATAGTATAGCATTTAGCTGTTATTTAATGGTAATATCAAGATTACGATTTACGTTGTATTTGCATTAAAGAAGAAAGAACCACAATATGCTAGGAAACCCGAATACTTTAGTAAAAGAAGGTAAGTCAATTACTGCGTAAAAATTCTATTTCAATTAGGTTAAATGTAACCTGACATATATTACATTAAAATAATTTATAATTTTATAATATTAATTTTGAATATAAAGACTTTTAAAATATATCAGCGTAATATATGTACTCTTAAATACGCATAAATTATAACAAGATGCTCAGATCGTAATTGTAAATAATAGTCGGAAAAACTAAATTGTCAATATTTAATTTAATTGTGTTGAATTATATTCATATATTTCCATTCATATACTTTGAATAGCAGGAAAAATATCCTATTTAAGTTGTTCACAATTTAATTGTATATAATTGTATAATAAAGATTGTTCAATCGGTAGCCTCTGACTCAAAACGATCCTTGCGTGGTCGATTAGAACACCATACTAAAATATTTGCATCTATGTGCCCCGACGAGATCCTCGATTATTACAACAATTACGAAACCAGAGAATACGACACGACATTGATGCTCGGCGATATTTCAGGTTGAAACCATTTTTTGGATTATCATATACCACCAGTCATTATGATAATGAATCACAAGTTATATAACGCGTGATTTTAATTACCGTACAGGTTTCACAGACCTCACGGAAAAATACACGAAGACCGGTGTTGGCGGTCCGTCCAAATTGTCGGAAACTTTGAACAGCTATATCGGCGCAATGGTGCAGGAGATTCTCTCGCATAACGGGGACGTCGTAAAATTCTCGGGCGATGCATTCATAGTGATGTGGAAGCTGCAAGAAGGGATGGTTATGCGCGATATCGCGACGGAAGCGATGCAGACCGCATGCATTATACAAAAACATTTTGGAACCTACAACACCGACGTCGGTGTTACGCTCCGAGGTTTCATTTCATCAATAATGCATTAATACATAAGTTAATTCATAAATATGTTCTGTTTTATTTTATTAACTCAATTTTTATACCCGAAATTTAAACCGAAAGTTAATTCAATAATATTTTTTATAGTAAAACTTGCCATTGCTTCCGGAATAACGTATTTCACATCTATTGGCGATCCAGAAACAATGTCCTATTATGTCATTACTGGAAAACCTGTTTGGGATGTAAAGTTTGCCGAAGGATTATGCCGGTATTAAAGCAAAATATTATCTGCATTCTAAGTTATAATTTTTGCATGCAAATAGATATAAATTCAAAGTGAGACAAATAAAAAAGAAATGAGCAAAAGTGAAAATTATTTACGTAAATAATATATTTATATTTGTATATGTTAATTCTAAAACTTTCAAATTTTTATTATAAATTATAATAAATATAAGTTTATAAGCTAAAAGATGTCATAAAGATGAATAAAAGATATGCGACTTTTGATTGATTAAAATTACATTTCATTAATTGTATGAGAGAAAAGCAAATAGAATATATCATATTGACACAATAAATTCTATTTAGAGGCGGTGATATTCTCGTGGCGCCCAGTAGCTGGCAATGGGCAAATCCTTACGACTACGTTTATGAGATGTTACCGAATGGTATACATACTCTGATCATAGCTTGCTCAGCAATGTGGTATCAATCCAGAATGTATTTATTTCACAACGGTACTGGAATCGGTAATGATTTTATATTAGAAAAATATAAGAAGTATTATTCTAAATCATAATATTTCAATTATTAGATAACGCCAAACATGACAAAAACCACTTCGATTTATCGCCAAATGGTGCAATCTTAATGAATTGGACCGGCGATATCCAGAAGGAACATGATTTCGAAGAAGTCGATTATAGTTGTAAGTATAATATAAATGTGCAGTTTGCATTGTGTTATCTAGTTTCATATTACTGTAAGTCGATTAAGATCGTGAATTACAATTGTGAATGTTTAATTACGTAGTGAGGTTCAAAGTTATAAAGGCAGCAAAAGAGCTATTGAAGGATTCATTGAGAAGTTATATGCTCAGACCAGTAATACGATCCGTAGAACTGGACGAGCCGTTGGAGTATCTGACAGAGATGCGGCAAGTAGTCATACTTTTCATCAATATCATCACGACAGTCATGGACAATGAAGAATTGATTTCGCTCGTTCGTGCAGCTTATAAGTTAGTCTGCGGGTAAATATCCAAACTTATATTTTTATCTACTGTTTTATCATTAGTAATTTATAGTTACATCTATTCGTTATATCAGAATATCAATTATTATATTAATTATATATGATTATATATTATTTATTTGGTTATATTAATTCATTATATTAATTATGTTAATAACTATATTCATGCGACAAATCGCGAAAGTAAGAATCGCTTACTATTATAATGGTTAATTTAAGAAGGAATTTTCTGCTATATTAATTTAACCGCACAGTTGTCAATAATTTTTATTTTTCAAGGGTAGTCTACGAGATGCACGGATGCATGAATAAGACATCCCTCTTCGACAAGGATTTGATATTCCTCTGCATATTCGGATTGCGCGGCGACAAGCTCGAGCTGGAATCGCAGATTGGATTGAGATGTGCCAGTAGGGTGCGGCAAAATCTTCTAAAGATGACGAACGTAAAATCTGTGACGATTGCCGTCACCACCGGGATGACGTATTGTGGTGTGATCGGTCATATTTTACGGAGGGAGTACACCGTGATAGGAATGTCAGTGAATAAGGCAGCACGGTTAATGGTTGCATATAATAATAAAGTAATTAAATGAAAAATAATTATTCGCTTTTTCATATTCTGTTTGTGAATTGTATCTCATTAAATCTTTTCTGAATAAATTGTTAATAAATTGAGAAATAAGATATCATGATCAAAAAATGACATGTCAGTTTTTAATCTTTTGATACTAAATTTTAGCGTGTTTAAAAGTATAACAAATACTTTGTTTTTATTTTATACAGCAGTGTAATCTTTATCTTTAAGGTGATATGCGATCGCGAGAGCTTCCTGAGGTCTCGTCTCGAAGCAAGACACTTTATACTGCAAGAGCCGAGGCATCTGAAAGGAATCGCGAATGTCGGTCCTGTTTATGAGTTTCAGGAACAGATAAAGTATTTTGCAATTTTTTTATTTTGTAATTTTCTGGAAATTGTCATAGTTTAGTAAAGTCTTCATAAAATATTATCTGTCACTGATACATGAATTTACGTGTAGTCACAAATTTATTGCGCCCGAATTAATACGGAAAAAGTATCCTTTGCTTGGACGGGAAATGGAAATGAAGATTTTTCAACAGATGTTGTCGGATCTGATAGCACGTTCCACCGTGGACGAAACAACACAGCATTTACAGCTCGAACATAACATATTGATTGTAAAGTGAGCGATTTAATTTCCATCGGGACTTTTAATTTAATTTCTCAATTTTTTAAATTCTTAATTATTAATTTGCAAGTGCGATTTTTTTCATACTTATCTAATCTAGTTTTTGTCTTCTTTTTCAGAGGCGAACCAAGGATCGGCAAGACAAGACTGTTAGATGAATTTGCACAGAATATTCCTACAGGTGTATCACGCAACTATATCTCCTTGGTTATAAGCGATGCTGAGGTTGACAAACAAGTTGCAAGATTTTTCTAACTATTACATATTTAATTTAGTCGATGGTGTCAAAAGTACACAAAATCGAAAGCTTATATTTCCATTATTATTTTAATTCTAAATTACTATCATTTTAATAGAAGCTTATTTGTTAAATAATTGTTAAATAATTAATAATTATTAATCTTTCCTAATTGATAGTTAAGAATTAGAACGCTTCTCAAAACGGAGTTCAAATTAATGGTTTCTTTCTCTTAGTACAGGCTTCTTATAGTTTGATCCATCTGATACTCTCCATACCGTTGGGTTTCGACATCGTCACTGTTCCAAGAGATTGCGAAGAAATACTAATGTCGCAACTGGGCGACGTATGTCAACCAGAATTTTTTTGCGCCCTTAATGAGCTTTTTAACGTGAGTTTCACGATGACTCCGAGCTACATGGCGTTATCCAGGAGACAAAAGCACAGAGTGTTGCGCCATTTTCTGCTCAAATTAATGAGAATCTGCTTCAAGGAGCTATGGGTGATGATCATCGATAACATACAATATAGTGACAATGATTCTATGAAACTGTTTCATACGATGATCAAGCAGAGCACAGTCTTCTTCGTTCTCAGCCTCGGACGTAAGCTCAACGACGAGTACGAAATACAACCCGCTATTTTGGAGAGAGCACGAGTACGAGCACACAAAATTAAAACGAATTAACTCTTAGAGGAATTAATTTAATTAAAGAAAAATTGATAAATGCAACGATAATTTTTTAAATCGTTAATAAAATGTCGTTCTTGTTTCTTTTTATAATTAATGAGAAATTCATAAGAAAATATTGCGTTACTTTTATATGCACGATATCTTTCTACATTTATTTATTTTTACAATAAAATATAAACATATGTAAATATATAAATTATTTTTTATTATTAATAGCTCATCGAATTGGGTCGCATCGGCAAGTGGTTTCACGCGGCGCTCGCATGTCAGTTTCTTGACACGAATGGAGTTCCTCCGGAACTTGAAAGGTAGGTCATTCTAAATATGTAAATGATTTATGTTAATGAAAAATCAAAATACAAATTTCTTTGCGTTTATGTTTTGTCTATCTATCGTTTTAGATTGATTCAAGTAAAAAGTTTTGGTAATCCAGGATGGATAGAAAGTTATTTGTTGAGCCTCACACAATCTGGTAGCCTCATAATAATACATATCAGCAAAATGATTGCCGAAGAAATGGGCTACGTGCTTCCTCCCATTTATATGTTGAGAAGGTTTTATAATTTTATTTATAATTCTAAATTCTATCTTTTCGATTTCTTTATTTTCTCTCGAATGTAAAGTTCAATTGATTAAAATAAAATTATAGAAAAAACAGATCAAAATTAATTAAAAATTGTTTACAAATATCTTTTCATTGTATATAATAATTTTGTTAGTTATAAAACATATTTTCTTACTTGTGTCTACTAATATAATCAATTAACAATGATTAACCTAAAATTATTACAAATATACAACGGTTAAAAACTGTTCAGGCTTGTCTCAGAGGACATTGTTCTGGATGGCGAAAATAATGAAAAAGAACGTTCAGACAAATGGGAAATGTACAGAGCAAGTTATCGTGTAGGTTTTCTTTTTTCCATTAATTATTTTATGTAAATAGTAATTAATATAATATATTTGTTTTAATTTCAGAATGATCTATTAGCTTCGAGTAAGCTGCAAAGCATCGTCCACAAATCGGGAATACCAATGTATGATGAAGAAACAATCGCTGTTTGCAAATTTACGGAAGGTTTTGTGCCAGAAGAGGGAGATGCTGAAATGACAATGGATGGTAATTAAAACTACTTTTACTAATTCTAATGCAATTTTATATGTTTTATGATAATTCTATTCTTTTGTATTATAAAATATTTTAACGCCAGTAATGATTCTGAAGATTTTTGACTCGTTAACACCGCTGGATCAAATGTTATTAAAATGTGCCTCGGTGTTGGGAGAAATTATTAATAGAAACATGTTACAGTATCTAATGGAAGATAAATCTACGAGAGAAATTGGACTCGGTAAAAAGATATATAGCAGAAAAATGCAACTATTATATTATATTATAATAACAATCTTCCGATATTCTATCCTGTGTGATCTAAATAATTACGTAATTTCGCTGTATGTGATTAAAAACTGTTTAAAGCAGTATTTATTGTTACTATAGCCGTCAAGAAACTTTTCGAAATTCGAATCTTTGGATGCGCACGAGGTGATTTTACTATGAGCGGCAGACCGCTGGTATTCTACAGAAATATAAGGAAACCTAATCTTGAGACGGAAATTGTGTGCGAATGTGTGGCTCTTATAATACCAGGTATAATAAAACAAATATTTGAATTAAAAATATAAAATTATATATATTTAAAAGTATTATAATAAAATAACATTTTAGAGGAATTAACTGACTTGCCGGTGTACGCGTCTTGTGGTCTGATGCATTTTAGAATGTCGATGTTTCGTGAAATTACTTATAGGTAGTAAATGACTTTAATAATCGCCTTTAATAAATTATATTAATAGAGAAATTGAAATATAATATTCTAAAAATTCTGTATATTATATCATCTTTTTATATCTATAAAGATCGCTCACGGAAAATCATAAGATAGAATTACACAGCAAAGCGTTAAAATATCTTCGGCAGCATACCAAACGATGTATGGCTTGTGGAGAGATACAATTTACAAAATTGTTGGGAAAAACGGCAGCGCAAGAAATTAAAAGAAAAAAAATAACTGTCGATGTCGCCGAAATGCATCAACTTGAAGAAGCAACTTATACTCTCAAAGAAGAGACAGAAAATGGTATCGTACATATCTGAAATCAGAAATTAATCGAATTAATGCATTATAATTAATGCATGCAATTAAGTTGTTATAAATATGCAGTAATTTTTAACTAAATTAACTTTTTTATGTTATATTAATGTAATTATATAAACACATGTAAAAACTTAAAAATTATAATAATTAAAATGTAATAAAATATATTCTCTCAAGACATACAACAGGAAGCAGAGGAAATACCGGTTTATCTCGATATTTTTCGAAAACCTGACAGGAAACTCGTAAAGACATTTTCTAACGTTGACTTCACCAACTGTCAATGCCATCTTATTTTAATAACTGTCTACACACAGATGTTGGACCATTGTAAAGGAATCGGTAAATGATTAGCGAAAATGCATAACGAATATCACACTTGCTATTAGATTTTTTTTATATCTTTTTAATTTATAAATCATGCAAATCATATATTATATTTATATTCTCCATATATATTTACGTTTTCTGTTCCAGGAAAACAAGATATGATCTTGACAGCAATTTTGGAATTCGTGGAAATTTGTTTAGAGAGTAACAACGTTCCACAAGTTCGCAGACTTCTAAATGACGCTGAAGCTCTACTTCAACAAGTAAGAAAATCGGGTATAATAAAATAAAAATAATAAAATAGATTAAAAAGATGTGCTTTTTGTAAACATTAATGATAGATGTTCGATGTCAGTGAGGAGAAATCGATAATGCAGCTTTATCTCAGTGCAAAAATTCAAACGTTTCAAGGTAGAAATTATTTTCACAAGGGTTTACTTACCGAAGCGAGTAGAAAATTGAATGACGCAATGAGCACTCTGAACTACAATTTTCCACAACACAAGTTAAAAATTGACTTAAAGTCGACGATTCAACTTGAATTGTTAAAATGGAGGTTGATCTGTCCCAAGCGTTGGAAAATCGATACCGTAGATGAACTTACTACAAATTATATCGAGCAACTGGCTAATTGCTTGGCACAGATATTCAATGTATTTAAAGTAAGAATTATTCTTTTACAATGATTTTTTCGATCTCAATGTTTAAGTCATGATCATAAATTGCAAAAACTCGTTAAAGTGCAAACTCGCTAAAGCTTTTATAAAATAATAAGCTTCACACACATTTATTATTATGACTTCAATTTCGTAATATTTTTTTTTACTTTGAATTTTAAAATTCAATAATTACTATCAATTATAACTCGAGTTTCGAGATTTCAGGGGACGGAGTGGACGATAAAACATGCACGGTTAGCAGCCATCTGGGGTTTAAATGCTGCGCTGGATGCATCGAGTGATTTCCTCACGCTCTGCACTTCGTTCACGAATATGATGGTTACCGCACACGTCTATCGAACCAAGTGCTATGCCAGATAAAATTAGTTTAACCATAACAAGTTCTCTAATTTAATAAAAATAATTGATTAATAATTCTTGCATACAGAACTCATTACGAAACGTTTGTAACATTATTGATTTATCTTCTTTCCACAAGAACATTTGTTACATTATTTAATGATTTTTGAATAGGTCAATCGTTCCTTATTTGGAAAAACAGGCTCTTAGAATCTGTGCGAAGAAAGGAGATTTACTCGAGTTTCAGGAACTTAAAGCCATCGCCGAGCTTTACGCGGGAGTATTTTTCTCGCGATGGTTGAGAGGCGAGATCAGCAAAGCCATCAAAATCGGTTTTATCACGATGAGAATGGCACAAACTATGAACTCCGTATGCCTCAAGTTGCTCATACTACCGAGATTAGCGCATTTGCTCATGATCTCGTGTCGTCATTCGGAAGTTGTGACTTTGCTGAGAGATTTGGGTAAATTCTCTCAATCAACGGCTTTAACAAATCTTAATGATCTCATTAATATAAATCTTATATCTGTCAAAGAACAAACTGACTAACAAATCAAGAAACTTGATATTTTAATTACATATGGGAATACAGTTTAAAATTGTATACGCAGAGTTCGCATCGCGAAACAACTTGGATAAATCAGGTCGCACTTGGTACTACGCCATGTGTGCTGATGTACAACTCGATACCGGTCTCACAATCCTTTCCTTTCAAAATTGCAACAAATATTATCTTCAAGAAGGCGAGACCATTATTAGCCTGTACGATCCCGAAGCGGAAAGACGATATTTTACCTCCATGTGGTTGTGGTAAATACAAGAAATTTCACTTTACGTTGAGTTAAAATTAATGGTTCCGAAAATATATTTTTAAAAATATTATTATTGTAGAATAAAAGTTTTGGATTTTCGTTCTAATGTATTATTGAAGGTGTGTCAGAACGCAGCAGTGGGAAGCTATGAAAATTTGGGCCAGCAGAAACGTGACGGACGAGAGTGTGGTGGACGAGCACAAGGTAGCAGCGACGATTACCACGTTGAAGAAAATCGAGGGATTGCTAATTTTGTACGGTAAAGTGGATGAGTATTTGAATATTAGGTAATATGTGTGTATATATTATATATATATAATTATTATCAAGATAAAATTGCAATTTTGCAGTAAAAGAAGTTACTAATAGGAACGTGAACGCATTGGACACGCTAACAGAAATTAAGCATAATTTCAGGGATGTCGAGAATATGATAAAGATCGTAAAAATTGCAATTCCCAGGTATAAAAAATGATTATTATAATACATATTTTATTAATTTATATATATATATATATATTTATATATAATTATATTATATGTATATACCTATGTACACTTATTTTTTTAATTATTCTAAAAATTGAAATGTTCGCAGGTATATGTTGATGAAAGCTTATTATTATATGATACAGTTGCGAAAAAATGCTGCAATAAACATGCTGCAAAAAACAAAGAAGTACTCCATAAAAGTAGATAACAGAATGATTTATGCCTGGGCAAATCATTGTCATCATGTACGAGAAAATTTTCTTTTTATGTTATAATCTCACAAAATCTTGCTAATTAAATTTTATCTATTATATTTAGGCTTGGCTAGGCGCCATATCTTCCGTACAAGAGGACTTGTGGAAAGAAACGAGTATGAAGCGACATGATGAATGGGATGAAATAAATGCTAACGATTCAAAGTTGATTCCTTTTACACTTCCATTGCCAAGAAATATGTTATGAATATCTATAATCTTAAGTATGTATATTTACATTAATATATATTATATATGATGATGCATTATACGAATAATACATACGAATAATACATTTTTAATTAAATACACTATATTAATACGCTTTCAAAAAACAAAATCATCTATAAAACTTTTTTATAGAAGAGCATTTATATTTATAACGTACTATTATATATCTATTGTTGTAAAAGCGTATTTCTCTTTATTATAAACCTAGAGAAATGCTTCTTAAAATACTTCGTCTTCTTTAAAACATCTTTAAGACTTTAATTAAAATAAAACTTATGGCATCTGCACATAGAGTGCAGATCGAAATATTTAGCACAAATCGATCATCCTTTATTGCAATGCCGCGACGAAATGTAATACAACATTGACACTAATTCGCGAGCGGGCAACAGTTTGGTTCTTTGCCTCACCACCGTCATCCAGTTGCAGCTGTTTCGTGGCTCACTGACCAAATGGGGATCGTTACACGTAATTATATCAATCATTGTGCAACGGTGCGCGATGGTGTGCACCACGCGGCTGTGTGAGTTTTGTTAGTGATAACGCGCGTGCCAGGTAGCTAGAAGCGGTCACTGTTGAGTGAATGGTGATTGGTATAAACAAGCCAATGCTACTCGGGAGAGACCTACATATCTTTCTTCTGAACCAACGAGAAGCAGCGACGTTCTATTGCCTAGATCCATGGACCAGAAATTCAAAACAGAGCAACAGAAAAATTCAAAAATTCATATTATATCTGACTTATTTAAAAAATAAATATATAAATTCAAGAAAACGCATGCCCTCGTGCATCACTTTGTGGATTAATAATAACTATATTTTTCAAGACGAATTTTACCATTTTTGTGGATACCGCTTCGTCTCTGAAAAATATTTTTTGACACAATAGTTTACCCTTTTTTTTTTTAAATATAGCTAGCCCGGAAAATTTTAAATAGAGAAAAAAGAGAAATTAATTAATTTTCATAGTTTTAACTTTAATTTTTGTTAGTACATAAAACATGAAAAATAAAAGCAAGGCCTATAAATGAGTTAAAACACCACTGTCAGAAGAAACGCTCATTCGTTCTTTATGTGACAGGGGAAGGAAAAGACGCATCGATAGTTTCTTTCACTATGCGCGTCTTTCTTTTTCAATCTGACAAGGACTATCTATTTTTTTAACTTCCACAAGGACTCAGTGCACTATCGCTCGCGCTCATTGATCCGCGCGAGTGCATTTATGCAGATTATTATGTGCAATTTGTGTCACATGAGAGAGATGTCGGACGAAAATATTGGCAACTGCTTATCACGTATACTAAATGCAACTACTTATTCGAATTGCTCTATATCGAGTGTATAACACATTAAAATAGCATAGATATTTTTTGTGCAATTTTGAATATTATCTGATATTAATTAATTCATTGTGTATGTCATATAAAGATTAATATAAAGATTAAACTTACATATAAACTATGCGTATAAACTACATTCTATTTTCATTTCTTTAGACATACGGATGTAGTCGGTTTTCTTAATGTACGGAGAAAAATCAATGGCGCGTGATATCCATTATGCATTATTATTGTTTGTAAAGCTAATAAGGAGAACATTATGCAGCTGGGAGATCCGAAACACTGGTCTTTAGCTAATTTGTGATGCGCACTTTTATTATCTACACGCCTTATTATACCAGATGTCACACGTAACACCGTTGCACGCTAGATGTTTGTTAAAAGAGACTAGTAAGTGCAGCCTACGTTTCCTTTAAATACTATGCCGGCCACCTCTGTATGACAATGAAATAGGAAACACAAATGAGAAGAGTGAACCTCAAGAATAAGAACCTATATTTAGCTCAGCTAATTCAAGAGAACTTCACAATACAAGGATATTATGTCATAATCATCAATTCAATTTTCATTAATTAAAAATATGAATAATAATATCAGAGTCTCTTTTTATTTTCTTCGTCATACTTTATAACCAAAAGTATAAATTAATCAATTCTTCTTGAAATAACTATAAATTTGTTTAAATTTAAATAAACTTACTTATAACTCTCTTATACATAGAAAGATAAACAAAAGTACAATTACGACGAGATAAGATAAATCCGTACAGTACACTTAAATTGAAAAATTAAGTGGTGAGATTAAACAAGTTAAATTTATTGCAATTTAGTGGAAAAGGATTATTTCACTAAGATTTCACCATTTTTTAACACCCAAATTATTTGTAACATAATTAGAAGGACTGTAGTAACTTGCAGTAAATTACTGTAAATTAGATACTCGAGTATCTTGGATATTATCCGAATATTTCAAGTATTTACCGGATTATTTCGATATACAATTAACCACTGTATTCGAGTAAAACCTGTAATTTCATGTAATGACTAAGATATCTTGTGAGTTTAAAGATTACAGAGATTAGTATAGTGATCGTTAGTACTGGACTACTATTTTGTTAGTACTGATAGCAATACACTGTAAATACAAATGAGTCGCATTGTACTTGAAAATGAAATAAGAACTTGTCACTCCGTGGGGAGATTCCACTACTGCTGAGTATCGCGCGAGGTAGGGCAACTCAATGCGAAAGGACTGAAAGCTCGCGCGTGCACCATTCATAATTATTCACATAGCGCGTAATCGCGTTGGTCCATACAGCGGCCTCCGCATCCAACGCATTGGCATATGCTTGCCGTCTACGTCACGGCGGAGTCTCGTCGTGAGTGGCATCGTTTCTTCGGCATCTCCATTTTTCTCCCTACTTCCTCCCGCGTACGTTCTTAGAGAAACTCGTTTCCAGCCGCGTCAACGCGCGATCTGTTCCAAGGGTAGCTACTTCGCGCATTCATAATCTGATCTTAATTTCACCGCGGCTTGATAAAGAGGCGTGACGCGATCAGGCCTGCAAGTCGCACTTGCACGATCGCCGATCGCCGATTGCCCGCATTGCGAAGAGATACGCAAGGTCACAAGGTCACGGAAGTCCATTCGCTCGGGGTTCGCTCACGTTGGGATCGCGAGGAAATATAAACTCCGCCTGAAATCGGTTTCCTGTCTTATCGTCAATGTAATTCCGCGCATAATTAATCTGCCGGGACAATTCATTAGTCGAGCTTATTTCTTTGGGCTTAGAATGCGTAGGTGGATTACTTTTCTATCATACACTCAACGTCTCTTTATAGCTCTCTCTGTTAATAAATATCGATGACGTAGGTTTTAGAAGCATATAATAATCAATCACAATGTTTTAACGGCACCTATAATTATTACATTATTTGTAATAGTGATCAATTTTTTAATGTTACACTTAATAACAAAAATTTCCTATTGCAGCCTTTGAATTTTGTAGATAATTATTAGAGGATTCACATACACAATATTTACATCATAGATGCGACATTAAGCGATTTGAAGATAAGCGTAAATAAAGTTGTTTAAATAAAGAACTAAAATTTTCAAAAACATTTTATTTAAGATTAATGTAAAATTATTGAAAAAATAATAAATGTATTTATTTAATTTAATTAATTAATTTAATTTAATTAATTGTTATTATAAAATGGTTAAAAGAAACTATGATTATTAATTTTATTAAACGATTACATTGTCTCATGAGACAGTAAAATTAAATATTAGTTATGAAATAATAATTTTACTTAAAAATATATTATTTAATTTATAGAGGTATAATTATAATTCATCTTTTTCTTTTTTCGCCTCTTCTTTGTCCACAGTATAAATATACATTTATCTCATAAAGTTCAAAAGAGATAACGATAATATTAAAAGGAACATACACTTTATTGCTACGCAGTTCTCGGAATTGAAATTGCTTCACAAAGCACTACGATGTGATGAGCTCAACTTAATTGCACCGAGCCCAAAATGCCAATACTATGACAAAGAAAAAGAAACTGAAAAAATATAAAATAAATCGAAAAGATGATGTTAGATGTCAGAATATTCTTTTCTCTCTCTCTCTCTCTCTCTCTCTCTCTGTTTGGATGTCTATTACATGATTTTATCAGGGAATTCTTTATTCCCTCACTTTTGTAAAACAAACAATTTTTTTTTAGAAATGTAATTTTTTATTTACGTTGACTTTTTCTTTCTTCTTTTTCTTTTTACTTGCTTTATTTAGATTGATCTTTTTACAATTTTTCAGTGATTAAAAAATAAATTGTTTATCTTTGATTATCAGTACAAAAATAGTACCTACTAATTGTAAAATAAAAAAATTTGAAATAAGTTTTTTGAGTTTGATTTTTAGAGTATATAAAATTTCATAAAATACAATACAACTTAAAGTCCATGGTAGAAACGATTATTCCTTTCGTTTTCACTACCACTTGCCGGAGACGGTCTAAATGAAAGAGAAGCGCATTTTCCGAAGCTGTCACAGCCGTGTTTTAGTTTACCGCCACTGATCAAGTGCCGCTGTTGCTCCTCGCCTCTCACGTGTTTAATGACATGCAATTTTGCAACGTATCTTTGCCGAGTCCTTGGGCTGGGAAACTATATAAACCGAGTGTTTATAATTGGCCAGGCTAGCCGCCAGGATTTTTAACCAGGCAGGATGTCGTTCTACACACTCGCCCTATTCTGCGTTACCGCGTTTGTGCTCGTCGCGGCTGAGGATTTCGAACTTCGTAAGTCCTTTGTTCAACCATCAATTCCTTTTGCCTGATCTAAGGGTTGTTTCTACAATTTCAAATTCAATTGACTGTCTATCTCGTTTCAATATTGTTTCGAGCAAGAAGCAGTTAATTAGAAAAATTAACTAACTTTAAACAATATTTATGACAACAGTTTTAAATTATATTACTTTCTAGTGTGCGGGCAAAAACGTGTGCATTTTGTATATTTTTAAGTTTCATGTGTCGTATAATCCATTCAATTTCAAGTCAATATTAAATCTTTTATCAGTTTGTCGGAAACAAATGATACTCTTTAATAATGCAGGGGATACTTTGTTATAATTATAAGATGATTTTAACTTAATCATTTTTAAATTAATTGTTTATAATTTTTATATAAATCGAAAAACCCAGCCACATCAGATTAAACAATTGAAGTGTAAATAATTGAACTGTAATATATACACAAGTAATATATACTATATGTAACATTTTTTAATCACTTCTTGATGAATTAATTGCCATCTTACAAATAAATTACGAATTGATATTAATTAGAATTAACTATCATTTTTACAATATGCTATTGAGAAAAAAATTATACTTAATCATGAATTATGAGTTGCACTAGTATATTAGATGTATAAATGAAACATGTAATGCAATCTTCAGCGTGTTTGTTGACATATTAATTATGACGCAGATATTACTTTCGCTTTCTTACACTTTATTCATGCAGAACTGACAACTGGTTTCAATAAATTGTAATGACAAAGAGAATTGTATGTACATTACCACTGAGTAAATTAGATTAAAGTGTGAGCGAATAAGATAATATATTAATATCAGATGTATTACAACTTTTTTAACGAATATCTTTGTGATCTTATAGAGGCATCCATAATAAAAAGAAACTTATATACAAGTACAGATTACGTTGCTATCTTATTTCTGAGATACGAGATGCATATAATTGTCACTGTAAATTAGTTTTCGGTATTCTAAATAAGGATAAAATTTTACAATTAGTACATAAGAAATAAATGTTAACAATCGCGTAACACGTTTAATAGATTAATGAAATAAAGAATATTTTCATGTCAACAAACACATAAATGCTGCATAATTTGCATTGATTTTTTAATAAATTATTTACTACTTTCAATGTGTCTTTATATATTTTTTAATTTCGATAGACTTTTTAACTTTGTTAATAATCTTTTTTATTTTACAAATCTACAATTATTTTTCTGTTCTAATTTTTAACTGATCTACAATACGACAATCATGAATGCGTAATTTTATACCATTTGAAAAAAAGACGATAACTATTTCTATATAAACGTTTCTTTTTCTTTTTATTTTCTATATTTCTCAAAAATTGTTGTAATATTCTATATCTGTAATATTCTATATTTGCTATAATATTTTGAGTATAAATTTGCGTATAAAATTATGTTTATATCTACAATTGAATGGCTAAGAAATTTCGAATGTAAATTTGCGCAGACTTAAGTTTACGGTTGAGCGGATAATAATTGCATAAGTTTAAACGTTTAATTATATACTTTTATCATTTTTCACACTTTAGCCTCCAATTATGCTAATTTCAATAGCAATCTCTTTCTCCTTTTTGACGAAACACCAAACAAAGTACGCTTTTTATGAAATTGATACGCAATTGATTAATAGCTTTGTGGCTGGTTTTACTATTGGAGAAAGGAAAGGTTAACTTATATATTAACCACAATAAATTCGAAGCTTGTATATAAGATTTCCTAAGCCAGTTTATGCGAGATCCAGTTACAGTGTGACTCACAATGATAAATATATTCCAATTAAACACTTAATAGAATTAAAATGTAAATGGTATGAAATAATTAGCATTAAAGATAATAATAAAAGTGAAGTATATCCGAGTAAATAATATAAAAATTAAAATTTTATTACTTTTCATTGCAACTCAGTACAATAAAAATTAAAATAAATAATTAATATATTTTTATGCTTAATATATTTATATATTTTCCATATATATAGCTGTGCAAACCTGTCAACACGATTCACCTGACTACTCGTCTTGTTTGAGGCTTGCCGTGCAAGAAGCATGGCCGAACTTCATCTCAGGTATTTGAAATGGAGTATTAATAATATTTCTATTTAAATTGGTTAAAATTTTCAAATTTGCAAATAAATTTACATTTATTATTATTTAAATGTGCCTAAACAAAGACAAATTATTAAATGTATGTTAATACATCATAACGAGCTTTAATTTTTTTTGCAAGGTATCCCGAAACTTGATCTACCGGTTTTGGATCCGTTCTTCACCGAGCAGGAGAGAACCGTATATGAAACTGACGACTTACGTGCGGACATAACAATCACAAATGTCAACACCTATGGGCTTGCGAAGGCTCAATTCTTAGCTGTAAGGCCGCAGCATTCCGACAATTTCTTCAAATTGGAGCTTGATGTCGATTTACCGAAGGTGCTTATCGAGGGTAATTACAAAGCGGATGGATCCTTCGGAGCTTTCCAAATTGGCGGCGATGGTATGCAAATTAGTTCTATTATTTCTAATATACATGTATACGATTACATTATATGATATACTATAAAATTTATTGAAAAAAATATTAAAAATACAAAAGAAGACATTTTACACTTATTTTAAACAGATGCTCAATATAATTTAATTTTTTATATAATTCCGTTATTACTTCATAATAGATAATAATATAAATCACAAAACTTCTTCTAATTATAGAATTAACTTCTTCATTTATTTCATTGATAAGGGATTTTGACTTCATTTGTATTATATTTTTTATTAATGAAATTAATTACTTATGCAAAAGACATATATTTTATTATCTGTCCTATTAGGATTCTTTAACATTAGCATGGAAGACATTAAATCCACATGGACCTTGGAAGGACCCGTAGCTAACGATAAATGGACGCTGGAACATTTCCATCTAAATCCAGAAGTCGGAAAGATGCAGATCTGGTTTAGTGACATGTTCAAGGGCAACGCGGAGCTCAGTAAGTAAACAGTTTCTTCAAAATATTTTTTGATTGTCAACACTTTTGCATTTATTTTTCCCATTTCCATATTTTCATAATAAGTAATAAGAAATAATTTTTATTTTGTATGTCACAAATTATGTCACAAAGGAGACACTTGTCGAATGCAAGACTTATATTTTTTCGTTCTTATTGCCGTAATTATTTCAATATATTCCTGATTGTCTCGTTACATCACTTCAACAATTCCTTGATAATTACTAAATGAGAAACTGTGATACTATGTCGTAATTCCTCGTTACGTAATTCAGAAATCGGTTAATTTCTCTTTTTATGTGTCGACATTGGCGTTACAGGTCGAATGAATAATTTTTTTTTCTTTTAGATAATGCCGCCATGAAATTCGTGAATGATTATTGGCCATCCTTGTATCGTTCGATGCTGCCGTTCCTTGCGAAGACCTGGGACGAACGTCTTACTGAGCTCTGCAACCGCATGTTCTCGAAGATATCCTTCTCGAAGACGTTTCCTTGAAGCCCTTGAAGACGTTCCTTGCTGCAAGTACATAGCGTAGAATGATCGAAAGAGCGCCGAATTTGGAATCACAAGTATTTTAGGCGACTGCTCGAAATCGGCGCGGAGGAACGCAAAATTCCTCTTTCTAAAGTCTGCGAACATCCCGACGTGATAAGTTCTTTTCTTTTCACCAGGCGTACTCCTGATAGTGTTATTTAGATTTGCACGACGTCGACATGCGTGTGAATAATGCGACAATGGCGAGTTTATTGTATAATTATGTAACGTGTAAACATAGATTATTCTTATCATTGTTACTATTATTGTGTTACTGCTATTTCAACTAGTGATTGTTTATGTAAAACACAGACGTAATAAATATCAAAGATATAAAGAGTACCTGATATAAATTTAATAATTTTTCCCACTAAGAGTTAACTTTCTTGAAAATTTTCTATTAAATTATTGTCAGTCTACATATATACATATATAAACGTGTTTCATCAATTTGTTTATATCATGCAAAACGTAGTAAATAAAGAACAATTTAGATATAAAATGGATGAAAAGTAAAGTAGAGTTTAATTTTTATTTGTATCATATATTTATGATAAAAGATACATTTGTGACTTACTCTATCAATATACCATTAATTCCATTGTGCGCTAAAACTATAATATTATATCTGAAACTTAACATCGTAACGATTTATATCTCTGTTTTATTACGATGTGAGCAACAATTACATTTAGTTATCAACAGAAAATATATATTTTTTTGTAAAAGAATATTAATGAGAATTATCTATTAATTTTTAATTAATATTGCATGTTCTTTTTAAGCAATGTTTCAATCATATGATTTAATTTCCTTTTTCTAAAAAAGCCATGAATATATTTCAATATTCAAATGTAAAATCTTAGAAAATGTCGAAATAAAGTCAATCTACTATTTAAAAATTAAAATGCAATTTAAATGCGGGCATATATCGTGCTTTTCTTTTTTGTAATTAAAAAAAAAGATGAATTGCTATAACACGTTATTTAATTCCCGTGCATATTTAAAATCTATAATTGATGTCAATAAGAAGAAACTAAAGATAACTAATGAAGATATAAGATAGATATCTCAAGGTATAAGGAACGATTCCACTGGTACATGTCGCAGCAATTGATTGACAATACCAGCAAAAAGCGCCGATAACTTTTTCTTTAGTTGCGGCTCCATCAATTTCAACACTTCTTGTCCATTTTCTCGAAGGAAAAGATTAATTGCTTCAGCTATAAAAATTAAAAAGCAATACAATGATCAGAATAAATTGTAGAAGTTAACAATTTTAATTATATTAAGTAGAAAAAGTGATATATTCTAATATTTAATGTCCATATATTTAATATCCATTTAATTAATATTATTATTAACATTAGAAATTCAATATATCTTTCAAAATGTGTGTCTTATGGATATTTATTATGTATGTTTGTGCAATTTTCTTACTGAGTATTCGATTGTTGTTGAAGATTTTGCTGACTCGCATTTGCAGATTTTTTACTGCGAGCACGACGTCAAGATTCTCGACATTCAAATACGTCTTATCATCTTGTGACTTCGTCGAAATTGTTCCTCTGACTAGTGCTCTAGCATCTCCGAAACGCGCGTGGAATGTGCCATTTCCACTTGCAGGTAAAATTATTAACACACCAGAACTGTAAGAATTAAATTTGGAGATTCCACAGTTTAAATGTGAAAACTATATATTCAAATTATATGTCTTTATATTGTATGTATTGACCTTTTTTTTTCTATCGCTCATATAACGGAACAAATTTTAGATGTATCTCTTCTTTAAAAGATATATATTTTTATGTATATACATATTATATTGAACAAATTATTTTATACTTCGTTACTTATATTCTTCTTTCGTTTAATAAACGGACAATTACGTAATTTATATACCTTGAATAATGTGCATCTAATATAAGAGCCGGCATTCGTATTTTAGCTTGGAAGGGTGAGCCGAGCTTAATATCCTCCACCGTATAGTTACTTGCTCCCCTTATGTAAAGATCCCGTAACTGAATTTTATAACCATTCGTACCACCTGTCAGAGAGAGAGTCAGTTCGTCCATCTGTTGGAATAAATAAAATACAGTTATGAATTTAAAATGACATAATTTGAAAATTTCCATTTCATATCTCTATATCGTAGTACAATTTATTAAATCTGATTTTAAACCTGCAAGATTCGGCAGGTGTTTTCCAAAGTATAAGAGCAGCGCGCTATAATCTTTTGTATTGTTATAATATGTATATATATATATATATATATATATATATATATATATATATAACAACAATATTAATAATAGGTATATTTAACAAAAAAACTTTAAAGTAACGCGTATCTATTATTAATAAAAATAAATAAGTAAAAGTGACTAAAAATATAGATAAATATCTTTTTTCTTGTAATATTTTCTTGTAATATAATACATTTAGGTATAAAATATATTTTATTTATAACATGATTCTCTCTTTCTGGAAGAAATTTATCGATATGAATTAATCAAATACAATAACCTGAGATACATAATATTGTTTTTATTACATTCGGCTTAGAATTTAAGATATATTGAACTTACACGAAACGGTTCTACCGAGGGCAATTCAATTTCGGGTATTCCGACTTTCAAATATGGTCGCAGATGATGCAAAGCGTCGATCAGACACGTTATCAGCTTAGGATCACTTTTGGAACATTGCTTTACGTATTCGGCTAGAACAAATAGAATATTATTATATATATGCTTCAACTGGACATCATATCAACGTAGAGTTATACGTATACGTATTTAGTTAGAGTTTAGTTATACGTATACGTATCAATCCTATGATAATTATATATTCTTCGACTTATTTCTTCTTCATGTAGCAGGAGAAATTTAATCTGAATCGTACAAGTAAAAGCGTCAATAAGAGTAAAAAGCGTGTTAAACTCTAGTCGCGTTAAAAGTGAAAGTACTATCTCATGACGAAAATATACCTTCAAGAATAAGTATTGCAAATTGGTGCAGCTGCAAGAGGTTATTTATGCTAAGAGCTCTTTTTCTAACGCTTTTTCTAATGCTTTGCAGAATCACGTCAGAAGTCAATTATTAGTACGGCATATATTGAATAGATTGCATAATTGAAATAGTACACATATATACGTTTGCATGCGTATTTAAATATCCTTTACAAGTAATTTTATTTTAATTTGTATTTTATCAGGAGCGCGCTGTATTCTATTTTTTATAATACAAATAAATACTAATAGTAATCTTAAATTAGTTATATAACAGACTTAAATTTAAATAAGGACAGAAGTCTTACGTCTATACTGAACTTTGATGTATGATTACAACATGGTATTTTCTACGGAAACAAAGATCCGGCCTTTACGACAGTGCAATGTTATTGCATGCAGAAAATTACACGTAATTTGACTTAGAAATTTTTCCAGTATTACAGAAAAATATTGTACTTACATGAAAAATAATCAAATAATTATTATAATCTTAATAATTTTTCAAAAACATAGATTATATCTTATTTCTTGAGTGTATTAGTCTTACGAATGTTGCTTCTGGTTTATTTAAATTTAATTTTAAAATCAATTTACTTGGTACGATTTTCTGTACAATCGGATTTCTTAGCAGCAGTTTATTGCAAAATATTTATTAATCGTAATTAAACAAATCGTCCTTGTGCCGATACAAATTTAAGCATGACTATAACTTTACAAATATTTAGATAACAAGAAAATATTAAAAACGCTAACGTTAAATTCACGGAAAATATTTCGATTACTCACGGCTGGAATCGGAGGAGAGAGTTGCCGTGCAGCCGACGACAAGAAGGATGGCCCACAGCCTCTTAGTCATAATTTTTCAAGGCAGCTGTAGCGACGACGACGAAGACGAAAGTTTCGCGAAAGTTTCGATGATCGGGATATGTGTGATTGAAGGTCCAACTTCTCGCACTTCCAATCGTATACCTTTTGCTGAAATTAATCGCGAGGACCTATTCGCGATCAAGGATCACCGGTAACACGACGATGAATTCGACTGAAGACTTGAATCGCGCGATAAACGGCGCCGATAGAATAAGACTGACTATACAAGAGAGGGCATTGACAGACGGCAGATCCGTAGCTGCACTCGCGGATACTTTCACTGCTGCAACATGCATGCACCTGCGCCTCCTTCGTCGTCTGCAACGGCAGACGAGTCTTAGCCAGACCGTGGAGACGGCTAGACGAAAGTGCCTTACCCAGAAGATATGCGATAATGTCTGTGCTGCGTCTCCAGTGCGTAAATCGCTGGTCGCCGCATTACTCGCATAATGAGAAATTTGCAGCGACGCTTTGATCATGACGAAAGCATATTGCATATACAAATCGGCGTTATAGGTATAATTTGCCGTAGAGAAGCTGACACAAGTCCTGAAGAAATTCAACATCAATTTTGCGAATTAATTTAATTACAGGATATTTCCAGAATTTGGTAATATGCTAAGCAGAGCTTCTCTGAAATCTATAATTTTTATTAGTTTTTTATGTACAATTTAATCTCGAAAGATCAACTTTGGATGGAAATCAATAGAAGCAAATTTATTTAAAACAAATTTAACAAAGGCTTACTTTCTAATACAATTTTGTTTAAAATATTTTTAGTAAAATCAATATTCAGTTGAGTTTTACAAGTGAGTTATACAAGGAATTCTACCTAATTTTATCTATTTTTAACATTAAAAAACTGAAAACTTATTTTATTTTTACTTTTTAATTTCTTCTTATCTTAATTTATTATATTATGTGTGTGTATTTTATGACATGATTATTTCAAAGTTTTGTGTGAAAAATATTTCATATTTTAAATACAAAAGCCATTTTTATAAATAATTTTTTCTTTTATTTCAAATAAATAGATGATAATTGAATTCTTGTTATAAATCCGTAAAACTACGAAGCTAAATAATTTACGAATAGATTAGAATAAGACAATAATCCTACATGCAATGTAAACAACAAGTCCATGTTGATAAAGCGCAATGTGGACGCAACGCAGTAAGAGTATAGCGTAGTCCGAATGATGTAACAAGTCATTTGCATTTGACTACAATTAAGCATTATGCAATGAGATTTCGGTAGAATGAACATGTTCCGTGATTTACAATCTGTTATCATAGATATTTATAATATCTAAAACATACTTTCAAAATTATTAGAAGATATTTTTTAAGAGAATATTTAAATTATTACACAGTGTTTTTTACATTATAAATGTCAACATTATAAATGTCAACATTATAAATGTGTAACATTGATAACAAATCGTAAATTATGTACGAGATATCAGGAAAAAAAATTAATTTTTATTTAATCTTCATCAAAAGCTTTTAGCATTAAAATATATAATCCTACAATTTATCAAATATAATTTTGTTGGCTACGTTATAAAGATTTAATTCAAGAAGTAATTCTAATGTATACTAGTAAGTAATGAAGTATACTAATGTTTGAGATTTCGTTGAAATTTATTTCACTAATATTAATTTTATACAGATTGTATCAAATTTATGATGCCTTAAGATATAAATTTACATTTACGAATATCTCTTAATTTTAAATAAGTTTATATTACTATATACAGGGTATCCCAGAATATTGGGTACTATTTTCGCGTGCAGGTAGAGCGGACGAAACTGACAAATGAGTCGAAAAGTCTTCTACCATTTTGCAATTTTTGCTATAGTTAACGAGATATTAATGATTAAAAATCGCCGTATTAGTCCGACCTACTGCCAAATGCAAGCGCGCGCCGAGATACAACCGCCCAACGTCATCGTTTCTAAAATCGCGAGGAGTTGTTTTCTATAAATGGCAAAAAACAGGGGACAATCACAGCTCAAAACCGCCGCTCGTAGACATTGCCATTTGTAGAAAACAACTGCTCGGGTGCCTAGTTTTCTTTTCGACTCAATTTCGTCTGCACACGAAAATAGTGCCCAATATTCTGGGACATCCTATACATAATTATACAAAATTTGAATAAGTAATTTTATGATTAATAGTGGCCATAAATAGTTAACCATAAGTCATAATTGCGAAATTTACATATATATTTACATTTACATTAAGCATTTGAAATCAGCCATATACATTTACATGTTATGGCTGATTTCGAATGCTTAAATATGTAATTTATTTCGAATGATTAAATATGTAATATGTAATATACATATACCTAAAAAGTAATATCGTACATCGAGAACAGTAAAATTTTTATATTATACATGTTTACATAATATAGCGCTTAAAAATTAAATAATAACAAAGAAAAATAAAGTAAAACAGAATAAGATATGTTAATAAATTTTTATAAGTAACGTTATTATACATTTTGAAAAATATTTTAAATGTAATGTAACAACATATTAAATATTTTAATGTACTTATAATACAATTTCAAAAATACATATAAATATGTATTTTAAATATTTTAGTATATTACATTTTATGTGATTTTATATATACATATAATATATATATATATGTATATGTATATTAACAATATACATATATATTTATTGTTAATTACTAATGCAAATATAACTTAAAACTGAGATAATTTCAGTGTATTATAAACATTATACTTGTAAATGTTTAAAGAGTTTTTTTAAATCAAATTTTTTACATAATTTTAATGAAGAAAGTGATTTATGTGAATCTTTAGATAGCTATAAGAATGCGATTATCTTTGAAGCACGAATGCTTCATGGTTATCTACATGCAGGAGTTTATACTTACACGCTTATAGTAACATGCATAGTAAAATTTATAATAAATAAAAGAATATTTTGAAGTAATTTTCAATAAGATGTAAATATCTAAATATGGATCATAAATTTTTAATAAATAATATATAATTTGCAAAAATATTGTAATGTCACGATCGGAAATACAATAATATATATATATACAATAATATATATAATATTGAAAACATTTATCTGCGCACACAAAAATGAATGATACAAATTTAATTAAACTTTAATTGAATAAATTTAATAAATAAAATCTTTGATAAAATATAAATGCATCTCACAATGCATTTACATGAAACAGCGTTACAAATTCAATTCTAAAATATCTATTACTGTTATTCATCTAATAAACTCATTTCTTGAGGAAAATTAAGGAAAGCTTTTTAATTAATCTTTCATGCTTTCATGTTGATATCAATTAAACACAATAAAAACTATACATTGCAGCGTGGTAAAAACGCAAGGACACAAAAATAGCAAAAAACTTTAGAATTTTTATAAATTTTAAAGTTTTGAAAAAATTAAAAACTTTAAAATTTTTTATTTCTTAGCAAAATATAATAAATTATTTTGTTTCTTACAACTTTTCTCTATACTTGAATCATCTAAGAAATTTAGGATTTAAAAATTATTTAAATGACTTAATCTTTTTTCACAAACTTTAATTATGTAGTTGTGATAATGTGATTGTGATTAAAGTGCCAAATTTTAATTAATAGCAAATATTTTTATAGGCTATAACATACTAATAAAATTGTGTATCAAAATAGCAGCAAATGTGGACCGTATTTGTAACAACGAACTTTTTATACTTTTGAAAACTTTTATACTTTTATACTTTTGAAGTATAAATAATTTTTTATTCTAGATAAATTGTTTAATATTTAATTCAGATGTACTTTGCACATAAAAGTTTAAGATAATATTTATTATTCTATATAATAGTAATATATAATAGTAAATGTAATCTTAAGTGTAGTTACAAAACATTTTAAGTGTAATATTATGTGTATCGTAATATATTATAAGTATCATTTCATAACCGATTACGAATTGTTCCACCTTTAACTGCGCGATGTAATGTTAGGTAATGTGCTGAACAACGCGAGATTTCTCTCTTATATCGTTAACGCACACAAAACTGGTCCAAATATCGAATCAGAAGGTAGGAAAGAATATTTCTCATGATCTTTCTTGCTTCCACTTACATTCCACCGTATACATTGCCCTTCTCTCCGATGTTTTCACCGAAGATATTACATAAATTCTCCACCAAAATTTCGCTCGGAAGCGATCCGCAAATCCTTCTCTCAGATGTACTGCAAACAGTGAAAGTGCGTGGTACGCGCTCCTTGTTCGCGTAATACAAGTGAATCGCTGTTCGCGAGTATCGATTAGGATCAAGGTGTTTTCTTTTGCGTTCTTCAACTTTATCAAACGAAGAAAAAAACCGGAGAGATGCAGCTAAGAGCTCTTTTGCTTGCGCTATTATTGCGCGCTTCAGTTGCTGTCGATTTCGGTAAGTAACTACTGGTAACTTCGATGACCGCATATGTAACGAACTATGACGTTGATGATTTCAATGCTTGGTATACTCTCTAAAAATAAATTAGTGTATAATCACTAATTATCGGTGAATTAACTACTATATCAAATAGTGAAAAGCATATCACTGATAATTAGTGGATAGTCATTGAATTATTTAACGAATTTTAGTTTTCATTGCTTAATGCAGTAGAATTATAGAAAGATTTTAGAATAGAAATTAGAGTAGAAATATAGTGTTCAATCCTACTCAGCGTCATGACAATAATCACTGTTTATCAGTGAAAAATGAATTTACTGACAAAATCAGTCAAATTTCCACTAATTCATTTTTAGAGAATAAGAATTTTCTCGGTGTAAAAAAAGCGCGGCATACACATCAAAGTTAACAGATTAGTAACAATCAAACAGATTTGCAAAATGTTTGATACGACACTTTGAAAATTTTCCGTAAATTTTCTTTGAAAACTTTCACAACCAGGTCATATATCAGGAATGAGTAATCAAATGGTTCAAATGTAGCAGTATAGCAGACGAAAAAATTAATACGAAATATTAATTTCACTGAAAAACTAAAAATTAATTATACTAAAGATTAATTATACTATTTGCATACATCCATGCTTAAAATAATTTATAATGTCAAAAATTGAAATCATTTTATTGGTTCTCTTTCATGATGCAGTTAGTTCTTTTTTAGTCATGTGCTATGCTTATTTCCGTTATTATATCTTTTGATAATAGATAAATTTTGAAGTTGTATGAATAATTAATTTATTAAAAGTTAATATATTAATATATTAAAATTAATAAATTTATATGTATATACATAATGAATTTGTTCTTAAAAAATGAAAAAGAGAAGTCTTATAAGGTTTGTATTATTACAATTTCGCTGAAATCTTATATAATGTACATGTATATGTATGTTTTTGTGTGTGTATATTTATATATGTAAATTACAAATTTTGTGACTAATGCGATCTTTAAAGAAATGAATATGTTAGACGGAAATAGTCGACAATTATGAAAACTTTTCGATGTTTTTGAATTTTTAAAAAAGAAGAAAAGCAAAGGAAATTTCTATTCCCTTGTAAATCTGCGTTTGTTATAAATTAAAAAAAAACGAAACGCATTATTGCATTCTCACTTTGAAGAAAAACAAAGTAAAATAATATAATAAAATAAAAAGTAAAAAAATATAAAAATTAATAAATATTTAGAATAAAATATTGTAAAAAAATTATAAATCCAAAATACATCTTTCAGAATCTTTCACAAAAAAGCCATTTGTTTATTGATACATTACATAATGTAATATCTTGCTATTTTGTAATGGAATGCAAGGTTCAGTGTAATAGAACGTAAAAGTAAGATGTTCTCGAGAAATGTATGATGCTATCAAAACCGGAATACTTGGAAGTGAAAGTTATATTATGTGAGATTACGTCATGTCCATTCAATGTTAATAAATAAAAATTAACATTCAATGTTAAAATACCTTCTCATAATAATTTGTAACCATTGCACATATCCATTAATTTCACATTCAGTGGATATAAATATTACAAAGAATTAAATTTTGTACAATTTTTTAATTTGTTTTAATTATAATAAAATGCGTAAAAAAATATATTGTAATTAATTCACAGTTTTTCATTGCGTAATCTTTTTTGTAATATATATTAAAATGGATTGTCAATCATATGTTGTTGTTTTTAGAGGACAACTTTAGACATTGTCATCCCAACGTATCAGGTTTTGACGTTTGTGTGCGAGAAGGATTAAATGCTATTCAACCTTATTTCAAAACTGGTTTACCGAAATATAATGTGCTTCCGTTTGATCCCTTCTTTGCCAAAGAAATAACAGTCACGAGAGGAGTACCGAATTTCGGCTTTACTTTAACGCTTCGAAATGTTACTGAGACGGGATGGAGGAATAGCAAAGTGACAAAATTTGTTTCCGATTTGAAAAATTATAAGGTATATAATATTATATTTGTTGATATAATTATAAATCATGTTCGGGTTTTATGTAACATGTAATTTTATGCCACTGGAGAATCTGTACTTATTGTATATTTTTAGCGACATGAGCTGTATATATGTTTCTTATAGCATACGTCTTATATTAAAGATAAAAATATATTAAGGATTAATATATATTAAGGATTAATGACATTTCTCTACGTATCATTTAATTTTTATTGGCAAATGTAAGTGGAAAACAGTAATGTGTTAGATAACAAAATAACTAAACATTACATTAATTAGGTTGTGTATACGCAAAGTTTTCCAGAGAAAAGGCTGACGGGTAATTATGAATTTAAAGGAGCAGCCTTAAGCTCCACAATAGTAAATAGAGGAAAATTCACGCTCACTTTGTGTAAGTGCAATTAACAAATTTGCATTAAATTATTAAATTTATTCTAAATTTGATGTACAATATAAGAAAATATAATTTTTGGCTATTACTATCACGAAAAAAGCTGTAGTAAAAAAAAAGAAACAGAAATATTAAAACATTTATTTGTAGTTTTACAATGCTTCCTCACGTTGCAGATGATTTAATACAAATGACCACCGTGACCAGATTGCCGGGACAAAAGGTGCGGGCTCAAATGGACGTCCAAGTCATCAACAATCTAGAGCTTCACATTTCAAATCTTCTGTTTGGCAAACAATTTCTCGAAAGTATTGTTGATAAAATAATCAATCACACATGGCAGGCAAGTTTCATGTTGACAAAGGGCTTGATTAATGAACTTGTTTCGACCGCATTCACAGAGATCTTCGATGACGCCTTCCATAATTTTCCCTTTGAGCAGATTTTTAAACCGAAGCCATAAATTAAGCCATAAATGATTACATCTTTAAGGTACACAACTGAGTCAATAAAAGTAAATCAATCTCTTAATTAGCAAATATCAATTAGTAAATAAATGAATAAGTGGTGTATGTCGGTTTGCAAGTAATCTGTTAAACCACCCAATAAGAACAATATCGTTTTATATTCGTTTATTAAACGTAAGTATGATATAAATCTGGTATAGATATATGGCATATACGTATATAAAATAAACGTTTTTTTATACGGTAGTGTAATATATGTTTATAATAGTCGTTTTTACTTTGTATGTTTAATACGAAACGTACTTTATATGTTGAAAAATAGTTTATGAAACACCAGAATTTCATCTACGTTTATAATACGTATAAAAATAATATAATAATCTATTTAAATAAACGTTTTTTTAATATGTTTATAATTTGCGAAAAATATCCCTTTAAATAACGTCTTAAGAATAGGATTTAATATCCAAGTATGATATACTTTTTAAATACGTTAATAAAAGGTTGAGCGTTTGTATTATATTTATATGCTTTCACCGCGGCAATTTTAAACGAATAATAAACGTATTTTATACCACATCCAGTGCAGCTAATTACAAGTTCGTTGAAGACGTATATTATTTATGAATTGAAAAACATTTAAAAGACATTTGGGGAATACGATTATAATCCAGGTACGATCGTTCAATTTTAATTTTTCTTTTTCGTTATTATTATTCTTTAACATAAAAATATATTTTTCTATTTCTTTTGTGTAAATTAATGACAGGAAATCAATTTATTTACGAATTTTTTAATATTGGTGCAGTAAATATTTTATACGTGAAAAAATATCGGCCTTTCCTCGCACTTTCGTTTCAAGCTTCGAAGCTTTTTCGCGACGCCAGCCTTCGCGCCCTCGCGGCTCGTGCAACTCGCGCTTCTTTAGCTCCTCTCGTGAGGGCACCCCTCTTCCTCGTATCGACGCCGGCGTCCGACGGTATTGTGATTTCTTTTGTTTCGAGCCTCGAAACTTTTTCGCGATCTTCGTCTCGCCAGCTTGGTAGCGCGTGGAGTTTTACTGAGAACGCGAACTGGTAGCGACTGTGTTGGGACGTGTTTCATCTCAGAATTTTTTGAAGGTTGCTGATGCAACCAACCACGTTTCACTCACTATTACCATTAGTGTTATTTGGCCGTATGCGATGTCGACAGCTTTGTAGTTTTCGGCCTGATTAATTACGTGTTTCTTCGCGACCTTCGTTACGCTAGCCATCGCGCCTTCGCACCTTCGCCATCATCGTTGTCGATCATCGATAGTTTAGTGATGAGCGAGACACTGGAGATGGGGTGTGACATATCCCAGCAAGACTTTAACTCTTACAATTTTTATGGAAATACTACGCGCAAGTTGCCGTTTTGTGTAGCTGGAATTACGTCGCAACTTCAGTTACACGAAGCGACAACTTGCGCGCAGTATTTAAAATTTTAATCTTGTTGTGGTATGTTACATTTCACCTTTTCATCGATGGTTAAGAAACTTATTGCTTTATCAGAACGTATATTTTATACGGCTAAATAATACGAATATTATTCGGATTTAAGAAACGAATAAATTATAGCTTTATCACTACGTATTTTATACGGCTACATAAATAATTTATTCGTTTCTTATATCCGAATTTAATTCGTATATGTTTAACATTTAATACGCGAATATATGAAAACGTATATGAGACGGTCATAGAAACGGAAATTATACTCAAGTCATATACATTTAATATATCACGTTTATACTATACGCTAATACCATAAATATACGTATATTATACCTTCTTGTTCTTATTGGGTATTAGAAGAGAACAAAATTTATCCAGAGTAAATTTCATGCGAATGTTATTACATTTATATGTATAATTATTTTCGTCATATTGTGTATGAATCTTGTATGAATTAGCACATAAGATGTACTGATTTAAGTAAATCTATTCTTTTTTTACGCTCTACGGATTTTGTATTATTACATGTTGCATTATTGCCAAATAATTTATTAAATCAATTAAGCTGCCATTTAATCAGGTCCTTTTAATCTAATAGCGTTTTCGACTGACCCTAAGTTAATCGCTCCGGGATCGATTAAACCAGTTTACTAGGAACATATGTTTGACCGAAAATGTGTAATGAAATTGAATTAATATTTTATAAAGAATAATAAAATGGCAGATCATACATGATTGACTCTTGCTCTTATTGATAGTTTTTGTTTTCGTCGATGGTGACAACGATATAATGAAATAAAAGCCAAAGTTTTTTGTCTAGTAATCCAAGATAGAACTTATCATATCATTAATTGCTCTCGGAGCGATTAATCCATGACTAGTCGAAAACGCTATAAATTAATATATATATCTTGTTAATTTATTATATCTTTTATGATTATATCTTTTGCCGAGCGTTATGAGGAATGTCAAGGTTTAATAGCAAGGCGGATTAGTTTTTGTTCTCAACAGCTGCTCGCCTTGAAGAAAGGTCTTTGAACTAACGTTCTTGTAGAGCACATGGAAACATTATCACGAGACATTGAACCGAAAGACATCGATTCGCATTGATCGCTTGTTAAATAATGTTAATTTTTATCAGCAAGCGAGTCAAATTTGCATTGGGTGAAGTTATATATATATATATATATATATATATATATATATATATAACTTCACCAAAGATATATATATATATATGTATATGTGTATATATATATATATATATATATATATACACATATGTATATGTGTATATATATATATATATATATATATATATATATAACTTCACCAAAGATATATATATATGCATATATATATATATATATATATATATATATATATATATATCTTTGTGCCGTTCAACTCCGATCATTTTAATAAACGATAAAGAGGACTCCTCTTAAAGTCAGATTCGAGGTATTCATTAAAGAAAAACGCGGAATGCGTACATATGTATTGTATATGGCATATACGCATAAACAAATCAACAGGCTGCAGTGCAATGAATCTTAAGTCAGACATGCATGATCTTCCTTTTCTTAAAGTAAGTGCAAAGGATCTGCACGTTTCATGAAAGAAGTCTTGAAATAATTTTAATCTATGTTCTGTTTAGAAAATGATTTAATCTGATATAATGTGAAGTTGCATGAGTTAAAATATTGTTAGATTGTAAATTACCATATTCTACAATCTACACAATAAATGAAAATATAATAATAATAAAATTATGTGCAGCAAATAGCTTTTACAAAAATTACAAAATAAAAAAATAATTTATTACAAAACTTTGCGAACTTATTGCATTTTTATATTGTTATTTAAATATATAAACAAAATAAATCGAATTCTTAGAAATTTTATAAAACTTAAAAAATAAAAATAAAGCAAAGTAAAAATATAAGATGAAACTACCATATTATTTATTAATCGCTCTAAATTTTCCACGGAGGTTAGTTTACATATCAGCCCTTCGATTTCGTTTTTTCCTCACGTTTAAAGGCAGGAAGTGCGATCGCCGATCGGTGACGATCTTCCGCGAACATGTGCGTGAGCAAGTCAGAAACGTGACTTAAAATGAACGTGACTAAGGCGATTAACGGTGCTTAACACTCTCCTACTCCTCTTTCGGCTGTCCTATGACGTCCACTCTGACGTCTAATAAACGCTTTCTTTCCCCTGGTCTTACTCGTCACCCATTTTTATGCAATTGTCGCTACCGTAGTCTAGACACTGCAGATTAACACACAACTGTTAACATTCGATCACACTTTCAAATTCAGACTATGTGTTTATTTAAATTGCGCAATTTAATAGACCAATTAGTTGCATCAATAGATCATATTTGATCCGTTGCGAATATTTAATACATACGATGTACTTGATTCGCCGAATTATTTGATTAGTTAATTAGCGGAGAAAATCGCTTTTTCTATGCCCTTTCCAATCATTAAGCCAGTACCACTTTAAAATTACTAGATAAAAGAAGAAAGTTATAAACAAACGTCGGCAATTATTGGGAAAGTAAGAGCATAAATTAATCAATGGTTTCTTCGTCTCCTTCATTGGCTCCTGAGCTGCTCATTAGAGGAGTCTTACAGTGCATAGTTTACTGCGGTCAATTTAAAATTAACGTTGGTAAAAGTTATAAAGAACCTTTCATGAAACTTGCGATGCTTCTTTCGCTTTTTGTATCTAAGAAAGTTAATTGGCGAAATCTATAATGACAATGGTATGACTTTGTTTGTCGTCCCACGCAGTTCAGAAATCGATTTAATTAAAATTTACTTAAATAAAAAATATAAATCATAATTTATAAAAGGACGTGGCTAATAAAACAACAAGAAAATAAAAAACCCCTAAAAAAATGGTAAAATATTGACATTTTATTTTTCTGTCATACTTTTAAATATTTATAATTTTAAAGCCTCCGTGCATAATATACTTGCAGTCTTATGCAATTATTATTCTTATTATTATGCAATTTCTTTAGTACTTGTACATTGCACCTTGTTGAAAAGGCAGAGAGTATGTATTGACTCGTCCCGCTTAAGGTTCGATACTCTTCTTCTTCTTCGTCCTCGTGACGGTGCATAGCGGGGGCAATGTCAAGGTGGCCTATAAGGCCAGGCACATCCCTGCCAGTCGATCATTCCTCGTCGAGAAACCTGATCGTTCCGCGCAGTGCATCAATAAGGTACCAGTCGGTCGTAACGAAGAAAGGAAAAAAGAAAAAAATAAACTGCCAGAGATGAGGAATGCCGTATTACTGTGTTATGTGTGCACGTTGCTGATCGGCGCCCAGGCCATCGGAAGATATAGGGGCTTGGAGTTTTTAGAGCCTTGCTCCAAGAGCGACCCGAAACTGGAGGCCTGCCTCGCTAGAACGGCCAATACACTTGTCGAACGTTTCCGTCAAGGTAAAATGTCAAGGATTTAAAGTGACTTACATATATCTTGAAGTTTTATTTCTCGTGTAACTTTTGGCAGAACTCTACAAGAAACAACGAAATATAAATATCATACTGTAAATATCATCCGAAAATTTTTTAATGATAATATATTCCATGTATTAAAAAATCTTATCTGATTTAAATGCAAAAAAAAAGAGATTTAAAATATTAAAGCTGTATGAAAATTAAAATCTTTTTATTAATTTTATTTCAATGATATTTCTGTTTATTATAACTATAGATGATATGTTTTGAAGAATCTTGGGAGAGTTGAAGTACAGTTCAGAATTACCGTTTCTTGCCATGTTAAGTGATGTCTCGGGAGATGGAATTCGCGGTTTGTCGAAGAGTACATTGCTCAAGCATTTCTCCTCTCATTTAACTTCTTTACTTCATACTGTAATATTAATAATTCTTGCAAATTTCCTATTATTATTACAATTAATATTTTTGATAGAATGTAACTGAAAAGTCAAACAAATTGAACAAATAACTTTTCTATTAATTTGAAATAATATTGAAGAAATATTGATCGATGTAAGAACTAATTTCCAGTATCGATGAAACATTTTTAGATCTACCAGGGTTATACGTATGGGTAATCAAATTAAGTTTTTTTAATAAAAGAATAGTATAGTTTTTTCCAAGTTAAATAATTTTTTAAAAATCTTGAAGTAAAATTCTACAAAAATTTTCTTCTTTGATGTTTTAAATTTGTTTTTTTTTTTTAATATAGTTTTATATAGCCATTTTTAAGTTAAAATAAAAAATTAAAATTAAAAATGTAAATAACTTTACCTTTTATTTTAAAGAATTATTTTAGAGAACAGATCGATCTTTTTAGTTTTGTTGTGATACTATCTATATGTACGCCCGTGGTAGATCTAAAAAGTTTCATCGGTACTGGAAAGTGGTTCCTAATATCACATGTTTGTACGTCAAATTTAAATAAAATATCTCTTAGTGTTTTCTAATTGGTATTTTCGAAATTTTCATTTTTTTCTCAAATTTGATATCCTGTAAATTGAAAATAAAGCACTTTAGGATATACGTTTATAGAATATTTTCTTCATAAAATAAGTTAAAGAATACCCTTTTCAATTTTTTTTTATTTACTTACCACATTCGCCCTGTATACTCTAACTAAGAGAATAGAAATCTTCATAAACGCAAATAAAATATATAAATACTCAAAATTATTATTATGAATACAATATATGATTATAAATAATATTACTGTTTTATATAATAATTAATATAAAAATAATACATTTGAATAGTACATTATAATTGTAATTATAATTGTACATTATTGTACATTATAATTGTAGTGTATTCTAGCTTCTTGTCCTAAAAAAACAATTTTTAAAATACTAAAGTCAAAGACACGATTTTTGAGATAAATGTTTGATACAACATATATGATTTGTAAATAAATTGAAAGTTGAAAGTCTGATACGAACCGGTTCCGTAACCACGTGGTTTTGTTAACGATCACAGAACATTATAACGGTGTATTCGAATGGTCACCCAGTGTCCTACATTCCACTCGTATTGTACGATATTGCTTCGGCACACCTGAAGCATTAGCTTTCTTCAAACATACCAGCGTAAAAACTTACCGAAATCATTTTTGGAATTGCAAAAATTTTTTCAAATGAATTGCAATTAAATAGATTGATATTGCAGATTATAGTCTGTAAATTGTAATAAACTCAGATTTAATAACTACACTGTTATCATATTCTGTTATCAATAATTCAATCAACATGATCAAGTGTTAAACAAATTCTTGAAAAATAAAAATTTTCAAAGAAATCATCAAAATCACGCGAGACTCATTGTACTGAGAGAATCTGTGTCATCTGTGGTGAAGTCACATATTACGATATCCTCACTATGTTGCAATTGCAGGTCTACCGCAATTGGGTTATCCAGAAGTAGAGCCAATTATCTTAGACGAGTTGCATATCGCGCTCGGAGGGGGCCCGGATGGTTATAGAGCGCAATTCAAGAACATCACCGCGAGAGGAGTTTCTGCCCTGCGAATAACTGGCCTTAGGACTAGAATGACTGACGACGAGGTACAACTGCAACTGGCCTTTAGCATTCCCAGAATTAGAGCGGCCGCGAGATATCGCTCAAGTGGAACCTTGATCTTGGTGCAGGCTAGTGGCGCCGGAGATTATTGGGGCGAATACGGTAAATTCGCTAAAAAAAATATAACTACTAATTAACTGTCTCTCTTTCGTTCTCTTTTCTCTCTTTACTACTCGATGAATATAATCTATCTATTGCAGTATATTTATTGTTCCAAGATATTATTATTGCAGCTCATGAGATAGAAGAGGTATATAATGTTTTTCTAATAAATCTCCGACCAAGTGAAATGGCATCAGTGCAAGTGTGTCGTGACAGCAGTAACTTTCACTTTGCACAGTGCATCTGCATTGTCAACAAACTTTACGTATCATAATAAATACCATATGCAGCGTTAAACAATTATAGCCAAAAGTAATAGTTTGTGTACATATATACTTATATGTATAAGTATATCTGAGTGATTTTCAATTAGAAGCAATGTTTTATTCCAAACACGCAATTAAGAGTGTTAGTACATATCAGTATCACTGAATAATTAATAATTGAAAATTAATGACAATTACACTTTAAGATCTTATACATAAGATCTATATAAAAATATACATAGACCAATATAAAAATTATATAAATTCTTTTAATGCCTTTATAATTTAAATAATATTCGTGCCTGTGCTGTATTAAATGATTTATATATAAGCATCTCTGCTATGTTAATCATAGTGTTCCCTTGTAAATGGCAACGCGATTTATTCTCTTGTCGTAAAAGGCATATTCTTCAGAAAGTAATCACGGAGGATACCGCAACACTCTCTTTTGAAGTCACTGTTATTCGCACTTTCTTAAAGTGAACTCGATGTAGAATTTATTATATCTTTCATCACAATTGTATAGTTTCAAGCTATAAAATATTTATTTAAATACGATACTTTTGTAAGAGTGCGAAAGATCTTGTTACTATTATATTTTAAAAAGTATTTATTAATAATCCACAATGTACATTTAAATATCTATTTACAGAACATTAATACAGACTAGCTAATGTAACTTAAGAAAAGTATTAAAAATTAATTTTCAAAATAATTTTATCAGTTTAAACAATTTATTGCTAATGGCAACCATTGGTAAAACAAAGCACGCCGTAAACACGATTGTTCTTTATTTAATTATATTTATATAAATTTATTACAATTTTTTACAATTTATTACAATTTTTTAACAAAAATTTCAAGAAACTATATCCTTTCTTTCATTTATTTCAATTTTATTTTAATCTTTTTTGTTTTTCTTTTCTAGATGGTGTCAGAGCCAAGGTCTTTATTAGAGCTAGACCATTTTTGTATGAAGATCGCCGTTATTTGAGATTGCAACAATTGAAAATGGATTTCAGCGTACAAAATATCAGAATGGGAGTTGAAAATGTGCGCGATACCAACAGTATATTGCGTAAGTCTCAATTTCTGTAATAATTTTTTTTTAATTAATTCCTGTGTGTGTATTTAAAAAGAATAAAAATCTTTTTATAATCCTAATATAATATTACGCGCTCTTACATGCGACAGCGAAAAATAATAGTAGTAACAAATATATTTAAATATACCTCTGGCTAAATCGCTAGCTTATTGAAATAAAAGGGTATTAAAAAATTGAATCAAAATTTTAAAGGATCAATATGAACTAAATTTAAATAATAAAAAAAGTAAACATTAAATAAACGTCACAGAATGTAGGATATTATATTAATTAATGCATTTAAAGAATTTTATATCTAAAAGAATGTTTTTACATTTTGAATCATATTCTGATATTACTTTTGTTTTACAGTGGCGGCTCTCAATCTTTTCATCAATACCAACAGCCAAGAATTGTTAAAAGAAATGAAACCAGATTTGAGGAGGAAGCTCGTGCAGGTGATGACGGCTTTCGTGGAGAGACTTTTTGCTCAGGTGCCGTATGATGCCTGGATTACGGATTAATTTGCTGATAATTGGCAAGAATAAAATCCAATTGTCATTGCGTTATTGGTGCACTTTTGAACCGTGACGCAAATCTTCAGGCAAGAAAAAGAACATCATTATCTTGTAAAAATTATCTCCAGACACAATGAAGGTCTTGACACAGAACTTAGACATCATAGATAAAAATATCGATTATTTTTAATCGATATTTCTAAGCGAAAAAGTTCTCACGTAATAATCAATGACTTTTTAATCTCGCACGTGAATTGCTCGCAGAGCAATCTATATCTGCAGAGATTAAACAATTATGCTGCATATACGATACAGGGTATTTTATATGAAACTCATTAAAATTCGGGCGAATATTATTCGAAAATACTGAATTTTATTATTTCTTTTGTAAAAGTGTCCGAGCATAATTGTAAAAATATTTTTTATACTTATAGGAAAAATTTAAGAATTTCGAACTTTAGAATAGCAAATTAATAACAAATATAGTAATATTAATTACATACATATACGTATAAAATTTAGAATAAATATTAATCATGAATAATTTGTAGCAAGTTCTTTTTGTTTTTATTGTTCAGGATAGTTCATTATTTATTTCATCATCACTTTATTAGTAACTAATGATTAATCATTCAAAACATGTTATGTAGTGTATAAACGGTGTTAACATATTGAAATTATCCGGATTTTTATTATTATTTAATGTCGTATACGCGGACGTGGATTTTACTAAAAATCAGATAATGACAACTTGCTAAAAAATATACATATGTATATATACATATAATTATAAAGATGTAAGTATACAATTATATGTATATGTGTGTGGATATAATAATATCCATTCTCTTCTTTTAATACATATTAAATAAAATTAGTATTGTTTATTTAACAAAATTGTTTATTTAGCTAATTTTTCTCTTGTGCGCATTTAGAATAAATTACATGCATCTAATTTCATTCAAATCTTTTGTACTTTTCTATTACTATATTATTTTATTCTAATAAATTTTATGTTTGTAACATTATTTTATAATGTTACAAACAGATATTAGTTATCTAGAAACCAATTTAATACACACAGAATTTATACGTTTACATAAGAATTATTCATAGAATTTACGATATTTCTTTGTGGTGAATTCTTTACAGAATCCATCGTAATTTGTGCTAAAAAAATATTGGACAAATAAAAATGCAGTTCAGCAATACGTTCTTCCATTTTATTTTGCGAAATTGCGTTTGAATTCCGTAAGACTGACTATATTACCGCACTTATGCGTGAGAATAATATGGTAAACAAGCATCGATTAGAAACTCAATTAAATAATATTAAAAGTTTTGGAACAATAGGAAAATAAATCTTTGAAATAAATCATGTAACACAGAATTAGCACATGTTGATTTTTCTAAGTATCTAATGTTTTAAATATGTTTAGAAAGGAAATAAAACGCGTATATGAACCATGTACTACCTGAGATTTCATATAAATGAACATGGAATAACTTATTTCGATAGCAAGCAAAAATAACGATCGTGTAGAATTTACATATTACATATAAATGTATTGTAAGTTTCTTATTTAGTGCCCTTTCATTTATAAATCATGATAGCAGCAAATATCTGATATTTCTAGCTAATATATTGTGATTACTTATTGCATCTAGAATTGATATAACATTTTCTGCAATCAATAATTGCTATTAAATATCAATATAATCATAGAAGGAGTGAGAAACAATTTATATGAGATTTTAAATGAGAAAATAATAGCAATGAAATAATGATTCTGACATCCAAGAAAATTCTATACAATATCAATCAATTATATCTCTTCAAGTTGAATCGCCTTTTCTTCTAGGAATTCTGATTGATAATACATTATCCTTGTGCCGAGCAATAAATACGATAAGTCTAGTTATTATTAATAATTTATTTTCTCTAATAAATATGCTCTAATAAACATTTATGTCAAAGATAGCGATTTAATTAAATTTATAATATCATGTAGTGTCATTTCAAGAATCAATTGAAATGAAAAAAAAAACACATTATTATAATTATTTCTTCTAGAATATGAAACATTAATATATTTTAAAATAATATCATCTTACATAAATGTACACATATATTAAAACAAAGATATAATTTATCTTCTCACATATTTGAGCGAAGATTTATTATTGTTTAGTCAGTAAAGCGCTATTGGCAACGATAAGCCTTGCTTGTAAAGTGAATGAGAATCGATCACTTGGTTCCAAATTTAATATCCAGTAAATAACATTAACATTCCGTAAAACGTATGTCTACAAGATACGATTACTGTATTTGCGTTCTCTCACAGGAAACCGAGCGTCATAGAGCGCGTCTTGGCGCGCGAGGTCAAAGCCACCTTGCTCACTACATAAATACACTTCTGTGTCAACGTTATGTCTTCTCTATTATCAAAGAATCGCAATACTAGTGATTGCGCTTGCTCTGACATAAAGGTATCTGAATTTATTTTGCTGAAGTTTGCGAGCAGTATGACGCTGATTTATGTTATGCCGAAATTATCAGATCAGCGGATGCAGGAAGTTGTGATTTGCTTCATGCATGTGTTTTCTGATAATTGATAACTTCTAAATGATTTTGCGAAATGTATGTATCAAAAAGTTCTCTGTTCTCGGAAATATTTTATTGTTCAGCTTGAACTGTAATTACAAGTAAATCGTATGACATTACTTCAGAGTCTATTTATGAGAGAAAATTTACCTGTGGAGATATTGAATTTTCAACTAATTTCCTGCTTATGATATGCATTAAAACTGCGACATTTGTGTGACATATTTCAAACAAAAATGAAGAATGTCATGTCATATGAGGAAAAAAATGAGGATTTATGTAGAAAACGATAACCGCTTTATTAAATTAATTTTAAAATACTTTCATAAAATATTATTTTTAATAATTATTAGAAAATTTATTTATGTTAAATAAGTTAAAGTTAATTAAATTAATAAATTATTAACTCATTTTTCTCTAACTTACTTTTATAAATATTAATTTTTGTTAACAATATCCACAAGTAGATATTTCCAAAAATTCTCAGACGATACGTTCAAGTTTTAAATTGATGGATGAAACTATAATTACAATTTGTCAATGCCTGGTAGATGTTTAGTAGACTTGATGAACATTATATCATAGCTTTGATAACTCCAACGACTTCTTTGATTTAATGGATGAACTAATTATGATGTTTTCACAAATTCTAGCCAGCTCGGTTATTCGTAAACAATCATTCTTGCATGCCAGGAAGTTAAACTATCGCCTGAAAATCTCATGTATTGTGTTTCAACATTTCAAATCCATTTGCAGGAATTAAGGCTTTGAAATCGTAAAGTGCGACTTGTATCAAAACGTGTTAAAAATTATTCAATAGTTTTATATAAATTCAAATTATTCCGTATAATATTTTCAGGTGCTATATTTTTATAATTTTAATTAATGATATGTACATATATATTTATATTTATATTTGTATTTGTATATTTATTTTATTAAATTAATGTAGAAATTTTATATTGTTAGAAATATAATTATTTGATTGTCGGAGTTAAATATTTATTTTAGAAGATATTTACTTTAAAAAACGTTTAGAAATTTTCAAAATTTATTATTTTATTTACAACAATTCAATATTATATGGTTTTACTATATTACGTTATTATTATAACGTGTGAACTTTGATTCTCGCGCTTTAACATTTACATATTTTTTTAACTTTAGGAAAAATCCTGAAAACCTATACCTTTTACGCATTTATTTCCATTGATTCGTGAAACTCATCACGCATTCTTCACTCTTCACATGTTTCTCTGGTACGCATAACCACATTAATGGTCAAACAGCAATGTTTTTTGTCTGTAATATATGCGAACAACATCTTGAAATATTCATCTTTTATTATTTAGAGTTGATTACTTAAAAGATATGTTTTTACAGAAAAAAGAGAAGTAAAACTAAATCGTGGTTACGTTTTAAATAATTAGATTTTTATGTCTCCCACAATTATTAAGAAATAATTTAATTTACATTAATGTATGCGTGAGCAAGCTGTGTATATTAAATTACATAAAATGCAAATTCAATTTGCAGAATCAAGATAAGCAGGAATAATAATTTTTAAAAGTTATTAATTATTAATTTATTAATTATTAAAAATTACTGCATCTAATTGTAGCTATTTAACTAAAACGTATTCTCGTTTTTTTTATTTAAGAAATTGGATTATTCAAGAATAAATAAATTAATTATGTAATTATAAGTATTTTTGACAATGAATTAAAAAGTTTCTTTTTTCCTGACGATTTATATTATAATAAAATATGAGACATAATTAGTAAAAGCAAATTTAATTCTTAAATTTATATGTTTTTTAAAAATCAAATTCGGAAAACAAGAAATATGAAAATTATTTTTATTTCCTCTAAAAATCTGCAATATAAAATTTATTATAAATTTATTATAACAATGCAATATATAACTTATTATAACAAGAGGAGATCAATGAACTTTATTGTGTTCGCAATCGCGTATTCCTAAAATGCGCAAACCGTCCTTGACGCGCTAAACATCTTTGTCTTATTTTTGTCGAATGTATTACGAAATCACTGTCTGCCACAGGATTATTTAATTTCCAAATTCCACTATCATGACAAAAATTTTAAAATGAAATCGACGTACTTCTTTTCTAACAGCATACTACCAGTAACTTTTTTATCAGCATACTACCAGTAATTTTTTTATCATGTTAAATATGTCACCACCGTGCTATTAAAAATTAATTATCATAGTCGTCCCTGTAAACTCGGCACTATTCTGTCTTCGATGAAGCAAATATATCACTCCATTCGTAAAACAAAGCCTAGTCGATATAAAATTCTGATTTATAAATCAATTTTACTTTAAAAAGGAGTGCTTTGAATAAAATGCGAAATATCTTCTTTAAAGAAAAGGATTAGACGTTCCTATTTGAGGCAAATCAATGAATTCCCAAGTTATAATCAAGACACACATACACAATGAGAAATGGATTACTTGTTTACTCAATGATTTTCATATGAAACATTTCTCAATGTCATTTGTCTCAACCTTGTCGGTTCCTTTCCGACGTCAGTAAAAGTACATAGTATAAAATCGGAGTAATGTCCGTGATACCGTTTTATATAAAAACGTGTGTTAGACCCGCATAAATAATATGTATGTGTGTCCGCTATTCAGTCATCCATCTGCACATTTTCGCGATCAGCACTCTTTTCTTGCGGATACATGGAGGCAGATATCATGCAGGTAACAATAAAGATTTTCGTTTGTTTGCGATGAGTGAGCATGTGGAGAGGGAGAAAGGAGTCACTGTTATAAGACGTTTGGATTGCCATCCGGATCATACATTTCCAGCCCGACCATTCGCGGATCTCCGTGGGGTCCTTGGTCCAGCAACCCTGTCGTTGAATCTCGCATAGCCGGAAGGTATTTTCGTTGAGCTTCCTGTCTGCTTATTTTTTGTAAAAAAAAATGGCATCATCGAAGGCAACGTTTATTACAATCCTGTTGGCCGTGGCGACGATTGGCGTAACAGCTGCCCGAGAAATACGTAAGTAAAACGTACAGATAAGACCCAGTAATATTATTATTTTTAACATCCGCCATTCCTAACAAATTAAAATGTCTACGGAATAAAAATTGTTTAAGATGATTTCACGTGGCTTATTTATTTTTTGATGCGTGATTCGCGGTGCTGATTCGTTAGTAGTAGTGCTATTACACTATTATATTATATGCAAGCTATCAAACGCTAAGTTGTTAATCTATTATTAGCATCACAATTAAGATTTCTTAAGAGATATGCACTTTAAAATGCATTTATGCGTGATTTGAACTATTATCGTCAGCATTAAAACTACTTCATACAGATTTTAGGATACAATTCTAATTATAATTTTACGTTATAATAAATATATTTTAATTATACATTCAATTAAAATGAACCTGTGTGTATGTTTATACGTGTATGTATGTATTCTGATTCTTAAAATGTTTCTTGTATCTTTTTCCCCTCTCTCGCAAACGAAATTATAAAAATTCTTTTCATTAAAAATTTTATTTGTATTCTTCTATAAAATAAATTCTGACAGAAATTACAGATTGTCTAAAATCGATTTAGGGACATAATCAATAATTTAATTAACAAAAAAAATTTTATTTATTTATTTATTTTATTTAAAAGTAAAATACATAAAGAAGTACATTCTTCTTGTATGCATCGATACAATTACATATATTATGCACGCGCATTATTTTTTGTTTTACGAAATCAGTGTTGCAAAAAAATTAGAAAAAGAAATTTTTTATTCTTTTTTAATAATCAATAACTTTGATAAGAACTTATTATATAAGATATATTTATGAAAATTTAAAGAATAAGAAAACGAATTAAATTCAATATACGTTCGAGTTTTTAATCTTATCAGATGTTTTTCTAAATGCCGGGCAGTATAAGAAATCGCATAAATCGTTTAAGGTCAAAAAATTGACCTTAAAAATATACATTTTTCTAAAATAAATTTACATAAATTTATAAATTTACATTAATGTAAATGACGAATAATGAATGATTAAATGCGTTCTTGATCGCAGGTCATAAAACAAACAAATGTAATATTGAAAGAATATTATGTAAAAATTAATTTATACTATATTTCTAAATAGTAATCAAACTAGTCGATATCACAGCTTTATAGCAAAACAGACTATATTATTATATTTCTAATACCTTTATAATATATTTGCATCGGTTATCTAACTTTCAATGCAATGTGCTTACAGCCGAGTTTCTGCATATTTGTCAAACGAACGACCCACAATACGAGGAATGCGTCAGCGCTAGCATAGAGCATTTGAGACCATATCTTAAAACAGGCGTACCGGAGTACAACATTCCGTCAATGGAACCTCTCCTACTAAAAAAATTAACGTTCATTCCAACAAATTCTATACGAGTACAGGCAGCAGACATCGAGGCGTTCGGTGCAAGCGACTTTGAAATTAAAAAAGTGAAGTAAGTATAAAAAAAAAGTTGCATTGTCGCATCCATTGCGGAATAGCTCGTAAAAATCAGACGTAGAAAATGCAGATACGCTACGCCGCGATGTGTCCATGAAATAATTATAACAATAACATTTATAGACTTAACAATTTTTTTACATGCAGAGGGGCATGAAAATAATATACTTTTTATTGTCATTAATCCGCGAAAACGAATATGAAGTTATATCTGATATTTTTACACGATATGATTCTTTTTGCATTCTTTTATCATCAGATATATTGATAATTAAGCTCTGGCTTGGTTTAATAATTTGTTAAATAAAACATTATTTGTCTGTGTCTTTTCTTAGACAAACGGTTTATATTTGTACAAGAATAGTATGATGCAAACGATATAATAAGATTCAAATTGCTGAAACTCTTACGAAACACTTCCGACGTGCTTGTGTTTCCATTTTTGAATGTGCACATTGAATGGGCGAAGATTTCCACGATTATGTGATAGGTAATCTTGCGAAAGTATATTATAATGATATTATTTTGCACGAAATTTTAGGTCATAAACCATTCGTAATATCAAATTGACAATCACTCTCGCTTTGCTTGATCTAACTTGATTACATAAGATTACAAAGATGATTGTGTACACATGATGTTTTTGCTGTCGTTGACTTGTGACGTATGCTGGCAATTTATTAATAATTTATCGAAGATGTAGCATATCTACACAAAATATGGAAAAAAACAGCAATGTCTCAATAATGAATACAAAAAAATATGTATGTTTCTAATATTTTCTTTTTTTTAAGAGAACGACTGAATTGTAGATGGCACAAATTTTTTAAAGATTGCATCTTTTAAAATATTAACGTTTTCGATATTTCTCTTAATATAGAACTAATTTTTAAATATAATTTTTCTAACCATACAATACTGAAAATATTAAAATATAAAGCTACTTATAAAAATATTTCATAATTTCTTTGATTATATTTTATTTTTATATGAGATATTTTTAGTAAAATATTTATTTTTAAGAACTTTTTAACTTAATATTTTCATGCACAGAATAATAATATAAATTGATTGATTAAAAAAAAACGCATAATTACATTTAGGAAAAATATATAATTTATAATGTGCAATTGAACGAACGCTATGTAGTTTGTATTCTATGCATAAACGGCCATGACACGAACACTCGAAGTGCGTCCACAAAGTGTCGACAATAATCGTGCCTATTCCGAAGATTGCAAGAAAGGAAAAAGATAAATAATCTATAAAGATCAGAAAACCGAACGGAAATGGTAATCGTCGGTTTCTTGTTACTTTGTATCATGCGAAATTTTAAAAAGATATCTGTTAAACAATATGTTGAGCGCTGAGAAAGGAATAGAAAAAGAGAAAGAAAGAGAGAGAGAGAGAGAGAGAGAGAGAGAGAGAGAGAGAGAGAGAGAGAGAGAGACAAAACTTACAATGGCGTTGTAATAATGTGAACAATAAAAAAGGGTCGACGTCATGCATTGAAATTGTCAGTTATCGTTAATGATTTCCCACGTGTGGGAACTATGAAAGAGAGATTTACTAATCCAATCGCAATCTATCGCGTATCCGTCAAGATATCCATTTGCGGAATGCACGCTGCTCGCATTGACGCTAGCTTTGCTATGACTACATCAAGTTTTTACATTGTTTAATATCATGATAAGAACTTACAAGAATATAATTTTCTAGCTATTAAACATAATTTAAACATTGGTTTATTGTTTGTAACTTTGTAATAATCGCAAGCGTTTCTGATCAGAATCTTATATTACGCATGTAGAAACTAATGAAGTTAATGTGCAGTAAGTAGCGATAAAATTGCAATAGAAGCCGCAAGAAAGTTTGATGAAATCCATGTAATCTTTATATCGCTTTTAAGCGTGTAAGTCTAACTGAGATACACAAAATGCGAACCCCGTCATTACGAGAGATTTCTATAAATATAAGTTAATTAAATTAATTTAATTCAATAAGCTAATTAATAATTTGAATAAATACCAGTTTTATTGACGCGGACGTAAGTGCGGACGTAAATGCGCATGGAAAAACACCATGTGCGTGTTCACTTCAATGAAGCTCTATCTTTGTTTTCTCGTTTGTTGCCGCCCTTTAATGCTGCAATTCTTTTTCAAGACTGGATTTCAACACTCTGCTTTTCCTGGTGGATGTAGCATTACCGAATATTCAGGTTGAAGGACGATACGAGATAGACGGCAAGCTGCTGTTACTCCCGATTCAAGGATCCGGCCCGATGCACGGCAACTTCTCGAATTGCATGAGTATTTATTGTTATTATTATTATGTAAATTATGATTCCATTTATTATACCGGATTTCTAAATATTTAATTATAATCAGCAACTGAATTGTTATTTTACAAAAATCAGAAATATGAAAATTTTTTACCATTATGAGTTTTCAACTAGCAATATGCATTGTTTTAGTAAATAGCGTTTTGCCAATAACGTACGATAGTGTCGTCACTACTTGCAGTAATAATTGTCATTCATCATAAACATTCGACTTATTCTCGTAAAATCTCGGTCAACTTTCCAGGCGCAACCAAAGTACAAGTTGAGAAATATCTTGACGAGAATGGCGAAGAGAAGATACGCATTACAGACTTAAGGATAAAGATCTCAGTAGGCCATGGTACGATGCGTCTAGATAATCTGTTTGGCGGCGAAAGAGCCCTGGGAGATGTCATCAATTCAGCCATCAACAATAACTTCAGTCTCTTTCTGAAAGAGTTTTCGCCGCTCGTAGAACAGGCACTGTCCGACGCATTTACGACTATCGCTGGCAATATAGTTGAACAGTTCACATTCGCCCAACTCTTCCCTGGCGCATAAATTTACATCGATGATCTAGACGATCGGGCGGGCTGGAAAATATATGAATTAAATTTGAAGATCTATTGTGAAATAAGAGCAATAGAAGGACTTAAAGAAAATTGTTACTTTCTGCTATATCGAATCTTTTTTGAGAGAGTGTATACTCAACTAGGATTCGCATCGCTCACTTCGTTAAGTTTGTTGAAATTTTATAAGAAAGAACATAAATTTTAATTGAAATTAAAGTTAAAATTAATTTCAATAAAATTGAATAATTGAACCATAAAATCATAATTGAATCATAAAACAATTTTGATATTATTAAAAAATTTAATTCTAAGCAATTGCGGTGAAAAATAATTTTCTGCTATAATAATTAGCCGAATGTTTGTGCAATAATGCAACACTAGCACATAAAAAAATGATGCTTTCAAGAAAATTTTAAAACAAAAGTATAAAAATATACATATTTTAAAAAATACCAGTAAATGTTACAAAATATTTGGAAATTTTTTTTTTGTTAATTTTATCAAGTAAAATTTCTTGAACATAATTTCTGAATCCATTAATTACTAAATGCACAAAATAAATTAATTACTAACAACCTCGTAGGATTAGAATTAGATAGAAGAAAAATTCTTGATTGATAAAAAAATCAAATATTTCTCCATAAATTATAAGATATATTTTGCAACAATTTCGATTTTTTTGACTCGATTATTGACTCGACGTAAATAAGTGACGGTATAAAAATATCGATTATTGATAAACAGTAAACAGCATACAAGGCAAATTCAATTTGCTCGTAAAGGAATAAAAGAAATAATCTGTAAGACCTTCGTGATTATGTTTATAGCCTTGTAATATTAATGAACATATATTGATATTAGTTTAATGTGTTACGAATCGTTGAAAAAAGTTATTGACTGTAATATTTATTAAATAATACTGTCTTTGTAGCGTTAGTGCCTTTTCCATATTTTATTTCCTAATTATTATTAATTTTTGCGTGCGAAACTATTATCGGATTTTTAAAATCTATGTAATATTTTATAAATTAATTACATAAATTTGTCTGGAGTAATATCATTTTCTCATAATAATAACATCAGTCAATTTCCATTTTGTGAATTGCATTGTGATATTTTAAATTCATAATTATAATATACAGGCTGTTCCATTACTTGCCGCATTTACTTGCTAATTCTAATGTCAAAATGCTGAGGCTACAGTAATTTTTAAATGGGAAGCCATTAAATGGGAAGTTTAAAGATAGCCAATTTAGTTGTTAAAAATTCATATTTTCAGGTCTTTACATAGTAAAAAGATACATTTAAATATTAATATTTTGATGTTAACATAAATTTGCGTGTACTTTTGAATTTAACTTTTTATAATTCTTTAGTAGGGATACCCTAAGAATATTAATCGATATATTTAATGTAATAAACGTATTAGTAATAATCTTGTTGCATTAAAATAAATAATCAATATATTCCAAATAAATAAATTCTTTGACCAATTCTTTGTAAAGTCTACAATCTATAATTTAATACAAATTATAAATTCGCTTTGTCTAGAATGTTACAAATCCATAAGAAATCACGTCTACATGTCTCATAATAGATCTCACATTTCCAATTCTAATTAGATATCTCCATTAGCACTTAGCAGACGTAGTAAATGCAAACGCTAGTTTTACCTAATTAAAACTATTGTATTGATAATCGAGATTTGTTAAATGTTGATTTTACCTAGTAAATCGGGTTTTAATAAATTTCAGATTTTGAATGTAACACATATACATATATGTGTAAATGTAAATAATATAAAACAATAAAGAGATATCTAGTAAATATTTCTAACAAATTTATTAGAGTTTATATAGCATTTTTTTGAAAAGACAATAAATCTATTTTGATTGTATGTTACTATATCGTATATTACTATAACAAATTACTAGCAAAAATAAATTTTAGACAATTATTCCAAATTATATTTTAAGACATGGAAACCTGACAGAAAGACATTTGATAGAAGAACTTTATATAATACACTACTTTATGTAACACGTTGGAGGATGAATAAATTCAACAGAAAAAAATTTGAAAAAAACATGAATATAATAAATAACAGATCGCAAGGATAACCGGAAATACAAAAAATACATTAAATATGGCAGTCTGTGTTCGATGAATAACAACGAAAAGACAATATTTTCTTTCAACTTTTCTATTATGTCTAATTTATTGTACATTCTAATATAGATAAAGGACTAAACTGTTACGCACATACATTACTAGCAAAAATAAGTTTTAGACATATTCCAAATTATATTTTAAGACATGGAAACCTGACAGAAAGACATTTGATAGAAGAATTTTATATAATACTTTAACTTTATGTAACACATTGGAGGATAAATAAATTCAACAGAAAAAAAATGCATGAACGTAATAAATAACAGATCGCAAGGATAACCAGAAATACAAAAAATACATTAAATATGGCAGTCTGTGTTCGACGAATAACAACGAAAAGACAATATTTTCTTTCAACTTTTCTATTATGTCTAATTTATTGTACATTCTAATATAGATAAAGGACTAAACTGTTACGCACATACAATGCAAATTATTTCAGACTATGAATTAATTTCAATTATACTTAATTATAATGGCGCAATTTATTTATAACTGAATAAAGTAAGTATAATCATAATATACTTGTATAATCATAGTATACTTGAAACTTACAATTAAAAATCATTTATTGTTACGTATCACGTACTAATTTAAATTTCCTTATTAAAACGATCACATAGACATTTAATGATTTAAAACAGTTTAATATTACGAAATATAATATACTTACAATGTTTAATTTTATGTATATATCATATATTATTAAAGTAATTCGTATTTAGTAAACACTTTTTTAGCATTTTTTATGTATATAAATATATTTATATCAAGAATTGCATGAACAATCAAAAATTATAAATTAGATAACTAAGAAATACGCAGATATGTTAAACATAAGATATAAATATAAAGAATATACCGCAACTTTTTATATTCTATATATATAATTGTATCTTTTCTAGTAATTTTGTAACTATCATATAAAATATCGCGACATAAAATTCTCATAAGCATCATATTCAAACTAATATAATATACAAATCATTAAAAATTTAAATTCAAGACGTTATAAATTTTGTTCTAAATATTTTTTAAGTAGATCACGAGATGAACAAAATAATTGTGTGATAATTGATCAGACGCTTAAGCGATTTATGCTCGATCAGGGAAAAGCTCTCCGAATGTAAAGTGTTTAACTATATTGTTGGAAAGCGAGAGAATTCGTTTGACAACTGTTTCTTCAACCGCTGGCTTAAAGACGTCAATAACCTCCTGTTGATTGTTGCCTATAAAATTGCTAATAACTTTGTTCAGTTGGGTTAATTCGGCATTTTCCAATCCGTATTGGACGTCGTATCCTTTGATGTCGAGATTTATTTTCATCTTTGACATGTACACGTATTTTTTGCCATTTTTCGTTATTACATTCATGTCCATGTTAACCTTTGCGTCTATATTATCTGTAAAATCCAGATTAATTGAATTATAATTGAAAAAATATCTAATTTTGAATTATAATAAACAGATATTTTTAATCTGTCGTCTTATTTTATTACGATATTGATTATTTTACACACCTGTAGTAATATAAACCGGCGACTGTTGGACAATGGGCACCAATAAACGTATATCAAAATCATATGTGGCATTCAATCTGATCTGCTTGAATAAGAGATCAACATCGAAGTGGAGTTTGTCGATGTCTGCATTAAGGAATTTTATAACGAAATCGCAAAGTCCCGACACTTTTACGTTTATGAGAGATATTTTAGAATTAGGATTATCGGAAATAACTAGTTTGCCAAGAACGAATGGATTGTTCGGCTCAACGTCCAATTCGGGAATCCCTTCACAGATCTTATCTTTCAGATTGTCGAGGTTTTCCAAGATGCATTCATGAAGTATTGCAGTGTCTTTACTATTCGTGCACACATGAATATAAGAGGCTGTAAATATAAATTACCTTTATTAAATTTTGAACAAAAATTATGTAAGTATAATAAATTTTTTTAAAAAAATTTATTATTTAAATTTTTTTATAAGATCAATATGATTTTTAGATTTTTTGTATTTTTGAGCTTATAATCCGTTTAATAAAATAGGTATTAAAATTTATATAGTAGATAAATAATCACAGGATAAATAATACGGTAGATAATAATATATACTTCGAAAGGATATGTATATAATTTTTATGACAGTTCTTAATTTAGTTATGTTGATATCGAGCGATGTTAAATATAATATAATACAAAATATATAATATGATGTAACTTTTAATTTAATCACAGCGTGTGTAAGATAATAACTCATAAATTTTTTCATTTAATAATGAAATATTAATAGTAAAAACTTCGTAAAAATATAAATTTTTATTAAATATTTTGTCGTATAGCTTTCGTGTTAAAATATACTTTGCACTTTTGAGAATATACAAATACGAATCTGTTACAAGTGGCTGCACAACAAGTCAAGTTTACGAAATATGCTGTCACGTTACAGAAATTCTTTACAAGACGTTCTCTTCTAGATATATGTGCCATATTAAACGCGTTAGCAAAAGTCCAACGAGAAATTCTTGTCAAAGTAAATATTAGCTACACCCGTTTAATTAAATGCTCGAAGACTGGAACCCGACTCCTTTTCGTAAGTATTTTTTTCACTGCACATTCACGTTATTGCTATGTAACGCATGTTCACGACCTGGCGGATGCCAGGTATGCAGCTTGCATTACCGCTGGACTATTGCGTTAGACCTTATAATTAATATTATCGCAATATCTTATCGTAATAGCAAATTTCAACCTCTTTATACAGAATAAATAATCTAAGAAATGATCTTGAGAAATACTGCTTTATTAATGCCTTCATAATTATTCGATTTTCGTGCAATTTTGAATGAATAATAGAGAAAGAATTGTGAAAATTTAAAGGCACACGTATATATATTAAATATATATCTTTTTTACTCACGTATTTCTGCTGAGACATGGCTTGCCGCAATAAATGCAAAAGAAAAAATTAGAGCAAACATTTCTCAAATAAAAATCTTCAGTTTTTTTCTTTAGTGGCACTTTCTAAAATTACTGCACTGTGGAGCGATCCGACCCGTCATACAGCGACTGGATATTAAGACTATTCGCGTACATCGATGAAGCTTGTATATATACGCATTCTCGTTCACACAGTGCTTTACCAATCTCTTTCTCACTCTGTGTCTATGACTCACTTTGAATCTACGACCGCATTTGCACTGACGGTGTTTGTATCTAAGTGAAATAAATGTTAATAATCAAAATTTTTTTTAATCAAAAAGTGTAGCTATATTTTATTATATGTTTAATTTAATACTAATTACTCTTAATTTTGACGTATCATTAATAAAAACTAATAAACAATAAAAGATAAACAAATATTATATAATTAACACTGTCCATTCTTTTATTTATTAAAATAATAACAGGAATTTTTTAATGTTAAAATGATCCCCTCTCAAATAACTCCGAGGGACTTACCTTTCCAAGATAAATGTCCTCGGAAAGTAGAAAGTCAGAGCATCCAAATATACAAATCAATATACAGAACAAAAACTTGTGTATGGTCCAATTGCGCAAAAAAGTGAATGAAGGTTTCTTTCATCGTATTTGCAATGAATTATGTACATATATAATCATTTAATGAAAATTCAAATAATAAATTCTATTTTTTTTTGTAAATTTGCATGATTAAGTACGCGACCATAGTCTAAACGATACTAGTCTATTTTGATTGCATAATGTTGGAATAAATAAGGTCAAGAATACCTTGTCTGTATTTTTTATCGTATATAAAGAACTTACATAAAAATAAAATATTAATAAAAATAGAAATAAATAAATATTTACTTTTTAAATATTCTTCTAAATATTCTTAACATCTAAATATTCTTCTAAATATTCTTCTAAATATTCTTAACATAAATTTAAGAATATGTTAACATTGTCTGCTCACATTATATATAAAAAATGAAATACATTATAGTATTTAAGATAGTACACGTGAGAGATTTTTTTGATATTTAATAATTAAATCTAATTGCAAATTTTCATAATCACAAAGTAATTAGCAAAAATAAACAGCTTTTTCATTCTACTAATTATTTATATTATAATACGTGACTATAATTAAATAAACACTTACTAATATATACGAACATAAATTAATTTGTTATTTACAATAAGAGAATAATAGCATAAAAAACTAATAACAGTATGTAGAATAACGCAAAATTAAATGAAGAACTTTCAAAATATTTTTATGATATTTTTTTATGTCTATTTACAATATTCTGTTTAACCTATTTTTTATTTCTGACAAAAAGATATATTTCATTAATTAAAAGTTAAGAAAATTGAATGTGATAAAGACTGATATTATTATGAAACAATTTTTTTCATGTACTATATTTTATTTTAATTAATAAGATTTTATCATTATACATATGAATACATATTCTCAAAATTTCATCATGAAGTAATTATAAAAAATTTAACTTGTTAATTAACTGCTTCAAATATGCAAATAAAATACTGTAATAAAATATTTAAAATATAATAAATTAATTTGAATTTAATAATAAAAATATAAATAATTTAATATTTAGATTCTATGATAAAACACACTCTGCTACGCAATAACAGCTCTCATAATAAAACTTGAATATTAATAACTATGACACTCTTTGAAATAGAAATAATAAAAAACACAATTATATTATTTATAAAATAGTTTACCAATCTATATCGTCATAGTTAGTTTGTAAATTTTAAATTTACAATTAATAATTTAGTATTGTTAATGATATAAAATATAATAAACAGTATAACATAAATTTAGATATGATAAAAAGTTAGTAATTGTATATTCTTGTTACAAAAATCATTAAAAGTATTACATCATCCAATTTTCATTTGAATTTAGTTTCTCCAAATTTATTTATTTGGAAATAAACTCAGAAAATTTTTTATATTTTGCAAAAATAAATTCTTGAAATATATGTATATAATGTATAATAATGTATAATATATAATAAATATATAATATATATCTTTTAATATGATACTTTATCTTCTAAAATAATATCTGATTTTCGAAGAAGCCGATCATGTTGGAAATGTCAAAGTCTCAAATTTTTTTTATGAGATTTCGTATTTCTATGTATACATATATATAATCTATGTATCAATACTTAAGAGCTCTCTTAATAAAATAAAATTTTTACATTTTCTAGACGCAAAACTTTGAAAGCAAAGTAATTTTATTATCATCCATTTTATTATCATCCATTTTTATAAATCTACTTTTAATAGTAATAAAAATATAAATTTTATTTTTTAAATAATCATATATTTATGATTTTATATATCATGTATATAATTCTAATATAGAATTAAATTTATTAAAATCAATTATTTATTTCAAATAAAATAGAAAATAAAATATTATAATAAATATTATAAAAATTTGAATTTACTAATAATAATTAATTTACTAATATTGTTAGTTAATTAACATACGGTCTACACTATTTATATATAAATTATGACAATGAAATAATAAAAATTAATATTAGCTAAGGTATAAACAATTAGTTAAAACTGATATCAGATAACTGATAAATATAATTAACAGTGTAATATATGTCATTAATCTCTATATTCTATTTATGATCAATTTTAGAGTTGATTATGATTTTAGAACTAGTAAACTTGATATTAGCAAAGAGATATATATTTCCAAATTAATTCAGAATCCTATTCCATACCGCAATGTTCTCGATAAACAGTGTAAAATTTTTAATTGATTTAGAAAATACTATTATAATATTACAATTGAAGGTATTATGCAAAAAAATTTAGCAGCGCTAAACTTCATCACATAGCATTTTAAAATCTATCAGTTTCACATTGAATAATTTGCACATCCTAATTTTTTGTAATTTCTATTGAGAAAGGATATACTGTAAACTCCTATGGGGCTACCACTGTTCCTACTCAATATTTCATTAATCTTGACTAAGAAAGGTAAATTTTGACTAAAATTGAAGTTAATTTATCTAATTTAACTTAACTTCCATGTTAGTCAAAATTTTCTTTTTAGTGAAAATTAATGAAATATTGAGTAAGAGCAGTGGCGAGCTATGGAATAGTTAAAACTGACTCAAATAGTGTCAAATTGAGTCTAATCTGACATTACGAGTTGAACAGTGTATGTATCGAAGTATTTTAGCTGCAAGACACAAGGAAGTTGTATAAGCAATTATTAATGACACATCAAATATGATATTGAATGATAATAGATGTTGAATGTTAGTGTTGAATGTTAAATAAATTACATAAGTTATAAAGAATCGATGCCTAAGAGCATTTTATCATTAGAAGCAAAGGAAATTAAAAGCAAAGTGTTACTTGTAGAAAGTTTCTTTACATATTTCAATTACTAGCTTTAGTTTGAAAATTAACGTAGCATATTATGCTGAAAGCTTAATAAAATACTGTTAGTCATTTTAGTGCTACTTTTTGATGCTCTTTTCATCAATATAAATCAGAAAAGAAAAAAATTAATTAAATTAAAATATTCCAGGTTTAACTTTGCTGAATAATTTAATTAAATAACTCTCTTTACAAGATTTCTAGTAAGCATTTAAAAACAAGTGTGCAACATGTTAACTAAGCATAAAAAACGTTGCATAAAAAATTGCATGTTTAAGAATCAAGAATCAAGTTGAAGTAATGATAAAACAATAATGTGTTTATGTAAATGCTAAAGTTGTTGGCATTATGCAAATTATAATAGTTATTTCATTAACAGTTTTTATTGATTTTTATATCAAATCCCAAATTAATTAATATTATATAAACAAGAAGAAAGATAAAAGCCTGAAATAATTGAATGGATAATTTTTTGTTGATTATGAGTGTAGTAATGTTTAAAATGCAAACAAATTTGATATATTTTACGATATATGTATCACAAATTAATATGCGACTATTAAAACATTATCTAATATTATATCTTACAAACAGTTTACATTTAACAAGCAAATGTTTTTTATTAATTTTGAAAATATTATAATATTAATTTTATAATATTAAATAGATTAAATAAATATGATAAATATTTTTTATATATTTACTCGCAAAAATTGTTAGTGACCAACAACGGAAATCATTGATGATGAGATTGTGATATATTATTAAAAGGACCACGCACACACCTTATGGAAAATTGGCTACCCGTTGAATTGCCTGAAAATGCAATATGTTGTAGTTGATGGCCTCCTGATCAAAAGTTCCAATGGGCTGGAGATCCAACTAATCGAGTGACCAGATTCTATCTTTTAGGAACTCTGATGAATGCTTCTCAGGGACGTCATCAGAACGAGCATCATCTACTTGTCGGACGGTGATGGAAGGAAACATTAGAGCATCCTCCGCCTCATCGGGGGGACAAATACTGTCGTTCAACGAAAAACATCCCGTAATCCTGCAGCTCGTTACGAAGCTCATCGTCGAGGCATGCCATCAGTGCACGCTGCGTGGCGGAGTGAGTTCACTCTCGGGGCGCCTATTGGATACCTCGAAGTCGCTCTTTAATAAAGGTCATCATACACTATTACATCATCTGTCTACGATGGCGAGGGACAACTCCTCAGTAGCTCATGAGCAACTTGCCGCGATCACGAGTCGTTCTTTCGAGGCTATTCTTCCACATCAGTGTAGATTACGCTGTCATGCTGTGCACGATCAAAGCGAACATCGTACCGAGGAAATATTCATCGCAGTTTTTATCTGCCCGAGCACAAAGGTTGTCCACTTAGAAGTTGTTTCGATACACTGCTGAGGCGACGCGGCATTACAATGCATCAGGCGCGCGAAGAGGTCAGTGTCACTGCCTCTACAACGATTATAACATCAACTTTGTCGAGACCGACAAGCAACTTCGGGCCTTCTTCATAGCAAGCAGCCTAAAACAACGTGACATTGCTAACCATCAACGAGCAAATTCAGAAATTCAGTGAGTTCAACTCACCTTCAACACATTGCACTTTAGATCTGAGAGGCCGCAGTCAAGTCCTTTAAACTCCTTTAAACTCATCTTTGTTCTTCGGATGCTGAGTGAAACTATCCTCACATTCGAGGAGACGAGTATTCTTTCTTTGCTCAGGAATAGAAACTTGTTTGAATTCGCTGCTCCAAGCCTTATATGGACAACCTGACGCTCTGACACCGGGACACTTCTTGATCGAAACTCACTTCACGCCATTCCTGAACCAAGCCTCCTTGGACACCTGTTTAATTCAATTATTCGATAATTAAGCAATTCGACGATTGCTCAATAGCAACTTCAAAATGTGGGACCAAATCTAGATCAGACAGTCTCGTGAATACCTTCATTCGCTTCTTCATCCAAAATGGCTGACTGCCATTGACCAAGCTTAAATCAGTCGAGTCTGCTTTTTCCGGAGTGAAAATACTCCTCCAACGATGGCCGCTAGCTCGGATCACCCAGACACATCCTGGAGAAGATGAAAAAATTCGCGTGGTCGTTTGCACCGCTGTTCGTGACTTCCATTGTCAAACTCATCCTCCTGCCAACTATCAGACGTCAAGACAGAATCGCAAACCTCGCTGTAATGAGCATTCTTTCGCTTCTCGCAAGGGAAATGGAGGGAGAGATCAATCTAAGTTAGATTCGCATGCGGGATTTTGATCTTATCTATTTGCTTGCATATTAATCTCAGAATCAATTACTTTAGGTTTCTTTAATTTCTAAATCAGTATCTATCTACCTGCATTCACACCAATCTCTTCGCCTCTTCATTGCGCTTCTTACGCTCCTAAAAAATTACTCATCATCAGTATTAAACACTCGCTTTATACATTCAAAATAATTGCGGCGACCTGATTCACCTCTTCAGGAACAATTTCACCGAATGTTGCCGCCGAAGTGGGCGGGATGTTTGGGATTTTAAGAAGAGATGGAAAAAAAATTTGCACACTTTTGTTGATTTCACTGGAGCAGCATTACTCGCATTCCATGTAAATGTCGTCATCGCGCATACATTATACGCGAAAGTGACATAACCGGTGTGCCATTAAAGGTAACCAATGAGTGAGTAACGCAAGCAAGTCGGCTTTTTATAAGCAACACATACCTCACTGATCTTTTTTCAAAGAATCAAAGTATATTGTTAAATTAAAGACAAATATGAGTTTTTATTACATAAACTTGAAATTTTTCGAGGAAAATCGAATAAAAAAACTCGGAACGGACAAAGCTTTATTGTTTTATTTCTTATGCGTGAAGTTTTCGCAACACGTTCATCTCTTAATTCACGGATTACATAATCGTTCTGTTACATTTAATTATATGTTATATTTGTTTTATCATTATCTTTCATCAAAGTGCAGTTACTGTGTCCTTATTCAAACGCTGACCACGTTTTTGAATATTAAATTGACAATGAGTAAAAAGTAAAATAAAAACACTTTATAGTAGAAAATTTGCTCTGTGAAACACTTTTTCAATTTTTTACGATAATTATTTGCTAAGTGATTACAGTTTAAAAATGGACAAAAATTTATCAAGATAAGTGACTCTAATTTTTTTTAGCATTGTAATTTGTTTTTTTTTGTTTATATTACAGGAAGAAATATTAATTTCTTTTTAAACTCTGATACTTTAATTAAATGAACCATTGGGAAATTAATCCTCAAAGTATCAATATATAAAACAGAAATTGAATAATACACCTGTAAAGTATAAAATAATTTTGTCTTTATAATTTGTCTTTTTCAATTCTATTCTATTCTATATCTAATTTTCAATTAGAACAGATCAATAAAAGCTAAATAATAACACTTAAAACAATGTTATTTTTTTTTAATTTCTTATAAATATATGCTAGATGTGGTTTTATGAAATTACATTAAACATCATTACGCCAAGCGTGAATCATGAATATTTTATTTGCATAATATTTATAATAAAAATAAACGTTCATAATGAAATAGTATTTTAAAAAGAATAAAATTGCAATAAAGTTACAATAATATAAAAATAATAAATATTGTTGATATATGATATGAGAATAAGCACGTAAATTTTATTTTCTCAACTTCTCCTTATTGTTCAAACTTGTTAACCTTGACATTTTACCAAAAATCTCAGACTAAATTAGTCTTTAAATGCAACTTAAAATATTTCTGGTTTGATAAGAAAAAATATTTATATAGTATTAAAATACAATATTGTGATACTTGTAAATTGTATGGGAAACATTCGCATTATTTAGAAAATATCGTATAAAAACATATTTAAAAAAAGAATCGTATAAAAATAGAATTGCGAGGAGAAAGTCCGTTTAAAAAAATTTATGTGTGTATACATATATGTATATTAAAATTTTAAATTGCTTGTAGCAAGGCAATATAAAATTTATAATATACATATACACTCAAGAATAAAATATATGAAATTAAATATTTGATTAGTTATAAATAAATATATATACATGTATATATATATATATATATATATATAAATTATATATATTAATAATATTAATTAAATATATATATTATAGATTATATATATATATATATATACATGTATATATATTTATTTATAACTAATCAAATATTTAATTTCATATATTTTATGCTTGAGTGTATATGTATATTATAAATTTAATTGTATATTATAAATTTATTATTTAATTTTTAATTTTCAATTTTTATTTTTAATTTAAAAAAATTTTTTTAGTTTTTTTTTTCAATTTTTCAATATTTGTTAATACGATTACATTACGATAACATAAAATTAAATAAAAATAAAAAAATAAAAATTTTTAATTTAAGAAATAATTAAGAAAGAGGGATGCCAAGCGGATTCTAAATTACGATTTTTGAACATAAAAGAGGCTATAACTCGGAAACGGCTCATTTCCGGACCTATGTTTGTATGAACTTTTTTGCTTGTTTTTGGGTCCCGAATCACCTCCCAAAGTGGAGTAGGCGATTTTTCGAACACCCTTTATATATATATATATATATATATATATATATATATATATATATATATATTGAAATGTAATTATGATCGATTTGTATTAAGTACGTATTCAATTTGCAAAATTTTTCTTTTCTATAAAGATTTCTTATTTTTTTCTAAATTAAAGTGACGCATATGGAATGACATATTTTACTTTATTATCAATTTTTTTACATTACAACAAATCTTTTCTTGTAAATTTTCTGAAACTATATTATTAAAGAGTTGTATTGTGATCTTAACAGTTGTATCCCGAACATGTCTCAAGACTGATTTTTTTATCTGATCATGCTTATATACATATGTATGTATTCCCTTTCATTCGAATCAGATTAGTAACTTGTTTCTTTCTCTTTATAGCAATGATTCATTCCATATTTCTAGCCATATTTGTGTGATATCCAAATAAATAGATTTTATAAATAAATCAGGAATAAAAGAGAAAATCTGTATTTATAAGAAAAATTTATTTTAATTTTAACAAAGTCGTATCCAGTATTTAATATTGATCTAAATAATTTTATTGTATATTATATATTATGTTCATATTATTTAATATATGTATATATTATTCAATCTAAAACTTATAAAAAGTTAAATTCTTATCAAATAAATTTTGTGAATATTTGACTCTGTAAAAAGAATTTATAACATTAGACAGTAAAATCATCTTATTTTCTTGCTTTAATTCAAATTCTTTTATTATTAACTTAATGTGATTAAACATTAAATAAAAATCAGTGAAAACATATTTATCAACGCACAGTAAATATATTTTTCTGTTCAGATTTATTTTGCGCTGCACTCCGCACTTGTAAATGAAGAATAAATTAAACTAATTGTAAATTATAAAAAAAAGTTCACTAAACTTTGGTAAAATTTTTATAATGATATAATATGCACACACGTACTAAAACTATAATTAAGGCTATATCATGCATTGTTAAATAAAATTAGCGTATTTCTTAAAAAATATTATTTAAAAAATTTTTATTTTTTTTGTACATTTTTAATTTATTACTTATTTCAATTTAAAATAATTCACAACTTTTCTCAATCTGCGTAATAATATTTAAATTAACCATAATTGTGACTTAGATATTACATCGCCAATTTTCTCAAAATTAAGAGAAACGATATTATTCAAGCCGTTCTAGAAAAAGAACTTGAGACTCTGAATTTTTTATATGAATATAATTTATCGGATGGTATATTTCATTTCATAGATGTACTTTCTTTATAATAAATTTATCACATTTAAGAAATGAAAACAATGACAATAATATAATAGTATGTTGAGACAAATATATCACAAATAATGTAGTAACGATGTATCATTATACATACATATAATAAAATTATTGTAACTTTGTTTTGGAATTTGTTTGGAATTATCTTATTCCTTTGATGAAGCTATCAATTATTTTTTAATATATATGTATATATATTAATATATATATATATATATATATATTAATATATACAGGGTGTCCCAGAATTGTGGAACACATTTTCTTGAGCAGATAGAGCGGACGAAACTGAGTCGAAAAGTCCTCTACCATTTTGCAATTTTCCCAATAGTTAACGAAATATTTATGATTAAAAATCACCGTACTAGCCCGGCCCTCCGCCGAATATAAGTTCGCGGCGAGATACGACCGCCCAGTGTTATTGTTTCCAAGGAGGAGTTGTTTTCTACAAATGGCAAAAAACAGGAGGACAGGGGGACGCAGCTCAAAACCGCCGCTCGTAGGCATTGCCGCGTGTAGTAAACAATTCCTCGAGTGCCTAGCAACGTTGGGCGGTCGTCTCGCGCCGCGCGCTTATATTCGGCGGAGGGCCGGGCTAATACGGTGATTTTTAATCATTAATATCTTGTTAACTATTGCGAAAATTGCAAAATGGTAAAAGACTTTTCGATTCAGTTTCGTCCGCTCTACCTGCTCACGAAAATTTGTTCCACAATTCTGGGACACCCTGTATATATTAATATATATATATATATATATATATATTAATATATATATATATGTATATGTATATATATATATATATATATATATATATATATATATAATTAGTATCGGTCGCAAGCAACATAAATCATATTTTTATGTATTTTCATGACCATGTATTTTAAAGTAATGTAATAGATAATTAAATACGTATTGTATTTTCCAGTAAAGCTGAATAAATTCCATAGCATAAAAGTAAGCATAAAAACGTACAATGGATTATAAAAATTAAACGTCTAGAGCTAAAGATATTATTAAATATTAGCATATCTGCATCAACTTTCAATTTACTGCAAATGATGAATTATACAATGGTTTATATAACGCCGATCTATTACACATTGTTGCGAAAAACATTATTTTATTTAATTATTTTCTGTGTCAACACATTTATGTGTATTCAAAGGAAATTAATATATATATATATATATTAATATATATATATATGTATATGTATATATATATATATATATATATATATATATATATATATATAATTAGTATCGGTCGCAAGCAACATAAATCATATTTTTATGTATTTTCATGACCATGTATTTTAAAGTAATGTAATAGATAATTAAATACGTATTGTATTTTCCAGTAAAGCTGAATAAATTCCATACCATAAAAGTAAGCATAAAAACGTACAATGGATTATAAAAATTAAACGTCTAGAGCTAAAGATATTATTAAATATTAGCATATCTGCATCAACTTTCAATTTACTGCAAATGATGAATTATACAATGGTTTATATAACGCCGATCTATTACACATTGTTGCGAAAAACATTATTTTATTTAATTATTTTCTGTGTCAACACATTTATGTGTATTCAAAGGAAATTAAATTAAGAGTGATTTATATAACATATCATTATTGTACGTCTGTTTCCATTCTTCACAACAATATCTCGTCAATTTTTTAATTATTATAATAAATTTTGGTTTAATTTTTCTTGAAATGGGTTACAAAAGATGAATGATCATGTGACGAAGAATCTTTACATTTTGAATGGTTTATGTTCGATCAGGGAAAAGCTCCTCGTATGTAAAGTGTTTAACTATATCATTGGAAATCAAGACAATATGTTTGGAGATTGCTTCTTCTAAAACTGGCTTAAGAATTTTAATAATCTCGTCTTGATTGTTGCCAAACAAATTGTTAATAATTTCATAGAATTGTCCTAATTCCGTTTTGTTCAAATCAAATTCGGCATTATACTTCTTAAGGTCGACATTAAGGTTCAGCTTCGACATGTATATATATCTTTTGCTATCTTTGTTTGTCAGCTTCATATCCATCTCAGCTTTTGCTTCTACATTATCTGCAAGCCACAATTTAATAATTTTAATAAAACTATAACGATTTTTTAATCTTTAATCTAAAATATCTTTTTGTCGTAACAACATTGATTATTTACATACCTACAGTAATATAAACCAATCCTTTATAAGCGATGGGCACTAGCAAGCGTATGCTGAAATCATAAGTGGTATTTACTTGAATTTGTTTGAATAAGAGCTCCATGACAAAGTGAAGTGTATCGAGATCTGTGTGAAGGAAATTTACGACAAAATCACAAATTCCCGTTACTTTTGCATCTCTAATATATATTTTAAAGTTAGGCGTATCAGAGATGACTATTTCGTCAAAAGCAAATAGATTGCCTGGCGGAACGCCCAATTCTGGAATTCCTTCGCAAAGCTTATCTTTCAAATTATCGATATTATTCGCGATGCATTGATCAAGATTCGGATCTCTGCGACCGCACACATGAATGTAGGAGGCTGTAAAGAGTTTACATCATCTTTTTAAATTAAACATTTCTAGACAAAGGACTCCGCACTTTCTTTATGGAAAATGACTTTTGACTAAATCGGCTGAAACTGCGCTAAGTTGCAGTTCTTGATATGTAGATTAAAAGTGTCAATGGGCAAAAGGTCCAAAAATGAACAGTTTTCGAGATAATAAACGTCAAAGTGTGCAAATATAACACAAAAAATAATGGCGGCTCACGATTTTCAGTATTTTTCATAGGCTGGACTATCTCCGGTCTTGCCTTCATTGGCTAGACCGTCTTTGATCCTTATATAATGTTATATAAGTTGTTAGTCTTATACTAGTATTATTAATCTTTTATTTTTTTTTGTGTATATTTGCACACTTTGACGTTTATTATCTCGAAAATCGTTCACCTTTGTAACTTATGCCCATTGACACTTTTAATTTACATATCAAGAACTACAACATAACGCAGTTTCAGCCGATTTAGCCAAGAGCCATTTTCCATAAGGAAAATGCAGGGTCCTTTATCAGTGTATAATATATAATAATTAAAGAAAAGATAAAATAAATTTCTCTCAAAATAATGTATATCTCTGTAATTATAATTAATTACAGAGATAATATCTCGTAATTAATAATTTTAATTTGTTTATTAATATTAAATAATCACGTTAATATCAATTAGAGTAATTAAGTGATTAAAAAATTATATAAAACATTTTTTAATAAAGTTAGAAAAAAAGAAAAGACAATGAAAAAAGAAGAGAAAAGGAAGACAAATAAAGGATGACGGAAAGCGCGAGTAAGAAGAAAAGAAAAAATGAATATGAAATAATAATACGTGAAAGGTGTACAATTAATAATAAAATGATTAATAATAAAAGTTTCGTGAATATCGTTGTAAAACTTTTATTTAACATTTTTATAGTGCAATTTAAATATTAAGAGAATATATATTCGGTATTTTTTTTAACTTGCTTACGCCAACAAACATGTTATAAGCAATTGCACTCGTAGCAAGCTAAGTCTATAAGATAAATTGTCATATTGTGGAAATTTATTGTTATATTATTATAAATTAATATAAATAAATAAAATAAAACATTCTCATACATTGTACGTTTTTATAAAATTGTAGATATATACTAGGCACTTTCTAAAAGTAAATATCGTCATTATTATTACTTTAATTAAATATCCGAGAACTACAATAGGAACGGTTCCTTTTCGTCGGCAATTTTTTACATGTCCTTCACGTTATTACTATGTTTACTGCACATCTATGATGCATATTTAGGCATCCAATTCTTGTTGTCAACACACTGTACATCATAATTATTATTGTCGCATTGTTCATTGGAACTAAAATTGTTTAGAATTGTTTAAAATTTTTACCTTACATCAAAATTAATTATCTAATTCGAAAAATGTTTTACTAATTTAAATTTTCTAATTGCGAGCCGAGAGTATTCCGATTTAAAAATTATGACAATCTTTTTACGAATAGTATGGAATGAATTTTATGAGCACAAATAGATATCTGTCATTTACTCACGTATTTCCGCTGCAGCATGTACCGTTAGAAGTGCAAAGGCAAAAATAGTTACGAACATTTTTTTTAAGCCAAAGTAATTCCTTTGCAAAGTAATAGTTTCCAAAATTGTAATATTACACAACAGTCTTAATAGATGTACGATGGACATCAAGACAAATCTCTGCACCTGATCAAGCTTATATGCACGTCATGTATATGTATATCCTTTTTCCGTTGATTCAATAATCAATCTTTCTTTCTCCTTTTCTTTTCTCATGGTAATGATTCACAGAAAAGATCATGGCCATATTCATGTCAATTGCATATACCAGTATCTTCTTTCAGAGGAAGTAAAAACAAATTTTATATTTAGAAACAATTGAATTAATTGACACATGCAATGTAAATATATATATAAAAATGCTATTAAAAAGAAAACTGATAATATTATTAAATATAACAACCGTATTTACAATCAATTTTGCAAAAATGCAAGTTTGTAAAAAAATTTATAACTTGGAAAGTATAACAACACTAAAAATAAAATTGTAAAATTAATTGTAACGAAAGGTTAAATTTATTATTTTTTAAAGAAAATTGTATGTATGTATAAAGAGAAAAACAGAGAGCAGATAACTGTGTAAAATAAAATATAAGTTTTCCAAAATTCTTCAGGTCTGTATGATGCATATATGTATATTTATAGTTCATTTTTTGTAAATAGTATAATAAATAAGATTTATATTAAAGATATTTACATATAATTTGTTTATCTGTACGACTTTTATATCGTTCAAAATAGTACCAATAACAAAACGAGATAACAAAACGATTTCTTTTCTAATTTTTTGTGAAATCTATGAATACTAAAATTGAAATTTCTGTAATTATTGTATGCAACAAATGTAGACAGATGTAAGATTTCCTTGAAATATGAATGCTGTCGCAAATATTTTTAAAACGTTGCAAGGTCATCATTCTGAGACAGTTAGCAAAAAGTAGTACTTATTTTAGCTCTTTGTGACTAATTATTTATGCTGTGACGCAATTCTATCTCTATGTATAATGCAAAAAGTTTTAATAATTATGTTATAATAAATAAAATATAATATATTAATAAATAAATTCATTATTTTAGTGTAGAATTTTGCATTTAAAGTCAAAAGAAGAATTTTATCTTTGCATTATATTCTTATATCTTTATACCATGTCTTATATTAAAGCTTTGCCTATCTTGTCTATATAGTTTTTTAAATAAAAACTGGATTTTTTTACTTTTCATAGATTTTTCTTTTAGTATTTTAAGAGAAGTTACACTGAATATAGAACTTATATAATATTTAAAATGTACACAATTTTAATACATATTGTTAAGACAAAGAGTCGATTAATTTCGAGCATTATTATTTTAAACTCATTGTAGATTTTATAATTATTTTATAACTAACGGATATAAATGCTGAAACAATTAATAGTGATTTGTAAAATATTAAATCTATTTAAATATTTTTATTAAAATTACCATAGATGTGATATAATATTTAATTTTAGCTCTTTCTTATTACAAGACAAGACAAACACACACACATACACACTCTGTGTATACATAAATGTCTGTGTATATGTATGTATATAATATATGTGTATGAATGTGCACATAACAAATTGGCATTTTAATTATAATATAGGATCACTGCACCAATCGCTGAACAATCATCGGTAAATGACCGTTTAAAAAAAATATTGAAAAATAAAACTTTGATATAATAAATAACAAAATAATTAATATTTTTTAGATTTATTTTTTATTTAAATTTGTTTAAAATATTTTTTTTGTTTGAAAATGTAATTACATTAAATAAAAAAAGAAAATATATACCGGTCATTTACTGGTATTTTTGTGGATATCCACTTTCTTAATCAAAATTACTTTTTAAATTTTTTTTAGAGATAACACGTAACACTTTTAAAGAACAAATAAACAGCCATTAGTATGGAGTGGTTTGTTATTTTTTCTGTTTTATACACATGTTATAATTCACAATATACATCGTGAATTTCTTATTTGTTCATTGACTGGTGCAGTGACCCTATGTTTACTTGTCGATATATAATTTTGTAATTATTATATTAAATAAATTTTGGCAAAAATATTTCTAAATTCACGAGTAATACTGAGATAGAAAACGATTTTAGGAAAGTTTTATTATTTAATTAAATGTTTTGTTACATATAAATAGTAGTCATTATTTTATACAAATCTACATTATGAAATTTGCAATGAATAACAATTATATCTCTCTTATAAAATGTCAATTTTTAAAATATTATAATAAATCTTGTTTTAATTATTTTTTTAATGAATCACAATACTAAGAGAATGAACATGTGACAATAGATTTCAAAATTTTAGAAAATTTATGAGTGTTCAGGGAAGAGCTCATCATAACCAAAATGTTTAAATATACTATTGCCAACCGAGATGACCACTTTGGTAATCGCCTCTTCCAGACTTGGTTTAAAACTTTTAATAATCTCTTGTTGATTGTTGCCCAGAAAATTGTCAATAAAGAGTCGCAATTGACCCATTTCTTCATTTGAAAATGTGACGTTATATCCTTTGACGTCAAGATTTATCGTCATTTTTGATATATATGCTTTTTTCTGATCGTTTTTGGTAACAAATTTCAAATCTGCATGTATTTTCGCTCCTACATTATCTGCAAAATATTATTTAGCAATTTCAATAGAAATATAACGGAAATATATATTATAAATCTTTTTTTATTAAAACACATATTAAAATGTTGTCTTATTTTAACAAATCGATTATTTGATATACCTGTCACAAGATATACCGGTCCTTTGCTAACAATGGGCACCAATATACGTGCGTTGAGATCATAAGTACCATTTACTCGAATTTGCTTAAACAAAAAATCAATATCGTAATAGCCTTTGTCAAGATCTATGTGAAAAGAGTCTATCACAAAATCACATAGCCCTATCACTTCTGTATCCTTGATAAATAATTTGCTGTTGGATGTGTCAAAAATGTCAAATCGATGCAGTAAAAGTGGATTATTAGGTGCAATATTCAGTTCTGGCATTCCTTCGCAAATTTTATTCTTCAAATTGTCGATGCTGTTCAGGATACATTGATCAAGATGCGGGTCTAGACGTCCGCACACATGAATGTAGGAGGCTGTAAAAAATGTATTATGTTTGTTAACGTCTATTTTTTATAAATGTAATAAAATAAAAATAAGATTAAAAACATTGATAAACTAGGCTTAAAAATATGCAATTTTTAGAATACAATTGTTAATATTGTTAATTTTTAATTAACAATAGAATTAACAATAAATTAATTTGTAATTTATTTATAATGCAATGTTAAACAAGACATTGAAATCAACTCTTTTAAAATCAAATATAATGGACAATTTCTTGATAATAAAAGAAAGAGAGAGAGAGAAATAAAGCGAATAAACAAAGCGAATAAAAATTAAAATGTTATATATTATAATTATTATTATATCGTAATAGTCAAATTAAAACAACAAATTAATTGCTTTGTTTCACGATTAATTACTAAACTTACAAGAACATTTTATCTTAAACTTACAAGAACATTTTATTTTAAAATATTTCCTAATTGTTACATAAGTTTTCCAGTTTAAATAGTATACTAAATTTCTTTTAGGTACGTACGAAGAGAATTGTGCACACGTTGTAATAAAGACAAATGTATATTTTCTATTTACTTACGTATTTCTGCTGCAAATGTTACATGTACTGTTACAAGCGCAAGAGCAAAAGTCGCAGCAAACATTTTTGGAAATAATGAGGTATGTCTTGCAAATTTTTTAAGATTACACTACGGTAATTATATTAAACTTAGAAACGTTAAAATTTTACAAGTAACGTGATCTTAGTAGCAAGCCGATATGTATGAAGACTGATATTACGTTCGCACAAGTATTATATGTATCCTGTTTCGCGCTGATTTAATCAGTATTTATCCTCTCTCTTTCTGACAATGATTCATTCTAAGGCCATGAAGATACTCATATCAATTATATACCTATGTATATACATTTATAGTACCTTCTTCAATGAGAAATAAAAAATAAAATTTTTATTAAATAAGAATATATATTTAAGATATGTGTAATAAAAATATTTAAGTGAATACTTAAAAAGGCACTAACAAAATGTCACATTTGCATGTAAATTTACAAAGATGCAGTTTCGTAAAAAGAGCATACTGTAATTCAAAAAGTAGTGAAGTATTAATTTTAAAAATTAGTTTTAAAATTAAATTAATTTTAAAAATAGTAAGAATAAAATTAATTAAAAACTATAACTATTTTGAAGAAACGATAATCGTTTCGCATAACATTAGCAATTAGTTTAACTTCTTTTGACGTCATTTACACATATCATGTATTTCAATTAGTATTTACAATGATTCAATTTTATGTAAAAACTTGTTTACTTTTTTACATTGTTATGTAAAAACTTGTTTACTTTTTTACATTGTTATGTAAAAACTTGTTTACTCTTTTACGTTGCAAATTACGACGACAGAAATTTAAGACAAAACGGAAGAAAAGATTAAATAAAAATTCAATTATAAATAATAAATTTTATAATTTTATAATTTTATTTTTTCCAAATGTTTCATACAGATATACATGCAAACGTGTCCATCTTCTTTGAATAAGTTTTCGTAAAAGACATTTTCAAAGAAATTCTGTATAAATTATATGATAATATACAAAAAAATTTATTTTGTTACTATTTAAATTATTATTTGATATAAATTTTTATATTATTTCTAGTTTTCAAATCAATACATCAGTGATATATTGATAAATCAATATTCGAAAATGATTAATTTTACAAGTATCTGTGGAACAGTTTCAAAATTCAAGAATATTCATATTGACAAATATCACATGTAATAAATATAGTGGGTGACACTATCTTATGATGTTAATATATTGAAGCATAATATTAACCGCTTTTTGTATTCAAAGTTTATTAATCTATACGAAATAATTAACTTCCTACATATATTCTTTCTGTTCTTAGCTAATTATTTATACCTTGTTACAAAGCTATATCTGTGTTATATAAACACTTAATCAATGCAATCAATGAATCATGATACACCTACTAGCCTAACAGAAAAATGCGGAAATTTACACATATAGAAATAAAAAACTTATTTTTGCTCTATATTCATATGTAATTATGCCGTTAAAATTTTTCCTAGTGCCATATATTATCTTTACATAAATAAAAAAATCTTTTTAATACATCTTTAATATCTTTTTTCTTTATATTCTACATTTTGTCAGATAACACTTTAATATCATATTTAATAATATATCCTAATTACATAGTTATTCTAAGAATATAATATTATATTATAATATTTTTAAAATATCTATATAATTAGGATATATTAAATAAAATATGATACCAAAGTCTCATTTGACAATGAACTATGGATATGGACAATTCACTATGACGAACTATAAACAAATTACGTTATAATACATAATTTCTAAATAATAATAACTAAATCTAACTATTCGCGGTATTCAAATGCTTAATAATATATTTATATAAAAACCAAATTTTATTGTTTCGAAAATTTTAATATAAAAACTCAAGATATTAAAAATATTTTTTATTATATTTTTATTATATTTTTATTATAGGAGACTAAAATTAATTATTTTTATTACTTAAATATGTATGCATTATTTATTCACATCTTAATATAAGACAGACCCATACTATGTTTCTGTTGCAATTTCGTTTCTTTAGAACGGAAAAATTAACAAAAGAAACCAATGATAATAATCTAATTTTAATCAACTTTCTTTAATTAAATAAATAGTTAATTTTATTCTTCAAAGAAAAATATATAATTTTATGTATGTAAGATATTTAATTAATTATTCAAGTTTTTCAATTTAAGGATTAAATAATGAGAGTTAATATTAAAGGAATAAATAATAATTGTAAATTATTAATGGTAATGGTTTTATTAATATTAGTTGATTTACCGTTCTTATGTAAAAAGAATCAGATTATTTGAGTAATGGAAACGTTAACTAATGCTAAGCTATATGAAAATTAATAATAAGAAATAAATAATAGAATTATAAACTTGTTTATGCAATTTTTAAGAATTATACGCGGTATCAATCGCACGAACACGTAAAAGAGGCATCCAATTAAATTCCACTGCGTATTGCAGAATCTTCCATTTTTCCTCGACTGATTTTACCTCAACATCTCCTTGAATGAATATCGCTGATATAAAAAACAAATACATTTAACGGAATATTCGTAGCTACGAGGTATACAAAATTGCATAAATTGTCTAACAATAGCACTTCTATACCGGATGTGCCTCCAACGTTGAACAAATTAATTGCAAATGCTTGTAAGAAAAATGTGAATAAAAACTTTTTTTAAAAAAACAACAAAATGTCGTCAAGTTTTATTTACATTTCACTTTCTTTCTAATGATTGACATGAATTAATGAGCTGACAATTAATAAAAAAGACACAATGTTTTTATTTCCTGGATTCTTATCTAATTTAACTAATAATTCATAATTAAAAAATTAGAAAATTACTGCATTTTTCTCCGCCGTCTAAGTTAGAAAATATCCGGTCATTTTAAAATATTCTAATTTAATTCTGCTACACATGCTACAATTTTTATAATTCTTTCATCATATTTTTAACAAATGGACGATGTTAATTATTAGCAAAAGCAGCATTATTTAAAAAGTTGTACAATGTATTAAAACAAAGTTTTTATTATTTTTATTATTTAAAATTTTAATTAATTAATTGTAATTAGTTGTATAAAATAAAAAACAAAAGAGGAATATTTAAAGGTTTTTCAATATCACCTGCTTTAAACAAAATTTTAGGGTTTTAGAATGCTTTATAATAGGACAATTTTTCAAGAATGTAGATATTATGCTGTATTATATTTTTTAATGTACGTGCATATATATATATATATATATATATATATATATATATATATAAACACATACAGACAGACATACTACTTACTATCCATCCTAACCAGACAAACCAGACAAACAAAGGAATATATAAAATAAATAAGACAGAAAATGATTTTATAGTTATTTTAATTTTATTACTTATTTAAATGATACATTACATTATAACATTAATACAACAGTCCAAAATGTTTGCAAAAAATATTGATTATTTTCATTTCCAACTTACATTTGCTGTGTAACAGCAATTTATTTAAATAGTGTAAATAAATAATTAAAACTTTTCTTTATTAAAATTATCACAAATATTGTAACTCAATGTTTAATTTAATTTTTTTTTCTTCATTTATTATTTTATTTATTTAGCTAAACAGTTAAAATAATACTCAATTATGTGTAGTTCTGTCTATATCATCAATTATTAACTTTAAATAGATCTACTTTTTGTAGTTGGCTGCCCAAGTTCAAAGTTTATCTTCCTCCTTTTATGTGGAAAAAGAAAAATAAATTATGAACTTGTGTAATTAGGTCAGCTGTAAAGAACAAACCAATTGATTTCAATGTAAAGACAGACAATGCTGCTCTGGAACACCAGTTACAACCGGTCGTGGCAAATCTTTCGGGTGGGATAATCATAACAAGTTAACCATTATCGGTGAATTTGGAAATTTCCGCGGATTTCCCAAAAATAATGGGAGTTAGAAAGGATTCGAAAGACTTCTGAACAAGTATTCGCGCAAATAACAAAATCGACCGCGACGAGCGACATTCTGACTCGATCGAGATGATTTTCCGCTTTAAACCAATAGTTGCTGTGCAATAAATTCTTTCCTTAAAAGAGCTGAATTGATTATTCATCTTTGCGTGGAATATCCGCGACCACATTAAACTTCTGTCTTGTGTGTGTGTGTGTGTGTGTGTGTGTGCGTGCGTGCGTGCGTGCGTGCGTGCGTGCGTGCGTGCGTGCGTGCGTGCGTGCGTACGTGCGTGCGTGCGTGCGTGCGTGCGTGCGTGCGTGCGTGTGTGTGTGTGTGTGTGTGTGTGTGTGTGTTCCTCTACAGCCTGTATGACAGTTACCCGAAACTGGCATCATTGTGTCGAACAATACATTAGGCGACATGTGATAGATCGAGCATCCAATTTCGGCGACAATTCATGATCTATACAACAAATTTTTTTTGATTCTTTGATCCAGATATTGTTAAAAAACAATACTAGTACCTTCTTTTTTTACGGTTTCTCATTTCCTCTTGACTGAACTGAAGCGGATATGTGTCTTGTGTGTGTGTGCGTAATGTAATTGTGTGTATATGACTGCAGTATTAAACTCGAGTTGTAGGTTCGTTACAAAGAAATGTGCGGATCAACCCTCCCTACGGATGAAGATTCAAATTTGGTCTGGTGTCCAAAAGGAAGAGAAAATTCGTCGTACCAGAAAATTATCGTAAATTATCGTCTAATAAGGAGACAAGTGAAGTTTCGAATTCTCGAAAGCGAAGGTACGTAAATCAACCATCGATACGACCATTGGGTACGTTCCATTTAACTTTTGCAACACTCTTAGAATAATTTTACCTTGTTTCTTAGCATATGGCAAACAGAGACAAAATGATGTCCACGAGTGTTGCGAATGGTAGGCATCAAATGGTAGGCATTCATTGACGCACGAGTGTACCGCGGGCATCTTTCAATTGGCGCAGCATTTCATTTGGCGGAAAGCGACGATTCTGCAAGGAAACTTGTGAGCACAGAATCGTAAGCTGTTTTTTTTTAATTTAATTAAATTTGAAATTGATGCATTCAATTTATATATATCAATATGTCGAGCAATCATAATCCGATGCTCCGGGTCTTATGTAAACTTAGTAGCAAGAACTTCTTTAAAAAGACATCGCACAATAAAGACTTATTCGTATATGCTTATGGACATCTTTATAGTCAATATAGATATTATAACATCGGATATAAGAGCGCAGAAAGATGTGATCTACATACACATTGGAAAGATTATAATAGCATTCAATCGCAACTTGATATAATTAATGAACAAAAAATAGACAACTTTTGAGGAAACGTTTTATTCATTATGCGTCAAATTTCGCCAGCGATTGCAATTGGACTATTCTTCGGTCGTACGGTCATCGCCTGCGCGGAAGCTAACCGAGGTGGCTGCGAGATTGTTATCTCATGTGCATCTGCCTAAATTAAATTGACCGACATTTTCGGGAAATTACGACGAGTAATTTTCATCTCACGATTCCTTCATGACTATAATACATAAATAATAAATCGTTGAGTAATGTATTAAAAAATTTTAATATTTACAAGCATTATTAATGAACGAAGCGATAAATATTATTAGTTCTTTAGAAGTATTGGATCATAAAAGAAGGCGGTTTATTTTGCATGAAAGCAAGCGTTATGTACGTATAATATTCAGACATCAGCACTACATTTATCGAAGCTTATAGACAGCTCAGAGAGTTTTATAAAATCCTCAATAGCGATCAAACAAAATCGGCAATTAGGAGATTACTTCGCTCCAATAAAGTATCTTGAAGTTTTGTGTCTCACGTCTCACATTTTGAAGATTTAATTTTGGAAAACGGCAGTCAAATCTGCAAAATTTTATATGCGACTAGTCAAACAAGTTTCACATTGGATGCAGACTGTCCTGTGTCCCAAAATTGAATCAATCTTAAATTCACGACCGCTTACGCTTTTGAGTGCGGATCCGAGCGATTTATCTTACATCACACCAGGACACTTTTTAATTGCTACAATGATTATGATGGCAGTGAAGCAGATTTGTTAACACTTCTAAAAGCCTTGAAGCACAGAATATCGGTTGCTCGAACCACAAAAATGGAAGATGAATTCGTACGGAAGTTGAAGATGAACCCGCAGAGTGATGTCGAAAATATTCTGGGGATTGTTCACTAAATAAAAAACTGGAAATACTTCCTTTGAGAAAGAACAAGATATGTTGATCTTATCTGTAACATTACGTTATTATATTGCGTTATTGTAGACCTTTAATTTTCGTGGAGCATATAGTTGTAAATTGTTATCGCATATAATTATATTATATTATGTATTATTGATTTTTTAGGCGACGTCGAGTAATGCTAGTTATCTGATCGAATTGCATCATTGAGTGAAGTTAAACAATTGTACACCTGTCACAGCATCTGCAATCCTATTGAAGACAATCAAAGAGAGGCGGGATGTTTGGTACTTCAAATATTGATGAAATCGGCAAGGACTAATTCATTAATAATAAATAGATCATTTTTCTCTGTAGTGTATTAAAAAAAATTAAGACATAATGCATTGTGAATACGTGTAAAACACGTACAAACAAACAAATAGCGATTATTTGGAAAAAAAACTATGTAAAAAAATCACGTAAAAAGAATCACATTAAAACAAATCACATAAAAAGAAAGTTAGATATATATTGTAAATTTTATATGCTAGTAACAACGCATAAAATATTTAAAATTATTTGATAGTTAAGTAAAATATTCATAATGTTTAATGTTTGATTGTAAACGTAGAAATATAATCATAAATAATTTTTATATTTTATATTTTAGTTTGCAAAGCTTTTCTTTTCCTCTCTTCAAAAGGAGATGTAGAGATTTTATTGTTGCCGCTTTTCCGCGATGCTGATTGGTTCTCTCGCTTGGCTCACTTCTTATTGCGAGAGTAGCTATCAGCATTGAGATGCGTGACAGTTACTGTGACAGTTTGTTTGATTATAGTTACTGTGACAGCCAGAAGCATCAATGAATTTAATTCTATATTTGTTATAACAAAAATGAATTTTAAATATTTAAATAATACTCTTGCTACGTTTGCTTCATATACAATAAGTGACAGTTATTAATCGCTGTTAAACATCACTTTTATCAATCGTTGTTAAACGTCACTTTATTAAAAGCTTCAAGCGCAAAACAAGCATATTAACTCTGAAAAGTATATTAAAAGATCAAAAAGTAAGTAATATTTAAAATTTTATGCATATATCTAAATTTATACTTCTCTACCATTTGTATCTTTTGTACTTTTGTATTTTTTATACCTTTTGTACCTTTTTTGAATATATACTTTTGTATATCATTAAGTTTATTGCTTTCTTATTTTTACGATTTTCTAGAATTTTTTTCATAAAAATAGATAAATCTACAATATAAAAGTTATTAATAACTACCGTTTCCACTTTTTCTTTTATCTTATTAAAAATTAAAAATTTGAAGTGAGAAATGTAAAATTTCTTTTTGAAATATATAGTTTTGAAATATATAGTTTTGAAATATATAGTTTTCATTTTGGTAAATAAGCTCGAACCACAGTTACGGTATTTAATATAGCATAAATCAACTGATTTTCGTTTGTATAACAAATAGATAGATTTTCCGTTTGAACAACATTAGTTAAAAAGTTATTAACAAATCAATTTTCGGGGGAGGGGGGGCCAACTTCACACAATAAAGAATTCCTTTTCGACGCAAATTCTGAAGGACTGCGTTCTTCGAAATAGCACTAATCGATAAATTTTCGTTTGTACATTCTCAAACCGATCAATTTTTCGTTTTTGGCACACCGTCGATTAAAAAGTTATTAACAATTAAACATTTTTGAGAACTATTTATTTAGGTAGATAAACTCGAACCACGGTTATTGCATTTAAAGTAGCATAAATCGACAGGTTTCGTTTTCACATTAACAAACCTAATGAGAAATGATGATCGAAAAGGCATCGAATCGATGTCGAATTGATACTACAACCGCCATTTAGACTTAGCAACACTATTGAACAAAACACTTACATGCGAAGTTTAACTCTAAGCAAAACAAAAATATTTATTGTTATTTGAACATATATTAAACATATCGTAAGATTTATATTAAACATATAAATCTTATGATATATTAAAATTAAAAACTTGCACAAATAACAGCTTTACGATTGTTTGTCTATAAAACATAGAGTGTTTCTAAACTTATGGTGGGTATTGTACATTGCAGTATTGTATATTGCAGAATACGTGACATATAAAATTATAAATAATATTCTATTTTAAAACCTAATTACTAATCATTTAATATACATACTAAATGAATGTTCTTCTAAAAAAATATTAGAATTGTTATGCAAAACAATACAATTACAAAATAAAATTGACATAAGACATAAAAATGCCTTTTTTGAAAATAGGCAATTTTGTTCTTTTATCAACTAAAATAATAATAATAATAAATTTTCATAATAATGATATTGTCAAAATAATTTAACATTACTAAATCAAGAACTTGATCTTTTTGAAATTATACTGCAACAGTTCTTATATAAGTTTTAATAGCGACATAATTGTGACTTAATTTTCTCAGAATTTTTTACCGCGTAACATGCGTTTCATGCATAGTCATGAATTTATAATTATTCTTCGTCGAATGGTATTAAAATAAACGAAGTCTGTATTAAAAATATTTCGTTTATATAAAAAAAAATATATTAAAACCGCGTGCGTTATGTCTATATTCAAATAAAATTTATAGAAAAAATTATGACCAACATTAAGGGACACATTTTTCAAAGATTATTAAAGTTAAAGTTTATCAAAAGAATAAAGGCTAAAATTTTTTTACATAAATTACTTTTTCTATATAAATTTTAGCGATCAATGTTCAGTTGAGCCTTGATTAGCACACGCTTCCAAATTTTTTTACATAAACTGAAAAATAAGAGTAAGAGATAATTTTATTCGATATTTACATAATACAAAATAAATTATAATACTAATGAATGAAAAATTATTCCTATGTCACATAAATAAATGTTATATGCACATTAGATCAGTGTTGCTGATATGTAGTTCTGTAACAAAAAGATTCTTATAAAAAATTCTATATTTCTTCGCAACGTCAATATATTACATATACATATTTATACAATATTACGCACACACACATACACACAATTGAGTTTTGTAACTGGTGCAATCGAGAAGATGCTGATTCTAGACGCTCAAGATCCATATATGTGCCCATGCTGTTCTACAAACTAGGCTTCTCGTTTGCCATGCCTGATAGTTTGCTATGCTATACAAAAGGCTGGTCACACAATAATTGTTACTCTACAAGTCTCTCTATACCATTTTCTTTATTTAACCAGCCGGGAATACATTGTTTTACAAATTTATTCCTATAAAGAAAATGTATTTTTGTAAAATGTAGTCAGCAAGTTTTCTTAATGTATACTGATTATGAATCTATCAAAAAATGTAAACTGGCAACTTTGAAATCAAAGCTAAATAAATGAAACTGGCATCTTAGATAATACATAATTGGCATTAACAATTAAATAGTACACTTCCGGACATGAGTTGCTCATGACAAATTATTCCTCTTTTTACCGCCACTAAAAGTTTTTAATATAATCATGCAAACATCTTGTGTATAATAAATTTATAAAAAGTATGAAAAAGTTTTACACAAAGTATACAAACAGCGTTTCAATTATTTAAATATTAATAAACAATATTGTTTTCCTTCCTTATCTGTTTTCAACTTAAAAATTGTATTCCAAAATTTATTAGAGAATGATTAAAATATAATAAAATTACCAATAAACATGTTCTTCATTTCCATTTATTACTTTTGATATTTTTATAAAGTTAAAAATATTATTATAGTTTCACTGTATATTGCAATGTACCAATCATAGTAAAATATAAAGAGGCAACTTAAATGATATTAATTTAAATCCGAATGATCTTAAAAAAATTTTAGCCATCGTTTATTGTTTAACAAAAAATAATTAACAAATATAGTAAAATATACAAACATTGCAGGTTCTGCAGTAACCTAATGTAACTCAATAAATCTCAATGTTTCGAACAATTCATGTTTCTGGAAATAATTTCTCGTAATTAGAGAAGGTTATTTTGTTGAATATTGATATGGTTAAATTGGAGGCCCTTTCTTCTAATTTTGATGTAACAGCTCTAAGAATTTCCTTGTTATTGTTGTTTATGACATCATCAAGAACTTTATGCAACTCAGTTAATTCTCTTTCGTTCTCATTGAACTTATATTTGAATGATGGTTCGCTGTGTGCCTTCGATACAAATATATATATTTTGCCTTTTCTAGTTGTTATTTGTAAATCCATGCCTATCTTCAATTCTATTATACCTGTAAAAAAAAATACATTTGGATGATAAAATAAAATAATAGATTTTTTGCATGAAAATTTTAGATTTTCTATGCTAAAGGAAGTTGCCTTCTGTCCAAACTTTCCGTTTGTTCTAAAACATTATTCTAAAATTATCTTACCTGTAGTAATCTCAACCTGTCCCTTATGACATATGAGCACCAACCGACGTGTATCAAAATCATTTGTGTGTTTATAAAAAACCTTCTATATAAGACAGTGATATCAAAATGTAGCTTTTCAAGATCTGCATCAATGGACTTTGTGGTGAAATTATACAATCCATACAAGTCTGAATCTGTGAAATGCAATTTGATGTTATTTGCTTCCTAAATTATTATTTTGTCGAAATATGACGGTTCATTTTGAGAAATGTCAAATTCTGGAATTCCTGTGCAATGCTTATCTCTCACACTATTGATGCCGTTTGCAATGCATTGATTGTAGTTCGAATCCTTGCGACTACAGGCGTGAATGTAGGAAGCTATAGTGTTTAAATAATTTTCTATAACTTGCAACTTTTAATTAAACTGTTTAGAGTAGATTTATACATTAATAATAGATTTAGAATCTTGAACAAAGTGAACATTTTTTTTATTTTATAATCTATAAACTTTCAGAAAATATTTATTTTAAAATATTTATATTTAACTTTACTTAAATTATTTTTATGAAAAAATTCTTTGTCGAGATTTAAAAAAAATTTTAAGATTTTAATCTAACTTATGCTTAGTAAGCGTCTCTAATGGTAAATATAAATAAGAAGCACTCATAATATAACAATATTTATTTATGTGTAGTACAAAATAAATACATAATGATGGAATTTTAATTACGTAATTCTGCTGTAGCATGTTCTGCTATAACTCCAAAAACAAAAATTATAGCAAACATTTTTCAAACAAAAGGAATTTACAAACTTTTACAAATCTTTCAAGATTTTACTGTAGAACAGTCGTAAGACACAGGCTTCGAGATCACTCAAGTGAGACTCAAGTGAACTGATCAAGCTTAAATAAATTCCCTTTCATTTACATTAGTATTGTTCACGATGATTTGGGTTTTAGTGACAATAATTCTTTATAATATAATAAATGTAAGCACTTTGCATCTAAATCAGGATTTAGCTGATTCGATTCGAAGAAGTAAAGAATAAAAAAATTGAAAAGGATGAAATGAATGAAATAAATAAAGAATGAATTGTAAAATTTTTAAGAAAAAATTTTTTAAATTTTATTCAAATAAAGATACATAAAAATGTATTATTTTATTTTATTATTAGTAATATTTATGTATGTAATGTTAAATAATATTCCACATATTTTTATGCAAACTTCACTAAATTGCAATTAATAAACATAATTATTTTTTTAATTTTTGAAAACTGATTATTCATGTTATAACAACACAATACTGCTTCAAACTGTTAAATAAATGCTTAATTGTTTATGTTATGTTAATTATTAGTAAATTTATTATTTTATCAGAATGCAGAATATATGTTGCACTGTTGAATTAAGTGAAACATTTGATTTATGAGTATAAATAGTAATATATTGTTATGCAATTTCTTTTTAAATCATTAAATTTGTGTTTGCTTTGTTTAATATTTTTTAAATATTTTTAAAACACACACGTAAGCACGCATATATACAGGTAAACGCGCGATTAAACCATTGGTTTATAACGTTTAAAATTTGTTAATCAGTTTATTAATATTAATTAATTGCCGCTTCTGTGACATATCAAAGAGAAAAAAATTATGAGAATAGAGAAAAAGCGATAATAGATAAGTGTTAAATATAATTATGAATTTGAGTGTCTAAATTTTACATAATATCAATGTATTCAGTTTTATGTGTTCAGTTTTATAAATACTCTAATCAAAAAAACTTGATAACCTTGGCATTTCATAAAGAATATTTGCTACTTTCACCATAATAGTCCTCAAAATACGTTATAAAAATATTGTGCAATTGTTTGAAATGCCATTTAAATCCAAATTAAATTTAATATTGAGAATTAACATATGTTAATTCATAGCATAACATAGCACAACATATGTTAATTTTCAATATTAAATTTAAAAAATAGTCAATTTTGGAAAATAAGAAAAGTCATCTATACTCCCTGTATTTTAAAATTTGAAAAAAATGTTTCCAAAATTTATATTTGAAAATAGTTGTTGAATAATTCGATGATTAGTTTGGAAACTTTATTTTCCATTATTGTCTAACACTGTTAATAGTAGTTATCCATTATTTTGTTGCAGCTGGTGCCAACAGTTCTGTGTTTCCGATATTATACAGATAGACATGTTTACAGATATTAAAACGGTGCAATAAATGCACTCTGATTGGTATTTATAGTCCGTTCTTATTTTAAGATCGTCTTAAGCTAATATGGCCATGTGATTAGTTTAAATTTAAAACTACATAAGACTGTATTTAAGACGATCTTAAATATACGAATTGACTATGAATACCGGCCATAGTTGGTTCTTATATTTAAGATCGTTTTTAGGGGAAAAGAATTACCCTTATAAAATAAGGATAATAATAAAATCCTGAATAATTTTTGCGATTGTTTTAATAGTTGATCAATTTCGTGAATCATTGTATAATTAAGATTTTAATAATTAAGATTTTAATCTTTATAGAAAAATACAAGTTCTTATTTTAAGATCTACAACATTCCAAGAAATACAACGCGAATATTCTGTCCTAATAAAAATTATTTATTAGAACACATTACTGACAGCACATTTAAGTACAGATTACATTTCTATTACATTAATACAACGAATAGATAATTCTGTATAGAAAGTATATATTAGAAAAATACTACAATGTAAAGAATAAAATCATAAATATATAGTTAATAAAAGAATAAGCTATTTAATTTAATTCTTTTGTTGGAAATGAGAATATTGCATTTGCATGGCTTAGTCTACTAGTTTAATATCAATTTGATTAAAGATTTTTTTTATATAATTAATATTTATGAATTTTCTAAAATTCAATGCTACTAATAATAAATAATAAAGTAAATATCAAATAGATATTATGTACATTAAATGAGTTATTTTTTAATGTTTATTTTCTAACTTTGTTTTCATAAAAAGAAATAGTAACTATTTTCCATTTATCTAGATAGATAGATAGATATTATAGTTTATTCACTTCAGAATTTTTACAGCCAAGAAGCGGAACTTGGTTTATATCAAAACCATGACTTTCTTCATTTCACTTACTTTTCCACACTTTCCTATAATAACTTTCCTCTATAACCCTAAGTCCCTAAAACTTTTTTTTTACATCTATGTGCCTATTTGCCTTATCTCCTCTTATTCTTCTTCTTCTTCTCGTCTCTTTTTCTTTCTTTCTATTTTCTCTTTGCTGATCTCCATTCCTTTCATTTCTTCTTTCTTACTTTTATCTTTCTTTCTTTCTTTTCCTCTTCATATTCGCTATACTTTTTCTGATGTTTCGATAACCAGAGGCGTTTTCCAATCTTAACTATTTTCTCAATATTTATTCATTTCTCGTTACTATTCTATAATCAATAGTCACTAACCGAACTATCTCTCAATCCTATATAAATTCTTTTCGTTCTCTTTAGCTTCTTGTTGCTTTTGCTTTGCTCGGTTTTAGCTTTATATTTTCTTTTTTCCCAACCTTCTTATCTATAATTATTATTTTTAACCTTCCTTTTATTACCTCACCTAACTTATAAAATCATATTTCTTTGTACAATTTCTAGAAACATCTTGTCCTTCTTCCCTAATTCTATTTGTCCCCAAACAATAATCTTTTACTTTTGCTACCCTATTAAATTTTAAGTCTTTCGTATCATCCTGTCTTTTCTTACTATTACCTACTACTCTGCCTCCGCCTCTGCCTTTCTCTTCCTTGTTCATTCTATTTATACCTTTACTTATTGTCGATATAATCTAAAAGATTCCCGCCTTTTTTTAATTCTTTAGCCAACCTATTACTTCTTTCTCTGAGCCTCCTTTATTATCACTGCTTCTTTCTGTCTTTCACCTCATATAAATCCCTATATCTTAATTATGCCTCTCAACTACTTAATAACTTAATTTTATTTCCTAAGTATTAGCATATTCTCTCGCACGCTCATTCTCTCACGCCCTCTAATCAAATTCATTTTCTGTTCGCTTAATAAACTATTAGTATTTTGTTAGTCTATTAATAAATAAAATATAAAACTTAAATTAAATTAAATTAAAAAATTATTTATTATAAGATATGTAATTATGGAAAGATATAAAATATAAAATTTAATTATATTGCAATATATTTATTCCTTGATAATCTTATACAAAACAATATTTTTGGTTGATTAATTACTTCAAATATATTATACTATTAAGGATAACATCTATCATTTAACTAAAATAAATTTTGTACTACTGATTTTTTAATTATTGTAATAAAATTTGTTCCAATTATTTCTTGATTCGATCGTATATAAAGAGTGATTTTGCTATAGTAATTTCCAAACAATTCATGCATGTTCGGGAAACAATTTCTCATAATTGGAGCGACTTATACCGTTGAAACCTAAGAGAATTTTTTCCGAAGTCTTCTCTTCTAGTGCTGGTACAACTTTACCAAGAATATCTTGCATATTGCTGTCGATGATATTATTCATAGCTTGATGCAGTTGAACTAATTCCTTTTCGCTCTCATGAAACTTAACTTTAAATGCTGCGATATCGATATTCGAGCTTACTTTCGAAGCATATATTTCTTTTTTGTTGTTCTTGGTCACTACTTTTAATTGCATATTTACTTTCAATAATGCATTATCTGCAGAAAACAAACATTTTAATTTTTTTTAAATTTTATTTTAATTAAATAAAATCTAATTTTGAATTTCTTTCTTAATAATTTAATTTAATAATTTTTGCCTGGATCGAATCGACCCAGGTTTACAGGAATCAGGTTAAGATTAATGATAAGATAAAACTAACGTAATACAAAATTAATATTTTACAAACCTGCTGTAGCAGTAAGTAGTCCTTTATTAGCAAGGGGTATCAGTATATTTATGGCAAAATCATATGTAGAATAGATGGTAATTCGCTTTATTGTGACTGCAAAATTAATCTGAAGTTTATCAGAATCTGTATGAGTGGAATTTACGACGTAATCACAAAATCCATGTAGTTTTGCATCTTTGAGAGCTAATTTAAGATTATCTGTATCGTAGATAGTTATTATGTCGAAATTTAGTGGCTCTATTGGTGGAATATTAAATTCTGGAAATCCTGTGCAGGTGATATCTCTCACACTATTGAGATTGTCTGCGATGCATTGATCATAGTTGGAATCTTTGCGGCCACATACACGGAAGTAGGAAGCTAAAATTAAATTTATTTTCTTTATCTGCAATCTCAAATTAAACTGAAATAAAATAATAATAATAATTGTAATCTTAAAATAACTAAAATAAAATTTAAACATAGCACAATAAATTTTAAAAGTACTTCTTATAATGCAATTATAAGTATAAAACAATATGTATGCCATTTGTTCTTAAAATTTTATAATAAATTTTTTTTATAATATTAAAGAAATTTGCTAATGCGATTTTTAAATAATTTTTTTTTATTTGGACAATAAATATAATAGAAATTGTATTAACCATAATTTTCTTCTATTTTTCTTTGTTCAGTTATTATTTAAAATATATTGTAATCTATTTTATTATTGCAATTGTCACATGCGTTGCTTGTTGATTTTTATGTGTGAGAGAAAAATTATAATTTTGCGTTATGATACAAATAAGATGTAATTTTTAATTTTTTAAATATAACTTATACATTATTTTGGAGATTACAATATCAAAATCACAAGCGAGTAAATATTACACATTAGCGAAGGGGTGATAATTTGCCTGTTTATAACTGTAATTACATGATAAATGTGCATGCGGTATCAACTTATTAATATCTACAAGTCAGCTAAAAGCCTACGGCAGACAATGCTTTTTTTTCTGTTGGATTGCTAGCTAGATTGCGTACTTGCTACCGTGTGGGTAGCATTGCTGGCAGTGCTGCTGACTGTGTTGCTGGTTGGCTTCTTGACGATACTGGCTTTTGTACTGGCTCATACTTCGTGTACGAGCTATCAACCGGTAAATAAATATGGACCGGGCCATTGCTACTGCAGCACAACATTGAAAAAATGCAATTGCATTATTTTTAATTATTAATAAATTACGACGAAAGCGATATCATCGACGTTTGTGGGGTCGATTACATCAAACGTCAGAATACTTTTTTTATTTAATCTAATTCTAATCAAGTTTTGATTGGCTCTCGCAATAAGCCAAAATAGAACCATGCAAGAAATATAGCACATGTTCTATTATGGAAATCCAGCAGATCTGTCAGCAGCGTGACAAGCAGACATACAATTTCTAACACAATTGCCCACACAATAGCAAGTACACAAGCCAGCTATCAATCCAGTAGAAAAAAATCGTGTGCCGCAAGCTTAACATGATGCATTATTTATTGTTATGCGTTATAATCAAACTATATATAACGTCCACATCATTGTGTGCCGTAGGCTTTAATATTGATCTCTATTTCTGAACAGTTTCTATTTTAATTCATTACAAAATTACTGCATATCAATTATCATAAATTAAAATAGAATAAAAATTTTTTTTATGAATTATACATTGCACTTATTAATTATTATAAAATAATTTAACTTCAAAGTAAGAAAAGAATAAATATGAAATATTAGTATTATATCTCAATTATTAACTATAAATATTAAAATAAAACTAAACAATCATTTTACTTGAAGAAATCACATTCTAAATAAAAAATAATAAGATATATAAAATATATATCTATGTATATAATATTACAAAATATATTACAAAGTATTTGCATAAAAGAAGTTTGATTCATAACATTTGTAATCAATAAATATCAGACTTGTTTTGCGATATTTGACAAACAGTTTCACTTATTTAGTTTCACTTATTTATTAATCCATTAACATTTATTAATATACATAATTCTCGCGGTAAGACTTACTTATAATACAAAGTAATACTTGTTATAAGATTTTTTATCCTTGGGAAAAAAATTAATATTATATTTATTATAACAAACAAATAAATGATGTATTAGGCACATTACTGTTAAATATCGAACATTTTGATATGGCATCAAACTTTTAATTAAACTAATAATAAGATACATAAATCAATAATTTGTAAATTATAATAAAATAAGTAGCGATTAATAAACTAACTTTTGAGTAATAAATTATTTAATACCTAAAATTTTTATTATTTTTATTGTCCAGTTTATGTGGAAGATACATTTTGTTCTCTTAAAATTGTATAAATACGACGAATAAATCTTGTAACAAACCAAATCTGTAGGATGTAATATAAAATTGTAAGAATTCAATTCTTGACTAAAAAAATCTTTGGATTTGAAAATGTTCACAAAACATTTCTGTCAATCATTCTTTTAACACCATTTTAATTAGACAAGACTTCTAAATTACAGCTTATTTTAATTTTTAAATTTTTTTAAATATGTGTGTACATTATTCTTGGTTTCAGTCAATTATTTAATCTCTACTATCTATTTAATAATTCTGCGCTCGATTATGCAGTAATGTAACATTACTACATAACATGCAACAACATGTGACAATCTAACATCATGCATTATCTATTATGTCGTGCGTTATAATCAAACTACATATAACGTCCACAGTAATAAATTAGAATCTCATAAAAAATTTTATCTATAATTGTAGAGTAACGTTGAATGATCCATGAATGATCTTGATTTTTATCAAACTTTTTGCAAATAGTGTATTTTAAATTCTGCATAATATAAATAAATAAATGACAAAATTCTCATTTACTCACGTATTTCCATCGCATGCGCTGTCACGAGCGCAGAGATAAAAAGAGCAGCAAACATTTTTCAAACAATGGAGAGTTTTCTGTAAAATAGAATTTTTCAAGTCACCTTTACGAAAGCGAAACAATTCTAATGAATGTTCGGCTAACGCAAGTTAAGAACAGAAAACTATTGTATACTCTGATCGAACTGAATATATACTATAAAATCCCACTATTTTATAATCTCCCGTCAATCTTTCTTCATTACTTCTAACACATACGTAGATAACGTTGAATGTATTGGACATTCTATATTTTACTTATTTTTCTTATTCTCTCTGTGCATAATTACATAATAAGTATGAGGATAAAGAGAGGGCAAGACGCAAATAAGATTAATTGTAGAAGAACAACTAATCTAAATCTGTATTAATTTCTATTGCAAACATAAGTGAGATTTAAATTTTAAATGTATTTTCTTACATGTATATCACAAATATTACTTTTAAAAAAACATATGTCTTATAAAGCATTTATTAATCTAGGGTCAATCATCAATTACATCTTCAATTGTGAGATACAAAAAAATTGCGTAAAATGAATAATGAGTTTTATATTAAGTTGACTATGGCATTTGACTTACATTTCTTACAATTGACTTACAAATGAAAAAAAACAATAAAATATAATTATTACATGATTAAAGAGATATACATATTATTAGATATATCAAAATGTGCCATTTTTAAATATCAATTATCCACTTTTATTTTACAGGATAAAAATTTATATCGATTTTCAAGATATGACAAAATTATTTTAATTATTTATTTTACGTAGTTGAAATAATGTATATTTTTCTCTTGTGAATACTAATCAAGAAATGTACGTCAAAATCATACTCCTTACCTGAAAATGTTTAATTAAGAAGTTAATATCAAAAGCTTCTTAGAATCTGTGTGAATATAATTGACAACAAAATCACAAAATCCACATTTTTTCATCTTTAAGATGCATGTTAATATTGACAGTGTTGTAAATATGTCAATTTGTCAATCAGTAATAGTTCTCTCAGTGGAACATTCAATTCTGGTATCCCTGTGCAGAGCTTATTCTTTATATTGTAACGTTGCTCAGGCTGTATTGTTCGTAGTTCGGCTCTTTACGATCATACAGATGAATATAGGAGACTGTAAAATGATAAAATTATTTTTACTTAGAAACTTTTAGTTGATATTTTGCAATAAGCATTTATGGGATATGATTTCAAATGGCAGAAATTGCTAGATGTTTAAATTTAATAAGGTAAGTAAAAGCTACATATAAAATTGTTATTGAAATTAATACTTGCTACCGTCGCTTTAACTAAATACGCCTATTAGAATACAGATTTCTTCAATATATTTTTCTTTTCGAGTACATCATTATCACTACTTATGTATGTTTATGATGCTAGACATTCTTGCATTACGTGATTCTTGTCACATAATCAATCAAAATTCTATCCAGTCAAGAGCATTATAATATCTACTACAATATTTAAAAAATAAGAATCTAACATCAAGAAATAGTGTAAAGTAATTTACGTTTCTTAATTTTGACCGATCAAGTCTTTGGTATATTATAAATGAAAATGGGAATAATATTTTTATTTACTCACGTAATTTCGTTACAGCGTATGGTGCTACAAACGAAAGAGTGCAACAAGCATTCTTCTGAAAAAGAATTTTCTTATAAAATGAAGAACTTTTTGCACCATTTAAAACTACACTAGAACAATTGTAATGAACATAAAGCAAATATCCACTAATATCAATATGAATCGACTGATTTCATGCGTATGTAAATTCAGAATCCCTCTATTTTAGAACGTTATCTAATTGTAAGTCCCCACATTTATACGACACGTGTAACACATGTGACACATAGAATAAGAATGTCATTATGCATGTCTTGTTTCATCCATCTTATATTCTTTGAATACAAATTACGCGATGAGATAAAAAATGAGATGAAACATAATGTTGCGACATCGAAAGAAAAGAATTAATATTTGCTTTGCTAATAAATTATATAAAATATAAAAAGATCCAAACAAAATTCCTATATTGATTTATTGAAATAATTGATTTTTATTTATTTTTTTCTAAGAAATTATAATTTCTTTAAGAGAATTAACTTTTAGGAAAAAAATAATCATCAATAGATATGTGACATAAAATAAATAAATTTTCAATTACCTGACGGAATTTTGAATCCATGGTATACATGTATTGATTCTTATTTCTTAAGGATGTATCAGAGGTACAATCTTAGATAAAAGTCCATGAAATTTGAAATACTTGAATATCTATATCTTACGCATAATAAATCTAGATATAAGGAACTCGAACTATAATTGGAGACTTATTTTTATTCCTAGAAAGGTATTTTTCATATTACAAATGTTTTTTCCAACGTTATTTGTGGTACTAATAGCATATTTTTGTCAGTTTATAATTTATTTCTTTAAAAGGATGTAGTGAAGATAATTGAAACTTGGTAGATAGTTTCATCTATCAGTATACTAGATGTACAAAAAAATTGAAAACATTTGTACCATTTCTTCAATATTTTTATTCTTCAAGACTGTCTCTTTCCATAAGAATACGGGAAATCAGTGAAAATTAAAATCGTTGTTACTCAGCAACTGTTTAGTGGATTTGTTTAAAGTTTTTTTGCATCAGAAAGGCTAAAAAACAATCTCACAAATTTTTATCGACTTAGTACTATTGCGAAGATAGCTCAGATACATCCTTAAATCTAAAATTTTTACTAACAAAATGATTCTTTCGTAAACATATTTTCTAACAAATACGTCATGTTTTTATCCTTTTTATAAAGATTTCGTACTTGTTCAATACCTTCAAAAATACATTTTATTGATCAGGATACTTGATTTTAGTAAATAAGATTTCTAGATTCTAATTATAATTCTTAAATACAATGACTCAATTGATTAAACTGATCAAATGTACTACACGATAATTATCTGTGATCAAAAATCAAATTTATTATTTTTAATTATTAGTTTTACTATAAAACCACAAATGTAAATGCAAGATAAATATATATGTATTCCAATTTTTAGTAAATACTTACAGCTAATTTTAACTGTAACATTATATGTATATATGCTTAAAAAATTTTTATCCTAATAAATATAGTGCATTTAAAATGATACAAAGAATACGTATTAGTAATATATATATTGAATATAATTATTAATCCATACAAATGTGTGCTGTTACTTTAACGATATATCAATAATGATTAAATGATATATTTTTTATTATCTAGTTCATATTTTAAAAGATGATAAAAATCAAGCAATGTACAAAAAGCAAATTGAATGGATTGCAAAATTTCAAACAACTTATGTTTGTTCGGGAAACAGCTCTTCAAAGCGATCACACAATATGATGTTGAAAACTGAAATAATCCTTTTGGAGATCTCCGTTTCTAATACTGATTTAACTTTCCCAATAATTTCTTCTCTATGGTTAGATATATTATCGTTAATTATTTTACGTAAATTGATTAGTTCCTTTTCTTTCTCATCGAACTCGTAGTGGACTGTTTTGATGTTGAAATTCAAATTCATTTTCGATATGTACAAGTTTGTTTTGTTGTTCTTAGTTATTTTTTTTAAATCTGTCCTTAGTACTGCATCTAAGTTACCTACAATACAGTTTGATAATTTATATTTAGTTTCAAGAAACTTGAGAATTTTTAATTTTATATTCTAAATTAAGTTTCATTAAATATTCACATTTTATTTTTACATAAGGTTTACGTCGAGTACTTTATTTACCTAATGTAATGTGCATTATGCCCTTGTGAACAATCTGCGTTAATACATGTATGTTAAAGTCATACGTGGTATTTATACAGATATGGTTGTAAGTTATGGTTGTAAGTCATATTAAAATTGAAATGAAAGTTGTCCAAATCTGCGTGAACAAAATTTATAATAAAATCAAAAATTCCATATATTTCTATATTTTGAAGATACACCTTTGCATTGTCAGTGTTGAAAATATTTAGTTTGTCAACAATAAGTGGCTCCTCCGGTGGAATATTCAGTTCCGGCATTCCTGTGCAGATCTTATATTTCATATTCAATGCTGTTTTTTAAGCATTGATCATAATTCGGATCTTTGAGGCCACATGGATGAAGGTAAGAAGCTGTAAAAAGTTTATATTAGTTTTCTTATAGCTAAATATTTTAGAATAAAATCGTCAATACGACAAATTTCAAGAAAATAAACAGTAAATTACATAGGCCCACGAAAAAAATACCCTGCGCCTTGGACCAGATCAGGTTATTCCCATGTATTTTAACCTGCTAAAAGCGAATTTGATGTCAGTTTTGCTCCACCACATCTGAGTTTTTTCCCCGATTTTATAGTTTTTTTAAGGTATTTTTTGAGGATAGAAAAAACTGTTTTTTTTTTTGTAAACCTTTGTTATATTTCAAGACATTATATACATCCTTTAAGACTAAAATATAATAATACACGAACAAATATTATACATTTGTAACATGTATGATAAACTTTTTAATGTTTAAAGAGAGATATTGTATTATTAATGTGATTATATTCTAATACATTTCTAATAAGAATAATATTTACAGTTAAATTATGTAAGACTTATACAAGATTATTACTCGTGAAATTAAATTAACGTTTTATAAAGTTTTTTAGTGTAATTATTAGAAACACTCACTCTCTAAAAGTGAATCACTGAAATCAATGATTATACACTGACAATCAGTGTTAAGTATTCCACTAAAAAATTTCTGTGTATAATCACTGATTGACAGTGAGTTTCACTAATTCACTTTTAAAGAGCAAGAAGAAAACATAATGTAATTTTGAATACAATATAAATGCTTAAATTTTTAAATTCATAATAATATCAAAGTTATAAACAATTAAAAGTTAAACATGGGCTATAATAATTTGTGCGCTTGAATTTACAATCAGGCATACACGTGCATAAATAAAAATAATGTTAATTGATTTTCATATACTCAACTAATATTGGTATTTATTTCACTTGCTTTTAACTCGTCATATAGATTGCATAGACGATTGCTATTACCATAAATTAAAATGACATTTAAATTCTTAATCTATTGTACATTTTCATTATTACTTTTAAGAGACATAATAGTTTGAATATTCATTCTATGAGAGTTTCACATTCCGAACAAAAAATATAAAATACACACTAACAGCCTTGTATTTATGCAGGAAATACATTTGGTTTATGATACCGGCAAATCAATCAATATTACACTAGTTTTTTTAATAAATAAAATTATTCATACAATTACTAATCTGTAATTTATCAACCCATCCAGATAAATGATAAGAATTTTTTATGATACAATATAAAATACGTTAATACATATTTATTACAGACACATTTTGACTTTTAAAACAAAATTAATATCGTTTATAATGAATAAGATTATTAACATATTTGCTAATCTCTTTTTATTATTTGAGCTATAAAATAATTTTTGTGACAAGTATTTATAGTATGACGCAAACATGACAACAAAAGAATCAATTTCCATTACAAACATGAGCAACATTGAAATTCCATTAAACTTTGTATTCTTTAGAATATTTTAATAATCTTCTTCTTAGAATATTTTAATAATATTAACTTTTATTTATGAGATAACTTTAAAAAATTATGAAATATTATAATTATTTTGAATAATTTATGGCATACGACTTTTAATTAAATTACAATATATTTAATAACAATTCATGTATTTTAATAAAATAACTGAGATAAAAGATTTCTTAATCATACAAAGATTTTAAGCAATATTTCTATCATTTAGTTCACATATTAGAGTATTCTCTTTTGTTTTGAAATCATAAGAAACAAAAGCCTCTACTACAGAGTAGCTTACTCACAGTGAGCCAAATCTATAAGATGTAACGTCAAATTACAGAGAAATGCTAGAAAACTCGACCTTGTCAAAGTTGATAGCTGCTATCATTTTGATTAAATGCGTGAAAATTATAATTGAAAGACATTTTAAAATTTTTTCCAATTACCTGCCATTATTCATATTATCACAATTTTCACGATATCAAACATACAACCCACATAATATACATAATATACAACCCACATAATAACATTATACTTATTATATTCAAAATTATTATCAGCAACCAGCACTAGAAAATAAATTAAATTCTTTGTTTATTAAGATGCATTATCTATACTTAAAAAATAATATTACGTCTATTATATCCTAAGCATGATCCGATTTTTACGTTTCGCCCAGATAGATTTTTAACGAATTATATAAGAAAAATTCTATTTCTTATAATACAATGTAACACATGTAAATATGTAACAAATACTTTAATTTACTTACGTAGTTTCGCTGTAATATGTGTAGTCACAAGTGCAAAAACAAAGAGTGCAGCAAACATTTTTCCATAAGGTAGTGCTAAACCACACAAAAATGATCTTAACGGTTGTACATCTGCGAATCAAGTCCCACCGATCAATTATATACTGTAAAATTCTTTTATTTTGAAATTTCCCCTCTCAACCCTCATTTTCATTTCCACTTCTTCGCACATGCGTAGAATGTTATCTTGCTCTTTCTTGTGTTTCATTTGCTTTAATATTCTTCGTAAGATCATATAAACGTACTGTAAATTCAAAGTGGGAGAGGGGCATCCTAGAGGGGAACTAATTTTTCTTTTATGAAACAAGTGAAAAACTGGGTAAATTCCAGAATCGAGATGTACTGGATAGGCCAGTTTTTAAAAAATATATATATATTGTTTTTTATTTGCATCAATTTCGTAAATTTTTCCTCCAGTCATTCATTTATTCATTATTTATTTATTCATTATAATAGAAATTATAAATTCATTTTCTACGATTATTTATTCGCGATCATTCCAAGATATCTGAAGAAATATCTATAATCATTAGTTAAAAAAAATTTGATAAAGAAAGAATAAAAATTTAATTTTTTATTCAAAAAAGTATGAGTTCAAAATATATTTTATATTATATTAAATAAATATTTTTATTTTATATTGTATACTGTAAATGTATTTATTTAATATATAAAGCTAGAAAATGGTTTTAAATCTCTTTTCATAGCAAATATATAGAAATTATAAATTTACAAAAATTTAAGAGACTCATTAATTTCAAAATAAAGTCATGGATACAAACATAACAAAATATAATATCTTATTAAATATTTGTTGATAATTTTGTAATTATTGTGTAACAGATGTTACAGTTTAATATTTTTAGTCTACGGGTATACGGGTGTTCAATGACTTAATCAATACTTCAAAGAGTGAAAGAGGCTGAAATTTTGAACAATGTTCCTTTTCTGTTTTTGGCTCGGACCATTATTTACGATAAGCACGAGAGCTCCATGGTATGCTGCGCCCCTGTATACTCCGGTCGCGCGCTGATTAGTTAACTGTAATTGTTAGTAACTCGTAAACGATAAATAATAATCCGAGCCAAAAACGGAAAAAGAACTTTTGTTTAAATTTTCACCCTCTGAAGTATTGATTAACAGTTATGGGACATCCTGTATATAATAAGCGTAGCATTTAAAGTAATACAAAGATATATCCATAACTTTTATTTGATTAATTTATTTCATACAAATCTATGATGTTGGCTAGTATTCTATTGATAACGATTAAACATTTGCTTTCATTACTCAATTCAAATAAGAAATAAAATATATCAACAATTTTTTTAAATGCTGTTATTTTATTAATAATTGAAATTATAATCTACATAAAATATTTCAATTATTTTTTAATTAGATTGGATGCATTATAGAATGTATATAGCATATCGCATTTTACAATAATAAAGTTTTTTTCAAGTTTCAGACGATTTATTCTTTGGGAAAAAGTTGTTCACTTCTGTTGATGGCTACTTTGTTAAAAACTGACATAATTATTTTGGAAACTGCCTGTTCTAGTTGAGGCTTAACTTTACTGACAATATCCTTTTCGTTTTCACTTATGGTACTGGTCAAAGCTTCATGTAGTTGACCTAAGTTTTTCTCACTGGTATTGAACTCATATTTGAATGTTTTAATATTGAAATTTGTGTTTGCTTTCGACGCATATGTTTGCGTTTTACCATTCTTGGTTACCTCTTTTAAATCTAAGGTTAATTTCCCTGTTACGTTATCTGCGAAAAGAAAATAATTTAGTAATTTTAATGAAATAAGAACGAATATTGAAATACAATACGCAGCTCTAAACTTTCATTTTTTATTTTAATGTAAGTTTAAAACTCCTATCCTATACCTGAAGAAATGTGAATTAGTCCCTTATTAGCAAGTGGCAACAATACACTTATGTCAAAATCATATGTAGAATCCATGTCAAGATGTTTGAGTATGAACTCTATAACGAAATGAAGTTTCTCAGCATCTATTTGATAAGATGTTATCTCCCAATCGCAAAATCCAGTTATTTTTGCATCTTGGATATTTAATTTAAGCCTATCAGTGTCGTAAATATTTATTTTGTCAACAACTACTGGCTCGATCGGAGCAACGTCAAATTCTGGCAACCCATTTTGACAAATTATATTCCTGACATTGTTGATGTTATCGATGACGCATTGACCATAATTGGGATCATTCCGGACACATACGTGAATATAGGAGGCTATAAAGGATTTAAATTATTTTCTTTAACTTGCAATCTTGTACTAAATTATCTAAGATGAAATAAGCTAGAAATAAGATCAAATACTTAACTGATTTTATCTTAATATTATTTCTATATTATATTAATATTATATTAAATGTTGCAATATATATATATATATATATATATATATATATATATATGTATATATTGTAAATTAAAATAGAATTTAAATTTATAATCTACTGTTATACATTTCAAAGCTTATAAAAAGTATAAGACTTTGAAACTTTATTTTGTACTTGAATATTCCGCATTAGAAATGTAAAACGTGTAATAATGAAACATTTGCATGAGAAAATAATCTAAAACAAATAATCTAGTTTATGTGTTGAATTAATTAAGTTCGTCTTTAATAAAGTGAATTATTTTCGTATTTTTGTTAATCTTTAACTTTTTGCAAATTATTAAGATGTCTATTGAGAGAATTGTTTATCGCGAGAGTTTATAATATAAAATAACACACTTTTAAAAGAAGTATTTCTTTCGCCCTTTGATGAAAAATTAATATTACATATTGTGACGGAAATAAATGTGGCTAATGCTATTTACTCACGTAATTCATCTGCGGCGTATGCTGTCACAAATATAAAAGCAAAGAGTGCAGCAAACATTTTTTAAACTAAGATTTTTCTGCTGAGTAGCTAACAAAAGCACACTAAAATGATCTTAACGAATGTATAGCGAAGACAGAACAAGTGAAACGTGAACTGATTGAGCTTCTATATAATGCAGAATCCCTCTTTTTTTAAATCCTCCCCCCCCCCATCTACCCCTCAGTAATCACTCTAATTTTAACAGCACATGCGTAGAATGAAAATAACGTTATTGTGTTGTAAGGTAGTTTTCTTGTTCTGCGCATCAATTGATCAAACAATTTAAAGTGGGAGAACATGTAAGACAAAAATTAAATTGTAATTTTTAATGACTAATCGAGAAAAGAAGAGAATTAAATAGAGGAGTTGTGATAATTAATCTGTTTTTTCAATACAGCTATTGACATTCTTTTACAGAAGTACATTCTTTTATAAGTTCATGACATAATAATCAGTTTTTTACTTTGCAATTATATGTGGATTATTAGTTTACTAATAATCAATTTTTTCTTACTCTGTAATTATATGATTTATTCATTCAAAATTCTTGATCGTACTTCAAGGTTGTCTAAAGCCATATTTATGTTTGACAAATTTTATAAATAATACATAATAAATAAAAATAAAGTTTTATCTTAGAATAAAAAATTAAATTTCCATTCAAATAAAAATTTATTTCTGTTTCAATTTATAAATTATACAGTTGAATTACATTTCGTGAGTTGTTCTCTACGCGCATTATTCTCTAAACAATATACTATATTATATAAAATCTGTCGAAAATAAAATTACTAGAATAAAATTAACAATAAACAGAATCAATTTTTAAAAAGAAGTAATTTTAATAATTTCAGTTTTAATTCAAATTTTTTTCTTTTTAATTTGAGATTATTTATAGGTAATAAAAGAAATATCAATTGTTTATCTTGAGTGCCATGAGATTACGTTGAAAAAATTTTTTTTTCTTATTAAGAAACTTAAAATTATACTTGCAACGAAAGAGCTTATGTAAGAAAATATAATTATTTCATTTTTTCTGCGTCTTTTATAATAACGTGCATTTGTAGTCTATCTATTCGTCAAATGATATAAAGCAAATTTTTATTAAAAATATTCAGAAAAAGCTTTTTCATATTTTTTCTCTGGGTATTTCATCTGCAAAATCTAAATTTGTCGATAATATTCATATTTAAACTAGAATTAAGCAAATTATGTGAACAATATATATAAGAAATAAGAATAGATTTTTTTTATAAATGAAAAATAACTTATTTGAACAAAAATTTTTTTACAAATTTACGAAATTACTATATTACGAATAAATGCTGTATTTATATCAAATTAATTTCATGAGGCTATTGTAAAAAAAATTTCTAGTAAAAAGTAATTTTCCGAAAAGCATTAAATTTTATATTATTACTAGACCAAACTTTTGAACATGATATGAGTATGTTGTAACGAATGATTGTTCTTTTTTTATCAAGATTACACAACAGAAACATACTTATGTAAGAAGAGTATAATCGTATTGATAATTGATAATTGTTTTAATTAACTATAATAATTTAATTGACAACGAATAACTTAATAAACTAAATTTTATATTTTTATCAATACATGATGTAGTCAATTTTTGAATTAAAATTTTTGATATTAAAGCAAGTAATAAAGCAAGTATTAAAGTTTATATCAAAATTATTTTGTTAGTACAATTTTTATGATTCTGAGATATTATTTACAAACATCGATTTCAAATTGTATTAAATAATTAAAATATTTAAATTATTATAAATATGTGTGTATATAATTCATATTTATTTATAGCTGGTTATTATATATATATATATCTTAAGATATATATATATATATATATACATATATCTTAATATATATATATATATACATATATATATATATAATAACCAGCCATAAATAAATATGAATTAGGATAAATTCCAAATGCAATATCACTAAAATTTGTGTGCGCAAAAATTCATATAATTTATAACATTTGTGTGATGTATTAATGACATAATAAATACTTTTTTATGTGCAAAATTCTGTGAAATAATTAGTAGAAATAATTATTTTCTTGCTTTCTGTAATTATTTCTTACATGATACATTATTGTACTAATATTAATGTACTTAATTATCGGTGCAGGTATTAGTAAAAACTGATAATAATTGAATAAAGCTTATACGCATTTGTAAAGTTAAACAGAGAGTTACATTTTCGTTCAACGTTTTATATTTAATCTTCAATGCCATTAAAGTTTCGCCTGTTCTGTTTAAATCTTTTTGTTAATTTTTAGGATATTATATATACATATACATATAAATAAATAAATATATATATATAATAGAATTAGTTTACACATATTATATCAAATATTAAAATGCTGGTTTAAGTTCATTGAAATAAACTCATTTTTAAATCAATACTAATAGAAAATAAAAAAGATATAAATAGATATAACGATGCTAATAGTGCTATGATTAACAGAGGAAAATTATCGTTAACAATTCAAAAATCAATCTCGGAAACTCGAAGCTCTCTTATTCCTTAGTATAATTGTGTATTATTAACTCCTTATGAGAGAAATCATGTATTACTAGCTTCTTATAAATAAAATTAAACACTTACGTCTGTGTCTAATTAGATCAACAAAATATATTCATAATTAATTAACATTAAAAACATTCTTTTCTCTACTAGGAATATCCAGATTGTTACATTCTTTTGCAAACTCGATAGAAATTAATATGAAACTATATAAAATGCTATATTCTATCTATCATACTCAGAAATTAACAAAATTAGCATTTCTGATAATCTCAAATCTCTGAAAAATTTTTTAAGGAAAATAAATGTTAGCGCAAGGATGCGATGAAGTGTAACACAATCAATATATTCTAGACACTTTATTATAACTGTGCGATACAATAACGCCGAGTAATGTGAGACTTGATATAAGACTGTAAAACAAAAGCGCGTAAGAGAATGGGCACAGACAAAAAAGAATTAATAGATCAGTAAAATCAATATAGATAGAAAGGTGGTTTTGCGAACATGTGAATTGAGCGCCACACATTGTCTTTTCGGATATCGCCCAGAGAGGCGCTGATTTGCAAACTCTAACAATAAATATCCTGTTAGTTTAATGATTTGCAAAAACGAACAGGAGACTAGTTTTTATTCAGAAAGCTAAGAAGTTCTAGGAAAACAGGATTTTTACGCCGCTCGATAGATGTCTGAAGAGAGAGATCGTTGTGAAAGAAAAATTACATATTAAATTAGACATGTAAGAAATAACGAGGACAAAAGAAAGAACTGCACCACAGAGAAGAAGACATTCAATTCAACTGCTACATCTCATTACATGCATATAATGATTGTACATATGTGCGAGTATAATGAAACAATAGATTTTCATGTATCGAACTTCCCATTGCTATCGTATTGTGGCTAGATATCATAACAAAACTGCATTAATCTCGAGATATGCATCATCGCGCCTCTAACTTGTGCGATGAATGAAGTTACGTAATATGCGGCAATGGCTTGAACACGTTTTCTGCTCTCACACGTATAATTTCATTCTTGAAATGTATAAACATAATTTCCCGAGCAAAGTATCTTAAGATTAATGAAAAGAATAACATTAAATTTTAGAAATGTTAAACGTTAACCTGCTTTTTTTACAGAATGTTATTTAAAACAATTGTTATATGCAAAGTGATATATAAGTAAAGAGACAAAATAAACACAATAGACTTTGCATGCAGAATTATTATTATTATTATAGAAGCGTATAAAAATTCTGAGAAAAATTTCAAAAATTCCATACAAAACACAAACTTAATTTATTATTTATTTCAAGTGCTGTATAAAACATATAAACCATAACTCTAACACAAAACGAAAATATGATTTTTGGAAAATAAAAATGCAACAAAGTCAGGTAATTTGCTTGTTATTAATGAAATTTAACTTTTCTTTCTTGATAAATTATCATTAGAAATATGAAGCATCGAACGGGAAAGACTTTTTCCAATATTCTCATTAAAATAATAATTGATTAATTGGAAAAAGCATTCTAGGATTTGTACGACAGAGATATAAACAAAACGCACATACTTTGATGACGTACATACTTTAATAGCCTTAGCAGTGATTCAAAAGGATTTGCACATTAATATTCTGCAAAATATTTTATATCAAGTAAAATTCTCAAGTTAGCGGCTCGAAAGATTTAACATCTTGCAAGTTTTTATCTCTATCATACTGCATTTTAACAAATAAATTAATGAAAGTATGTAAAGTCAAATGGCATTTTGTCTGTGGATTAAATTATAAGTATAAAGAAATTTTTCGATCATTTCTATAGAACTTTCATGATTCATTCAATCTTGTTGCAAAGAAATTTGTTTCTTTCTCAATTAAATTTGATATTAAATTATTACTTATACTTTTGATCTTTCTCGAGGAAAATATCGGAAAATGTATATCAGAAAATCACTCGATATTCTAGTGACATAAATAAAAAGAAATAATAAATAAAAAGAAAGTAATGAGAATGAATTTTAAGCAGAATAAATTATACATCGAAACTCATAGTATAAGGATTCCTCTTATATTACACAATATGCGATATAAACCGTTGGGGAGATCGAGGCACCACGGGCCACGGGGTACCATTGACTGTTTGGCATAATTTAGAATGTTTAGATTGGTACAACTATTATTATGTAACGGTTACTTTATTGTCCATATGTAGATATCAATGAAAAATACTTGTTATCTTGAGATGCACGTAATGTAAATGATTTTAGTGATGCGTAAGTAATTTTTTAACCACTTAGAAATTTTTGTAATAAAACATACATGTACTCAAAATTAGTACCAACTTTCTAGCATCTTTTATCATTTTATAACACTACGAATAATTATGTATCATTAATTTTTTTCATTATGTTTAATTGTTTTCAATATTACATGCATTCGGGGCACAATAGGTCACCTAATACTGGGACACCATGGGTCGCACATTTAATCTATTTATGATTAAACGAAACAATACAAAGCAATTATTTTACATTCTTATTAATTAATTAATTTGTTAAATATATAAAATACAATTTCTTTTTATTTTTGTAACTTTTTCATTAATTTTTTTAATAAGCTTAGTTTTGAACTTTGTAATAAAAAAATATCTAAAATACAATTTTTTTCACTTTTATAAATACTTATTATTTTTTAAAATAAACAAAGTTAAAAAAATAATGAGCTAGTTCCATTAGTTTTTAAATAATAGAACTAGCTCATTATTTTTTTTTATACACATAGTTTTTGTGGGTGACCCATGGTGCCTCAGTAACAGACCCATGATATCTCGGGCATGGGGCACTATGAGTCATTTCCCAAAATTGTATTTTAATTTCTTTATTTAATTTCTTTGTGAAAACTTAATTAATATTTACCAAAAACGCTAAATAAATTTTAAAATATATACATTGTGCTTTAATTATTAAAAAAACTGACAATGAGATAAAAAATCTTATATTTAAAAGCAATTTTTCAAATTTAAATTTTTGTAGTCCATGGTGCCCTGGTCTCCCTTAAATGAATACTACGCTGAGAAAAAAAATTATTGAAAAACGCAAAATATATTTTATTTAATTAAATTTAGTCAGATACGTTCAACTAAACATTATTACAATGACATAAAGTATTATATGAATGAACTATACTTTTGTTAGTGCAACTAAAAAACTAAAAAAAACTAAAATTGGGTTAAACAACTATACAAATTTAGTTCGTACGATTTTTTTTCTCAGTGTATGTACATGTACAAAATATCTATTGTTCACATAGAGTGAATTTACAATGCTATTTCTTTTTTCCATTCCATGAGACTTTATTTTTAGCCATGTACCGTAATGATGGAACAATTTGTTATGCAATTAATTTCTCTAACTTCTCGGTGCAAACATTTACCTTTGGCTCACAACTGCAACGAGAAATTACGAAACGTCAACGCCGGCTCGGAGCATCAGCTACGGAACGCGCTTCGGAGCGGTGCACGAATTGCGCCGGTTTCCTTCGGTTTCAAGGCCGTCCGGGAGATGAAAGGCCGAGATAAAAATAACACTGACATTTGACCAAGGATCAGTGGTACAGCCTGCGACTCTATTTGAACGAAGACCCAAGAGATGAAAGAGAAAAGAGGAGGAAGAACGAGTGAAAACGACCTAATGAAAAGGCCGATTTCGATGATGCCTTACTTTCCCGCGAAGCAAGAATCAACGAAGTGTCCAATCGTCACTAATGCTTGCCCGAGGCTGAACCAATGGACGACAAGTAGCACAAGGCCTCTCAACTAGCCGAATGTAACAGCAGTGCCAACACAATGTTCGCAATTAGTTGTAAAGCTTTCCAGCCGTGACTATCACATCCTTGATCATTGTCAACCAACACCTCTTGCAGTCATCAATAAAGTTCGATACCGTTGCTACTTTGCTGCACTGCTCAACATGTACAGCTTCATTGCACGCATCTGGTAAAATTATTTTTTATGATTTATTGTACATGTTATCTTTAAAAATTTTTCTCATCTGGATCGATAGAAAAAAAGAAATATTTTTTTACAATTTCTCTTTTTTTAAAGAAAAGATTTTTACAGCTAAAGATTTTGTGTTTGCTATAATAATTGCGTTTCGTGCAATCGTAGCAAAACAATTAAACGTTCAGAAAAGAAATATATATTTTATATTTTGACAGAATTTTTTTTAGATTTAAAGATAATCGATTTTTGAGATACTATAGGCATCGAGTTAGACATTATAATTTTGAGAAAAGTGCTCTAACTTTCAATTTGATACTAATAAGCCATAGTTATAGCTAAGCAGCATATAAACATATCTTTTATTTTCTTGTTTCTTCTTTCTGTTCTGATTGTCTTAATCACAAGTCTCCACTCCGCAATTTACAATCATCAAAATATTTTAGAAATATATTAAAACTCTTTTTTTTTAGGTTTTAAGTTAAAAAATATAAAAATTTATTTAATTTTGAGGTTTTGCATGAGAAAATTCTCTTAAGCATCATCGCTATTCGACTGACAAGCCTTTTAATTAAGGCAATTTTATCGTGAATAAAAATCGCAAAATTATCAATGAAATCACAGTAATTAGTGAATGTTATAAAAAACCCACATTTTTCATGTGCGAACTATCGACATTACTGTGTTCCTTGTGCATATGTGCAGGATTATGTTATGACACCATATGCAGGATTATGTTATAAATATCAACCAAGTTTTTAATCAATATTTTATTTATATGTAAACATAATATTATTTCGATAAGAAAATTTTTTTCTTAATTTCTAGTATAAATTAGAAATATGCAGCTATCGAAAGATATCAAGATTAGTGAAGAATTATTTTCGAATTATCAAAAATTGTTTTAAAAAAAATTTAAGTAAATAAAGTTTAAACGTGTATCTATTATAAATACAAAAATTAGTTGCTTATGAATTAATTTCTAATATAATTTTCAATCAGCATTCAAATAAAAGTATTTAAAATTAGTATTTGTCCGACTATTAAGTCATATCTATTTCTGTCTCTCAATAATCCATTGTTCATTTTAATAATAATCTTTCGATAAAGATTGATGATACTGTAATAACATCTAAAGATGAATACACATTTAAATATCTTTTTATAATACATGATGTCAAAAAGTAGATAAACACAAAAGTAATAAATAAAGTTGTAATAAGATATAATAAGTTATAATAAGATATAATAATAAGTTATAATAAGATAATAATTGTATTAATCATATAATTATTAATTATTTTTTATAAATACATTATTTTGGTTTAACAGCTGCAATTTTGAGACATTATAATTTTTTCGCCGAGCATTATGATCAATTTGATCAGTTTATTTAGAATTGCTTTTAAAAGTTAATATGAATCTTTAGTATGTTTTCTATTCACTTATATATTCTATATTTATTATAATTATATAATTATATAATTAATGTGACAATATTATTATTGAGTTCTACATTTCTACTATAAGAATAAAAGCGTTCGTATTTTGTGACAATTTATTGTAATAAAAATAATTTGCAGCTTCTGCAAAATTATTTTCAGTAAGAAAAACATGTTTAATAAATCTTTTGCTGTTAAATAACAATAGTTAAATAACAATAATAAATAACAATAGTTAACAAATTTTATTATATTTATATAGTGCTTTGAAAAATTCCTTTTCTTTACGTTATTTTTCTTGATAAACATCTTTGATAATCAAAATATTTGATAATTTTTTCGCATAGTGATTTTTTCATAGTTTAATTAAATACAATCCAATTTTAATATGCACAACGTCATCGTAAGTGATTGATGTACTATAATTATTTACAGGTATTTGAATGAATAAGCGCATTCTCTTTGATTTTTTCACTGAGTAAATAAAATTTAATTTATGTGTCATTTCAAATAATGATGCAAGTGATTATTAAATACCTACTTATATCACGTCTAACACGACTCATATGTATATAATTTAACTGCAACTTTTTATTAAAAATGACACCTTTAACTAAAGTTTTATATTTCGAATCAATTGCATCGACTGCATAAATTAAGCATGTCATGCTTGTTACTTTATTTTTGTAATTATGGTTTTGCTGTAAGCATGTAATTAGCATGCATTTTTTTATACAGTTACGTGCTGTGATTACTACGTGTCAAACATAAAACAGAATTTTACTTGAATGTGACATGTTAATCTTATAGTTAAATATCGAGAGATGCGGAAATGTTTTGAGTCAAATCCATAGCAGAAAAATACGAAAAAATATAATTCATATTTAAAATATTTTACTCTAACTACATTCTTTAAATAAAACTATTTTTTTTAATACTAGAAGATAAGGAAAATAAATTTTTTGAAACACAACACATCGCAATACAAAAAAATACTTATTACAGAGAAATAATCATACATAATTTTCGATTTAACTTATATTATTCAAATCATCATTATCTTAATTTTTTTAATATGCTGTTTTCTTTGATTCTCATTTTCTCAAATCATTGCTTGTCCTATATTATTATGTCACAGTTTCTCTTTTTATTTATATTCATAAATTTGATCTTTCTTCATTTTTATGTTTTCTCTGATTTGTTTTATTCCATTATATATTTCAGTCTTCTCTTTTCTCTTTCTCTCTTGTCTACTATTTAAAAAAGCAGCACAACTTTTGACACATGCTTTCCAGTCATTCATAAAATAATTTTATAACTTTTTAAATTTTGCTTTGAATATATTAGCCTCTTTGAGCTTCTTATCTATAATAGATGTTTCTTTGATGAAAGTAAAAGTCTAGAGCTGTAACACGTGCGAAATTTACATATTCTGCCTTCGCCTTTAAAAATTTAAACACATATATTTAATACGCGTTTTATGCCTACAGACATGTTTTATATTTTTAGGAAGAAAGTACGTATTTTAAACAGCATAAATTTAGTTTCACTAATTAATAATACGAGACTTTTTTACCATCGCTCTGATCTCTACAGTATGCAGTATCTACGATAACAAGTAGTTACTCCAATATCATTCATCTTTTTTTATTCAGATGAAGTCATTTTACTATAATATATTAATATTGCATGTTTGTTAGACGTGAAAATTATCTTTGTTCTTTCTTGGAAATTATGTTTATATTGCATAAAGCAAAGATCTGCTGTTTATTGTGCTTTGTAAAAACTCGTTCTTGACAAAGTTCTTGAAAAAATTCTTAATCTTCCTGCACATAAATTATAAATCATATTATTTACTCACTTTTATACATAAATTAAAAATAAGACAATAGCATTTTATATGTTTGTTAAAATTTTAAAATTAATACAATAAAGTGTAATTTACACTTTATGTACAATTAACAATTTATTTTAAATGTTCTTTTCTTTTAAAATAAAGAAAATATGAACAAATATAAATCATGTTCATAAATATGTTTTGAAAATTACAGAAAAAAATCTAAATCCTACAAGCTAAACTTAATAATACAGTTTATATAGAAAATATGATTTATTATATGTATATACAACGAACACATATATACACAAGCGAGCACAATACAATTATACTATTATAATAACGTTTCCAATAAAATTTTTTTCTTTACTTACTTTTTAAAATATTTCAAGTATTTTGAAAGGTAATGTATTTACTTTTATATCTTTTTTTACTTAAATTTATTTTAAATGCTCATTTTAAATATTCATTTTAAATTGCTTTTTCTTTCTAATGTTTCTAATTTAAATATCTAAATTTTTTATAATTTATCAATATTTAATTATAATTGCAGTTTATAACTCGAAGCTATTGTTACTTTAATATTTTCTTACTATTTTTAACACTATTAAAATAAATTATTGCTCTCTTTTTTAATGTTATGAAAATATCCGAATTTTTAAAATGTTACAATTATCTGAAGAATTTTGTACAAAGGAAGAGAGCCCCTAAGGCCTATATTCGGCCCCCTTGGAATTTTAATGTAAATGAATAAAATCTATTTCTTGACAAAGAAAAAGTATATTTTTAATGATTTTAAGTGAAACGAACGTCACAATGACGACTACGTATAATAACACTATAATGCGAGAAATAATATTAATAATTACATGATCCGTCTTTCGTTCAGATATTAATTAAAAGCAACAAATGCCTATCGATTGCTTATGAAACAAATGAAAAATCTGAATGAGAGGCAAGGGGACTCACGTTAATTAAGCACCCCGATGAGAAGAATGTCTACCACGTCGTTGTTCCTGGATAACTCTAAGACTAGATATCATTTGCCTATTGAGTTTTTGAAATATGATTTCAAAAATATGATTTCCATTCCTAATCAGCGATTCCACAAACCTCCAAGTAACGAGTTTCAAGCGAATTCATTCATTTTTTAAAAATTCGTCCGCCATATTGGATCCGCCATTTTGAATTTTTGAAATCTGACTTCAGATTCGTATTCAGCGACCCCAAAAACCCCCGAGTAACGAGTTTTAAGCAAATTACGTGAGAATTTGAAAATATTTTTTAGAATTTTTTTAGCCGTTATATTTAAAAAAATCCCATCAAACAAAGGGTTAATTTGCCAAAACACGCTTGTTTCACTTAAAATCATTAAAAATATACTTTTTTTTTATCAAGAAATATATTTTATTCATTTACATTAAAATTCCAAGGGGGCTAAATAGAGGCCCTCCTCCTTTATGAAAATATAATATTTACTATAAATTTTACATAACTCAATATTTAGTGAGTAAGTAAACAATAGTTGTAAGAATGATTAATGGATAACTTAGAAATTACATGATAATCGATTGCCTCATCTTCCAATAATAAGAGGTTTGTTTGCGTCGCATGCTCTTACGTGCTTCAACGTTAGTTATTATCCAATGGACGTTTGCATTAGAGCGCGTTAGAACAAATAGGAGCATGTTGGAGCATGCATGTTGGACGCGAACAAACCTAAGGGTGTTTTATCGGAAAATTCTAATACTAATTATTTATTAATTTTTAAATAAAGAACATTGAAAATTAATCGATCAGATAGCTTCGTTCTAGCAGTGAAGTTCTAGAGCTGCGAAACGAATACTTAATCTAATTGTAAGATTGCTTTTAAATATTGATGTAATTCTGCATACAGTGATATCGAAATCATTTCAACTGTTTCATTTGTCTTAAGGTAATTCATGTTTGACATGTTCGCTAATAATGTTAGCTGAAAGAAACATATTACATACTGACAGCGTAAGTATTACCTATACATATAATATTGTCACTAAATAGGAGTATTCTGTAACTTTTAAGGACAGTTCTTTAAGGATATCATTACTGTTGCGCAGATATTTTACATAATAAAAAAGCTGTGACACTGTAAAGGCCATTCTACAATTGCGTAAGAGTACTGTAAACGTAAGACTGTGAGAATTTGACCAATCATAGTCGATTATTCTTTGATCGTAAGAAGAATATTCAACTATGATTGGTCATTTTCTTACAGCCTTACATTTACGCAATTGTAGAATGGTCTTAACGATACAGAACTGTCCTTAAGAAATACAGAATACGCCTATAAAATGCGATGCGTATTATTCTTAAAGTTGTCACATGTCAAGCGTTATAAACGATTAATGTATAACAATCCTTTGTATAACAATAATATTATGATATCAATTTCAATCAGACATATTGATATCTGAGGGCAGCTTTCTTGCTGCATAATACAACTTGCTGATCTCGTGTGTTTTTGACTAATCTAATTGACCAATTTTTATTATTACAATCTTGATATTTTGGTTAACAATTTTATCTGTAAATAACGGAACTCTCCCATTAGCTGGTACAATACATCTGGAATACAATTTATATTAAAAACCCCAGCTGTAAATAGCAGTCATTCCATGTTTAGAACAATAATCGGCCTTCAGGAATTTTTATTAACTTATTAATACTAACAACTGTATCTATTGAATCGATTAATGGTCTTTTATTTCAGTGTGGTCTGCGCAGTCCTTGCTACGGCCTTCGCCGAGATACGTGAGTAATGTTACTGATATCAAAGTATATGTAATCACGAACTCATTAAAGCACGTGCACTACGTGATATACATGTTAGATGTTTTCGTTTTTCAAGACAATATGCTGCTTAACGATGCTACATTAACAACAATAATAACTGATATATTGCATCCATTAGAATATTCAATGGCTTGAAATATGAGCAATTTAAATACACTTGGATAAAACTTAAGTTCTAAGGCCACAAGAACAGCGATCTTCTAAACTACAAGCGGTTAATTGAAGAAACAGAAAATTCAATGCTATCTACAGTGCCAAAAGAATGTTTATATAGATATAACTAAATAATTACAAATTTCTGTAAAAAGTTTTCTTACATATTCAATCTACGCGAATGTTTTTTTTTATTTATCTACAAATAAATATCGCAAATGAGTGCTATCATAATTTATTCAATCCATCTTTGATCTAATATAATTAATTTCAGCTGTCCAAAAATTAATAATACAATTAAAATATTTTTAATTGATTCTGAATAAATTGATCCTGAATAAAAATATAACCCAAATGTTATATATATATATTTTTTTAATATTAAAAATATATCTTACAACAAAAGTAATTCAAAGAAACTGGTTAAACATTAATCTTACAATCATAATATATTTTTACTAAATATTTAAAATAAATCACAATTACTAATTATCATTAATATCTCACTTATTTAAGCTGCAATGAAATCTCCTCCACATATTTTCATAAATTATTGCATTTTTCACAGCATCATACATCAAAGTATGTAATCGAAAGGATCCAAACCTAAATGTCTGTGTATTAAATTCAATTGAACAATTGCGAACCAAATTGATGACTGGAATTCCGGAATTAGATGTTCCACCATTTGATCCGCTTATTTTGAAGCGCATACAGCTCGTTAGAGGTACTCAAGCTGCAAAGCTTGATTTTAATATCACAAATATACAGGTGACTATATCAAAACTTGTATTTTTTATTACTTATAGCATAACTTAGAATGTGTGTATGTTTCTGTATATCATTTAAAATTTGATAAAATGAATTGTAAATATTATCTATAAATATTTATAAATAATATTTATAAATAAATAATAAATAATATTCATTACAAACATAAATCCATGTATTTACAATATTTCTCAGTAGAAAATTATGTTAATAGGTATTTGGACCAACTACGTTTAAAATCCACGATTTAAAAATCGATCCAGAGAAAATGTTCATTACTTACAAACTTACTTTCGACAAGCTTGATTTCCGGGGAAAATATCAAATAAATGCCAAGATTATTTTGCTCAATCTGATTGGAGAAGGAGACGTCACAGGAACTTTCTGTAAGTTCTATGTTCATCTGTAAATATTTTATTGTCAATTGTTTTTCGTCAAAATATAATGATAAAGAAATTATTGTCTCACACACACACACACACACACACACACACACACATACACACACACACACACACACACACACACACACACACACACACGCGCGCGCGCGCGCGCACAAAAAAAGATGATAAAAATTTATAAATATATATGCCTCTATTAAGTTTGTTATATATTTTTACAGTTGGTTACGAAAGCGACTGTTTAATGAAATCTCATAAAGTTGTCAGAAATAACAAAACCTATGTAGAATTTGAAAAGATAAAATTTAAGATCAAAATAAATAGAGCTATACTCAATCTTGAAAATCTATTTAATGGCGATCCTGTTTTAGGTATGTTACTATTTTATATAGATTTCTATTTCAAAAAATTTGTGACATTGAATACAAACATCATTATATTTGCATCATGACTGACGTCTCTTTTTTTAATCCAGGTCCAGCAACCCAAGAGCTTTTGAGGACGAACAGCGATTTGTTTATAAATGAAATAAAACCGGTATTAGAAGGCGCTTTATCAGAGCTCTTTACTAACGTCGCTAACAAGATTACCAGAACGTTCACATACGACGAATTGTTTCCAAATAATTAATTTTAGACATTAAATTAGTAAATTAAATTAAATACATATTTAAAATACTTTTTTAAAAATTATAAATTATAAATTATGTATTATTGCAGTCCTCTTAACAGTTGACTGCTAATACAGCATGACAATCGGCGTGTTAATACCAAAACAATTAAATACAATCTGTGCTTGTATTATAATGATTATAAATGTTATAAAATATACTATTCGCCGAAGAGAAATATTGCAAAAATATTGTATTTTCATAAGGATTGTTATCAAAATCTCCCGATTCCAGAACAAAAACAATATATTAATCTATGATTGAACTATAAATGAGGGATTTAAAAAATAAAATACTATTCGTCGAAGAGAAATATTGCAAAAATATTGTACTTCCATAAAGATTGTTATCAAAATCTCCTGATTCCAGAACAAAAACAATATATTAATCTATGATTGAACTATAAATGAGGGACTTAAAAAATAAAATCCTTGAAAAATGAAAGATTTTATTTTTTAAATCCCTTATTTATAGTTCAATCATAGATTAATACATTGTTTATGTTCTGAAATCGCGGGATTTTGATTACAATCTTTATGGAAGTACAATATTTTTGCAATATTTCTCTTCGGTGAATAATATATTTCATAACACTTATATATAACTATTATAATACAACCACAGATTGTATTTAATTGTTTTAGTATTAACACGTCGATTGCCATGCTGTATTAGCAGTCAACTGTTAAGAGAACTGTAATAATATTACATAATTTATAATTTTTTATTCTTAAAAAAATATTTTAAATATGTATTTAATTTAATATTACTAATTTAATGCGTTACATTATAAGCATTAAATGCGATTATGTTACATTTTGTTAATATTTAGGATATGGAGAAAATGTTAAGATTTCCACATTTTGGCATTATTTTTGGCTTTATTTGGCAATAAAGCAAACCATTTAAAAAAGTGTTTTTTTAATAGAATCTTTTAAATAAAAACTTTATAACTTTAAAAAAAGCATATTGCAAATAATTCTTATAATATTATGCGTTTCTTTTCAACTTCGTATTTTTCTATATATGTATACATATATATGTATATGTATTATAAATTTCTTACGTGCTAATTATTATCTTATAAAACTTTTATTTGAAACACTTCTTTAACAATTTTTTTGTTGTTAATATATTTGATATATATTTCTTTCGATTCTTTCTCCACATGCTGTATATAATAATAATTTTAAGTATTTTAAAAGAGGAAGAGGGATATATTTTTGATAAATATTTCATTTTTATGAAAATATTTAAGATTATTAAAACTTCTATTCAGTAAGAAACAACACAAACTGTAACATTTTTTAAAATGTTAAGTGGCTTTGATTCAGTAATTACATTTCCTTATTTTTATATATATCAAAATTACGTAAATACTTTATGAATAAATGCAAAGTAAGTAAAGTACAGTTTTAAAAGCCACAGCTTTAAGAATTTTAGAATAGTCACAATGCACATAAGTTTCCCAGAATTATCTTTATAAACTTAATTTTCTCTCTGATTTTATTTATGATCTATCTTTTGATTATTTGATTACGATAATTATTCTGTTATTCACTGTAAATGAGTGTGAAGAATGATTTAATAAGACGAGTAAATAAAGTAAGATGAATCACGATAATTACTAATTATATAACAAATTGGTTCTTTCTTAATATTGATAATATTAATAACATAATATTGACATTTTTCACATAATTATTTAATTTACTATATTATTTCAAAAGAAAAAAGAAAGGGACAGAGAGAGAGAGAGCGAGAGAGAGAGAGAGAGAGAGAGAGAGAGAGAGAGAATAAAAGTTTAAAAATTATATTAGATTTAATATATAGAAAAACTAAAGTTATATTTTTGTAAAATAATGTTATACATATGTATGATTTGTTGATTGGACGAAATACTCTTACAAAACATTTTTTCGCAATTAGAATATTCCTTTTATTGATTGTATACAATATATATATATATATATTTATATAATTTATGTGCAGATAGTTTTAACTATTATTTACTAAAATTAGATATAACAAACAAATGTGTAAATAATAATTTGTCAAATTAACTGGAAATGTCAGCTAATTAATTTATATAACCCGAGTCTTTTCATAATCCTGTTATGAAAGAATAAACATCAATACTTTTCATATACAAAAATGTAAACTTTTTTTGAGAGTTTTGCACGTAATTAATTAATAAAATATCTTCTTTGGATATAAAATAACAATTCTACCGACTCATCTCCTACTTTACTGATTGACTGATGAAAATTATCACGATGCGCGATAAAAAAGTAGATAAAAACTAAATCAAATCTCTCGGCTAATAGTAATATTCGTCTTCTTTTTTATGAAAGATCAAATGATATATCAAGCCGAACGAAACTCAATTATTTAAGAATTAGGGAAGGAGTTCTTGCTTGGTAAGAACACTGAGTGCTCTAGCTACTAGAGCTTTGCTCACGGTCGCGGCTGTATCTTCGATAATTGGACTGGCTATATCCAGGACTAGACGGGGATTCGAATTGAAGAATGTTTCAGCGGCGTCAGCTAAAAATACAAAGATAATATCGTAGCGAACTTTATACTTTGTATGCAATTATTGAGTGGAAAATTCTAGATACACGATTTAATTTGTTACCTGCTAACGTGTGAGCAGGGGGTGACTTCAATGCAATATTTCCGTGGCCGACACGGATTTTAGTAACTAACTTATCTATCTCAAACCTCTGTACTCCATTTTTATCAGTAATTTCTTTACCTTGCGCGTTCACTTGAGCATCAGTGTCAGCTGAAATGAAATAATAAGATTATATGGAAATGCAATTTTTAAAAAGTTACATTTTAGCACATTAAATAATTAATATCCAACTATTTTTACATACTATTGCATCAATTACTGTTTCAATCAATTCAAATTTTATTTAAGATTTATAAAGATTTATAAAATTTATGCACAATAAGCTTTTTTTTGTATAATATATGATATATTAAATTATTTATATTTTATATTTTACATTTAATTATTTGAGAAATACTTACTGAAATTTCCTTTAAAGCTACCAACTCCGCTTAGAGGCAACAACAACAGCCTACCCTGCACGTCGTAATCGCCGCTTACATGCATATGAGGCAGTCGAACCTTGAGGGAAACCGTTAAATCATTGGGATTCGCTTTGAGATCCTGCACGACATAATTCGTGCCGCCGTAAACACGAATCTGGCTCATGTTGGCCCTGATTTTCAAGGATTCTAGGTTTCTGTCTACAGTCAAGGATGGCAAAAACAGAGGATCTAAAGCTGGTAATTTCAATGAGGGCACTCCTTTGACGAAATACGGCGTGAGTGCTTGTAGCTGCTTTAAAACACACTTATTGTATTCTGACAAATCATTTACTCGAGGGCACGACGTTACTCCAGGAGCTGAAAATATAACACTGCGTGTTAATGTTAACATTAATAATTTATATATAAATAATATAAAAAAATTAATAATATAATAATTCATTTATATTAATAATTATATTAATAATTTGCAGTAAATTATTAAATCGATAAAACAAAGAAAAATGTATCGAATTTTACAAATTTTAATCTGCAGAATATTAAAAATAGCAGACTTAAGATTAATAAATATTTGAAAAATATACACTTATTAATACGTATTTTTTAAACTTTCTGGATTAAATATCTATAAGTTAAAATCTATTTGTCATAAAAATATATTTTTATATTTGTTTATAACGTATACGTTTTCAGATAAATTTTATATTCATCTTTTTTCATAGATACTAAAATATTGTTGAAGATTTTGAAAGAAAGATTAATTCTTCCCGAATACTTATAAATTTTCTATATTTTAATAGAAATCAAATAAGCAAATGGCTTCTCATTCACTTAAACAGATAAAATATAAAAGATTATTAATTGTCTTCAGTTATTCATATTTTCTTTTGTCAAAAATTATTAGAAAAAATTTTCGATATACGAAACTAATATCTCTAACAAAATATTTCCTAAACACATCTAATGTTTTAGATACGTTTAGGAAACATATATAAAACATACATAAACTACCGTGTGCTACCTGAGATATTATACGCAATAATTCAATAACAGAGCTAAACAAGCTACAAATTTTTTGCAGGCACATTGTACTTGTTTCCAAGATGCCATAGTGTTGTGAAAGATAATTATTAGACACCTTTAAATGAACAAACGCAGGCATTACACCCTATTGCGACGTTGGTTGAGCAAACACGTTAATTATAAGAACTTGTCGATGACTTAAGAGAGTGGCTTTTTTCCGGCCAATCGGCCAGTCAGGCCTAAAATCGAAAGTGCACGGTAGAAAGTGAAATTACGGAGCCGGCGGGCGAACGAGTATTTCCTTTTTTACTCCTTTTTATTGTCGTTTAATATATGACAAATTTTTGTATGAAGCATCGAAAGTAACGCACGTAATGATGAAGAAAGAATCTATCAAAATTTAAGATTAGACCAATAGTCCTTTCTTAAATAATAGAGAAAGATATGGCAAACAAATATAAAAATTAACTGCTGAGAAAAAAATATTTTAGTTTGACTTTCTTATAAATTATTAATCGACGATCGGATAATAATAGAGTTTAGTGATAATTAAATATAAAATTTTGGTATTTTTAAGAAAAAAGGAATAAGTATCTTGATATCTCTGATAAATATAGATCTCTATTAATTAATTAGTAATAATTGTAATAAAATTTATATATATATATATATATATGTATTTGTCAATTTAAGAATCAATTATACTAGTTAATTATAGTTAATTATTAATGTGCTTAGTAAATATTAATTCTATTTCCTCTACCGAAATTATAAATTGTGAATTGGAAGAGTATAAATCGCGAAACACATGAATTACTTATGAAACGACAAGAGCAGGTACGTGTTCTTGAGATGCTAATTTTGAAAGATGTAAATGGTGGTAATAAACTCTAGAAAAAAAGTGAAATAACCTCGTTCGCATTTCTCTCGTCAAGAATATTCACGATTATATATGTGCGAGTTCTACATGCGCGAGTTTGCAAGCAACAGAGAAAAGCCATTGCACAAGTAAAAGTGCAAAATTAAATTGCAAATTACATTGTCTCGCGTATGCAATCCGTAAGAGTAACGACAGTATCGTTCCACGTAGCACAAGCATACCCATCCGAGTTTTCTTCGATAACATTTTGCTCTTCCGCGTTTCCTATTGATTTCTCAATGACAGCCGGCACACTTTTGTATGCACTAAATGATACGCATGTACATTATATGCGGAAATTACGAAAGGAGAAGCGATAATAGCATACAAAATGTGTCAACGCATAACTTTAAAAGCCTTTTCCAACGAGACAATTGCGTTTGCTTTTTAATCTTCAACTCATGTAGACATGTGTATACATTTATAAACACTGTATCTAAATTGGCTCATATAATATCATTGTAGAAAAACAACTATAAAAAATCAGATATCTATCATCTAAAACTGTATTACCTCCTGCCTGTTCTATTTAGTTGAAACGAATTTAGACGTCAATAAAACAGTGATTTATAGATACAAGATCTAATTTCTAGTTCTTTTTTAACTGTGTCTATTATATGTAATTGTAGAGAGATTTTGATTATCCAATGATTTCTGAATAAACGCTTTCTTGCAACGCGACTTAATGACAGGTTGTAGTCTTATTTTTCTGCGTAATATACGTAAGTTGTAAAATCTAGCTTAGCAAAATCTTTGGAATTACGAACTCTTGAATTAAATGACTGATTTCTTAAAATAAAACAAGTAGAAACACGTTTATTTTTTATTTATAAGTTAAATTAATAAATGATAAAACTGAGAAAGGGATAATTTTATATGCAAAACTAAAATTAATGTGACTAATAAACTTTTTATATAAAACTTTAAAAATTAAGAAAATCTTTTAAAGATTCGTCAGATTCACATGCATCTCAATCAAAATTAAATTTTGCATATATTTTTCAAATAACAGATACGAAGCAAGTTGTGACCTTGATATTCATAAACACGAGCATGTGAACGGAAACATTTGTCTGTGGAAAGAGAGAAATGAAAACTTAATTTCTCATAAATTCGATGAATCTTGGAATACAATTTTTGCAAAAAAATTTGAAAAAGAATTCTCAAAAAAACTTATGTTTCAATTTATTTTTCTCTTTTCTTAATCTTAATACTTATCGTAAAGTCCATTCTTTTTTATATTAATTTGGTTTATGCTATATATATATATATATATATATATATATATATATATATATATATATTCAAATAATTTAGAATTTGTTTCAGATTAAAATCCTGGATTTATGATATGTCAATCAATGCAAATAGTATTAAAAAAATGAATAATCAAGATAAGTACACAGAATTTGATCTAATTGCCATTCAGGACAAGTGATCTAATTTTGTATTTCTAATTGACAAAAGTATATTAGTGCAAATAATGGTTTTATATAATATAAATTTCTTTTAATATACAATTAATCCTACATCATAATTAATGTTATTGGTTTTTGGTTATTTGAAGGGCATTCATAATTTCATATTTACTCTGGCTGCGATCCACTTAACGCTACAAATGCTTCGAAGCATTTTTCTTCCCTTTCTTTTTAATAAAAACCGAAGGAAAAGAAGAACGCTTTGAAGTATTTGAAGCATCAAATGAACCGCAGCCTCCATCTTACTTCCTTTGTTGTGTAAGCTGTCTCCATACTTTATTAGTCTTCCAATTATGTGAGCTGTATATAGTATATAGTAATTATATTAAATATATATACACATATAATAATACAATTTAATTTAATTTAATTTGTGTTTTTTATTTATACAAGTGACTGCGACCCCAATTATCCCGTTATTTCCATTTTATATGTAATGATCATGCTTTTAACAAAAGAAACTCACGCAGCTCTGATACGGCAGTCCTGGCCCATATGGCAAGCAATGCGATTCCGATCAGCATCATCCTCTCGATGATCCTGCGTGCGTGTGCGCGGTGTATTTCGGCTATCTTTTCTATGTCACGAGTAATTGCGCGTATTCGCAATTAGCGGCAGCGGTACGATTATCGAAAATGCGTACGATGGCCCCGTCGCATGGATATATATAAAGTAAGTGCACTTTCTCCGCTGCCACCCCACTCGGGCGGCGACAGCGAAGGCGATGGTGAATTTATCACGGTAGAATGCCTCCTCTTAACTCAGTCAGGGCCGTAGCCAAGCTTGACATGCGTATATACACACAGACATGCATGTGCCACGTGACTGTACACGCGGTTTACACGCATCCGCCGGAATTACGGGAATACCCTGAGTATCGCAATCTCCCTGCGACATCTCCGCGCGACGATGGGGGGCCCTTTACGCGACGTCCAAGGATGAGGACGAGACGCGATCGTGTGGGTCTTTACGCATCGTGATTCTAAGGCGGGGTCACCGACTTTCGTAATGCTGCAGTTGCCGCTGCAGTAGCGTGCATGTCACTTTTTTTTCTGCATACAATACACACGGCTGCACGACAGCACCCCAAAAAAAAACCGCGCGACGTAACACGGCGGCCTGCGGCGATAAAGTTGTTATATTGAATTTATATTACGCATAATATAAATCTCTTTTAATATACAATTAATAGTATATCATAATTAGTGTTATTGGTATTTGAACTTTCATATTACTTCACATTACTTCATTGTACTTCCTTATTTGTTGTTTAAACTGTCTCCGTACTTTATCAGTCTTACAATTATGTGAGCTGTATAATGGTAATTTCCTTGGGTGATTCCCTGCATACATACGCACAACTGATAATATCCCAAAAGAAACTGCGCGATGTAACACGGCGGCCTGCGACGATAAAGTTGTTATATTAAATTTATATTACGCATAATATAAATTTCTTTTAGTACTACGTCATAATTAATGTTATTAGTTTTTGCTTGTTGAAGGACATTCATATTACTTCATCTTTTTTCCTTATTTATTGTTTAAGTTGTCTCCGTACTTTATCAGTCTTCCAATTATGTGAGCTGCATAATGATAATTCCCTTGGGCGATTTCCTGTTGTCCAACGCTGACTTCTCTGCACGCATTCCTCCTTTCTTAACTGAGGCAATCTAGCAACTTTTTGCTTCATTCAAATCGATAATAATCGACATCATGTCTCTTTGTCAAATATTTGGCAACGTTTATGTAACGATTTTTATACTTTGATGTACGAAGATGTTGAGGAAAACTTAGAGGATGAATAATTCTTGAGTTGAATAAAAAATGTTAGATCATTTACTTGCTTTCTAAATCTTAAGTCGCACCTTTTCTAATATCGTGTGTAATTATACAACAGCATTATTATAACAGCATACATTTTTTTATCTAATTAATGCATCATTTCAATCAGTTAAATTCATTTGTTATGACATTTATTCTGTTCTGTAAATATTGGGTAATTCTGTTAGTCCATGTAGCAACGAATCAATATAATTAATTAATATTTTCAATTCCGATTACCATAAAATAATGATTGAATTACAGAAAAACTCTCACGTCCGCATTGTTAGACACGAAAGCATAACGAGTATCAATCTCAATTATATAATATAGGTGCATAAGATGAAGTAATACGTATGTGGTAACCGTTACATATGTGAGATTAGAATTACCGCAGTGTGTAAAAGATAGGTACAAAAGTCACATACGGAGATTACGATACCGATGCTAGAAATGTCAACTAGAACTTTCAGGTCATAGGCCAGGGCTGCCGATCTATGGGCCTGCCCTTTTCTTTAGATGGATGAAGTTACTCAATTGTTGAACATAAAATTTCACCGCAAATCTCTTCTATTTGCTCTCGGCAGCTAATATTTCTAATTGGATTGACTTATAATTGACTTAAAATTAATATTTATATTTATTATTAAATTTTATTTAAAATTTTATTATAATTTATTTATAACTTATTAAATTTTTTTTATAAAATTTAAATTTTAAAAATACTATAAAATTTTATATTTTAATAAAAAATTTTTAAATTTATTTAAAGATTATCCCCTAAATAATTATTTTTACATTAATATATATTGTAATCAATAGCAGGTGATTAATTTTTTATGTTTCAAGACGTAGATATAATCAATAAGTCATGCACGCGATTACGAGTCGTTTTTTTTCCGCGTTTCTCGCTAAACATTTCCATTCTTTTTTGTCCTTAACAATTACTGTAATTACTAAGGCAATAAAATTCTTGAAAAAGATAATCAACTTTATGACTGCAAATGCTTATTATATATATCAAATCTTCATCGATCTTATACAGTCATAAAAACGTTGATGTTTCACAATTATATGGGAAACTGTCAATATAATAAATGAATGAATAAGTAATGAAAAATGAATGAGAAGGAAAGGAAAAAAAGAGGAAAGTCAATACTGAATGGTTAAAATCACTGCAAGATTAAGTCAAGCAAGGAACAGACTGACGGTAGTCTACGCTCTTCTAATAATTTATTATTGTAATTATACCACTGATTATAATAAAACCATCGATTTTGGAATATCACTTTTATTTATGGAAGAAAATAATATAAAAATCACTTCATAATCGCAATTTCTTACACATTAGGAAAGTATTGCTAACACTATGACTACCAATTTAAATTGAATACATGAATTTTCTTTTTTAATCTTTTTTGTAAAAAAGAGATATTTTCAGCAACAAAACAATAATCCAATGTGGAATACTTTAACTGAAATTAAAGAAATATGATTCTTTAAACAAAATAGCAGAAAATTTTGTTCAGAGAGAGAAGAAACAATTTTATAAAAACTAAAAGATTATTCTTGTACACCAAGTATGTAACATTGTAAAGTAAAAAAAAAACAAGATAAAACAAAATCCTGTATTTTAAGTATTTTAATTACACAATTTTAAAAAGTCTCTATTTGCAAAAATTACAAACAATACATCCCTGCACGTTTCTTACGTGCCCAACGTTAGCAAACAACATTCATAACCCAAATTTCTCCACGATAATTACCGGAAATCTCTTTTTATTCCACAATAATGGACCATCTGTATGAAAAATTGTTCGCTCATAAAATTCTTTACCAAAGTTTTAGATAAAAAGAATTTTAGTCCGGGTTATAATTGTACAACGATGCTGTGATATTATTATTTCTTAGTATTTAAAAGTAGAAATAAAAATAATTTTTTTACACTTATCTAGAAATCTACTACCTCTTTCTAGAGTATTTTTCACATTTATGAAATAATATTGAAATCTGGAATCCTAAGTTGAGATTTTTGTAAAATATTGTAGATATATACTATTCAACTATAAAACCAATATCACTTATAGTTTCGCTATAATACGGGCATTTCATATTAAGTAGATATTGCACAATAATTTTACTTTAATGAACATGTGATATATCTATGTTCATAAAAATTTATACAAAAATAACTTCTTAATGCATGATTTCGGAATAATAAAATGACTTTCCGCTTTGCTAAAAGAATCGAAAATGACGATTACTTTTCAAATGCAATTATATAAAGAATACTTGATCCTTTTGTAAATAATATATGCAATAATAATAAGAAAATAAATATTCAAAAACTTTTCCTTATTTTTGCTGTTGAAACTAATTTTATTGATATATATATATATATATATATATATATATATATATTGTATTGACAATTAATTCAATAAAAATAATATAAAATATGATTTCTCTTAAAATTAATGTATCTTCTATAAACACTAGATAAATAGGTATAAATAAAAAGAAAATAAACCATGCAAGTATTAAACGCGTGAATAATAAGCGCACCAACAGCAATTTCAAAGTATATAGATATATAATAAATTTAAGAAATAAATAAACGTCTTAAAATAACGATAAATAAAGTATGATGACAATCGTACGCAGATAAACTTTCAAGGCCATAAAATCATCAGGAAGTAAAATGAGGAAATAAATATACATGAAATAAAACATAATTGACGAGCGGAAAAACGAAAGTTCTCGACCGTTTCGAAAAATTGTCAGATTAATTAACTGGTAATTCTTTATACATTCTGTAGATCATTGCGTCGGCCGTCCTCTCACTGAGCCCCTTGGTCGCGAAGTCATCGGCGAGCATCGCGGCGACTGCCTCCGCAGCCATTAAACCTGAAGGAGAAGAGAAGTCAATGACAGTATGAGAAATTAACCGAGTTAATGTTGCGCGGGATCGTTTCATTACGAGCCCGTTCGGTCACGTTCGCAAGAAAGCGTGGACTTTTACTCGAGACGTGGACTTACATGCGATCGGACTCGACAATTCGCAATGCGTTGACTGTCACACGACAAGCAATATATATCCCGTTCTCGGTTTTTTTTCGAAAACAGACCGCGAGCACGAAATCTTAAAATATGGAATACGGAAAATATGGAACGCGGAATCTACCTCTCTCTTCCCTTTACATACACACCGTTTACGGTCGACTTGTGTATTAGTCGACAGCGATGCGCAGGATACCCGTGCTGGATAAGCGGTATCGTCATATCGCTTCACTTCACGATCAACTTACACTTTACTTTCCAAGAAAGAATTCGACTTTTTATTCGCCAAGTAATTGCACAAGAACCTCTCAATAAAAGTAATGACATGCACAAGAAAATAATAAAATAATGACACATAATTGGCAAAGATCCCTTTTAACTGTCAATCGATTTATTTTGACTTTCTGGTCGATAATTAATTATATTTATTTTTCTTTTCTAAAAAAGGAGAGTGCTACTGATATTTCATTTATTTCCGAGGGGGAGTAGATTTCAAGTTTTGCAATAAAAACAATAAAATGATTTGATCATTTATCTTGTCACGAATCTATACATGTTTAAATTGCTCATATTTACCATGATTGAGAATTGTCTGCACTGGTCCCCTCTCGTCCATGCCTTGAAAATTGATTTTCTTATCCTTCGCGGACAGCTTCGCTTTAGCAGCGCGAACAACCATCAATTCTTCATTAATCTTCTTCAGTTCCAGCGTAAAGTCGCCTACTACATCAGCTATTGAGGAAATGAGAATATGTTGCTTTTCATTATTTTTTAAACGCTATCTTAGCAATATTGTATAGAATGCGAATATTTTCTTACTAAAGTTCCCGGCAAACAGGCCGTTGCCACGTAACATTTCCTTCCCCACTGTTCCCATAAGCGTGTATTGAGACTTCACGCGAAGCAATGGAACGCGTATTCTCAAAATCACACGCATCACATCGTCCTTCCAATGTAAGTAAATCATAGTATTTTTATTAAGCAAACGTATTAATTACAGAACACTTTCGAACGATTCAAATTTCTTGCTGAGTTAAGAGCGTTTAAATATAATCTTACCTCGGATGTCGCCTCAGGATGCGCTCGTTTCGTCCTCTTCGTATCATTGAAGTTCCGAGAGACGCTATCATTTTTCATGTCCATTCCGTAATGATAGATTAATTGCATGCCTTCCTCGAAGTAGCCTTGCTGCTCCTGATAGCTTTTTGCATATCTGGTGAGATTCTTCAATCTTTTAGTTTCCATCGCAGCTTTAACCATGTCGTTTCTCTTTCTTAAGGCTTCACCGTCCGTAAAGTTATAAATAATGAATTTTGTGTTCTCCCGAATGTTCTGTAATATGTAGATTTGCAATCAAAACATCTTACGAATTGTATAAAAAAAATTTTTTAATGTTAATATAATTTAGTAGAATATTTTTAGTACAATTTAATTTAAAGAAGATCGTAAGAAAGAAATCTTACGTACTTTCATGACGTCTTCGATGCCGTATACTTGCCGATTCCCTGTGGCATCAATACCCAGATTACCGAAACGCTTTACACTGCCATTAGCTTTATCGTCCGCGTAGACGATGTCGATGTAACCTGATCGCTCCTTCATTCCGTTTCTCGACGATTTACCATTGCCGGAGGATGCAATGTCTGGTCGCCGAGATTGTTCTCTATTATACAACGCTGGCAGTCTTATATCATCCTGATTTTTCAATCTAGTCTCGACTTTTTCCGACGCAGAAACCTGTTTTAATAAATTTGTGGTTTGAAAGTGTCATTGCATACCGATTACTTTATTTTTAAACAAGAATTACATAAAAATGTTATATAATGATGCAAATAGTGTCGTGATAAATAATTTATACCTCGCTATTCATATTAATTTGATTTCATTATTTTAAATTATAAAATACTATTATATGATAAAATGATGTTTTAAACCTCAGCATCTCCGACTCGTTCTCCGTAATATCCGGCGCCTTGTCGAGCTACATAATGTTGATTATCTTGATTTTCTCTAAACTGAGAGGTCTTTGCATTGTCGCAATCAATCGTGTCCTCACTCTGAGGATTTCCATGATATCCTTGGAAAACTCTCGTTCTCTGCGGATAAAGAGGCTGAACGTAAGACGGCCGCTGGGAACTTTCGATATTCCCAGGATTGTCCGACGCTTTCAAATTGCTTCTATAAAAACCATCAGACGTAACATCAGAACGGAAAGGAACTGGTTGGTACTGTCGATTTTGCTCAAATATTCTTGTGCCGCGCTGATCCTGCTGCAATTGGTCTAGGCGAGCGTCTTGATATCGCGGAACGGGCTTTATGTCAGCAGCACGATTGATGGGCGAAACGACCGCTTCGAAACTTTCCTCGGGCGTGCTGGGCTCCCTCATTATAGTGTGGAACCTATATTTGATAGAGTCCACGTCTCTAAGGTCGCTGTAAGTCATGTATCCGGCCATGAGTTCACTCAAGTTGGATCTCAGTCCGCCGCGATCAATATGAATGCTCTCCAAGACCGATCCGTTGAGACCGACGACCTCCAAGTTCCTCAGGATCACTCTGTAATTAGCGTCGCCCTCGGACTGATCAACTTTGATCAGCGGCACTCTCAGCGGGTCCAGCCTGCCTATTTTCATCATGCCCCCGGACACCGTCTTGTTCCAGAGCATCCGGGACATCTCCAGCAACGCGCATCTCGTCAACGCCGTCGCGGAGAGAATCAGAAGCACATGAAGGACACTCCGCTGCGCTGATCTGATCATTTTGTCGCGATCGATGATTTATGCCAGATTTCGAGCTTCAAACAATCGTCGATGATGATGTCGAAAATTTTGTACGTATCCTGTTACAACTGCAGCGTCGAGCGGATTCCTCGGGTTCTTCAATGAGGTATGTCGATTTTCCAAACGTAAATCGGTTTGTAAATTAACACTAGTATGATACTGATGACGACGAATAGCAGTAGAAAGCATACGATAATCGTGCACATCAGCATGCGATTTAACATACGCGTCTCGTTAGTTTCTGGTGCGCGTTTCTAAACATCTTAGAAATAATTGAAGATTTCTTGGAAACTAATATTTTAGAAGGATCGCGCGCAAACATAGAGGATTGGTGCGATCTGCAAGCCGACGATGTACTCGCTGGAGGTTTTTATAGTTGATCATGGAAGGGCATAGAGAAACTGGGCCATGGACCAGACTTATATGATGCCAATTAAGTGGCTCTTAGTCAGACATCGATATATTTTCTTCGACAGTGTGCACAACATTTCCTTAAATTCCTTCATTACACGATAATGTAATAGAGAGCAAGGTCTTCGGACCTTCCGTCGACAGACGAGTCAGATAGTTATTATAGATGAAGAATTTCAAATACGTTCTTCGTAAAGAATTAATTGAATGTTAACGGAAAGTAAACCGTATTTGTATTGCATTTTTTGATCATTTACGATCGACCTAAATTTAATTGTGTTACAAAGAGGAAGAGGACGTACGTATTGTTTCATATCGAATAAGCATATCGACTCGTAATAGAATTCATAAAGAGGGACAACGTGAGGACAATTATCGCCTAATCAGCGCATTGCGAAAAATTCACGTACAGTGACGCCTCGACGTACCGACGAGTTATTCTTCGCGTGAAAGTCATATCATAATCACAATGCACACCAGCGCGAATATTGTATTCTTGTTTCTAACATCTGGATTCGTCGCAGTGAGAACTCATGATATACGTAAGTAATATCAATTATTTTATAAAGGTTTATTTAAAAAATATAATATATCTATTTTTTATGTATGTGATTATTATATGTATATTATTGCACGGACAAAGTGTTAGTTTTATATCAATAATTTTCAAATATTCTTCAGAAGAATTTCTGAAAAATATCTATATTTGAAAAATCCAATACTTCCTTACGCATTTCTTAAAACAAGAAATCATTTTTATAATTTAATTTCTATTTAATATAAAGGAATTAGGAAAGAATAAAAATTTATTTTTTGATCGATAAATGTTTATGTATTTCATATTTATTTCTTGTATGCGTGTTAAGCGTGAAACTTAATACTATTTATGTCAATTTCCTACTCTCTAAAAGTGAATCAGTGAAACTCACTGTCAATCAGCGATTATACACTGATTATCAGTGTATAATCGCTGATTTCACTGATTGACTTTAAGAGAGTACAATTAGATGAATTAACTAAAAAAATAATACATACTTTTATTAAAAAATCGCGTTGCTTTAATATGATATGATATCTAATATTTGATTATGAAGATTTACTTGTAAGATTTACTTTATAAGAACATTTTATAAAACTAATATTTTTAAAGTTTAACATTTCGATATATGTACATGTAACTATTTTTATTAATATAACAAATAATAATCTCTTTTTATTGATCTGCTTATCAATGATTTATATATTTGGCATTAAGTATTAAAAATCATTTGTCAAATTACTAATATATATATATATATATATATATATATATATATGATACATTATTTTAATAACATTTACGAAAAAAAAACTTGCAAATCACAGAACATCTTTTTTTAGCACCATTTCTGAAGATATGCCATCGCAGCGATCCGAATCTGAACGAATGCGTAAAGCGAAGCATCGACTTGCTAAGGCCTTATCTAAAGACGGGCATTCCAGCATTGCAAATACCGCCATGTGAGCCACTTCGCGTGCCACGGATTGAAATTAGCCAGTCAGCCGGTCCAGTTTCCATCAGCTCGACATATACCGACATCGAGGTTCAAGGTGGAACGAGTTTCATCTTAAAGAGCGTCAAGTACGTAAGTCGAGTGACATTCCAGATTAAAAAACGAGTTAAAATTCATCTATAACTCGAAAATCTGATGCTTGAAGGAACGTTTTCTCATCATAGACTGTATATTAAATCGCCTTAAAATGATTTGCATCATAAATCATCGAAAATCATATGCAGACTTTATGTAGAATCATCTTTTTCAGGGTCGATGCTGATAACGATCGCGTTAGATTGAAACTATACCTTCCACGACTTGAGATGACCACGCACTACAATATGAAAGGAAAAATTTTGATGCTGCCTATAAACGGAAATGGATTGGCGCGTGGCAATTTTACGGATATCGACGTCATAGCCACTGTCCAAGGTGAACGTTATCAATCTCGAAAAACTGGCGAGATTCATTATCGCGTTACTGACTTGTACCTAGATTTCGACGTTGGACAAGCCAATATCCATCTGGACAATTTGTTCAATGGTGACAGTAACCTGTCTGATGCTATGAATCTCTTTCTAAACGACAATTGGGATACAGTGAAGGCCGAAATTAAGCCAGTTCTCGAGAACGCTGTTTCGGAGATCTTCAAAACGTTCTCGAATAAGATTTACTCGAAATTTCCGTTGGATACATTACTGCCACCTTAAATACATGATTATATTGCATTCCTTTTTTATGCATGTGAATGGATTTTAGAAATAAGTTAATTATTATATAAATTTACGCATTTATTATTATTACTTTTATTATCTATTTTAATTTATTTATCTTTGTTATTGTAAAGTTAATTCTAATAAACCTACTTTATGCATCTTTTTTTATTATTATATTAAAATTAATACGTTACTTTTTTAAGGCATATATAAATAATGGATTTTTCATAGCACATCATAGTAAATATATCGAGTCTGGATACGCATTTTAATTGGATGCGTTTTAACCTTTTAAATAAAAAAATAGTTTATATAATCTTGCGCAACTATGAATGTATATCAGTACGTTTTCTTAATTAATATGGACAAAGATCGTTAGCATTTTAAATGAATTAGTTCTATTCATAGGAGATAAGTGTAACAATGTTACGTTTTCATACCATTTTCTTGACGATATATTCCGTTTAGTGGCAAGATACCGTTCTCAAGAACACAACAATACAGTATGATCCACTATTGAATACTCAACTAAACTAAAATGTTAATAATTTTATTATAAAAGAAAAACTAGATAAAAGTAAAATTTATTTTATTAGTTTCTCTAGAAAGTTTATTTTTAAAAATTGAAGAATTAATAATATATTAAATTTACGTCTCTATCTCGTTTAAATAATTCAACGTTTTTACGCCGTACGCACATAGTGATAATTAAAATATAATAAAAAAACTATAAAATTTTATTTGAAAAATACTAGAAAATTATTTATATATTGAAAAAATATTAAAAAATGATTTACTTTCTTCAAAATTTGTTTGCAAAACTCTAAATTATTATATGCTCTTAAGTATTTAATTTTTTATTCATAATCTGATATTTGTAGTTCGAGAATCTATAACATAATTAATGATTGCAAATTTTATAGAAATTTTTATAGAAATTTTAGATCCAGAAAAAAAATTCCAATTTCTATCCCAATTACATTTATTTACTTTTTAAAATTCTTTCTAGTATTTGCAAATAAATATTTTTTAAATAATCAATATCAACAATTGTAATTTGTAATTTTTAAATACTTGTATTTTTCGATATTATTTTTAATTTGAGATGCTCCACACATATGATTTGACTTACTCTGCAAGTTTTATACTCCTTCAAACTGTTGACCATTCTTACAACGAAGTATACTTGAAAAACATCACTTAGGCTATCGAAAATAAAACTAGAAAATTTTTTAAACTACGTATATCTGCTTTTGAAAAGAACATATAAAATTAAATCAAATTTTAATCCTGCATTTTTTATGGTAATATTTAATTAATTTGTAATATTATTTATAAATATTTTACTGTATATTATGTTTATTTCGCACACAATCACTATCATGGAAATCATGTATTGCGCTCGACACTGAAGATGATTACCATTCTACATAAATAATTTTATTCGCAAGAAGAACAAACTTAATATTTAATTTAATTTAAAATTAATTGATAGCACTAATTTATTTATGTTCCTTTATATAGATATTATTCTATCTAAAATCGTATTTTCAAAGATTAAAGATGAAAATTATTACACTTTTTATACATGTAATACTATATTATAATATACCTGTACTATACTATATTATAACTATATTATAACTTCGTAATAACTATGAGTAATTATAATTACATATTTTACATTACATATATATATTTATATATTTTAATTACAATAAAAATAATAATAAATAAAAATCAAATGTTATAGTAATTTGTATTTTATAATATATTTGTGCATAAATAACACAAACTAAGAAATACAAGATTTTTGTATACACTAACATAAAATGGAAATGTGCAATGTCGAGGTAAACTTGTTATTATACAAAACATTACAAACTTTACAAACATTATAAACCTTTGCACTTCAACTTATCTGTCTAGCCAGTTATTTGTCCGTATGTTGCGACTCAGGAAGCCTTAAATAAATATTGTCAGCTACAATGTATAAAAGTAAAAAACAAATTTGTAATTGATATGCTATTTAAAAACTTATTTATAACTAAAGAAAAAATATATATGTATATTTAATATTATTATTATAAATCTTGTATGTATATTTCAATGGCATACTTTAATTAATTATTCTATTAAAAATAAACAATATAATACATTAATAACATATATAATATTATATACATATATAGCATTTTTTTAATATTAAGAAGAACTATTATAAATGAAGAACAAATAATGTATGTGTTAAATTATCCAATTAGAAAAATAGCAATTATATTTTTTTCGAATAATTTTTGTTCATAAAAGTTACGTAAAGTTGCATGTAGAAATTTCTTACACAAAAGTTCTACATTTTCAGTCTTTCCCGCCGCAATTCTGTAGACAATTCTGTAGTCTTTTCTCTTACGATATACTTAATTATGGAATCCTATCTTACAATATTTTTAAAGATTGTTTTACTTACTTCACGCTTAATTGTTGTACATCTCGCATAAAAAAGATTTCTAATAATTAAATAGCTAATATTAATTAATATGCAGTTTTTTCGAGTGTAATATAATTACAATATAATTAATTCTCTCTAATTTAATTATATCACTTTATTATATATGTTATCTCTCTGATTTATAACTTATGCTTGCTCATATTTAATTCATATTAATATTATACTCATCTGCGATTGATGTATGTACTAACAAGGGAACCTCGACACCTCGCAAAATGTCAAATTCAGATTTTAATGAAACTTGGCATAAATGTAGAGGGGGTGAACACATAAATTTCTCAATTTTTTGTTGATGCCCAAAACGGTTTAAACGGTTCAAAAAAATTTTCTTTTTCAAAAAATAAATAGCATAGTTAAATACAATATTTATACTGTAAAACTTTTATATAAAACATTTTTTTATATTTTGTTTAATTTACGAGATATATCGAGAAAAGAAAAAACAAAAATATCTCTCTACTCTTGAAGAGTGGTTTCACCCCTTTAAACCGTTTTTGAGCATCAACGAAAAATTGCTAAATTCAAGTGTTCACCCCCTCTACATTTATGCCAAGTTTCATTAAAATCTGAATTTGACACTTCGTGAGGGTCTCTTGTGAGAAAAACGATGTAAATAATAAGGGCAAACTGGTTTACACTATATTTCTTGACATGCACAAGGTAGGTAGCATTTATCTATTTTTTCAACTAAAAGTTCCCATGAGAATATTGTGTATTCAGCGTCAGATAAAATGAAGATAATTACAGCCAAGTCGAGGTAAACATCGAGGTTGTCCACTATGCAAAACTTTTTTGTAATATGTACTTCAAGTTCTCTGTCCGATTTATTTGTCCGTATGTTATGCACGACTCAAGAAATGGAAAATCATGCTCCTCGAAGGACAAATTCCGAAGAGACATTGTAATATAAATGGTCATGGCCGATCAAGTTCATTAGCAACCATCGCGGAACAAAGACCTTATTGATTCGTTTCTTTGCTTTGATATTCAATATTCACGGTTCTTTGTCCAATAAAATCATTTTAAACTAAATTAAATACATTAATTAGTAAGAAAATTATTTGTAAAACGCGTTGCATTTATTCAAAAATAGAAAGTAATAATATTGACGACAACAATAAAAGACACAATAAAAGATATATTTATAAATAATGTCGCTGGATTTTGTGTAATAAAAAATATTATAATTATAAATTCTATAATTCTAAATGCATTATTCATAATTTACGTTAGTTTTCAAAATAGAATTCCATTTATAACTTCATATCGCAAAGGACCACGCACACACCTTATGGAAAATTGGCTACCCGTCGAATTGGCTGAAAATGCAATATGTTGTAGAAAATGCAATATGATGGCTTTTCTGATCAAAAGTCCCAATGGGCCCGAGATCCAAAAACCAAAACCGTTATCGAGACAGACCATTATCGATGACAGATGGCGTCAACGATCATATATAGGGTACTGCTCAGAAGCTTTGATTTTTGAACCGGAGAATATTTAAAGACCGCCCATGTGTGGTATGTGTGTCTGTCTATGTGTGTGTACGTATCGTACAGATAATAGACATACGATGTCCTGATTAATGTCTACTTTTTCGTTTTAGTTATTTCTTGTTTTGATAAGTACAGAAGCGGGCAGATATTTCGATGAATGTGTAAAATACCTAATGTAATTACGATATTTCTTACTGCACATTCGGCTAATGCATTTTTTTAAAACTAATTATATAGGTAGATCTATTTAGAACTCCTTTTGTCATCTTTATCTTAGATTCTAAGAACTAATTATACATATAAGTAGACCTATTTAGAACTCTTTTTGTCACCTTTATCTTAGAATCTAAATAAGTCTACCTATATAATTAGTTCTTAGAGGCTACAATATTAGAGGCTACAACATCAGCTACAATATATTGCATTTTCAGCCAATTCAACGGGTAGCCAATTTCCTATAAAATGTGTGCGTGGTCCTTTCAATGTACAAATATATTTTAATATTTCATGTAGATATTATACTTCTGATTCTTTAAATTTTTTTAATACACTGCACATAAAATTATAAATAAAATTTGTAAATTATAAATATAAAATGCAAATTATATATAATTATAGATCATTTAAAATGATCTTTGATTTTATATAATTCCAATAATACAATTTATTGTCCGTATAAAAATTGTTTAATTGTACTTATTATGTATTAATTACTATGGCATTATTCATTAATTTATATTAAATAGAAAATTCGCATGCACACAACATAACACTATAATTTGGGTGTATTTAATTTTTACAAAAAGAAATTGTGAGAATCTTACAAAAATAAAAAGACTTTGTAAAAATAGTTGAGATCTAATATAATAAAATGCTGTAAAATATGTTAAAGGCAAGCGATAAAAGTCATGAAGATACACGGCACTATTTTCCCAGGGAATTCTTCGGTCGTAAATGCAGAGCTTCAACGACAATGTCCAATCACGATTGTTGCGATTGTTGCAAGCATATGCAAATTTCGCGTGCAGCCGGTCATAGAAGATTAGTTCAGGGCGCGTTGTCACGGCAGATGTGGAAAGAGGTGATCACGACGGTCGGCTCCTTAAAGTCGGCAAGACAGTAGTGGCACCTTTAGAGTAGGGGAACCACGGCGCATATAAAACAGAATATGAAGGGGTCCCGTCCTTAGTTTATCACAAAGTAGCTGTACAACTCGTTGGCAAGAGCCAATTCGCAGTTCTCGTCCGTATTCGAATCCCTTTCTCGCATCGCGGTCCCTTTCGCAAATTCATTGACATCGCGATCATATTATTTTACGTGCGACCTTCGAGGAGTTGCCGGAAGAGTCGGTGTTCAAGTTAAAAATCTCCTAGTAAGCACCCCCTTGCGTGAGATAATCAATCATATCGCTGAGGGTCTGCTCGCATTTTTACAGACGTAAGGACGAGAAAGTGAGGTGCGTCGTGTTTCTTGGGCTGAGTGGACCGCCAGCATGACCTCCGCGAAAATAATTTCCGTTCTGCTCCTACTGGGTCTCTGGTGGACTGTCTCAGTGTCCTGCGAGGACCAGAATGTCACAGAAACAACGACGGTCAACAGCGGGTTTAATGAGCCAGATTTCCCCACTCGTAAGATCGTTACAAAAAAAATTCTTTCCTCTTAATTAACAATCAATCATTCAGACATAAATCATTAATTATTAATAAATTGCACTTCTTGCGGTGATTAGAAGATGAAACAATAAATTCATACTAATTATTATGCGGCGTGCGTATTTGTTAGTCATAGACTACTGCGGTGGTAATATTCATTAGATCCTTGATCGTCCATGACACCGCCACGCAGATGCATACAAACGACTGTTTTCGATCGGGTCTTCAAATTGAAAGCCGCAGTAAAAATAACTAACAATGTGTGCTGTGACTTTAAATATTTGTTAAAATTATAATTTAAAATTTAGATTTGCATTTTCACAACTATTTATAACTATTTATTTGCTAATTTAAATTTTAATGTTATACTTCAAAGCTACAAAATATTATACGGTTATAAGTATCATTAAAATTTAAAAGTGAAAATCGCGGAAGTATAAATATTCTTTCACGTACTTCCCGAGAAAAGTCTATTATTATTCTATCTAACAATTCTTGCTATTAGCAATTCATAATACATTAGAACTCATTCACTTATTTATCTATAAAATCTACATTTATTTTGTAATATTAATAACGTTAACATTTATTAATCAATGTTTTACGTTAACATTTATTTCTAAGAAGAAAGAGAGAGAAAGAGTGTATGTGGTCACATGTTGATTACGTGTATACGTAAAAGATAATAGGAAATGATTACGCGAGAGAGTGTAATCTTACCTCGCATTTTCATTTACATTTTCCACCGAACATTTCGAGCATATCTGCCTTTCTCTTTCGTCGTAATCCGAAGAAATACAAACAATGGGCGTACCGTATGATTACGTGACGGAAGCCGTTGTCTTGATTGCACCTGTATACTTCGTAATTGTGGCTGCCATCAATCACGCGAACTTTTCCGCGACATTTCCCAAATTTGATCAAAGCTATACGTTTGACTTTCGCGAATCACACAATTTTTTCTAAGATACTTATTTCATTTTCAATGACGCATAGATCAGGTTTTTGCATCGTTAAACTCGTTGAAAATATACAAATTCCAATTATTCTATTAATCATTACATATAAATTAGATTTTTTTTAATAATTTGTTATGATCATTTCTTTATATATCATTAAATTTTAAAAAGCGACACGCAATAATACATATAAATCACTTATAATTATTATAAATAATTTTATTTAGCAAATAATTTTAATAGCAAATATTATTAGAATAATTATTATTAAAAATATTATTACATCTAAATAATTTATTTTACTTTTTTATTACAATTAACAAATGAAAAATAATGCAAAATAACAACAACTTTATTTATTTTTTAGATCTAAACAAAGCATGAATTTTATGTTAATACTTAATATCGAAAGATTTAGATCTTTAATTACTTAATATACCAAAGCATATAGTTAAAATCTTTTAATAAATTAAAAATACTACATGTGGAAGTTAAAAATACGAATAAACAAGCTGCAATATGACCTTGGTAGTAAAACAAGAAGATGGAGCTTGTTAAAGCATTTCCGGCGAATTCAATGACACCATGCCGAGATATTTACCGTGCTAATACTGACCATTGTTTTTTTTTTTTTTTACGTTCAGTAACTAATCGTTCTGTAAATATATCAATTTTTTTTGTTTAATAATAATGATAGCTAGTCTACAAAGAAATTCGCGTATGTGACGCGCGACACCGGCTATGATGGTCCGATAATGTCTCGGTATATGGCGTAACGTTTCTTGGCGGCATGGCGAAGGTTATGTCAGAGATTGCGTAATTCTCGGTGTCGAGGATCGGCAATCGTCTGGAGAAAGTACCGGGTTAAAGTCGGTGTTACAACGATGTACGCAAAGCACCGCCGATTCTCCATTCCGTATAGCTTACGTTGCACTCGAGAGTGATGACATTTCTTCGGAGATAGGACTTGGATCTGCAAATTAAACTCTAGACGAAGCAAGGGAAGCTAAATCGGATCTTTTTTTCTTTTCTTTGTTTCTTGGGGAGGGGGGGGGAGGATGTAAACATTCGGTGACAACTGCTTGAGCGAGGCTGATTCAGCTGCGCGAGATCTTGTTGCATTTGTGCCGAATCTCCGTCCAAACTTGCAGTTCAGCGTCTTCCGCTTTCTGAGACTTCCGGAGCATGGTTTATCGCCAATATCACCGCTTTTAAATCGTTTCACCCGATATTACCGCACAGTATCAATCACAATCTTCCTACGTGTTCTACAACGCAGTTTTACAACGACGAAAGTGATAAAGCAAACACAATGGCGGATATAGGCTTGTTCCTACTCCATTTTTAAGCAAACTAAAAGTGACTGTATCTCAACAATTTTCTTAAAAGTAATGGTTTAAGAATGTGCATTTTTTTCTCTTTTATTTCCGTCTACATTTTTATAAGCATTTTAGAGACCGTGCTGTATTTTTTTTTCTTCTTTATCTTTCATTTCGCACGCGTTCGTTCTTGGTCGAGTCGAATGGTATCCCAAGTGAAAGTGGCGACGTAATAGTCATGCCAATGATGCGTCAAATGGACCAGATTCCTACGCGAGATGTAACAATAGTAATAAAGAGACTGAAACGTCTCCGGTCTTTGGCACAGATTTTAACTACGTTTACAAAGGTCAAGTGTTATCACATTTAGAATTGTCTTACTATTACTATTTCGTTTTTTCCTCCTATTTCAGCCTGTTGGAATAGTCAACTGATTATTAGTATTTGCGTATTTCTTAAAAATAAGAATAATTACTTAAGAAGTAATTATTTGAAAAAGTGGGAAAACCTTGCAGAGCAAAAGGATTCCATTCTTTACTAAAGGATGTATTACTGTAACATATTACGATTTTCATTGAAATACACAGCAAAGAAAAGAAATTGATCGAAACTCTCGAGTTAATAGTGAATGTTTTTCAATAATGATTCATAGAAACCATTATGGCATGTTAATATTAATAATTTTACTCATTCAGGATAACAAAATCATAGTCATTGTTCAAATCTTCTCTACTGTTTTTCAATTGTATGTAAAAATCTTAGTTTCTTTAGTTTCTTTAGATACATGAGAATAAATAATGAACTCAAACCATTATTTATGTACATAATCACCTAGACATAATAAATTAATAGGATACATAGTCAAAAAGAAAAGAAAATCGATCAAAATCAAGTTAAATATTAAATTATTAAATATTAAAATAGATTAAAAAAATAATCCTGAATTACTCTATAAATTTATAATTTTTAAATAAATATATAGCAAATATTTAAATTTTTAATTATTTAATATTTTTATATACTATTAATATTTCACATATAGCTTAATACAATTATTACATAATATGGAATATATATATATATATATATACATATATATATATATATATATATATATATGCCATAAAATAAAAATTATAATTATAATTAATACAAAAATCGTTCATTTATTCCGTGTTCTAAAAAGCACTCCCATAGAGGTAAAAAAGTTCCAATAGTATAAAATTATATCTTTTTAAATCATAAAACGTAAACATAAAAAAATAACAATTTAGATAAAACGGTATCTACTTACATCCGAGCTATACATCCAGTTAGAGAAGGTACTTAAGAAGGATTGATGGAGACTGTCAAATACGTGCGTTACCTGCAAATTCTCGCGATTAGTCCGTTGCAACATCGTAATACATGTTATCATTATTAGCATACCTATTATTAATTACATAATATCGATTACGTAATAAAAATTTGATCACCTACAGTCGAGTTTTCTTTTTTTTTTTACAGCCGAATACATACTACCATGCAGCAGGAAAGACCCAAAGATCGAGCCGTGCTTTTTCAACACGCTCACTCATATCCAGCCGTATTTGGTGAAAGGTGAGTAAATGGCGATTCATCAAATTAGCGAAATGCGCGATTCGAGCGAGAGAAGACATAAGTAATAAGTGATATAATCACATCGCTTTGATACTCATGACGATACTTTACTCTGCAATGTAATTAAAAATCTTTATTATCTACATTAATGTGAAAATAGAGAAAATGGTAAATATAAAAAAATTAAAAACTTTTAAATTTTATATCTTATAAGATCTATGTTTCTTTCGACAAAAGCAAGTTTAATTTCACTCACTGTAGAATTTCTTTCTATTTCTCTGTTAATATCTTACTTGGAATTGTAATCATATAATTTGTTATTTCAATTTGTAATTGAGCCATCAAACTTAATGTGCCTTATAATTTTTATGCAATATATTGTTGAATTCTTTAATTTGATATGAAAATAATATTGATACAATAAGAAATTATTAAATTTGCGATGTATAGTATTGCGAAAATTTCATTCATCATATCTATTTTAATAAATCGAAATCTATTTTTTGTTTCTTCTATTGAATTTATACAGTATCGATTATACAGAGAGAAAATTATCAAAATAAGCCCGCAAGTAATAAAGTATTAGTAGCGATTATTACATAAAGCATACTCTCATGTCGTAAGAGCGCACCGTAAACTTTCCTCCAGCTCGCTCCGTAAATATCGTGAAAATTTGTACAACTGATTTAGACTTACAATACTGCTTTATGTAACAGGCGAAGTCGGAACTCGGGACTTCGTAGAAAAGCATTGCGGCATAATTACACGCGCGATGTCGTTGCAAAATATTGACTCGATACAACGGCAATTAATTTCGAAAGAGTTCAAAATCATTTTAATTGATGCATAAAAAAAAGTTAAGATTGCATATGCACTTTAAAAATTCTTTGAAAGAAAAGAGAAAAAACATAAATATGGATACATAAAAAGAGAAATATTCAAGCTTGCACAGAATAAATAAAAGCAAAGAAATTAAATTGCTAGAAAAACATTTAAAATATTAACTATGAAAAAACACTTTTTTGTAATTAGAAAGAAATTTTATAATTATATAATTAGAAAGAAATGTATTATAAATTTACAACGTTTTGTGATGAATTATGTAACGATTTTTTTTAAATTTATAATTTAAATTTATAATTTAAAAAAGAATTTCACGCAAATTTTAAGTCGTTTTAAATGGATTTGAAAACAGTAAAATTTTTTAAATATAAATTACATTATTAGACCATAGTATAATAATCTTCATAAAATCAAATTTTATTAAATTATACAAATTGAAATTATACAAATTTTATGTTACAGCTATTTAATCGTGATTATAAAATTATATTACATAAAATTATATAAATTTGTCGTACGTATCTGTCACAGCTATTTAACACGGTACGAAATTCATTCATTAGGATTTATAATTAGGATACGTCATCGTGTATAGTTATGAATGTATTATGCATGACCTTTATGTAATATATGTATATGTGATTCTAAAAATTCTTTGGAATTTTCAATTCATACTTCAAACTCTCAAGATTGAATTTATTAATTTCAAAAGCTTCGTTGTTTCAATGTTATATATATGACGCGATGTTATAACGAAAATGCGTTAGATTTTTCATTTCACTTCGAATTTCACTTTGAATAAAAAATCTGACATAAGAAATCGGGATAAAGAAAAGCGCTTGACAATGGACAATGACATAAATTGATATGTCATAATTTTTTTGTAATCAATGTTGGAACGCTACGGCGTCTCCTAATGTATGATATTTAACAATAATGCGTAAGATACAGCCAAGAAAAGAAATAAGCTACTATTATTATTTTAAATTCATATGGATGTTTGACGTTCGACGATGTGACGCTTGGAGAAGCTGTCATTCATTCTAACAATAAGTCAAATCTCGTAATAAACGAGTCGATTAAAATGTCATTACATCTTTCCTATTAATCAATGCACTTCCGTTAGTTTCAACAATTGTCAATTAGTCAGAAACGATTTCTAATCGAAAATTCTTAATAGGTATCCCAGAATTGGACCTGCCATCCATAGAACCGCTGGTGATTCCCGAACTGAAGATGGAGAACGGTCAAGGTCCAGTGCGTGTTAGAGCGATTTTCACTAACATCACCGCGGTAGGAGCAGGAAACGCCAGCGTCACCAAAGTACGAGTAAACTTATCAACATATAGGTTCGATCTACATCTATCTTTGCCGAAAATCGATATTCATGGTAGCTACGACATCAACGGGAACGTCCTTCTCTTCCCTATTCAAAGCCACGGAGATTTCTGGGCATTGTTCGGTAAGACTTCTCGCGAGGTATAACAAAACGCCAGTCTCATGACTTATTAAACACACCAATCTTGCGATTTGCATATTCACACCTCGTTGTTTTAGGTGACGTGAAGGCAATCGCTCGCATGCAAGGTGTCGAAGAAGTGAGGGAAGGTATCCGTTACATGAAGATCACTCGATTGCTAGTCGACTTCAGTCTCGGTCGAGCCAGATTTCGCATAAACGATCACTTGAACGGCAACAACGTGATTGGCCAGGCGATGAATCAATTCCTGAATCAGAACATCAAAGAGATAGTCGAGGAGATGAAACCGGCGGCCAGCGCAAGTATCGCTAAATATTTCAAGGACTTCCTGAACACCATTTTCTCCAAATTGCCTATGAAAATTTGGCTGCCCGATTCGTAATAGTTCCCAATTTCCGACAACGTACAAAGTTCATACGCGATGTCCATGACTGCTACATTACTTCATTGAAACGCGAATACATACATTTCATGAGAAGACGTCGTAATATTCTATTATAATATATAATAATTAGTACGTAAATAATCATAATTTGTTAAGATTTTTAATATGTAAGAGATATCTACGAATGACGAGTATTAATTATAAACTGTCATTCAAATGATAAGACCGATTTTTTTAAACACAATTCACACGTATTTTGCATTAAAATAAATCCTGTACAATTACTATAAATTTATTATACTTAAAACAATTTGAAAGTATTGAGCCTGGGTAGACAGTGTAAACGTTCCCAAACTTTATCTTTTAAATTGTTATATTAAGGGTCGGTTTTTCCAACGGTTTTCTTGATAAACTAACTAATAGTTAAATCATACGTCTGAACTCATCTAATTTGAAAATAAAACAAAGACAGATCTATAATTTAACTATTAGTTAGTTTACCAAGAAGTTGAAAAACCGGCTCTTAAATTGTTAAATTCCGTCGTTAACAGATATAAAACAATATCCGATTCATTTACATTAACTGTAATTGTATTACATTTTCCATTTTTTCTTTATTAGACTATTGCATTACGCTTTATCATATATTATAAGATTTATTATCATAGAAATAGAAATCTGTATAAAATTCCTGTATTTAGTAAAGCGTAAATATTAATAATTATCACATTTTAATTATTCTTTGACAAAATAAATAAATATGTCTACCTCGAAATAAATAAATTTTAAGCGTAATGATTATAACATTTTTATCTACTACGGAAAAAGTTATTCCGAATTAATGAAAAAATATCATTAAATCAATTTTAATTTTAAGAAAAAGTCAACACAATTGATAATAAAGAAATAATAAATTTATAACTTATATCTTTTAAATATTTATATTGATTAAATATCATCAAGATATATTTATGCATCGAAATTAATATCTTCAAAATTATTATTATTTATTTTATAAATAAAACTTGTAAGTTAAAACTTATTTTGAAGTCGAGAAACCTCACATTAAAAACTTAGTTGAGAATTATAGTTATTGAATTGATTCTTGAATAATTTATAATCAAATTTTATAAAATGCCATGTGTAACTCAAAAAAATGAAGAAATTCTCCGTTTATTGATTCATAAAATATTCATATCATAATCTTTCGATATTTCTCTAGCAGCACGTGTTGGTTTTTTATACGTTTCCTATACATTTCTAATATTTTAAGTACGTTTAAAAAATGTGTATAAGACGTATATAAACTATCATGTGCTACCTGGGTTACCTTTAACAGCGCATATAACCGCACAAGAATGTTGTTTAATGCCGAATATGGATGCTCGATATTATCAAATTGTTTACAGAAGAAAATACCAAGTTTTAGAAAAACATGTAATTAGATGGCACCATATTTAAAGAGTTAGTACATGTAGAAGCAAGTGTAAAACAAACACAGAGAAGTGAGGTATTTCAAACGAAATAAAGTCGACTCCGATCCGCCGCGGTCTCTCGTAGATTCACGCCCTGTAACACGCTCGCGAGAGACGCTCGGAGGCGTGTTGGCCGATAATGAAATTAGAACCGTGGTAGGACATATCATTCGACCTCCGACCCTCTTTTCTCGATTCTTACAAAGTCCTTAAAAGTGAACAACGCGTTTCGCGTAGTGCGGCAACGACGCTCGGCCACGCACGTAGTAAACACATGCGCGCGCGGATCAGTGGAGACGGGACGAGACGAAACGGAAAAAAAGAAGAGGAGATACTGTGTATAAGTACCTCAGACTGAATATGTACTATTTACCGTAAGAGTGACGAGCAAGCAGTCTACCGATCGTCTGAACCGTGCTTGCCGCTCCCGATGTAAATCCGATATTTCTTCGCCCTGATCTTCTTCGCCCGTCGAAGTCGCGTCTGGTTCCGTCAGTTTCGTGCCGCGGGCGGACGAAATTCGCACGGGTGAATAGAAAGTGTGCAGAATTTGATTTGGTGAAATCATGGCGAAGTTCACCAAGCGGCAATGGGTCACCCTGATCGTCATCAGCATCGCCGATTTCGCAAATGCCATCTGCGTCTCGCTGCAAGCGCCGTTCTACCCTCAAGAGGTAAGGGACGGCGAATCGTGGACCGTTCTCGTTGCGTTTGCGCGGGTGCAACGCAAAAGTTGATAATAATCTTGCCATTTTTATTTTTACGCGTCCGAACATGAAAGATCGTTAAAGTTCCCTCGCGCAATTTGAAATGATAGCGATGTTTGGTATTACACGCGTTCACAGACATAACAAGACGATAACGATGGACTTATGGTGCCATTAGACGTAAAATCACTTCGTGAGTTGAAAACAAAAATTAAACAGATTTCGGTCTAAATTATTGTCGACGAATTTCGTATTCACGGCATACACAGTGAAAGTGTTTACAAAATTATAGTTTCGGTGTCATTATTGCTGTCCTTGTAATGTATGCAATAGAAACGCTTAACTATCTCACCTTGAATTTGAAAATACAGGAAAATCTATAAGTATGAATAATAATCTTTCGATATTTACCTTTAACAGCGCATGTAACCGCAAAAGAGTGTTGTTTAGTGCCGAATATGGATACTTCTTGCACGCTTTTCATCTTTCATCAATTTAGTATTTTCATTTATTTTCTATAATTTTTTCTGTCGCATTCCATTTATTGACATATAATACATAAAATCCAAATAATATAAATACAATATAAACGCACGCATTCGATTGAAAAAAAATTATAACATGTCTAAACATTATATAAAATATATATATTTCACTATATATATATATACCTTATTAAATTTTTAATAGATTCGTTAAAATATTAAATGTAATAAAATTATCAATTAGAAAAATTGGAATTAATGAAACATTTTTCCATATAATATTTAAAGTGCCTTCAGAGGCGTCGAATTATCCGAGTTCAGATCATTCTTTCAAGAGTGCAAAGGTTAACGTTTGTTGAAGAAATCTTCTCGATAAGTCGAACAGTCTGGCAGGTTCAATTAATTTCTTTCTTAATAGAATTTCTATCGCGAAAAAAGCACGCGAAAATAAATCAATCTATTAAGAAAATACAAGATCGCAATATATCATAATGTTTGCGTAAAAAGACGTGGAGAGATTTACTACAAAACCATTTTTATCGAATGCGTGCGTTATTGCACGTCAGAATATATTTGCTATCTATTTGCTATTCTGTTAAAAACGTATTACATACTTATCTTGTTATAAACCGATAATTAAACAGAAAGTTAAGAGTGAGACCTATCAACAAACATGAATATATCGCAATTTATTTCCTCATTGCATAAGAACATTGCCCAAACCTCTCATTTCTTTTTTAACTCTTTGTCTCATTTCTCTTTTAAATCTTTTAAGCATGGTGCATATATTATTGTAAAATAATAATAATGGAAGATTATAGTATTTCATTACAATTCAATCGTAATCGAGCTAATTATGTATAAGATTATATCATATCTTATAAATCATAATAAATGCAAAGAGACTAATAATTCTTTCTCAAATCTAAACAAATGCATTTTCCAAAAAAAAAGGAACGTGTCAAATTTCTGCCCACGGATGGAGCACGTGTCCAAGGATGCTGTCTATCGCGAGACAAACGGCGACATTCGATAATTCGATTCGTAGTCTCGCGTGGAGCAAAGCTCCAAAGTTTATCGGGATATTATCTTGACGAGCATTAATTGCAGTGCGACGCGATAGTCGACCGAGCTGCTGCGTAGCACAATGAGCCTTCGAATTGCCAATATCTCAAACTACTCGAAATATTGACGACGTAACATGCGTATGAACGCAAACATACATTGGCACGAACGTTTCTCTTCCACAGGCCGAGAAAAAGGGAGCGTCGCCATCGGAATATGGACTGGTTTTCGGGATTTTCGAGCTGGTGGTCTTCATTATTAGCCCGTTCTACGGACAGCATGTGAGTGATGACAGAATTAGCGATTACTGCATAAGATACACTTTCAAGGTCGTGACATTAATCTTACGCCACAAGTCAATTCGTTACATTAGATAGAGTTAAGTAATAAAATTCGCCTGTGTATCTGGAAGATTATTTTTTTTCGGTACTGCCGTAAATCTCATTCATTCGCACTCTGAGTATCTAATCTACGATAAAATATCTGTCACAAATAATATGGCTATCATTACAGATAAAATATCGATAAAATGAGTATTACGAAATAATAAGAAAAATAATAGTAATATATAGAATGTTGTAAATCTTGAAACTGTAAAGAACTGAAATTCGTATCGCAAGTGAACCTATGTAATGATTATGGTTGCAACACAAAACGTCGAAATTTGCCGTTCCTCAGGCTCGCCGATTACTGCGAGCAAATATTCCTAAAATAGTATCCAATGTTGCATTTTTTCACAGCCACGTTTCTCTGCGAAGAATATTGTCAAAGATTTATAAATAACTTTTAAAGAAAAAAAATTCTATTTTAAAACATTTATAAATGTTATCCACACACATAATCAATTTTTTATTAAAATATTTAAAAACTCTAAAAAGCTGTATAAATATCATTTGTAAAATATTTAAAGTTTAAAATTGTATCGTATGAAGCATAAGATCATTTCATTTTAAATATAAAAATAAAAATTTGTAAGATATCTTACTTCTCGCGCACTTTTAACGACATATTCTTTAATTAATTTGGAGTCAATTTTTCTTTAACAAAAATATTTGGAGAGATTATCCTTTATCCCCGCAACTGTTCAATTTAATTTATTATCTTTCGCAGCTCAATCGAATCGGTCCGAAGTTACTGTTCAATGGCGGTATACTCACTACAGGAACATGCGCTATATTCTTCGGTTTACTGGACAAAGTCGAGGGTCACTATCCCTTCATAACCCTGTCCTTCTTGATCAGAATTGTGGAGGCAATGGGAAATGCTGCGTTTCTAACAGCTAGCTTTGCCATTATCGCCATAGAATTTCCCAATAATGTCGCGACGACGTTCGCCAGTTTGGAAACTTTCTTCGGCTTGGGTCTTATCGTAGGTCCCACAGTTGGAGGTGCGCTCTACCAGGTAATACATTCTCACAAGCGATAGTTTCTTAATTCCCTTCCCTTATACTTCGAATGCAGATATTTGCATTTTGCACATATTCGCAGAATAATTCCGTTGACTGCACACGCGATAATCTTATGTAAATATTTAACAATCTTAATACGCATTTGGATATTATTATTATTATATCACATGATGGGTACATTAGATAGGTGGCTACACCACACCGTTTGCGGTCCTTGGCTCGGCGTTGTTCGTGGCAGCTGTGGGTACTGCGTTCATTCTGCCCGTGCATAACGATAACGATAATGAGGCGCACAGCACCGGAGGTACTGTTCGAACGGATATTTAAATCATGTGATCGTGACTTCATTGATTTTACATACAATGCGTTATCCGTTATAATTCGCAGGATTAATGAATGTCGTGAAGATCCCCGGCGTGATGATCGCCTCGATGTCGATAGTCGCGACGAGTATGAGCATTGGATTTTTGCAGGCAACGTTAGAACCGCATTTAAGGCAATTCAACCTAAGCCCGGTCGTGCTGGGACTAATGTTTGTCATTAACGGCGGCACTTACGCCATAACCGCGCCGGCATGGGGCTGGCTTTGCGATAGTTACTGGCATCCAAAGGTAATTGGATAGGTGATAGAAATACGGAAGAAAAGAGATTATCGCGAGATTCCGCATAAAAATCAACCTTTCAATTGAATTATCCCTTTAAATTATATCAGTAGCAATTCCGAATGTAATCTCCGGTTAGCCGCCCCAAGGCAGATCGTATCAAATTTAAGATGTATCGTGTAAATACATATTGGCGCAAAAAAGACACATGACGCTCTTCAGGTAGCAACCATTGCCGGCTGCTTTCTCGTAATGGTCAGCTTCTCGCTGGTCGGTCCAGCTCCGTTCGTTCCGTCGGAAACCATAATCTGGATGCCTATCAGCGGCCTCGTGATCCACGGTTTAGGTATGGCTGCTCAGCTGGTTGCAAGCTTTACGGACGCCTTGCGGACGTCTATGTAAGTTGTACGAGAATAACTCTGAATACATGCGAATATCTCAATTATTTTTGCACAATTCATCGATTGCGATTCATGTTATGCAATTGATAAATTTTTAACATTGTATAATACTTCTGATAATATCGCTTGTTTCATGTTCGTTTTAAGATCATTTGGATTTCCAAATAATCTTGAAACTTACGGCCTTATCAGCGGGTTGTGGACAAGTACCTTCGCTCTCGGAGCTTTTATCGGTCCCAGCGTCGCTGGAATCCTGCTGGACAACATCGGTTTCCGAAATGCCTCCATGTTTATCGTGTTACTTCATATGTTAGTGGTACGTTTAATTTGCTCCATGCACAAGCTGTATCTTTCAATTAATCAAATTAATTTTAATTATCCAAACAGGAGCTTTATAACGCCAAAATCTTTCTTTCTGAAAATAGAATCGTAAAAACTCCAAGTTATGCTCAGAGCATGAAATTTCGTTCTATTAAAATAATCCTATTAAACTCTTCGAAAAATCGAACTTTCGAGAATCAATCGGCTGCTCGATTATCTGTAAATTGCGCGAACATTTCAAATTTGAATTTCTCAAATAATATAATTATTCAGCGATGCTTGAGCCGTAAATAAAGTTGCTTACGATTTTTTTTCGCAGGGCGCAATAGCTATAGTGTTCCTAAGCAGTTGCTCTCGCGCACCCAAGCCGTACACCGACGTCGGCGCGGTCGAAGATCTCAGGGCACCGCTGATGGAGAGCGGCCGATTAGGCAGCAACAGTCTGCATCAGAACGGACGGGGCCAGGGTGTGCCGATCGACAGGCCCGGCGGCATGAATTCGTTGATCGTTTGTAACAGTTATTCGAATAGAGCCGGTGCGTGGTCCAGGGCGTCCTACAGCGGCCGCTACTCCCACAGCTATGGTTCCATAGAGAATAAACATTATCTGGAGCTCACCACGTGATAAAGAACGTTCAGCATTACATCTAGAAATGAGCGCAGCGCAAGATTCTGCCACTTTATTCGCCATCGTTCACCTTTTGGCACTCATCATTGAGATCATTCCACGATAATTGAGTAGAAACAGAAGAGACGGTTTCTAATTTTAAAAAAATATCAGTCAGAAATTAAGGTCTCGTTGTTCACTTTATCGGTAAGCCAACAATAATCAGAAATTTAGACTTTTTTTTAGAAATGTGCATCTTTCTATAATAAGATGATATTATACAAATTTTCATAAAGTTTGAGCTTACGATAATATCGCGATAAAAAGTGAAAATTGACAAAAAAAAGAACTTTGAACCTTAAACATATCTATTAATTCTAATTACGCTGTGCAAATATAGCATGCTGCGCATAGCGTAATAACAGCATAATTAGAATTAATCTTATCTGCATCACCGAAGGTGATGTAAATTTTATATAATATGTGTATAACATACTTCTGATGCCATATAATGTATTACAAATATGCTGAATTATGCTGAACTATTATCATAGTAAGTAAAATTATTATGACAATTATTACAATAATTATTATAATAATAATTATAAAGTTTCCTCGCGAATCAATGGTTTAACTATAACACGCGAGTTTCTTTCTGCCGTTGTCTCCGCGTTACCTAATCGTTCGATCTTAATTTTTTAATCTTAAAGTAAGTTTTATAGAGTAGAAGATTATAAATATATCTTTTATAGAATACTTAGTTCGATAGAAGAATGTAACTTGTAATTAAATGTAAGTGTAATCTTAGAGTGATACGTAAATCGTGATTCTTCGGTACACTTGGTGTCTTCCTAAGATTTCGAAGATTGCAGATGTAAAAAGTTACAACGTTTAGGGGGGTTGGAGCAATCAATCTCGAAAGAACACAGGGAGTCGAGTAAGACACGTACTGGTGCATAAAACGCTTCAAGCAGTATTCACGAGAATGCATTATCGCCAATCGCTTTATCACGGTTTACTTAACGGTCTCGCACACTACAACATATTCTTTCTGTTAATCTCTCGACTTGTGTGACTTTGATTCTTCTGCCACCATTGCAATAATAATATCGACGCACACACTCGGGAAGAAGTCGAGTCCCATTATTCACAAAGGCCGCACGTTGCACGTATAATACTATCGAGTTTTCTAGCGATACACATGTTATAAATATTATTCTTCGTTCGCAACATACATACATTTTACTGACGGCTTGTAATGATCGTTGAATGGTTCTTAAAGAAGAAGTACGGCTCGTATTACGGCCACATAAATAGCTAATAAAGATTCTCCTTTTTATTTGATATTAACAGCATGGTGTAACCATATTCTGCTATAAAATTAACCGTTCTAATGTAAAATGGCATTGATAGTTTGCTTAAGTACTTTTCAGCATCGGGAAACACGGTCGATATTCAATTGATGGGCAGCTCGAATCTAGAATTATGCAATTATACCGTTGCACAAACCTGTACTTGCAACGGCATAATCGCATAATTCCAGGTTTGAAGCGCCAACGGAAAAGGTAACGGACGTTGTGGGTGTTAATGGTGTCGTCGATATCACGTGCAAATGACTTTCGTAACAAGCTTGTTGTGTGATTGCCAATCATTACTGCAACTGTTCGCACGAGAGGGAGAATTCAAGGAACAAAATTGTACATATACCGTTTTAATTATCACTGCTGTTTTACCGCTGAATAATTGTCACTCATGTCTATGTGTGTGAAGAAGATTTTTTAAAATAATATATCACATAATTCATTGTAAGATAATTTTATACTTAAATGAAGTAAAAATAAAATAATAAAGGGTAAATAGGCGTAAATGAGCAATTTGTAACGTTCATGAGTGTGTAATAAAAATATTTTTATTTAAAATTAATTTCTTCAATTCTATGAACGTCTATTATTGTCTTGCGAATGCTGTTACGTAATTATGTACTCTAATGAGGACAGAATAATGAAGCTGAATAATGAAGCTACCTGACTGCTGGCAGAAGGTAGTTGAAAAAAAAATATCTTGGTTAATAAGATTTCGCACATAAAACTCTGAATTTCTTTAAAAAGGAGGAGAAAGCTTTCTATATTCGGTATTGAGACGTGGTGTAAAATATTCCATATAATGACACTTCTCCCTTTCCCTCTTGTTCACGTATCGTATTAAAAGCTAATGCATTCCATAAAGAGATGCGTATCCTTTCCTCTCTCCTTCGTGAAATTCACTTTCATACGTTCTCTCGTTGCCTTTAACAACCGCGTGCCGGCTTCCCGAACATCGTCGTGCCTGACAAACGTAGCTCTTTCCTGCGCTCGATTTGAATTCCAAGCTGTTCACGCATACGCGACACGCCCACGCACGTGCACGAATTCTTTAACAATATATGCGCGACTGTCTCTTTCCTCGCTCCCGTCTGTGGATGTATAACAATGCGAAAAAAAAGGCGCGTTCCGTGAACCCCGCACGTGCGAATGTGTGTGCGTCGATGATTCATAACTCAAATATTAAATAGTAGATAATCTCGCGATTCCGAGAAAGGACACATTGCCAACGTATTTGATCACCATTTTAAAATGTTTAAACTCTGATAGACGTTTTTCTATAACTGGCTTTAAACTCGAAATTCCATTGTATCAAAATATAACACATCTGAATTTTACAAGAAAATAAATTATGAAAATATTCATTAATAGGTTCTTAGCTTACTTTGAAAGTGTCACGAATAATATTATAAAAATACAATTTTTTATAATATTAAAAATTTCAGAATATATTATTACTATTGTTTAATATTACTTGTTGTAATTGTTACTATTACTATATTATTTAACACGTGCAATTTTAGAAAATAGCTTATTATTTTAAAATAAATATATCAAATATATATAAAAACGATATTTTTTTGCCAGCTATATACCTAAATTTTTTTAAAACAAATGACTTAATCTCCTTCTTAGATAAGACTAACTTACAAGTTGATTTATGTAATAAATACCTGCAGAAAATTTTAAAAATTTCTCATTCGATTAGTCAGACTCGACGTTCACGCTCGAAGCTTCTTGCGAAAAACTCAAGTATCCTCCTAATTTTGTTGCACAGAAATGTGCAATGTGTAAAGCTGGATAACTACTGTTTCCGTAACTATTTCGTATTCCACAGATCGCCGTGTTCACTCGTGTGCATCGACCTGTCGGTAAATGATTCTGCTATTTCTACAATGTGCTAGCAAAACTCTATTCGGCACTTCTCGCCGTGCTAACGACTATCGCGCTATGTGATTGTTGCATTCATGATCGACTGGCATATCAAAATTACTTTGTTATTTTAACGAAATTCATTGTATCTGTATGAGACGTGTAAAATTTTTATAATATATATAAAGTAAATTAGAGTGAAATAAATTGTAAAAAATATAATATCAAGTTATTATATAATATTAAATAAATATAATATTAAGTTTAAAAGAATCGCTACGTCGATTGATACTATTATAGCGATCATTATAGTCGATTGATATTATATAGAATATTATCATAATAAAAAGTGTAAAAAGTTGTTACCTTCGTGAAACCGAGCAATCTCGCAAAGTAAAGAAAAGGTGGAAAAGGCGCTTCGTGTGACGTACGAGCGGAAGGAAGCAGTGAAAGAGAGCAGACAGAGAGAAAGAAGAAGCGAGAGAGGGACTCGGAGAATTTGAGTGCCTTCGTCTTACCCTCTTCAAACACAAGCAGGCACGAAAGCGAAGTGAAGGAACGAAAGGAAGACGGGGGAATTATTAACGCATACGGCGTTGCTCACCGGTGTGCATCGAAGTGTCCGCCGAAGCACTAGAGCTTCCCTTCCACCGGCACACCATGGTCCCCTTTCCCCGCGTGATTCCCAACGGCGAGACATAAGGCGTTACGTCGCGAATTCCTATGGATCTTGTCGTCCCGGCTGGTTGAATGCGAGAATCCAGCCGGAAGGAACAGCGCACGGTCGAGGGCAACGCAATTGCAATTAATACAGTTACATAATAATCGCTCCCCTTCGACTCTTCCTCCTAATCGAGGGAAGTGTGAAGTGTGAAGCTAACCCTTTTTCTGTACATATTATATTTAGAATTAGAATTCCATAACAAAAAAAGGTACAATTTAAAGTAAATAATCGATCGAAGCTTCTATTATTAAGTCATCATAATGTTTAATCCAAATCTAATAAAACTCAACTCGTTTAATCCAAATATAAATAATCCAAATATAAATAAACTCTGACATAAATGGCAAACGGTCCTATTAGAAATGATCATCTCGCAAGTTCTTTCAAACTGGTTTTAAAATCAGGTTTTTATCTATCACTTTTTAAAAAACAAAGCGGAAAGTAATTTAGATATTTAATATTTAGATATTCTCTCTATTTAATCAGCCCGAAAAAGGACTTGAGTGTCCATCGCCATTTTTCTTTCACAGTAGGAAAGGTAAACAGATCGTAAATACTCGATATCGGCTGTCACGTAGATAGGCAGGTATATACACCTTGCTTCCCTCGTTCCTCGACCTACCATCAGGTGCACCCATCAGGCGAGGTGCTGCCACCTGAGCAGGTACACCCACAGGCAACGGCAAACATAATGCTCACACGCACACGTGCAAGCAGGCCCGCGAAAAGGAGCAGGTCCGTGGAAAGGGGGTTGCCGGTCGTTCCTCCCACCTCTCTCGCCCTGTCAACCGGTAGAGGGGCCCCGATGCGCAAGCGCAAAGACCCGTGGGTCCTTTGCACCGAGACCGAGCGGCCGAGGGGCCCGACTCCGGAGAGACTCAAAGTCCGTTTCTGTCGTAGGGGAAGTTGCCGCGGAACGTGCCGCTCGTCAGCGTTCTTTCTCTCAGCGGTCTCGTGATTTCCGCCCTCCGCGAGTACTCGGTTCGATTTCTTTTTTTTCCGCTCTCGTTCTTTTTGTTTTTTTCTTCTTCCTTTTGCGCCAAGTTCGCGAGTGAAACGTGCGCGCGATTTTGGATTTCGGTACGTTACCAGTGACGAAAGAGACTGACGAAAGAGAGAAAGAGAGAGAAATTACACTCGTGTTTACCGGTGTGCGCTGTGCCATGGGGATCTAAGAACACCGGTTAGGGTGAGTTGGATAATTGTGTTGCCTGAGGGAATTTTTCTCTCTTGATTCTAAAAACTACAAGTGCTACGAAATACTTTACAAAGACTGTAATTATGTGATGAATATTTCTCAGATTATTTTGCTTAAAAAAAAATTAAGTCTTTCATTTTTTTACAATTTGCAGTTAGAGAGAAAAATTTAATACGTTAAATAATTTTACTACAGCGTTAGTTCTTTTATGTCTTTTTAAGAGTTGAACCGACAACTTTTATAATTTGCAATAATAATGTAAGCAAGCAAGCTTGAATAAGTAGAAATGACGAGAACATTAAAAGTATTCGATTTAAGTATTGATGAGAAGTTTACGTGCCTTATATGATTACACGAACTATTTCGTTCCTTTTTATAAATGCGAGATAAAGACTAAATTTACATTACACAACAAATCCATTAGAGTCATTACAAACTTATCGATTGCCTAGTTGCAGCGGTTTTACGACATTATTAAACTGTCCTAAACATATGTCCGTCGGTGCCATTCACTTTTTACGAGGAGCAATGAAACGGGACATTGAAAGGCGAATAATATTAAAACTGTAAAGGGCAATTGATTTACACGACGATTTGTAGAATGTCGGCTCACGGGATCTCACTTTACGGAATCTCACGTTGTACCTGTATCCGTACGATTGTATAATTTCTTTAAATATATTTTTTTTTAACCGAAGGCGACGGTAATTACGCCGGTGCAATTATCGCCTGCAGCTAATCGCAAGAACACGATACACGCGTAATTGCGATCCTCCGCGCAGAGTCTCTCCGCAACATTTACGTTAATATTTCCGTGGCACGAAAGTGCAACGCGATTCCCGGCTCGCGCTGCGGAGGTAGATAGCCAAGCGGAGCACTGACCGGTGATTTGAATGCGCGGTGCAGTCGCCAGGCGCTACGATTCATAAACGCTCCGTATCTGCTCCCCGTACCTGGTAGCAGAAATACGATACGCGATTGCGCGATCATAAACATCGTCGCAATTTGTTCTCGCAGACGGTCGGTTAATATTACGCGTACACTGCCAGTCGCAATATAAATAATCTTCCTGTAATTTTGCCTGCATTCGTAACGACGTTTCGTCCCGCGGACGAAATTGTTGTCCTTCAGAGGATAAAGAACACTCGCTTCTTCTCCTCTTCATTAAAGTCAGATTGGTCACGAGCATTAATAGACCCACATACTTTTCTTTTCGATTTTTGAAAATAGGTCACGATTACACGCAGATGGTACGATTCTTTCAGTTAGCCTTATTTTAAGGTAAAGATATGTAATTATGTTTAAAGGTCGCAGACGTTTTACCGCTCACCATATGGCGCGACGTGCCGTTGTGCAAAAATTATCGATTAATAGCTAGGTATCGATTACGCTGATCGCCGACTCTCGTTTTACAAAGTACCTTCGACTTTATTCTGAAAAAAAGACTCTCGGCTATTCCGCGCGTAGGTTACGCTATCCGCTGGGGTATTTGAAATTGTGATTCCAGGCGTGTCCGAGAAGGGAACGTTAGGACGAGCAGACGAATGAACGAACGAACGGACGGACGGATGGACGGATGGACGTATGTATGTGCGTGTACATCGTCAGAGATCAAATCACGTTAGCCTAATGCCGGGAACGAACACGTTCGTACGTGGGTGGGTTGTATCCACGCTGGAATCTCGACTGCGCTTCAACATCCTGTGGTTCTTCGTACCGCAAAAGGATTCCCGTAGGAATCCAATCTCACGCAGCATCTCGTTAATGCGAAAAGGGAATACGGATACCTGTTAGCCGAGAAGTAATAGAGAGCAGTCGTGGCTAATTTAGTTAATTTACGAGTATTATTGTAGATTTACAAACGGCAAAACAAACGGCAGAACAAAAATATTGAAGTTCTTTAAATGTAATTACAATTCTTTGAATTTTTTACAGTTTAATAAAGCTTTAGAGAGATTTAGATAAATTTATTAATACATATATTTTTTCTCTTTGACTCGTTTTTAATATTGTTTCAAATATTAACGTATTTAAACTATTGATTTTTAAATACGAGAAATGTGACATTTAAAAATTCCTTTTAAGAATCCCAGTGATATTTTATTTTCATCACGATATGATGTCACCGAAGGTAATCTAGCGCCGCGACGAGTTCGTGATCTCTTCCCCTCCTTTCTCCACCTCTTTCCTCGTCTTCAATCCGCGTAAACAGGACGCAGAAAACAAGCGTCATGCTCAACGGGCTGAACGAAGATCGTGCGAACTACGGGCGCACGATTAATCTCCATTTCGTGCAATTTCCTATATCGCGGTCCATTATTCTCCCCTTCCCCCCACCGGGGGGATGTCGGCATGCAAAGTGTGCGCGGACCCGAATTAATCGCTCGATAACGACATACGACGGGGCTGAATGGCCCTTCCGAGGCCCTGCGTCGGAAGATGGACCGAACGCAGCTCGTTACGTGGGTCCCTCGGAGCGAGCCACGGGTCTCCGCCAATCGCTTTCCGCATGTGTTTTGCATATGGACTCCGGTTGCGGGGCCACGCAGACCTCCTCGTGTCAGGGGGCCCGCTCAAGAGAAAGAGAGATTCGGGACCTCTCGAACATCTCTGTACTGCGTGCACGCGTGTATGGGACGTGTTTATGTGTACGTGTGTGTGCGCTCACGTCGTGCATACGCGATGCGAGAGGGTGTGCGCCGTCACGAAATGTAGTCGAACCGGCTGCAAACGCGCACATACTACAATGCGCCCCGGCAGCCGTGCCCCGGAACTCCGTGGATGCTGGGGCCCGAGGACCCTCCGACGAGCGCGCGCTCTGACGAATTTCTTTCTCCTGAAACGCGTTACGCTCGCGGAGCGTCGCGGTAAAAGTTTTACATCTCGCGGTTTATACCGCGGGGCTCTCCTCACGGTCGAAAGCAGTGAATGTTTTCCCGTTACGATACCGCGTATTAAATGCATACTCGTTTACGCGAGACCGCACCGCCGGCCTCCGGTCTCCGCCCGGAGAAACGAGATCTCGCAGCAATTGACCGCGCGTAGTAATTAAATGTTTCCTGCCAAGGTTGTCGTAGCTATCGAATTTACCTACACTGAGAAAAAATATTTGTCGAAGAACGCAAAATATATTTCAGCCAACTAAAATATTTAGTCCGATACGTTCAACTGAACATTATTACAATGACATAAAATATTGTATGAACAAAGTGTACTTTTTTAGTGCAACTAAAAAATTGTATCAACCATTGGGTTAAACAACTATACAAAGTTAGTTCGTACGAACGATTTTTTTTCTCAGTGCAGGCACCCATTAATAATATCAATAATTCTATAAACGCCGATAGAAATATAATATCTAAAATTAAACGCCCAACGATAGTAATAACAATAGAATTCTGTAAGCCTGCTCATATGGCACCGTAATAAATTTCGAAGCCAACCTTTGTTTCCGAGACGCCCGAGGGGGGCACAATAGCACTGCCACATTCGATCTATGCATCGGTCTTAACCGCCGTTGCATGTCCCGTGCGTTTCTGCAACGTCGCTCTCGGCAGAGTCGAGAGGAGCAGACCGTTCGTTCGTCCGAAAAAGAACACCTCGGCTCGAACGAAGAAAGGCTCGTAAAAGCGGCGTGCAGTCATTGCACCGCACGTAGAATCCGCGGTCCGCGCACCTCCACCGCTCGCACAACGACGAACAATGGATGACTGACGTCACGAGACTGCACCTGTAGCTGCACGTGCATGTGCGCGAGGACCGTCCCGTGAATCGCGAACACGTCCCGCGAAACACCGTTCCGCGGCTTCTGAACCGGGCGAACAAGTGTTTGATACACGGCGTATGACGCGCCAGCGCATCTTCGTTTCCGTATAATTACATACCATTATTTTGCATATTGCTTGGAAACGTCTAACCGTCGAAGAAATCGGAAGAGGCTTCAATAGCGCGACGTAGATTTTACCTGGTCAATTTATCATTGCTAATACGTTGCTCGTTAAAGGACGCGTATATTATTAGCTTGATGCGAAAGATTTATCGGTTCTTCAGACTTTACATTAGATGAAGTTTGAAAAGGAAAATCAAAGTTCTTTAAAAAAAGGCGTTGAACAATTTCTCTGTAAATAAATAAAAAGAATATATCGTAGTTCGTGGCGGCAACTCTGTTTCGATTTGGCCGAAATTTCGTTTAGCTTCATTTTATGAATACAACGAATTTTTTAAAAATAATATTATCCAAATTTCTATTTCATATCTATATCATTGTTTCAGAACATAATACTAAACGATCAATTCAATTTTACAAGTATAAGATATAAATATTTCACTTACATTTACTGATAATAATCGATTATTGCGAAAGACCTCGAAAATCGGAGGTGGAACGTGATGTCTCTCACGACACGTCGTGAAATATCATCATCGCCGAATGCACCGATCGCACGAAGATCCGAGGCGGGATATATTGCGAAGTCGTAAATTTCGACAAATTATCGGATTGCGACCGTCGGCAAAACACAAACCACGTTGCCGAGCAATTCTCTCACGTTGCTGCGCAAAAATGTTGGCGCGATGGGACAACGCGAATTTTTTTCGAGCTCGATCGGTCGCCGGCTGGACTTTCACCATTTAAAATTCGTCTGCCTTTACCTGACCGAGTCATCGTTCGGCTCTCAAGACCGGATCGGCCGATCGGGAGAAGGAGGCCTCGCTAAATATCTTATTACTTTTGAATTAACATATCGGTACCGAGATAACTGGACTTTTTCTTGCCGCGGCTCTCTGTCAGCACGTTGCGGAACGTTGTTAGGATATATGGGTCACCCGGCGATCCCTTCATTGGCGCTTCGAGCGATCATACCCGGCGCATCGCGTCGGTACGATCGAGTGAAATTAATTTAATCGGCTGCCTTAGACATGCATGAAACATATGTTCCTTTTTTTGGCGGAACGGTGACTTATCTACGCTTTCGCGAACGATAGTCGTCCGAGCGGCTGTTCACCGTCGCTGCGATTTCTAATATTCGAGCGGCCGAGCGACAATTGCAAATCAATGGAAATCGGACAAAATTAAAACGCCGATTACCCGCCGATTACTTGTCTTCCTTTTCTCTCGCTCTCGGGTTCCCCGTCTGAATGCGGCACGCAGTGAAAATCGAACGATTCCCGGCACAAAGAGAGCGCACATGCACGTGAATGCTTTGCAGCTGCACCGGTCTCTCTCCCTCGCGCGATCGCCGATCGGATCGACGATCGATCTTCGTGATGGAGAGTTCTGCACGGCCGGGGGAAAAAACCTCGCCGCGTCGAACAGTTATAAAAGTCAATCGCGAGTATATACATATCGAAGGCGCGTGCGACTTCTTGGTCGCTCGCTCGCTTCCTTCGCCGGGCAGCTTTCATTTGAGTTTCTATCATGTTAGACTTTCGACGGGGGTCTACGACTCCTCGATGGACGTATACATCGGTTAGTATAGTAATAGATAGTTTGTCACGAGCGCCATTCGCACGGATAATTCTAATCGCGCCGATGATTTTATTCATGCGCCGCTTCGCTGGCTCCGCTTTTGTCCGTTCCAGTGTTTTGACAAAATAAAGGCTGTTCGCGGTCGCAAATGGCAAGAAGAAGGCCTTCATAAAAAAAGAAGAAGTCACCGCCAAACGTTAAATTTATGAAACGTGAAATTTTAGTTGAAAACCGCGGTAAAATATGGACATGTATTTCTGAACAAGTATAACAGTAATTTTTACCATTTCGTTATTACTATTTTTAATTTATCGATTTATAAGAGTGAAAGAGCAAGAATTTACAAATTGTAACAAAAATAAAGTTCTTGAGTTTACTTTTCTTTTATTTACTCATTGTTAGAAAAAAGAAACTATTAAGTTCCAATAAATCATTGTCATCTTAATGCACGAGGGCTCAAATTATAAAGTTTTTGGAAAGCATCTTCAGACACAATTTAACACGGAGGAAAAGCCAAGCGTTTAGGTCTGAAGAGTCAATGCCGGGTTAATCAATAGGAAGTTGCAGGTAGCGCTATCGGCTTCGACCATCGGTTGTTTCGGCTCAAATTGCAAAAGCCGCTTGCGCCAGTAGCTCGAAACGGACTTCGGGCTGGCTTATCGCGTTACAACGGTCGTTCTCCGTTCACCGTTCGCAAAATGGCGCCGGGGACAGTTAGACCTGTTACGTCAAGTCACCGATTACGGTCGCGTAGAACGGCAGAACGTATTTGAGGATCTAATCCCATCCCCAGCGTCCTCTCGCGACGCGACCCTGTTCCCACCCGGGGTGCATGTGCAACGTGCATGCAGCCGAACGTGTTCGCGTGATGGCCGTAACTGGGTTAGGCAATTCGTGAAAGACATGCGTCCTTGGCAGCCGTTTCGAACGAACGAATGCCGCGAAATTGGCCGTTCGATCGTCGCGGACGATCATTTTCCTCTCTACCTTCCTACGCGTGGAAATTTTCCCGAAAGAAAGGAAGAAGAAATCAGAGGCGAGCCGCCGCTCGACTATTAATCCACCGGGGAATGGTTTTATCAGAGACTCAATGAGGTCGTAAAGTATCTCGCGCAATTGGAAAGCACGCGTCGAACGTATCTAATGCACGATTCACTTAGGGAATTACTTAAATGAATACGGACAGACGTGGTAATCGGCGGACGTTAGAAAACGAACGACGTGTTTCATAAATCAAACGACCGCGCGAACAGTAGCGAGTGGGAAGGAGAGAAAAAAAATTGCTAGACTCACATCAGCCGATTACACGGTTCGCAATCATTTTGATCGATGCCGATGCACTGGCCGCTATGTTTCCTGTTATTTTCCCTCCTGCGTCGCGTCCGAGGAATGCGATTCGCTCGATCGGCCGTTCAATAAATAATTGGGTTAACGGTTTCGCGGCGGAATCGTCAGTCGGCAGTCAAGGGAAACGGCCTTGATGATGTTGCACAGACGTCCTAAGGACGATTCACCCAGCTTTCACCGAACGCACCTCTAACCGACTGACCGATCGCGTTCATTAGTAACCGCACAATTTTCTGCTGTGTCTGCGCAGCACTTAGCGCGTTTCTTTTTCATCGTACGCCTTATGCTTCCTTCTTCTGCGCGTAAACATCAGAACTCGACTAGCGAATTAATTATGACACTTGTCAATCGCGAATTAACGTCAGCACCGATTGAAATAATATAATGACACTTGCGTATCGGTTGTTGCCTCAAGAATACAAATTTATTTTGCTGTTTTAAGACTGCGAGTTTATATGTTGGGAAATATACAATGGAAAAGTACAAATAATGCTAAATGAATTTAATGAATTTTATAAAAACTTTAAAAATCATTTGTAACTTTCTCTTTATTTCAAGGAATAAAAATGTATAAAGTTATTATTATTATATTAATATGCTTTAAGCATATTTTATATTACAGAAATTGCAAAATGTACTGTTATTGCTAATATTGCAAAATATATACTATTCATTTTTTTATATTGCAGAAATTGCAAAATATACTATTATTGCTAATATTGCAAAATATACTATTATTGCTAATATTGCAAAATATATACTATTCATTAAGTGCTTTAAATATGTAATTAAGTAATATATATAAATATATTATATTATATTGTTAATTATATAATACATTAATATGTATTATAAGAGATTAATTACTCCGACATATCTCGATCATAATTTAACGAATGAATTATGGATTGTTTCTTCGACGAAGTTCACGTAATCTTTCTGAAATATTCAAACTGCGCAGTCATGCAACTTCGTGTCTCCTGTCAAACAAATATTTCTAACTGGATATTTAAATTCCTGTTTTTCGTCTGGTTGGATCGTCCAACCAACTGGTCGACCGCATTAATTAGACTAACCTTTCTGCCGATGAAGGCATCGGCGTGTAGTTATGCGAATGAAGTCGTCCTTGACGCTGCCTCATCGAGATTCCTTTAAGGCCGAGTTGAGCTTTCCCTGGGCATAAGTCATTCCTGACAGCCCCGCGAAGAAACGACCGCGCGCGGCTCTTTCTATCTGGGAAGTCTCCGAATCAACATTTTACTTTTTGCTATTTCCTTGATCGTCTTTTTAATCGTCATGGATACTCGCCACACGTGTGGATACATAAATATCTACGCCGTGACATTATTTTATTGGACAATTGAAAAAAGTAGAAATTGCAATTTTCATTACATCTATACAGCGCGTCTGTATATTTTTAACGATAACTTTGATAACACATATGAGATATATATCCAGGCACTTAAAAGTCCAAAAACTTGTTCAATAAATTTGTCGTCGAAAAAATGTTTTTATTTACAAATGAAGAATATGTTTCTTCGGCATGCATTATAATTAATAACAATTATTTGTTCATTTAGAGGTATAAAAGAAATAGTTTTGCATTTTATACCTCTTATACCTCATTATAAAAAAAGTTGCAATTTCATGTTGAAATTGGTAACACAATGAAACCATTATAGTTTTAAATCAAACTTATAATTTAACATATATTCTGCAAATTTATATCTTTGAGCTTGAATGTTAATGTTGAAGCAATAAAATGTTACAAATGTAGTAAAGCTTATATCGCAATAAAATCTATAAGAATTATTTTCTGCATTTCTGCAATATCTGCATTCAGTATATAAACATATAAATCCAGTTGCACATACCAATTTCACTCTTTCGTGTCGACTAATTGGCTCGATTAGTCGTCGTAGCATCAAGCGCGACATTTTTCCCGAAAGTTTATGCACTCGCAAATTCACGTTCAAGTAGCAAGGAGATTATTTTATGTTTTATTCCAATCCGGTTTGTAAACTGCTTCTGCAGAAATAGATTGTATTAATTAAACGGCGAGAGTTTATTAATATCATAATTAATGCATACTTGCGCGCGTACATCATCGTTGGGAGATTCTTATGGGAAGTCGTAAACGAATTAATGCACGATTTAGGAATGCTGGCATAATAAAAATCTGCAGAAATGAAGAAATGAAGAAAAGTAAATTATAAGCTTAAATCTCAATGGTTCGCGATAATAATTTAAAAGAAGAATCTCTCATTCTCAACATTATGTAAATAAAAATAATATCTCAATGTTTCTATCTTAAATATAACAGAATCATTTTCATTAATTTTTTTATAATCTATTCGAAATAAATTCCAAAGAATTCCTTTTCTTTAAATATGCTTATCACGCACGCTATGATGAAATATCTGCGACATTTGAATATCGTGCCACGCATATGGCTGACTTTAATTCGCATCCATATTACACGATACAAAAGAAGTCAATGGCTATATGTTGCACGCTTCTAAATAAATTTGCTTTCTGTTATTATCTATTATCGCACGCTTAGATAACATCGCTTTGTTATTGCTATGAGTACGTACTTTGACAAATGCACATACATCTCGCGTATTTAAATGTGTAGATACACATGTATTACATTTGTTAGAGCGTTCTGAATACAGGCCAGTGACCCGTATTATTTTTTGTACTTTTCTGCTTGTATCCTACTTATAATCCTTCAATAAAATTCTATTATTTTTTTTAATAATCATAATTTAAAAGATAAATATAATTTAAAATCGGAGTTATTTAAAATCACAAGTTTTTTGATTTTCGGGAAAATCTATTTATTAAAAAAAATTATATTTCAGAAAATGCTTGAAGTAAACATTTATTATTAAAAATAATGTAAAGACATTTCTACTTAACTGATTTCTTAAAATGCTGTATATCAATTATACAAGTTAAAATATATCTATTTCGTTTATTTCGTTTTTATTCTAAGACCTTGTAGTAACGTTTGCGGTTACGACAAAACCACATTATAACAGAGAATACCATGAGTTTCTTTACCATCAAAGGACAATTAAATTCAGAGTGGAGTTGCTTCACGTGTTATTTAAATCAATCTTCTTTAATGCGAGTCTAATTCTATTTGAATATCTATGTAATTTTAATTACCATGGTATAATATATTAAATCGCTCGCAAAATTGAAAGAAAAGAGGCTTTCCGTTTCAGACAAGAATGCCTAAAGAAATGACTAAAATACCTACAACGCCTACTCGCTTTGTCTTCGTGCGTTACGTCGTATAACGGTGATTACCCGCATACATTTCCGTCAAATCGATTTTGTACCGTTTGTTGACGGAAACTGCACTGTTTCCCGTACACGCCTACTTATTTAAATCCTGTAATTGAGCAGCGTCCTCCGTAATGTATCGCGTCCTTCGCAAGTATTTTCCTGATATGCACATATATGTTTTATTTATGAAAAATCTACGAAGAATCTTGAACAAAAGAAATATATTCTATAACTTTAAAAAAAAAATGCGGTTTTTGCAACGATATTTGCGGTAAAACTTCGATCTCTGCGAAATAATTCTCTAAATTATATTAGGAAAATTAAGATTGCTGCCAAGTTTAGCAAAGAACCTGCCGTGGCAGGTTCGACATTGCAGCGCAGGCGGGATAGCGAGCGCTGGCTCGCGGAAATAGAAACATGAATATCGAGATCGGTGCGAGCATGCCGGTCGCCCGGTATGGTCAGATCGGTTCAGCGGCTGGCGATTTCTAAGTAGCGATCCCCGAGATCGCATATGTGCACAATGAGCATATGGGTACGGCCAGATATGCTGGCGACACTTTCACTCGCTGCCAATGTCCGATCCAATGGCCCCGGCAACGCTATACCGCAGCCCGAGCCAACGGAGCTGGCGTTACAGTTTCGTTCCACTGGCCAGGCAATCCGGTCTCTCGATACTGCGAATCCGGTCTCGCGCGAACAATGGACCTCCCCTACGATCGAGATCCGATCCTGCGAGAGAACGCGCGCGATAAGTGATGAAAGTATCGTCCGTGGCAAGAGAGAAGTTTGAAAAAATATTGAAGTACCGCAGCTTAGCAACGAAATTGGCAAATTTTGAGAAAAATATCGGATTCGCGGCAGAAAATATGCTGCAAAAGAGAATGTTTAATTTTTTTTTCTATTTTTAGCTTCTTTCACTTTTCAAGCTTTCATTTAAAAAAACGTATAAAAATATTACTGTATTATTTTAATTATGTAACTTGTTTTTTTAGGCATTTGTCTCATCTTGCCTAAGATAATGCCTAAAAAAATAAAATGTATACATGCATCCTTTGATAAAACCGATATTCCAGAAATCTAGTGCATGATTTGTTGATAACGCGGGACAAGTTGCCACAGACAGCTGATTTTCATAAAAATATCTTGCTGCTATTTATCTCTATCGTTATTTTCCACAGTTCGCTTGCCCTTAGGCATTCTGATTTATTAATTGCAGACACGAGCCGCCGAACGACGGGAAACTGCCTCTATCCGTCGATTTGGGCAACCGTGTTAATTAAGTCGCGGGTGAAATAGCAAATTATCAATTTGCGAGATTAATGACGCTAAATCCAATAAGCCCAGTATAATAAGCCCGCGTTAGTTTCACCTTAGCCGGCCAGGTTTCGCAAACCACGAAGTTTCATAATCCACGCGGTAGCCATTATTAACACGAACAAATTCCTCCGCGTGGCGTTAACACACACGCTTATCGTACGGCCGCGGCGAACGCTCGCCGCAACACGTGATCCCGTTGAATGACAAACAATGGCTGCGTTCAGTAGAAATGCTGAATTTGCAACTGTTGTAAAATTTGTGAATTTAATTGGTTTATGCTTTTAGCTTTAGCCGAGATTAAGAGCATATATCAATCAGATTCACGATTTTTACAACAGTCGCAAATGCAGCACTTCTGCTGAGCGCAGCCAACGGCTCTCTCACAGCGCGTTGTGCTAATTACTTCCGATCCCGGTAATCAAATCGCTGCCGCGAAATATCGAAGGTCGCGGCGTCGAAGTCACACAGTCCGCGGAGCGAAGTAAAACCGGCATGGTTTTCTACGTACCGTCGAGATCCCGAAGCGTAATACCTTGAAACGCATTCCGCATGCGTAAACACCTGGGAATAAAAATGCGCGGCGAATTTTTCCCACGTCCTCCGGCGACAGGCGCGCATGCATTTATTGCTACCAGGTGGAAATCCTACCAGGTGGAAAATCAGATATTAAATGAATTTTTATTATATACGATTATACTAATTAAGTAAATCGCAGACACAATTTCTTCATAATGAGCCAGTAATTTAGGACTATTTATAGAATGTTTACAGATTGAAAATCAGATATCGAATGAATTTTTATTACGTGCGATTACATTAATAATAACAACTCTTTGTTACCTCTTTGTTATCGCATTTCATTTTGCTGTTTAATTAATTATATCGCAAATGATTTCTGATAATAAACCGGTATTCAGATATATTTATGAAATATTTACAAATATAACTACATTGCAAGTTGATTCGAAAGGCACTATATAGAATGTCATTAATAAATTGTTCATCACGACGCAGTTCTCTTGCCCGAAAAAGATGATGCGAAGAATCTTGGGGAATTTCCAGAGATAAGTCGAGGCTAAGATGAGTCAAGAAACGTTTAGCACAAAATTACGCGTCGATTGCAAATAGATAGGTCCCATTTAAATTTTATTGTGAAACATATTCGCAATCTATGCCATCAGCATTCGGCTACATTTGCGTAACGTGTGTTTTCGAGGAAAAGGTCAGGCCTATAAGCATAGAAAAGACGTCTCATGCATAACACACGGCCTGCTGTTTCTCTACCTGATATCTGCGATGTGACGACAGATCCTTCTCGGAAAGGCCCCAAGGGCTATCTTTTAGTGTGGATTCATTAAATTAAAATTTATTTCACCTAATTGGTAGCGAAGAATTTAATATAACTGCCATATGATGTTCAGCTTAAAATATAGACGACAATATTTAGAATAAAATGTAGATAAAATATAATAATTATATAATTGATTGCGTTATTATAATAACTTTCGTTTTTAGACTGAAATATCGAAAAAATCAGAAAAATATAAAGGAGAATTTTTAAAGAAATTATTTGAAACAAAAGTACACATGTCATTCTTTGAAAAAAATATTAATTTTTATCTTAGAACTACTATAGCTTTTAATATAATTATTATCTCAATGAACAGTCTAAAATACCGGACAAACTGGTTTATTCACTAGTTTGTTCTATGAAAGAAAAGATTCAGATTTCTCTTTCGGATATTTGTTTTTGCGACTTTTCCATTAAAACAAAAATTGTTTAGATCTTTCTTTTAGTCAAGAAACGTGAAAGTTACACGATCCGAGCAATATAGCGATTTAATCTTTTGGACGAGTTTACAAGAAGCGCTTTACAACTATTTAAGACTGTGTATTGTTTTAAAACAAATTTTTTTCTGTTTTAAAATATATTAGGTAGAGGAAGAAGTTACAAAAAAATTTAGCTTTTAAACGATGTCTGTTTCTTTGATACTGTTCCAACAAAAAAATCTAGAATAGTTTGCATGTGAAATCTTACAAGGTGTCCAATGGGAAGTTGCTGAAACTAATCAGCTGTCATTTGCAAATATATTCAGTTGTTGAAAAAACAAAAATTGCATTGAAAAGAGGAAAGTCCGCAGTTTTTAATGGTTTGAATAAAATTTAACAATATGTTTGTGTATTAGTTTATTTTATTGATGAAAAATATATATAGAATAATAATAATCAAGTAAGCTAATGATAAATATTTTCCAAGTGTCAAATTTAATAGCAGCTATTAAAAAGGTCAACAACATTACAGACAACATGCTAGATAAAGTTTTCGTAAAAGAATTGAGTTTTGTACAAATTCTCAAATGGTGCGCACTTGGAAAATATTTATCATTAGTTCACTTGATTATTAGTATATTCTTCATCAATAAAATAAACTAATATACAAACATTTTGTTAAATTTTATTTATACCTATCAAAAACTGCAGACTTTCCTCTTTTCAACGTAATTTTTGTTTTTTCAGCAACTGAATGTATTTGTAAAAAAAAATGACCACTGATTCGTTTCAGCAACTTCCCATAGAACACTCTATAGAATGGTCACCATGTGATCTCCATATTTTCTAAAGAAATCAAGAAAAACTTTAAGGGAGAAGTTTTTCCAACGAGAAAAAGTCATTGACCGAAAAATCCCGTTGAGCGAAAAATGTCGAACCATTTATATTAAACGATGATGATTCTATTAAAAATTAAAATATTTTTCAAGTGTATCTTTCTATATTTCTGTTTGTGAAATAAATCCTCTCCTTACAAAACTCTTCTTACATTTTGAATTCTCTTCGTATCTAGGATTTCTGCAATATTCGTTTTTATTATCGTGGATTTAACTTTCCCATTTCTATAAATAGAAGTGCAATATTCTCTCGGAGAAAAAAATGTGAGCGCGCTTTAACGCGCAAAAGTGATAGAAATGCGCGCATGTAGCGCCAGCGCGAGACGAGCAGGCCTCGCTGTGGCGCGTACAAAAAAGCTTATTTCCTCAATCAGGAAACCGCGATTCGTTCCACGATGATCACCATTGGCTCGATGGCACGATGGGGGCTGCATCAAGGTCAAGCCTGATATTCCTCGATAGATCATCCGACTAGTATACATCGTCGCTGTCTATCCTCACGATCGCGCGGTTCTCTCCCATGAAATCAATCTCTTTACAGACGACGCATGAAAGCGGCGGGCAATGATGCGACAAAAGCTTCATCGCCGACCGCGGAACATTCCTGCGAATTGCGTAATTCACGCGGTGAAAGCAAGCACCGTGTGTTGCACCGCAATTCTCAAAGAAAGAAAAAAAAAAGAATTGCACGTGCCAATCTATACCAATCGGCGATAGCGTGCAATAAAAGTACGCATAAGTAAATACTTTCACGGCACTCGGTATGCATGCGGGCACGAAAATCGCATGTCACGGCGGCTTAAAATTCTTCCGAGCATATGAGCAGACCGCGGCGAGTGAACGTCTAATGCGAAATTAATTGCCCGTCTATAAATCGCCCAGGCACAAAGAGATTAATATTCCCGATGCGGATACTTTCTTTCGACCGCGATCGCGGATTCCGGTCTCTCGAGAGGATCCGCCGCCTGCCCTCGAAACTGAAATCGCAGAACTCGAGAATAAAACGTCAAAGCAACCAGCGGAGAATTAACGAGGATTCGACTAATGATCGCGTTACGAAAATCGCCCCTCGTATCCTTATTTATTAATTTTTTTAACGATGTCCACACTCGACAGATCGATGCAATTGCCGCGCGCGTGCGCTTATGTCCCGGCTGTAAGCGCTCGTTACCGGCGAAATGAGGCGTAATGACTCTCCGCGATATCCCGGCTTTAATGAAACCGAAATCATCATCGGCGAGTCGCGCGGCCAGGCCGCGCCTAGTCGCATTAGACTTGTCTTGCAGCAAGGTCGTTCTCTCTCTCTTGTCGCGCCTCTCTCCTTCTTCGCCCGCCGATACTTGCCTCTCTCTCTTCCTTTGCGACCGTACGGCCGGTACTTTCATTTCGCCGTCGGCTTGCCGTCGGTGTCGCGGCTCGCGACCGTTTATGGCCATTAAATTAAATTCCACGTCCGTCAGGCGAGCTGCATACGGACGTCGCGCAGTATCGGAATACAGAATGCGCGGCGGCGCGCCGCGTTTTATATCGAAATTGCTTCGCCTAAACCGCTCGCCTGGCGATATTGATAAGGGTATTCGGGTCAGCGATAAGCTCTTGCGAGAGCTGCACGCGTGATCGCGCTAATAAATTTCTTTTTACAATCGCGCGATAAGCGGCCGAACGAGAAGGGATTTCATAATAAAATCATTCGACTGTAGGTATTCGATAGAGTATGAAGGGTTGCAATTTTGATTTAACTTGGCACAGTGAAAAATGATTATACTATCATTAACGTATTACAGCTAGTCATTATAATCGCTTAGTTTCTCGCAGCGTCTTCATAACTTGACTGAGAATGGCGGGTAGAATTTAAATTAAGAGTTTCTGTGACGGCACATGGGAGTGACGGCGTCGCGGGCTGAAAGTAGGAAGGCAGTGAAAATGCCACAGCGTCGGGCATTTAACATCATCGACAATGCAGCCGTAGCGACTGTCGGCTGTGCGACAGTCTAAAACGTCGGCACGCTTTATTCTCCTGGACTTAAAAAAAAATCAATTTTGTAATCACGGCTTCAGCCTGCAGCCTCGCGACCAGTTCAGCCCTCCCTTTAGCTCGCACCACTGAAATGTCAATTGTGATTAAGCAATAAAATTCGTGTCCTGCAATTTTATTCGACATTGAATTAAAAACGACAAATTATCGGCTTTTACGTCCTGTCATGCTATCGCGCATAATGAGCGGAATGAATTAGACGTTACACTGTAAAAGAAACCCGTCGCCTTTATCGGCAAAAAAGTAATAGGCACGTACGAGCTTGTAAAAATAAATATATCGCGGCCCTCACATGGACAAGCTAGAATCGAGTCTCGGAATCGAGTCACGAGCTGAAAGGAGGATAATAATCGTCGTATCCTAAACCAACAAGCGCCGGCTGGTCGCCGGCCGATCGGCCAGAACCAGAAACGCAGCGCGATAAAAGATCCAGGCGGCGTGCAACGGTCGTAGAGGGAAGGAAGGAAAAAAATCGCGGTGCAACGCTCGCGAGCGCGCGCTTAGCCGGCGATTATGCCGACGCGCGGCGACTTCTTCCTGGTGCTGGCGCGGCGCGATACGCGCCTTCACCGGTACATCTTCGCGCTGCGCGCGAAGGGGAAAAGCCACCGCGCGGCTCTCGCTCCCGCGAACTCGTACGACGGCGGCGAATGACGCGTGAAACGGCCTGTAGCGAAATCACCGCAGTTTACCGTGGAATGTCGCTGGCTCGTGCCCTCCGCTGCTGCCGATTCCTCGGCTGCGAGCCGCGCACCGCAGCCTCCGCTCGGCTCCTCAAGGCGATCGCGGGCTTCGCCCGTGGTGCGATTTACATCGCCGGGCGGACTCGTGCTCTCGCGCCCACACGCGCACCTCTGCACCCGTGTCTACGTGTACGTGTTGCACGTACGTACGCGAATCTCCAGAGGTACGCGAAACGGGCTCCGCGCGGCTTGTGGGTCGACAAAGCCCCCGAGGGATCGTATCGCGGACTACCGCGAACCTACTTGTCCCACTTTCTAATCAAACTGATTCAGCCTGGACCGATCCTCGTCCTTTGATCTTTTGTCTTCATTGTCGATGACTTCCCGCACTGAAAAAAAATTCTGGTTAAAAACGGACGAATCGGAAAATCCCGTAGGATTGATCAAATATTCTGGTTATTATAACAGACTCAATACTTTATAACTTATAATAACCAGAATTCCTATTATAATAATTAGAATATTTGATCATGCCTATAAGATTTTTCTAATCCGTTTTTAATCAGAATTTGTTCAATACGATAATTGTTAGCTCATAAGATAAAGCTCGTGTTATCAAATCATCAAATTGTCAAAGACCTTTCGGAGATATTTAATTTTGATTTTATTAGATCTATCGTTCATTTAACGTAACGTTCTATTCTGAAAATTTCAATTTTATGAGAAACTAATATAAAATAATTTTTCTTTTTTTGAAAATATCATGTAACATAATAAAATGATTTTTTTTTGCAAAAATATTTTATAATTACTTATAAATTTTTACGTAATGTTGATAGAATACCAATAAAGTAGAAAATTGTTTTTATCTTTGAGACATATCAATATTAATTGAAAGAACCGTTTTATCGAACAGGTTTATCAAGGAAAAATTAGTTGCAGTCTCTATCGTTCTATCTGAAAACAGGTTTTCGTTCATATTCGTGTCTCACGCATTTTTCCCTTTTTATTTAAATATTTTTATCATTGAGTGCGAAAAGTGCGTTTCTTCGATGTAACTTACATACCGTAGTTGCTTTGGTATTTCTTTCGCGTTATCCGTTCAGCAAAAAGAATTTGCACGAAAGGCGCTTTCCAAATGTAGTTATGCTGCGTTTAATTAGGATCTCATAATTGGTTGTTTAATGAACGCTACGAAGAAATACATGGAAAGTTATTGCAAGCTTGTTGCAGAGATGCGTTCGCCCGTTGCCTGATTAACGATCTACACTATTCACGTAAAGCCTCGTTGACGCGGTTGCTCAATTCATTCGTAGAGAAAAACCATCCTTTTATGAAAAATCTTTGATACTTAAATGTTACAGTTTTTCATACATTTAATAGATTTTGCTAACATGTAATAGTTTAATTACTACTGATATTATATCACTACTGATGATATTTTAATCACTATGCATCTTTCGCGTGATCGTCTGAAGTATAAATTATTTTTAATAAATTAAAATAAATCTGGAGCATTGAGTAATATTAAGTAAGTGTTAATTATAATATCGAGCAACATCTGCTATAAATTCCAGGAGAAGTATATGTCATAAATTTACTTGAAGTAGAAGATCAACTTTAAAGTATAAAGATTATTTAATAAATCGTGACAACTCGAATATTCCATAACCAATATTCGCAAATAAAAAGCTGCAGTAATTAAAGAGGCAGTAAAATTTTCGAAATAGCCTTCATAATAATCGCATTTAAGTATAAACGTGCACTTAAGTATTCCCCGTAAAATTTAATATCAATATTTGCCATATCTTTTAACTCGTAAAATATGAACTGCTCCGCACTTTTGAGAAAGGCTGTACGACACAAAACGAAACAACAAAAAGGGGAGGAATGTCGAAAGACTAATCATCATCTTTCGCGTGTCGTGAAGAAAAAAGAAACACGAGCGAGCAGGAAAGAGGCGAGAAAAGTCGTCTGACTGGGATTGCCCATTTGACTTTACAAAGAGCCGAGCCGATCTCTCGGTCCGCGAGAGAGGCGCGTGCTCGGAATGAGGATTTTTCCAGGCGTTCATTCTGCGTGCCTGGTGATAGGTGCGCGAGCCCCGGCGATTGCGAACAGCAATTCGTCTCCGTTTATTTTTGTCACTTTGCCTCCGCAAACGTGCCTCCCCCCAGACCGCCCGTAATTATCGAGAGAAATCTATGTCCTTCAAGATTATCGCCGCGCGCAGTTCTTATGACACATCCAGACCTGCTCCGATCATTGATTTCACCGTTACATAAATTTCGTTCAAATGGTACTTTCGCGTTACGCCACTGAACATTTCTTCCTCGCCGCTGGACTTTAGGAATAAAAGCTTGCCCGAGGTTATTTCTCTCGATTAAGGAAACGGTTGTCTCTCGTCGGAGACATTAGGATGATTTTTCAATTGTGCTAAACGCGCGAGGAAATAATGGCACTCGTATTCCACCGGTTAACGTGGCGAATCTAATTTTTCCGATAATTTGTCTTCCCGCGGACGTCAACCGGCGACCCAAGGTTAAATCTCGGAATATTACGATAATCAATTTTAACCATTTACGGCGCACCGATCACGCGGAATAGAGGACGTCTTCGGAGTGCGTTTTCAGATTTTACGTGTCACTCGCTTTGAGAATATCTTGACATAACGGAAACGTAATACTTGCCTTGATTGCTTATTATACATAGAGACGTTTACTGCTAAGTGCCTATAAAGGCTTCGGTGTGGAAATTTTACATTCAGTTCTGTTACATCGATAGAATAACCGTAAATATCCGGATAGCATAATATCCCGATTACGTGAAATTATTATTATTATTCGATCATTCAAATCCGGATATTTTGTAACTGAACGTTCGCGGCTTGGAGGAATCGATAATATATGCATATGTTTCCTTTTCATAATGTCGTCCGTGACCACCGGTCAGTGGGACGAGAAAGGGGCCGTCTCGGTGAGCGCAAGGCCGTTGTGGGTAGTTGTTGCGTTTTTTCTATTCAACAACATTGCTTTTCCCACCGGCGTTCACATTTTTGCTCTCGCGAACTGGGCAACGACGTTCGCGGACGTTTTTATTTATGCGCTTCAACGATATCACGGTACGCTACCAGGTTCATTATAATGCATTGTTCGCGCATGACATAAGCGGTTGTCTTAAAATTTGCAAAGGATTTGAACACGCGGCGAGAGGTAAGACATTCCTCAATGACTCGAAATAGGTTCTCTCATAATCGTCGCGCGAAGCTAGACAGTGGCCATTAAGCCTGTATTATATCACAAATTGCGATCGCGAATTGAAATTCGTGCTGATATCGCGTGGCTCAAAACTTCCGTTTTATGTGAAGGGAATCGCGATTGATTCTGATATTACGCGGAAGTTTAAAATCGCGTGCTCGTGTCCGTATTTCGCCGTAATAAGATCACGTAGAAGAATTAACTGCTACAATCAATTAAGGTTTCTGTGATGGAGAGTTCACGTGTACGAAGCTGAAACCGAAGACTGTAATGACGTTTAATGATAAGAGTTAGAAGTCTTATATAATCGTAGATAATATAAATCCCAATCGAGCGAGAACGAATTGACTATTTTCTTCCGATGCACAAATACATGAAAAAGAAAAATACACGCAACTCGAATCCAACCTGGACTCACACGCCTTGCGTTTGCACGCCGTTTTAGTGCAATTACTGTCCGGCAATGAAAGAGATTTCAATGCTCGGCAAAGACGGATAAGTGGTGACTTCGACGGCGGCTTCATTACGGTACGCTCACGCTAAAATGTTTGTTTGAGAATTCGCTTTACTTTGTATCGCGCAGATTATTCTTTACGCTTCATATACTTTACGACGTCTTTACGACTAGTCTCTCAATAACTAGCGAATGCGCTTATTGCATACCGTCGATATAAATTTCTCTAATTTCTAAACCAACGACCTCTTTCTACATATCTTCTCTTACATATGGCTGTAACGAGCTGATCTAATATATGTACAAAATACGCGAATCGCTTAATTATACAAATGATGTAATAAAAGAGCACTGCTATTTCTATTTTACAAGAATGAGATTGTGAGACTATCTATTTCAATGATTACTGAATGCAAAACGAATAAAATAATGCAACTTTTTCCTGCGTTTTGTTCTTTGACGAGACTGCAATTTCTCTAGCCAGCTCAACATTCACTTTTGTGAATATCAACGAGAGAGCATTTCTTTCCTGGTGAGAAATAATTTCACTGTTTCGATGTAAATACAGTAATTATCCGTTAATGTGTTACGGATAGCCACCAACTTTATCATGAGGCTAATTTCAGGTATGCGTGCTGTAATTATGCACAGTCGAAGAACTGCAGAAATTAAACATTAAAATTATTATTAAAATTATTTTAATTGTAACTTTTTTTATCGTCGCTAGTGAACAAGTTTTTCCCGCCATCCGTATCTAAATTCCATTGAAATTCTATATTTAATGATTGAATATTTAATTTATAATCCAAAGTGGCGTTTAGCTTTTAAATTAATAATGACATTTTTCATAAAAGTAGATGATTTATCTTACAAAAATCTACGAGGACAATATTAATTGAAAATCGCTAAAAAACAGAACATGATTTGATCCCTTATATGACTTATTGATCCCTACCTACTCTCTTGTTAGCAATTTTTCCACTCGCTGACATTACATCGTTTACCCACCTTCGGAATTAATCCGTGATCTTCCGCAATTATCGGCGTCACGATTCGAGCGAGCGCACTGCGAGACAATCGATCGAATAATGAGCGCGAGAACGGAAAGCAGGGGCCAGTCTCGTCGAATCAATCGTAAATTCTGTCCGGCAGTCGAATGACCTTGCAATGCCGTCTGTGAATGATCATCGGCGAAAGTGAAGCTGTAAAATCACGCGGGATTGATTCGACGAGATAGGCGAGGATCTAAATATCGCCTCGTGCTGAATCGATTAGACTATTCTGGCCTGCCATTGTCATATGCTAATATGATCGCCTGGTTTAACCGGAATTCGGCTAGATTCGACGTTCGTCGAGCTTGACCGTGTACGAAACTTGTCAATCTCTCGTGTCAATATCAATTATTATAGAGTCAGGACAACGTGTATGCTTCGACAACGCCTCTTAGATTTCGTCAGTCACTCTCACTTTCGACGATTGCGTATCCGAAACGCAATAATCCATTATTAAATAATTGAAAGCGTTATTTGGGTCGATGAAACGATTCACGAAATACTTCCAAAATTCCTCAGCATAATCTTTGTGCGATCAAATTGGGAAATTGAGAAATTCGAGGTAAATAAATCTAATGCGTCTGCAATGGCAATTGCAACTGCGATCGCAATTCAGACGCTTAAACGCACACTAAAAAAAATTCTGGTTAAAAACGGATGAATCAAAAAAATCTTGGAGGATATAATAACCAAATATTCTAGTTATTATAATAGGAATTCTGGTATCATAAGTTATAAAGTATTGAGTACTATAATAATAATAAAACTCAATACTTCAATACAAATTTCAAAAGTTCAAAGAATAATAGAACTCAATACTTCAATACTAATTTATAAGTTATACAGTATTGAGTTCTATTATAATAACCAGAATTTCTATTATAATAATCAAAATATTTGATCAATTCTACAAGATTTTCTGATTCGTCCGTTTTTAACTAGAATTCTTTTTCAATGCAAGCACGCCCAGGTTTTAAGCTCGGAGACTCGTCGTAATTGTCGTTCGCGGGTCTGGACAACTATGTCTTGCCGGCGCAGACAGGTACACGAACGAGCGGTTACGTGGGTGTACGTATTGTCTCGCGAGGAATGTAGAAAGTAAAGTATCTTGGATAACAGCCCCGAGACAGGAGCAAGAGTATAGGTTGCTTGGCAGCGAGGATGTGCCTCAGAGATTCCCAACACTATCATCATCATCCTCCTCATCGTCGTCGTCGTCATCACCGTCCTGCTGCCGGCTGCCTTCGTGCCATAGAAAGGTCATTGTGGACTGACTGCGATGCTATGGGGACTATTCGAGATAAAACGATATTTATTAAAATTTGGGACACTTTGAGTCGCCGGTCATTGGAAACTTTCACAAGTTTTGCTCGCGCCAAGCGAACCGTTTCATGAGTCAACCAGTTATACTTCTCGCCTTGTCGACCCAAAGAATTCCAAATCTCTACGTTGGTATCCCGATAGAAAGTTGTATCGTTTATCGACTCGAAGTACAACATTGCTATGATATTTGAATGACTGTAGCTGACCTCTGGAGCTAAGGGAAGCGTCTTATCGTGACATCAGGGGGCAATTGACGCGCATCCGCATCCAAACGTAAACCTTTGACATTTCGAGGATTCCAGACGCCGCGATTGCACAATGCGCGCATCCGCGCGTATACGTGCATAAACGGAGGGAGAGCGGCGAATTTATATCCCAAAGAGAGTGTAATCGATGCGTCCGTTGGCATACTTTTCCGATATCGGATATTCGCTTTCGGAACGGAGAAGGGGAACGATCTTGTTAAGAGGCTCCGGCACAATGGAACCGGGCCATCGTCCGGCGCGCACCGTGAAATTGACCGGTTACACTTGTAATTAGGCATACAATGGCCTGGCAGCTACACGTTCGCCGGTGTTTCGGCCCCGTCTTAGTACGACGCACGACCGATAAGCGTAATAACACCTTCAAGGGAGTCTTACACTTGCTGACATCCGCGAATAATCGGCGACGCGACATTCGCGCTCGCACACGGAGATGCATTCTCCGTGATCTCTGTCTCTCTCTCTCTCTTTCTCAACGAGAGACTTCGACACTTTCACCCTGCATCGCGAGCAGCGATATTATGTAACCCTCTGGTAGCAAAATATTCCCCAATTATGGGCATACTTTTTCTTAAATATCGTTATGTAGGAGATTTTGGTGTTTAATGTTCTTCAAGATGGTTTCCGAAGAAGCGAAATTTATGCAATTTATGCAGATCCAGACCAACCGGATATTAAACATCATACTGAAAATTTTTCTTGTATCAAAATAAATCTTCCATCATATGTTATATAATAAATCGAGTTTACGAACCATTTTAATAAATATGAAAGAATAATATTTTTTATATAAGAAACGTTGCATTTTCCAGACAACACGCCTATCTAAAAGATATCCGTGTCTCATGTCTCAGTTATGTCTAAAGGATTTTATCGTGATACATATGTAGATTTATGCATACATTATATTATCTCCATATTGCCTGTAATCGACAAGGACATCTAATTGCTCCACATTCGCTTTGCGAAACAAGTGCCAGTAAATCTGTTTAGGATACCTAAGACTGTCTCTTTGCTAGCCTAAGGACATCGGTAACATTCAACCGTTTCCGAAGGTCCGAGAGGCTACAAAGTGTGGGGAAAACAAGCAGAACTGGTCTCGCGTGCGCTGCATTAAACTACGCAGGACTCTTCGATCGGCTCGACTCGCAATAATAATAATAATCCTCCATTCCGTGTCGTGAACGATCCTTGCAAATGTTTCGTTCATCGATTAAGAAGCCATTCTTAATCGGCTACCGAGGCGAATCTCTGAACGGAAAAGATCCCACTCAAGAAATGAAGCTTGCACGTAGAATCAGGTTGGTAGGAATATATAATTTAAAACTGAAGATAACTGAAGAAAACACTGAAGATAAACATAGAAGTACAATGTAATAATGGATTGTTTGAAAACCGACGCAGGAAAAGGTGGACACCATCCTGTCACGCTGCCCTCCTGCCGTCATTTCTACCGGTCATTTCTATACCGTAAACCCTTTGCCTATTAATTTTAATACAGAGGCTGCCCTGCATAATGTAGTGCATTCAAGTAACTTTGATGTTGCATAGAATAACGTTCCCACACTGAGAAAAATATCGAAGTCTATCTAATCGGAGATAATCCAATTACATAGTAATAAACAGATATATTTTTATCCGATTAATGCTGCAATTCTAAACAAATCTATGAATCAATCGTAAAATCATAAAGTCGTAGCTTACAAAGCGATTGTAAAAAGCTGAGCATAGAGTGTGACATACAGTATGCATAGAATTGAAGATCTACTCATAAGTTCTTATAAATCTTGCGAAAACAGATTACGAGTTTTACGATTTTGTTTAGAATTACAGCATAAGTCGTGCCTTTTATCTGATAAAAATTTCCACGGACTTCAACAGAGGAGCAACTAATTTTCCGACCAAGTTTTCACCGGTTACTGCACCTCGTCGGATAAAGGTATCTATCACTGATCGGAAAACAAAATTAACAATCACCATTTAATCGATTTATGCGATGGAAATTTTTCTCGGTGGCGCACAGGATTTTGCGCGAAAAGAAAACGGCAATTTCAAGCGGAATTTTATTTTAATAGCGAGCTACTTCATTTTCTCGTACTCGATATGCGTATTTGATTGGCGTGATTGCCGTCCTCGTAATTACGTGCGCGACATTCGGACGGATCGTGTTCCACAGTTCCACAGCAGGCGCGCGTTGCGTCACAGAGTAATTTGATTTTGACCGAATCGCGGGTGTGCATAGATAATGCTGAAAAGTTACGCAAGATTCCGTCGCGATTGCGATCAAGGTGAAAGTCTTCGAGCTCGGTAGAGCGAGACTTGGGTAGTATCAGCAGGCGAGTCTCGTAAATTATAAGCAATGTCGTTGGAGAATGTCCTTTAACGACGAGCAGCAAGGAGCCTTTTCTGCCTCGAGTATAATCGTGGCGTGCGCTCCGCGATGGACTCATATGTTTTTCATTGTTCTTCACGACACGGCCACGGTCCAGCAGCGGTGCGGATTCGTTCCTGGTGATCCCCTCGCTCACGGTGTGTAGATGTCTATCCTCCGCGAGCCTCGAGGACTTTTAATGTACAATTATCCTGCATTTATCCTCGAGCACAAAATCGAGTCGCCGCGCATGTATATATATATATATATATATATATATATATATATATATATATACACACACACACGCCTTCCAGGCGGATTAATTCTAGCGCGTCACGCTAGATTTCACGTGCGAGCTGAAATTTTTATTCCAACGATCGGAGAATAACTCTTTTTACGTACAAAGGATATTTTTACGAGGCAAATGGCTGCCTAACGAGAGTCCCATTTTAAACCTTCCACTTTAAATCATCTCTAAATGATGCATTCAGAGATCTTTCTAATAAAATAGAAATTATGAAGAATTTATAACGGTCTATAAATAGTATTAACGTTAGTGATCATTTATATAATTCACGTTAATTATAGAAATTTCAGTTTTAAGGAAGAGTTATTGTACGAGAATTTGTAGGAAAGATACGTTTTAGTCCATTGAATTGCACATCACTCTGTCGTCGCATCTTACATTTAATTGTAAGTCTTCTCATGAGAAACCAGAAATACCGAACGGTACTTCTGCATCGTTACGACTGCACTTTTTTTCACGAACGTAAGACGCTTTCACTGAAATACGCAAGATTCGTCGAACATTTCTGTGGTATACTTGAAAAGTATTGTGCATAACATTGTGGAATGAGAACGAAACGGTAGCGTGACAAAATATGTAATTAAATTAACATTGCCCGAATGATAAAGAAGAAATTAATTCAACGAGAATTTAATTCATCATTCTCAAGGTAATTATATGTTGGGAATATTCTGTGATGGAATGAAGTGATTGTAGAGATTGCGAACTCCGCGTAACGATTATCGTTGTAAACGTCAACGTACTGACACTATTTCAACGAGTTTATTAACTAGAACTTGTTTTACGGAAAAAAAATTGAATTTGTAACAAAATTATAAAAAGTAAGAGAGAGCTTCCTATTATATGAATTCTATCAATATTAATTTTTTCGCAATAGATAAAAATGAAATAAAATGTAGAATTAATAAAAAAATTCCTCGAAAATCAAGTTAACATTTATTACTTATTTAATATAGAAATATAACGTAAGAATCCTTTCTGATGCAAATTGTTGTTAAGAGGAACTGCGCGGAGTATCCGAGAGCGAATCTTTACGGTTACACGGTTCCTCTCAGGCTGAAAAACATTAACATGCCACTGTCTCCGTGGATTATGTCACGGAGGAAGTATCCTGCACAGAATCAACCCGGGTGAGCGCCGAGCTCCTTCCTCGGCAGGACTCCCCGCATTGGCTCCGGGGTGAATCAGTCCTTTGTGCCGGGCACTCTCAGGGTCAACCACTTTCGGTGCAGTATATACCTCCGACGGTTTGTATGTACACTCGCAAACACACACGCCTGTCCCGAGCGTGTCTATAGGGTATCCTGAAAGTCGCCGCGCGTAGCCAACAGTCAAGTACCACTGAACTAGCTAGGTTTCAAACTGACTCACCGTCTCGTCTACGACTCGCCGCATCGTCTCGGAAAAGTGAGATAAGATTAAATCCGTGCGACAGGAAATTTTACTCTTTTTTACGGAATTAACTTCCGGCACATGTAACGAATCTATGAGGAATTTTCGAAATATTTATTTCTACGCGCGGAAACTAAAAATAAATCCAATATCGCTCGGAAAGAACATCTAATGAATTATGCAATAGAACACAAGGGACTTTTGATCTTTTCTCAATCTGATTAAGAGGCTGATTAATTAGAAAATTCGCATTCTTATGTTGAAAGAAATGATCGCTTTGCTGGACGTCCTTGCTTGTTCTTCAGGACATCGTTACTCGATGGCAATTTTATGTAAACGGATTAGACTTACGCATCGCATTATGTAACAGCGCAATGCACGCGTCCAATTGCACAATCCAATCATCCACAATAATGGAAAAAAGTCTCGTGCGTATCGAGCAGCGAGAAAACGAGGCAATATTCGTTGCGTTAAGAGCTCATTAGAGCACGCTCGTTCATTCGTTTTCTTAAACATTCGACGAGATTCATCTCGGCTGAAGTGGGCACTTCGAAAGAAACGACCGATGCTTTCCATATTGTCGAGCCTGGCGGCGGTTAGAAGGGGTTCCCTTTTCTCTGGTGGCGGATCCCGAAGTTTATTGGCTCGACGCCGTTCAAAGTCGAAAAAATAAGCCAAATAGACTGCTGCGCAGGGACCGAGAGTGGCGGGAGGTTCGCAGGCAACGCGCAGAGGAGAAGATGAGGACGAAAGAGAGAGAGAAAGAGAGAAACGTAGAGGACTATGGCGAATTCGTCTTCGCCGGCGGCGGAAGAGGTTTCTCACGAAATTTCTCATCGCCATTCGCGATGCGAGCCTCTAATTCGAGTCGCTGCTGATTCACCCGTGATGTCTCGCAACGCGGGCGAAACAATCGCGGGCGATGCGATCAGACCGCAAACATCTTCCTTCTCTTTTAGCCGCGATCCCCTCGCCGCGATTGAGTCAGCGTTAAGAGGTAATTGATTTTTGCGTTCGGCGAACAGGTTCGATAAATCGTTGCGCGAGGATATCGGTAGGATGCGCCGCGGCGGGACCGTTTCTCTCTCACGGTCCTCGCATCTCCCTCGCTCATCTCTCGTGCGAGAAACTAACAAGTCAGTCTCCACCGCTGACGTCATTGGCGTGGACCCACACGTTAGGTCGGTGCTTGATGGGCCATTTCGCAGCCCCGACAGTCGGACCTCTATAATAGCTCTAAATAAAACGGAGTTTAATCTTACTCGATAATTCGTAACTTAACTGCAACCTTGGCGAGATTTGCGAAAAGAGTTGAATAAATTTTCGACAACCGGCCTCGAATTGAAAATCAAATGGACTTTTTATGCTGATGTAGGATGAATGTCGAAATATGATCGCTAAAATAACGTGTTAATAAGGTTACTGCGCTTTGAAACGAACAATCTAATGATCGTAACAAGATTATAATAAAATTACACACTAAGAGAAAAATATAGTTACTTTTGGCCTCAATTTTATAATATTTCCAATGATAATTATGATTAACATAATGATGCATATAGTTAAGTTAATCATATTTATTCCTAGAAATATTATAAAATTATGATTGAGGTACACTTTAAGGTACATCTATCGCAATCGTAAGGTCGTAAGCAAATCAATCAATTATAATTAAGCTTTAATAAGAAAAATTAACTGTAATTGGTCGATTTGGTTGCGACCTTGACGATTACGATAGATGTAGACGTATCTTTAATGAGCGAAGCAGACGAGACGAATTTGCGATATACGATCCCGGTAATTTGATTGCAGAAACGAGACGCATGACAGACGACACCAGGCGGACGCTATCAGGTGAGGGTTCAGCAGCTTTCGGCGACGCGATCGAGAGATGTCGGATGCCGCCGGCACGGACAATCCGGCGTTCGCCAACGAGGACGAGGGCGTCGACGATTCCAAGTTGGAGAACGGCGGCAGCCAGCAGCAAGCGGCCTTGAACCAGGACCGCAAGTCCGCTGACGGCGCGCCGGTAGAAAATGGCCACCAGCGATCCTACATCTCTCAGCACTACGTCGAGCCGATTAAGCCGAGCACGGAGCCGTGTTATAAAACGGAAACGAGAATCGAGGTGCCGGCCGATAATACGGAGAAAAGCGCACCGGAGCCGAAGATCAATGGCGTCCACGGCAACGGCAACAACAACGACGCGAGTTTTCTCAACAACAGCGCTACGAGCGTACAGATCAACGGTGAGTTCGAAAATACATCACGTAGACGATATTACAGTACTACGTGGACCTAGGCATCAACACTTCAAGGATACAGGAAGAGCTTGATAATGAGAAATAGTTGTGCTTCTAAAGGATCGCGTTAACTGTACGTCTCTACGGATATAGCAAGATAGATATAATGTACGACTAGACGGAAAGATACCCCGCAGGCGCCCGCTGTGGAGCTTATCGACTTCCATTTCCGTCGCCCGTAGGCCACGATTTCGAGAGCGAGACTTTCAATCGTTAATTACAAGCATCGAGCATTACTACCGGTTTGTCGAGAAAAAGTCGTTCATGGCCAGGAAGCATCGCATCCGGGAGTTTTCCGTTGACGGATCCGTTGACAGACGTCGCGCGACTGTTAACGTGTATACGATATCCCGATCATCCTTTCATCTCGACACTTGATCTTGCGCGTGTATTCGACAGTACCGGCAGTAAACAGCGAGTCTTTTTTACCTTATCTAAATTAAATCAAATCATTAATCACTCCTTCTCATTAATTATTTGTTTATATACCGCTTATTAACATACAATCATATTTTCGTGCGAATTCGCGCTTCCCTCGTTGCTATGCAAGAAGCAGGAAACTCGGCCCTGTTTAGCCTCATTACTATTTCGCGGAATGCGGTTTCTCCGCTGTTTCGTGTGTGACCGGAAAATGAAAACCGGTTGCACCATACGCACGGATATGCCGGGATGGTAAACGGTTTCCCGTTTTCCCGTAGAGTCCGGAAAGAAGGAGCAGATCGAGGCCGTAAACCTGGAACTGGTCTCAATGAGGCCGTACACGGGCAACAATATTCAAACGAAGGGCCAGGAAGCCTGCGAGGTGCCAGCTGATCCTTACGAGGAATACTTCGTGCCGGTTAACGAGCATCGAAAGTACATCAGGTAACGAGTTATTTGTCGAAGCGAATGATTCTCTCTGGCGCTTATACGCATTCTTTGTTTCATTTCTGGCTCCGCCTTCTAACTCTTAATTAACCGGGACTACCAGCCCAGCGTGTGTAAATTCTTCCGGATTTTAGAAATAGGGCTAGGATAAAGAAAGAGAAAGAAAGAAAAACGTATGGCTTACAAAATCTTCGTCCTCCAATTATACATGTATCGGATATCACGATCGCTTTAAGACGAGAGACTTTTTGTCACTGATATAAGACATTTCCGATTGAAGACAATTGCATTTTTACGGATGTAAAATGCAGTATTGGGCATAACAAAATGTAAATTGCGGGAATTTGCCGTATAAACTAAACATACTGACACTAGATACATCCTGGAGGCAATAATAGCGCGCAATAATTACATTCGTCTCAGTATCCATTTTAGCATAACCATACTGCGAGCACTGTGTATGTCATAGAGTTGCGGTGAAAATGTCTGGGAGGAACATGTGTGGAGGTATTTTTCTTAGAGAGAAGCGAACATGTGTGTTCTGTTGTCGAGGGAATATCAGGCGATAGGAGATGCCTTAGCACCCGTTTTTAGCTACAGCAAAAATACCACATAGAGCTTGGCCAACTGACTCGGAAAGCGAGAGTAGAGAGTTAGACGGTGTTTTCTGTTATCACGGTACTTATAGCAGGGATCCCGAAGCCGAGGTTGAAACAACCGTAGCTGGAGTGCGTTTTGATTTGGGCCCCGGTGTCGGCCGTGAGGGACTCAGCCTGAGAGATCCCGCCGCCGGATTGGTCGACTATTCCCACTGGCTGACAGCCCTCAGGTACTTGACGGATGCTTTCGAGGGAAAAGAGAAACAAAACAACAGCTGGGAACTGTCTTATGTCCGTTTCTATCACTGCGGATTAATTTTAATCTCGTTTTAATCTTGCTTTTTATTTTTTTTTCTAATTTTTAAAAAGATGAAAAGTAATCCATAAAAAGATAAAAAGCAAGTTAAGCCAAGATTAGTTAATTTACATTGGTAGAAATGGATGTTAGTGGAATATACTTTAGGTGTCTCTTAGGGGCACGCGGTCGCGCACTAACACGCTTATGCTATCAACGACTCCTCCCCCTTCCGTGACGAATCGAATATGAAAATCTCTTCGTAGAAACTGCACGTCTAAGAATTCGCCTCGCGTCATATCGACGCCGAGACAGCTTCCTCGAACGAGAGAATGTCGAACACGACTACTGCTGCGAACGTAGGAATCACCGTTGATTAACCGATCAGGATTAATCCCCCGAAGTGTAGTGCCGCAAAACCAATCAGAACGCAACCCAAATCTCGCGACATGTTATCATCGTTCTTCGAAAATCTAATCAGAGATACCAAAGCGCGAGAAAAGCGCGCGACGCCTACGCATTACATGGTACATGATCCAGAGATTAGGAGGCATTCACGAAGCGGGCATTAGACTGGGTGCGACCAAGGAAGCTTCTAATCCCAATTGGCTGGTCATTGACGAAGGTTGCTATTGATATTGACTAGGAATCGCGTTACGCGCGCTGTATAAAGTATGCTTTCTGGGTTTAGGACAAGGAAGACCTTTACATGCGATAGATTCACCGTCTCTATGTAGCAACGAAATTGTGTTGCAGAGGCGAGAAACTTTACGTCACGAAGGACAAGAGAGCGAGAAATTCATACTGGAGAAGAATGGCCTGGGGACTGGCGCTATTGGTCGTGGTGATTGCCGTGATTATCGCCATTTTAGCCGCAAGTAAGACGACTCCTGATTCTCTTAACTCTGTTTTATTTTTATAAAATATATACTTTCAATAATAATATAATATAAAAAATATAACGAATTAAACGTTTTTTAAACGTAAAATAAAATTGCTTATTTTCCGAAATAAAAATTGTATATCTTTATTTCAGCTGGTGTATTCCCAACGCAAACTTCGGAACCTCTGGAGAATGTGGATGAAAGTAACACTCGTCAATTTAACGAAGTACACACGGCTGGAAGTCAAGAATATGTGAAGGATCCTCCGTTAAGTCCGCCACCTTTAACCTCGACTTTCCCACCGTGGCCTACAACTGATGAAACGCTATTTGATATTGTACCGGATGCTCTGGATGGGACCTTGAGACTAGATGATTTTAATTGGAATGACGATTTCAGTGATATCAAATCGCGAATATACAGACAAGTAATCACTGAGATAGAGGAACATTTAGGGAATATTCTTCGACAGGCGGGCGACGCATCTATAATCAAAGTATACGACATCAATAAGGAAGGCGAAATAAAGTTCAGAATAAGTCATCCGCCTAGGAATGCTCCTAATGAAAATCAGGAATATATCGAAGATGTATTACGGAAAAATGGCAATATGATCGGGCAGTATCATTTGAACAGACTTCACGTCGCAAAACTTATCGATCAATGTGAATACGGCGATCTCGGATGCACCGGAAATTGTACATATGATTACTCCACTGGTACATTCACATGTACCTGCAATCCAGGAGAAACGTTGCATCATGATGGCAAAACTTGCGTGGATGATGGCGATTTAAGTAACATCGAAATGGACGATGTAATACCGCAATCCAGCACGGAACCAATTAATGATTTTCAAGGTAGAAGTAGAGACCCAAGCGCGATAGTCTTCGAACCCATACATCCCAATACTTGGAAAGATACGGACTTCAAGACAGGTTCAGCAGATACATCGACGTCGAAGCCTAAAGCAGAACACGTTAATCCTGAGCAATTTGAACACGTATCAATAGATCAGCAATCCGAATCTACACCAATGACAAAACACGTTTTTGAAAACGATGATTCTCACTGGAATCATGAACATTCGCATCATTCAATGGAAACTACCACTGAAGCAGAACGTTCCATTGAACCGTTATTTACTGTGGAACCAAGAGTACAATCATTTACTGACCCTATTTTTGAACAAGAACATGTTGAACCGGAGCCTACTGTTGAACCTGCTGCTGAGCCAGAACCCAGTGCTGAACCAGAACCTAGTGCTGAGCCAGAACCCAGTGCTGAACCAGAACTCAGTGCTGAGCCAGAACCCAGTGCTGAACCAGAACCCAGTGCTGAGCCAGAACCCAGTGCTGAACCGGAACCTTCTGCCGAACCCGAACCCAATGCTGAGCCAGAACCCGCCGCTGAACTAGAACCTATTCCACCAGAAATAACTACTCAACCAGAGTTCACCGTTAAACCGGAGCCTACAGCTACATTAGAGCCTACTGCCGAACCAAATTCTGCTTCTGAACCAGAGCCTACTATAAAACCAGAAGTCGAATCTATTGAAACAGAAGAAAGAGAATCTACTACAAAATCAATGTCTATCACGGAATCAGCCACTATTATCGATGTAACAGACAATGAGGCAAAGTCAAAAACAGAGTTGCACTCTTTCATGACAACAGAACCGTATTTGGAATCAAAAACTGAAATATCCAATCCTGATTTTACTGTTAAACCAATATCTCGTGACGATATGTCTGATGAATCACCTACACAGATATCACTTTTAGACGATGCTAGTACAACCAATATGCCTGAATCTTTTATCGATTTAACGGATGAAAGTAACAAAAATAATGAAACATTGACCACAATTGTGAAATCTAATGAAACTCTAACAGATGATAATTCATCCTTACAAGTAATACCTTTAACATCTACAAATAAACCTATAAATATCAATGATAATGTAAAAATGGAAACAACAACGCTGCAATCTACCAACAAAGACGATGAAATTACTGAAAGTGCAATTATCGAGGATGAACTTATTACTTTAAATTATGAAGATTTAAAACAGACTGATAATGTAAATGTTACGTCAATCAAACCTGAGAATCACGAGGAATCAGTCACGGAACAATTTACACAAAATCCTAGTCTCCAGAAGACTAAGGAAAGTGATTTTACTACAGAAATGAATTTTGATGCAAATTTAAGTAATACGCAAAACGAAAATTCTTCGCCCGACGAACGCAATTTAGTAACCAAACAAAAATCTGACACAAGTCCAGACATTTTTGAACAGCCTATTTCAACTACTGCAGCAACTACTTTACCGATATTGTTAGAAGAAAAAACAGAATCGACTACTAAATCTATGAATAACGACGGGCATTCAACGACAGGACATTTCCATACAATCGAAATAAATGGCATGAGTAATAGGAATCCAGAAACATATACTACTAAAATGTTTATACACGAAACAACTATGATACCACAGACAATAGAAATAAATGGCGTAAGTAGCAGGAACCCAGAACCATATAATGCTAAAACATTTAGACACGAAACAACTACGACACCAGAAACCATCTCAACTGATATGTTCACTCAGCCAATACCTGCATACCGGCAAGAGCACGTACCTGAACCCGCATTGCCATCGAATACACTAGATTCGAACGAGAAGAACGTCATCGAACACATGCCGACAACGATCTTCCCTAAAGTGCCGAAAAATTTTGCCCACAACGTCGAGCCATTGCGGGAACCCATTGTGAAATCGGCGGACGACGAACACATCATGCTGATACCGAAATCCGAGGAGCCAGTAGAGATACACGCGATAATTCCGCAACTCATTCCGGAACAGGCCACAAATAGAAGTCTGAAAGCAGAAAACTCGACGACGAAAGTGAAAAACGAGGTTGCAGTTAATGAAAATGTGAAAAAGTCTGCGGAGGATACAACTTCAATCAGGTCGCCTACAATGCGTTCAGATGAGGATATCGCTCGCGTGAGCAATAACAGACCCGCGGCACGCCCTGACGAAATTCAAGAACATTCGACGAGTCATCCCCTTCACCCGGCGATATTCCCAGAAAATTCGGTAGATCATTTCGCGGGAAAGTTCGACGATCGACCGGTTGAGGACATGTCGCCATTCTTACCGGACGTTCATAAAGAGAAGGAAAGCATGAAGAAAGCGCCACGCTTAGACAAGGATGAACAAGACATTCCTAATCCTTTCGAAACGCACATCGATGATGTTATAATACATCGGCCGTTAACACGTAATAGTGCAGACAAGGCGAACGAAACTGAAACCAAAGATTTACTGAATGACGTTCATTCAACAAGTGACGAAGGGAAGATAGACATCTCGAAAAAAACGACAGAAAACCACAAAATGACAGATGATACAGGCAATACCGCTAATGTTGAAATTATCAATGATACAGAATCTAAAATTCTGCACGACTTGCATCCAAATAATTCTACAAAATCAGTTGGCAATGACGAACCAAGAGACATTACAGATCAGAAAAACAGCGGTTTCTCCGAAGATAAAGACGAAGAATTGAAAGTGATTCCATTAATGGTAAAAGATAAATCGGTAGATTCAATTTCTCAAACTACAGTGCGACCTGTAGATAAGGAATCGGAACCTGCCGAGATCGATGTAACTTCTGGTGGAAAAAAAGTGGAAAAAGAAGTTGAAGATATCACGATAGAAAGCGGTGTGACCAGCTCAGAGAAACCAGAAGAGAATGCAGTCGAAGATCACTACAACGACATTACGGACGAAACCTTGTCGAAAGAATACCGACATGACAATGCCGGCATTCCTGTTAAAGTCATAGAGTCGTCCAAGAAAGCGGTTTTGAGGGACCACGTAAAAGTTCCTTACAACGACGTTCCGTCGTTAACTACATTCGATGTCGACACAAAGAAAAAGAATGGGAACGAGAAGATATCTTCTGACGCGACGCAAAGTCCAATAATTACGAAGGAAGGCGTTGTGGATCAGGAAGATGGTAAAATGACCACGCAAGAACCCGTATTGCCCATAGAAATCCAACAGGAAATATCCACGACGACAGCGACCGACAAGGTTGAAATCACTACCGTGATCGATGACGGCAAACATGAGGAAAAGACTACGGAAGCGCCAAATGTTAGCCAGTTCGACGAGAAGGAAGCTGTCACGACAGCGCAGATTACAACAACTCAAGCCACGCTGGAGACTAAAACCACAGCTCAGATCCCGATCTTGCCCGAGGAGCTGCAAACGACGGAAAGCGACATGTTAACAACAACGGAATTGAGCGAAGAGATGTCGAGTGAAGACAAGAAAATGAAAGTTACCGACAAACCAGTTTCAACAGACGATATCAATGATGAGACGAAAAAGGACGAAGCCGAGAAAGAGGATGCTGTCACCCCCAATAATGTAATGGATACGAATAATACGTCGGAAAGAAACATGGCAGCGACAACGATGTACGAGAGTAACGTGAGCTTGGGATCTGGCCGAAAAATAGAACATGATGAAAACGAACGGACGATCGAGAGCGCGACGGAAAGCGCAAAGATTGAGACCACTCTCATGATGACGACAGAAAAAAATCTCGCAAGCGGCGTAGAAGGAACGTCGCCTATGCCTAGCGACGCCACCACCACGGAAGACATCAGACCGGTCACGGAAGTGCTGGATGACACGCAACCCGTACCCGTAAATTATAGAACGTGGTTCACTACGATTCCGCCGAGACCATTACTGCTCGACTCGGACCTGTCCGAAGAGGAGCTCAGGGTGATACCGCTGGAAAAGAGTCCAGAAAGCAAAAAGAAACCAATTGACAAAAAGGGATTCGACAAGTACAAATACAAAAAAGAGAAGGATCTGAGCCTAGAGGATCAGAATGAAGATAACGTTTTTACAGAAAGATCCAATCCGACCATTTTTTCCCAAACGGAGAGGTCGATGGTCACCTCTGGAGACCGCGAAGAACTGAGCGACAGCGTGGTAAGTTCGGACATAGACCCGAATATACCCAGGTTCACCGTGGCCGACAAGGAGGGCAACATCCTGCCTATATCGAAATTGAAAAACACGGAGAGCGTGGACAAAGGCGAAAATAAGGACGCTGAGACAAAGCCCAAGAGTTATGCCAGCTTCATACCTGTATCCGAAGAGATAATAGAATCGGTGCCAGTCACGGAGCCCTACATGATCATGCGAAATACTCAACCCATGATGCCGAGCAATGCGGAAAGCACAGCTGCGAACGAGACGACGGAAGCAAGTGCCAAAGCAAGAGTGAACGAAACGGCTGAGAAAGACGCCTTTTTCTCGGATCAATTGTTCAGCGACACCGAGGAAACCGTGAGAGATCGCGTTACCGAACAACCGATCGTGACCGCGCAAACTTCATCGTTGGACGTAAAGGTCGAGAGTACCACTATCGCTACCACTCCCTCGGGAGTTCCGTCTCCTGAGATCCTCTCGAAATGCACCATAGGCCAATTTCAATGTGTCAATGGAACGTCCAGGAACGGTGCGTATTGCGTGCCGAAATCCGCCAAATGCGACTCCGAGACTGACTGTTCCGACGGTTCGGATGAGTTGAACTGCGAGGCGGAAGGTTGTCCGAGTAACTTCCGCTGCGCCAATGGACAGTGCCTCAAGAGGCACCTGGTCTGCAACAAGATCGTGGATTGCGACGATGGCAGTGACGAGCACGACTGCGAGAACTGGCAGTGTCAATCTGACGAATTCAGATGTCCAAGTGGTAAGAAAGAAATATAATTAATTAATATGCGAAACAATTTGCGAGAATAATGAAGTACCTACACTGAAAAAAAAATTCTGCTTGAAAACGGAATCAAAAAATCTTGTAGGATTGATTAAATATTCTGGTTATTATAATAGAACTCAATACTTTACAACTTATAATAACCAGAACATTTGATCAATCCTACAAGATTTTTCTAATTCGTCCGTTTTTAACCAGAATTTTTTTTCAATGTAATAATAGCAAGTAATGAAATTCGAATTCTTGACTCTGCCAAGACTTTTAAAATTTTTGAGAGTTTATTATTTTCAAATAATATGTATCTAAAACATCTCCAAATTTTTATCATGTAAATAAAATAATTAAATGGATCTTAAACACCAATCGCTAATGAATTTTTATCAAAATTTAGATGGGATTATATAAATTCTTGATTGCAGGAAGATGCATTCCGAAACTATGGCAATGCAATGGACGGCCCGACTGCGAGGGACACCAGGACGAATACAATTGCGCAGAAAATTGCGGGAACAACGAATACCTATGCCCAACGGAGAAGAGATGCATCCCGCAAGCATGGCACTGCAATGGAATTGCCGATTGCGTTAACGGGGAGGACGAGAAGCTATGTGACTGTGCCGTAGATCAATTTAAGTGTCAAACCGGTGGATGCATCCCCCGGGTCCAAATCTGCGACGGCATCGAAAATTGCCCGGATTATTCGGATGAATGGAATTGCCTGATCGCCAATATTACTGCCAATACTACTGCAGACAGAAATCTCACTAATGCGGAAACGGATGGCAACACGGCGAGCGAATTGACTACTCGCGTGCCATTTTTGAAGATAAGGTATTTAGATACATATCAAATAAATATAATACCAGTTGTTTGTCTTCCTGATTTCACTATTATTACGTGAGCTCGAGATCTCAGATTGATGTATAGAAAGTAGCTATAAATACTTATGAATAATTACAATGTTTTTTAATAAATTGAAATTAATTAATAAATATTTATAATATAATTTTTGGAAAAAATCAAATATGTAAATAGAAAAGAAAATCCTTAAAAACATGAAAAACAATACAAATAAATTAATAATAAATATTTTATATTCCTTTGCATTAATTAGTTATAATTTTTATAATTTTTTTTATATCGGTCTCTCGTATATTAAATAATTATTTTGTAATTGTCGTACATAAAGTGTATTAGAAATATCTAAAATATCACAAAAATATTTTTAATCCAACTGCGACGAGAATAAATTTCGTGTAAATATAGTGATAAGTAAGAATTTTAAATGTAGAAATGTAGAAAATTTCATTTTTAGAGACCCGTTACACTATTAAATTCTTATACCACATTATATCATAATAAACAATTACTTTATACAGTATTTACATATTGTTTCCTTAACTGTTTCATTAATAATTTTAATAACATTAATGCTACATAAAAATGACTTAAATTTTCATGTGCAGGCGATACGACGGCGACTATCGACTAGTCTGCTCGGACGGGTGGAGCGAAGAATTCAGCGATTCCTATTGTCAGGCTTTAGGATTCGCTGGATCCGACGAGACAATCGAATCGTTCGCGTGGAACAGAAGCCAGAAAATCCTAAGACTGAAGACGAACCCTAATTATCGCCAGCCGCTAGTCATGAATTTAGAGGACATGGAATTCTGTGTGTCAGACAAAGTCGTGCAAGTGTCGTGCCAGGAGTTCACTTGCGGTCTGCACCATGCAGAGGAACCAACCGCGAAACTGACAGGTGAAACTCCAGCCAACCGTGAGGAATGGTCCAGCGTAGCTTTGTTGAAGGAATCGGGAGAAGGGACCGCTTGCACAGCCAGTATAATCGGCCCTATGCACGCTCTAGCCAGTTATTCCTGTATCTACAGGTAATTTGATATAAAAATGAATATGCTTATTCATTTGCAAAGGAATCTTATTCCTTTGTAATCCTTCCCTTTGTAGTTATGGTTTACCATGACTAAAATTCGGTTAAAAATGTTTAACTTTCACATTTCTTAATCTTATTTTGCTCCGATTTATAAAAAGAAATATTTCATATTTAAGATAATATAATGTTATATATTATGTTAAATATGAAATATTTCTTTTTATAAAATACAGCAATGGCTGTAATATTAATATACGGTTAATATAATATAATTATATTAACTGTAATATTAATATAATAATACGGTTTTTTACTTTTTTATTTTATAGACACAAGGCGAAGAGTGAATGGCAACTTTTTACCGGTGGGAATATGCTGAAAGGGCACACCGTTAAAAATATCGTACCCTATCCTCAAGTGAAGTATAATCAGTTCCTGTACAACAATAACATCGCTCTGATCGAATTAGGAGAGCCATTAGTATTTTCCCGAAACGTTAGTGCCGTATGTCTTCCCAAACAGCCTATCCAGGTATACTTTCGATTAAATATTTTAATAAGGCTGCGCATAGCTATTTATTCCTTAATTAATGCATTTCTGATTTTTAATGCGATTTTCAGCCGAAGCAGATTTGCGTAACGGCAGGATGGGGATTCCTTACGAACGGGGAAATAAATTTGCAACAATATTTCAAATTCCTGCCTGATCCGACGAATGATTCCGATAAATGTAATGCTACAAGTCATTATGCAAGATTCATCATGAAACACGATATATGCGCGGATAAAGGCCCTTGTTACGTAAGTATGACGCTAAAAAGTGCAATGCTCATTTCTGTAATTATTATTTAAAGAAATAATAAAGCTTAATAAGAAGTTTCTGTGAATCGCGAATATATTCGCCTTTTTAAATGATCATATTCAATTAATTAATTCTATAATACTTATAAAATGGATACATGATATTACGTAAATCATATTTTTATGATGCGCTTGAAACTAAAAGTCGTTAATAAAAAATCGTAGTATTAATAATATGTATAATTACACATTAATGATAATAAATCAATTTGTTTTCAGAATGACGAAGGAGCGCCACTGATGTGTGCCAGTGAATCACAGGGTATTTCGGAAAGATGGGAAATCCAAGGTTTACTAAGTCATCATAGCAGGTGTTCGAGGGGTCATCCAGCAATTTACTCGAGCTTGGAACCAGCGCTCTCGTGGTTGCGCGAAACAGTGCCAGCTTTGCGAACACAAAGCTAAATCATTATTGTATCAATTTTTTCGAAGTAAATAAGAATGATACTTCATATTAAACAAAAGAATCGTAGTTCTAAGTTAGAAAAAAAGATCGTGATTCTACATATAAAAAGAGCTACGACGGAAGAAAAAAATTTGAGATACTCATCGAATTTGCTTTGTTCTTAAAAGTTTTACATTTACTTTTATATTATCTTTCTTCTTTTTCTAATTTTAATGTTCCTATTGATAGCACGAATGGTATTATTTTAATAATTCTCGAACGTCGCGCTAGCAATGAATTGTTATGAAAAAAGTTTAAGTGCCGTTAAATAGATCAAAGGGAAAGCGCTTAAATTTCACACGAGAATTTGTAATAAGAATCAAAGATGACAAAATTTTACCGACTTACAATTAAGGAAACAATATGTAAATACTGTATAAAGTAATTGTTTATTATGATATAATGTGGTATAAGAATTTAATAGTGTAACGGGTCTCTAAAAATGAAATTTTCTACATTTCTACATTTAAAATTCTTACTTATCACTATATTTACACGAAATTTATTCTCGCCGCAATCGGATTAAAAATATTTTTGTGATATTTTAGATATTTCTAATACACTTTATGTACGCCAATTACAAGATAATTATTTAATATACGAGAGACCGATACATATGCATGTCCCATTATATATGAATCAACAGTTTGTCTCAGAGATCCTAATAAGGATTTCTGAAATGAACCATGGATAGACCTAGGCAATAGATAGGATAAATGTATATAATATATGACTATTTTTTAATAAAATGCATTGTTATAGATATTAAACAACAAAATATGTTCACATATATACGTAGTCATCGATGAATGCGTATTTTTATATTTCAAGTAAAAGTGGTAAATAAATGTATTTTACACAGGCCTGATATTTTCTCTTCCCATTACTGGCCAATTCACTTCTAAAATTTTTCGCATAATAAATAAGTTAAAAGTGATAAAAATGAATTTGCACTTAAAGAGATTGCAGCAGAAAATTGAAATATTAACTTGCGTTAAAACGCGATATAAATTAACTTTAAACAGACCGAACACAATTATCTCGTTAATCATCCGCTTGTTTCTTCGGTTTGGCTGCTATTTCTGCAGCTGTAACCGCATTATCTAAAATAATTAATGATTCCGATATACTATTTATAACTGCGTTATATTTAGATAGCAGATCGTGCACATGAGCGCTCAGCTCTTTGGAGTCCTCGTAAGCCGCGAGATACGACAGCGATATCTTGTTGAACGTATTGTTCAGCTCGGGCGCGTTCCTGATACGTTCCGAGTCCAACACAGACGCGAGTTCCTGGACCTTCGTTAACAGCTTGTAATTCTCCACAATCTCCGGCTCCATTGTCAACAACAGCTGCGCCTTGGCGCTCGCCGGCATATCGACGTCTTCGGAAGTGGGCTCCAAGTAGCCGTTCAACTCCGGCAGACGCTTGATAAGCGCGTTCGGTTTTTCTCTGCCTGACAATGCCGAGGTGATTAACGAATTGGCTTCCGTGAGCCGGTCGACGATAGCGTTCGACGGCGCTGGGTCGTCGATGCTCATCGTCTTGCCAAGCCCGTACACTTGCTTCTCCAAATTGGCAATTCTGTCTTCCAGCAATTTGACGGACGACATTTCACGAGAGCTGAAATACGAAAACATGGATCTCTGCACGGACTTTGTTATCGAAGTGTGAACTGTCAACAGCAAGGTGAGTCAAGGAAGCGATTCAATTATTCTTGTTTTCACCACCCTTAAAATTTACCTCTGCTACATAGAAGTTAAATTCTTTGATAATCAATTAAATTTGTTTGAAAGAATAAATCGCGTTAATTAGACTTGTTTGTTCGACTTGTTTATACATGTTTAGTGTATATAGCTATTTTTAATAAAGGTTTGAATGGCAAAGGGTACTTTAATTTGCGGAAAATTCGTATTTTACGGTAATGTCAGTAGTTGAAATTCACAGGCTACCTACTTGTCTCGAGAAATCCACGTAAAAAATAATTTGACAGAAGTACTTGGAGGTTATCTCTCATACGTCAAAATTATTATGCGCGAAGGAACGAAACTACCAGCGACTGTTGCTTTGACAGAAAGTCTGTTCTTTTTAGCCGGACGTTGGAAAAAAAAGAAGAAAGATATACGGTGCTAAAAAGAACAGACCTTATAACATTTTCTATTTTGATAATCCAGGAGAAAACTTTAAATCGCTGTGAATGGCTGTGCGTAACTGGGATATTTCAAAATATCTAATCAATATTTTTTAAATTACTGAATTTTTATGCATGATAAAACCCCTAAAATTTTTTTATCATATAAAAGTTAAAATACAATGTTATTTGTATTAAAAATATTCAAAAGTTCATTTTATTAAAATTTTATGAAGAAAAAATGAAGCACATGTGATAGATTTTTAAATCACCGTATTTGTGATAAAATAAAAAAAAGTAAAACGTTTTAATTTATATAAAGTCTTTAAAATTTATATAAAGCATAATTAAATGCAAAAAAAGAAAATTTTCACAATAAAACTATGACTACGTTTTTATTTATTAAATATAAATAGTTAAATAATTATTATATATATGTATATATTGTAATGTAAACCTTTTTTCAACTTTTAATAAAAATATTTTTGTATCAGAGTAACTTTATATTAATTTTGCAATTTTCTATTTTCAATTCTGCTATTCGCTATAGCAATAGAATTAGAGTAGAATTTTTGTTACAATAACGATCAATTCCGAAATGACATTTCATGTCCAATGACACCGACGAGATACCATTCATCTTCACCAATGAGAAACAGAAGCAATTTATCCAGCTTCAAGGGACCCCGCCCGAAGAGTCGGCCGTCTACCTTCTCGCACGACCCGTGCCGCCACGCCGGCCAATCGCGCTCGGAGGAACCGTTAACGAGTTTCCGTTGTATGCGTGTTTAAACGATCTAGTGCACATTTGTCATCAGCGTGCCGTGAACCACTCCCGCGGCGGTGTTACCCGTGTTTTCACGTTCCTCGGTAAGTCACACGCGCCCGTGGAATTGGCGAGCCGGGCCCGCGAAACGGCGCCGCGGCGCGGCGTATCGTCCGGGGCCCGGGGCGGAACGACGGGCGGCGGCGGTGTGGCGGGTGGCGCCGGAGGTCACCCGGGTGCGGCGGGGTTCCCCGTGCATCGAAATCGGCGGCGCACGGGGAATAAAGAATGCCGAATATGTCGACCGCGGCGGTTTCGCGCCTCCCCCCCCTCTCTCCCCCTTCGAAAAAAACGGAATGCCGTCCGTCGCGGAATTCCCCTGGAGTCCGCCTCGATCCCCGGTCGACTTCCCGAGAGACGACGGCGTGCGATTCTGGCGCGCCGTGATCCCGCCCGTTATTTATGTCGGTCCCTGCAATCTCTGGGTTGCCGATGATAACGACGATGATAACTCGGTCCCGCAGTCTGATTAATTAACGGCTCGCGTCTCTCCTGTTGTCGCGTCGCCTGGCCGTTGTTAGGACAGGCCGATACTTTAACCTCCTCTGATCTGTTGTTCTGCGTTTCTTTTCAGTCAAGGCAGAACGCAGCAACATGGCTGTTAACGTGTACGCCACAAATATGACATCCGACAATCTCAGTCGTCACGACATGCTCGCGTGGGTGAACGACTGCCTGCAGTCCTCGTTCACGAAGATCGAGGAGCTGTGCACCGGCGCGGTCTATTGTCAGTTCATGGACATGCTCTTCCCGGGCAGTGTACCCCTGAAGAGGGTCAAGTTCAAGACCAATCTGGAGCACGAATATATACAGAATTTCAAAATTCTCCAGGGCGGCTTCAAAAAGATGAACGTGGATAAGGTAAGCGCGAGCAGCTTTACTTTTCCTCTCCCGCTAATTCTAACGAGTCGCTTTAAAGAACAGTAAATGTGTGTGTGGACGGGAGACTTGTCCATAAGAATAAAGATGATTTTTAGAGAAATATTAAAAAAAAAAAAGGGTAAGCCGTTGCGATAATGCGCGCGATATAAGCTGCGGCGTTACTTCAAGATCTAAAAAGATCGCATTGTCCCGCATGTAATAAGCGTAACTTTGCGCAAGGCTGGATGAGATCTGTAATGACACGACCGTGGAAATGGTTCAGGTAATACCAGTGGACAAGCTGATAAAAGGGCGCTTTCAAGATAACTTTGAGTTTCTACAGTGGTTCAAAAAGTTTTTCGACGCAAATTACGACGGGCGTGAATATGACGCTTACGACGCGCGCGGCTGCATACCGCTCGGTTCCGGCGTGGACGGGACGCACACCCTGTCGAATCCTCAGTTGGTACCGTTGCCGCCGCAAACGAAACCGCCGCAAGTGCAGCAAAGACACATACAGCAACGTAACATCGTCCCGCGGCAGCAACAGGGTATATTGCTGCAGTCTCGATTTTTTTTTTCACGCGACCGCTTCTCTTGCATGCTGCTGTATGTTTAGACGATATCTCGCAACGGTATTACACGTGTACATGCACATGCACATGCAGTTTACAACGCAACAGTATTGTACCTCAATTTGTTTCGGTCACGTTACTTTAAGTCTATGTGCATACATGTGTTACAAGCTATTCTTACAGTGTTACGTGCAAACACACATTACACCTCACGTTACACGCACTCTTAATTTTTCCCGTCATGACGATATGAAAATCTAACTCAGGAAATCGATCTACTCCATGGGAGATGTACAAAATATGTTCCATATATTTTTTATATATAAATCGTTGATATGTATCGTTGAAATAATTTTTCCAAGTACACATAGATTAGGATGTTAAATGTTTCCCCCACACTTATCCCGATTTACCGCAGAGCGATAGGAACAGTTCTAAAGCTGCTTATTTTTAATAGTGTCGCAGAGAAATGTTATTTTCTAGCGTTAAATTTAATGTAGAAGCGTTTTCATTTGCGGAATTCGTTTATATTTAATTTTGTTTTATTTTCTTTTGTTGCACACGTCTTCCACTCCTCCTTTGCAGATTGTGCCAATTGATAGGCTGGTGAAAGGCAGGTTCCAAGACAACTTTGAGTTTTTGCAATGGTTCAAGAAATTCTTTGACGCAAACTACTCGGGAGCAGAGCAGTACGATCCGCTTGCTATGCGAGGAGGGGAGCCTATGGGTAGTGGCGGAAGTAATGCACCTCGTGGTGGTTCTAACGCGAAACGTACTTCTCCACGTGAAACAGTAAATTCGGCTAAACCGGCACCTCGTACTACTGGTACAGCATTTAATGACTTTACTTTCTGACAAAAAGAAAATTGAATTTTTAACACCATTTAAAAAGAATGGAACCTGATAATATAGAGAGAGAATAGTCTTTTTACAAGTACAATTTGGAACTTGTACATTAACACAGATTTTGTACTAATCAATAATTGACAATGAATTGATTGCTTGATTATCCTTTGATGTATCAATCATGAAAATTTGATTGATTTTACTGCAGCAGGCAAGTAATAACTACCGAGTCCATAGGGAGATTAAACTGTTCAAAAAATTTATGCTACAATTTTATAATCCATGATATAGTGAATTAAATTTACTTCCCCGTTGCTAAATATTTCAACAGGAGTTTTACTTATCGGTTATTGCATAATGTGTCCTCAATAACTTGAAATGAAATTTGCCTTTAGGTGAGGGACATCCATCTACCATGCGTGCAGATAGTACAAACACTTTAGGTGAAATTTAATATCTCTTTTTGTTTTTAATTGTAACTCTCGTCACTTATATTTTGCTTCTCTAGCTCCGTATATATTTTAATACTGAGGTATATCAAGGAAAGTAATTAGATTAAATTATGTGTGTGTTCTTAGTAGTTTCTGTATTCACTTTATTACATATCTGGGAGGGGGGCTAACTTTATTAAAATATTGATTATTGCAGTACGTGAAAAAATAATTATTAAGACAGGCAAAATTTCAGTGAACACAATTCTGACAGAGAATGAGATATGTATCATAATATATTGTTCCCTCACTCTGGTGCAAGTATTATAATTTTCACTAATTTATGATAATCTTCAATACTAGTCTATAATCACTGTCGCTATCAAAATTTGTTAATACACAGTCTACAAATTAATACGTAATATGAGAATCATTTCTGATTTCTTAGGAGCACTTGCCTTGCAATTTTTCTTTTATTACCTTAACCAAAGATTATATATATATATATATGTATATATATATATATATATGTATATTTATTTATTTATTTATTTCCATAAGACACGAATTTATTATGATTAGTAAAATACACATATTGTGCATGATTTTGGACCGATTTGGACGTATTTCTGCATGTATTACTTTGCTTGCTACAAAATAGCTTGTTTATATGTTTAGTTAGCTTTGTTAATTTTTAAAAGTTACAATCGTAATACAAACAAATTATTCTAATGTATGTTACAGAAATATAAATAATTACTTTATAGTCTTTATGCAATGTTTTAAAGCATTATATTTTTTCTTTATCTAGTAAATAAAGTTCAGCCACCCTACCGTGCGCCACCCAAAAATACAGTCGGCAACCGTGGCGATAACGGAAAAGTTGAAGAACTTAGTGCACAGGTATTATACACATATTTTACTCACACAATAGATATTTGTGACAATAATTGTTTTTTTTTTCTATATATATATCTCTTAATAAAAATGAGTGAAATGTTTCAGTTGGTTGAACTGAAAATGTCAGTCGAAGGTTTGGAAAAAGAAAGAGATTTCTATTTCGGAAAATTACGTGACATAGAAGTCATGTGTCAAGATTGCGATAATGACGGCGATCCACCACCTATTGTACAGAAAATCTTAGATGTCCTTTACGCAACAGAGGTAATTTATATAAAAATATAAATTATATAATAAATTTATAATTGATGTCTTTTTTCGAATGCCTCTAAGAAATATCTCTATTCATCTTTTCTTTTCAGGATGGTTTTGCGCCACCCGAGGAATTAGAAGGCGACGGACTTGCGCCTGATGATGAGGAAGAATATTAACCGTTTTTATTTACGGATGTAATCGAAATGAATGACAGCAAATTATCCAAGTGCGTTTCAGTTTTACCACGTCTATGAGCCAGTATCACTATCCCTTGCATAATAATTATTCTATAAGCTATTTTACATGAACAAATTCAACAGTTTTAGCGCGGATTGTGCATACGTTTTGTTAATAAAGTTCACCGAAATCATTCAGATACGCACGATATTAAGATAGATTTAAGTTGAGTAGTGCACTTGAATAACTTGTTCTTTATTGGCGGTTAACGGAAAGAAAGAAATTAGAAGGAGAAGAAGATCAACTAGTAATCTATCACAAATTATTACAATTCCTTATAGCGTTAAAATGGTAGAGTTCCGAAGATCAATGACTCTCAATTGCCTCAAGAAATTTATGGATACCGATACCTATCAATGTTATCTGCATCCGTATTGTTACGTAGCGACTTACGTTAACTACACTTTTTTTTTATGCGTGAGTGTTCTGTTTGTAATTGTATTAAGTTTGTATCGATAATGAATCACGAAGCTCCCATCAACAATTTTGTCTTCTGAAATCTGTCTGTAGTCATCTAAAATGTTAGTCATACTGAGAAACCCAGTCAAAAGCTGCTCAATCTGTATCACTCGTTTTCTATGTGCAATATGCCCGATGCACTTATCAGTGGTTTTGTGTGAAGCAATAGATTTTCATTGTCAGCGAGATATAATTTGGATACATAATGTTAATAATTAAAATTCAGTTCTGCTTTGGCATTCTATCTGCGTCTTACCAACCTAGAAGCTACATAACATATTCGTAGTGACACACATCACATGCATAGCATCCACGTATTTTGATTTCAGTAAATTAGACAGTGTGCGCTTCGTGAGGGCAGATTGCGGGACAAAATGGTACGCTTATACACTCGATTACTGAATTACAAAGATGTGAAAGACTAAAGTTAGAGCTCATATTGAAAAGATTCATCTATTAATGTTTATCCCGTACAAATCGATTTTAGAAAATAAACCATCATGTTTGCATCTCCATGACAGTCTCTCGGGATATAATAATGGCCTTAAAACGCGATGAATTTGAGATTCCGGTAAAATACTCAGAATCGTACGAATAAACGCGAACTTTTTAAATTATATCGTAGAGACATCGTCGAGGACGATACTGCTATATTTCACTTTCGTAAAAAAAAAAATTGTAAAATTATACGTTCCGAGAGAGAGCAGACGAGTGAGAGAGACAACGAGCGAAAGGATTACGGCATGTAGACGTTTTGTGAACGCTTACGTGTTTTTGGCATGTGTGTGCTTACAATATTATTGATTTCGGCTGTCGAGATCAACATTGATTGTAGATGCGTCATAATCGAATTAATTTAAGCGAAAAGCGTCAATCATCGTGAAATAATTGTCTAGGATGTAATTTACACTACGTGCTACATTTTTACTAAGTTCCAACAAGAAAGAAAAATACAATCTAGCTTGCGCTCTATTCTCATTGCTCTGTATGCGCGCATATGTGCTTCAAAATTTAAAATTTTAATGCCGATATAATAAACGTTTAATAAAATCGACTCAAATGTTGATTATTTTCGAATCCTCGAATGTGTCGAAATATTTGATACATACTTTGATAATATTTTTAATTATAAATTTTTAATTTAAATTTGCGAGAAAACTCAAAACGAGAAAAAAAGAAAAAAAAGTCTTGAATTACACTACAATCATATAAATTATTTAGTGTAATTAGAAAAAAAATTTTTTAACAGATATTTATCAAATAAATTGTTGGCTGTAAAAAATAATTTAAAAAATTAATTTTAATCGTATAGAAACATGATAAATGGCGCAAAAATTTTTATACGTATTATTGCAAGATGTACATTAGGAGTATAAAGAAATGTGTCAATGAAGATGCGATTATAAATTTCGTAATTAGCCAAGAAAAGAAGATTCATCATAATGTACGTCGAAGCTTCAAGAACAATTTTTCTTGAAAATTCAAAAAATGTCAGTATGAATGTATTTTAAGTTAATAACGGAAAAATTTGTGATACTTTTCTGTCAGCAGATTTGAGTTGAAGTTTCATTTTTTTTTCTTTTGAAGCTGCCTGCGGCAGGTGATGCGTTTCTTCGTATCGTCTCATTAGAAATGTACGTTGCGTGACACATTTCTACTATCTCGCATGCAGTCTAGCACGAAGAAAGGCAACGTACTGCAGACTCGATTCTCTTCTTGGGACTCCAAAAATCGCTGCGGGCCCTTACGTGTAAAGCGCCGCTTACACGCTCTCAATTGTTGTTACGTTACTGTCCGTGAACTTCTGCTTTCTTAGTTCGCGCTCAACATCCCGCAGTCACGAAAGTCGGCTCCGTTCGCGCGTGATTGAGTAGTCATCAGGAGTACAGCTTCCGCTAGCGACCGCGAAGGACACCGTTCTAGGACCTTGCAGCACGCAATTGCGACGAAGATCACAGTCAGCAGCGACAGTTCTTTGTATTTGTAACGAAAGGTAATTGGAATTAAAATTTAAAGGCTGCAAAATTCATACTCTGTATTCCGAGGAAGTTTATCACCAACTAGTGGAAAAATTCTCTATTACTCTGCACTTGAAATAGATTCTTATGTATTAAGAGAGATTATATCTATCAATTCTTATATAATTGAAAATTTCGCTTACTTAATACTTTGTGATTTGTGGATAAATAGCATCGAAGTCAGCTGGAGACTTATGTATTGACCAGTATATGATGCTATTTCAAAATCTGTCCTTTCTGACCTGAACGCTTTCTAAACACTCGTATCGTATCTAGTAGTATCAACAGTATGTAGGATTTTGACAAATAATGATGTTTCGACACGAATTCCAACGAATTAATATATCAACAGGAAAGAGATAAACAATTTGTAACGGCAAGACTGATGTTTATTTTTACTATTTACGACGTAATAATTTCTCTTAGATAATTGCTGTGTTTGCAAAAAAAGCTCATCACTGTTGTCGATCAAATGACATAATTACAATGGAAATAAGAGTTTGCCTTGGATGGTGCTTAAATAATTTTTAATTTGGTAATTCGTAATTTTTTTTCCTCCAAAGATACACAATTTGATAAGAGACACTTTGAAGAATATAACCGGTTATAGTATTATATATGTATAATTATATATTTTATGACAATCGGACATTCCGTTGAAACAATACAGTTGAAAGACTTTTCTTGTGGATTATTCTCGCGTGCGCGAAACACATGCTCAGTACATGTTCAACGGAAAAAAATATTTCTTTTTCTTTTATACTGTGCCGATAGGCAGCACAAGATTCGACAATCAAGAAGACCTGCACGAAGCAAACGAAAACAACGATAAAAGTCGAAAAAGACAAACATCGTGACTACGATAACGGAGGTACTCGTGTAAACGAGTGAGTAAGATGATACTTAGATTTTTGCTAGACAGCGCACAGACATAAGTCTTAATTATCGCCCGGCATGTAATGTAAACGCAGAGTTGCCTAAGATACTATTTGACCGTGAACTTCCGAAATCAGGGAGAATATGACCAAATAAAATTTCACCGTCACTATGTATAAAATGTTACGGTACTAATCATGTGTCAGCAATTTGTAAACTTTGCTCTCTCGTATCTTTGAGCATTAAAAATTTAGAGCGAGTAGCTTCGAGAAATTTTAATTGCGCCAGTCTTTTAATAACATCGACACTTTGCTACTCTAAAGTTCAACTTACATCACGTCAACTACGATTTAAAAAATCTAACTATTAATCAATCCATTAAATTATTATATGTCCATTAGTCAATATATTAAATTGTTTTATATCCATTTGTCAATCCATTGTGCATAATAAATTTTACGATAAAGATTCAATATTGGAATTCAGAACAAATTAAAATTATACAGTTAAATATATTAACGTTTGTTTGTTTTAACGTACACGTAACTTCCTAAATGTTTTCATCATTCGTTGCGACAAATTATTCTATAATTCCCTATTAATATTATTGAATCAACGTTCATTTGATTAGTGAGAGAAAAATTACATTAAATTGTCATTATCTGTTAAATAACAAAATTTTATATCAGACAAAAATGTGCATTGATAAAGCTTAGTCGGCAAATTATTTTTACTTGTATAAATGTAACGTATATTATTTGCACTTGTATCACGCACGCGGCACATTTCTAATGAGGATTTTTTAAATTGTGTACATACTTTATAAAATTGAAATAGATTAAAGTGCATCAGCACATATCGCGGACATTCAGCAAAGATCGTCAATAAGTTTGCAAAAAATTTTATTTTTCCAAACTTATTTTATTTTATTTTTCTCGTTTCTGTAAATAAAAAAATTAGCATATGCAGATAAATTAAAATCTATCCGACGATAAAAATAACATGCTTTAAATTTGCAAGCATTAAAATAATCTTAAATTATTCTTAAGTATATTCTTTACGGTTTAGTATAATATATTTTGGAAGTTAAAAATCGATTTTGTTTTATTGGAATTTCGGGACAGTTGAATATGAATCGCTGGTAACGTATGTTTCAAGAGAAACTGCGCGTGTAGATTAGTACCGCGTGATAAAATCTATAAAACGTAACTTCTGGACATTTTTCGGCGAGATGCTAAATTCGTCTGTCGGCGATCGTGTGCATATTGTGTTTTGCGACGAAAATACGCCGCTATTGGGATTTCTTTCGGCGTTCCGCCCCGATAAGCTGAGGTCGTGCCTTTCCGATAATAATTTATCACCGTCGCTTTCTTCATTGTCTATTTTGCATTTCTGAGTCATTAGGATTTAACTTGAGTCATTAAGACTTAACCAGGGAAAATTTTATTCATATGATCTGATCGCGGACTATCATCGGCGTACCGTCTCCGTATAAACATTACTCGGATCCATTCCGCAGAAATCCCGTGATACGCGAGCATTCGCACTTTACGGAACTCTGAATCTTAAACGTTTGCCTATAGTTAGTGAAAAACGAACATCAGAGTAACATCAGAAATCATTGAATCAACGCTGTTATCAATATCTCAATATAAAATACTTTTATATTCTCCATTATAAAAGAAAATTTTATTTATTATAGAAAAAACACTTATGTCCATTTCTATCAATGCAGATTAACTTCAATCTTGGTTTAACTTACTTTCTATCTTTTTCTAGTCCTAAGAATTAGAGAAAGATGAAAAGTAAGTTAAACCGAGATTAAAGTTAATCTGCATTGGTAGAAATGGACATTGTTTTTTTTTTATGACTGACTTATTTTCGCGTATTATTTTATTTTGTTACATACTACAAGTTGTAATTATTTTTTAAAAAGATGCAATGAGATCGCCTTCTCAGTTTATCATCTTAAAATTAAATTGATTTAATTGAGTTAATGCGAATAAGCCGATTTATGTTATCTCAAATATGTTTCTAGGCGTTGATTTACTTCCGATATAAACATGGCCACGGCAAGTTCATCGCAGAGTAAGACAGTAAGCGTTCGAAAATTATATTCTGTAGAAGTGTAGCCCGATAAACATCCGACTGATCGAATAAATTATTGCTCGTTCGTGTCGTTAGGCCGTCGACGGGACATCGCAGGAGGATTGTGCTTGGATAGAACTGAAATTGGTGCGATCAATCGTGCAAAACAGATTGAGCCAGATAGTGCTGAAATTCGTGGATAATTTGCTGTGGGTTGTAGAGAAGTGCGCGGAATGGAGTCTACCTAGACAGATCGGCGAAGGTACGATTTACGATTCGAAAGTAGTGTTAACGACGAAAAGTAGTTTCTCTCGAGGACCGAGCTTGATCGACATTTCAGATGACAACCAGAAAGATTCGGGAAAACCGGAACTCGTGAGACCATTGCCATGGCTCTTGTTCTTGCCGACTTTACTGTTCCTGCGTGTGATTAGAATGATAATGAATGCAGGTCTTTATATATTGGGTTACCCTAAACTCACGGCGAGTGGAATGGTACGTTCGCCTTCACGTTTAATTCATAATTTAACGATAACATAATCGCGTTAATTAAAAAAAAAATAAAAATTGACGAAAATAAGCTTTAAATGATGTTGATTTTTCCATTATAAAATACTCAAGCGGTTTTAGAATTCACCAAATGTTATTTAACATCATAACTGCTGTATTTTATTTGCATCTTTCAATTCGTTATAATGCTTTTTCGGCAGGTGAAAAGCCTGCAGCAATGTCGTAGGTATCTGAGCGACATAATGAACGGAAGGAAAAAAGAGAGGTACGAGTCCAAGGTAAGACGCGCGTTTTGTTTGTCGGTGAAACGTAGCGAATGCAACGACTGCGGAAAGGTAATAAAATTAGCACGATAATAGTCTCGGTGGTGGGTGAGTGTAGGACAAGAGACCGTCGATCAACGAGGCCAAGAAGGCTCTGATCCGGTCCATTCGTCTGACTTTGTCGAGTTTATCCTGTCTGGATGCATCCAAACCTTCCTCATCACCGCCGCCCACCAAAATTCACGTTAGTAGCATCCTCGATCCGGATCCAGTAAGTAGAACATGTTCAAGTCATTGGTCTTACCTTATGTATTATAAATGTAAATAACATGTGTTTATTCATTCTTTTATAATTACCTACTTGAAAAGATCGTAATCTAGATCCTTTCCCTACACCGAAAAAAAATTCTGGTTAAAAACAGACGAATCTTGTAGAATTGATCAAATATTCTGGTTATTATAATAGAACTCAATACTTTATAACTTATAATAATTAGAATATTCAATCAACCCCACTTTTCTGAATCGTCCGCTTTTAACCAGAATTCTTTTCAGTGTAATTTCTTCTATATCAATTTCTATTTCAATCAAGTGTTCTTTTGTTGACATGTCTTTTATATTTTTAAATGTTTACTTTATAAACTGATATCTTTCGGCGGATCTTTGTGCGTATCTATTATTAAAAATCTCTCAGGAGACAAGAACCTAAGATGATCGATTAAATGAAAAAATTCATAGTGTGATGAAATGAATTCTGTTTCAAGAATTATCCGCCCTAATGAAATCTAATAAAATAGTCGATAAAACAATGAAACATTTCTTCAAGGCAACAACGACATCGGAAGAAAAATCAATGACGGAATCGGATTCTGCGGCAAAGTTAAATGATTCAGCGTGCGAATCGGAGGAAGAGAAGAAAAATGAAACACTGAATGAGAAGATCGATCGACTCGCTTCGGAGAATAGCGAGAACGATGAGGATTTCGATGTGAGTGACCAAGTTTCATATTTTCGTTTAACATCCGATAGTCAGTTTCTCATCCTGGACGCTATCATTAAATTCATAGTCGATTCGAGCGGCGTTTCACGTTCACAATCAATTTATGAATTCGAAGGAAACTCTGTGACTTGACCCTCCTCGACAGATAGCCCGCAGCGGCTTCGACGATACGCCGCTCGCTTCATTTGTATTTTTAGTACGACATGCTGCATATGTATATGCTTTTGCACGATAGGGAATAATTTATCTGGCCACGTTTTCGCTATCGTCTTTTTCAGCCGGACAAATGCGACTCTTCGAATGACTCGAGCAGCGACGAAGACGACGAAGAGAACGGCAATGTGTCCTCGAACGAGGTTCACGACATCCTCATTGACGCTGTAACGTTCAATATGAACGCGAAGAACGACTCCGAGCGGTTTCTGCACGCCGAGCAGGCTTTCGCGTCCTCTCCCCAGCAGGAACGCATCGAGAATGTTTGCGGGCAGGTAAACATCTCGAAAGATGCCTCTTTTAGGAAGACCGAGGATTAAAAGCGATCGGTCCGTCGGCGCGTTTATTCGAGATTACCTTCTGAAAGAGAGTGAGCGCATACACAAGCGAAGCGGGTGCGCGATACCCCCTTGCGTTTTCTTCAATAAATTCTACCGTACTGTATTTTTCAGCCATCCCCTCAAGAACAGAAACGCTAATTAATAACGCAATCCAAAGAAATCAATTGAAACGGCAAAATTTTATTATCCGCGTGTGTTCATACGAAGTTCGCTCCACGCGAATTTCCCGCGAGCGGTACGAGCGGAACCGGTATCGGACGTCGAGGAACATTGATGGTACTTTAGGGATACTTTACGCGCAGCACGTAAAATGTTCAACGAGCTTGTTCAACGTATTTAGAGATCGTCGGCCAAGGAGAGCCGCGATAAGGTTGAGGAACGCCTCGCGACTTCGCAGCGTATCGATTCGCCAGAGTGTCATACGCCCGACAGATCCAGTCAGGAAGGCGATCCGACCTTTTACTCGCCGATCAGCTCGGACAGCGACGCACCGAAGGAGTTCTCGGCGTCGATTGTCGAACGTAAGTGACTTCTCCACGCGCTCAGCAAATCTCCCGTGGCTGCGATCTCTCGACTAGCACGTTCTCCAGTTGACTTGTCGCTACGTTCCTCTACTACGCGTTTGTGCATTCATTCGCTGCATGTACATTTGCCTTCGTTCACGTCGCCTCGCATTGCTGGAATTGCTTTCTAACTTCTCATCGCTTACGATTCGACAGCTTTAAACATATATGATGAATGTGTGCGTTAAACTGTTGCGTAGATGAATTCTTGTTATTAATTATTATTGCTAACGTTACGACGTCCCGCAAGAGAGATCTTAAAGAAAAACCGAGTTTATCAATGGCGAAGCACGTTTCATCTCAGCATCAATGATTTCAAGCACACCAATTATTATTAACGATTGAATCATGAAACATGTAACAAGAACATCTACAATGTGTTTATTTTACACGTGTTATTATATTTACAATATACGCGATGATAATTTATATGTATATATATTATTTTAGATATTATTTTATATGCAATTATATTAATTTTCGACATACAAGTTTTCATTTAAAAAAATCGTGCGATTCCTATTTGTTAAATTATTAATTATTTAAATTATTTTATCCATTTCCCCGACATAGACAATCGACAAATACAATAGTAATAAATCAACTATGAAGAGATAATTTAATTCTACGTTTATGATAAAGTTATATTTTGTATGATTTGGCTTTAGAATGTAACACTATTTTTCGTTATCACACAAAAATGCTCATATGAAAAACTGTACTGTATCCTGTACATAAGTTACGTTTACTTAATCGATTGTTTACTGTAAATTAATTAGAGAAATTTAAATAACTACAAGTAGAATAGATATTATAATTGCACAATCAATTGCAATATTATATTATAATTACATAATCAATTTGACACTTAGAATTTTGTATAAATATATAGCATCAACAAAAAACATTGTAATTAAATATTTGAATAAAAAAGTTTTGCGACGGTCTTTAGTGCATAATTGTATACATCTTACAATTAGTATGACCGAACGTTCTAAGTGTCATTTGTAATTATTATTAATCTTGAATGGAAAATTGTGCTCCTTTGAATTTGTTCGCGTTGGTAAATGTATTATTTAAGATGTTCTCATGAAATTTAGCGATTTTGTTAATTAGATCATGTCAAATGCATCTATTTAAATATGTTAAATGCGTTTTAGACTCTGCTTGTAACGTAAGAAAATACTCTATATTGAGCAAATAAAGTGTGATATATTCGTAAACAAAATCTCTTTTCTTTCGTTTTATAATATTTTTAACATATTTAATTCGTTTGAGATATCCTATGGCATAAGATGTTACGTTCTGCTAACGTAATACGCACACATTCTGCATTCGTGTAACATTTGAAGCCTTGAATATCTGTCTCTATGCATGATGGTATCAACGAGCTTGAAATAAGACTGGGAAGAAGAACTAGTAACCGGAAAACTCGGTGTTGGTCACCGATGATAAATATTGTATCGCATATAATTGTATATAATATCAAATAAATAAAATTACATTCAAATTATTAACTGTTTAGCACGACCCGCAAGAAAGATCTTAAAGAAAAACGAGTTTATCAATGGCGAAGCACGTTTCATCTCAACATCAGTGATTTCAGGTATCCCAAAATCCACTTGCATGCGTTGGGTTGTTTTTCGCCAATAATTATATCGTTAAATTCATGTAGATCGCTTCAATCCAGTCGTCTCATTAAACCGACACGCTGTTTTTTTTTTATTTAATTTTATTTTTTTTACAGACTCGAAGTCGTCCGGGGAGACCAACAACGGTGCAGTGATGCAGAAGCGCAGCATAAACGTGAGTAAATACCACAAGGGTAAGCGCACGAGTCACGGCAACCGTAAAAAAAAATAGTCAATTAACAAAACAGAAAAGAGATAAAGAGAGGGGGCGGGAGGGAAAGAACGAAAGCTTCCCTTCAAGACAAGATCACTATCGGTGATACAATATCGCGCTGTATCGAACGTCATTGACAGTTACGCAATTGTCGAAGATTAAACATGATTTCGAATGAACGATATCTGTCCGTCGCCAAGATATAACAAAGATATCGGGTTATCAAGACATATCCGAATAAAAGTCGAGATTGTAAAAGATCTTCGGCGTAGTCGCTTGTCAATTATTACTCTGAAAAATCATTTGATGAATTAAGATGTTTGTAGAATGCCTCGTCGAATCTCAGACGCCCGCGTCTTTCTCTGCAATGGAAGATTTCGAACTGTCCAAAGTATAATTGGTCCAAAGTACGTCAATATCGCGTTTACTCGCAATGCGATTATGCTTCTTTCTATAATAATGCAATTTTAGTCTGCTTAATGCGACAGACGAAAAAATAATGCCCCATTTCCGAACCGTTCTAAATCCGCGCGTCCATTCGTAAATGATACTTATTGGGATTTAATTCAAGACGACGGAAGATTAATTGGACGATCGTCGATTCGCGACCTCGTCGAAGTGTGTGTGTAGAGTGATTTGGACGGCTAATCTTTTTCCTGAATCCGGTTCAGCAGATAAGCTTTAAGATAGAACCTTCGTAGACAAGCGGATATAACTGCATCTAAGTCGCGGCGGTGTGTTCAAAGTACGCGGGCATTATCGTATTTAGACAAAACATCTCGTGTCTATCTCGACAATTACGTAATTGTGATCAGAAATTGTACGAATGTTGTTTCTTCGTTACGGTAGTGTGAAAACGCAGCGCGTGCGAAATTATGGCTGAAATTTGCGTGTTATCTCCGAAATGCTGTTGAACTGATTCTTTCTTAATGTACTCGTTTATTTATATGTGTATAATAATAATAATAATCTGCAGTAACGATTATTATGTCTTATGACTCAATCATGAATCGATATAACGATAGAAATCAGTAAAAGTTCAATTTTTATCGACGCGAATATTTGTATCTAGTATAATATGCAAACTTTAGATTTCTTCTTTATGCTATAAATAGAAGGACTATATGTTAAGATAGACGTAGAAAATGCTTTCTAAATGTATTTTGCTATCTAAGGCAAAATAAGAAAAGTCATCGAATTTTTGTACACTAATTAATCAATTAGCGTCTAACTTTTTAAATTTAGTCTCTTGCGAAATTTAAGTTATAATTGAAAGTTATGAGTTATATATACAATTATGTTCTTCTTGGTGATGTAATACTTAGCGCCATCGTCCACATTTTTAGAACAATAGTATCTTTCAATCGATAATGCTCGTATGGAAGCAAAATAATTATTATTACATACGCTTATTCATTCTCTAATATCTGTTATTTTGTAATTTCATGACTATAATTTTAATTATTTTTATTCTGATTGTGTGCAAAAAGTGAAAAATATGCTCGAAAATCGGCAACGATGTATTGTATAATTCTTATATCTATAATCTGTAATTGATATATTATAATGAATTATAATTACTGTCTTCCTTTCGTAAATGTATGATAATATTTAACAAAAATTATTTTATATTGTTATTAAATGTAGACACTTGTTAATCTTACGATAATAAATTATTTAACCGTACGGATACGCTTCTTGTTGATTATTGAACAATTATTGCATTATTATATCAACAATATGCATCGGCAATACACAGCCGATGACAAAATAGTCTAAATCAATACCGGGCAGAATGATTGATAGCTCGTTACGACACCTTATCTTCCGAGACACAAATTTTTGCGTCGCTCGAAATTATATCAATCTTTTACACGCTACGATTACGGCGCTCGCCATTTCTTTACCCCACCTTTCTATAAAATTATTAGAGATACCGCGAACGCGTCCATTTTTGCGATGCGCAACAACTCGCCCTTATCGCTATAACCGCGATAAGCGGAGATTAGACCCATATGTCATAGATGTGCTGGATGGAGAGATAAACGGTGTCACGGCGTCCTGGAAATTTAACCAAGAAGTTACGCCACGTGACGACGGTGTTCAACATTCCTTAAATTGCATCATCGTGGCCCGCATAATTTGATTATTTCCCCATAAATAATGTTTTTCATCGAATATCGAACTGATTTTTACGACAACGCTTGACGCGATTTTTTTCAACGACGCGAAACGGTGTCTCTCGCGATAATTATAGCAATTAATATTACACGACGCGAAGATCGGCTTATCTGTGCGAACTGCTGCATAAATAAATACAGATAGTGAGGGAAACGATGTTACTTTATCAAGTGTATGTACTCGTAGCGGGCTCCGTTCGGTAGCACTTGTCGGTTAAGCCGCGGATACTTCACCTCGAGGGTCTCTTGTCATTAACAAATTGTACGATACAACTGACCGTCGAGTAGCAACAACAATTGGCCGATTACTACCTCTCTAGAGTCATTGTTTCGCATTCGATGCATTTACGACAATGTTATCGGCAATTTTCACTTTTTTTTTATCTTTACGATTTTACGTCGGGATGCACTCCAAGTGATAATTTAATTACAATTATCCGTATGTACTGTACTCCCGTATGTATTGATATCGAATGGATTAATGAGAAATCTGGGTGACGATGTACAGTAACCAAAACAACATAATTAGAAAATAATATCGATAATGGTAATAAAAATGTGCACGTGTTTGCTGAAATTACGCTGCGTCAGCACAGCCTACCTATGCACTATCGATCATTAATATCTTAAAATCATTTTACACGTGATAGATACGGCAATCTATAATTTTCTCCTTTTTTCCCTTAATACAAATGACAAATAAAGATTTTCCATCGTTTAATCTTTAAACAACAAGTGCGCAATGATACATCGAATTTTGAAATATATATACAACCTGTATATATATTTATTTATATGTATACAATATGTACGTGAGAGAAGAAATGTTTTAATTAATATTATATACCAAATTGAAACTATTATATTAATTCATAAAACTATTGTACTTTTCAATCGATAAATTCACGATAAAAACTGTATTAATTATATATAAAAATATAAATTGAAAGTGTAATTTAAATGTACAAGTACAAGGAGAAACAATGATATAAATATATGTTTTTTGCATCATCGGAGATGGATGATACTCGATTATATTTCGGACCCCCTTTGACGGTATGATTTGCGGTAGTCAAACTAATCTATGTAGGGTGTTATCGCGCCGATAACGTTGCCGGAGCTCCTATCAGGTAGCCATATTTTTGATGCAATATATAGGTGATCGATATATTGCCACATAGTTCTCAGTAAAACGTTTATCACGAAGTGGACAAGAGTATAATCTTGACGCTGTTTCTACGATAATTTTCATTAAATTCTTCTTTGGTGCCGAATTGCTTCTCCAGCAAATATTTATCGAGTAACTATAACGCGCGAGGATGTTAGAAAGAAAGTGAAAATCTTGAAGTCTTCTTTTCGAGAAAAGTTTTTCCGTTCTTTCACGATTAATGATGATCGCGTTATTAATCGCCCGTTATATCCGTTTTAGCATCGGTGAATCGTATCGTAAAATCAACTTTTTGAGAGATTCGTGGGGATATGTAAGTTAATCGAGCCACAGAAGATTTCGTAAGACAACCTTTCTTCCACTTTGTTTTAATTCGCCGGGAAGCAGGACTCGTTTCGCAGAAGTCATTGCAGAAAGATATGCGATGACACTTCAGTACGAAATACGCGTCGGATTTTCGAGGAATAAGCAGCGAGGATAAAACGAGGATCTATTGCTCCTGAGAAAAGATATACGTAGCAGTGCGCAGCAAACGAAATCGTGAAGGAATTTCTTTCTTAATTCCCGGATGAATCAGCTGGCAGCGGCACGTTTTTGACTTTGACCAAAGAAACCACGGGATATTTCCTTTTCGTGTCGTCTTGTGTATAGAACGAGCACGTTTGTTAATCAAAGCGGTGAGAAAAAAGCAAGAAAAATGGCAGCTGGATACGACGACTGTTACGATGCTTCTTGGCATTTGATACCGCCCGATTATGTTAGCAACGAGGAGGATTATAGGTAAAAAGTTCAAAAGTGAAATAGATTTTATAGATGTAATGTCGAAAATAGCAATTAAAAATAGTAACACATAGTAGCACATTTTTATTTTTTACGCTATAAAATTCGAGATTTTAGATGTTAATTTCTAGCTACATGCAAGATTAATCAATTTTGAAATTTATCCTTAAAAGTTACCGAATGTTAAATCAGATTGAATATATTGAATGATAAACAAAAAAACTTATATTTATATGCTTTATATTTAACGTTATCTATAAATAAATTATAATATATGTGTGTGTCTTAACATGAAATTATCAAATATTTAATCTCAAAAATCCGAGATTAAAAAAAAACGAGATAAGCACTCTCTATATTGTAACACCTCAACACATATTTAATGTATTATTTCATGAAAACGAAAACACCTTTGACAATTAATCTCGAGATATTAAAAGGATTACTCGATCCGCGCGCGTTCGCGCCGGTAATTAACATATCTGATTAAGCCGATAGTACCGGAAACCGGAAACGAACGTTTAAGAGCAGTCACGCATATCGGTTAGGCGAATCCTTCGGCGTAGAGTGGTACGCCTTGTTACACACCGGGACACACACGAGGAGCGAAAGGGCCGTGCGGTATGCCGACACCTGTTGGTTTCCATCATAAATTTCGGATTAATCGTATTCCTCTACGATATATGAGTCTACGACGCTACCCATTCGTTCGTTGCACCTGCAAGATCGCGAGATCGTCGAATCAGAGTATTGACAAATTATTTTATTTAATATATAGCGGCGCCTAATTTTTATTTTTATATCATGTCTTATCCTTGTACAATCATCATCTTACTTTTTTCTTTCATTACATCTAAATGTGTAAACATCGCGTGTTAAGAAACGGAATTAAAGCGCCATTTTTCATTGTGCGATATACGTATTCTAAAAGTAATAAAAATCAATATGTGTAACGAGCTACTCAATTCTTTTTTTAAATTTTAAGATTTTTTCAGATTAAGTTAGATTAATTAATGTGAATAAAGTTTTAATTAAAATTGAAGTTAGTTTAAATTCCTGATATTTAATATCTCTTATCTTTCCAAGTTTAAGGATACGGATTAGATTTTTACATGTCGTGCCCTTCAATTTTCTATATATACATTATTTTTATCTTGTTCGATTAATTAACCCAATCCTTTATGCAGACTTCATGCATTCTCACTTCAAATATTCTCGAAAGAGAAACACAGCTTTCAAGCGTGACATTTTAACTCGTGCAAGAACACTTTTGCTACCTGTGTAGACTGTAAAAAAGAATACTCATCATTCGGTCGTTCTTAAAATAACATCTTAAGCGATCTTAAACGACATCGGTGGCTGATGGCTTTTAACGAACCGTGCCGAGACTAGATCATGTCTAACAACACATAACTCGAACGAGGGGCTCATTTTATGGAAGAGCAACCTTCTCAACAGGCCTCTTGAACTAAAGAAGTGTCCCTCGGGACTTACGTCGTCCGGTCTACACTAAGCTTCGTACTATGTTCATTCATGCTCCTGTTGGGCCCATCACCCCCTTTGTGCTGACCTTATGAATGAACGTAAGAATTTTTTGATCGGTTTCTATTAAATCCCAACGACTTTTCTCTCAGTCAATCTCAATGGAAGCAGCGGTGTAAAAAAGTATAACTTTTTTTGTTTAAACATTAATGGTTATTAATCTTTGTAGAATATTTTTTTCATCATTGGTCTTCGTAATATACATATATCATTTTTAAAACATTTTATAATTTAATAAAAATTATTAATAATTAAAGCAAACACATTCCATCCTTTTGCTCGTTAAAAATATCAAGAGACAATGAACGTAAAATATTTAAATATTAAATAATATCAAATGCGATGCATAATATTAAAAAATAATTGATTTTTACGTAATTGTTACTATATTTTTAAAAATTATTATTTGTGTTCTGCATATATTATACATTGGTCACATTGGAAGTTAATTTTGCAAAATGAAATTTCAAATATAAAAAAATTTTTTTAGAAACTTTTATTTATAAAGAGACTTTCATCGATATTAGACACGTTAATCGATATTAATGTATAACGTGTATACAATAATATCCTTAATTTTTTAACAATATAAGCCAACATATATTAATCATTAATTTTAACCTTTCAAAAGGTTTGAAAAAAAAAACGAAACAAAAGAACGGAAGAATCTTTTCAATTATTTTTCCAAGGTTCTTTGATAACAGCCACTCAAGTTAATACTCTACGGAGAAATAGAAAAAGAAAGAAAGAGAAAGAAAAGATCATAGCCTGAGGTTATATGATGCTTGAGCACAAATATTAGTTTACCTTGACCACACGCACACTTGTAGGAAATTATCTGTATTGTAAATTGCAAAAAAAAATTAGTCAGGGTTATTTAACTAAAAGAACATTTTTCCTCTACACGTACCGACGCTTGTAAGATGTAAAGACCGCCGGCACGATCTCAGGTGTTTTTCTTTCGACTGCAGGTATCGATATTGTGATGTTAATGGCAAGATATCCGGTCGAATGGGTGAATAGTTATTCATCGTGACACGTTTCCCATTTCCGGGACCCTGAATTCCAGAAATAAGAAGATCTGAAGTGTCAAGTGGACACTCGGCCGCCTATTTTCACGAAACTTAGCTTTGAACCTACCGAAGTCCCTCTCCCCTCGATCCTGACGATTCAAGATGGAAAGAATACCTGCTGGTATTCCAAGAGCAAAATTTTATATTTTTCATTTTATAATATCTGCTAATAATTAATACTAAAATGTTATACGTATATGTAAATTAAATATAAACTGAGTTATTAATTAATTATTCGATCAGATATTATCAAAAATACAAAAATACAAAAATAAAATTTGATGATTTAATTATAAAATGATATCCAAAATTGCTCCAATTCCTTTAATGTATCTACGAGTTAATTACTAGTAAATTTTATACCCACAAGTACAAATCTATTGCGCGGCTTTAAAAAAAATTTGCAAAATGGATTGAAACACCAATCTGTTATTTATTAACTTAAATGTTAAGTTAAGGTGCCGATTGTTATAGTGTTTAAGAGTACAAACATGATTTAACAATGTAACTAAATTAATCTTGCTTGAAGAAACCATTGCAGTTCGTAGACGAGTTAATCCGATTTATTAATCGTCACCGGACTTACTTTTCCGTACATTTTTTTCATTTCGGAAGTATTTTCAAGATTAAAAGAAAACTCCGCACTGGTCAAAACGGCAGGCGGTCACTTCAGATAAATAGAAAGGTAAAAGTAAGGTCTTCGTTTGACCATTAAACCATCTGGTTAATTTGAACCGCTGTTGGTGGCAGTAAAATTCTATACATCACTACAATAAGCAATCAACTACTATACTTTAGTCAAGAGCATGTTGCATGCTAATCGAAGATAGTGACGATATATAAAAATAAGGGTTGAGTCGGCGATGAAATCCATTAGTTATGGAAGAAAACCTGAAAAAAAATGAGTACAATTCAAAATATCGAAATAAATTTCTGCCGTATCGTTTGCACTCGCAAGTTGCATCTAAAAATGTTATTAAACTAGAAAGTTCGGGAAGACTCCACTCGATCATTGGAGGGTTGCAATAATTCGCGGGCACAACTGCACCGGTGAAGCGACTTTGTGCGGCGGGGAAGGAAAGGGAGAGAGTAGTAAAACAATGAGACGCAGACAAATTGGGTTGCGTGCTCGAAACAAGTTGGCACAGCTATCGCCAAACAGTCGTGGGAGCCCGGCAAATGTTGCTCGATTGCCCGGAGAGCTCGAGACTTCTCCATTTTTTCCCGCCAACGCTCGGAACTTCCGGGACGAAGGGCGGCTCGAGGGGAGAGGAGAAATCCGAGAAAAACGATGAACGTCTCGCGGGTCTCTTTCTCGTGTTGAACACGATTCTAACCGAGTTAGATGCAATGTGCAACGAATCAATGCACGTATCATTTGAATCCTTAAACTGCCATCTTGAGCTTTTATAAAGTTAGGATCTTGTAGCATACTCAACAATATTTTTTTAAAACACAGTGGCACGTCGTATCAATAATCTCGATAATGATTTATCAATATTGTAATTTGAGATAACATTTATATCAATTGCATATTATGATCCTTTATAATTCTTGTTCTCATGTTTATTAAATATTTCAGTGATGTCAATTACTAAAAATAATAATTATTTATTCTGCATAATTTAAAATTTTTTTAATAAAAAAACATTTTCGCGAAGCATTATATTTTCTATTTGAATTACTCTCGTTACGTATTAGAATTTTTAATTATGAAAAATATGATTATTGCCATAATTATCGATACTATATTTTCAGTGCTATATTATAAATCCTTATTATTGTTACAAATAATTATTTATTAAATATTTCAGTGATACCAATTATTTAAAATAATAATTCATGATATTCGTCATGATAATCATCGCATAATTCAGACATAAAATAACTGAATGTCAGCATCTTGACCGCTGAAAAATACAAATGTTTTTCCTACTTTCCGGTAGCCGTTAGATTTTATTTCCAGATATAAATTTGATCAAGACGCGGCCATGAGAAAAAGCAGGAAAGTCAGGTCCACCCTCTTCCGCACTTTTTGACTTTCTGTGTGGTGGAGCCGCGCGATTGTACGACGACCGGTCTGAATAAACCGGAAACTCGGCCCATCGTCGCTCCTGTCCCTTTACCTGTTTCGTTTCTAAGTCGCGCTTTTCGAAACCCCATTTTCCACCGTGCTACCGTCGGTACGCGCGTGCATTTATTGTGAGTGCCCGCATTCAGGTGCGCATCTCTCTCTCTTCTTGCGATTGGATACAACCTGCGATTCCATTCAGCGACACCGACGAGTCGAACGTATCATCAATTTCGGAGAGTCGACCTCGATCGGGAGATCAAAAGTGTGGTCAAAACCTCCCGTTTAAAATGGAACACCCAAATATTTCGTAAAATTTAACGCTACCGGGAAATGTTTCAGATAAATTAGGGACTTCTAAGAACGCGTTCTGATTGAAATTCGCATTCTTTGAGAAACTTTTTTCTCATCACGAAGGTCGTATTCCCTTTAGCCTTCATATCTTCTTTAACATTATAGAATTCTAAAATATGCGCCATATTGTGCGAAAAGTGTTACAAAATATTCTGTGACGCACGACAATATCTTGACATCTTTGGTAATCAATAATGCTGTACGATCCTGACGGGTATTACGGCTTCGATATTACCACGATAATATTTTATCTGCGATCGAAACATCGTGAAAAAAAGATCACGGAGCCAATTCGATTCGATCAGATCGTGCCGGGGCCCGCGACATTATTTTTATGCGCGTAATTCCGAGGAATGACGATACGCGTTGCGCCGATTGATAATCACGAAACGACGGGCTTTATCTATCGCCTCGCGTAATAAATGTGTGCCCGCGAATAATAAGTGGGCGGGTGGGTGTAAAAAAGAAATCAGGTCAGCCTTGTCGTTGCGCAGTGTCTTTTTTTCGCGCGCGCGCGCGAACAATGCGATTATCGGGAAAAAGGAGGACTGATCGTCACGGAACGCGCACGTAATAAATGTCTCACTACAAAATTAGCCGTCACACTTTTCGTCTGAATTATGCTGACAGAGTTTATTTAACTGTCGCAACAAAATCTGACTTATCCGATTGCTCCGTACTACTTACTTCTTCGGCCTTAGATTGACATCTTCAATTTGATTTCGTCTTGTCTTTTTATCGGAGCTTTTTACCTCAGTAATACCCGAGAGAATCACAATCGATCTAAAGAATCAAATTCACTAAGCGCAATCGCGTGATAAAACTAGAAAATATATAAAAGAAAGATGATTATTTTTAGGAAGTTTGACATTTTTGAGATTTTATAATATTTTATATAATATTATCTATTAATGATGCAAACGCACCATATTTTATTTGCGGGGACATTTTGGTTTCCATAAAATTAGGCGTATATTTTCCTCAGCTTCTTGCCCCCTCAATTATACTCGAATTCGCACCCCTCGGCTTTTTACTCGAGCAAACAAGCGTCTAAAAGAGAACAGTCGGGCTGACTGATCGTACGTATCTCGTTCGCATTTGTGTAACACTCGCCCGTAAGTCGCGACCACGCTTCTAACCCAGTTTTGCGTATCAATAGGCAGCGATCTGAGTGCCACGAGGGACGGAGAGGAAAGGGAGAAAATAGGGTGGGGGGAGACGGAGGGAGAGGGCGCGAGTGAAAAATCGAAATGACACAGTAAAAGCACCGCTAATACTCTTTCACATTAACACTCGACGTAAAGTATGCTCTCGGTGTAAAAAGCCCCCTGATCGATGAAGCCCAGCGATTGGCTCGCTCGCCGGGCTGGATTGAAATCAACCCCCGGGCTGTCGGGCGAGGGTTTCCCGACACGCGACTACCCCATTGGTCGACCGACGGCACCACCCCTCGGCAACTTGCCCTGGTAACATTACCAGTCGCACGGAGTCTCCCGTGCAGGGGATATCCTTCGTAAGATCGCTCGAAGTGGCGATATTTTGCTAGATTGCGAACACTAGACAAAGTGTGAAACTTGGAAATGTAAAAATTTAACAAGACGCGATAGCCGCAAAAAAATACAGCGATAAATATTTTAAGAAACGTTGGTTAGCGCATGTTTTGCTAAAATTACATCTTGAATAACATTTTGGAAAAAAATTATATTAAGATTGTACTATTTAAATCAGAATTTTTTTAACATGTAAAGAAATTTTAATAATTAATAATTTTAATTATTAATAAACAACTCTGTAAATGATTGCAATGAAACTAGTTTAAATTTGAAAATTTGCAAAATATATTTTTTACTTATAATCATCGAAAATAAATTATTTTACAGAATTAAAAAATTAGTTTAACTTTAATAAACTACTTGCAGTTTAAATAAGATAAAATTTGAATTCTCATCAAAGTTTATTATTGCATTTATTTTTTAAATAAATATGACTTTCAAAGACGACAACAACAATGAAAAAGAAACCAGCATTTTTCTATTTTGCGCTTCTCCCGCGGAAAACCTTCCCTAAGTTACCGCCGGGTGTCGATGGCAGGGAGGGATACGCTACGAGCTGGGGGGATGAACGAGAAATCCCCGCCTCCACATAGAACCCGCCCTGCGCTTTGAGGGTGCTTGACAAACGAAACTGCTCGAGGTAGGGAACACTAGCCGTCAAGTGCTCGTCGAGGACACTCAAAAACTACAAGGAGAGTCCTTCAGCAGCTCCGAAAAGGAATCGGTAGCCTGCTTTTCGTGCCGCTCGGACAGAGTCGCCTTTCGTGCAACCCGTTGATAGTTATTTGTGAGAGTGTCCGATAATTGCGAATGTCTTGAAAACAACACAAGAATCAGTGACTGGATTAATTGGACTAATTATTCATGTGCTAGACTTTCGTCTTTGCGCGTATCCAAATTGTTATTGTGTGAAAAATAAAAGTTATTTACGGTAAATAGAGACCTATGACAGTGTTGTGACAAAGATAAAAGAAAGTGAAGACGGAGAATCGAAAATATTATGGGCAGTGGCAATCGCGGAAAAACTGAAGAGACAAGAAAGATTTCTAAAGGAGTTACTCGAATCAACAGAAATGAAGAAATATAAAGATATAATACACCTGCGCCGTTAATTTTCTTCAAATAAAAACAAATAAATTGTAAATAAAAAATCTATACACGTGGTGGAAGATTAGAAAACGGAAATTTCGTCAGTTTCCGTATTGTGCAAGGCGAATGAAGGGATAAGAAGAAAAATGAAATAAAGAAAGATAAGAAGACAGAAAGGAGAGATTCTCTAAATTATTAAAAGAAAAGGATTTAATATTATTGAACGGCCAAGAACGAAAAGAAAACAAAAGTTAGGTGTTCAATTAAGAGATTTTTTTAGTTTGAAAATGTGCCATCGTTAAAAGGTGTAACATGTTGTGCGGTCAGTAAGGACAAATTAAAATCTGTGGAATCTTCTCAAAATGGCAGATAAGAATAAGCTTTTACCCTGGCCATTACTACCATATCCGGCTAGTCTTTTGAATCACGTCTGGTACAGTCAACTCGCATTGAACACTAGGTAAAATAAATGAAAAATTGATATATCTAATTCCTTTTCTTTCTTTGATTTCTTTCTGAAATTATTTATCTTGAGACGATAAGAGAATTGATGTACATGTCAAATATATTAAATTATTATAAATAATAATTAATTTCTTTATAAACGAGCGATTGAAAGAATATTATCAAAAATCACTAATCATAAAAAAAACTACATCTGCTATATTTAGAACACTATATAAATTTTAAAAATATATAATAAATAGGCAAGTGTCCGATAAATAGATTGAAAAGCGAGCTTTGTTTATGCGACGGATTTTTACGATTCTTGTACGACGTAGCTACTATGTCGCGTATTATTGTGTGATATCGCTGAATCCGGTTATTGATATTCTTGAAACACGTATTACTTATTGATTAAATCTTACGCGCGACATTGAAAACATTTCCACTAAATACTTTATGTTTACATGACAAGATGTAAACTAAGCTCTCGCTGATATTAAAATGTCAGCAAATAATACTATATATATATAATCTTTATTTACTTCAGAGTTACACAGTCAAGAAGCGGGACTTGGTTTACAATTAAAAACTTAGCTCACTCATTCCTCGTCCACACTCACTCTTACAATTCTTAATCTAATTCCTAATCTGACTTAACTTTTAAACTATTCAACTATTTAACTATGCTTTGACTAGGAACTAATCACAGCCACTTTCTGTGTTTTCTATATTTTTTCTCTCTTTTTCCTTTTCTCTTTTTCTCTTTTCTTTTTCTTTCCACAGTTTTTTTTTAAACTTTTCCTTTTCTTTATCTAAATCATCTTCCCATATCCTTATCTCTCTTTTTGTCTCATTTCTGCCTAAATTTTTAAACCGTTCTTTTGTAATATCGCATTCTCCTCCAAAATGTTTTATACCGTCCCTATCTTTACTGCAAAAGACACATTCCCTCTCCTCCATTTTTAGCCAATATTTATTTTCCTCTAAATTGCACACTTTAACCTCATCAATGCTCTAATACCTGCTCCATCCTTTTTCTCTATCGCATTCCCTCCCTCTAAGTATCTAGGATTATTTCCCTTTATCTTTATCTGTTTAAATTTCTTATCATACTTCGATTCTCTTAGTTTTCCTTCCTATATTGCCTTTGTATATCCCTTTCTCTTCCTATCAGTTCCTATTCTACATCCCCTTCCTCCCTTTCTAGTATTTCTATTGCTGCTATACTCCACCCTTTATTATTGTAATACTTTCCCCTTTCTCTTCTAAATCTTTCTTTCCACCCTTTTTCTCTCTTCTCCTTCCAAGATTTTTTTCACCCACCTTGTATCTTCCATTCTCCTTATCTTCATCTCATATCTTCTTGCCCTTATACCCCATTTGATTTTCAACTTTTCTATACCTAAATAATACTATTTAAATATATATAAGTGAAAAGAAAAGAAATTATATTATTTGATCTAAATATTTAATTTTAATAAATGAAAGTATTTTTTAAATTGTTTTAACATATTAAATAAAAATTTCATTTTAAAATTTATGTTTCAAAGTTTATCAGTTTATAATTCTTTCATTATTATATTTGCAAAATCAATTTTTTTGATCTATCTTTTAGAATTTATTCATCGTTTAATCAAATATTTGATTATTTAAACGTTACTTAATAATATAATACTGTTACGCTAATATTATTAAAATTATCCAAATGTTAGAAATGATGATTGAAAAGACACCAAATCTAAGAAATATAAAACATATTTACATTATTATGTTACGTTTATTCAAACACATATTTAGATTTTAGATATATTTAGTAGATATGTATATTATTAAAGCTAATATCAACGGTCTAAAATTAATAAAAAAATTAATATAATAATTAATAATAATAGTGAATAATAATATCAAATTAGTAATAATAGAAATTAATTTATAATTTTTATCTTATTACATTCACAAAAGATTCATAAACAATACTCTTCCCATTTTCTTTTCTTTAAGAATATAATCGACCGATCATTTAAAGCAATCATTCATCCAAATTATCTCGAGTTTCTAGTTCAAATAACAGAAATCCTATTATAAACGAATGACGAAAGTTAAATTTATACTATATATGTATAACGATTCTCTAATAACAAAATTAAAGCGATATAAAAGTGATATGAAGTGTCATAATTACAGGAAATTGAAATCGCGGGCGATTTCAATGCTGGTATTTCCAAATAATAATTGGTTTTTTATGCGTATGTATGTGTTTGGGTAAGAAGTCCGCTAAATAATGATTTTACATCTCCGATATTTAATTTGATTTTAATGATTTTAAAATTAATTAATTAAGCCAAGAGATTGCATAGATCTGATCAAACAAATAAATTAGATTTACGGAAGTATTCGTACATCTATAAAATGCTGTTAAACGTAAAAACCGTATCAATAATCAAGATTCACAAAAATCACATTGATAACTAAAAATTGAGGCTTAAAAAAAATTGTATCATATAATTATCGTCTCAACATGCAAACTTCTTTCATTCATGAAAATTTTCAAACGACAATCTGTGTGGTTAAAAAAAAATTTATTCGGAAATTATCTGCGCTTCATGCTAAGAATAATATTTGAAACGTATGGCCGAACGTGACGAAATAATGGCTAGTATGGCTTAGAAAGCGGACCCAAAAATTCGTTTCTATACACAGGTCCGAAGACAGGTTGCTTGTGATCAAACGCGCGCAGGTATTATGTCTTTAAGGACATTTCTCTAATCGGGTTCTAAAGATGACTGGTGGCTTTTTGACAGTTGTCACACAGCTTTCGAGACGAATTCAAAAATTAAACCTTACCGTCAAGAAACGATCTTTGTGTCCAACTCGCAAAATCCGTTCGCACAACTCGCAAAACTTTTATTTTCCTTCACACTTGCCGCGAATATACAATATGTACATTTATTAAAATAAAACGATATGCGAAATATTAATTAATTGCTAAAATATTACTGAAAATTCTTAATATCCAATATATATCAATCTATTTATCGTTATATCCTGCTATTTTAGGAGATTAGTAAAAACTAACAACGATGTGATATCAATATCTGATATCATAATAACATGTGAAGAAGCTCTAAAATTGCATAAATATTTTACTAATTGATAAGTGCACATAAATGTTAGGATATATATAATTAAATAACATTACACGTATTATTTTTTACAAAAATTCTATATGACAAATAAGAAAATTTCTTCTATGATGCTATTTAATAGTTCCTTGAGGCTAGAATTATAGCAGTTATGTAATTTTTGTTGCAGGCTATTGGAAAGTATGAAAATGCCAGCTAGAACTTCTGGTTTTGCCATCAGCGACATTTTGGAGTTAAACGATGCCAAGCCGTCGCAAGAAGAACCAGATGTACAAGGTAAAATTAAAAGTCTCAGTTTATCTATACGTAATTAAAAGAAACATATCTCTCATTATTCTATTAACTATTAAAATATAATTAAAAAGAAACACATCTGATATTAATTAATTTGTTACATTTAAAAACAAAGCGAAGCAGATTTATGAAATAACACAGTTTCATATCTAAAAATATGAATCTACTTGATTTCAATCTGCCTTAATTAAATTAATCCGATTTTAAGATCAGGAAAACCGTAAAGATCCGGAGGTTTCTTTGCTTCGCATTTGCTAAATGTAAAAGAAGAAAATTGATCAATTTATTGCAACTTTGTGTTCTAGGTACCACGACGGTTTTACCAACACCCAACGACGTGCCGTCGGCTTACCAGCAATTTCTGGAGCACACAACCGCCATGTTGCAACCTATGCACGCTAATCTGAACAGGGGTACGCTACCACCGCCTCCACCTGGATTATTATGGCCAGCTGGACCAGCACTACCGACAGCGTTACCTCAACCCTTGGAGGAGGTGAACGGTGAGTGGACAAATACAATTATTTTTCATTTAATTATCTACAACCCGAGGACATACGCAGCGGCAAAAGCTATATATCGTGTATAATTTTGAAAGCGCATTTAATTATATCAAGAAATAATTATTGACTTTTCAAAGAAAATGTGTGAAATTAATAATTCCGCATTATCAAAATCGTCACTCGCATTCTAAGGAATAAAGGCTCGATCAGTTTCGATCGCTGCAGTTATAGTTTGAGACGCAAGTCTTCTCGCCCCCTTTCCTCGCTGGTGTGCGACGCACACGCACTTTTGCGGGCGGACGGGAGAAGGGAGCGCGAGATGGAAACCCTTATTTATTTAGCACCCTACAATTGGTCCGTGAGGGTTAAGCAGGATCTAATGGTTCTGTAAAAGGTCCTCGTGGGTACCGCACAGCGATTGGTCCACGAAGGAGGACAGATGTTGAACCGGGGACAGATGCAAGAGAGGGGCCCCGTGTCCCCGGTCCCCCGCTCAGTGAATCGGTATCGTCACGCCCAAAAAATTCGTCGGCGACCTATCCCGCGTTCCCGTCTCCTTTTTTTCCGCGGCCCACGGTTTGCACGAGCGAAAAATCCAGGCAACGTGTCGAACCGTTGAGAAACGCGTCGCGCGCGAATAATTGCGGTCCTGTAGCAGGTAAAGAGGGGAGAAAGCACGATTGAGTGGATCTCTTTTATATCGGACGTTTACATTGTTCAGTGGATAGCGTATTACATTAAATTCTCTCCGCAGCTGATTTGTAAAAAATTTAGAATCAAATACAGCTTGAGCGATTTTGGATAACTGTACGAGTTAGACTTTCGAGTTAGATAGATGCTTTCGTCATTCGCCGCATTAAATATGTTATAATTAGAATTTTTAATAGAATGTATAAAATTCCTTCTACCCTTATTTTTATATTACGAAAGAAATCAGTTTAAATTAAATTAATTTGCTCTCCTCGCAAAAGTTCTCGATAAATAATTTTATTTCCAAATAACAGCAACTGTACATCTTAGATTGTATGTAACAGATTTGTTCAAAGATAAAGTTGAAAGAAACTCATCTCTGGTAAATAACTTGCCACTCAGATTAAGAAAACGTGTCAAACCATCCCTTTCCTCGCCGCCATCGCGTAGCTTCGAAGACATTAGTCGGCGGCGAGTGTTTAATTGAAATCACAGTGCGACTGCGAGCACGGTCTAATCTCCCATGAAAATGATATGGTTGATCCCATGGGGTCCAGCAGGGGTATCAAATAGGCTTTATATTGGTTCACACCCTCCCCAAGCGGGTTTCAGGGGTCGCTCACAAAAGCATATTGTACTACGGCGAAAGCCAGTATCCCGACGTTGTACACGAAATTAGCCGGTATCTCGGCCGGGTCGTAACATTTACCTACACTTCGCTAAATGAAGTTATTGTATATGTATTTCTCGTGGCATAATTATCGCGTCAGCAAAATGACATTTGCTTCATCATCGCCTACGTATTTTACGTATTGTTTAAATTCAATCCTTTATTATGTCGCGTTAAATTGCAAATTATAACAATAATTTGTATATTCGATCCATTCTCACAACTAATTAAATCGATTCTTTTCGTTATTTCGTGTTATGAAACAAAAGTTTAGATATTGGAATAAAAAATTGATTGATATAGAGAAAAAATTTATATGTATCTAAAAAAAACTGAATACTTCTACCTCTAAATTTAACTCAGCACAAATAGAGTTAACTATCTATTGTATGACTAGAAGAACTATTAAAAAAATCAATGCAGGCTAGCATCTGCTGGTAATCAACGCTAAGAGCAATCGACTGTCTCGGTTGAATCGAAATGCAGCTGCAGTTCGTTAACGTCATTCAAGTAATTGAGACGGTTGATTACTAAACACTATACTTACATCAATCTATCTTACTTATTTTGGTGATAGATTAACTACATCGATAATCTACATAAATATAATTCGCAGGAAAATATATAACAAGATTAGTTTAATTAATAATAAAAAAAACTTAACTGTTTCTCTCTCCTTTTTGATCAATATGATAAAAATAAAATTTGTCTAAATAATATATCAAGAGGATTGGTATCAGCTGCGAAAAGATAAAAACAAGACCCTTTTAGAATACGGGGAAATGTTATCTTAATTTCTTTCCTCTTCACTTTTCCAGTTCTCCAACAACCGGACTCGACGAGCCCGGCGATCTCGGACATGTCGTTCCCGTCGCAACAGGAGAACAGTCACGAGTCGTCGAAGGACGAAGAGTCGCAGGACTTCGAGGACGAGCAGCAGACCGGTAACGAGACGACGCAGCCCCACGAGACCGAGCACAAGAAGCGCAAGCGACGCGTGCTGTTCTCAAAGGCGCAGACCTACGAGCTGGAACGACGTTTCCGCCAGCAGCGTTATCTGAGCGCGCCCGAACGAGAGCACTTGGCTTCCATCATTCGTCTCACGCCGACCCAAGTGAAGATCTGGTTTCAGAATCACAGGTACAAGACGAAGAGAGCGGCGAACGAACGCGTCGAGGCTGGCGGCAGCGGTTGCTCGCCCAGAAGAGTCGCCGTCCCAGTGTTGGTCAGAGACGGCAAACCCTGCCAATCCAAGTTGATGGAGCCTACTGCCTATCCCGGAAGCGGCCAGGTCCCTATGGCGCCATACATACAGAAATACTGGTGGTAAGATGGCCTGTATTCTAGCTGATTAGAATGAAACGATCCGGAGCGATCCATGGTGATCTACTCACGCTGATCACGATTATTGGCGCGAATCGATGGTAATTCCCGACGGAGATACAACCTCTGTATTACACTTCTGTCGCGACAAAAAAATGTATAAATACGAGGAATAGATGAAGAAGAAATTCAAGATGGAAGTCATGGATTTTATGGCAATGATGAATATGTTAAGGTGTTCGAAAATTCGTGATCATTCGCAATAGTGATTATGAGTGGTATAATGATTCGGGATCATTGACGATGTTCTCCGACGGTACTTCCAGAGGATTGAGAAATGAACGGATTAATAAGTATTAGTTGGAAGTGGTTGACAGAAAAATTTTAGGACATTTGTTCTCATATTCGACTTGTAGTGTAAAACTGGTGCATATCTAATCAAACTCTTGATGCAATGAAAGGAATTACAGATATGTAATGAGATAAAAAGCTAAATCATTTCTAAATGTGACAACATGTTAAATAGTGGATATACTTCAAGAAACAGGTATACATACAACAGGTATACATACAATCGGAGTTTTCAAAGCAAAATTGGAGTATGCTGCTTTACAAAACACGTTTTACGAGAGTATTTAACACGCACGTCCGAGGCTAAACTAGAATTGGTTAGTACATTTTTAGAAAAATATCTCGACAAAGTTGAATGAAGTTGAGAATATTGACTTTTCTTATTATTGTCCTAATTCTTTCTTCCAATATATCTTTTGTCCAATATCTTGAAACTTTTTTCATAACGCTATAAAGTGAGAATTAGAAAATGTTTCGCAACTGCAACAGATACCTGTTTAAATTGATGTTTCATCAATTTTTTTTTAATGAAATAGCAATTTCAAAAATTCATTAGAAACTTAAATAATTATGGGTGAATATATTTCGTATAAAATATGGCAAAGAGAAACTACGATGAATTAATATACATATCAGGATATCCTATAACTGTTAATCAATACTTCAGGGGGTAAAAGAGAATAAAATTTTGAAGTCGTAAAGTTTCTTTTCCGTTTTTGACTCATAAAAGGAACTTTTTGTTCAAAATTTCACTCCCTAAAATACAGATTAATAGTTATGAGACACCCTGCACACGACTATGTCTTGAAAAATATTACAGTGAGACTTTAATGGTTTTTAAGACAAGCCAATATTGCGACATGTTAGTCCCTTACGTAGAACATAATACACATGCATTATCGTTTACGTTAAAAGACGAAATGTCGATACTGAATTCGAAAATTGACAAAACTTTATTGTTGAAAGTACAAGCAAGTGCGAAAGATTTAACGTCGCAACGCAAAGTAGCTTAACGAAGTAACAGATAATTAAAAGACTCATAATTCCGCAAGTTCATAATTTCTTCAATCGAAGATAATTGAGATCCAGAACTGCGATGTTCTTGAAAGTTTTGATATCACGGCATGTGTTGATATTTATAAAAAAATTAAAAACAGTAATATTATCAGAAACCAAAGATCATTTTCGCGTCTAATGAATTAGTTTGACGTGAATAGGTAAATAATTATAAATTATAAGGAAACTCGTAGAGAAATTTCATTAGACGATATCTGTGTCGCGTTCTTACGAAATAGAATATTTGTACAAACTGTTACGCATTACGATGACTCACGTAGATTTCAAATTAGTCTTTAAAGCGTGTGTCACAAGAAAGAATATCTCAGTAAGCGCAAGGAGTTCCAATTTAATCATAAAATGCATAACGCATTTTAACTTGACACCACATAACTAAACATTAACGCGCATTTAACGACTCTTTCAAAACGATAGTAAATCACGTGATTACTGCCACGACGGATCGAGGTCGAATTCGTAGCTCAATTGCGATTCGTTAATTCGATCGTCGGAAAAATTTTTATGATGTAGACATTTCTTCACATGATTCATACACATAATTAATGTAAACTTTGCACGTTTTTTCTTCATGTCGTCAAAGAATTAGCGATATATGGTATTTGATAGATTTTCAAGATAGAATTCTATGCTTGCAAAATAATTACATAATTTTGTGATTTATATTCCAATATTTTTCATCTCTCGTAATAAATTTTCCGTTAAAAAAAAACAGAGACCAGTTTGGACATATGATTCATGAGTATGCAACTTTCGTAGCTGAATATCACTAACAAAATAAATTCGGCTTTGTGATTTCGTTATACATATTACTTGAAAAGTATTAAAACTTTAATTAAAACCTGAAGGAGAGAATTGAAGGAACTTAGGAGAGCAAAATTTTGTTGATATTAGAATTTAAATCGTTATTTTAAATTTAAAATATTTAAATCTTATAAAATAACACGTCTGTACTATACTGGTATAATAACGTTTCAAGATTATTAGAGTACTACAATAATCAAAAAATTATATGCGGGATCCTAACATTGCGAGTAATTGCAAAAATATTCCAATGTTTTGTCCTTACTTAATTAATTAGTTATGCGTAAGTTGTATATATGTACATTGTGTATAATATATAGTAAACTAATATATCAGAAGCATATTTAATAAATCCGGACCTTAAAAAATTAAATTTTTACTGTTTGTTTCTTTTTATGAATTTTATCCCAAAAAATCAATCCATTTCTCTCCCTCCCCTTTTTTTCTCTTTTCATCTCTTATCTCTTTAATTCGGGAATAACTTGATTTTTATTTTGATATTAATAATAATATTTTATTAAAATTTTGTTGCAGAATTCTAAATAGCACAAATAATTATCTTTACGTCTTAGATAAATAATTTAAAGGAACAAAGAGCAGAAGATTTAAAGATTTCACTGATATCATAGCGTTTACTTTTAGCAGGGAATATAATGAAACAATACATTTGAAACAATCCTGTCCTTTACTCTTTCCTTTCTCCCTCTTCCTTTCTTCGACCGTTCCAGAACCGCTTCCCTTTTTTCAGGACACGCCGGAAGTCCGCGTAGCTTGAGTGACAAGCTTCCGGTTTCCGTTTCCGAGCAGCCATCTTGTTACCGGTTTAGATTTCCTGAGGGCGCCCCATCGAATCTCGATGGGGATCACGTTTGACTTTTGCGACCCTCAGAAAAACTTTTCATTATTCGCGTTATGACGCTACATGCATGCCGGTTCGATCGACAAGAAACTGATAGAGGATTCAAATTTCTTATCTTACAATTTCCTTTCGCGAAATAATCGATCGGCAATCAATGTCTTATCCGATTAAGTCGTGTTATAAAACGCGATTGATATCAGCTCTGGGGAATTTTATTAATCAGATGAGTTTCATGAAAAACGATAATGTGCCAAAACAGGGATTATCTATATCTATACGAATTATCAGACGATAGCCTATCGTCGAAAATTTTTATCTCCTGCAATCTGAATTATATTTAATTCTGTATTTATAGATATACGTTTTATCTTTCTTATGATTTAAATCTGGAATATTAAATGTTATAGAGAAAGTTAAAAATTGTGTTTACACACGCTCAAAGTTAATAACAGATTCTTTAATTTAAAAACAAATTTTTTTTTTCTTTAATAAAAGTATTATATAGAAATTATTTATTACAACTTTTAACATTATTTGTGTACATAAATTTCAAATTAAAATGTTATCAAAGTGGAATCCACTTGAAATGAATTGTAAAATATTATTTTTTGATCCACTTGGTCCTATAAAACAAATTACAAAAATAGTTATATAATTTTGTGATTTATATTCCGATATTTTTCATCTCTCGTAATGGATTTCCGTAAAAAAAAAAACAGAGGCCAGTGTGCTTTCTCATTCACACCTATAACATAAGAGTCATTAGTATCTTAATACTTTTGACAAGATAAGATTATAAATTCGATTCTAAATTCGTCAAAGAATCTGTCATTAACACCAAGATCACGGATCATCTCATCCATTACATTGCAAGAGTACATGAACCGTGTGTGAGGCATAAATTAGGATGCACTTAGGAATATCTATCGTTGCTCCACTTCTCCTATCGGCGCGGGACGATACAAAGGGTTTCCTTGGCCCCTGCGCGTCCCTTATCTCCCCGTCCCGCATCACGGCGGATGATGTAGCGAGGTAAATGGAGTGGACAGCGGGCAGCATATGCTTTGTGGCGATTTCTCCTGCTGCTGTGTACAAAACGAAACTGTCCCCACACGTAGAATATTCCGAGCGCGAGCGGCGGTGTGCGCGAAATGTCGGCGGTGCGCCGAACCGGAAGCGGGAGATAACATTCAACCCGCTGCCGAGCCCGAGTCCATGATTTATATGACCAGCCGTAATCTATAGATTTGGACATAGTCCACCGACTTTTACTCTACCTACCGCGCCAAGGAGCGTGTTTTACTGCGTACTATTCGCGCGCTTAATGCACGAAATCGGGATTTGGCCTAACAATATTTTAGTCGAACCCTGTCTTAAAAAATATTTTTTATTCATGTTCCACAGTTTTTAGCTTTCATTACATTTTTAGCATTTTTTTATAATTTAACGAGAATTATTGCACGAATAATGGCATGCAAATAATCGTTATTTGTATGATAGTGCACGCCGGTTCGTTTAAATTGTCGAATATCAAACAGTATTGTAGAGAGCGAACATCACAAGGATACACGCTAGAAGATAAAAATTTGGCACTGTATCGCATCGGGGCTATGCCAATCAATAGCCGAAAATAAATTGATAGTTTGTCGAGCGACGGGACGTCCCCTAATATTTCCGAATGTAATCGAGGGGGTGTGCGCGCTCTTCGAGAACCCAGAAAAAAAAGGAAAAATACCGAACGGCGAGGGAGACGGAAGATGAGAAGGAGGGGGGGGGCGGTGGTGGAGAACGAATGAAGAAAGAGAACGAGGATGAACGTCGCCGAGGAGAAAAAAAAACGAAAAAAACTTCGACAATGCAGTTATGGGCGCACGGAGAGAGGGAGGACGAGTGGACGACGTGTTCCGGGGGTGTTTTATTGGCTGGTTTCCGTGGGGTGGAAATTTCATATAATGTACGAGATGTTTGCGTGGACTCTTTTAACCCTCTACCCTTCGCGGCGGCTATCGCGAACCTCTCTCGGACGGTCCATCGATACGTAAAACTACGATCGGTGAATCGCGTGCTCGAACGGAAATATCCATAAGTCCCATTTATATGAACCTTATACATTTTCGTTTTAGTCAGTAATACATCGCTGGTTAATTAATTTTATGTACACTTGGATCTTTTTATCTAACAAAAATATTATTTCCTTTAAAACTTTTTTATTAAAAATTACTACACATATAATTTGCTGCTTTATTGTTAAGTTCAACGTTCAACGATATTCTACTTTGATATCCATTCCCGTTCACCTGTTCTCACGCTTCACGAGCAAACGTCGGCGATTGTTCCGATAGAATCGTAGTAAAGGGCCCTAAGAACGCAGTATGATCTTCGATAACCTTTGAGATTATTAAACCAAGTTTCAGTGAACCGCCATTGTTACGATTGCCGTCGGAACCGGAAGCGATGTTCTCTTTTTATCATCTTTTTTAAAGGCCCACGCTCGCGACACGTGCCAACATTATGCCGGGGTGCTAAGTCGCGTGACCGGAAGAAGCGTCCTAATTGGTATCGATTCCACGTCAACGTTGCTCTTTTCCCCGTCACGCCGTTCGCCAGCCTTTCTTTGTACTATTGCATTTTATATCAACTTCGGTAATCAAAAAACATTATAGAAATATTGCATCGACATTTATGGAAAAATCGATGCAATATTATCAACGACTATATCACTTTATAATATTTTCTTAAGTTTCGAATTCACATATCATTGCGAATAATTATTACGTAATTAATCACTATTTTATTATAAAATGTATTATCCAAATACTGCTATAAACTTCTGTTACGTACGTCATATCATACACCTGCAAACTGAAAAAAAAACCATCGTGAAACGTATATTCCAAAAGGCTACAGAGAATAAGTCATCGACGTTAACTTATTTCGGGTTCGACATGTTTTTGTTCAGAGACGGGTGAAAGGCGCGTTTAGTACTCGTTCGATCGGTATTCTCTCGGTATGTCCGACGGAAATCTGAATGTCCGTCCGCGTCGAGGGGTGGCAGAAGTTTGCCCGAAACTTTTTCAATCCCGAAAACTTTCCGCCGCGGGCAGTTTATTGTGCTGTTAGGAGTTTCAAAGGAGTCGGACGGATGTCGAACGGTCGAATCGTCGACCGTCGCTGGCGTTGCTCGAGAGCGTTGTCGTGCAAACATTCTCGGGCGTGCCGTAGATGGATCCCGATCCGTCGCGCGTCCTGAAATTGTGTGTAAATTCCCCGGGACGAGACGAGAAAAATACGCGCGATTCGTACGTCGACGACGGCAATTTGGGACCGGTAATTGACCAGCTTAAATATATCTGGAATGTTTGAGAAACACAGACAACGAGAGATATCTAATTATAATAATTGTACAAGATAATTAAAACACAAAGTCACATTCTGCGTTTTGTCAACGATCTTCGCGTTAAAGGAGATTCACGCGCGATAAAAAGAGCGTTTCGCTAATACTATTTATTTTTGCTATTTGTTTTTATCTCTCCTAAAGCTGACAATATAGAACTACTTTCCCGTAAGATCTTTGATCTAAACATTCTCGAAGGATGTTTGAGAAAAACGTCGTCACAACATGTTTGGCTATTTTGCAGGGGACAAACAACGAATCGCTTTCTTCGAGTTTCCTTTTGTCGCAATTCACCGAAACTCGATGCTTTCCGACGCAACTTGTATACTGCAATAACAGCGCGATCTTTGCGGTTTTCTTGTCGCGTTTTGGCAACGGCCGGGATTCATAAGGGCACGTCGACTTTGCCCGTAACATCCCGCGCGATATCTCGAGACGGCAGCAACCTGAGAGTGCAGAGTGTGCTCTGGAAACTTGCCAGAGAGCGCGCATCGCCGGTCGAGATGATAAGTCTCTCTCGCGGGCAGAAAAAGTCAGGGTAGATTAATCAAAGCAGAAATTCGGAGCGGCGAGAGCGACCACCGCCGACAAAGCATATTCCCTGCTAAGAATGGATCGTTTCCGGTTCCGCTCTCTTTATGGTACATTGCGGCCCAGCGATGTATTAAGATTACTTAATCAATAAAGCCCCATACGGAAAACTGATTTGTTTTTCAGTCCCACACACTGACGAATCCTTTCCTGTCTCTTGTCTTCAATCGCAGTGCGCGACGTGTCAATCAATATTCAATAGTTTCTTTCGCATCCTTTCATTTATGCAATCCTATATCAGTTTATCCTACAATCATTAGAGTTACAATTTCCACTTGTCAAAAATTTTAAGTTTATAAAATTTTCTAATATTTTAATTTGAATATATTCTATTATTTTATATTCTAATATTCTAATATTTTAATCTGAAAATATTCTATTTAATTTTTCAAAATCCAACTTGAATTATTTTTTAAATTTTAACCAGAAAATTTTTTATTAAAGTCTTTAATATGTTTTTTTATCGATAATCAAATCTTTTAATTGAAAAATCGGGAATTTCATAAATACACTGTTCTAGATTGCACTTTTATAGGACGCAAACTTCGAAGGGTGTGTTATTTGTGCCCCGGGTGAATTTCGTTTCTACATCCTTTGGGAACGAAAAGTTGAGTCGCTTGTTTGGAAAGAGACGCGTGCACGAAACGATTAAACGTAGATTGAACAAACAGAACCGTGGCTAAACGACAGTTAGCGGGTCGTTAGTCATAGTTAAGTGACCAAACATTGACATTCGATATGCACTGCGGTGTTTCGATTAATATCAACCAGAATGGAAGAGATCTAATGTAATTATTATTTGTCCAACAGAAATCACCATCTTGAAAAATCAATTTGTTACGCTTTAATAATCTGCTGTAAAGATTTTTAATTTTAAATGATGTGTGTATTCCTTTATTATAATAATTATTTTTCTTCCGAGAAAAGATGTTCGGTCATTAAATTTATTTTCACATTCTATATTAAAATAACTTTTAACGCTCGGAGGTTTACAATTAATGTAAATAAAAACCTATGAATTTGTATGAATTTTTAAACAAAAAATAAAATATATTAATGATTTAACTGTGTAACGATCCATGTGGGCGATAGTTTCAAGAAAAATTATCGCGTGATTTGCAGCAGCGATCGATGAGAATTATACGAAGGCAATAATGCGACATAGAAAAATATATCGATTCTCATTGAAGGCTATTTCGAGATACAACACGACAATACAATAGATCCTTTTGCTTGCGGGATTGAGAGGAAAAATTGGAATTGTGCCGAGAAGGATGAGAGTTTTTTTCTGCCCTTCTAATCCCGACTACTTTACACCAGGCTCTTTACGAAGCCCTTCGCCCTCTTAAACGTTTCCCGGTTTCGCGGCTAAATCTGCTTAAACGAGCTGCCCGTTTCAGAACGGGACAACTTTTTCTTCCACTTCCACCAACGGTGACAGTAGTGATTTACTCGGCGTTGTATCTATCGCCCAAGGTGTTTTCGCCACGTGACTTTATAACTTAAAGATTAAATATAGGAAATCGTTACAAACTAAATATAATAAATTGAATTCCAAAATTTCCTATGAAAAATATTCTACATCGATTCTTAAGTCTACTTTTTTCACTGAAAAAATTGAATAATATATAAAATATTTAGATATCTTTAAAAATTAAATTTTCATACTTCGTTGCGATGTCATTGTAATACACGGTAAACTAATTGTAATCTGTTGGTCATAATGAATCTAAGTGTCAAAGTTTGGATCAAATCTCTCTATTCTACTTATCGGGATTTATGAAAATTTGAAAAGCCCTTAAAGGACGGCGAGGATGATCAAGAGCCCGTGCCGAGCAATACGCACCCGGTCGGAGAACCCTAATTCCACGAGGACGTGTCGGACGACCCTCCCACGCCCCATCAGGGTTATTTCGCCCGTGACAATGGGGTGCACACGCGCTTAAACCATTAACCGATGGTTACGCCGATATATGTACAAAATCGTTCAGGAATCACCGACAATGACAGCGGTGACACGCTGTCACCATATTTCCCGCGATCCTATCGTCTCTTCCTGCGTCCTAACGTACCACGAAATGTGCGAAAGCACACTTGAGATTATAATAAAATGAATAAAGTGATAATGCACATTAACGCTCTAACGTATGTCTAATGTATGTGAATACAAAAAATTCTTGTTCATTTAATTCCACGTAGAAATAAAGCTATGATCTTTTTATATCTTTTTTTAGGCGGAATATTACGATACATAATGGAGAAGATAATATACACTGAAAGAAAAATATAGTTATTCTTGGCCCAACCATAAATTTATAATATTTCTAACAATAAATATGATTAACTTAACTATATGCATCATTATAACCATTAATTATCGTTAGAAATATTATAAAATTGTGGTTGAGACCAAAAGAAACTATATTTTTCTCTCAATATATAAAGATTTTAAAGATAACAATAAAACATAAAGATTTTTTTAAATTTAGGATTAATTTTAATTTTTTCACATAATCAACAGCTATCAAAATTTGCGCAAATCTTTGACGTTTTTCTAGCTTTCTTCAATAAAGAAAAATAAGTATTGATCGTTTCTGAACATCGAACATCGCAGCAATTGCTTGAACGTTTTGCTTCATCGTGGACAATAACGCGTTTAGCGAGCAGGATTTAAGAAACGACGCGTAGGAGACGCGAGCGATTATCCGGCAGGATTTTCGTCCGTTGAAAACTCCGTGAAAACACGACGCATTCACGATGGGTGTTAGCGCGTGCATTGATTTGCCGCTCAATTTCTCCCAAATATTTCTTCACGGAAATCCCGCAGTGCACCGGCTGCAGCTTTCCTCTCCCAGCTGATGGTAGTCGTAAGCCAGCATTTACTCGAATTGAGACACAATGCCGCGTTTACTATGCCGTGGATAAGCCTGTTAAACGCGGACACCCAGCGAATAAATGCCAGCATATTCATAGAAATCAAATCTGATGCTACATTAGATCACATTTATCCGCAATAAAATATATCTAATATTTATTCGAATGCGCATAAAACGGAAGAATGCATTATTCCTCGCATGGTAGTATAATACACTAATAATAAATGTTAAAAATTTAAAAAAAAAGGTGAGAAGGGCATCAACTGCACGCACTGATCGAACGCGAAGAAATACAACGCAAGTATATATTTGTAATTTTTCTAAAAAAAAATGTCACAGAGCTTCGCCAATATAAATTTGATATTTCTTATAAAAAACTGAGATAGTCTTTTACCTAACAAAAATTAATTGGATACAATAAAATTAATTAACTATTAGCAATATTTTGAATAGTAGATATTTTAACAAATATGTATATCTTTAGAATGACGTTAAAAATTTAAATCATGCAAAATAAAGCCTTGTCTTTTACACTTGAAATGTCTTGTCTCTAAATCGCTCATAGCTTTAAGATTACTCACATGTCGATGTTTCCGCCGCGGAAAGATCATAACTTATTTTTATTCAAACTTTCGACGAAACACTACGAGTTAAATTAATTTTCATATCGGTATAAGCCAAGTTCCTATTAAAAGATCCATTTCTAGATAACGAAACAGCGGCACAGCACATCGAAAGGTTTCGTTCTTTCTCTCGAGTTGCATTAAAGTTAGTTATGATGTGCCAGAGTGAACTCGCGTACCATTTCACGTGCGCGAGTGTATGCATGTACGTGTACGTATATGTGTATGTGTGTGCGCGCGTGTGTATGGAGTATACCACCCTAGAGAGAAGGGTGGAAACAGCTCCCTGAATGCTCACCTGGGCAAAGGCGTGGCTTTCGCGACAGTGGTCGATAGCGCGGCTACTACCCCGGAAAGCACACCCCTATGCTCAGGGGTGAAAAGAAGCGAAAAAGAGAAAGAGTGAGGAGAGAAGAGAAGAGGAAAGAGTGAAGGAGAAGCCGGAGGACTCTCAGTTATCGACACTCTCTGACGACGACATTATTGTCAGAGCAACGTATATCTCGCCCGTTATATCAAGAATTATTTCCGGCGGCTTTTGCGCAGAATGAGAATAAACGCTGGTGAAATTTGCTAAACTGCAGACTGAGAGAGAGAGAGAGAGAGAGAGAGCAACTCTAGATCGCAGAATGTTCTTCCATTTACTATCTACATCGTACGTAAAAATATCAAACTTTATTTGAGATACTTTCAGACTAAGGCTGATATTTATAGTCAGTTCTTACTTCACACACAAGACCGTCTGAGTAATATCTTAAGATGTTAATACGGGTCTGTGATTGGTTTAGAACATTTTAAGACTGTACTTAAGATGATTTTAAATGTAAGAACTGACTATGAATATCGGCCTAATTAGCGCTTTCAAGTCAACGTTGTTTATGTGTTTTCAAATATTCGATTATATTTCATGTATATTTTTATTTCACTTCCTAAATTTCTTATATAGTATGCGCGAAGAGACCAGAAAACAGCATAATAAATGATAAAAATGCGTATTTTAATGTTATAACATATTATAAATATATCATGTCATATCATATTAATAAATCAGATTAGACAGGCATTTATGATAGCATCGATTCTTTTAATCTTCGACTAGTTCTTATTTAATAAGTACTTTTCTTAAGTATTCTTAATACTTCATTATACATTTGGATATTAATTTATGAGAAACAATAAAAAAGAAAATATTAAGAAATGAGGAAATAAAAGATGTATCTATATATCTAATAGAGGAAAATTAAATTCTGTATACTGTATATAAAAAAATCGTAGAAGCAATTTTTAGAGAATACATCAAATTAAATAATATTAAGACAATTATTTCACGTGACGTTACGAGTGCAAACAAGATTTTCTAACAACGGCTGAATGCAGCACTCTATTGCAGCTAATTAAACTTAAAGAGGCGCTTTCATCAAGAATAAGACCGTTTAAGAACTCCTTCAACAACGAATTATGAAAACTTCCGACAAATATGCATGTTGCCAAATTTTGAAAATATGAAGTGCAAATCTAATTTTATTATATGATTCTCGATAGAGTTTTTGTAACTTTTATTCAGTAATGACACAAGAAATAAATTTAATAAGTTGCAATAATAATGAGCTGTCACTAAAAAAAAAAACTAAAAAAAACGAAAAAATAATTGTCTCTCAATTATTTTTATCTACTATATTATTCAAATCAAAAATTTATATCTTTGCTGTTATATTAGATTTTTTTTCAATCATCTTTATTGAAATAATAATCTCAAAAATAATCTCTTATCATGGATGGGAATCATTATAAGCGGTTCGCCAAAACTATTATGCATCATCGATTTTTACTTGGAAACCTATGAACTCGCGCAACGTTTGATATATTATTTCGGGTAGAAATCAACTAAACTGACGTATTCGCGGCCGAATTGATGAAGATTGTAACAAATTGACTGGTGTGTCTAGATCCTGCGCGCAGCTTACAAGGGAGCGAATAAGCCCCTTAATAGATCAAGATCCGACCTAAACATCACCGTGTCAGCGTTATGCCAGCAAAGTGCTGGTTTGTGTTACCGGAAGTAACGTAATAGCCAATGTGGAAGCTCATCATATATCGGGCCATTGTCTCACGGGCCGCGTTTGCTCGCGCAAACGATCGCTGCCTTTTTTCGCATGCGTTCCAGTCGTTAAAAGATCGGGAACCCATTATATGCACGGAAAACTTGATAAAATTGTAATTGCAGAAAGTCACTTTTAAATATAACGATACGCAGGGATATTTAACGTATTGCATTAAGAAAAAGATTAATTGTCTAGCAAACAAAATTTCCGACAAGTGCCATAATTTAAGGGCTCTAAAACTTTCTCTAAAATAAAATAGTTGCATAATTACATATTTTAATAACAAAAGTTTTACAAAAAATTCTAATAAAACAAATATTAATCAGTCACACATAAAGTATCATAGTTTTTTCGAGGATGATCTTTTTCTATTTTAGCAAAATTAATTTGATCATATTTGATGCCAATAAAACTTCGATATTTCTTGACAAAATTTCTACAGTGACGAACACATAATCATTTACTTCGCTGTCTTCATAATTCTTCCAATAATTCATGAAAACTTAACCAGCGCTTTTCTCATCGCTTTGACTTTTCCGCAGTAGCCAGGTAAAATTCGATGTCCTTTGACGAAGGGAGAAAGAGTGAGTATGACAGTAGCACGTAGCACGCCCAAATGGGGGACTAACATGACCACAATTATACGCATAGGCCACGGTCCACGGTATATGGTGGGCGCGACAATTGGCCGGATGTTTCCATTGTTATGGTCGATGTGACCCGCGACATTGTTCACCAGTTTGGGGATGACTGAAAAGCGTCGATTTTGAAGGAAATGGCCTTTAAACGCAAAGAATTCCAGCATTGACGCGCGATCAATGACACGGTTATCGATGGGCAGGATACATAATCGTCATTATCTTCATTTCTCGCGAATAGCTTAAAATGGAATATGCGGTTAATGATTGTTATAAATCGGAAATGCAGAACGTTCACAATTCTGATACAATTCCTGTTAAATAAAAACTTTCCAAGTTTTCAGTCGCTTTGTTAATTTATCAAAGAATTGCTACAGTCTTTTTCAATTTATGTATATGTTAAATTTTAAATACGTAAATATTATAAAATTTATAAATTTTATAAATATTTAAGAGCTAGAAATACTTAAAATAATACTAATTATAAGATGATATTTCCCTCTTAAAAATTGTACAACTAATAATTTTCCAAATATATTGGTAACAGAAGGGTGCTTCAACCCCCCAACCGCAGCCCTCGAATCATCGCTCCGTTTTAAAGACACACTTTTAAAACGGAGTTCACTCGCGGCACGCCGCGACTTTCGTGTACGATGCGACTTTAATTTTTCCGCGACGCAAACCCGACGACGAATCACCCGCTCGGCCGAGCAGCAAATCAGCAGCGGACGGCTTTACGTTTTCATTTGTAAAAGTGCACTCGTATCGGCCGAATCCCAGCTCTCCTTCCCTGGCCCTACGTGTTTCCGGTCGTATTGACCCTTATTGGTATCAACCCCCCATGGACATTTTTTTCCTCTGCCAGAATAGATTCACATAAAATTAAATTCACAAAGCGCCGCGAATTTCCGTGTTCTTATGGCCGTGAGGGTCGACGCATCGTGGACCATCGCGTCCGAGGATTGCTTATGTCCCCTTAATTTTATTTTGTAAAAACATGACTTCAAAAAATGACTTCACAAGAAGATTCGCGAAAGATAAATTCACATAATGGCGGAATAGAAGAGCTTACTTCCACACTATTAAACCTACATTTTACAAAATTGAAAATTATCTTCTATAAAGTTATCGAATAATTTTCTCTTCTCGAAATAACGACTTTTATGATGACTTGAAGAATACATGCTTCAATTTTACCTATCATGTTCACAAAATATCATGCTGAAGATTAGATTAATAATTTATAAGATTAAATAAATTACTTATGGTCAAAAATATACTTTCTAGCTTCTAACTTTTCAGATAAATGCAAGCTTAAAAATCTTCACACATCGAGCGATACGGATTTCTGCTGTATTTTTCTACAGAAATCGACAGAAGCTTAACATTCGTCGCCTCGTTTTCTTTCTCGAAGCGATAAATTCACGAGACGGGGCGGATCAGTTATAAGTGCATTCTCAACGGGAGCAGAGGTGTGTACTTAGGATTCTTTCTCTCGCGTGTCTCAAACGAGAGTCGCAGCGATGATAAATCAAAATTTTCGGCCAGCTGGTGCGCATTGCCCGAATTCGGTTGCGTGTTGCCGGCATTGTCGGCGAGGCGGTCGTTTAAATCCATTTAACGACGATGCACGGGGAATAGGCTGGGGGCATCAGAAAGGAGGGTCCTTGTCGGGGACCCCGTTTCCAGGCCCCGCGAGAGAAAGAGGCGATCCCTGTTCCGATGAGGCGTGTCCCATGTTTCCGTCGCATCTCCTGATCTCGTTTCGTCTCTCCTTCTGCTCCCCCTTTTTTACTTTTCGAAAGAGATCGATGGCCGTCACCCATTCAGGAAATTTGTCTCTAGATGGTGTAATGGGCACAATGTGCCGACGGGCGATCGATAATGCGTGTCGATCGACGATTCAAACTTGGAGATCTTTCGAGATTTCCGTTTCGTTAAAAAGCAATAAAAATATTTCAATTATTGCAAATTCTGCAGAAAAATTGTTTGAGATTAATCGAGTTACTTGGAGGAGGAAATAAATGTGTGAAGAACGCAGCAAATTGGCAGCAGGGAAGTACTTGAACATATATCTCAATCTCTACGTCCTAAGATTAAACTCGACTTCTTGTTTCACGAATCGGCCGAGAGAATCAGCGATGCTCACGAATTCCCACCTCGATAATGGGGAAACGGGCATGCCCCAGGGGTGTGTTCGACGGAAAGCACCCCCTTTGCCATCGCCCGGCACCCTTTTAGCATCGGCCTCACGAGCGAGCACACCCCCGAAACGTCAGAGGCTAATTGATATAAACGCACGACGTAATATACTTGTCATATAGGCGAAACCCGAGCTAAACCATCATCCGAGTGAACAAGAACGAGCCCTGGAATGAGAGAGAAGGGAGGTATATACATATATACACGGGGGTTTGTAAGCCTTAAGCCCGGATTACGTTAGTCGATATTAGACTTGGCGGTCTGACGTCTGATCATTAACATATGAAAGACTGATGGTCGGCCGGTGGGTCGCCAGCAAAAGTAAACGCACTTAAAGCACGAGGATTGATTTCTCATTGGCTACCGAAGAAGGTTTATTACGCGATGTTACACATATGTGTCGCATGTATGCTGTAAAGAAGCATGCTGTAGATGTAAAAGAAAGAATAGAATTTCTTTAAATTGATTTTGGAAGAAAACTTGTCTAAAGTTTTATTATAATAGAGATATTTTAAAATTTCTAGAATAAATTAGTTTTATCAGATGCGAAATGGTATTATGAGAAAATATTGACAAACTTAATTGCTTCTTTCTTTCATCAATATCAATGTAATTTACCGAAGTTGTATTAAGGGTATAAATATATTTCTTTGCCTATTTCTAAACAAATATTTCTTCATTGATACTGCTTTTTCTCGATTTCTCTTTAATTCAATGTTTAATTCTTGATTTAAAAAATAAAAACGTCTTTTTAAATAGATAAATTACATTTATGGAAAAGTAAAAGTTTAGTGCATACAAAAATAATTTCACAATAAGATAATATCAATTAAAAATAATGATACTTATTGCAAGCATAAATAGAGGAGCATTTTACGATATTTTATGATCGTTATAAATGCCGTACAGTACATCGTTTTAAATGCCGCACAGTGCATCGTTTTATGCGCTTTTTATTTAGCTACGTTGCACGAAACCGTTTGAGATAATGTGGAAACACGGGGAAACGAAACGCAGCTAAAGTCATAGATGGAAGGTAAGAAGGGGGCGCGGTAGCATTAAACCAGATATATCGCCAACACTTAGACCCTATTTACAAGAACATTCAATAAAGCAGGATAAAACGTAGCGCGATACAAAGGATCATTACAGTCGCTATAACGAGAATCTTTATACGACTGCTTTACGCGTTAATTTTATCGTAAAGCTCATTATAAGCAATGTTTAACGCGTAATAAATAAAACATTATATTAATAGTAATTGTGTAATTATTAGCGATTTAATTATTTGTTGTTTTAAATATAATTATATTTACATTTAATTATCATTTTTATTTACTTAACTATAATTATTTATAATAATTTATTAAAATCCCTAATTGCCAAACATTTCCTACTACAATTTTCAAATGATCGATAGCAATACAGGAAAATAAAATTTCGTTTATTTTCTTTTCAACTTTTATAAATTTAGAGATATTTTCTTCGTAAATAAATATTTAATTTTCGTTCTTTAAATAAAGATAAAAAATCTTTGTTATAGAATAATCTTTCTTATCTGTTATTATTTTAATAATATTTAATTCTCCAATATATTCAACGACATTTAAATCGAATCGCGGTTTAAATCGCCCGTCAATTATATCGCGGGCAAACCAAATAATATAGTCGTCAAATAATTGTGAACGGCGACAGTCGACAGACTAATACCTCGGAAGACACATACACCGTAGCGAGTGTGGGATAACGGGGGTGAGAGCGGATATTGTCTTAGCGAGTTTTCAAGCGTCGGCAGGGGGTTTCTCCCTCCGCCACCATAAACGTATTCATGGCTCCGACGGGGGTTTTTCATGGGGTCCCGGTTAACGTCATCGTGAAATCACCGCTGTCGATATGAAGCCTCGTCGCCTAATAAAGATTGATGAGATTTAATCAAGCGCGTGATAAAAACGTCAGTGCCTGCCGTTTAAGGATACGATGTCAGCCTCCAAAGCGAGAGAAGAGGTTTAAAATCGACCGCCTGTCATCGCGAACAGGCCTCTCTTTTTCCTTTATCATTATAATATTCGTAATTTTGGAAATGTTCATTTAAACTCTCTTATATTATTTCTCTCGCTTTTAATATGTCTAAATAAAAAGAATGAGATTGTTGAATATAGAAGTTCTCGTAAACTGGAATAATTTTATCTTTCCTCTTTATCTTGTGCTAGAATAATATCGTCACAAACAGGAATTTTAAAATTCTGAAAGCTAATAGGTACGCCTTTTATGTGCATCTTTACCAAGATTAACTTTAATCTCGATTTAACTTACTTTTCATCTTTTTCTAATTTTAGAAAAGAACTAAAAAAAAATAAGTCATAGTTAATCTGCATTGCTAGAAATAGATATTAGAGATGTTACTTCTGTATTAAGAACGGTCTAAAAATACACGTTAGAAAGGTGCGAGTGACTCGCATCCTTTTGTTATGCGGCATCTGCCCATTGACAATAGTAATGGGCGTGAAATTTCGAAAATCTCTGTCACTTCCGAAGTCACGATGGACTCTGCAAAGAGCAACGGCGGCAGGGAACTGCTGACAAATTCTGTTTTATGGGTCCCGAAACCACACCAGGTGGCCCGAAAATCGTGCAGAGAAACGGATGGTCTATACCATGCAAAATGAATTCAGTTACCAACTTGTTAACGATACATTAGTCTTTGCTTCGCGAAAGATAAATGCACTTTTGCAAAAACGGAACAGATTTAATTGAATAATGAGAAAGTAGCAAAAAATTCTGCTTCACAGTTTAATAAAAAAAAAGGTACATTTTTCGGTGAATCTTGGAAAATTTAATTTTTAATTTTCTTTCTCGCGTGTTTAACACGTAATACAAGTATTTCATACTATTAGGTTTGTCTCAAGAGGAACCGTGTGGAAAGACCGAATGTGAAAGGAGTTATTCGTGAATAAGTTTTGTAATTCCGTTATAATAACACATAATCCGTAGAAAAAGCAACAAATTCGAAAGTATATACTTTCTCAGCTGTCATTTACACGTATTCGAGAGGAAGACGATAGACTGCGGGAAGATCCCTTACTCCTCTCGTCTATCGGATGGCGCGCAAAGGGAGGCGTTGTCGCGTGAAATCGCGTCTGTCCAAAATATTTGTATTTTCCGTTCATTGTATCGGCCCGCGTGGCATTGTCGTTGTCCCATGTGGTCATGGGATAGTTGGCGGCCTCACAGAATGGCCTGTGGCCACATGAATGAGTTTGACGGCTCAACGGTAGCCCACCCAAATCGCTTAAATATCTTTCAATGGACAATTCGATATATGCACTAGCGAAACCCATGCTGAGATGTATCAACGAACCTCGAGATGACAATTAATCACGATGGTATTGAGTATATTATAGATAACTTGTAACCGAAATGACAAAGTACGCATTTTGAAATATGCAAAAACCACTGAACAATGTCAAGAAGGTAAAAAAGCAAATTATTTTTAACAATGTGAATTAATTTAAAATGTCATTTTCACCGAATGAATATTTATATTTATAAATTTTAATTTAATAATACGCCAGTTAATATAACGAGTCTTTCAGTAGCCATCTTCCATTGAGCTTCATATTCGGTGTCATAGCGACGATAAGAGCGAATCGCATGGAAGGGACAGGGTATTCGTTCCTGAAGAAGGGCTACGGACGCAGGACGAGAGGTGGGTTACTGCGCAAGAGAAATTCCGGACCGGTGGGCGCATGATCCTCCTGAGGCTCGTAAGGTGAGGAGAGCAGCTAATAAGGCGTATCAGTTACCAAGGAGACGAGGTCTCCTTAACGGCGAAGAAGAATGGCGGACGCGAGTGAGAAGAAGAGGCGGCCGAGAGAGCCCCCGGACTGGGAAACTCATAAGTTTCAATTTAGTCGGGGGATCAGCGTCCTCCGGACGGGCTTTACGGCTCGCGAAGACTGTACGCCTCATATTGATTTCCGCGCATTTCAACATCCAGCGTGACGTGTAGCCAGCGAGACCGAGAAACAAACACCGAGAATCCCATCTCTCGTCCAAGTCTTTTCTGCTTTCTCGTTCTGTTCCCGATAGAAGTGCAACAACTTTACATCAATTCGCCTTGCGAATGTAATTGTTATGTAAAACGCACGAAAAATATACAAATATATCTGTCTATACTCTTATCGGTACCATTCTTTCAATATTCGTATATTTGTGATATGAATTCATAAAATATCGTCGATGCGGCTGCGTAGCAATTCTGCTTACATCATGAACATTTTCGATGTAGTATAGATTTAAATTTAGGAACCGACGCGTATCCCGCGCGAATAGATGTTTGTTGTATTACTGCAGGAACGATTCTGCGATTCAACGGAGTAGTGATTCGTCATAGTTATAATTTTAACTACGAGTCTCATTCATTGACTATCGCATGCCGCTCGTAAAATCTGATATTTTATAATCTTTATAATTTCTATCAATAGTAGTGTATTTAATCAAATATATTTTATATACCTTTTCTTAATATGCATATGCATACATCTCTTACAATAAAAAACGTATAAAAAATCTTTAATGATGATAAAGTTTTCAAATTGATACAATTTCCTAAATGGGCAATTATATGGAGAAACAGTTCTTTAAGATCACCCTTTATACAATGTGAGTGCTGGGGGCATCTAAATTTGAAGCGAGACTGAAACGAATAGCTAGGAATTAGGTCAAGCGGGATCGGTAAGTAACCCTAATATGTGTCGGTGTATTTACACGTGAAAGAGGATGAAGATATTAAACGCGTCAATTAGCTAAATCTTTTCATTTCCATTCATCAATTATGTTAAACATTAATTACGATGCTCTAATAAATGCCATTAAAACAATTTATAAGTTCTATATTTTTATGAGATCAATTTTTTACATAAAAATATTTCATTAAGATATTGTATTAATTCTCAATATATTATATACAATTTATTATTAATATCATGTTAAGATAAAATAATATATTAAATCACATAATATTAAATAAAAATTAAACAATTTAGCAAAATCAAAATTCTGAAAGAACAATTAATTTCCTCCTATATTTTAAATTTTTCGCTTTTCATGTTTTCCAAGATTAGTAAGAGCCAAGTTCACCTCAGATTGCCTCTTAAATTATCGTACAGCTGATTTTAAAGTCTCTCTTTTCCCCCTTCCGCTTCAACGAAATTTCCAGTAGTCACGCGACAGAGATTAAATCTATTAAAACGCTAACAAAAAAATCGAGTAAACGATCTCTCACCGAAATTTTTACACGTTCGGTAATTCCTTTGAGTGCGGCAAAATTACTAGACTGGCACATTTTTGAGCGCATTCCTACTTAATGCTCAAGAAATTTGCGCCAAACCGCATCGTCGAATTGCAAGAAAATAAATGTAAGTAGAATTCTAAGTTTAGTTTTCTCGATGAGATAAGCTTACCAGAATTACACTTTGTGTAGAGTGTAATAATCGAACTTTCAACCCGACAATTGTTTAACATAATGAATAAATGTACAGAAGGCATAAATATTTATTCTATCTCTCTCTTAAGCAGTATCTTAAATAAAGTTAAATAATATTTTGACCGAATTAGAGTTGTGGAAAAAGTTCAATTTATAATTGACTGCTCCTTGTAAATAATATATACACTTATATGTTTTGAAAACAACATTATTTTTAGAAAAAGAAAAAAATAAATAAGAGAATCATATTTTAATTATTTTGCGTTACAGCTACTGGAACTAAATTCTATATTACGAAATGTACTTGAAATAAAATTAATGTGCAAACGATTTGATGAACGCTTACATGTCTTAGAAAATAACGGTAACATAAATATTCATCGTAAGCATAATGTGCTTCCATCATTATCAATGGATTGTCTGGAAGATATAAATAATTTTAAAAAATTTTCTTCTTTTTTAAGAAAAATTGTGATATTAACGCATTAAAAATATGATTAACAAATGGTTATTTTAGGTCAATAACTACGACTGATGGCACAACTGAAAAGGACGCAATGAAGAAGGCATTGCAGAAATAATTTACGAATAATCTAGTAACAAAAAAGTAAAAATTGGTTTTAAATCTTTTAACTTGTAATTCTGCTTTGCTCCTGAGCATTTTGGACAGGATACCAAGTCCGTAGTTAACATATTGACCTAAAATATTACTGAGCAGGCATCTGAGGAGGCACAGTTGGTGTGTATAAAATACGGCCACCAATAGTCGAAATTCTGACGGAGACTGAATCTCCAATAATTTGTTAATCACAATGTTCGGTGGAGACTGAATCTCCTAAATTACACAAACGACGTGTGAAAAACCACTTTTATGTGGAGCGATGGAGCCTCCGGGATTTGAACCCGGGACCTCTCCGACACTAATCGCGCTAGTGCTACGTATCAAGCTCACAATCAGACTTCCCGTGAGCTCTTGCGCGCCACGCAACACCCTTCCTTTTTTATTGAAAATAAAGATTGGATTAATACAAATGTTCATTATGAAAATGGCCGATTATTAGTTGGTGAATCCCAAGTTCAAGTCCCCGACCGTCATTCTACATATATCTTTGCAAAAGATACAGAAATAAAATAAGAAGAAAATCAAACGAGAAGAGAGAACGCTATATATTATCGAGTTGAATAATTGATAGCCAAACAATATATTGTGAATATTTCTAAATTAATTTTCGACTCAATATTTTTAATTTGAATATTTTATTTCATAGCAAAATGACTAATAAAACATAATTAATACAGAGACAGATGAATATCGAACATTTCATTTTCAATTCGTTTAAAAACTTTTTTTAAAATATCCGATAATTCTGTGAAACATACAATAAAGCTAAGAATTACATTTTGCACTAAAAAAAATAATTAATGAAGTTAATTATTAATTTTTTATGTACTTGATTTTAGCATGTAGATCACACGTGTGCATCAAATCAGACGGATTTTAACTTCCGGGTGCATCGAAACAGAGACGGAGACGCATAGTTGACATGTGTGTCACCGTAAGATCGCATCCTAAGCGCTGATCGGCCAGCATCGTCGTCGCTCTGGCCGTGGCCGAATTGAAAATAAATACGATCCTCGTCTGTCGTATCTGTATATCACTGGGCCGACCATCCGGCATAAACGTAATAACAAAAATAGCGTTGAGCATTTAGTACACCCGGTATATGTATGCTAGGAGGCCACGCGCGGATCTGCGAATGACCGAGGTGCCAAAACCGAAAAGATCACCTTTCTTCCGTCCTTGTTAGTACATTTGCGTCGCGCGAGCTTATTAGACCTTTCGCGAACGCAATGCATCCTAAGGAAGTCTAATCGCACTTCCGGAATGCCACGGTTACATAGTTGAAATCAGATCAACAATCAGCGTATATAAATAAGCTTGCACTGTCATGATATTCTATGATTATGTACTTATTAATATTTACTACATTTATTAATGGAATATATAATTATATATCTAAATATATTTTTTTAATATATAAATTGTACATCTATAAAAATCGATCTTTAATAACAACAATGCACTGTACTTTTTGCGCCCTTGTATATTTTAATCTTTTGAAATTATTACGAAATGAAACACAGCGTTAAACATTAAATATTCTCATCTCGAGCACTAGTGCTAACTAAAATAAAAAGTAATTTTCTTAATTTATAATCCATTATAATAATTTAAAAGAATTATATTATATATTATATAAAAATGTATTTACGAAAAATGTAATTTATATTATTTCTGTAAATTAAATTGACTTTGGCTCTCCCTCTCTAACAATTTTCACAGACTTCTTCGCAAATTTCTGAAGTATTCTTTTTGGATGACGTAGATTTTAAAGATCAATTGACGTCACTGCCTCCATTGCAAATATAGATATTTACGTAGAATCAATTATTCATTTTCTCAGAGCTTGACGGCCTGATAAATCCTCACACTGACATAATCTTTGACAAACATAGTTAATTTTATTCCCATACATCTTAACTCATGCCCGATTTTTGTCTTTTGTTTATTGTAAATTTATAATGTTCTCGTAATTTAAGATCTGATCACGTATTTTAAAAGATAGAATAGATTTTTTTATTAAGACTGTTTTTTATTTTAAGAAATATTAATAAAAAAATAAACTTTAGCTTTTGCTCTATTAAGTATTGTTCGTATTTTCTTACTATTCTCAAATTGAGTTTCTTGTACTTTGCATTCATTATTCCTTAAATGTTTATTGCTCACTATCAAAACGTTGTGTGTATACATATTTAATTGTTAGCAGTGTATTGAGCTCAGGTCCGTGGGTTTGTTAAGCCCAAATGACTGTGCGGATCAGTTATCCCTGCGGAATTTTTTAAATTGTTTTCAATATCTTCAATTGACATTTATCTATTATCTCGGAAGCCAGGTTTCTCGAATTTCTAGTAAACTTATAGTTGCCACTATTATTCGTAAATATATCTAAATGTAAATTAAATTTTTAAATATTTTTGTACGAATTTTAAGATGTAATATTAACGTAATGTAAACGCTATATTTTATGACAGAAATGCATTTGACAAGAGTGGCCTTCACTCAAGAATCTACGCGTATGTACTACATGTATGTACTGGCAACGTCAATCTGGTTTAACATGTATTTCATCACCTGTCAGGTATCACATGAGGCTAAACGTATCACCTGCTTATTTATGAATTAAAAAACGACTACATGTGTTAACATTTTTTTATATATTATTAGGAATTGAAAGCAATATTTCAATAAAATTTACGGTACTCCTAAATCATACGGTACCGCGCTTCAAGGTTCAAGGGGAGCAAAAATATATCAAGGGCGCCCATTGACAGGGAAACGTGAACTACGCCGCGAAAGCGAGATTGAGCAATTCAACGCCTTTTTTAGAATCGCATCCGCGCGTGGCTGAATCACGCGTGTATATTTAAAAAAACGACATATGACTGCATATATTTAGAATTAGCGTAAGTCACGGGTGGTTCGGTGCAGCCGCGAGTACGCTATGCCACGGGACTATCGTCACAGGCATGATTCACTTTCGTAAATCGGTGGCACTGACTTTCACGACTCTGGTAACGATGAAGTATCGGCACTTCCCCTATAGCTGCGCATCACGGGAAAAAAATTAACCGTTAATTTAGGGTGTATTAGAGGTTGATTTGCAGTCGCAGCACCATTCCGGAAATTAAGCGACGCCCCGCTTTTGTACTTCACGCAACGCATAAATAGAGCACGTGCACAGTAATGACGTATCTGCATTACGATGCTGATGCTTCTCTCTCGCCTCATTAGAATGAGTCATTACTAAACGGAACAGAAATAATACAGGCGGCGTTGATTTATGTCGCGGAAAACACGAAGCTGAACGAGTTGATCCAAATCAGTCAAAGAAGAGAAAATATTCCGCTGTCAATAGCCGTCCATCGCAAAAAGCGATGTGATCGACAATTCTAAATTTTAAAAATATTGTTACACTGAGAATCCTATTTTGTTGTATGAACAAAAAGTGAACAACCAAACTTTTTATTCATACAACAAAAAATTCTCAGTGTAAAAATAAATTTTAAAAATCATATCATACTAATACTCCCACGCATTTCCTAAAAGAAAACTTTTATCGTGTTATAGCCTCATGCTAAAAGCTCTCTCAATTCTCTGTTAGATAAATGAAAGCATAGACCAAATATTTCATAAACACAAATCTCATAAATCTGTACAAGAGTACTAATCCCTCAAGTGCTTGCCCAGGAAATGTGGACGTGCACAATTTTACATTAACGTTATATAACGCCGGTACGTTTCTGCGTTTAATGTTTCCTCGAATTCGCGTGCGCGATTTTCCATTCCTCAGGTACAATGTATGCGACATCATCGTACGAGTACGTCAACGTAAATAAATCCGAAACGCTTAATCTCGAGTGCAAGGGAACGCGCATCGACGAGAGTTGCGACGAGGGCAAGTCAGCGGACGCTGCGGCGCGCACATTCTGTTCTCTTCCCGTCTTTCCCTCATCTTCCTTCTCACGATGGTCTCGTTCGACCAATCGTCTCTCGTTGGCGGGGGTTGTGCCATAAATGTCGCGTGGCTTATCCCGGATCCCGTCGCCAGATCGGCGCCACCGTGTACACCACCAACGGTATACTAGTCCACACTTTTGGCGGCAGCAGTCCAGTCTAAGGTCCAATCCCCGAATCGAACGGTCGCCCAAAATACTTAGGTAAAGGTCTACATCCTTTCTCTCTCTTTCTACTTTCTTTCTCTCTGTATCCTTCTCTTCTTCCTTCTCTCTCCGACTGAGATAGGCGCAAAATTTTCTGTTTTCTTGAGAGAGAGAGAGAGAGAGAGAGAGAGAGAGAGAGAAAGAGAGAGAGGAAAAAAAGAGCGAATAACGGAAGTCGCGGGGAAAAGTTTTGGCTGCGATGAAAATCGAGAAAGGGGTAGCGAAAAGGGAGGGGCGAGACGAGCGCCATTGTGAGTGCACCTAAGGGAGGAGCAAGAGACTTTCCCTCAATCGCGTGAAAAACGGCGCAATTTTCCAACGCGTCTTGCCGAACGCGTCCGCGATCTACTGTGCGACAGTGAAGAAAGAAGCGCCTGGTCAGACGTGGTCCTCCTGCGCTGCCCAACTGCGTCGCATATCTTTAGTAGGAACTCGCTCTTTCACTAACCGCCCACGCAGGACTTGCGTGCTAATCACGTTAACTATCAACCATGTTCTTCATATTTTATTCTATTCTTTCGTGTGTACTCACAAATATCTGTATTTACTAATTATGTCACTAATTTATCAAAGGCTTATAGATTGATAAAGCAATTTTAGTCTAATAATTTTAATTAACGCGTTCTTTTGTATGTATATAATATTAATGTAAAAAATAATAAACAAAGAGATTATTTAGAATATTAGGTCTGTTATTATGTCAAACTTGTCACGATTCAGCAAGAGATAGTAACAGTAAATTGATTCGAGATACACCATCTCGAAATGTAGGATTTTAGTCTTATTTCGTCGGTCAGTATAATTGCCCGATGTTATTTTAATATGTTATCTTTACTCGCGAGAGCGCTGTCAGTTACGCATAATCGCGACCTCATTCGTGATCTCACGTCTAGAACACTATTTTTGCTTGGCGTGACTAAATTGCAACCCCGTTGCCATTTAAAATGACGTTCCTCTCTGACAGCTATATGTTTAAAATCAAATATAATCGCGTAAAAGTATGTAAGACTTTCGGAAAGCCGGATAAACAACACGAATTTATATCATTGCGTAATATGTATCTACTTTTTCATTTTAATACTCACGCGTTATTGTTAATTTTCTGTAAAATTGCATTTACGTTCCAAATAAAAATTTGTTGATTATAAGAGATTATTCGATATTTTATCCCCCTGCAAGCAATTTTTATTTTAATATTCTATATGCGTGCAAATATAGCATTGATAGATTATTTTTTTAAACGACTTGATACTCTTATTAAAATATCTTATCAAAATCTTATATAATTAAAAATGTGGGATGTATATACGTGTTTTAACGAGATATTCAACAGTATCATTAATTTGATTGCAAAAGCAGTATCATTCATTACTTTAATTAAATTAATCATTAATTTAAAGTATAGTTATTTTATTTTAAAATTTCTCAAGAGACTCAAAATTCATAAAAAAATAAATCCTTATTATTTGATTGTAAATTTAATATCGCCATGCGATTACGAAATTAATATTAATCAATCATTGAAAGATATTCACAAATAATGAACGTAAATTGGTCTTCAGAAAATCTATCGAGAAATGTATTTACAGATTTACAGGAATCTATGAAGATAATTTGCTCTTAATAGACGATGATTTCATTACGAAAAACTGCTTGGAATACAAAAAGTCAAAGTGCCTCGTGTACGATCTCTTGAATACGACGACTTTAAAGCGGTCCTTGTTAACGTCGAGAATTTATCGTTCCCGCTTTTCCTACCGACCGTATTCTCGCCTCCGCCTCCGGTGAATTCTAATTTCGTGAAAGCGAGACTTGGCAATGGCCGGTACGTGTCGTCTACGGTTTCCTTTTTATTGCAATACCAATTTGAGGCTCATGCAGCACAAGCGCGCCACGCCTGACGATCGTCGAGCTTATGCCAATCGCCTGCAAGTGGCGGATTGTTTATAATAATTGGCAACGATTTGTTTAAAGCTTACATAACGCGAGCGCGCGCGCCATCGCGTATTTATACCGCCGGCCGAGAATAGCCGATCCGCGCGTTCCGCCAAGACCGATGCACGTCTGTTATAACCGTTCCCTTTCTACTGTTAAAACAATTTGCCTATTAATCAAGAAATCGCCGCGAAGCGAGCCTAACGTTCCTATCAGCTTTTTCGTTTTGTCACCAGAAGAAAAAGTATCGCAAAACTCGCTAAAATTAAACGGCATGGCTGACCGAATTGGAGAGTTACTACTTTCTGGTTATGTCAAGATCAAATTTAACACTGTTATAAACGCGATATCCAAGCGATTCCAGATCTGTCACAACAAGTGAAAACTATTCTAAAAATTAATTTTGTTTATCTAACCATCTCAAAAAAAAAAACACGTTCTTAATATTAGTTTAAAACATTTTCTGATGCAATAGATTAATTTTCTAAAGCTGTGGTAAAATATAAAGTTTAGAATTCTACTGTCTTCTTTTTAAACCATTTGAAACTTTACTCGTTATCTTTATTGATAAAAACGCAAAAAATGAACATATCAAAAGATTTGTCATTCCTTCTTCTTATTTTTAAATTAAAAATTAACAAATACTTTTTTTACATAATAAGAATTGTGATTATTAATTTCAACTGTACAGAATGATATAAATTTCTGACCAGAATTTATAATCCTTGCATATATCTAAACTCACAGTAATTACGCGCGGTCGAAAGACATGAACAAACTTTTAGGCGTATAAACGTAAATATTATATTAAATCAAACTCCACGTAATAAAAACTGGTGCATGCGACGATAATTGATAATAACCATGTAATATCGCCGTATATTTCGGCTGATTGTCTAACCGGAACAATCGCTACCACTTCCCGCGCCATCATTACTTGTGTAACGCACCTGTTTTTTTTTCGATGCCGATAAAGTTTCGGCATTAATATCGCGATGTGCAAAAGTTTTTCTCCGCGTGGTTTCCTACGAGACCGTCACGCAGATTCCAAAGACTTTTACCAAGTCACGCGAGCTCCACAAAGTTTAAAGGAACGTGCACTTAGGAAATTCACATTCGACCACCCGCCTGCCTGCCAAGTCGTCAGCGTCGTTTCTAACACTTTCTAACACTTTCAACGTGGCTAACAGCCACGTGCACAAACTACTTTCATTTTCTAGGAATAATCGTTATAATATAATACATATCGTGCAATATGGTGCTTAATAATAATTGTATTGGTTATGCAACATTACATTCTCTCACAGAGAGAATTTTCTTCTGGAGATAATAAAATAGCAATTTTTAAATTATCAACGATTAAAAGAGCTTTAATAAATTTAATCTAAAATTGCAAAGTATATGGATATAAATGAGCAAATTTATCAGCTCAAAAATTTTTATTTTGTAAACAAAAATTAAATATTTATTGTACAGCTTTTAATAGTGTACATCATAATTTTCGTAACATATCTCACTAATATATAGATAAAGATGATTTTGGAAGCAGTCCAGTAACTATTTAACGTAATTCGTCATAAAAATTATAGAGTTACTCATAATAATAAAATGAGCTTATTCTGTAGATGACTAAAGTTTATTCTTGAATTAATTCAAAATGAATTCTGCTTCAACATAGGCTATATAATGTATTATTATTTAATCATGTCACATTATGTCAAGCTTGGCTATCTTACGAGGTCGCGTGGCGCGAGTAGCGCGAGATTTTCAGCCAAGAATGCTAGAACGACAGGTGGAAACGTAGTCGTAAACCATAATCCTCTTGTAACGCATTGGGAGGGTCAACTAAAGCTTCGCACGTGTTAGCGAGAGAGTGCCAAACCTCTGATTATTTAATTTCTTCGCGTCACGCGGTTTTCATGGCGTGTATAATGCAATGATGTATTTGTAAGAGACATGCAAACGCGTTCCTCCCTCTGTATTTTCGTACAATAAATCACAAAATAACTTGAGTAAATAGGAAGGAATAGTATTCTAATTATAGAATTTTTATAAATAATAATATTACTGAGAAAAACACAAAGATAATTAGAGAAAGTATTATTTTTCTATCAAAAACTATTGATAAGACATTGTTTAAATATTCTATGCTTGATTTTAATTGCTTAATTGGTTTTAATTGTTTTGATGCTTAGTAAAAGCTCATACTATATTATGTACAAAAATTATAAGTGCAACATTCAATTGTTTTAAATAAACAATTAACAGTTACAAATAATTGAAATGATAGATTGATTTTTTCATTTAAAACAAATAATCTATTAAGTAAAGTATTTCAACACTAATTAGCCTGATTTTCAAATTAGTTATACGGATAGAGGGACGTATTGCAGTTTTTGGATCTATGTCCCAGATGATTTGACCGCGCCATATATATTTTTAGAACCCATCTAGATTACTACGCTCGTCCGGATGGGGATTTAATCTACCTTCTATGCGGCATGTGCTTCTACTGCGCGTCTGTATCTTTCAATTTCGTTTTTACGACGTTTCTACATCACTGATCACCTGATTACACTTGCGATAAAAATGTGATTCCTAGCGAAATTTTTGTCTTCTCAATTTATATTTATTTTATTTGTTATTATGTATAATATTTAGTTTTTAGAAATGTTCGATAAATCTCTTTCAATTCGCCATTTTGACGCGTAGAAATCTGCGCAAATTGGTTAGCGTGTCAAGCACTCGTGTCTCAATCCATTTTCACGCGGATACGATTTTAAGGTCAAGATATTCTCGGACGATCTAGTAGAAGTAGATACGGCGAGTCAAAGGATTAAAATTCTGAATACATATCTTTAGAAATTTCTTTTTACACCTAACTAATTGACGCATTATCAACGTAATCTAGATATCTTTTTTAAAGATGTTTTCAAATTGATGATATAAAAAAAAATTAAATTTTCCAAATATTTATAATGTAATCTTCACCCTTAATTCACAAGACATAATAAAATTCAAGATCAGAAAAGCACAAATTCGTATTATATGCGTCCGTCGAGGTCCGGTGCTGGAATGCCATGGTTGCGAGGGATTTTACGAGGTCATTATCGTCGAGACATACTGGTACCATGAGTCTCTAATGGGGGTTCGCGAAAATCGGTCAAAGTCAGACGGAGTCTCGTCGACTATGCTGCCTCGAGCGCAGCTTCTCTCTCGACGCTTCCACCTGTTACCTACTAAAAACGGACCGGGGCCCGGGCAGCCTAAATATAGTGACCGCGCGGGTGCGAATCCGGGACTCTTGCGTCACGACGCGTCGCTTGTGGGCGCCGCGACGCCTTCCTTTTTGCTTACTCGAGAATGCAGACTGGAGAACAAATCATGAAAGCTTTGAGGGCCAGCCTACCTTCCCTGCACGACAGCTTGACTATCTGTTGCGACAGCTTAACTATCTCTAACTCATTTTATAGAAGGCTTGAAAAAATTAATTGAAATTTAATTCTCCCAACTTCTGTACAAAGGCTGTTTATTTCTAAAAAATTGTTCTAATCAAATTACTGTGCAATTACAAATTATTGTGCAAGTATATCATATAAAATATATATATATGTACAATATATTTTTATAAAATAATATCAAAATTATATAGGATTTTGACACCACTATCTTCAAGATCTTCAGATTTATGCTTATTAAAAACAAAAAGCAATTAGCTGTTCAGCTTATTTTCTACAAAATATAAGTATGGGATAAATATAAATAATTACATTACTATTTTTTAATAGACATAAATATTAGACATAACACAATGTCAAAATTTTATAATTTTGATATTTTGATTATTTTATAAAAAGTAAAATGTAATTAGTGTAATTTTGATATTTAAATTAGAAATATGATGTCACATACCAAAATCATATCGCACGTACATGCACTTAATATAAATAAACCAGATATATATTTTAAATAAGACTAACACAACGAGTAACCTCATTTTCACTTCATCTTCACGACCTTCAGTCATTCCCGCCGAGAATGAAACAGGAATATCTGCGAAATCGCTCGGGCGATCCAGGGCGACTATAAAGTACGCGTGACGCTAAAATTAGCGGCATCCGTTGCGTCAACAAAAAGAAAAACGACGCTCCCGTTTTGTGTCACAGGCTACTATTGGCCGACGCAAGAAACCAATCTTGCTTTCTCACGCGATCGAAGGGGGACACGACTACGTGACAATTTTCGAATTACAAATCTCAATTCGACGACATCAATTTATCATCTCGTCAGTTTAATTTAAAGATAACGTTACAATGTAATAAAAATTTTTATATGATTTGAAAAATATTAAAATAATACTGCATAGGAAATAATCATGTACTGCATAGAAAATAAGTTGATTTATATCTTCTCATTGGCTCTTCTCATCTTTCCTAATATTATTAAACATTTTTGACGATCAACAAATCAAAAGAAGTGACATTAGAAGACAAACAGAAAAAAAATTAATTAAGCTGGGCCAATATATGAATTTATTTGCCGAGATTGGCTTATATCATGAATAAATAAAGGGAATGACTGCATCATGATAATGGATTGCGGAAATGGAGCATAGTTTACCGAAGCAAGGTTAAAAAAGCACAGCCGCACCTACGCAAGCCATTAAATTTAAGGTGGCTTATGCAATCATCTTAGGCCACGAGAATTTTGTGTGTGTAACGTTTATTACTTCCCTCATAGAAATCTTGATTTCGATTAAAATTGAAATTTTTCGAAATAACACGAGGAGTTCAAAAATTTATTTATCAAAGGATCAGTGTTTAAACTGTTTTGAAACCTGATGAAAACTGATAATTTGGGAATATATTGCATATCTTTTAAACTTTTCAGTAATCTTGTCCTATAGCGATCCTATACAGAATCGAGTGCTTCGAATTGGAACTATTATAAATATTCTCGTAAAATTATATTCGCTCGTATCTTTGCGACTCGCGTAAATCTAGCTAGGTACGTTCTCAGCGATGAACACACGCAACCTAAATATCCGTTTCTTTTTTCTTATTACAGCGAACGAGTGTGGTTAGCAGTTCAGTAGAGTGGCAAAATGGATGCGCGATTCAGAAGCAATCTCGATATGATCGGGCGCAACGAGCCCATCACAAGGAAGGCAAAATTTTGGCAGAGTTACGTACGGGCCCTGAAAGGTGAGACATTCACTTTAGAGACGTGCACATGAAATTGTCTGTTTCTCTTCGAATTTCCAACAAATACGCGTTCTGAATTTCTATCAAGTGTATAGGATGTTTCACATATAAAACAAAATGCGTAACATTATTAAAAAATTTTTTTACACATATGTTTTGTCATACATTTATTTTTCACATGACGTTTAATTAATTCATGTACGTTTAGCTCATCAGGTTCATGCCGACTGTATATATACTTTTTATTTAATTTTAATATCGTTGTTCTTTGTACAAAATATCGGGAAAACTTGATTTTTAATGAAAATCAAAATAAAAACAGGCACTGACGACATCAGAGCTCCCGAGCACACTCACAGGCCCCGCGGCATTTTCCGCTCGGATTTTCCTGAGCTGCATTCCACCTCGTGGCCGTTTGGAAAGTCAATCTACGAAAACCCGATTCACGCAGCCGACCGCATTAATGTTCCCGGATACAGGTGTGTACGCGAATTATTTTCTTCTCGTTCACCATTCTTTTATCACCTGATAAGATAATATTTTGACGATTTATTAAAATTGTAAGCTAAGTTATAGGATGTCAAAACAGAATCGTATTAGTATTATCGCATTATTTTAAATAGTTTAGCACATTATTTGTATAACGAATGCATTCTAGATATGTCTTGTATATCGATTCTTGGCAGACATCCAAAAGTACGAAAATCTAAATATATATGTGTCGTCCTACTTTTCAAAATTTTACTTCTACTTTCTATAGTGATTTTCTATATCAATAATAATCAATATAATAAAATATATGTTTAATTAAATAACTCTTACTTTATTTAATTTTATTTTATTTAAGAAAAGAGAGAAATTAAGAAATTTGAAAATGTGTGTTTAAATATTATAAATTTAGTATCTACGTATTTCAAGTCTACGAAATATTCACGTAATTACATTTTCGTTTCTATGTCTTTCAGGTATTTACCCGTGCACCGTGAGATCTACGGCTACTCGCCAAGGCAGCTGTATCCCCATCAGTACAAACCCGTAGAACGCTTCACCCCCGGTACGTACTAAAGAACTGTGACCAAAAGAGTCCAAAAGAGAGTGAACGGCGTCTTAGAGAAAAAAATCGAAAGCGCGAAACGAAACGAAAACTCTTATAATACCTCGATGTCGAACGAGAGCGAGAGAGGGAGAGTGAGAGAAAGAGAGAGAGAAAGAGAGAGAGAGAATGTGAGAGAGAAAACGAGAAAAGATGGGAGACAAGGAGCACGGTGAAAAACAGAACGAACAGAAGTAGAGTAGAAACCGATAAACGGGAGTAAGAAACGAGAAAAAAGCATGAACGCAGAGAATGGATCATGAAAAATCACCAAGGCGTACCGTACCGAAATGTGTTAACAGTTAACTACACCTGTTCTCGTGGACCTTTCTAGATTAAGTTCTCGATGTATAACCCGGTGCTTTTGGCTTCTGGCCGGCGTTCTAAAGGGGACGAAAAAAAAAAGAAACAAGCGGAATGAGCGATCATTCTCGAGAGAAAGACATCGTCGCATCTTACGCACGCACACGGCTCTCCGGGCCTTTCTCAGAAGCCAGAAACGCCTCCCCGGAGAGGTACCGTACATCACATTCTTACCCTCCACCTTGCCTGCATATTTAACCGAGGAGAAAAGAAACTATCAGAAACGGACTTGCCATTCTTCCCGTCTCCCCCCCCTTCCGCCCCCCCCCCCCGAAACCCGATCTTACGCCACGTGTCGCTACTCCAATGTGTAAAATGCGTATGCACTTTTTGGACGTACTTGTCAATCAGACCGTTTGTTTAGTCTCACTGTAAATCGTAATAATAATCGTGTCTACCTTCATACCATACGCCATGTGTAATACTAATTATTTTACGCGTTTCTCTTTGTATTTAAGTTATTATACTTATATATCGCTATGAGAACACATTTACGTACGTATAAATATATGTACAATATGTTTCAATATCTGAAGACTTCTCTGCCTCGCGACGCTCCACTTCAGAGTTACATCCCTGTCTTTGAATCCTGATCAACTGATCGAGACCGAACTCAGATCGACATGACAGAAACATACAATAAAATGTTCCATCATATGAACACGATTAGGAAAACTTGAGGCGAATTGGAATAACTTCAACAAGATATTTAATTGATTAATCAAAACCATTTCCTCATTTTAATGTAATATTTGATACATTTGATATTCAAATTTTACAATCGCCTCAAGTTTTCCTGCATTAAATTAACATCGCCTTTCATTATCATATACAGCTTTTTAATATTCTAATTTAATAAATTTTAAATCACTATAGCGCATAAATATAATCTGTCATATTAAATAAAAAAATCTATCAGAATAATATCGAAATAATCAATTCTGAAGATTCTTCTAAATTTTCATTATTCAGCACACATTCGAAGAAACGAAAGAAATATTTTTTCCCGTTACAATATAAAAATTTCTCCCTCTAATAATCATCACATATTTCTAATGATCGGATTAACTATCTAATTTCGACGAATAATTATATCATAATTATATCAACGAATCAACCATTATTGATATCATGCCTAATTTGAATCGAGCATTCAAGCATCATGGATCATCGTTCACCGTTCCATCGATCATGGATCACACATGGATCATGCGTGTCGTGCCCGAGGTGCCGCCCTGTGACTCGTCTCTAGAGAGAAAAGCATTTCCTTGCTCGCCGTGTCCAGTAACGATTCAGAGTCATCAAAGGGGGTATCATTGTCGATTTGCGCGGTCTCGCACGCCGCTGAGCAGAGATTCTGATTTCTGATTTCCAGGCGCTAGACCCAACAAGTGGCTCATACTGAATCGCATCATCGATTTGAGCGACCTTAGATGCCAACAGATCTCCCGAAAATGGGAGACCAAAGAGCGAATCGCGCTCTCCTCCCGAGCGCGACGTCATTGCTTACGAAACACGATCAACTAACGTCATACGATCCCAATTTAATTCCGCTTACACGATCCCTTACATTTATAAATATCACATTACACTATACGTATACACTTTTTCATAGAGGGAAGCAAGTAATCGCTTAGCGTTTTAATGTCTCTAATAAAATTGTTCCACGTAATTTTTGCAATTGTTAATTTGTAGTGCATTTTTTAAATTATTAGGCCGCGATCTTAATAATTTTTTTAAACAATCTTATTAATTACAATCAAATTGTGATATTTAATTATCAAATGGATTAATATAATTTTTGTAACGTGGAATATTATAGAGAAACAAATTAGTTAACAAGAAATAAAATTTTGCATTTTAATTTTACTTTTATTATTGTAATCATATTTTTGCACATTTTTAATCTAATCATTGATTATATTTTATTCGCGCAATAGTTTAAGATAAATTAAATATTAATACATATTAAATCACGCGTTTAGAGTATATTTTTAATCACGACGATAATAATTTTAAATACGATACAGGATAATTTTGTATAAAAATTAAAAATAGCAATAAAATCAGATACACATCGATTGACATTTTACAGTCATACTATAATTTATTATTACTTGCAGAGTATCAACCGCTTTTTAATAATATGAAACAAATTCATATCGCAATCCTGAGCATAGTACACACATTCCTCCCTTCCTTTCTTTCAAGATATTAAGATAATTGTTGAAAGACTTTTCGCGGATATAAATTCGCCAGAAAAAAAATTAGGCCATTTTTAAACATTAGGCGTTGCGATTGAAAATCGAAATCGAAAATTCAACAAATTACGAGAATGCAACAGGAAGCTATTAGACTTTAAAGAATTTACAAATACATTTAAGACACCAAATAAATGTTTTATCAAAAGAATTTTCACTGCAAAATATTTTAATTTTCATATTTTTTTATTTCTTTTTCAGCCTAATAACATTAAATAACATTGCAAAATAAATGTACTAAATGAATTTATTTATCATTATGAATATATTTAATATTTTATTATATTTATTAATCTCGTTTTTACATTAATAATTAAAATATATCAAAAATAATTAAATATATATAAAAGCATTTTACTTTAAATATAATATATAAAAGACCTATTACGTTTATTTTGTGTTCTTCATAAAAATTAGAAAACAAATTAAAAAGAATAAAAGAGTACTCGTTTCTTTTTGTACATTAATTTTTGTTACGTGTTTTGCATTCTATTTCTTGATTTTTTTACGTAATGTGCAACATGAGAGATTCACAAGGACAAAATGCGCGCACGGAGTATTCAGGAATCCTTAACTCTTGCAGCTGTGGTGGAGGTCGCAGCATGATTGCGAAAAACCAAATGAGCCGAAAAGGAGATATAAAACAGCGAATTGAAAATGGGATAAAGCGGTGGAAAAGCTGACTTTTCTGATTGTTATACGCGCTACTTTAAGCAGCACTATACACAATCATATAATAAGTTAGTGAATAATTACATGATAGCAAACGTGGAACTGCGGTTGGGACAGAGTGTGTGGTAGACGCATGATAGTTCATCAAAAAGAAATAATACATGCGTAAGACATGTAGTGTACTTGAGCAGAGCTGGCGGAAAAGTGACGTGCAAAAAAATTCTCCTTTTCGAAAAAATTTTGATGAAGAAATAAACTGACATAGAACATGGCCGCCAAAACTTGAAAAAGCTGGAAATTTTCTCTCGATGCTTGCGCGTTCTAATTCGTGCTTCCGATTTTTCAGACACAACATTGTCGCCTGTCTCCTCATAAAAATTGTTAAACTTCTTCTCATCATAGTACAAATGCATAGTAAAAATATAATACAGATATACACAAAATATACAAAAGTACACTTACACCGATATAATTTACTGAAACTTTGACAAAGTACACTTTTTAATTTTACTTATATTATTTGTGTATTTAAATGCAATAAACACAGAAAATACTTTTCTAATCCAACATAAAGTGAGATTACAGGAGATCCAAGGCGATGCGAAGAAAAATCGAAAGTTTCTTTTTAATACACGCTCTAATCGGCAATAATACATGCACGCGTATTTACTAACAATGGACAAATTAACGTGCAATTAATTACAACCAGATCCAGAAATTTCTATCTTTTTCAGGATATGGCATGTACTTTTCTTTCGTTAATTTTCGACCCCCAACCTCCTTAGTACCCCTTTTCTAGCTTTTAAGCGATCCACCTCCGCCAAACATAATTTTTTCATGACTGGAATTGCATAATTAACGACTGCTAATCTATGATGATTATATGGACGTATATGGATCGTCGCAATATTCATAAAGGATCGCCACGAATACTGTACATAGTTTACATCGGATTGCACACCTGGATTTAGTACGTACCGATCTTTAACGAAGAAATTTGATTTTATCCAAGCTTAGAAAGCTTAGTTAGTGTGATCGATTTAACAGGCTTACGACAAATGATAGAAAATTGACAAATTATCACTGCAGCATTAATAACGGGAGAAGACTCGTAACCGCAATATCCACAAATTAAAAGATTTAAAACGGAAATGAAAATTATTAATATATCGATTATCATTTTACCGAAATGAAATTGTATTAAATAATTGGAAAATATTTAGCTTATAAATTTGACACGTACAAAATATTAGAGCTAATTCAGCGGTAATGTTATAAAATAAAAATAGTCGAAAATGGCCCTACTAAATATCGAGTTATCACTAGTATCAAGCTTCCATTAGCTTAAGTAGTAGTGTATGATTAATAATGAAAGTTTAATGAGCCCTATAGTTTAGCCGTCATAACTCATAATCAGACATCTAAGTCACATTTTAGCTATACAGATCATCGTCTCTCGATCTTTTTTCCATTACGAATTTTGATAGTCAAACCATTTTTTTGACAACACAAATCGCCGCAACTTTTTTCCGTCACCGACTTTTTGAAGCAGCTTTTTTCCACAAGGTTAGTATGCTTTTTTCACTTTACGTGACGTCATGCTATTTTTTTGTGACAGCGCTGATTTTTTTACACACAGACTCGTGTGTGACGCGAGTTTTCGCCAGCTTTCGATAATAGATTTTCTATGAAGATATTATGTATACCCTATAGAGGATACTTCATTTATTGTTAGACGCGCACGGCTTACAACGATATGAGAAACAGGGACAAAACCCTAGGATTTTAACTTCCCGCATCTCCTATAGACGAACCGAATTATAACTTTAAGCAAGTGTTTGAAACACTCGTCTAGCTATCGTCTAGTATCGCAAGACAAAATTTCGATCTCCCCGACTTAATTATATTTTAAGAGAATCATTCGCTAATTAAATGCATAAATAACAAGAAGCATGCATTAGTAACTTGTAATTTTTATAAAATTTTCTCAAAACTGCACAGTATATTCATGTAAAAGTTATTTATCACAAATTATTCCTGATCTACATTTTAAGTTAAAAGTTTATTATAATTTAATAATGCATGCTGTGTTTCATGCATGATGTATGTATGTATGTGTATGTTAATACGAAATTATTATTATTACGAAAGCGAATATTGCAAAAGTAATTAAAAATTAAAACGCCTACTCGCTAAAACACTAAGACAAGAGAAAATGGAGCGTAAAACCAGGATTGATTTGGCAAACTTTGGGCCATATGCAATTCAATCAAACCGATATTAGGCGTCAAAATAGATTTTAAAAATTATCTGTCTATTAGAAAAATCGAAGCACATTAGAGCGAATTAAATGAATATAAGATTTTATAATAATTTTCTCATCGAGTATCAAAAAATATTACATGATTACATTAATTATTGATTTCCTTCAATTAAAAAAAGAAAGATATATTATTTACCCCACTTAGATATGTAATTCAGAGATATGGTTTAATTAAATCCGCGTTTCTTTTTTCAACATATTTTTCCTGGCAGCGCAAAAAGGAATTTATATGTACTGACATATGTATATAAATATTTTATTATATATACATGTTTAAAATTTTAATAATATTGTGTACATGTTTAATAAATACATGTTTAATTTTTTAATAATATTGCCGACATTTAATAATATGGGTCATATATTCGATCGTAATTATAATATTTTGACTGGATAATTTAATTTATCTCTAATATTTTAATAATAAGCTCTTAAAATTAATTGCATTTTTCCTCTATGCGCTTGCCAATCAGATTGGAGTAAACCTAACGACGAGAAGTCCGATATATTTTTAAAAAACCATTCGGAATTAATATTTCAATATCAAATATCTATATGCAATATTTGCATATTGAAAGTCAAAATATAAGTCTTTCGCGGATTCTCGACGTTATATAAATTGATCAATATATTCCTTTTCTTTTGGACGAAACGTAGCGAATGCGTAAAACTGATTTTGATTTAGCACTTTTAAATATCTCAGCAAAATTATTTAAACAATTTATGTATATATAGCTAAAGTTATTTTGAAATTATTTTAAAAATTTTGTATCTGAACTAATCACGAGAGGTGTTCGCAACGCATTCGTCGAAAAAACATACAAACGAAATTATTAAAGTGACTTCATGTTCGCCTTCATTTTCACAAATGGCAAAATTATACGATACAGCGAAACCATTCGACGCTGAGAAGGCTTGGAACGACCATCTGAATCGCTTGGCGGACATCGATAGAATGTATCCGACCAAATCACCGCTTTTGGCTCGTCACTTAAGCCCACCGCTCAGTATGAAACGATTGTTCGATATTCACGGTGAGTATAAGGCGTAAATACAATATTCATTGCCCAAATTGCACACATTTCTTTCTTTTTGATTAATGTCATACTAAATACATCATTTGCGACATTTTTTTATCGCATCATAAGAAATTGATACATTGTCGTTTCACGTATATTTCATATAATTTTCACAGATTCATTGTTTCAATTCAAAAGTTGATTTTTGACTTACCGATATGATGCGCAGCAGCGGAGTTATAACTACGATGTTAATCTGTAACAAATAAATATAAGATTCAAATTATAACGATGCTCAAAATAATTTTATATTAAAGAGTATTTATTTTATTCATTTATATTCGTACTTTAAGTAAATATTTAGAATAATTATGTAATTAAAAAAAAAATCTCTTTTTCTTAAGTGTAGGATCTTATAATACAACTAAAAGTGGCTTTAGTCTAACATTTATTTACATTCGAAATAAAATTGAAATAAATAATAGGGGATAATTAAAGTAGAGTAAGTAATATATAAAAGAAAATGACTCACCTTAAGATTGCTCCACCGTCGCCTGATACCTCCCAGGTCTCCTCCTCCTCTCAAATCATTAGGATTCGCGGCACTTGCACACGTTCACAAATTGCGGTAATTACGATCGCGTTACACTTTACACGGCACTCCCGAAACGGTTGTTTAATAACACAACGATCGCACGACACTTTTCATGACATTCTCGAATCGATCGCGCGGTACTTTGTACCTGCGACACTCCCGGTTTTATAATACAACGATCTCGCGATACTTTGCACGACATTTCCGAACCGATCACGCGTACTTGGCCTTTCCCTCGAGACAAGCTGCATTCTTATTTTCTTGATCCTTCACTGCTACTCTATCAAGGCATCTGCAAGATTAAAATAATTTTTTATTTACGTAAAATAATTGTTTTAAGAAGTTTCTTCCTTTAAATCTAAAGTCTCCTAGAATTTAACAAATTAAAGTCTAATTATCGTCCGTATATGTGTAAATATATATTGCAACAAATTAATAATTAATAATTCACATTGATTATCGTATCGATTCTTTCTTTATAGATCGCGTTTCTAAAAACTGTTTCAGTAAAGCGTCATTTCGATCCGCGCTACAAATCATCAATAACAGAAAATGAATCGTATACGGACTAATAGAGTTGAGATTAGAAACGAGTCGTTTAGAATAATTTTGTAATTAAAAAAAATCTCTCTTTCTTAAGTGTAGGGTCTTATAATACAACTAAAAGTGGCTTTAGTCTAACATTTATTTAAATTCGATTATTCGTAGAAAATAATATTAAAAAAAAAGTTTATAATACAACAATCTCGCGATACTTTGCACGACATTTCCGAACCGATCACGCGTACTTGGCCTTTCCTTCGAGACAAGCTGCATTCTTATTTTCTTGATCCTTCACTGCTGCTCTATCAAGGCATCTGCAAGATTGAAATAATTTTTTATTTACGTAAAATAATTGTTTTAAGAAGTTTCTTCCTTTAAATCTAAAGTCTCCTAGAATTTAACAAATTAAAGTCTAATTATCGTCCGTATATATGTAAATATATTTTGCAACAAATTAATAATTAATAATTCACATTGATTATCGTATCGATTCTTTCTTTATAGATCGCGTTTCTAAAAACTGTTTCAGTAAAGCGTCATTTCGATCCGCCCTACAAATCATCAATAACAGAAAATGAATCGTACAGACTAATAGAGTTGTCGATTATTCGTAAAAAATAATATTTTAAAAAATAATGACTTGTAAAAAGATAAAGCGAATTGCTTCTAATCCGCTCGAGTGTCGTTGTACAAATGATAACGTAGTAATCTCGTGTATATAAACGCTTTACACCGACAATGAGTTGGCATTTCCTTTTCAAAATCATAAACGCCGAACTTTATCTGCCAATTTATAGACATCGTGAAATATTTAATATCTTGTGAAACAAATTTACTGAATATTTTATCCCTTACATTTTTTATCAATTTCGGTAAACGTAACTACTATCGCGGACATAACCTCCTTATACGATCGATTCACTTCGTACATAATCGCATGTTTTAAATTCAAAATTCATTAACAAACTACACTTGAATCGATAAAAATTTTTAATGCGCAACGTGAGACATAGTGTCGCAAAATCTAAGTAGATACTAAAAAATTAATTAATTATTCGTGAATATTACGATAAAACAGTAAATTGTAATGACTGTCTTCTATCGCTCTTATTTGAGATAGATCGATGTCGCGAAATATCCATTTCAATAGATAATCATTGTCGCGATATGCTTACAATTACTAATTGTAACAAATTAAGAAAACATTTACGTTTTTCGAAAAGTAATGCGGAGCGATTCATGGAGACGTGTTATCCGTCCGAGCGCAGTCGTGCGAGTAATAGAGCGGCGACCTTGATACCGCGCCGCGTCGGATTGTTTGTAGTACGCCGCGCGTATAAGAAAAAAATATATATACCGTATGTGAATGAATTTATCATTAGTATAAAATATTCAACTTTACGATAATAAATTCATACTAATTCCGTAATAAATATTCCGACCCTCGCATTTAAAATTCATTTGACAAATATTTTGCGCTTTATTTTATAAACTGTCATGAATAAGATAATAATTAATTCTGCTTGATTAAGAGCATTTTATCCACTTAGCATAGTATTTAGATTTTATAGAAATACTGTTTGTATTGTAATTCGACAAATACATTGTAATTTGATTAATTATTTTTTTGTAATATATTTGTTACTAATAGCAAAAGCTAATTGTTTCATTATAAATTATATAAGAAATCGTTTTTAAGGAAGACATCACTAATAAATTAATCGCTTTATTTAAAAAGAATTATTAAATTCTGTTCATTTAAAGAATAAAACGACTTCATTTTAATGAAAAATATTTATATAAATAAATGTATTTAATTATCATTACTTTCTTTTAAATTTTTGTATCATGAGAAGAGTAAAATAATATAATTTTAATAAATAAGAAAATTAAATTAAATTATCACAAAAATATGACAATTTAATCACAAAAATGTGATAATTTAATCTTAATCTTTGTTTATTAATTTATTATTACATTTTATATTCCTCACGGAATATGAGAAATTGGAAAAATAATAAACGAATTAGTTTCTAATTTTTTATCATATGCAAAACAAAGACGAATTTTATTTTCCAAGTTTAAAAATGTAATATTAAATTTAATAATTCTTTGCAAATGAAATTGTTTGACCGTTTAAATTTCGTTGAAGGAAAGTTTGACATTTAAATTTCTCTTTTAAATTAAAAAATTTTAAATTTTCAAGTGTCCTCTTTTAAATTTCATTCTACAAATGAAGAGATTGCCTCATGCTCGCAGCTTTGGCAGGTCGTAAAGATAGCATTTGCTAAACAATCACTGCTAATAATATTTCGTTCTAGCGCACAAGGGAAGTTCGAAGGCTGCTTTACAGTCGCGTATACAGCCTTACATAACTAGTACATATTTATAAACAATATCTACCTACCTCGGCAAGAGCTCAGCGCCGTCCGCGAACCAGTCTGCAATCGATTTCAATTAAATTCGTCTCGCGCGCAGGTAATCCTGTGGACGACGACTTCTTATTGCCACGTCCGTCGATCTTGCTGCGCAAGAAGCCGTTCTACGATCTCCTGGAACCATCACCGATGGCACCCATCAGTGCGTTTACTAGGGACCCATGGTGGTACCCGAGCTACGCGCCCTATATTCCGAGTTACGCTCAATACCGCACACCGTTCTTTCTGAGGGACAGCTATCTCAGTCCAATTAAGCGTAGCTATCTGTGGAGCCGACATCCCTTCAGGCCCTTCGGTATGTATGCCCACTGGGCCCTCTGACTCGAATGCATCGTTCTTTTTCACGACCATCAAAGATCAATGCCAACTCATTTTAATTATTAGGCCAATAATAAATTAATAATAATCCAATAAATTGTATTCAATACCCAGTGAGAAATGATAATCGAAAAGGCATCGAATCGACGTCGACGTGATGCCTTTCCGACGCAAAAAACATCGAATCGATGTCGATCATAAATAGTAATAATACTTTTCAATATTTAAATATGAAAATTTACGCACGCAGCGAATGATTACGCAAGTTTATGTGACGTGAAGTGGCATTGGTCGTTGACAAACACTGACTACAGCTGCTATTAAAAGATATCGAAGCATTGCGACATTTCCGCTAGATCGTAGATTAACTGCTACGCGTTAAACTTTCAATTCTGAATTTTAATCCAATTGAAAAAGACGCGTAAAATATTTAAGCAGCTTTTTGATAAAAAAATTTCTTCGTACCTGTAGTCAGTAATTACAATATTTGCAATTACTATTGCCTTTTAATTTCTTGAAAAGACATTCGTAATCGCAAATACATATTTAAATCTAGACTACTATAAACGAATTTAGAGGAAAAAAAAACTTAATATTGCAAGATATAAAGAGCGTTATAATTTTATGATTTCTCGAAAATTTATGTAATATTGTATCAAATAGCAAGACATAGTAGTCTAGAACACAATGCATTTTTTTAACAAGCTCTTAACATACATTATTAAATTACAGTTTAAACACCATCTTATGAAAGATGAGATATTTTTCGTACAAGAAGTGTTTTGTGTTTCCATTCGTTTTCATAATATACGTGAGCTATTGGAACTCATACTCAGCCGTCTATCTTTTTACCAGTAGAATAGCCATAGCTTCGGTATGGATTTTGATTATTTTTCACGGTTATCGATGCCATTAAACATTTAGGGAAACGTTTCTACTGGCGAAAACTTTTCTCTCGTTCTTTAATCATAGAATCAATCAATCGGTCATTTTCTTTTAAACATGTGAAGATTTTTTTCAACGTGAAACGAAATTTGATTGAACAAAATTTAAATAAAATTAAAAAAATAGCATGTAATGTTTGCGTATGATTGCATTTAAAATTTCTCTTGAAAATTGAATCGGCTAGTTCGAGCCTGAAGTTAAGTGATAAAAGTCATCGTCAGTCGTGACGTCAGAAAACGGGGGGCCGGAATATCCTTTCACTTGTCACGTCGATCGAAAATATAAACCGTCGCGGCCATACGGAGATATTTGGCACTACGGCGATATTGCTGATGAATTTGGCACGGACCATCAGCTTCGTCGAACTGTAAATTGAAAACACCTGGTGCCAAACTGGCGAAATCGACATTTCGGGCAGCTTTGTTTTTTGACCGCGTTCCACATTTTTCGGCAGACTGCGAAATTTTAATCTTGCTTAATCGCCAAGTGAGTGCTTTTTCTTTTGAACCAACGTTACACAATTCTTTTGCAAACATACACGAATACCGAGAGAAAGAATCTAAAAAACGTCCGAAAGGTGCCTCAACGTTGCAAGAATCCTCCAGACACCTTTCAGACGCGTTTTTCATTTCTGTCCTGTTTTAAATGTCACCAAAAAAAAACAAGTGATTAACGATAGACTCTATCGATTTGAAAGCAAGAGTGTCCGAATCAGCTTTAATGTAATGAGACCGATGCTACAACAAACGAATGTCTATCATTTCAGGAGCGTTATACTACTATTATTCGCAGCCAGTTCCACGATTTCACTTTACCAGCCCGTGGTATAATAAACGTACCACTTATTAAGCGAAAAAAAGTGAGCGATAAGAGATTAAAGTGGTCGAAGTGTTGATCCCTCGCACCCCATTCACTCGTTTAATAAGTAAAACAATCAATAATCTCAATCAGAGTCGGCGGGGATAGTGGTGGCGCATCACGATTCCGAAAACGGTCCTCGTTTGCGTCATTTAAAGCGTATTACGCTCGCTATTAACATGCAAGTAGAACGTAACAAATGAGTGATCGTATATATACATCGTAATAGGCCCGTGTTACGACGGCTGTTTGAATGAGAGAGAATTCGGGCCTCTTAACCCTTGGGCTACCACGCGTGTTTCTTCATTCTCGTAAATTACTGTTGTATCAATAGTCCCATCGAAAAATACGTCTCCTCCCTTCGCGTAACCCCCGATTACACTCGTGTATTAACTCGACTGTTTTTTTTCCCAAATGTTTTCCCCAGAACGCGTTACAACAATGTACCCTAATCCTTGTGGTAATTATTAATTACCGAGCCATTACTCCGGCTGAGGAGTCGCTGACAGAATCTCGAACACGCGGTACGTGCCCGACAATATCTGCCTGCCCCAGTGAAATAATTGTATTTGTACAGTGATTAAAAAAAGAGCTCCATTCCGCAAATTACGATCGTTGCATGATATACATTTGCCACATTTATTTGTTAACACTAGAAGTTTTAAATTCAAACTTCAGCGGCAAAGTGATTCTAATTTATTAAATAATTCTTTCAAATAGCTAGAAAATCTTATGAAATTTTAATAATCGTGTAATCAATAGAAGAGATACGACAAAATTACTCGTTTATTATTAATTTTATAAATTTAATTATCTTGTGATTAAAATAAAAATATAAGGAAAGGATGTTACAATGTGATTTTTTTAAATATATAGAAACTATAAAATATCTTCTAGTGTTAAAGTCGATGTATCATTGTATCACTTGCCGATTATCATTTGCAAACCATAGCACTCACCGCTTATGGGATCGACATTTAGCATAAAGATGAGTCGTTCTCGGCTGTCCTCGAAGACTAGGAGCGGCAGTCCAGAAGCGTCGTAGCCGAAGGGTTTTGTTAACGAAACATCATCCTAATTCCTCACGTAATCGGTAGCATAATCATCTAATCAATAAAGTTGTTTTACAATCAACTCACGATGGTCTGTACATGATTTGAGAGTCGATATTTTACGAACCATCGTTTTACTCGTTTTCTTCATGTACGTATATTTTCAGTCGACTAATGTGTATATCATACCTATTTTGAGTTTTTTTTCAGTGAGAGACACTTGTGTTTCGAATACTTATGTCTCGAATACCCCCATACATGTGTACATACAGGGGGCCTCGTTTACGGTGTAATATTTCTGTTCGGTGTAGTAGCTAATATTATACATCAATATATTAAATGTCGCGTAGAATAGTTTAAATTACCACTTATAATTTGCCAGTTTTTAGCTTGCTGTGTTAAATCTAGACTCATATTTTTAGCGTTTGATTAATGCCTTAATATCGTGTTTACGTTGTATTTATAAATGACTAACTGCCATCAGTATAGTCGAAACATTACACCGCATTACGAGGACGTGTTGGAAAAATTTATGTTTTGTAATGTTTAACTGCACATTGTATAAAAATTCCATGAAATTGTTCTGTTGAATTTTTTGAAGATTTCTATAGGAGGATAACAATTCGAAAATTGAAGATTCTTGTTAAATATGGTAAATGTCAAATCTTTGAGCTCTAAAAATCCCGCACTTATATCTTAAATGTCGCATATCAATTTATTTTGTACAGTTTCTCCAGTAGAAATCTCGAAATTACACTCTTATGGAAAAATAATAAATAAAAAATTAAACTTATCTCCATATCGCGATAAATTAATAAACGCAATTAATTAGTATCATGATTTGTAATTTCTCAATTATCTTTTTCATTTAAATATTTTTCCATAAGTGCACGTAATTATCATTACATTTTTTCATATTACATTTAATCAACAACGGTTCTCTTTTTGCAGCTCACGCTCACTGATGACTGCCTGGTGCCATATGGTGAAAGCGTGAAACAAAAAAAACGACGAAAAAAAGAAAAAAATGATGCCTGAAAAAGGTCAACCAAAAAAAGAAAGAAAACTTGCATCATGTCCCGAAAGAATTTTGGCGTCTCTATCACAGTGCATATTTCCACGGAATTTTATTTATTTATTAACATTTCCTGTCATATGATTTATTGTACCTTTCATCCATAATCTGAAATAAAATAAACACTGCCAAAATTTTATTGCAGAACAGTCAGTTTACCCGATCTCGTCTTTCTTTTCCTTCCAGACATTTTCAAAGTGACATCCTTAATGACAATTTATGATTCATAATAATTCAATAAGTTAAAATAATTACATTCAATTTAATGACACTCGCTATAAAATATATTTTTCAATTTTTAAGTTAATAATGTAATATAATATATATAGTATGTAAATAATAAAATCACTTAATAATTAGTTTAACGCCAAAAGATTAATATCTTCTTATCAAGAAATATATATAATATGTAATCAATTTATAATCCTTATCAATAAATATGTATTATACGTCAATATGATTAAAGATCAACTTGTTGCGCAATAGTTTTCTTGTCTTCTGTTTATCTTATCATATCTTCTGTTAAAAAGCCAGGGAAGGAGCCAGGAATAGCAAGCTGAAAGACAGGTTTGTACAACAATATGCATGTTTATTATCTGAAAGTTTTACATCTCTAGGATGCCATTGCATGCGTGTTCCGTCATCGGCGATTCGAACGATGTAACAACCCACGATAGTCGCAAACTCCTCTCTTTCTCTCTCACAAGAGAGCGCCTTTCATTTAATTATTTATTTAATAAAGTAACGTCGAATCACGATCGGCCAACCCTTTACAAATATAATATCTGTATATAATATATGAATCTCGGACAAAAAGAACGCATATATCAAGGGATCACAACCGCTCCTTTGACAATAATCAATCCTGCGTTTCTTTTTTTTAAGGGGGGGGGAGGGGGAGATTGGGAGAGAAACGCAGGGAGGGAAGAGGTGAGAAGGACATCTTCCGTTTCGTCCATTCCATTTCTAAGACATAACAAATTTCCATTGCATCTCTTATATGAACAATAAATAACTTCGTCAAATGCTGATAACGTTAAATAACAATGAAATAATGAGTAACTATTCAGTAAAATATAGTAATAATAATATGAGACCAATCGTGGCGTCGTTACCACGAAAAGGCTCATTCCGTTTGATTAATCTCTGCTTTCGGTCTAAGTTTTCAGTTTTGATGTACGGTCTTTCCGTGTACGTGTTTCTGGATCGTCTCTTCAATCATAACAGTTCGCACGACACCTCATTAATCGCTAGTCTGTATTTAATTGTCGAGAAACGCGCTTTATCGATGCCTCGTTAATTTCAACATATATTTATTGGTTGTATTTTGCCAGTAATAACTCTCTCGAAATCAATTGCGCATTATTACATGTGCATGTACAGGATATAATAATAATAATATTCTGCGATTTTGGTTGAAACGCATATTTTTCCAGCAGATGTGATTTCTATTGCGCGGACGATTGCAATAATGTAATGTCGCTTAAAAACAAAGAAATATTAATGCAAGTAAAACAATTGTCGATTTCTGCAGCGACGAATCCAGCATTACGGGAAACACTTGAATGATCAATGAAAAAAGCAAAAAAGAACGAAAAGCTAGAGTTAAACACATGGTATAATTAAAATAAATGCACCAAAAGCTTAAATGCGACTTGCCATCGTATGTTTCCCTGTTCAAAAAATTAGTAAGTTTTACCCTAACACGTGAAATATATCTTATGTCTAAGACATATGACCATAAACATATATACTGTAACAAATGCAAAATTTCAACTCAACATCAAAATCAAAATACGCAGGTCCGCCTGTAAAATCATTGCTGAGAGATTCGCGTGAATCAAAATATTCTTACAACATGCGATAAATCTTTCATAAATCAAATAATAATATACACATTTGCATTTGCGTTCGTTTTCACTGCGAGCATAAAAAGCCGAGATTCTGCATCCAAACATATTTTTCCCTGTATATAATGCAACATGTCCTCGTCTTTCTCTTCTTCACATCTCCCCCCTCCTTCTAGTACCCTTCGAATAAAGGCGTAATCATTAGCATTTATCTTAAAAATACTAGTTATCTGTGTTTCTTTCCGGATTCATCGCCCGAGAACAAACAACCTAATTCATCTACGACATATCTCTGGAACGTGCAGTCACTATCACGCTCGGAATACTGCACATGACGACATAATTAAATTCGTAATAGATAATGGTTTTAAGAAAAAAATAAATGGTCAAAAATATATATATATACATATATGTATATATATCTATCTATATACACGCGCAGCATCTCTCATGAAACAATGACATTTAAATTAGCTGCTAAAGCAATGATAAAAATACTATTAAAAATAAAAATAATAATAATATAACAGCGAGTCTCATAATTACACTCAACATCAACAGTGGAAGCAATAAATACAAATGAGAATGATGAAATGCTTTTCAAAGAGTGCTAGCTTTACGAAGGATCATTTCAGTTAATGCAGGTATAACTGTCGCGAAATTCTGTAAGCGATTTTTTTCATCAAGTACGATGATAATCGAAACTTGACTCACTGCGGATTGTTTATATCTCTTATCTCGTTAAAATGCAATTGAGGGAGAGGTAAATCTTACTTTTTTTTTAAGGTTTATGTTTATCAGATTAGGTTAATTCTGTAATTCTGTATCTCGACGTCTTCGAGCTGAAACACATGAAAATCAAAGGCTACATCAGATACATAGCATCCGAGGCAGTCGATGTCTTCGACAAGCGCGTCGGCTATAAAGCATCGTGAATTTTCGCAAACCCAAGTCCGAATAAATAAATCCACATCTCTTTGCCCCGTAAATTACGTCCACTTAAATCGTGTCCGTCCCGGAGTGCATGTACATGTGTTAGAAACGTCGCGTGCTAAATATTACATCTAAATCATCGGCGAATCATTGCGCGAACTTAAATACATCGAGTAATGTCCTACATGTCGCTTCCTTCCGCTCTTTCTTTTTTTTCTGTTTTCTCTTTTTCTATTTAACTGATAATCGTGGGAAATAGACTCGTAATAATGCACATAAGTGGTCAGCTAGTGTGATTAAGTAAGCTTCGACAAGCATAAAGCAGATTTACCTAGCATGATAGCCTCCATTAAAGATAATCGCGTTTGTTGCTGTGCAGGTTCGGTTGAAGGCTGTCATTTCTTTTTCGCTGGATTCCTTTGTGGTGTAGATGGTCTACCTGCTTGACCCGTGTTCATTCCTCCATATTGGTATTTTGCCTTCTTCTCTGACGGTTTCAAGATCTGCAAAAAAATCCGAAACGGCGCGATAAACTTGAAATGTTGCATCGAACGCTATTAAGGATGAATGAGAAGAAAAATCTCTCGTCAATCACCTGGAAACTGCACATTAATGTCTCGTCAACGCTCATCATTCCTCCGGCATTGTCGAATTCGCCGCAATAGTTTGGCGCAGAGAAAAGTGTGACGAGTTGTCGTTTGGCGAAGAACTCATAACCATCTTCGACCACTTGATGCGCCCTGCATATGAGATCCATATCGTGACGATTCAGGAACTTCGATACGACGTCTGGACCGAATGTGAATGAGACTCCTCTATCGTTTTCGCCCCAACCCTGAAACGTTATTGATATGCGATTAGATCAGTCCTTCCTGTTTCTTTAATCTAATCCTTATTTCCTGTTGATTAATCTAATCTAATCGGTGCGTTGAAATTCACTTTACGTAAAAGTATCTCACCTGAACATCTTTATCAGGATCAGACCATAAGAGATCACAAAGGAGACCAGTATCAGGTACATCGGTTGGACGCATGATTCTTCTAATTTGCTCCATTCCCTAAAACAGACGAAATATAGAAATATCTACTCGCACTCTCTTTATATGAGAAACGAAATCGAAGGACTTTTCATTTCACCGCTAATTACCTGCAAGTCAGGACTGAGCCCGCCATGGCAACAGAAGATTTTCTCATCGATGATCGCGGCGATCGGCAAGCAGTTAAAGCAGTCCGTGAAGGTCTTCCAAAGCTTGATATTATACCGTCGCTTGCATTCGTCGTAAAATCCATATATCCTATTTATGCTGGCGCATTCGTGATTCCCGCGTAGCAGGAAAAAGTTCTCCGGATACTTGATTTTGTATGCCAATAGCAGGCATATCGTCTCCAACGATTGCTTCCCTCGGTCAACGTAGTCGCCCAGGAATAGGTAGTTCGCTTCGGGCGGAAAGCCGCCGTACTCGAAGAGCCGCAGCAGGTCGGTGTATTGGCCGTGTATGTCGCCGCAGATTTTAAGCGGCGCCTCCAACTCCAGCAGGATCGGTTGCTGCAGGAAAATCTCCCGCGACTTCAGACAGAGGCCACGCACCTCGGCCTCCGTCATAACAACGGTCTTGCCCGGTCGACATCCTCTGACTGTATGCCCAGAAATGTTGGCGGTTAATCGCGTAATTTTACTCGAGATCGCAACGATCCTTCATTAGTGCGGTGAACTAGTTCCTGTTACACTATTCGCCCGAGAAAATAATAATAAACTAAATAAAAGGGCGGCAAATTCGTTACATTTATCCGTTCGATACGATAGTTTACAGCTGATTTCAAACTCCTGTTAAAGGCTTTTACATCGAGATAAGAATCTATCTTTAACGTAAGAACAGGCGATCTATCTCTGGGAAAAAAATCAATAATGCCATTGTCACGTATAATTAGCGCCATACTTATACCGCATTACTTATACCGTTACGCGTGTATTGCTTCTGGAATTACTCGAGCATGATACGCCAATAATACATCATTATTCCGTCAATTTAGCCGGTGAGTCTCTATTGAGACTCGTACGCCTGTTTGCCTTCGACTCACGACGTACGTCGTTACGCACGGTTATGCAATTCTTTGGATTCGCGTCGAGTGGAGAACAATGGGAAAACACGGTCGGCTGTATTGACGTTCTTGTTACTTACAGCGACGCCGGCGAATCGATAATGACGCCTAATGAGGCATTCCTCGTTTCTGTCCGCCGCACTAATGAGGGATAGTCGTGGTACTCCTTCTTACAGGTACACCGAGCATAACTCTACATTGGGGCATGGATTGATGATTAAGTTCTGCCGGTATTAGCCGTCTCAATAAACAGGGGTGAATACACGATTACAGATTACGGTGATGCCAGATCATCTTTGCCTATTCTCGAGCACTTTGCACATGGGTACAATCACGGTACTTCCGGCGTGGTCTACGGTGGTATCGCATCGATTATAATAGCGTCAAAGGCGTGAAATTACTGATAAGCTCGTTGGATATAATGGATATAATGTCTCGGGAGTGCGAGTCTCTCTCTCCCTCGGCGAGAGAGAGAAAGGGAGAGAAAGAGAGCAGCTATTTTCGACACGGGTTTTACGGATTCAACATAAACGGAAGCCTAAAATACCACTCAACTGTGGAATCCCGGAGCCTAGCTGGATCTGTAACGCTCTGGATGATTCAACTTCCCTCGGTTTCCTAATTTCCATCCCCCAGCCGAATTTCGCACGATCGCAATGCTATTTAGAGTAAATGCATCAGTGAACAGATTTGTGCATACCGTGTAACACAATTGCATTTGTGCAGAAATTCATTGTTTGTACAATTACAATTAAAACGGTGATTCGTTGCAATTAAGAGGAAACGATCGATACAGATTTACAGATCTAAATTCAAATATCTTTTACTTACAAACGCATTAAACATTAAAGATGATAAACTCTTATATATTCCAAATGCGACAAGAATAATTCAGTTTAAAAGAAAAATTGAATTATAACGCGTGTATTCGTAGATAAATTCACCAGCGCATTTAGTCTTAATATTTCATAAAAGTGCCGAATATCTTGAGATGACGTCACTCGACATTCAAAGCGTTAATAAGCGGCGAAGGCAAAGGGAACAGATGATTTAACCGACATCCAGTGCAGATCGTCTTTCTTTATGACGCTATGGATGTGTCGTCGGATCGTTATTTATAGACATAAAAGGGAATTCACGGTGCGGCTGAACTAGTCTGATACTGGCTATCGGAAAACTGCATATTAGCAAGGTCACGGCGACTATAGAGCGAAGATGCAGAGATTCCATTACCCGGCAGAGAAGCTATTGTCACTTTGCTGTTACATGGCGGGTATATTCCAGGCGAAACGCTGGAAATGTCACTTTGCATCGCGGAGTCAACGGATGCTTAAAATAAGCGCTTAAAATAAGCCGGAATAAAAACGGATTCCTGCAGAGAGAAATCCGGGGACCACTTAGCGGCGACGCATAAACATCTTTTCGCGTTCGTTTCATCGCTTCGCGCTAATAATTTACGAATTTATGTATAAGTTTCATTACAAGGGAAGCTCGATATTTATACATAACGATGTTTATTTTTAAAAAGCGATCTGTTAAAATTTAAATTAAATTGGAAGATTTTAATAGATTTTCCAGCTTTCCTTTCAATGTAAAATTTCAATGGCGCTTATATCAATAAATTGCCTCAGTTCTACAAAGTAGAGAGAATATATGATAAATCAGAAATAACTTGTCCCTGAAGAAGTTAAAAATAATTGTAAGATCTTGTTAACGATGACTCTGGAGTGCGAACTTTATATCGTTTCAGGGACACGGCGTGAACGTACTTATTACGGTAAATTTTGCAATATTAACTACATGTCGTTACCTACACGGTTCAATGTGACAATTCCAGAATTTAGACAAACTTGATAATAAATTTTTAAAAAAAAATCACGAAACCGATGAAATCTCCAGTATCACTTTTATAAATCACGCATGCGCCCGAGATGAACTTCACCATGAAAGACTAAGAATTTAAAATAATTCGTCCCTGAAGTAGTTAAAAATAATTTGTTGTCGCGTTGAACTAAAGTCTAACGAGTAAAATTGATATTAATGAAAGCACAGGAATACGTTCTCCGAGACTAATTATCTAATTAATATCTAATTGTAAATTGTAAATGCTATGTCAAACATAAAATGCAATTGCAATTACTTCCTTGTTTTTTCTTATATCGTTTCATAATGAATATTATAATAAATATGATATAGTTATTAAATTTTTGCCTTATATAAGTATAAATTATTTCATATATGTTTATCCCAATGTTTACCAATCACAAGTGCATTAACTCTACTTAAACATTAATACTAGATATGTTAAATTAAATGTTAATCTAAATGATAATGGCTTTATATCGTAAAACAATTGATATGCACTATAGATAATGATAAATTACGCCGATAAGATATCCTCTACGATCAGAAAGCTTATTCGAGCTAACGAAACCTGCATCTCTATACGTACAACGATAATTCAAAATTATCGATTCTCAGATGGTTTATAATTTTAAGATAAGATAAGACAACGATAATTCAAAATTATCGATTCTGATGGTTTATAACTTTAAGATATTGCATTTTTGCAGGGGCAAAAAAGAGGAAGATAGAGAGGGAAATATTATTATATTCGAATGCGGGAAGGAAGTCAACTGAAGCACATGCACTCTTTGCTACGGATCGCATAAATATACATCTATTATACCAAGCGTGCTCTAACATTTAAGCTCTAACATCTCCAACCAACGTTGCTCGATTTTTTATGTAGATAAAGCATTTCAAACGAGAAGGCTACGAGTGCGATGGGGGAGAAAGTGATAAATCCCAAACGATAGGCTAAGTGCATCGACAGATCCAGAAATAACTTCGAGTGGTTCGAGAAGCGTGTGTGGATACTTATACTCCAAATAAGATTGTAGATGTTTGTCTTTGAGTAAAGAATGTGTAGCTGTTGTGTCTTCGGGAGGGAGTCTAAGGGAGGTTCGACAGGATCGACGACCCAAGAGCAAGCAGGAGGATCACATTTACGCGTGCAGGGTCAGTTCTCCTTCACGTGGGAAATAAAAACAAAACAAAACAAAAAAAGAGGGAGTGAAAAAAGGAGTTGACGACGACGACGACGACGACGAGCGAGCGAGCGAACGAGCACGCGACAACGAGAGGCAACGGCCCGTAATTAGCAGCGCGCGGTTTAACGCTAAACGTGGCTACCTGAATGTCATCTATCCTCGCATCATCCTCTTTACGTTGCGGCGACTTAACTTTTAGAACGCTACGACCGCTATTTCTACGGGAGCTTTAATACCGTCTCAGCTTTAAGCGCGGCGCCTAAACAGGAATATAAATTGCTTTCCAGTCGCGACAAGTGGGCTACCTGGAGTCGACTCTGCTTTCCATTTAATTTGTGTCACCGTGTGTCGGTGACTCGAGTCGATTCCGCCCGACTTTACTTCGATATCGAATGCTCTGCGATAGAGAGAAAGGAAAACGATATAAATCAACTGCCATTTATCAAATTACGTGGAAGCGTGACCTTTTCGTGTAACGAGACCAAATATTGTACGTATGACATAATCGAAATGATGAATTGACTTAGCCTTACGTTCGCGTATATCGACAAATTGTACGATTATTACAGAAGTTAAATTAATGCATTTCCAAGTTGCTCGGGGCAATACGCTGAGTACGTTACTTCTTCCTCAACTTCTCCGCGCGTAACTGCTCTTGTCATTTATCATTTTGCAGCTGCGGACCCCAGCTGACTCAAGTCGGCACGAACGCCATTAAAAAAGTTGCTATAAATAGAAAATCGAAATCAATCATGTAGATCAAAGACGGAGCGTGGCAGCGCCTTTAAAAGCGTTATAAACGCGGACTTCCCAACTCTTATCTCGCGCTTAACAGTATGCAATTGTTATATTTGGAGCCACGTTTAGAGATAACGAACGCGACGCCGAGTAAGCGCGTGTTTACATGCTGGGCCGCGGGACGATAACGGAATACAAAAGTCTTGGGAAGCTCGAGTCTTGAACGACGAATGGAGGATAATTCTACGTGGAGGAGCTTGTCGTTTCCTGTTGTTGCTGTGATGGTAGTGGTGTTGATGCTGGTGGTGTTGGTGTTGTTGATGGTAGTGGTAATGATGATGATGATGATGATGATGGTATTGGTAGTGGTGGCGGGTGGTTATTGTTGTGTAGTAGCTGCGTACCGACAAAGTCCGACGAGAAAATATCTTTTAGCTTGGCTTTCTTCTGAACCTGGTCTTTCTGCGTGTGGTATACTTTACCGCACAAGGGGGTTCCCGCATTCGCGTAGCATGAGAGAGAGAAACAAACAAAAAGAGAGAGATTTGTTTCGTTTTCTGCGGCTGAAGAGAACGAGAGGGATAAAAGATCGTGATCGCGCGATGGTCAGCGGCGCAGGGACGGGCGAGGGGCGGAGGGGGGGGGGTGATGCGGTGGCAGTTTGCGCGGCGGCAAGAGGAGGGGAGGAGGGTACTTTAAGTCGCGAGAGGGATAGGTGGAGGTGTATTCGCAGAGTGAGAAAACGAGCGCGACCAAGACGACGAGGTAGAGAGAGAGAGAGAGAGGAGCAGAGAGAAAGAGAGGTCGGGCAAACGGGGAGAGAGAAAGATAGAAAAATAGACGCAGCGAACTCGGAGCGAAAGAGAACGAGAGAGGGCGGGAGGGAAGGAGGGAGGGAAAGAAGAGGGACGACGAACGGTCCCATGAATTTTCTCACTCGGTCGCGCGACGGCGATGACCGCGACCGTTCCGGCGGGCGAGATCGATCGCTTCCCCGCGTTTTTTAATCCGATCGACGGAGCGACACGAGGGAAGAACGCGCGCGATCGGAACACCCGCGTCGCGGCTTCCGCGCGCTACGCGCCCTCAAAGCGCGAGGGGGAGGGAGAGAGAGAGAGAGCGGGAGGAAGAGAAGGTCGCGACGCGGATCTGCATCCGGCCCGGGACCGTCGTGCGACGAGAGAACGAGAGCGGATATAAAAGTATGCGTGCGACGAGCGCGAACGCGGGAGCGCCGCGTTCTAACCGCGAGAAGTTGCAGCGGTCGATTCGACTCCGAGCGCGACGCGTTGCGTCGTACCCGGCTGCGCTGCGGCGGAATTGCCGTCGTCCGCTCCGCGGGGACGACGCGCGACGCGACACGGCACGCGCGCGACGGGGTACGCGCGCGCGGGATCATCGCAAGCGGGCGTCTCACGCGCGTCGGCCGCCCCGTCGCAGTCACATACCTTCCAGCAATCTCTGTATCAGGTTATCGATATTCAAGTCGACATCCGCCATTTTTTCCTGCCACTGACTGACTGGCCCGATGTTCGCGGACTGGCTCGTACTCGCCTGGCGCGCGCATTTGCACCGCCGCGACGCGAGACGCAACCCCGGCGCGTCCTAATACGTGTGCGTGCCGTTATCGACTGTGGGTTTTCGCCCGGGGCGAAAAACAACGGCACGTCCTCCCACGTCGAGCGTCGGCGAGAGACTCATAGTCGACGGTTCGGCGCCGCGCAAGATGGCCGGCCGAGATTTCGTGACGTTCGCTATAGGGAGAGCCGCGTGCTGATTGGTCGCTCGTAAGCGTCGGACAAGCGGGATTGGTCGTTCCTGCCGGACCACGGTACAGGTTACTCGGAACTGTCGAATAAGCCGATTGGCTATCCAATAGAATTCTCAATTTTTCAAATTCGTCAGAGAACATTGCAAAACATTCCACTTTATATTATCATTCCAATTATATTTAATTAATGGCTTGTATCTAGTTAAGTATCGACTTATTAATCCAATATCTAAATATCTAGATCTAAACTAATATCGCGTTATGCATTTGAACACATTCATCATAAATAGTTCCTCAATTATCGCTCTCCTTGATTGCGATAATTTATTTGCGCTCTTATAACGAAATTAGATGAATTATTATTCCAACCTATTTAAAATGATGCAATTGTATGATAGCTCCGTGACAAATTACTTTAAACAGCGCCGCTGCCCATATATGATATTGTCAAATGAAATACTTCACATAGAAATCATACATTTGTTCAAGTACAAATTTGCAAAAATAATTACTCGTGGCTTAACCGTACTTCCGATGATAATCCGGTGACGGATCTGTGTAGTCCTGTTGAAGATTGAAAAGCTCGGCATTATTCTTCTGCAAATATTGCAGGAATTCGTGAAAATGCGACAGCAATAGCTGTATACTTTTCTCGTCTAAAGGCGTGTAAGACAGCATACCGCCAAGTCGTACTGCAAAACGAAAAATTGTCGTCAGTGTAAATAATACATCTTCGGAAAACTTTGTAAACATTTTGCAAAGAGTGCGTTTTTACCAAATAGCCTGAGAAGATGGAATGCTCCGTATAATTGACTTGGTAATGTCTCCGGATTGTCATTCATTATTTGTATAAACTGCGGCCGTTCCCACTTATACAGCAGCTGAAGGCCCAATGTGATGTTAAAATATTCCCGAATACCCTTCGTTATTTCCAGCATACTTTCTCTAAAACAAGATTAAATTGCAAATATATAAATTGCAAAATATGACTTGTAATATAACAAGAATTATCGATTCTCAACTGTTATACCTAATGTCGTTGGATTTCCCGGATGATTTTGCTTCCACATAATCGTCCAAAATTTTGTCAACCGTATTCTGTACGGGTAATGCGGGTAATTTGTGGTGCTTCAGTATTATTTCGGATTCGTCTATCAGCACGAACTTTAATTCCTCGGGCAACTTGATCTTAACCTCTATTTTCGTGAGATATTCCTCAGTCTCGCCAGACGGCTCTAGTCGGCTAAAAAAAGAAACGAGATTTGAAATAGTGTTTCTTACAATAAACTGTAATATACAATTGTATAGAGACACTAGACATTACATAACAAACCTTCGTTTTTTACGCGGGGGTTCAGAAACAGACTCGTGAGAAGATGAAGGTGTTACCATGCTACTCGAACCCTTGCTAAAACGGCTCGTACTTTTATCGGCTACAGGAGTGCTCGACCTACTGTCCGCATCCTTCTCTCTACCCCCTTCGCTTCTTCGACCCTGTGTTTTTGTTGTTGTATTTCCCTTTTTGTTCTTTTGAGCAGATTGCTGATTTGAGTGCGCTCTCTGGACTTCCCTTTGCTTCTGTACGTTTGCTTCATTATATTTGAGTACTCTGCTCTCGGGAACCCATTCGTCCCAGCTATTTTTTTTACAAAAATTCGATATATAGTCTAATTTCATTAACTCAATAAATTAAATACATAAATAAAACTATTTCAAAATTTTATATAAAAATATGGATTAGAGAACAAAATTTCTTATGTTGTTTTCCAATCGAATCAAAGTATCTTTATTCTTACAGATTTGTTAATGGTACTATGAATGCTTAGTCTCAATTTATAAAGATATCACTGTATATAAATAAATCCTATGTATACATACTATTTATACTATGCATACATATGTTCTATACAAATAAATCCCATGCATGTGTGTAAAAATCTTACTTCTTGTTCCAGCCAGCATAGTGAATGAAATATTTGACTTGTTTCTCTTTAGTAATAGATGACTTTAAGCACTTGGCTTCGTAGATTAATGGCCCATGAAAGCACAGAACCTTCTCCCCTAAAAATATGTGAGCCACAATATTAACTCAATCACGAGTACAATTCATAAAAATTCCGTAACTAAAAGGAGAAATAAAATACTATACCTTCTTGAAATTTACATTTTGGTGGCATTCTTGTCTCTCATATAACACTCGTTTTATTTTATCAATCGTACGATTAATTAAATGATGAACAACGATAGAAGAAACGATTAACTCATGTAACACTTATAAAGTTAAAATATTCAAGTTAGAGACTGCCGGACGCTACAAGGGTTATGATTGTGTGTTCCGATTTAGCAACCAACATTGAAATTTATAGTTTGTGTCACATACACTATAGATTTTCAGTACTGGCTAACTATAGGTCTGTTCTTTTTATCGGAGCTCTTTACATCATTAAGCTAGTCACACACACTTTCTGTAGAACGTAACAGTAAGGTTTCGACCAATCGCGTTGCTCGATTTGGCCGTCCGTAACCTTAACAGTAAGAATGAAGCAATGCGATTGGTCGAAACCTTACTGTTACGTTCTACGGAAAGTGTGTGTGACTTCATAAAGCGTCGTCTACAATGAGTCGTAGTCGTAAGGTCGTAAGCAAATTGACCAATAACAATCAAGAATTTGTAAGAAAACTTGATTGTGATTGGTCGATTTGCTTACGAACTTACTACTACGTTCATTGTAGACGATGCTTAAAGGATCGTCTACAATGGCCGTAGCAGTAAGGTTGTAAGCAAATCGACCAATGACAGTCAAGAATTTGTAAGAAAACTTGATTGTGATTGGTCGATTTGCTTACGAACTTACTACTACGCTCATTGTAGACGACGCTTAAGACATAAGAACAGATCAATTGTTTCCATCTAACCTCCATGAACTAGTTAAATTGTGAATCCTCCTCGATGAGTTTCGGAACGCTCTGTAGTATCCAATAGTGACATTCGTTGTGTCGCACGTGGTGGAAAGTTGCAGAATCCTCTATCCCTATACGCGTTGGCACGTTTCTTTCGGCACGTATTGCAGTTTCGGCTACCGAACGATTGTTGAGCCAGTTTGGGCAATTGGACGCGGCTCGAGGTATATTTTTGATAGAATAATTACAGAACTTATTCTCCTTTGGTCCCTTTACTTAATATACCATCTGGCTGTAATAATCGCGAGTAATACGTCCGTGAGTGCGCATATACTCGGCGATCGATACTGCTCATGGTAGATCAGGGTGAGACTTATCGTACGTATATCTCGTCAGAATTTCGAGAAAAGATTTGCCCCTCGAGTCTAAATAACATCAATTTGCTACTTTTATTAAAGATGAATAACCGTGTACGTGAAAATATCTAACTCGACAATTTTTCGAGATTTCGAGATTCTTCGAAAATTGATAACCTGGCTGTACTAACGATTGTGAAGATTCAAACATTCTTTAATACAATTATTTCTGATTTTGTAAGGCATCAGGAAGGATTCAGCACTCAATCTCAAAATTTTGATACATCTAATATATATATTTAAATATTTTATAGTTTTATAACACCCATTTAATGACCTTTTACTCTTAACTGCTGCCAAGCTTTGCTTTGCTTGGCAAAATATGGAGGGGGTATTTCATAGAGGTCGAATCAGTTGTTACGACCTTCATTCTCGATAACATTACATACAACATAATTTGATATCAACTTTCGCCAAATTCCTTAATAACCGAACTTTATATATACATCATGCATCAATTAATGAATTTAATTTCAACTCGATCTTGCAAATGGCTGTTTCACAAAATTGTGATTATTGTGAGGTATTTATTAACTTTTGGCAGCACAAAGGATATATTTGCTTAAAATTGGTAGACAGGTGTCTTTACAAATATAATAAAATATTTTTATCATGTTTTTGTTATTTGTGTCCATTTTTACCAATGTAGATTAACTTTAATCTTGGTTTAACTTATCTTTTTTAAGATTTTAAGAATTAGAAAAAGATAACTAATCTAAAAGTTAGAATCTCCTGTCCTTGTTTATGTCTTTGTTATATCTAATATCTTTATTATGTCTGTTTATGTAAGCTAAATGTTAATTAAATATTTTGAGAAGATTTATTAAATACGAATCATCAGTTTTCATTAAAATTTATATATTCTTAATGTCTTGTCACTCCGTATCGTGATTATCTTGTTGCACATTAAATGTAGGCTTGATTGATATCTAGATTCTTCATTACAGGAACATTTTATGCGTCAGAATGTCAACGTTCCTTGGGCTTATCGAGGAGATACCAGGCATCTCGGTGGATCGTTTTGATGGAGAAAACTTGAACTCCTTTGCATATTTTCTTAGTCATTGTCATTCTGATCATATGCATGGCTTGAGCCATATGTTTTTCGAAGATTTAAAGCGGTATAATAAGTATCTTTATTGCAGTCCTATCAGTAAAGTTCTCTTAGAAGCTAAGTATTGTAATGTAGAAACTTGCGTAAAGGATATTGCTATCAATGAAAAAGTTCTTATTGAATATAAAAGCATAGGTGACAAAAAGACCGATGTTCTTTTCGTAACATGCATTTCTGCTGGACATTGTCTTGGCTCTGTAATGTTTCTTTTTGAAAAAATGGATAAATTAATATTATATACTGGAGATTTTAGAATTAATCCTAGAGATTACGGAAAACTAGGACCGCTGAATTATCGTAAAGATTTCACTACATTTCCAAAGAAGTTGGCCAAGGTGTACTTAGATACAACGTTTTTAGATTCCAATTTCGCCTTTCTTCCGACAAGAAAAGACAGTATAAATGTGATGTGTAAAGTTGTGAAGAAATGGCTAGAGGAAAGCCCAAGGAATGTCGTTGTTCTGGAATGTTCCGCTTTGTATGGCTCCGAGTTTCTCTACATGGAGCTGTCAAAATCTTTGAATGTATTTACTCATGTTAAGGATAACGTATACGAGGGCTATTGTCGTATCCCAGACTTGGCACGTCACATTACAAATAATCCATTTGCTGCACGTATACATGCGTGTATGAACAAACTAGATCGCTCAGGTTTGAAATGTCGTACCGATATCCTCGAGAAGAATATATTAACTATTGTACCGTCAGTACAGAAATGGAAGGACAAAGACAAAAGTGTAGTTGGAGAATGGGATTGTACTAGAGATAAGACGTATAATGTGTGTTACTCCACGCATGCTTCCTGTGATGAACTTGAGAAATTTATACGATATTTTGACCCAGAGGAAATATATCCTTGTGTATGTCCAAAAGACAAAGAAGAAAAAAAAAATATGTATCGTTTACTAAATGAAATTAAAAGTAAAGTTAAAAAAGAAAAGGGCGTTGAAAATTATAAAAAGTACACATTAAATCCTTAAGTATAAAGTTAAAAGTAAATCACTAAATGTCTAATAATAATGTTAATTTTTAATTTTACAGATAATTTGGCTTTAATATTTCATTTTTGGTAGTTTTAATTCTCCAAAAAGTGTATTAATCTTATAATTATATATATTAACAGATATGTTACTGTTATATTATGCGTCAGATAAGAGTTTGTATTTTTATATAATAAAATATAATGTATGTTTTACTAATTAATATCCTTATTTTTAAAGTGACTCTGCGTAGTAACAGAATGTAACTTGAAGAACCATTTACGCATGCAAATTGGACTTTTTTTTTTATCTTGCTTCTCTTGTTTGCAGAAATTCATAGCGTTTTTGCTTCATAAAAATAAAGTACCGAAAAGATGTCAACTACTGCAGCACTCAGTGCACTGGCCAACGAAAAGGTATGGTTTGATAAGCCAACCTACGACAAAGCAGAACGGCAGTATTATGAGAAACTGGCCAAGGTAAGGAATTGTTGTTATTGCTGCGATCATCCACTGCTCAATAAATAAAGAGCGTTGTCGGCAGGGAATGGGATAGAGTAAAAATGTTTAAACATAGATCATTGGGTAAATCGTTTGCCTCGATAACCATGAATATTAAGTATATATAATACCAACTTTTTCTTAAATCCATACTCTTGAGAAAGTACATTCATAATTTATCAAGTGAATCTACTAGTCCTAATCATAGCATCCATAGCTAGTGCGCATTTGTCATTTTCCTATGTTTGTGTATGCATCATGTTTGTGTTACTGTATAACTTACTAACATTTCTAACACACATACGCGGGAATATCTGGTGATAACAAAATTACCTTTGCTCTCTTTCTCTCTTCATACTTGACAAGGTAGAATAGATTTTATACACAATGAGAAATGTAAAATTCTCAAGGTGATATCTTATTTTTATACTTAGAAAATAAAATAGTATTGTAATCTCTTGATATCTTGAATCATTTTCTTTTACATTTCTTAATTAATAATTCAAGCATTATACAACTAATGCTTATATTTCAACATATTTGAACACTGTACATGATTACATAAACGTGTTTAATTATAATACATGTCGAGTAGCAGTTATACGTATCAGTTGCACAAAAGAAACGATTTTATTTTTGCTTCTTGCGTTATTTGGAAAACGTTGATCTATACTTGCATAGCTTGGAACATGTTTCAAGGTGGTGTCTCGTAAGATTGCGGGAGGCTGCACGCTTAAGTCTGACAATTCTATAACTGACAAGTGCCAAGATCTAATCAATACTAATACATTGAAATCTAAGGCTGAAAAGTCTAAAGACAACAAACTAGCTCATGAATCGAACGAGTCGAATGTAAAACGTTCCAAATGCCAAGGAAGAAACGTAAAAGTCAATAAAGATGTCGCGGACGTGTGCAATATGCAGAATAAAGAAAACGCAAAGACAAGCGAGAAATTTGATAGCGTGAGGGATAATGCGAAGGAGAAGGAAACTACTTCTCCGAGCGAGAAATCTAAAAAGTATAACGCGAAAGAGGCTAAAGAGAAAAAGAACAAGGAAGATACGAAAAATAAAAATAGGGGAAGTGGAGGAAATGATGTCGGGGGAAATAAAGAAACTGCAGTGCCATTCGCGAGGAATAAAGAACAATTGCCCGATCAGGTATTTGCTCCAATGCAGTCTGTGGGTTACTGTTCAGTGTATCTCAACACGATAGACAAATTATATTTTCAGTTGACTTTACGTTAATTTTATTTCATTGTACCGTTGTAAAAAAGCGCGTCTGTTACGTTTTGCAATTAAAAGAATGGCATCTGTTTCTTTGTCCCATTTTATTTTTATCTTGTATTGAGGGCTTTACTGTAACACTATGCATATGTATATTTTGACCTGCTATAAATATGAATGCATGTAGTATCATTGCTGGTGATGTAATTTATCACATTTGTCATTCAACATTTTATGTTATTGAAATGTAAAGAAGCACCTATATTTGCAAAAGGCTTTAAATCTATTTTATATATTTTTTAATTTGATTATAAACTATTAGTCTAACACTTTCGTCAATAGATTTTAATTGAAAATTTTATTTTTTATGCAACGATGCTTTTGAATCTTCTCACATTGCTAACTCTTAAACTTGCTTAAGCTTGTTATGGTACTCATATTGCTAAAAAGTATGTAAATAAATATGTTGGATAATTTTCTGTTTTTTTTTATTTATGTATTCAATGAATTTTTAATTGCATGTTTATTCATAGTTAATAATTCAGTAAGTTTTCTTGCATTTCTTTCTCTGTAAAAATATATTAATAAAAACGTACTTACATTGTAAATACTGTTAATTTTTGTAGTACTGCCGCATTTTTATATTAGAAAATATAGAATTGTCCTACTTTTTAATACTTTCGCTGTAATGCATATAATGTCTATCTCCACATGTGTGCTAGATTAATAAGTATTTAGCAATATTATTTGATAACAGTTTTAAAATATATTTATATTTTTTATTTATATTTTATATTACTGTGCATATATATATATATATATATATATATTGTCGATAAAATTAATGTTTAATTAATATTTTTATTGCAAAAGAACAATACTCACTTTACATAAATACGGTTACTAGTGATTACATTATTCTGTTCTTCATTTAAGAAAAGAGAAATTTTTAGAGAAGCAAGAAAGATTTTAATATTTTATATTCGATTCTTTAACTAAGTTTTGCTAATGTTATTAAACTTTAGTGGAGATATGGCATGTAGTTATTTTGAATAATTAATCTGGGTGTGAGCTTACTTTTAATCTCGGTGGATGCAGGGAGCTCAACAGTCCACTTGCCCAATCTTGCCTGCTGTTGGAAGTTTGGCCAATGAGGTTGCGAAGGCTCGGCAGCATATTAAACAGTCTTTACAGTGTGTGAGTACTGCACTCTCTTAGCTCGCTCTTTACATAATTTTCACACAATCTGCTTACTAATATAATGTTATTATTTAAAATTAATATGATTTACTGCGGATCATAAAGCCTAATACAAAATAAGCATATAATTTTCTTATCCTAACGCAAGTTGTTCTGTAGTCACTGATATAACAGATAGAAACAGATCTAAATTAAACCCTAAAATATATAAAATATTTAGTATAAGTATAATAAACCAAACATTTCGATCTACTTTGAGATTATATTAATATTAATTATTCTCAGTAATAATTAATATTGTAGAATATACCATATATTTTAACAATGATTCTTCAGTCTCGAAATTTGTAGAGTGGTGGAGTGCATCAGTTTCACGTTGATTCTATATGTATGCATGCCGAATATCATGGTCATTAGACCATATAAAATAGAGAGTAAAAAATGCATAGACAAATGCATTTATTATTATAATCTATTCTCGCATCACCTGTTATCGCTTCTTAGGCATTTGAGAATGATTAAATTAAAACTGATGTTACGAATGAAAAATGAATGTTAAATGAAAAAGAAATTTACCTTTGTAAAATAATTATTAAATATCATGTCTTATTTACATGAAAATGTCTGTCATGTATTGATTGATAATAATAATAAAAAAATGTTAATATTACTAATGCAACCACATAATACCACGTTAAAAGAACATATTTTACTCAAGGTTACAATTTTCATGGATAGAATTGCATACAGAAATCAAATTTATTCCACATTATATTTTATCTCATTAATTATTATTTAATTACTAGAATAGGAAGTATAATTTTCAAAACATTAAATCTTATTTTTTAGATGGATGATATTGCAGCACTTGCTCATACTGCAAATCAAGATGTTACCCCTCGTGTTGTCAAACTTGAAAAAGAAAACCAGGATCTACGAAATAGTACGTATATTACATATTATTGCAACTATTAGAAGTATCATGAAATTATTAGTTTTCTATGTCAACTGTTCTATATGAAAATTATCAGCAATAAATAATGAAAAATTTAAGTAATAATTTTATAATTTACATTTATTATTTTGTTTATAATTATATTAAATATTTTATTGCATATAATATATAACACTCATAAATCACATATCAGAAAATAAAATTAATTATTACAATAATTTATTTTATTACTTAAATTATATATAATTATACATTGTACCTAAAATAATTTTAGCAGAAATTAAATATAGCTATTGTTATATATTTTTGAAAAATTATTTTTAAATATGTAAATATAAAAATTGAGATCAAAGATATATATGGTGTCAAATAAAATTGCCAGAACGAAAACCGAAAGTAAATTGGGTCAAACCGAAAAGACTCATGTTTTATTTTACAAAATTCCTAATAGTTAGCAAATAATTAATTGAAATGTCTGAGCGAATAAGCTTTTGAAAAGCTGTGGATTCGAAGGCGACGGCGAACATTAGCTGAAGAAGAAAGGCGGAATCAGCAAGTGACGTTAAGCAAATGACACACGACATATAATATTGCGCCGAAAAATAAGTCGATCATTGATTCTGCACTTTCCCCATCAGATAATGCTCACTGTCGTCTGCCGCGTCCAACCCACAGTTTTCCAAGCGCTCATTAACTTAGATATTTCAATTAATTACTCGATAACTATTAAGAATTTTTCAAAATGATACATTACTTTTCTTTTCGGTTTGACCTAATCTACTTCCAGTTTTGGCAATTTTATTTCTAATACCTTGTATATGAGATAGGATAATGCAAAAAAATCAACTCAAACTGCAACTCCCGTTATTGTATCGATATACAGTCTTAAAGATAATGGCAAGTATAATCAAGAGAACATGTATCAAGATTTGAATATCTTTTTAAACAGCCATTCGGGACCTGAAGAGTACTGTTGAAAACTTGGTACATCATGTGAAAACTGTTGTAACAACTTTGGAAGAACGTGTAGGAAGCCTCGAAGCACGCATACCTTACATAGCAATTTGTCCCGCGAAACCCGAAGAACCAAAACATGAGCAGAAGCAGAGCAAAGAAAAAGATGACGATGAAGAAGATATTGATCTGTTTGATTCCAATTCAGAGGCAAGTGAGCAAAGACAGTAGAAATGATATTAATTGGTCTCTTTGTTTAAGGCGAATGTTCAAATTTAATTTTCTATGACACAGAAGTAACTAAACACTACACACTGATATTCCTAAATTAACACAAATGTTATGATATGCGAATTTCTGTAAAATTGTGTGACATTTATTATTTGCATACACCAGATATTCCCATAATACTGATTCATCCAATATTAGCACTTTTTTCACATTCATATAAATCCAGTATGTAATAGTGTTCCTTCGCGAATTATAAAATCTGCCTGTTTTTATATCTATCGCTTACAATGAAAATTCTTACTGCATTTGATTCGATAGGGAGAGGATGCAGAGGCTGTCAGGATTAGGGAAGAACGACTTACTGCGTATGCTGCCAAGAAAGCTAAAAGTATGTAACGTAGCTCAATTGTTCATAATACATTATCATAATACATTAATTGACTTGTATCTTGCAGAGCCAACCTTAATAGCTAAATCAATTATCATCCTGGATGTGAAACCGTGGGACGACGAGACGAATATGAGAGAAATGGAAAAGGAGGTGCGGAAGGTCGAGACTGACGGTCTTCTTTGGGGTGCTTGTAAGTTTCCGTAACATTTCTCCATAATTTCGCACAATTTCGTACAAACACTATGATTAAGGTTTTGCATACAAACTCTCTTTCTTTCGTAGCTAAACTCGTGCCACTTGCCTTTGGAATTCACAAGTTACAAATTTCATGCATCGTGGAAGACGATAAAGTGTCAATAGATTGGTTAACGGATCAGATCACGCAATTGGAGGATTACGTACAAAGCGTCGATATCCATTCTTTCAACAAATTGTAAAAAAAAACTACAGCCAAACTAAAGTGCGTGGCGACATAGTCAAAAATAAGCATGGGTCTATGTGCCATTTTTGCATTCCATTAGCAGTATCTATAATCGAAAACTTTACATGCGCATTTTGCCGCATTAAGTCAAAAGATAAAGATATTCTAAAATTAAATGTTATTACAGTTTGACTGTCTAAAAGCCTGCAAGATATAAAAAGCAGATTTAATAATAAATTTAGCAAATTTAGATCAATTAAAAATATTTCATATTGATTAATTCTTATTGTATTGTAAATGTCAAAATTAGACTTTTCTCTATCTTTTCTTTATATATGTATAAAATTTCTGAATAAATTGCAGTAGATTGTCTCCAAAAGCGAAGTTACCTTTTATAATTTTATGTTCTTATATTGTTAATATCTTAAATAAAAAACACTTGGCCAATGCAATACATGTGTATGTCTAGTAATTTCTGATATAATTGCATAAAGTATAATTTAAATTTAAATTAGAAATTACTTATTTCTAGATCCAATTATCCACAGAAAATTTATAAGTTATATGAATTTAATATCTAACAGTTATATATGGATTTAATACTTAACTTAGTTATTATATATATATATATATATATATATATATATATATAATTTAAAGATATATGAACAAAATTTATTTGTTACTGATAATATATTTCGTCATACTGATGTTCTCTTTCGTCAGTAATATACATTCGTCAATAAAAATCAGATTGAAATGTTACACAATGTCAGTGAGCTATCAGTGGTTGTTTTGAAAGATTTACTATCTTTCCGTTTCTACATATAACATTGAGAGCATCGAATCGAACACTTAAAATAACAAATTAATCTTATCTGTTATGTACAAATTGTATACATTCAGAAATATTTGCAAATCTGTAATCCTTGCAGATATGACCTAAGTAAAAACAAACTTCAAAATGTTCCGCAAATCTCAAATGAAATAGAAATCTGCGTATTAATGACATAAAATTAATAATGTCATAGCTTCGTGCACATACCGAAATTAAAGGAACTGTTGGGAGAAAATCGGATTAATGAGATTGCTAAATTTTCTGTCCTAGAGAAATTAGATTTGTCGTGGAATAAGTTCTCTGCCGGAATGGTTAAGCCACTCGTAACTTGGAATATTTAGATTTCAATAATCAATTCACTGGAATCTTTATCGCGTGCATCATTGTTATATTTATAAAAATATATTTAATGATGAATCCATTAAACGTCGCTGAATGTTAAATATTTTGAGTTATAAATTGCAAAATTGCAAAATAATTAATTTTAAAAAATTTGATTTCTATTTCATTTGAGATTAATAAGTCGAATTTTGCAAAATGAATTAAGTGAGAAATTATTATTATTGACATGACATAAAAAATTAATCCCTATTCAGGAAACTTCAGGAATTCCATAACTGGTACACTGGGGTCTGTGGGACCCTAACAACAAAAATGCATTCTTAATATTATATCAAAAAAATATTTTTTAAAAATAGTATTTAAATATTACATTAATGAACACAAACTACGCGTTTTGTCTCTTTCCATTCTCTCTCCGTTTCGCTCAGCGAGAGGCTGGAGAGGGGGAAACGCCGCAGTTCGGAAGCTTAAGCTTGGACAAGCCTGATCCTATGCCTATCCTGAGCCTATACTCTGCATAAACTTTCCAAAAAGAAATAAAATACCTACTATTATATAACACAAAGCCAGTGGCACACGATGCTTCTTTTCATGTGGGATTGCTAGCTAAATTACGTGCTAATTCCACTTCTTGTAACATTCATCTTTTCTCTCTAATATGGGAAGAAAAAGAAATGAAATATGAACGGTGCAAAAAGTAGAGTTAGCATGCAATCCAACTAGCAATCCTGCACGAAAATAATTATTGTGTGCCGCTGACTTAAACTTTATCATATTTCCAGTATTTAAAGCTAAAATCACCGAAATTTATATACATCAACTTCTATTCCTGAGTTGAGTTACAGCACGTGTTCAAGGTACAGTCTTCGTGGACCTGGATACACCTGAGATAACTTAAAGTTTGCATCTCTTAAAAAGAATAAAAATGGTAAGCCACATTTGATATTTATTAAAAATGTTAAGTGAATTATAAGTTTTATATACATTTTATATACGTTCATTCAAGGAGAAATATTTTTATTGAGTATTATTAGTACAATTTAATTTATTATAACTGTTGCACTTAAATGAGTCATTTTTTTCATTACAATTCTCAAAATAACGGACTTTCTGTTATATTTACAGACACTGAATATCATGAAGTTGGTCTTTACGATCGTCATATCTGTTTATTGGTCCACGGCTAACGATATTCCCGGTGCTGTAGAGTTTCCAATTTCTTACGTGGATGAATCACTTCAACATTCGTGTGAAGATGAACAGATTTCTTTAAACTTCTCTAACGCAGTAATAACAAATATTAAGGAGGACTTCATCAGCAGTCCTTTAATTACTTGTCTCAATCTTACGGGCAATAGTATTCAGGACATTGGAAGAGGTGCCTTCAACAAACTCCCAAATCTAACACAATTGCTGCTTTCTGACAACCGTTTGGCAACCGAGATCTTTAGTTTTGGAGGTCATTGTAAGTTACAGGTTCTCGTTATGAACGAGGCTATTTCAGGCTGTTGTAACAGTGGAGAAGTTCAGATTTTCGAATATCCCAACTTAGAAATTTTGTCTCTTCGTCAAAATTTGATCACGGATTTATATTTTTCGACAGAAAAAACTCCATCTTCTTGTACGCCAACGACAATTACGCAAAACACTCCATTCCCCAAGTTAAAAATCCTAGATCTTTCCGAAAATAAGATAGATAGAACTAATTTTTTAACGTTGCTACCGAATAACTTATACTTTCTTGATCTCCACGACAATTCGTTGGACAATTCAAATGGAAACTTCAAGTTAAACAAAATAGCGGAATTGTCAATATTAAACATGGATAAGAATAATTTTAGATTCATTGGCAATTACGGCTACGATCATAGATATTATCTATCACTGGCTGGTCTGAAGTATCTACGCTACCTTTCCGCTTCTGCAAATGACATTGAGGGGGTTGAATCTAATGCTTTTCAAGATAACAACGAATTACTTTACTTGAATTTGTCTGCAAATGAGATACATTATCTATATCCAGAGACATTTGCAAATTTGCAATACTTGAAAACGCTTGATCTAAGTAAAAATAAATTTGACAATGTTCCATCAATGTCAAATGAAACAGGAATCAGCACTTTATATATCAATTACAATAACATAATGAAATTGATAGCACATAGCTTCGCATACATGCCGAAATTGACGAAATTGTTGTTGGGAGAGAATAAAATTAATGAGATTGATGTTAATGCCTTCGCTAAACTTTCTGTCTTAGAGAAATTAGATATATCGCGGAATATGTTAAATTCTCTGCCAGAAGGATGGTCAGAACCTCTTATATCTCTGAAATATTTGGATTTGAGCGATAATCAATTCACTTCACTGGAATCCTTATCGCTGACAACAGCGTCATTGTCATTAATAGAAACATATTTAATGATGAATCCATTAGAACACTTGAATGTTAGATATTTTGAAAGTTTACCGCAGAATCTAACTATCAACTTAATGCACAAATCAAATTTTACAAAATGGATGCGTGGAATGAATGAGCAATGATTTATGCTACAGATGAAATTAAAATTTTAATGCTGTAGATATAAGAGAAATAGTTTTTTTGTTTATCAGAAATAATAGCATTTTAATAATAATGTAAGATTTTTCTTTGTAGCATCGAAAATTGCGCTTATCAACATTAAAACTAAACAGTTTATAATCTGATATTATCTACATATATAAAATTATCTTTATTATAGTTATTAATGATTAATCAAATATACCTCGCGGTTTTTAGTATCCGTAGAAATACCATTTTTAGGTCGTATAAAATGCGTAGTAATTTAGTATTTTCATAGTATATATGTGCAAATTTTTTATTGATTCTGTACCAAGCATATTCTGTATTTATCAAGTTCTTAAATCAGTAAAATATCAAAGTAAACTACCTTTTACCATTGTACATTTTATAAGTTAAATGCATTAATACAGTTTATTGAATGTAGTTACTGTAATATAATAGTTCTAGAACCGTATAAAACACTTAATTATGAAAGTTCTTACATGTATTTTAAGTTTTACTGTTCTACTCGTCGTATACTCATTTTTAACCACAATAGACTAGTGTAAACACTGCATAATATGGATTTAAAAGCTAAAAAATACCTTTTTTATACTGAATTTTTACAAAATATATTCTGGTATATATATTGTGAAAGACTAGAGTAAAAAATAAAAAAAGACCGTATTTATATTTGACTTTTACCGTGATTGCTAACGTAAATACTTTACTCGAATTATACGTCAAATATACGTAAACTAAAATCCGCGAGGAATGACTTTATCGTCATTTGTTGGTGTAAATACCACATAATCCTGGTAAAAAGTTTGCACAAATGTACGTTTATTTTATGATGCAAATACTGTTATATACATCAAATATACGTAAACCAAAATTCGCGAAGGATTGAATAATGATTTTGTAGTTACTTATTAACCATTCTGTACGATCTTTGATTATGAAGTATCATATATAAAGTATCATTGTGTTAGTGAATATATAATAACTGGAATCATCTTAAAATTCGATGCTCTAATCAATCATAAATTTAACTTTCTCTTTTCCTTTTATTTATCTATGCGATACACTACATAATCTTTCCAAAAAGGAATAAGATATCTATTTTTATACAACGCAAAGCCAGTTACACACGATGTTTCTTTTCATGTGAGATTGCTATAGTTAAATTGCATGTTAGTTCCACTTCTTGTATCGCTCATCTTTCATCTTTCTGTCCAATATGGAAAGAAAAATAAATTAAAGATGAACGGTGCAAAAGGTACAGTTAGCATGCAATCCAACTAGCAATCCCGCACGAAAAAAAGTCTCGTGTGCCGCTGACTTAAGCGTTATCATATTTCCAATATTTAAAGATAAAATCATCGAAATTTATATACATCAACTTCTATTCCTGAGCTGAGTTACAGCACAACTGTTCCAGTGTTCAAGATATAGTCTTCGTGGACCTGGGTACACCTAAGATAACTTAAAATTTGTATTTCTTAAAAAGAATAAAAATGGTAAGCCACATTTGATATTTATTAAAAATGTTAAGTGAATTATAAATTTTATATACATTTTATATACGTTTATTCAAGAAAAATATTTTCATTAAATATTATTATTAGTACAATTTAATTTATTATAACAGTTGCATTTAAATGACAAGCCATTTTTTACATTACAATTCTCAAAATAGACTTTCTGTTATAATTACAGACACTGAATATCATGAAGTTGGTCCTTACAATCGTCGTATCTGTTTATTGGTCCACGGCTAATGATATTTCCACTGCTGTAGAATTTCCAATTTCTTACGTGGATGAATCACTTCAACAGTTGTGTGAAGATGAATTGATTTCCTTGAACTTCTCTAATGCAGTAATAACAAATATTAACGAGAATTTCATCAGCAGTCCTTTAATTACTTGTCTCAATCTTACGGGCAATAGTATTCAGAACATTGGAAGAGGTGCCTTCAACAAACTTCCAAATCTAATACAATTGCTGCTTTCTGACAACGTATTGGAACCTCAGTCTTTAATTACCTTTGGAGGTCATTGTAAGTTAGAGGTTCTCGTTATGAACAATGCAAGCTGTTGTAACAATTATACAAATGTTCAGATTTTCGAATATCCCAACTTAGAAATTTTGTCTCTTCGTAAAAATTGTATCGAGGATTTTTTTAAGGTGGAAACTCCATCTTCTTGTACAACATCGACTATTACGCAAAATACACCATTCCCCAAGTTAAAAATCCTAGATCTTTCCGAAAATAAGATACATAGAACTAATTTTTTAAAGTTGCTACCAAATAGCTTATACTTTCTTGATCTCCACAACAATTGGTTGGAAACCTTATATTTAAACAAAAAAGCAAACTTGTCAATATTAAACGTGGATAAGAATAATTTTAGAGCCATTGTGAGTTACGCCTATGTACATTTATCATTTGTTGGTCTGAAGAATCTACGCTTTCTTTCCGTTTCTGCAAATAACATTGACACCGTTGAATCAAAAGCTTTTAAAGATAACAACGAATTACTTTACTTAAATTTGTCCGCAAATAAGATACGTAAACTATATCCAGATACATTTGCAAATTTGCAATACTTAAAAACGCTCGATCTAAGTAAAAATAAACTTGAGAATGTTCCATCAAACTCAAATGAAATAGGAATCAGAACTTTGTATATTAATTACAATAATATAACGAAATTGATGTCACATAGCTTCGCGTATATGCCAAAATTGACGAAATTGTTGTTGGGAGAGAATAAAATTAATGAGATTGATTTTAATGCCTTCGCTAAACTTTCTATCTTAGAGAAATTAGATCTGTCGCGGAATATGTTAAGTTCTCTGCCAGAAGGATGGTCAGAATCTCTTATATCTCTGAAATATTTGGATTTGAGCGATAATCAATTCACTTTACTGGAATCCATATCGCTGACAACAGCGTCATTGTCATTAATAGAAACATATTTAATGATGAATTCATTAGAACTTTTGAATGTTAGATATTTTGAAAATTTACCGCAGAATCTAACTATCAACTTAACGAACAAGTCAAATTTTACAAAATGGATGCGTGGAATGAATGAGCAATGATTTATGCTACAGATGAAATTAAAATTTTAATGCTGTAGATATAAGAGAAATAGTTTTTTTGTTTATCAGAAGTAATAGCATTTTAATAATAATGTAAGATTTTTCTATGTACCATCGAAAATTGCGCTTATCAACATTAAAACTAAACAGTTTATAATCTGATATTATCTACATATATAAAATTATCTTTATTATAGTTATTAATAGTTAATCAAATATTGAATAATTATTTGTAGTTACGTGTTAATTATTCTGTGTAATGTTTAATTCTAAAATACCATATATTACAGAATATATAAATGGAATCATCTTAAAACTCGCTGTGCTTATCAATCACGAATTTAACTTTTTTATCTTCTATGTTATACTCTGCATAATCATTCCAAAACCGGATATGGTATTTCTGATATTTCTACATAAGCAGTATGGGCTTTATCGCATTTCCGGCACCTAAAAACGAAATTATACATCAGCTTTCTGAGCTCTCTGACAAAGAGTTAGAGTACAACTCTTTCAGTGTTCAAGATATGGTCTTTGTGAACGGTACACTTAAAATAACTTAGTTTACATCTCTTGAAAAAAATATCCTAAAAATGGTAAGCCACATTTGATATATAATAAAAATGTTAAGTGAATTATAAATTTAATATACATTTATATACACCTATTAAAAAGAAATATTTTCATTAAGTATTATTAGTACAATTTAATTTATTATAACTGTTGCATTTAAATGCTAAGTCATTTTTTTCATTACAATTCTCAAAACAGACTTTCTGTTATAATTACAGACATTGGATATCATGAAGTTGGTCTTTACAATCGTCATATCTGTTTATTGGTCCACGGCTAACGATGTTTCCACTGCTGTAGAATTTCCAATTTCTTACGTGGATGAATCACTTCAACAGTTGTGTGAAGATGAATCGATTTCTTTGAACTTCTCTAACGCAGTAATAACAAATATTAACGAGGATTTCATCAGCAGTCCTTTAATTACTTGTCTCAATCTTACGGGCAATAGTATTAAGAACATTGGAAGAGGTGCCTTCAACAAACTCCCAAATCTAACACAATTGCTTCTTTCTGACAACAGTTTGGAATCCGAGATCTTTAGTTTTGGAGGTCATTGTAAATTAGAGGTTCTCGTTATGAACAATGCAAGCTGTTGTAACAATCATACAAATGTTCAGATTTTCGAATATCCCAACTTAGAAATTTTGTCTCTTCGTAAAAATTTTATCACGGATTTATATTTTTTGACAAAGAAAATATCATATTTTTATACGACTCCAAAAAATAGGCGAGATACTCCATTTCCCAAGTTAAGAATTCTAGATCTCTCCGAAAATAAGATACAAGGGACAGAATTTTTATCGTTGCTACCAAAAAGCTTATACATTCTTGATCTCCACAACAATTCGTGTAGTTACTTAGATTTTAACGGATTAGCGAAATTGTCAATATTAAACGTGGATAAGAATAAACTTAGTTACATTACCAAATACGCCTACTCTGGATGTCTGTCACTTGCTGGTCTGTGGAATCTACGCTATCTTTCCGCTTCTGCAAATAACATTGTAAGAGTTGAATCTAATGCTTTTCAAGATAACAATGAATTACTTTACTTGAATTTGTCGGCAAATAAGATATATACTCTATATCCAGAAACATTTGCAAATTTGCAATACTTGAAAACGCTCGATCTAAGTAAAAATATGCTTGAAAATGTTCCATCAAACTCAAATGAAATGGGAATCAGCACTTTGTATATTAATTACAATAACATAATAAAATTGATATCACACAGCTTCGCGTACATGCCGAAATTGACAAAATTGTTGTTGGGAGAGAATAAAATTAATGAGATTGATGTTAACGCGTTCGCTAAACTTTCTGTCTTAGAGAAATTAGACTTATCACGGAATATGTTAAGCTCTTTGCCAGAAGAATGGTCAGAATCTCTTATATCTCTGAAATATTTGGATTTGAGCGATAATCAATTCACTTCACTGGAATCCTCATCATTGTCAACAGCGCCATTGTCATTAATAGAAACATATTTAATGACAAATCCATTAGAATACTTGAATGTTGGATATTTTGAAAGTTTACCGCAGAATCTAACTATCAACTTGACGAACAAGTCAAATTTTACAAAATGGATGCGTGGAATGAATGAGCGATGATTTATGCTACAGATGAGATTAAAATTTTAATGCTGTAGATATAAGAAAAATAGTTTTTTTGTTTGTCAGAAATAATAGGATTTTTATAATAATGTAAGATTTTTCTATGTACCATCGAAAATTGCGCTTATCAACAATAAGCAGTTTATAATCTGATATTATCTATATGTATATCTTTATTATAGTTATTAATGATTAATCAAATATTGAATAATGATTTGTAGTTACTTATTAACCATTCTGTATGATCTTTGATTATGAAGAATCATATAAAAAGTATCATTGTGTTAATGAATATATAATAAGTGGAATCATCTTAAAATTCGATGCTCTCATAAATTTAACTTTCTCTTTTCCTTTTATTTATCTATACGATACACTGCATAACCTTTCCAAAAAGAAATAAGATACCTACTTTTATATAACGCAAAGTTAGTTGCACACGATGCTTTTTTCATGTGAGATTGCTAGCTAAATTGCGTGCTAGTTCTACATCTTGTATCACTCATTTTTCATCTTTTCTCTCCAATATGGAAAGAAAAACAAATTAAAGATGAACGGTGCAAAAGGTACAGTTAGCATGCAATTGAACTAGCAATCCCGCATGAAAAAAAGTATCGGGTGCCGCTGACTTAAATGTTATCATATTTCCAGTATTTAAAGATAAAATTACCAAAATTTGTGTACATCAACTTCTATTCCTGAGCTGAGTTACAGCACAACTGTTCCAGTGTTCAAGATATAGTCTTTGTGGACCTGGGTACATCTGAAATAACTTAAAGTTTACATCTCTTAAAAAGAATAAAAATGGTAAGCCGCATTTGATATTTATTAAAAATGTTAAGTGAATTATAAATTTTATATACATTTTATACACGTTCATTCAAGAGAAAATACTTTTATTCAATATCATTATTAGTACAATTTAATTTATTATAACTGTTGCATTTAAATGACAAGTCATTTTTTTCATTACAATTTTCAAAACAGACTTTCTGTTATAATTACAGACACTGGATATCATGAAGTTGGTCTTTACAATCGTCATATCTGTTTATTGGTCCACGGCTAATGATGTTTCCACTGCTGTAGAATTTCCAATTTCTTACGTGGATGAATCACTTCAACAGTTGTGTGAAGATGAAGTGATTTCTTTGAACTTCTCTAACGCAGTAATAACAAATATTAACGAGGATTTCATCAGCAGTCCTTTAATTACTTGTCTCAATCTTACGGGCAATAGTATTAAGAACATTGGAAGAGGTGCCTTCAACAAACTTCCAAATCTAACACAATTGCTGCTTTCTGACAACGTACTGGAACCCCAGTCCTTCATTACCTTTGGAGGTCATTGTAAGTTAGAGGTTCTCGTTATGAACAATGCAAGTATCGGTTACAATTATTCTATAAATGCTCAGATTTTCGAATATCCCAACTTAGAAATTTTGTCTCTTCGTAACAATTTTATCGGGGATTTGTATTTTTCGAATCCGAAACCAGAGGAAATTCCATCTTTTTACATGACTTCGACAATTATGCAAAATACTCCATTCCCCAAGTTAAGAATTCTAGATCTCTCCGAAAATGACATATACGGGAGACAATTTTTATCGTTGCTACCAAATAGCTTATACATTCTTGATCTCCACGACAATTCGTGTAGTTACTTAGATTTAAACGGATTAGTGAAATTGTCAATATTAAACGTGGATAAGAATAATCTTAGATACATTGCCAGATACGCCTATTCTGGATGTCTATCACTTGCTGGTCTGTGGAATCTACGCTATCTTTCCGCTTCTGCAAATGACATTGAGAGGATTGAATCTAATGCTTTTCAAGATAACAACGAATTACTTTACTTGAATTTGTCGGCAAATAAGATATATACTCTATATCCAGACACATTTGCAAATTTGCAATACTTGAAAACGCTCGATCTAAGTAAAAATAGGCTTGAGAATGTTCCATCAAACTCAAATGAAATAGAAATCAGCACTTTATATATTAATTACAATAACATAATGAAATTGATGTCACATAGCTTCGCGTACATGCCGAAATTGACGAAATTGTTGTTGGGAGAGAATGAAATTAATGAGATTGATGTTAACGCATTCGCTAAACTTTCTGTCTTAGAGAAATTAGACTTATCACGAAATATGTTAAGCTCTCTGCCAGAAGGATGGTCAGAATCTCTTATATCTCTGAAATATTTGGATTTGAGCGATAATCAATTCACTTCACTGGAATCCTCATCACTGTCAACAGCACCATTGTCATTAATAGAAACATATTTAATGATAAATCCGTTAGAATACTTGAATGTTGGATATTTTGAAAGTTTACCGCAGAATCTAACTATCAACTTAACGAACAAGTCAAATTTTACAAAATGGATGCGTGGAATGAATGAGCGATGATTTATGCTACAGATGAAATTAAAATTTTAATGTTGTAGATATAAGAAAAATAGGTTTTTTGTTTATCAGAAATAATAGGATTTTAATAATAATGTAAGATTTTTCTATGTACCATCGAAAATTGCGCTTCTCAGCATTAAAACTAAACAGTTTATAATCTGATATTATCTACATGTATAAAATTATCTTTATTATAATTATTAGTAATTAATCAAATATTGAATAATGATTTGTAGTTATTTATTAACCATTCTGTATGATCGTTGATTATGAAGTATCATATATAAAGTATCATTGTGTTAGTGAATATATAATAAGTAGAATCATCTTACTTAAAACTCGCTACGCTCATCAATTATAAATTTAACTTTTTTTTTTCGTTCTATATAATCTATATGATACACTGCATAATCTTTTCAAAAAGAAATCAGATACTTTCATATAGCGCAATATAAAACCAGTGCACACGATACTTTTTTTTCTTGCAAAATTGCTAGCTGAATTGCGTGCCATAATATTTGCACTTTTTGTATCATTCATCTCTCATCTTTTTCTTTCCAATATGAAAAGAAAAAAAATGAAAGATAAACGGTGTAAAAATTACAGCTAGCATGCAATCCAGCTAGTAGCAATCCCACACGAAAAAAGTATCGTATGCCGCTGACTTAGGCGTTATCATATTTCCAGTATCTAAATATAAAATCAGCAAAATTTATATATATATCAACTTCTATTCCTGAGCTGTGTTACAGCACAACTGTTCCATTGTTCAAGATACAGTCTTTGTGGAAGGTTCACCTGAGACAACTTAAAGTTTGCATTTCTTTTAAAAAATATTCTAAAAATGGTAAGCCACATTTGATATCACTGTTCGACAAAAATGATTTTTTTTCAAACATTGGAATGAAAATAGTCATTTCCCATAGTTTTCTAGACGTTGAAGACGAATCCATTTGTCAAACCGCTTCATCACGTCACAATTTTGGGAAATTTGGAATTAATGTTGCAAAAATGGGCTTTTTTCACATGTTTGTCATATTACAACTGCGATATGTGACGTGATAAAGAAGTTTTTTTGAAATAGAAATTAAGTACATTGTTAGGACTTTTATCCCTTAAAAGTAATTTATATTATCGGTTACAGTTAATAAGGTATTCATGGTTAAATGTAAAGTGTATTGCAGAAAAGCTGCGAATTAAATCATTGACGATTTACCAAATAGCTTTCAGTTATGTTTATATAAAATTTAAAGCTTTTTAAATCACTAATTACAAATTCAATGAGAATAATTATAAATTTAAAATGGATTTAATATAGCGGATGTCAAGACTTAAAAAATTGAATCATTCAACCACCTAATAACAAGCTAAGCGCAAATTAACTTAAAATTAAAAGAATTGCATCACTCAACCACCTAGTGTTTCTCATTTATACATTTAACATTCAAATGATTTAGAATAGAAATATACATATCTTTTACAATTTTTTTTTTCAGATTCAACTGCAATTTATATAATTTCTATACTATTTCATATTTAACCATGAATACTTTATTAACCATAGCCGATACTAAAAATTCTTTTTGAGGACTAAAAGTCCTAACAACATACTTAATTTTGATTGCAAGAGAACTTCTTTATCACGTCACATACTTTAGTTGAGTATAACATGACAAATTACATGAAAATGCAATTTTTTGCAATTTTAACTGTAAATTTCTCAAAATTATGATGGAATGGAGCAATTTGACAAATTTTACGGATTCGTATTCAAGAAATGCTACGGGAAAACTGTAGGATATAATTGTTCTTATTTTGGTGTTTTTTTTGTCAAACAATGTATTTAATAAAAAAATTAAGTGAATTATAAATTTTATATACATTTCGTATTCATTTATTCAAGAAAAAAATATTTTTATTGAGTATTATTAGTACAATTTAATCTATTATAACTATTCTATTTGAAGTCATTTTTTTCATTACAAATTTTCAAAAGACTTTTTGTTATAATTACAGACACTGGATATCATGAAGTTGGTCTTTACAATCGTCATATCTGTTTATTGGTCCACGGCTAACGATATTCCCGCTGCTGTAGAATTTCCAATTTCTTACGTGGATGAATCACTTCAACATTCATGTGAAGATGGACAGATTTCTTTAAACTTCTCTAACGCAGTAATAACAAATATTAAGGAGGATTTCATCAGCAGTCCTTTAATTACTTGTCTCAATCTTGCGGGCAATCGTATTGAGAACATTGGAAGAAATGCCTTTAACAAACTTCCAAATCTAACACAATTACTTCTTTCTGACAACAGTTTGGCAACCGAGATCTTTAGTTTTGGAGGTCATTGTAAGTTACAGGTTCTCGTTATGAACAATGCAAGCTGTAACAATTATATATATGTTCAGATTTTCGAATATCCCAACTTAGAAATTTTGTCTCTTCGTAAAAATTTTATCAGGGATTTGTATTTTTCGAGAGACAAAACTCCATCTTCTTGTACAACATCGTCTATTACGCAAAACACTCCATTCCCCAAGTTAAAAATCCTAGATCTTTCCGAAAATAAAATAGATGGAACTAATTTTTTAAAGTTGCTACCGAATAGCTTATACTTTCTTGATCTCCACGACAATTCGTGTAGTTACTTAAATTTAAACGGAATAGCGAAATTGTCAATATTAAACATGGATAAGAATAATCTTAGATACATTACCAGAGATGCCTCCTATGGAGGTCTATCACTTGCTGGTCTGAAGAATCTACGCTATCTTTCCGCTTCTGCAAATGCCATTGAGACCGTTGAATCAAATGCTTTTCAAGATAACAACGAATTAGTTTACTTGAATTTGACCGCAAATAAGATACGTTATCTATATCCAGAGACATTTGCAAATTTGCAATACTTGAAAATGCTCGATCTAAGTAAAAATAAGCTTGAAAATGTTCCATCAAACTCAAATGAAATTGGAATCAGCACTTTATATATTAATTATAATAACATAATGAAATTGATGTCACATAGCTTCGCGTACATGCCGAAATTGACAAAATTGTTGTTGGGAGAGAATAAAATTAATGAGATTGATGTTAACGCGTTCGCTAAACTTTCTGTCTTAGAGAAATTAGACTTATCACGGAATATGTTAAGCTCTTTGCCAGAAGAATGGTCAGAATCTCTTATATCTCTGAAATATTTGGATTTGAGCGATAATCAATTTACTTCACTGGAATCCTCATCATTGTCAACAGTGCCATTGTCATTAATAGAAACATATTTAATGATGAATCCGTTAGAATACTTGAATGTTGGATATTTTGAAAGTTTACCGCAGAATCTAACTATTAATTTAATGAACAAGTCAAATTTTACAAAATGGATGCGTGAGATGAATGAGCGATAATTTATGTTACAGATGAAATTAAAATTGTAATGCTGCAGATATAAGAAAAACAGTTTTTTTGTTTATCAGAAATAATAGGATATTAATAATAATGTAAGATTTTTCTATGTACCATCGAAAATTGAGCTTATCAACATTAAACAGTTTGTCTCATATTATCTATATGTATAAAATTATCTTTATTATAGTTATTAATAATTAGTTAAACATTTAATAATTATTTGTAGTTACTTGTTAGTCATTCTGTGTGATGTTTTGATTCTAAAATATCATATATTACAAAATATATAAATGAATCATCTTAAAATTTGCTGTGCTCATCAATTATGAGTGTAACTTTTTTTTCTTTGATAACCTACATAATCTTCTCAAAACCGGATATTTTCTTATAAGCAATATGAACGTCATCACATTTCCGGTATCTAAAAGCGAAATTATACATAAGCTGCCTGAACTCTTTGAGTTTCAACACAACTCTTCCAGTGTTCAAGATACGGTCTTTGTGGAAGGTACACCTAAAATAATTTAAAGTTTGCGTCTCTTGAAAAGACTATTCTAAAAATGGTAAGTTACATTTAATATTAAATAAAAATGTTAAATGAATTATAAATTTTGTACACATTTCATATAGAGTATTTTTATTTAGTATTAATTATAGTACAATTTAATTTATAATTAAATTATAACTATTACATTTAAAGCTTTTTTTTCATTACAATTCTTAAAATAGCCACTTTCTATTAAATTTACAGACATTGGACATCATGAAATTTGTTCTTACGATCATCATATATATCATATCTGTTTATTGGTCTACGGCTAACGATATTTCCACTGCTGTAGAATTTCCAATTTCTTACGTGGATGAATCACTTCAACAGTTGTGTGAAGATGAATTAATTTCTTTGAACTTCTCTAACGCAATAATAACAAATATTAACGAGGATTTCATCAGCAGTCCTTTAATTACTTGTCTTAACCTTACGGGCAATAGTATTCAGAACATTGGAAGAGGTGCCTTCGACAAACTTCCAAAACTAACACAATTGCTGCTTTCTGACAACATATTGGAACCCCAGTTCTTAATTAACTTTGGAGGTCATTGTAAGTTACAGATTCTCGTTATGAATAATGCAAGCTGTTGTAAAAATTATTTATATTTTAATCATATTAGAAATGTTCAGATTTTCGAATATCCCAACTTAGAAATTTTGTCTCTTCGTAACAATTTTATCTGGGATTTGTATTTTTCGACAGAGGAAATTCCATCTTTTTACACGACTTCGACAATTATGCAAAATACTCCATTTCCTAAGTTAAGAATTCTAGATCTCTCCGAAAATAACATACAAGGGAGAAATTTTTTAACGTTGTTACCGAATAGCTTATATTTTCTTGATCTCCACGACAATTCGATTAGATACTTAGATTTAAATGGAATAGCAAAATTGTCAATATTAAACGTGGATAAGAATAATTTTAGATACATTGGCAATTACGGCTACAATGATTATTTATCACTGGCTGGTCTGAAGAATCTACGCTATCTTTCCGCTTCTGCAAATGACATTGAGACCGTTGCATCAAATGCTTTTCAAGATAACAACGAATTACTTTATTTAAATTTGTGCGCAAATAAAATACATTATCTACATCCAGAAACATTTGTAAATTTGCAATACTTAAAAACGCTCGATCTAAGTAAAAATAGATTTGAGAATGTTCCATCAATTTCAAATGAAATAGGAATCAGCACTTTGTATATTAATTACAATAATATATCGAAATTGATGTCACATAACTTCGCGTACATGCCGAAATTGACGAAATTGTTGTTGGGAGAGAATAATATTAATGAAATTGATGTGAATGCGTTTGCTAAACTTTCTGTCTTAGAGAAATTAGATCTATCGCGGAATATATTAAGTTCTCTGCCAGAAGGATGGTCAGAACCTCTTATATCTCTGAAATATTTGGATTTGAGCGATAATAATTTCGCTTCACTGGAATCATCGCTGACAACAGTGCCATTGTCATTAATAGAAACGTATTTAATGATGAATCCATTAGAAAACTTGAATGTTAGATATTTTGAAAGTTTACCGCAGAATCTAACTATCAACTTGATGAACAAGTCAAATTTTACAAAATGGATGCAATTGAGAAATGATGATACTGGCTCTTTTGTCTATTGACAATTGATGAAATTAAAATTTTAATCTAGACATAAGAAAAATATTTTCTTTGTTTATCATAAGTAATATAATTTTAAATAATAATGTAAGATTTTTTCATATGTCATCGAAAATTGCGCTTATCAAAATTATAATCCCATTTTATTTATATGTATCTATAAATTTGTCTTTATTATAATTATTTGTAATTATCACATTTTAAATTGTTTTTTCAAATTGTTATTATAATTATTTAAATAGTAATTGCTTGTTAATTACATTACACGATCCTCGATTATAAAGTGTCATTAGGGAATATGTACAATAAATAAAAATTTAAGATAAATGTTTACTTGAATTTCTCCGAATTTTGGAATATATCCTAATTAAGAATTTTTATTACAAGTGGCCATTATAAATTGTTTAAATTCACGTGTTTCTACATTTGCATATATTTCATAAAAATTAAAAAAGATTTTAGAAAATCTATTAAAAATTGAATATATAAATAATAAACAAAGTCTATAGTTTTCATAGATTGTAATAAAATATATATAGCTTTTCTGCATTTCTATTATTATGTTGTAATTGTAGTAACATAATTTTATTGTCACAATAATTAAAAAATACATACAAGTAATATCATAAATAATTATCAATCTATACAATTTTTTTTCGTGCAGTTACGAAGAACTATATGCTGTAAGCAGAGAGAAGCCTGATGAGAGACGACAGCCCGGTTTTAGGTGATCCGCGAAAACGCGATACGCCCTCTGCGGAAGTCGAAACGTGCACATGAACTACGTAGCCAATTAATCTACATTTAGGCCGAAGAGTAACGCAATTCTGGCTATGTTCCATGGGTAATAGCTACTGTCGATCTCGTTCACTTTTATTGACGCATAGCACGGAACAGAACCAGAATTGTGCACATACGCGTTACCCTTCGGCCCAAACGTGTACATACATTGGCTGCGTAGTTCATGTGCACGGTTTCGACTTCCGCAGAGGGCGCATCGCGTTTTCGCGGACACACCTAAAGCTAGGTCTACATTGGTCGTATCGCAACATCGTGAGCGTCGTAATCGTGAAGTCGTGACCAATCACATTCCAGTTTTATAAGAATTCTTGACTGTGATTAGTTACAGCCTCACGATTACGACGCTCACGATGTTGCGATACGACCAATGTAGACCTAGCTTAAAACCGGGTCGGTGTCGTCTGAGTCAGTCTGAGTTGGTCTGAGTCGTCTCTCACAATTAGTCTCAGGCGATGTTAGGCTTCTCTTTGGTAGTGGTTGTTGGTGGCTGTCGCTGTAGCGTAAACATTTCTGGGACTATAGTTTGAGGGTGTATTCAGATTTATTAATATAATTGATAATTATTGTATCACGCACACACGCTAATAATGAGTGAGAAACGTGAACACGAAGGCAGTGATACGGAAGATGGTTGGATCGGTCCATTACCTTCGGAAGCTGCGCCGCAAAAGAAGCAACGAGGTTAACTAACCTAACCAAAATTATTTTTATTAATTTCTCGTTAATAAACACTAATTTATCCGTGTATTTCACTTTTTACCTGATTACTTGTCTTACACGTGATTTAATTACTTTCTACTTGCTCGATACAAATGTATGTAAATGTAATGTTTCTTCATTTTATGAAGAGGTTTAATTTTTAAAAATTTTGATTTTCCGTCATCCTACTTGATATCTTTTGATAAATAAAAATATTAAACGTTACTATTAGGAACTACATACATATTTTAATTATTTTCTATAATTTTACAGTCTTGGAATATGAACAAGTTTACATAGACAACTTACCATGCTGTGAATGTTACGAGAAATCTTACATGCATAGGGATGTCATCACTCATATTTTAGTAACAAAGTTAGTATTTTATAAATGATAATTACGACAATGTGTAGCAGTTTTCTTTCTAAAAAGCTTATTATTCAAATTTATTGATACAGATCGAATTTCGTGATAACTGGCAGTTGCGACGGACACGTGAAATTTTGGAAGAAGCAAGAGGAATTAATAGAATTTGTGAAACACTTTCGTGCGCACTTAATGGCGATACAGTCAATGTCTGCCAGCTGCAACGGTGTTCATGTATGTTCAGTCAGCATTGATAAAACTATGAAGATATTTGACGTTATTAATTTTGGTAAGTACAAAAGTTTACCACAATTTATTGTAACTCTTATTTACAATATTAGAAGATATATTTTATTTATTCTGTTTTGTATTTTATTTAAGATATGATAAATATGATAAAGTTGGACTTTGTGCCGCTTTGCACCGAATGGGTTTACTCGGCTGGCGATGCTATATCTGCTGTGGCAGTGTCTTCACAAGAATCAAATAAAATATATATTTACGATGGCCAGGGAACGAGTACACCCTTACATGTATTTGAAAAGCTGCATGCTAAATCTGTTGTTATTATGAAAGTAAGTCAAGCTATGTAAAAAGATAAAAGATAAAAAGAATGCTGATAAAGATGAAAAGATAATAACACATCTTTTTTTTACAGTATAATCCAGTGTACGAGACATGCATTTCCGTTGATAAAGCTGGAATATTAGAGTACTGGACAGGTCCGAAAATGGAGTACAAACGATTTCCCAAATGCATATCGTTTGACACAAAGTTGGATACCGATCTGTTTGAATTCGCCAAAAATAAGACTTACCCGTGTGGCTTAGCGATATCGCCAGATGGCAAGCGCTTTGCATCTCTCAGCGGGGATAGAAAAGTGAGAATTTTTAATTTCCAGACGGGTAAATTATACAGGATATTTGACGAGACGCTGCAGAGATTTAGCGAATTGCAGCAAACTGTACAGCAACTGCCAAACATGGAATTTGGACGTAGGTGAGACATTTACATTTTATATATTTAAGGTTAAATGGATTTTAATTTCTTCAGCAAGTATTATATTAAATTCTATTTTATTTCAGAATGGCAGTCGAGAGAGAACTGGATAAAACTGAAACAAATTTAGGAAATATTATTTTTGACGAATCTGGTTATATTATTCTGTATCCTACTATGCTGGGTGTCAAAATGGTAAATCTTTTTACTAATCGCTGTATTAAAATCATGGGAAAGCCGGAGAACATACGACCAATGCAACTGGCATTATTCCAGGTATAAAAATTCATGATTTGATAAAAACAGAAACATTCAAATACATAATTCAAATACATAATTTAAATAGCTAATTCAATACAGGGAAAAGCGAGGAAGACCACTGCTGCGTTGACCGTTGAGATGGAAGCTTCCGAGAATCCCACGATGGAGATGAATCGGCCGGATCCAACATTATTTTGTACGGCTCACAAAAAAAATCGATTTTACATGTTCACGAGACGAGAACCAGAGGATACAAAGAGTCAGGAATGCGATCGCGACGTATTTAATGAGAAGCCGTCTAAGGAGGATATCATATCTTCTACAGAAGCCACAAACATGCAAAAGATATATGACACGGCAATAATTCATACGGCGCTCGGTGACATCCATGTGAATCTTTTCGGCAAGGATGTTCCAAAGACGGTGGAGAACTTTTGTGTACACGCGAAGAATGGCTACTTCAATAGTCACATATTTCATAGAGTTATCAAAGGCTTCATGATACAAACGGGAGATCCCACTGGTACTGGTACTGGCGGCGAGAGCATATGGGGAGGCGAGTTCGAGGATGAATTCAAACCGAATCTCAAGCACGACAGACCGTATACTTTGAGCATGGCGAATGCAGGACCGAATACGAATGGTAGCCAGTTTTTCATTACATTGACACCGACAGTGAGTATAAATTCTTCGTACAAAGTTTCTCAGAAAATTAATTATATGTTTGCAAGATTTCATTTAACATAAATTTCTCTATTATTTTTTAGCCTTGGTTAGACAACAAGCATACCGTATTCGGCCGAGTTCACAAAGGAATGGAGGTCGTACAGAATATCAGCCAAGTTAAGACAAATCCAAAAACTGACAAGCCTTACGATGATATACGAATAGTTAGCGTGACTGTTAAATAATTTTATATAATAAAAATCGAGATACATTTCTATAAAATACATCAATACAATTCCTTTCTCAATCATTTTACGATCCGCATATTGTGGAAAATTTGTAGAGATTTGTTCACTTCTGCGCCATTTGATATACTAATCCTTTGACAAAGTTATATGCTCCCGTAATGCAGACAAATAAATTAACACTGAACAAATTGTAATTTTTTGGTATGATTACTAGTGAGTATCTAAAATTGTACAGAGTCAAATAAATCAGAATATTTGTATATATATAATAATGTATTTTAAAATCTCAAAAGATATCTATGTACCTAGACCATATAGCACCCGTAATCATAAGCGCTGCGGTTTGGCTGAGAGAAATCGTATCGGCGGGTCGTTTGAGATCTCCTATACCTGCTATAACCAGGCCCCACTTAAACGTTGGCGCCCAGAAGAATACAGTGGTTGGACCTGACGAAACGATTTTTTTTTAAACAGTTTTCGGTGAATTTAGGAATCTCTTTTCCTCAAAGAAATTTTAATTCGACAGAACCATACCTGCAGGATGCAAAAATGTGGCACGGAATCTCTCTGGTAAGGATGAGGCGATCCTTAACATTAATTTCTTATAAGCACTGGTTTTCCCAGCCATGATTTTGCTTTATAAAATTACTCTTCCAAATGGGAAAAATATATTTTTCCCACAATGTAAAAGTTATATAAATTCATAATATATTCTGTAAAAAAAGATGTAGATAACAGCTACAGCTATAACATTCACATATATCTCGCATTTAGTAATGACTTCATTCAGTAATAATGTATACTGGGTACCACAAATGTTTTAATCATTCATGCGTTATTATACATATATAAATTATATAATTATATTTTCGAACAAGATAAAAGAGTTATGCCTAAAGTAACATTTAATTAATATGCTAATAAATTTTAATTTTTTAAATAGTTCGCGAGATATTTTATATATCCCTTTATGATTATATTTTGATAGAAAATATGAAATATTTTATAAAATATACATTTTTTAATGGTAATTGCTTTAAAACTTTTATGCATAGAATAGTGACATCGATCGATTGATAAAGAAAATATAATTGCAATTAAAAGAGATACGCAGTTGCATGTTGCTAATGACTGCTCAAAATTAATACACTTTCATTTTCCCAAGATACTACATTGTAAAACGAATCGAAGCTAGTGCGTTTTACTTGAGTATGATGATTGCATTTCATATGCTAAGCTTTTGATTTCATTTACTCCCACAGGGGTGACTGATCCACAATCATTTGAATTTGTAGGCGAACTTATGGACCCGAGCTCATTTACACTGCGGACACTCACAAATATTTACACATTATATAAATCTATACACACGTTTTTATAAGATATAATGTTAACATTTCTTTAAGTAGAAACGAGACATAATTTAATTGAAAAATAATAAGAAAAATAAGAGAATAAGAACAAAATTCATATATATATTTTTTTTTCTTTATGTGATACAAAACGAGAGACAGCGAGAGCTAAAGCTCGTTTTTTATTTATACTTTTTAATTTAAAAAAGTATTTCATTTTCGCCGATAATCCCATCCACGCGAGAGATTAGACCTTAATTAGTTTCAGCATCGTAGAAGTGCCGTAAAAGGTTCACATCGTATTTCTGAAATTAGTATATATGAGATATCGCGTAATGACCTGTTTCTTAAATGAGAATTCATGAAGAAGTAAAAATGAAAGAATACGGTAAAAAGAGGAGAGCAACGAGAAGAAAGGCGGCGAAGCATCAAACAACAGCGGAACAAATATTGTACGGTGGATATTTGAATTATTTATTTATTATTTTCGTATCGCATGCAAAATTAATTGCACGATTTTCGCAACAGTTATATTCATTAGCCCATTACATTCATCCCATTTCATACCTTCATATAGATATACATACATATATGTATGTATGTATGTACATACATACATACATACATGATACATACATACGTTAAACGCAGTATATCAATTTTTTTTTATTAAACTGCAATTTCAAGTCGACAAAATTATCTGTCATTCGACCAGCAATTAAAAATGAAATACAATTACAATTAAACTTAGATGAAATAAAAAGAAAATAATATATAAAGGTAAAATAAAATGTCGATAAAAATAAGAGACAGATGTTGCATGAAGAAATCGGAGTCATGCTGGAACGACATGGAAGAGTTAAAGTATCTCATATGTGCTATTGACAATTTGTACGTATAATTTAAGAAAATTTAGAATTTAGAAAATCCCAATGCAATGTTCAAAATTTCAGTGTTTAAAAAATTATTGCGTATTTCGTGTGCGAAGGGAATTCATATAGAAGGGAAACGCTTGATTGTTAGTTTCCAGCGATTAGCCGTTCTAGTTTCAAAGTGTCGTAATATTTATAGCAAATGCCCAAGCGTTCCATTGCCGTCGTGCAGCATAATTCTACCCCCGAGAATTGAAGAAATTCCTTGCGAGATTCCACCCCGGAGGCCGCCCTGCGTTCCGCCACCTCGATGTTGTCCGATAACACCTGGACCTTGTTGCCCCCCACTTTTACCACCCTCAATACTTCCGGCAATGTTACCGCAGTCACTCTGCAATACTTGTTACCCTTACAATCTGTGCTAATATTCAAGCGAATAAAAGGATAAAAGGAAACATACATAATTAATACATTGATTGCCACGTCCTTTACATTTAAATGACATTCAATTTCATGAAAAATTCTTAGAAAGCCAAACACGGTTTTCTTTTCATACTCTAATTTCTTTTTACCATAAAACATAATTCCAGATTAAAATATTAGTAGAATCTGTTTTTTCGAATAAAAAAATAAACTATGGAAAGAAAACATGTTTAACTTCCAGGAAATTTTTCATAAAATTATATGTGTGTTGTTTACAAACGACGTAGCGATCGATGTGTTAACACGTGTATTTATTTTAGTTTATGTGCTATTTATCATTTTAGGGTAAGCAATAATAAGTGAGATCAAAAGAGAAACTCTCTTTTTTTTTGCAGAAATAAAGGAAAAACATTTATTACAAATCCATATAAAACATTCACATTTTACTCGATTAACGGAAAATCTGTACATACGACCGACAGAATCTAATCAAAATATCGGACATCCTTCTTTCTTATTCTTAAAAAAAAAAACGAGGTTGATGCAGCCACAACGATAGTCCATTTCGACATCATAGTTGCATGATATATTCCAAATAAAAGCGTCGCCGCCGTTCTTATGCAATATCGACGATGAATAGACACCGGTGTAATATAGATCATTCGTACTTCACACACATGAGTTCTATCAACGCTTAAACCATTGACTATTGACATTCTTCGCAAAGCTACTTTGCACAAGATTTGCTTGGTCGATTGTATTTGTTGATCCCACCCCCGCGATGGAAATACCATTCATATTCGTGCAATGCTTGAAGATCCCGATCGATTGATGAGCGTATCTTTACTGATTACATTTTAGCGAATACGCTCTCCTTTAAGTTCAGATGATTATTCGCGGATTCGATGGATTCATCGCAGATTTCGGCTGTTTAACATAACTGTTTTTTTCTGTTTCGAAGATTGTTATTACAAATGATTGTGTACCTTCCCTTCTGATTGAATTAGTTTAATTTAATGTATTCCGTATCTTTGATATACCATGGATTTTCATCGCGAGAGGCAATTAAAATATTTGTACAAATTGCTATTTTTTATCATTAATTTCCGACGCTCCGAAATAACAAAGCGATCAGCTTTTCTGTTACCAGCTGATATTATTATACGTAATTGTCAAATACTACTAGCATGCTGCTTTATAAACATTAATAATCTACATTAATAACTACATTGTTGCATTGAAAAAAAATTCTGGTTAAAAACGGGCGAATCTGAAAATCGTGTAGGATTGATTCAACATTCCGGTTATTATAATAGAACTCAATACTGTAGAACTTGTAATAACTAGAATTCCCATTATAATAATCAGAATACTTGATCAATCCTACACGAGTTTTCGTCCGTTTTAACCAGAATTTTTTTTCAGCGTGGCCTATCTATAATTCGTAGAAGTGACGAACTTACATCAATCTTTCAAGTAGACCGTTAGCATACATACATAGCATAAATACACGAAACACTGGGAGATCTTTGCAGAATTTTTCTTTCCCAAACGCCAGAACGAATTTTGCGCCTCAAAGCCTGCATTATCACAAATTACATTCGTTCGTTCGCGCGAGCTTATGACAGCTCGGCTCGTATCGGACGCCGAGTATTCGCATCTCGTAAATGTAATTTTTATCACACGCCCCGTTTCGTTATCGATGACTTTATTTTTCCGATATTATATCACGCTCTTATCCTATTTTCAACGTCACCCTGTCCTCATGATAAATCATAACATCGCGTCCGCGATGATGCATCACGCAGAAAAAAATTCCGAAACGGAATGCGTAATAACGATCACTTTCTGTCCGCGCGAGTATAAAAATGCGAAGCAACGTCGAAGCTCTCATAAAGTTGTTACTTACGCGCTTAGCACTCATACACGCGTGTGTGCGTGTTTCGCTTTAAGGGGCTTACAGATTACTCGATGAGAAAATGGATTTCGAGGATAAACGGAATAAAAAATGTAACATTTCGACGTTAAAAATATTATTTATTTGTACAGTCTCATCTTTAGAAGATTGTAAATTAAGAACAAAATTTTCAATTTCTATCTTCCACATAAAATTATATTTACCGCCGCGAATCTTTGCATCTCGGAACTGTGTCGGCGTAATTTCCAAAGGCTTGATCTGAAACACAAAACCCAAATATCTTTTTTTAAATATATACTGTTTATCGAGACTCGTGTGGTAGAGGCAAATTTTAATGTTTCGATCTTTCAATGAAATTATAATCTTTCGTTAATTTATATTAAACTAATTCTTCTTTTCAAAAGGTCGTAACAGTTGCGTGAAGCCAAAATGTCAAGTTCTCCCTTCCCTAGATTTCGAAAAATATTATATTTAAATTTAAAAAATATTTGGATTTTGTTCTTTAGATCATCCCTTCTAATGTTAAGTAGCATACAGTCCAAAATACAGATTCGTAGCAATAAACATTTTATAGAAAATGTTAAAAAATCGAGAGAGATGATTTGTTCTTATTTTATATAATTATAATTATATAATTATAATATATTTTATATAATTTTCTAGATATAAAATTATATAAATAATACATTTTATTATATTAAAATATGCTTTTTACTTTGTCCTTCAAAAAAAGAAAATTCCTTCAAAATTATATTTCTTCACCGCTCAACCCCTGAATAAGCCCCTTAATCCCGCCACGTTTGACGTTTTTTTTAAAGAGGAACATGCTTGATTTAATTATTTTTTAAGGTTTCACCAGTGTCACTGAATATAAAAATGGAATTGAATAAAGATTTAAAATAGCGGATCTCATAAGGTGAATGTAAGGAAAATAAAATATTTTTATTTTAATTTGTATCGAAACTTTTTCAGAATCGTAAAATATAATTTAAATTTATAAAACAAGTATATCATATTGATAAGAACTACGTAGTAAAAAAATTCAAAATTTTTCAATTTAACTTGTATACACAAGATTCAACCAGATCACCATTATATTTTTACATTGTTGAGATATAATCAAAGATATAAGATCACTGGGAGCCTCGAGAGTTTCATTTATGCCTTATTATATATAATTTTTATACATATATATATATAATATAAAAATATCGGAAATTTATATCATTAAAATTTTATTTGAGCGAAGATAAAATTGCGCACAGTATATTAACCTTTTATAATTCAAACTAAATCAGACTTTCAATCTTTTATTACGAAAATAATTTTATATATTTTATAACATTTTTACCATAATAACTTTTATTAAAATTTAAATTCTTTTAAAATCAATTCCATTTAATTTCAATGACTCAATAATTATCAGATAAAGGATTTTTTTTAACACTGATTGTGAGACATATGTTCTGTTGAACGTAAAAGGGTTAATTACTCCTGATTTGAATTATTTGCGAACGAGAGTGGCAACAAATTTGCACTGTGCTTCGACGAAAAAAAAGCTTTATTTTCAAATTGAAAAGAACGTGATTCTCTATTTTCTTGCGCGCGAATACAAAAAGCCCTGAGGTCTAGTTTCCTTCGCGCTACTCGCCGTCGATACGTGTTACAGGCGTGAATTTCTTTGTATTCCAATTTGCACCTGACACCCCGGGAATCTGCTCGATATTCTTCGCAGTTGTATGCCTCGCGTTACCGATTCATCGCGCGGTTTTCTATATCAGATACGTTTTCTCGTCTCGCAATCCTCACCTATTTCGCGAAGATAACGCACGTATTCGCGGACCGAGAAGCGACACGCTCAGGCGATCGATATCTGATTAAATCACTCTTCTTTCTCACTACACGGGTGGACGAGAAGAACGTTAGAGAACAAAGAGATTCTCGCAACTCTTGGTTTTCCTCTTGAAGCCGAGCAAGTGCTTCAGGATTCGCCTGCGGTACTTGCTGCGACGTCGCTTGGTCGCCTGGTCCCGACTCCGCTGCGGATTCAGCTTGATCTGCGCGAGAATGCCGACCAGAAGCTCGTCCACGTGGTGGGCCAGACCCGACGAGGTCTCGATGAACTTGCAACCGCAACTGTTCGCCAAACGGCGGCCAACTATCGGCAGGAATGGTGGACTCGAATGTGACAAGGCAATTAAAATTTAAAACTTGCTTTAGACGATTCCAAATTTCGCAATGGAATTTCACTTATAACTTTATATGGTGCATGATTTTATATGTGGCTGCACTTTAAAATATATTTTATTATGTGCACATTTTTCTCAAACGTTTTTCATATTAAGTTCACTTCAGACGATCTGCAATTCGTGTATCAATACCCTCGATAAAATTCTATTTGCAATTTCATATGTCGCGTACTATGGGAAACGTTTGAAGAATTATAATAAAATATATATTAAAATACACATATAACATTAAAATATAAAGTTATTACGTTATAAAGTTATAAATTAAAAAATACTTATATAAATTTATAAATAAAATTTTATTCTAAAAGTCTGATGCTAACATAATAAATTGTTTGGAACATTCCATACATTCTTTCATTATACTCTTTTCCTGCAAAATTGTATTTTTTATAACGTTATATTTGAACAGAAATTGTTGTTGTTTTTATAAGGAAGTGTATGCTAGAATTGTGTAAAAATTTGGTACACAGTATACAACATAGGATTTTTTTTATATTAAACTAACCCGATTCATATCTTTCCAAATGATTCCGTTAAAACAGTTCGCGGATCGTGACCATATTGTAAGAAGAATCACGCAAAATCCTCATACTCACCCACCGACGGGACCTCCCGCTTCCTCTCGAGGTCCACTTTATTACCAACTAGGATGACACCGTGAGTCGCCATGTAATCGTTCTTCCACAAATAGAGCAGCGTCTCCTCGGCCACCTTTAAGCTTCTTCTGTCCACCACCGAGTACACTACCACGTACACGTCCGGATTGTAGGTTGAACAAAAGGTCTCGGCCTCGAAAAGATGAAGGTGAGGAAAAAATGGGGAAAATCCGCGGAAAAACGTCGATTAACGGACGGTCGATTCGGCATTCATTTTTCCATCAAACAATAAATTTTATCGTTCATATAACGCAACGCAACATTGCGATAAATGGAAACGGAAGAGAGAATACTGCGACGTTTAAAAGAAGCGTTATTTATTTTCCAATAGCTCGCGTATCTATAATGTTTCATTTTGTAATAACTCTTTACGATCCTATTGTTCACCGCGAAGAGTTGTTCTTGTTACATTTATATATTGTATATATATTCCTCGAATGTATCAAGATATATCGGAAAAAGAATTTTTGTGCAGTCTTTTTCCGATTCATTTTCATAAATAATAAATAGTTTGTTTAATGCCCTTCTCCTGTTACTAATCCTTCCGAGTCAGATCGTCTAAAGTGTAAATTATAAAATATCCTTGAAGCCTAAAGTATAAAATTATATTTGTTTTAAATATATAGTATAACTTGATATTTGTTTTAAATTATATCTGTTTTAAATATATAGTATAACTTTATATTTTAGGCTTAGGTTTAATTTAAGTATACTTATATTTTTTTATCACCTTAAGTATACTTATATTAAGTATACTTATATTTTATACCTCAGACAGACTGGCTCAAAAGAGTTAATAACGTGGAAAGCCGAATTATTAAGTGAATAGTTAAACGGATTATTTCCTTAGATTTGTCAAAATGAATAAAAAAAACCTACATAAACCTTCTTTATTAACTAAAAGAAAACCTACGTTTCTCGGCTCTTTTTCTCATCTACGCGCATCATCATACACGATGATTCATATTGAGATGTATCCCGGGGGGAGTTTACACCGGCATCTAATCGGCAATAATAGAAGGAACTCGATAAGGGTGACGTCATGCTATAACTCTATTTACAAGAGCGGATAATAAGTTTCTTCCGGTATCCGACAGTTACTCGTTTAATGCAATTTGTTGGGTAAATGACCTCTCGATGCATCATTCCGGCGCTCCGACATCTCCGCTATTTTTTACTATAACCGAAAAAACATCGCATTTTACTCACTGACATCTCGGAGGCGGGGTGATCAATGATTTCTAATTCCGTCTCCTGCCCGTCGAGCATCACGGATACGTTCTTCTGTCCGTACTCCTCGTCTGAAAAACGCAGCGAATCGACATTTGCAATATGCCGTCCGATTATCAATCAGACTCGTGCGTCATCGGTATTTCCGATATACGTGCAAGCGCGCGTAATTAAAAGCAAAAACTAATGATTAATGCCACGCTCCAAAGCGATTGGATGAAAAGATAACACTCGTTCCCACCGGCTCGTACTCCACATTCCTTCTTTTTTTCTTTTCTCACGCCACCAGAAAGAAGGGAGAGTCTTCGATCTTCAGGATCCTTCATTAAAAGCATACGCATAAGATGTGTTTATCCAAAGGGACAATTTAATTACATCATGCTTTTACATTACATGTAAAAGCATAAGATGTGTTTATCCAAAGGGACAATTTAATTACATCCGAACGACGGCGAGGAAGTTTCATAGAACTGCCGTTGACTGTTCTTTTCCGAGGGTCCATTATGATCTAGGTTGAACCCGTATCGTCAAAGCGGACCACCGAGAAGAGAGAGGAATATATTGCCTCTTTCGTATACAGAAATATCGATAACGCTCTCTTTCTCCCTCCCTCCCTTTCTCTCTCTCTCTCTCTCTCTCTCACTCTCTCGCGACAAGGCACTTGGCGCAAAATCGATACAACGGGGTCTACTTTGAGGGCTCACGCGAAAGGTACTCGCGATGAGTACCGGTACTCGTGGCGAGTTCGCAGGCGGTTTCAATAAAATCGGTCACGAGAGAGTGACCGACGGCGGGGAAACACAGCGGAAACTGTCGTACGCGCATTACTTGGCGAAAGGACAAAGGAGAAGGAAGGGAAGACGAAGACGAGAGCGAAGACCAAAGCATTTTTCTTTCCGGATCAATAGTGTACGGCGGGTTGTCTTATCATGTTTCTGCTCAAGTGTCTATGCCAGATGGCCAGGGACATCCCCGGGCAGTACTTCCGTACCGATGCTGATTATCAGAAATACTCGATTGATGCAAAATACTCTGGTGTTTGCGCCAGGCGGAGCGTAAAGAGCTCGAGTTCCGTATTCCCCGCTCGAGCGGCTTATCGCCGTGGCGGAGTGCATCGCGGCGCAAGACGAGCGAGTTTTAATTGCGAATAATTCGCGATAACTTGTTAAAAGGGCGAATGGTCGCCGTCGAGCTCACCGTCGGGACAGAAGCGTAACGTTAATGCACATCACGGACAATTCATTACATGCGACAATTGCTTCCGAACGAACGGCTCGTGCGCATTAATTGGCCCCGCTGAACTGCTAAATTACAAGTTATTATTATATTATTGTTTGTGTGTATGTGTGTGTACGCGCATAATGAGAGAGAGCTGCTTGCACGTTTCCCGACAGGGGATTGAGTTTGGTTTCCGCACGCACTGAATCGCGCAGCACCGATCCGCGTTGATTTCGATCGGTCACGGTGCGAAAAGCAATTTCGCGAAAGAGAGTTCTTTCCATTCGTTGCGCGGAAACATAAGAAAAAAGAGATGCAGGAGCGGATAAAAGGTTAATGAGACGTAAGATGCGACTCGCATAGGAAACTAACTCTTCCTACTCCGTTCGCGAAGAATAATTAACTGTGTTCGCTCGCGGCGAGCGAAAAAATATTACGCTACGAATTACGTAGAAAATAATAAAATATGCTCCTCTTTATAACATTTTCTTGCACAAACCTAATATTTATTAATATTGTAACAATTTTTATATTAAAACTGGCAATCAATTACAAGTACATTTTTATTAATCATGTAAAAAGTTTGAAAAAATTACTTATGTATTTTAAATCATACTATGAGCATATAAAAATATTATATAATGCATAACGTTGTGTATGCCAAATTTTTGTTATTGTTTGTTACATCTTATTATATTTATTTAATTTACGCCACAAATAATAAAAAGTATATATAAAAGTTGCTCCTGGAAAGTAATGTCCTATAATTTTTTCAGCCAATAATGAAGATAGAAGATGCTTTTGAGCAACTCATTTCCTCGTAAAAGCAACTCACAATCAGATTGTAAAATTTCTTTTTTAAGCTTTCTTTTAGCTTTAGATTTTGAATGTTTATACGTCAAAATATCCGAATGATTCCGATAATGTATTTGTAAAGTAGAAAACGTACATAATATTTCCGAACAAAAACATCATAATTTTCCAGAATAATACAAAAACTTTATTGTAACTTCTATCACAATACGTTCCTCGTGCGGAATAATTTATCGGAGGCATAATCGAATAGTTAATTGATACAATCAAAGCGCTTTAAGGGAAAACGTGCGCCTCATATAAATATATGCTGCACCGCTAACATTTTATTCAGCAGATTAATTAATTCCGTTAAATGGGAGTGAGCGTTATCGCGAACAATCCGGCGCAGCTCGCGACAAGCGCTACGTAATTAAATGCGAAATAGCCGTCGCGAGACGATCGTTTACTACAGAATACCAGAGACGACGTCCATCCGGGAGCGAACGACCGAGGTTGTTTCTTTCAAGGGCAGAAATAGAAACGACGGACAATTTCCTGCCACACGGTGAGGACGGCTTTCCGGTTGGACGTCGGACTGAAAGCACATCTCTTCGCGAAAAGGAAACGTAATCGTCATTTCACGATTACAATTGATATCCCGTGGATTTTCATCACGCAAGTCAATTTCAGAGAGTTTCGCACGGAATTATCCAACTTCCGGTGACAATACTCGATTATTCGTGATCGAATTAATTCTTCCGGAGTGCCGAATTGAATCGAAATCAAACAGTGGGAGAGCAAGCGTAGAGGCAGTCACGTGCTTACCGAGAGAAGCGTCGTAAGCACAAATGTAGTCGCTCGTGGTGAATTGTGCAATTAGGGCGGTTTTCCCGACTTCCGACGCACCCAGCATGCCGACTTTGTACGTCGCCACCCGCTCGCTGCCGGCTTCGTCTTCCGCTTCCATGCCAGAGAGTTGCGAGGCCGAGCTGAGGACGAGAGAGAAAAAAAGAAGGAAAAATGTAATCCACGAATGAAATATTGCATTCGAGCGAATTGCGCGAGAAAACCTCGCTTCCGGAAATTCTGCCCCGTGCTTTAGCCTGATCATTCGCAATTACGACCACTCGTCACCATTATGGCAGATATGTATGTATGATTAAAGCGGCACTCTTCCATTAAAGCAACAATATCCACCCTGTTCATCTATTATACGGTTTATTCAGGAAAGGCACGTTAAATCCAACGCGATCAAACTTGTCGGCGGTTATTACACGCGACATCAAGCGGTCTTATTTTTCACGATCTTACGGAAATGTTGTACATAATGGTAATTTACACTTTGCAAAAGAAAATGCTAAAACGATTACACGTCCTGTTTATCAAAATTAAGATAAGCTTCACCGCACAAATATCAATTCTGTTCCATAATTAATAATCCAAGAATAATCTTTCGTCATTATTATTGTAATTGGAATGTCTGTTTTGATTCCTTTTTTTTTTATATTATCTTTGGTACTATCAGTAATGTTATATAATTATATTTTGTGTTTTTTTATTTTTATATCGTATCTAATTATGCTATACATAATATAATATTGTATATAATAATGATACATATTCGCTATTTTTTTATATAGAAATCTTTTTACTTTTCATGAAAACAGTCTTTTTCTTTATCTCACTTGAATTGCATATTATTTCTCGATATAACCGATATAAACAAAATGAAAACCTATCCTAAAGAGATCTACGTTTTATTAACATAAAATTGTACGAAAAATATTCGACATATTTTTCTTCGTTTCTGTTTAAAATTAGCTATATATGTATCCATGTGTATGTTTGGTTTGAAAACAGGAAGTGAGAGGAGAACGAATGTAGAGAGGGATGGACTCTCGTAAAATGTGAATCTATAACTCTTAGCGATAAGCTGCGAGACGGGAGCGCGCAGTAGTGCAATGTGTTCAGATATAATAACACTACAAAATCTCTCTCTATCTCGTCAGGTTCTGTTCTTCTGAGGGAGCCATTTAGAGGAAAACTTAATTTAAATTATTCGTCGTGTTGTCGGTACATGCGTGTTGCATCTTCAAACCAGTCGTCTCAACCCTTTCAGTTCTCTGCTCTGGGGAAGCACTTTCCGGGATTACTCGTCAGCGTTGTACCTTTCCGGGACGATCTCTCAGAGGATTTGGCGGTGTTGAAAATCGCGTTGGTAAATATAGCGCGGAAAACGAAACGAGAGAGAGAGAGAGAGAGAGAGAAGTTTTCTAAATTTTAAACCGGCCTAAATGCGGATGTAGGATGCCTTTAATCTCTTTTAAGGGGACAGAGGATCGAGAACGAGGGCTCTCTTTACGGCTCGAATTCTCCACCCATCCTGGATGCAGCCGGTAGTAATTATCCGGGGGCAATTAAGGCGTCTTTAAACGCTCGTGCAGTCGCGATTACTTGGAGTTCCGTACGGCGGTTGGCAAGTAATCGAGTATCTTACTGATAACCGCGGGCGAGATGGAAATCGGTGCGGAAGACGACGTATCGAATATGATCTGCTCGCGAGCACGCTCGGGCAAGCGTAAACAACCGTCTGGGAGGATCAATTCGAATCATCGGGATGATTATCCCGCGAATAGAAGCTATTGACGATAAATTTAAATTCGACAAATATCAATCCCCTAAAGGAAAATAACTACACAGACAGTTTCTGATTTGCATAATTCACGTTTTGATTTAACCGATAGGTCAAAATTACTCGCGCGAGAGCGAGTAATGAGCACTGAACGTGCATAACAATATCATACGAATTATTATTTAATATAACCATTATACTAATTGTTATACTTTGTTCGTTTATTATGTTTACACGTAATTATTTCATTAATTAGTAGAGATGTAAGAAACTTCATCAGACATGAGTTTTATTCTAAAAATCTTGTAAATTTAACGATCATATAAAATGTCTTGTAATACTGTGTTAAAACAAACATATTCTATTATATTTGAGTTAAGAATTCTGGAGATTTTTAAATTATCTTAACTCTAGGCTGTCACAGCTTTTTTTTCGAACGAGACTGTCACACTGAGTCACCGTAACCCGACGCAATTTTTGATGAACTGCAGTTTAACAAGTAATTGTAAGTGTAAAATTTCTGAAAAAATTCTGAAATAAAGGTCAAACATGGAAAAATATATTCCAATTATAAAAAAATTTATATTTTAATTATCTTTATTTGAAAAAGAATTGTTGAAAACATATTTCGTTTTGAATCACATTTTGCTTGAAAAATCACAACTTCCTTAATTTTTAATATTTTAATAAATTTTAATAAAAATATTTTAAAAACTTAGGATTATACTTTCGAGATATATTACTTTAATAAAAAAAATTAGTAAATGAACCTTTCAAAAAGGGTATTTATTTTATATTGAGAGCATTTTTTACTCCAAAAACTTCTTCCAACGGCTGCCGAATAGACACAAACGCTTCCTTCCTTTAGGCAAGCGTCTCTATCTGTAGTAAATACCTGAAATCGATTTTAGATAGTACTACAAGTTTACATTTCCAAGCGCACCGAAAAATATCTTACTAACAAGTTATCAATCCGGGTCATGGTGACCCGATGTGACAGCTTAAGTTAAAGAGTTAAAAAAGAAGCGATAAGATTTAAGTACCACTATATAGGTACGTAGATATTCTAAAGAAACTGTTCTTCAAAGGAAGCTATAAACTAGTTAGAAATATATATGTTTATTCGAAAATTTCGGAAATATACATGTTAGCACTTGAAGCAATATATTATTATACATTATATTTAATTATTAAATAATTATCATATATCATGTTTGTCATTCGCCACTTTTATTTGTATAAAGACCTTTCAGCTCGTCATGAAAAGAATCTCAGTTCCTCAATTTGCATATTGCATGTTGCCTCCCGATGGATACAAACAAATCGAGAACCATCCCACGGGAAGAACCCGTGCTTCGCGTAAAGTCATGCGGGGGAAAACATTCGACGTATTTTTCTTTGTTTTTTGCGACAACGTCGGCTTGCGACGAGAGGAGCCCTCGAAGGAGAAAATAAACAGCCCGAGACCGGGAATAGAGATGAAAATGCGGAGAAGCACAACGTTCACACGTGTATTACATGAAAGATTATTTTCCAGAGTGTCTCACTGCCCCAACCCCCTCCCTCCCCCTCTCTCTCTCTCTCTCTCTCTCTCTCTCTCTCTCTCTCTGACTCTCTGGACGTTCGCGGTCACATGCATTATAATTTTACGCGTTATATTTATAATACAGGTAACCATAGAGACGAAAGCGTCCAATTATAATGTCCAGCCGTTGAGCTTTAGCCGCGCGGTACCTTTATAACTCTCGTTATTATTCGCGAGCGATAGCGCGAAAGGGTATATAATTATCTTCGTTTAATCTAGGGGCTCTCTCCTCCCTCGACACCCGCGAGTAGTAAACGCGCAGTCCGAGAATACAGTCATTACGCGCGATACGCATATGACTTTTGTATGTATAATACGCGCACCGTACAATTCCACAATACATACATGCCGCGAAATGAAGCAAATCGTCCGTTTACCCGGATGTTCCAGAGTTATACGCGGCAATTATTTGTCGCGTGCTCCGGGATATTTTCGAAATATGGAGCACCAGAGAGAGAAAATCCCGAGTCCCAAATTGGAATACGCGGCGAACGGGCGAGAGATTTATTTATCGGCTGCTGTTTATCCTCACCTGAGCAATTTGCCCTCTCGGCTGCTGCTGCAGCTGGTGGATGAGGTGACGCTGTTGATGCTCTTGCTGCGCCGCGTTTTCAGCAAGTCGCCCAGGTTGTTGACCCCGTTCGCCGTTATGGAAAAAGACCGGAGCCTGTAGTACTCGACGCCATCCTCGATCTCGCCCTCCTCGCCCCCGGCTGCGCCACCCCCGCGTTTCGTGTCGGCCAGCATCGGCTGCAACAAATGACAATTGATTTGCAAGTCTTCCCGCAGTCTGTAGAAATTTATCCGGGCAGCCCATATTTAATACTGGCCGTATATATAGGCATTACTAAGGTATCCAAAATAAGGCTTGATAACTTAAGCCTATTTAAGACCTAGTTAAGACAGCTTGCCTAGTTTTACCCCGTACAGGGCCCAGTTTGGATTTGACCCAGTTTGGAAAGCAATATAAGTAAGTCCTAGATAGAAAAGTGTGACGATTCTAAGTGGGCCTGAAGTGTAAGGAAAGTTAACTAGACTCCAATTACAGCCTAGGAAAAATTTCCACACGGGTTGTGTCTAACGGGGACACAAGTATCATTCTGTCATTATCTCTCATTGAATATCTAATAAAGACTTCCGTGTCGATTTGTGTCTCTTGCCGGAAAGCTCCCATAGACAATCTCGGGGAAAGCAAGACTGATTTAAAAGACTGGGAAATTGTGGAAAGTGAAAATTCGCGCCTTGATTTTTTCTGATTCTGGATTCTTTTCGTCGGTAGAGCGTCCCGAGCGTTACACAGTCCGACGTGTAACAATTTCTACATTGAGAGTGTTTAATCCCATCATCCCGTGAACGTCATCATTAATCGACAGGTCCTGCGTTACGCATGATATCTCGATGCGATTTGCCGACGCGCCCGATGATTGAATTATGAGCTACATGACGTAAATCGATGTATAAAGTTCTGTAAATTTCGACGTGCGCGCGGGAGTGACATATGCATACGCTCGTTCGCCGTCCTTCGCGATTGAAACGGGACGGAAAGTCGGCAGAAATACGCAACGCGGCTCTCGAGCGGTGTATTAGGGTCGCAGCGAATCCCTAACGCGTTCGCTAATCAATGCGAGACACATTCGGTGACATAATTCGTTCGCCTGCGTGAACGCAGAAATTTAACCGAGTGTCGATTCGAGAATGTCGATAGTTTGAATTCCGCCTCGCTTTCTCTTCCCCGATCAAGTTCATTTCGTTTCTTTGACGGCTGCAATGTGGGGCTTACGAAACAAATATTAACCACGCTACCCTGCAGAAGTTGCGATATTAATCTTCACGAATACCACGTTTCTCATGGCGAGAAGTTAACGTCGACCATGTTTTCGTTATGTCGAGGAACCCTCGTCCGAATTACATCGCAGCGTCAATTTGCTGAGTCCCAAGACGCCTAATAAAACAAGGAGGCACGTCTTCTATTGAAGATAAAACGTAAGAGCTAAATTGGTTGGAATTAATCTTATCGATCTAGATGGAATATTGAATTAAAAGTATCTAGATGATGCAATATTATATAATATTAATATAATAATAAAATGTGCGAGATTATAAATAAATTTATGGAGGGCAGACTATAAAAGCAGAATAATAATTGCATACATATATAGATTCAAAATATGTAATTTGATCTTCCGAATATACTTGAATAATTGATATTGGTTATGTTGAAAAAATATTAATGATGTCCTTTTTTAATTTTTGTAATAACATATCTCATTAAGACTCTCCACCGTTGTAGCGCAATTTATTCGACAATATACTGAAGTCACGATGGAAGTACCGAATTTCGCAGATCTTGGACAAAATGCGAAGGATGTTTTTAAGACAGGCTACCACCATGGCAAGGGCCTCATCAAGTTCAATATCAAGACCAAATCGGCCAAAAGATTTCAGATGATGAGTGACACAACGTTGAATTTCGAGATGTCAAAGGTTGTCGATGCTCATTACGTTCTCATTCAGATAGATTTGAAGAGTCTTACAAAAGAAATAAACTTTCCCCTATTCTATTTGCGAACCATTAATAGCATGACGTAGTATTTACTTATTACTTTATCGATTATTCATGGGAATGCAAACAATTGGCACGGGCCGCCGTTTATATCGCGAAAAATTTTGTATGAAAATATAGCTGAATCAACTATTTCAAGCGGCAATATTTACATTTAATTACATATCGGATTATGCAGACGATATATGCGTGTCAGTGAATTCGCAGCAACAGTTGCTTTAATCGGAAAAAAACCCTGTAGATTTTCATATTTGCTTGATGACTACGCTTATTTAGGAATATTTTAATATATATAAAATGTTTATTAGTGTCAGCATTAATAAATTCGATAAACATCGAATTTATCGAGTATCTCTTAAATCGTCCTGGATAATCCATTTAACGTATTTAAATAATAACGTAAAATAATGTATTAGAATTATATTAACCGAACGTTCAAATGATTTTGGAGACAAATTGTGCTCGAGCCACTCGATTGCCCAAATGGCAAAAGGATTGAACGATTTACTCATAATGAATTAATGACAGCTAAACGGTTTAATGGAGACGAAGTACAAGACGAATGCTAGTGCTCTACTGTTGAAATGGACGACCGAGGGTGTGCTTTTCCTGGGATATGAGTTTAACGGGCTGCTAATGAAAGGCCTTGATTTGCTCACCGAGTGCGCTTACAATCCGGAAACGGCCGCGAAGGCCATGAGAGTCGGCTCGAGGTTCGCCAACGAGAAGATCAACGCACGCTGCGAGATCTGTTAGTCACGTCATTTCTTTCGAGCTAATTAACTTTATACCGCGAACTGCGTATTTTCTCTCTCTCTCTCTCTCTCTCTCTCTCTCTCTCTCTCTCGCTCTCGCATTTCGAGAGCGTGCGTGATTGCGTTCTCTCTGAGTGTTAATCGCCTTGTCGATAATACTTGCCGGACTTTCCTGTGAACACGAGCAGCAAAATTCGCGGAACAAATTCATCCTCTATTTATAAAGTTTCGCAAGGTAACGGCTTTGGCCAGCTTGCTGCTTGAACGATGGGTAAAGGGCTTCGTATATTGTGTTTATATATTCCCGCGTCTAAGGGATAAAGAAGCTTAATTATATATAACATCCAAACTTTTTACCTCACTGAGAAAAAAAAAACATCAAATGAAATTGTGTCTCATTAAGAAGTATCTTTCCTACGTGTACGATTACAGTGCTACGAAAATATGCATTAATAATATTAAATGCATCATACAGGGAGGATCTATCTCTTTACACTTTCTAATATTATAAAATACGAGAAGTATTTTCGTAATTAAATATTCCGTTCACGGAATAGTTAACATCGAATATAAAAAGTTACTGGAGCATCGAGTTTCCAACAATAAACTCTTCCCCCCCCCCCTCTTCCTTCGTTTCTTCCTCACACCCCCGTCGTGTCTAATTAATTATTTCAGCAGAGACAGTAACGGCGAGTTATATTCCCGAGTGATATTCCCGATGCTCTTTTATATGAGATGAGCATAGAAATTTAACATGAAATCAAATGTCCGCTGAAACGATCGAGGGGTATATCCGACTCGCTATAGCTCTCCCGAGTAATTCGCTTCGAAACGCTCCACCTTGTCTCGCGCTTCGCGATTGCACGTTGCATAACAGAGGAAAACTTTAACAAATAATTCCTTCTCTCCGGTGCAAACTCCTTTCCAATATCACGCCAAGTTCGCGGGAGCAATAGCGGTGCCGCGTGTCCCGAATGTTTACTAACAAGTCGCGGCAATTTCCGTGAACACGAGTTTCCGCGATGGCGATTGACGCAGGCACTTCGCGGACCAGGTGGACAGCCAGTCGCAGTGGTGCGGTCGCGTTCTGTCGCACTGCGAAAACACCGGGGAATGCTCCCGGCCGTTGAGTTTTTTTTTAGCGAAATAAAACGCACTGCAAATAGACGCGGACGGAGGGGGCGGGTGAATTGAATTTCAGGGATTCCAATAGAGACAATTTGGCCGCCGATTAAATTCCGACAAAGAATTAAATTTTCCCTTTTTTTTTTCTCGTAAAAACGCGCGGTAACACTAACCGAAACACTTTACGTCTCTTCCGCTCGTATTCGATTACATGTCGCTCGTCGAATCGTCGAAATTACTGCATTTCCCGTGATTTGCAGCCAGGTCCAACAATTCGAATTCGGGCACCAGCCTGCTCGGCTCGGTAGTGTTGAGATGCCGGGACCTACTTCTGGGATACCAGGGCGCCTACGACGCGACCACGAACACGGTGACGAAGAACGACGTCGGGATCGTTTACGGTTGCACCGACATTGACCTGCATTTCCGATGCACCTGCATACCGCACGTGTACGGGCTCTCCATATTCTACAAAGGTAAACGGAAGGTGAAGGATCCCACGGTGAAGGTAACGGCGATTTTTCCGGATAGACGGGTCTTTCGCGCGCGCGAAGTTAGCGTGCCAGGGGTGAGAAACGCCGACGGAAGACTAATCATCCCCCCATGACAACGGAGTAATTTCTACCCCGTAATACCTGTCCCCTCGCCGTTGCCTCTCGCGTCGAGAAATCGCGTCGTCAACTCCGTAGAACGGAACTGGTAAATTACCGCTGTCTTACTCACGTATTAAGGTAAATGGCGGGGAGTTGAGCGTGCCTGGCTCAGACGAGCGTAATGAGATCCCGTCGTTCCGCGTTGCGATAGGCGGGGATACGGACGTGTAATACAAATCGTTTAGCACATATCGGCGCACGTCACGACGGCGTTATCAATTTTCTCGACGGAGTCGGGAGAATGAGGGTGGAGAGGGCGATAATTAGCAGCGTTAGCGTGTAGAGGGTCTCTGACAGCGTCGTGTAAATGGTGACGTACAGCAAAGCCCAGACCGTAAACTGACACCATCGGGATTACGCGAGAATTACGTAACGTCGCACGTTGACGGCGACCTCGCTTAAAATTCGGTTAAAATTATTCGCTCAAAACGTGACTCTTAATTACGTTAATTAATACGAGCCGCGCCTTATCGCTCATAATCTTCAGGTTCAGGTACTTTTAAATTAAATGTATGAATGTTCGAATATTTTTCAACCTCTCCTTTCGTTCTATCAATTGCAATCGTTCGTCCGCCCTTCAGTGAGGCCCGACCTAGACGTCGCGACGAACGGCATATACGTGAAACGAGGTGACGTGCAAAAGTGGACGCTCGGCGCCGCAGCGAGGTGCAAGCTCGACGAAAGATCGACCCTGCGCTTCAAGTTCAACACCGATCTCCAATTGGCCACGAGCCTCCTGCAGAAGCTTTCCGACGGCGTCACGCTGATCCTCTCGTTCAACATCGACTGCGCCAACGTCTGCAGAGGTGGCCACAGAGTCGGACTAGCGCTCAACGTCGAGGCTTAAACCCGCGAATCCTCCGACGGATTTCTGCTGTCCTTTATATTGTACACTGTGGTACATTGTGTGCGTCAATCATCGCTAAATTCAACAATGGTCAGTCGACTAGATCGACCAAGGGATGCAACTGCGTTTTTTTTTATAGGTTTATAGAAACTGTGACTTTGTGTCAAAAAATTAATAAAAGATTTTCAATAAAAGAATCTCTTGAAATAAGAAGATGAATTAATCCTCGTTTAAAAATTACAAATAAACAAATTAATTTTAATGATTAATTTGTCTCTTTCTTCAATTTCTTTTCCCAATGGTTGCGAGTGAGCAGTTTGCTCAATTTTAAGTTCCAACGGTATGCTACAGTACGGTACAGTTTCCAGGAAAATGAAAAAAGAGAGCTAATCGACGACGCGGAAAAGCCGTCGTTTCTCTAGGAGCTTTGTCGCGCTTGCTCCAATTTTTCATTTTCAGTTGCGCGTTCCGCGATCACGTTACATGGAAATTCAATGAAATTTGGGAAGAGTGACAGCCGCGAGCAGTGATATTCCCAGCACTATTGTGCGCTGCGGTACAAGCTGTTTGACGGAATTTACGCGTACTCTACTTCACCCGTGAATCGCCGCTCGTCGTTAAGATTGCAAAGTCCCTCGACAACGATTTTGAGGATATCGTTTATAATGGCCGAGGAAACTCATCGTCAGTCACGTGCGCCATCGATCTATGTATGTACATACGCGAAGCTCATCGTTACCTGTTCCGCTGTATTTACTTTCCCATCAAGCTCGCGAATTATAAATTATTTTCTCCCTCTTGGGATTACGATGGCCCAGAGAGAAAGAGAGAAAAAGAGAGAGAGAGAGTATGCACAAAATATCCCAAATATTTTTGCTATTGAAAATTTCAATAGCTTACTCGCCTCGCGCTTTTTATCCGAATTTTAATTAGCTTACCCTGTGACGTGGAACCACCGGCATGCTGCTCGTTCTGCTGCGATACTGCCTGGGGCCGGAACCACCGCGAATCCCGCATGCCAGGCTACTCGGGCCAGAAGGACTCGTCGGACTGGGCCCACTTGGACTCGCGCTAGCACTTAAATGGGACGATGACGACGCGGCGCCAGGACTCAGCGCCGGGGTTCTGGTCGGGCTCCTAGGCGAGAGCGACAGGTGACCCCAGGGACCGGCCTCCGCCTGCAGAAATCTGCCGAACACGAAAATAGAATGTCGACATGGGCACGTGCCGCGCCGCGGCTGCGGGCGATCCCGTCCTCTCGCCGTAAATCCGAGGCTTTCCAATCAATTTACATTCGGCGGTTCGCGGAAAAGCTCCGCCGGCCGCGGCAGCCCCGGATTTAAGGCGCGAAGAATTATTTTGGAGCGCCCGCCGGACAGATTGACTGCCGCGGACGTAACGGACGTCACGCGGGCTACGGCGATCAATCACTTTTACGAGGAGAGACGGACCTGTGCAGGTCCGGCGTGGGTCTGGTAACCTCGATGCTGGAACTTCTGCGCCTCGATGGGGTCGGCGACTTCGGCCCGTCCACGCAGCTGTGACCCTGAGACCCGGACAGCGAGGTATGATAGAGACGGACCTCGACCTCGCTGCTCCGCCTCTGGAAGGCCCTCCTGTTCAAGCGCCGGCTCTTCACGTCGACGCTCGGCGTGCCGTCCGGCTTCCTGGCAAGTTCAGCGGATGAGATTACGCGGCTGTTCCCTGGTTTCGCGCGGGGAAACTCTCTCGGTGCGGCATAATCCTATTTTTACGCACGCACGCTCGCGATCGATCCTCCAGCGCGAGTATCGCCGCTCTATTTCCGCTCCTCGCGTTAAACTCAGTTTCGGATGGAAGATTGATTCATTACCCGCGACGAGGAGGAATAGCGTAGAATCGCCGCGCGACAGGCTCTAATCCGATTGTGAGAATCTCAAATGGCTTCAACCGGTAGCAAAGACCTCCCACGCGTGTTCGTCACATGCCGCAAATCCCAATGCGATATCACCGTAACAGTCTGGATTGAGAAACGTAATTTCGAGATAAAGTTGAGAACTTCCCGATCGCGTTACCGCACGCGGCATTACGCGGCATTATCGGAGTTCGGAAACTTTTAAATCATTCACTTGGCTCGAATTTCGTACGTTGCGCTCGTTAAACCGTCAAACGGCTGGGTTACTTTACGAAACTTGTAAATAACAATATATTTCAGAGCGGCGACGCGAAAATAAGCTACACGGCGTGAATTATCCCCTGTTTCAATACTATGCAGCATCGATCATTATTTAATCGCATTAGGCTAATCTGATCAACGCCCGTGGCGCTATTTACAGTTATTTAATTACACCGATTTCGACCGATTAGCAGTTAATTAAGTCTTCCGTGCTAAAGATGCTTTTAATATCGTTTTCGTTGCTGACTGACAACCGCTTTGTAAAATCCGGATAATCTTGTCTTTAATAGTTGATTAAGCTTTTCATATTTCAGCGAATACATTTCAACATTGTTTCTGCTCCTAACTGACAACCAATTTATATTTATACTCTCTTTTTCTTTACTATTTCTACAAAACGTTTCCCATCCCGTCCGAATCTCTACCTTGTTCCGTTTCGGAATTAAACTACTTGTTGCCTTCTGCCGCGAGAATTATTCATGTATGCTCTCTTACAGCAGGTGGCTTTTACTGAATAACAGTTTGTAGTACTGACCTCGGTATAAGCTTGTCCTCGAGCATGCTGGGCAGGTCGTCACCATCCTCGGTGAGCGCCGCGAAGAAGTCTTGAAACTTGTCCGGGAAGCTGCTCGGCGGGCAGACGTTCATCGGTAGAACGCGCTCGGCGACATCCGGGGAAATTCTCCCGACGATCTCATGGCGGTCCGCCACCGTGGACGTCGCCATGTACTCACTGGGAACTTCGCAGGCTGTCATGTACCACCGGCGGCTTCTCAGACTCGCGAACTCGTTTTCCCACCCATTCGCGCACTCCGCACGTGGCCCTTGGCGCGAGCCCTTTCGCGTCGCGACAAGCGGATGCGACCGCCGGCGAGTTCCGGAGAGCGACGTGATCTAGAATCAGCGACGGCTCCCGCGCTCCACCGGGGAGCTCGCAGGTGCCTCGTACGCCGCAGAAGACGATAATTTTTTATTTATCTACAGCGCGCATTTAATTATACACGTGCGAGACATCACGGTGGGTTTTGCGATGATCGGCCGGTCTCACGCATGTTTCGCGCGCGCGACAAAAAGCGAAATGCAAAGCAGCCCGCTTCCGCATGCAACACACCACTCGCCGCTTTCACTCTCGTTCGAGAGCTCCGAGCGTGGTGCCGGTCCCGACGCTTTCGGACAAACGATCGCGATCGACGGGTCGAAGCGCGTGGCAGTCGCTCATCGTTTCCTCCCCCGGGCGAGCGACTCGCGATCCCACGAGGGTCGATCGGGACGCAACAAGGGGACGGCCTCTCACGTCCGCGAGCGAGCCTTTTTTCACGACGAGGACCTGGCGAAAACTGAAGCTCGCATGGTTGTTGCACGTCGCTCGCTGGCTCCAGCACCTTGGCGGACTTGCGCAAGCGTGGCTCACCCCAAAACTCAGCGAGCGGGTGGATTCGCGGTAACGTCGTAAAAGTGATCGTCTCCCTCTCGTTCGCTGTAGCTCACCGCAATCGTCATGAAGAGAAAGGGGCGCTTTGTGGCGGCCGACAATGTGGAAATGAGAAACGAGCCTGTCACGAAAGACTTAACTCTGCGATCGCGCAATTTATTTTTCCCCGCCGGGGCCGAGAGAAGGAAGGAAGTACGGGTGTAATGAGAGATCTTTAGGGAATTTAAAATTATATCTTGAAACTGCGAACGAGAAATTGTAGAACGATAATTTTCCCGACGTTATCGAGAAGAGCGCGATAACGAAATTGCTTCAACAGCCTTCCTCGATTAGATTCGTGCTACTTCGGGTGCGTGTCACACGAATGAGAGAGGACATGAAGAGTAATTTGATCAACCTGGAGCTCGTGGTCACGGAACGCGTGTAACGCGATAGAAAACTCAACGATAAAATTAAGGATGTATGCATTGGAGATATTCCAGAGGAGCAATTCCAATAATAGACAGTTCGATGTAAGCAAGAACGTAGCGAGAATATAAAGACCGTGCGGAGAGAGAATAATAGAGAGAAGTAAGAACGAAGTTCTCGAGCGCCTCCTAAAAAGCCAATTTAAAAAGCGTTTATTCGATTCTTGCGTATAGGCTTGTTGCGTTGAACTCGTTAAATACCTTCGCACCAAAGAAGATGAAGTCTTCACTGTAGTTTTATGGATGCATTGCTCAGTTTTATACACACAATGTTTAATGAGAAATTTCACAAATCCGATAATACAAGTAACAAGAAATGTCCGCTGTGTTTCCTTTGTGCAGCACAGAGTGCAATATACTTTGAATTGATTAAAAAGCTCATTTAGTCTCGAGAAGTATAGAGAGACAGAGAGAGAGAGAGAGAAAGAAGAAGAAGGGAGATGTGAACTTGGAAAGGGAAAAGTAATTCAAGGAGTGTCGTAACAAGGAACATTCTTCCTCTTTCAGCTAGATACTCGTTCTCGCATCTTCCTGAATCCTGAACGACTATTGTTCGGGCTGATTACGTAGCTGACATATATGGATGTGCGTCGCATGTAAGAAGGTGATAAACGTGGACCGGAATGTAAATTCACGAAATAAGTAGCGTTCTTGGAGTGCGCTGACAGGAGAGACGACGTAACGAAGTTTTAGTATAGGAGAAGATTGAGAGCGCGGTTAGGGTTTTTTTTTTTCCGAGTTATTACGAGGGTTGCTCAGAACGTAATGCCTCACATTTCTTTTCTCAGCCATTCATAAAGACAGAAAAGTAAAATTTCACTTGCTACAAATTTGAAATTTCCTGTATTTGTGAACGGAACTGAACAGTTTTTTTTTTTAACAGACATTGTATCAGACAGCTGTAGTGAATTATTAAGATGGCTTAAAAAATTAAAAATGATGGCAACCGGTTGATCAACTCTTATTTTTTATTTTCTCAAACTTTAACTGAATCCTGTGACTAATGATGCTCCTATCGACTTTACAACTTCCATACGCAGCACACAAACGTTTGCGAAATGTTCATCACAGTTTCCTTCCCCGCAACCAAGAATTTAATTACAGCTCGTTGTTGGGCAGACTCGTTGAACGCGAGTCATAAACAGACACCATTTTAACAATTCACTGCAGCTGTGCTGGCTGTCGAAATGCTTTGCAACTGAGTATTCATAAACGTAAGAAGCTTCAAATATGCAGCATATTCAGTAGTGATTTAGCAAATTTCACTTACCTATCTTCATTATTGACTGAAGAAAAAAATGTAAGACATTATTTTTTTCAGCAACTTTTATACACTGCGCGAGGACGTCGTCTTTACTGCGAGAACTATATATTCCAGGAGCGACGCGCAGGAAGAATCTCGGCGTAACAATCTTCACGTAAGGACGTTCTTTCGGATTACCTTTAACGAGAATATCTTATTTCCAACAAGGTGAACTTCTCTTTTCTTTCGACGCCGAAGTAAAGTACAGAGTCGAAGCGTGATATTAACATTCGGACGGAATCAATTTAAATGTTTAACGTCGCGTAATCCGACGCCATATGGCCTTCGGCGCGTAATCTGGAGGATTCGTCAGATCGATTGTTTGCGTAACGGCGATACTGCACGACTACAAAAGGTCGCTTTTCAACCGGTGGGAAATCAGTACATTAGTAATTAATATGTATCATTACGACGATTATTACGATTACGTAATAAATCCGTAGACGCTTTGTTGCATTCGTGCGCGAGTATAGACGGGTAAATATTAATATCGCTGCGGCGAGGCAAACTATCTGGGTGGAAATACCAACGAGGGACAGTGTCAACATTTTCCGGATTCTCTAACGGAGTGAGTTACGGAATTAATTAGCTTACAAGACATGTTAACGGCACATGTTAACGGCCTATCCGTCTAGCTTGCCGTACGTGTTTTCAGTACCTTGAAATACGTACTCGATATTCAGGACTGCGGCTATAAAAGCGACAATTACCCGGGGAAGACAGGCCGGTAAATAAAAAATAATGACCGCAATTGCGCAGTTTAATAACTGCGACGAGATAATGCTGCAACAAAATAATAACTTGTTACCGTTGCTTTCTCGAGCAAAAAGAGCGAGCGCAGTTATTTCTTCTTAACTACTTTAAATGCGCGAGCAAACGAGATTTGTCGTCCCATCATCGAAGAATTTTTCTTCGTGAAACTTGAAGAATTTTCCGCGCTGGGAAATCGCAATGGGAGTAAAAGGAAAATTATGTCGAGATAAGTCAATGCGATTCCCCAGTATAATGGGGATTGAAACGCGCATAAGTCATTAATTAACAAAGAGTTCACCGCAAGAGTTTAAATATTTGTTCAGAGCATCCCGCTGTTATCACGACTATCATGATACTGAGAAAATGAGCCTGCCATTAACGAAGAAAAAGAGAGAGGGAGAATAAAAGAGATCAGGCCGAGTGCGATCCAATCTTGTTGGAGGCTGGATTCGGACGGCTCTTTTAGTCCACGGAGAAAATCAATTCGCTTGGAAAGGCAACGAGCTCGGAAATAAAACAAAACGTCTTGTGATAGGAGGGCAACAATCTCCAGGGGGAAACACTGATAATACTGAACTGTAATAAATCGTAGCACGCGTTGCCTTAAGCCGAGGATTCTGTTTTCCATGGAAAATACACTTTGCTCCGATTAAATCAGCTAATATTATAAGAGTATCTTAAAACGGATAAGTCATCCCTCTTCTCCGCATTATTCTCTGCTCCACGCGCTTGGTAATAAGTTTACGTAATTTAAGTTTTCGGTCGGGATTTCGATTGGCGAATCACATAAAATTATTATCCACTCGACACCGTGCTCATCGCCGAAATTAGTGTAGAGACGGAGAGACACGGTGATTTCTCGTTTCCAGGAGGAATTAAATCCAATCCGCGCGAGTCTAGACTCTACAAGTTCGCCGAAGACGCAAGGGAGAAGGTAGACGCGCGCGAAGGTATCTCCCTCATAGTGTCAAAGCTTATAACAACGTACGTCGCGGATTATATTACTGGGAAGCTAAATTACGATATAAACCGGTGCGCCCCGTATGAGAGAGATCGCTCCACCTCCGCCTCCGTGTGTCTCATACGTCGCTTTTATCTTTAGCATAACACAATCTTCGCTTATCAATTTCGTCCACGAAACCTTTGAAGTTTGGAACGCAGAATTTCCTCTCCAAACCCAAAGTTCAGTCCTGCCCCCGTGCCCCTCTCCCCCAACTCTCTCTCTCTTTAATTAATTGCCTCCAGAGGGATGACGACGACGTGATACGGAACGTTCGATAGAGTATCAGAGTTATTTTTAATCCAATTAGCTCGCAAACTTTTCCCTTCCGTTTTCACACGGAATCTCAGCCTGAGCCAACTCCCCGATGAAAAGGACATAAAAGCTAATCCTTGATCCTTTTAGTCACCTGTCAAAGCGATCATTTACCTGTCGCACTTCCGCCGGAACGTTTCGAAGTCCGCGCTAACTCGTTCATTGTAAACTCGGCTAGCAACATCGACAATCATCTGCCATGACGCACGATGACATGTCGTACATCGCCGGTGCATTCCGGGGACGCGTGATGCATACGCACACCTGTACGCACGGTCGAGCAGGTGACAAGCGTGTCACTCGGTTCGGTGATTGGTAGATCGATAGGACTCTTGATTGAGTCTGGTGGCTGGTCGCCACCATCCCCTCGTCGTCTCTGTGATGTCAGCAGCCCCCGGAGTCTCCGGAGCGCGATAAATAAAGGACCGGCGATAAGTGGCGGTGAGGAACGGGAGGCGGGGTGGCTCTCCTATTCACAGACCGGTGACCCTTTCGAGAGTTCGCCGAGGCAAAAGGAGACTTTCCGGTCGCGTGAAGACAATATGCCGCTCTATTCTCGCCTCCTACCCTCTTTCTCTCCTTTTTACGAGGCCGCGACGAGACGTGTCAGCGATGCATCGCCAGTGATGCAGATAAAGCACGTCTCCGACGGCTCTGCGCGAGAGGCGGCGAGCGAGGGTTGGCGCTGATTAAGATCCGCGGACGAAACATCGAGCCGTCGCATTCAGACGTGGCGATGAAAATGGACGTGCACCGACGGCCGTCGACTCGAAACTGTGATCGACGCGGTCATTCATCCTGCGTTAATCAATTGTCACGCAGTATTTGTTCAGCCTCCGCCTGCGTGTACAAATCTCGGCGACGGGTCAACGCGGGGCTCGAGCGTGGAGAGGAACGATTTCGCATTTTGTTGCAACAGAGCGCGGAATTAGAGCCCGATGGACGAATCGGATTTAAGCGAATACACATGTTCGCGCGTTTGTCAACGTATCAAGAGCGGCGACGAAGGGACGTGGAAGAGGCCGGACTTGATCCGGAATTCGCAATGTATCCGTCGGACACGGATGTCCGCGGTATCAAGATATATTGTACAATTACGTCCACCGTTGAGCCGCGATGAATGAAAAATTTCCCCTGCGACGGAGTAACTTTTCATGAAAACGGCCTCGTGAATTGAATTTCGACCGATTACCGAAGAAGGCTTTGTGAAGCCAACGCCCAGAGGGACGGCTTGTTTCGTCCCCCGGAAGGGACGGAGAAAGGGGGGAAGTTCCTTTTAGATGTTTCACCGTGAATGACGACGACGACGTACAGCCAAGCCGGATCGTCGACGCCCACGTAGAAAAAAATAATAAAAGAGGGAAAAAAGGGTAAAAGAAAGGAAAGAGCCGGTGAAACAGCGAGGGCTAAATGCCGCCTGTTATACCGCCCACGCTCGGACGTACAATAAAAATTTATTCACGCGACCTTCCCGACCCCTCGATAAATCCCGACTTTTAAAGTGGCGAAGGGATTTGAATGGGATTTTAAATTACGCTACACTGCGAGGCGCGACCCTTATGACGGCCGGGGACAGATCGTCCAACATGTGTATACGTACAACCCCGCATTCCACGGACGCGTGGAAATCCGCGACGAGCGCGGCCATGCACGAACAAGATTAAATCCCCTCATTTGTGAAGCTCGTTTCCATAATCGTGCGTCAGATCAAGGACAGGTGTGCGTTAATAAATCCGGTTCCGGCGCCAAACACTTTCGCCAGAATTAAAACTGATTAACTGGAATTAACTTTGATCCTCCTTCTTAGTTTGCCAAATAAATGAGGACCTTTTATTTCGGATCCTTCGTTCTTCTAGAAGGACGACGCGATTAACAAGAGAACGGAATTCTAGTACGGTTAAACGTATTTCGCGTTATAAGGCGTTCTACGATAAATTTTAGGCTTTATAAAGCGCGATCGAGAAACGAGACGCGACGCAATCGCGGACTCGACTAGTCATTGAAATTGTTTCGTAACCGTGACAAGTGGAATTTCTAATGTGCCTCCGCGAAACTGCGGTATCCGCACGTAAAGGAGTCTACAAATTTCGAAGGAAACCACCGTGAGGAGGAAAAGCGACTCTGCCTGCCCGCAGACGTGAAGTTTTAATTAAATGCATCGGTAATTAAGCACACGGACACGTGTGTAGCCGGGAAGCGGTCGTGAACGATTGCGTCCTGGCATTTCGAAATTTTAGACTCCGGACCGTTTGTCGAGTAACTGTGCGTTACTTTGAGAGACGCGATACCGTGAATTCCAACAATTCCGTCTTACAAGAATTCCAGTCTCCGCTTATCCCCTAACCGAATCTCTTGCTCTTGCTCTTATCTACAAACGTTCTCCAACTTCCTCCTGTTTCCATACTTTTCGTCGAGCAGTGCGCAACAAAATCTCTCCTTCCAAAATCACAATTGTTTTGTTGGAGAATACGCATCTCTCGTTTACAAAAAGATTTCGCTCTGAAGAATAATATCATCGTGTCAAATGTATATAATTTTGAAATAAATTCTGATAGATAATCAATAAATATATGACTGTTGTTCATATATTTATTGATTATCTATTAGATGAAGTATTGCGTCACTGTTTTGGTAGAATGCACGTCTCTTGCTCTTAGATATTTACAAACGTTCTCCAACTTCCATACTTTTCCGTCGAGAAGTGCGCAACAAAATTTCTCCTTCCAAAATCACAATTATTTTGTTGGAAGATAGTATAGTTCTCTTTATAAAAGATTTCACTCTGAAGAATAATATCATCGTGTCAAATGTATACAATTTTGAAATAAATTCTAATAGATAATCAATAAAAGTACAACTGTTATTCATCCTTGAAGTATTACGTTGCTATTTTGGTGGAATGCACGTCTCTTGCTCTTAGATATCTACGAATGTTCTCCAATTTTCTTTTGCTTCCATATTTTTTCGTCAAGGAGTGCGCAATAGAACCTCTCCTTCTAAAATCACAATTATTCTGTTAGATGATATGCGTACGGCTCTCTTTACAAAAAGATTTCACTCCGAGGAATAATACCATCATATCAAATATATCATTTTGAAATAAATTCAATAAATGTACGACCTGTTGTTCATCCTTGAAGTACTGCGTCGCTGTTTTGGTAGAATGCACGTGTAGCGAGAATCAACCTCCTCTCCCAGGAAGGTGGATTATCAGCGATTTGTACGCGAAATGATCTTGTTTGTGCCCGAAGAAGAGCCGATTGATTCGTAATTGGTTCCCGTGAATAACCCGATCGCGAAATGGGCCGGTCGCGTTTCTTCGCAATAAATTGCACGGATCATTTATTCCCATCGCATTCACAGTACGAAGCGATAATAAACGAATATCAAAGGGATATGACAAAATTTGGTATTGTGCATGCAAAAATACTTTGCGGCCTCTCGTGCGCCATTGCGCGCGAGAGATATTCAATTCGTAACAAACTCGTTACGGATATTTCCGATATTTGTTTGATGCGGTATACGCCAGGTGTTGCTGCTCAAACGGGACAATAACGCAAATGGAAATTAATAATATTTATACGTTTATTTGTCGCCGCGGACGCACTAGAGTCTGTGACATCCCGAAATGTAACCGCCCGTCGCGTGTCGGGCACATTAGAGCATCGTTAGAGCATCGCCCAATATGTGGAACTCTAAATTTTTCATATTAATTCATTAATTTAATGTCGCAAGGCCGAAAGTGCTCGCGACTGCGATCGATAATGCTTATCGCGGTTTCCATGGATACATCAGTCACAAAACCGAGCTGTCCGAGTGCTTCCCGCAGTAGCAAATGTTTCATAAACATCTCGCCTGTAATCGCGGCGATAACATCTAGAAATTGCAAAGATAAAAATGGCCAACCAACGTCCAAGGATAGCTCCAGACCGAAGTTCATGTGAACGCGAACGAGCACGAACGAACGATTCTCCCGTCAACTTGTCCCGAATGCGAATTTATGCCGGCGTATCGGGACAAGTGGATTCGTTCGTGTTTGCTCCGTGATTGCTCGAGAGACGCGCAATTCGAGATTCGCGTTCAGGGAAACGCTCGGGGTCCGTCCGGCGCGCAAGATATCAGCGAATGCTCAATCGATCGCGGGCGGACCGGCACCGTATCATTCGCACGTACGCACTATTTGCGTATCCATTATCGGGGTATTATCGGGAGCAAACCCCACCAGATGCGGGGAAAACTCGCGTCGCCGTGGAATTTCGACGATATTTCAGTACATCGGCCGCTTCGCGAATCCTTAAGCTTTCCCTGAACGGATGCATCGAGTCGCGCGAGCGGAATTGAAACGGAATTTTGGCCTCGGCCAGAGACGAACCGAAGATTCGTACGTTTATTCGCGCGATAGTTCCGCGGAGAATTTCATTGTTGGCTAGTTTCGCAAACGGGATACCGTCGCGAACGTTAACGCGCCAGTTAATGGGAGCTAACAATTTGCACTTCAAAGGCGCTTCTTGTTTGTCGTAACTCGTGAGAGTCGGCTGGCGCGCATTAAGCGAGATCGTCCTGACATCAAGGCTGCGTTCCGAGCCAATTTGGAGGTAGACCCCGAATAGGTCAGACACACTCGATCGCAATAAAGCCGAGCTGCACTACTCGCTGATTACCGGGACGTTTAGAGTGTGCGGTGCAGTCTGTTTGCACGCACAGAAAAAATGTTCATCCTACAGACGAGAAGAGCAATTACTTATTTTATTTTATTTATTTGAAGTAATACACTGTTAAACTCGTAGTGTTAAATTATATTCAGTTTGAGTCATTTTTAACTATTCCATAGGTCGCCACTGCTCCTGCTCAATATTTCGTTAGTTTTGACTAAAAGGAAGGTAAAATTTTGACATGGAAGTTAAATTAGATAAATTAACAACATATTGAGTAAGGCTTACTCAATATGTCGTTAATTTTAACTCATATTGTTTTAGTCAAATTAATCGAATATTGAATAGGAGCAGTGGCAATCCATAGGAGTTTACAGTGTAATTTTCTTCAGCTAAAAATATTTTCTTAATAATAGTTTAAGATAAATACTCGCGTTACAAGTCCAGAATATGTTTTAAGTAAATGTGATGCTTCTGATGACTTTATGATAGATTTGCAGCTATATAAGTTACTAAATACTTAGAACAAATATATTTACTCGTAGGTAGTATAGATTTTTCTGTATGCAGGAGCAAACGCGCGCCCGACTCTCACGATTCGAAATTAGACAAGAGTGCCGTGTTTAATTGATGTCGCGCAAAATATCGACACCATGACCGGAATAGATCAGTTTGCGAAACAGTTAAATGCTTTTCGCACGTGCGTTTAGAGGATACGTGACCTTTCATCCGCGCGTTTTTCTCCCGCTGTCCACGGGGAACGAGCGTCGATAACACTTTGAGATGGAAATTGCATTTGCGGTGTGAATACCTCTCTCTCGTTCGGAATTCGTTTAAAAGGCCCCATTTTCGGCAGCCGCGCGAGTAAATTGGCGCTTCAACGCGCTGTAATTGTTAATCATTAAAATACTCTGCAAAGTGATTCGTGTATTTCATGTTAGTTTGGAAGCTTGTAGATGCTTGTAGAATTTTAAAAATCGCTCGCGAAAGATTATAGTCACCTTTGAGGAGAGCGAGCGAGAGCGCCTTGCGCTCCGCATCGACGGAAATACATTAATCGGTAAGTTTCGAAGTTTAAATTTCGAAGTTTCTTGGCGGTAACTGCCCTTCATAATTCCCTTCATCGTCCTCCGATATTCGTTAAGCTTCGATTCAACCAGTGACTCGTGAACGACTTGAAAAATCGAGCCTAACGACGATGCCACGCTTTTCACGCCAGCTTGCAGAACTGAAGATATTTTCAAGAATGCTGTAGAACTCGCCCCCTTCTCTCCTCTTCGTCCCCCGGACGAAGGAAATTCCCCTGCGGGGGAAATGGGTCGAGATCTCTCGTCGCGAGTGCATCAGCACGAGACGTATGGAGCGATGAGATCCGTGTACCCGAATATCACCGAAATGTACAATATGATAGCGCTATGTAAACGGTGAGTTGTAAAAGTCTCTAAGCCGCGCGCGCTCGGCGCGCCCTGGAATACCTGAAACTGACGACGATTAATTCCAGAACGAGAGCCTCGAAATACCCGGAGCGGCACAATAACGAGCTGTGGACGATCGAGCCGAGCATCTGGAGCATTATCGGATATACCGTGGTCATTCCCGTAGTTTCCGCACTCGGGATAATCGGCAACTCGCTGATCCTCGCGGTCCACTTGAGAGCGAAGACATACTTGAAAGCGTCGACATATACGTATTTAGTAGGTCGGTGGAGACGGACTCGGCCATGAATTAATGTGGAATTCACCCGCATCCGCCGGATTTGTTATTGTTATGCGCTCCGAGAGAGAATTCCCCCCGTAATCATCTCTTGATGACAATTGTGCGAACCGCATCCCCCGCTCGCCAGCGCCAGAGGATTTCAGAGATAATCGAAATTGTTCGATACGCTCAATCTTAAAATAATTATAAAACATTCCGAGCGATGTACATTAATTACGCCGATGTTAACTGCTTAGAGAATAAATTCACCCCGTGATTTTTACACAGTGCTCGCGACTTCGGATCTGGTCACCTGCGTCCTGGTCGTCTTCTCCAGCCTGGCCAGGGGTGTTTTTCGTTGCCGCAAAGGGTGGCTGGAATTCGACGCGTTCGTTCACTTCCCGGTCGGCTCCGTTACCTCGAACATCACGGTCTGGGCCGCGTTAGGCGTGAGCATCGACAGACTGGTGATAGTTTGTAGGTAAAGATAAGAAATTATAGATCACTCTTAGAGGTGATGATAAATAATTATAATAATTTAAAGATTTGAGATGCAAATGTTTTATCTCACAAATATATAAGTTCACAAATATTGTTTGATTTGAAATATCCGGAATTTAGATTACAATCAAATAAAATCATGACACAATATGAACTCGACTTCTCCTTTATAGTTTATTAACAATATAACAAAAGTGAAAACAATAATATGTAATTTGATTAAGAAGAGTACAATCCTTGAGATGCAAATTTAAGATGCAAATGTTTTATTATTAAATATGTTTCATCTCACAAATATAAGTTTCTTGTTTAATTTGAAATATCCGAATTTTAGATTATAATCAAATAAAATCATGACACAATATGAACTCGACTTTCCTTTATAATCAACAATATAACAAAAGTAAAAACAATAATATGTAACTTGATCGATAAAGAAAAGTATAAGATTTGAGATGCAAATGTTTTATTGGTGTACGAGACAATATTCTTGACACATCGAAAGAATTTAACGAGATCCCATTTCCACAGCATGTCGCGATATAAATCACCGAGTTTCTGCAAGCGGCAAGTAGCACGCAAGCTGATGATCTTCGCCACCTGCTTCGCCATTCTGATCAACATACCGTACTGCTTCATGTACAAGTACAACGAGAGCGGCGACCTGGTGACGACCAATTTTTTTCACTCGTGGTAAGAAACGGCGATTCCTGCCTAAACCCAATTTCCCATCCAATATCCTGAACCAATTTCCATTCAATTTCCGAAAATATTCTCAGCCACCCTTAATTTTTCATCGAGATCGCATTAATATTTCCTCTACCATCCGTAATTTCTGCCACGGCATTTTCGTTATTCCTCTCACGAATTCAATTTTGCCTAAAAGCCTGGCTCAAATAGCAATCGGGATGGTCCTTGCAGGTGGTACAATCTTCAGAATTGGGTTCAATTCATAATATTCGGCCTGATACCGGCCGTCTTTCTGCTCATCGCGAACGCCATTATGTTGTACTCCGTGAGAAGAGCCATGAGGCAGAGGGAGATCCTGCTGAGGCGCAAAAACGTACGCGAGGGAAACCGCCTGCGGGTAACGTATTAGGATCCTTCCTTGCGAGGGATGTTTACCGTACCGTTTGCGTGACAAGCGAAGGCCTGAAAAAGGCCGTGTCCTGTAATTAGTTCCGACCTAAAGACACGCCCTCGGACAGGTCGGACAGGCGTCCTCTCGATCGCGAACTATAGAAAGCGTAATCAGTTCTGAACTCTCTGCTTGCCGCGCCACTTCAGGACTCCATCCCGCTCCGGAGCCTTGAACGAGCGGCTTGTTGTACTCCAGGCACTTCAGAGCGTCGCGGAACGCGATTTGCATGAAACTCATCCGGGGAGCCGAGTGGTATCCGGAAACAGAGTCTCGCGCGAGACTCATTGTTGTCTCGCGTAATTGGAAAAGTTTCCCTCGAAAACCGACGATAACATCGCTGTCTTTGCGAGCGCAATTATTAAAACTTTGTCGTCGCCCGCTGCATAGACAATCGCTTCTATTATCGCCCCGAACAGCATATCGGAACGGACTTTGATTCACTTATCCCGGGTAGCAGAGAGTAGCACGCGTTTTTTTTTTCTCCTTCTCTAATTGTTAATTATTAGTTGTGGACTTTACATTTTCCCTCATTAATCAGAGTCGCTCAGTACTACGTGAAATGCGTTTCCAAGAAATACGCGCGTCTGAAAGATACCCCGAAGACAACTCGCTTTATTCCGCTAGCTACATTGATTCGCTATCCGTCAGGATCAAGCCCGGCTGACGGTCATGCTGGTCGGCATCGTATTTTTATTCCTCGTGGGCGAGCTGCCAACTCATTTGGCGTCACGTCGCAGCGCCGTGTCTCTGCTCTACGGTGGCGATCCCACTAAAGTTCACGAGGGTTTCATGGAAAGGTGGGTAGTGAAGTGTGTTGCGTGAAAATTGTTGAAGCAGTCCTGATTAAAAAGGATGCATACGTCGCGGGCGGAAAGGGTCGTTTCTCTCGCTGAAAACGCTCGTTGAAATGTGGTCAACGGTGCAATTTGTGTTATGAAAAATAAAGGGAGAAAAATATATAATGCGACATTCGAGCTTTCTATTTTTGACTTTAAATCTAATAGATGATGGTGGAATTATAAGAGACTGTGATTTTTTTCGGACAAAGGGGTTCAAAAAGGATCATTTTATATTATTAAATCCGATACAGATTGGAATACATGTGGAACCGCGCGCTCTGATGTTTTTTCAATAATTTATCTACTTTGTTGTGCATTTTCGCAGCTTTCGCATGTGGGCAACTTTTTTCAATGCACTAGCGAGCTCGGCCAATTTTATACTCTATTGTATGCTGAGCCCGTACTTTTTTGTGCATTTGAAAAGCATGCTGCTTCCGGCGCACATTGCGAAGAGGAAAGACGACGCTAAGAGAGCACCGATCGCTTATTTTCACCGGCAACCAGGGGGCAGAGCGAAATGTGAAATATTTGTATTATAGCATTAATGCGATAATAATAATCTATAATTCTATTTATCTACAAATCTTCATTAAAGACACAATAATCACGCAAAGTGACGAAGAGTCAATTGTTCCTTATAATAAGAAATAATCGTAAACAATTATTTCCTAATAATACGTAATCTTAAAGATTATTCATTGAGCGTATCTTTCATTTCTTAATCATAGAAAATTCTTCAGCGATAGAAAATCTTTCAGTTTTATCATGAAAATAGATTCAAGCAGTAGACAGTGCCTTAAAATTTGACATGTTTAACGTGATACATATCGTCGAGATTCATTGTTTTACGATGGTAAAGAGGTGGTTGATACCACGTGACAAGAACATGCTTGTCATCCGATCCCTGAAGGTCTCGCGGGTTCTGCTGCTGAACTTTCTCTTTAACGGGGATCGACAGGAACACTTCCGACGCTGGCGGCAATTTCGTACGTGATTGTTCCTGGCTTTTGCGGAGCTGTCTTCTGAAGAGCTGCCTAGCCAGGAGATAAACCAGCTCTATCACGCTCATCACGGAGCCACCGAGGCAGAGACCGAAGATACCGCCGAAGGACGCTGAAATAATTCGTACCACTTCATCGGATTAGATTCTGGTGTCGAATTAAAAATCGAATATAAGCGAATTCTTTTCCACCGGCCAATCAATATTCAACTCACCGAGCAGTGAATCCCAATTGAGAATGCTCTCCTTGCGGTACTCGACGTACGATATATCGCCAAAAAATATGTACGCGAAAGACACATTGTTTACATCGAAGCCGTGCCTGCAAAAGAATGTGAGAATAATATAAGCAGCCGCGTATCACAAAGCAAAAGTTAGCATCCTTTTCAGACACGAGTGGACTCACGTCAGATCAGAATCGAATCCCACGTCCTGCATTTTAATAAATTCCGGATTGATGTGGTACATCATATCGTTGCACTGGGGCAGGCATCTTCTGCAATTTCTATCCTTTCCGTATATCGACAGTGTTTCTGAATTTTAGAAAATCGCATTGTGTCGCTTTATATAATCCGATATAAAATATATCTATCCACAAAGTATAATTCATATTGTAAATCCATTTTCTTACTTCGCATGGTCAAAAGGCAATTTATGTCTGGCAAGTAGCACGTCCTTTTTCCCTTATCTGCCAGTACACACATTGAAGATCATAATAATGCATTGTAATAATATTTAATTGTATTGTGCGTTTTATTACAGTATTATTATACCATATTAATATACCATATTAATATTATTATACCATATTAATTGTATCGCCGAATATCATATTTCTAAAATGTTTCTCTCAGACGCAAAGTTAAAATTAAAATTGAAGAATACAGCACCTGTATGTTACTCCAAAGGAAAAATCCATATCATTGAATAAATTATAATCGTTTTATTATAGTATTATTATATGCATATTAATTATATCGCCGATTATCGTATAAGCATTTCTAAAATATCTCTCTCAGACGCAAAGTTAAAATTAAAATTGAAGAATACAGCACCTGTATGTCACTCCAAAGAAATAATCTATACCATTAAGTAATTTATAATCGTGTGCACACTCACGCTGCTCCGGATAGTAAAACGGCAGGCAACCGCACAGACGATACGTGTGTTTGGCTATGCACTCCGATACGCACGATTGATAGCTGTAGCGAATCTCGCCCGGTTTCTGCAGATGTGTATTAATTGCGATTACGTGAAATATGGAATTGTGCAAATGTTTTCGCGCCTAGAACAAAAGCGCCGTAACGGCGGCGGAGGAGGCACGTAATTTTACCTCGTCGTCGAAGTAGCACAAACGTTTCTTTAGGGGGATGCTCCGCAAACTTTCCATGCCTCTAATGGACGTGCCGGTAACGGAAATCGCTAGGACGTGACCGGGCGGCACGGACGCGATGTGTGCACCGATGTCGGGGAAATCGATCGGGTCGTGTATCATAACGGAGGCCCCTACGTAAGGGCGCGAGGTAGCCTTGTACGTGTTGGGTTCGATGTTCAAGGCGACCGCGAGTCCCACGTCGCGGCCGCTCCCCGGAACGTTCTGCACAAGAGGAGATTCACTGTGTGCAATTCGAGAGCATGATCGAAGTTAACAAGCGAGAGTATCGAGCATTACCAAAATATTCCGCACACCCGGCAGATCGTCAGAGGTGACGTTGAAGTGGGTGGAATTGAACTGCGTGTGGTTGGATCTGCAGGATAATGACGATAGCGTAAAGTGGCATAAAGTAACGCGCATAAATGTCGAAGCATCGAGCTAGTGCCGAAGATTTGTCATTTTTTTCTTTATTATGCTTTATATTGAATACCCATATAGGAAACTTTTGTAACAAATGCACAATTATTGCTTCTTTTCATTCACAACATTTTGCAATACGTATCATAAGGTGATTCTGCAAAACGCATATCTTTTGCTGAAAACGAATTTTATATTTATAAGTTATAAATATTGAGAAAATTATGAAGCAAAGTTACTTAAAAAATAAAAAGTAAAAAGAATTTTTTACTATTACTTGAATAATAATTGTCCAATTTTATGCTGTAACGATTTTTACAATAATTGCAAAATTAATTTCTGAAATGTATTCAGTAATAATTGTGCTAAGATGATTTGCTCTAATTATACAGTTATATAAGAATTTATTTTAGGCATCAATTTTTTACAGATTGCTATATGTTACATAAATGAAATTTAGAATTAATGATTTTATAAAAGTTAAATTTGGACTTATTTCACAATATATTATACATTATATTTTTAAATTAAAATGATGATAAAATTTTTCTGCATGCGTTCCTATCCGGATAAAGTCTAGATTTTTTAACAGAATTCTCTAAAGATAAAAATATAGAGTTTGGATAAAACTGATTATAAGATAATCATGAAATTTCGTTTAAAATTTTATCCAACAAATGTGACAAACCTTTTGCACCAACTTGACAAAAAAAAAAATATATATATATATATATATCTGTGAGAATTACACGTGTCCAACGTTTAGATCGTAGTGGGAATTGAAAGCGCAACAGAAGCCTTCCGTGGACTTGACCGTCTTGAAGATCCTGCTGCAATCGTGAATCTTACCGATCCAAGCGCATCTCAATAGCAACGCGCTGCAAGGCTGCATCAGCTGCGAGCGACATTATTCATTTTTAAACTCGAGCTTTTTTTTCATCGTCTGAATGGAATTTCCGTGGAGACGCAGATTAATTATTGGAACAATCATTTTTCACCTGCTTCATGAGCGCTTCGACCGTCAGACCGAGATTATCAAGGATCTGTTCCGCGGTCACATTGTCCATCGAGATCTTATCGGGCCGTATCAGCTTTATTAGAGACGAGAAAAACTTGTCGCTGTCCTCCATGGTGAATCCATTTGTGTATCTATCGAATCGCGCAGAATAATCGGGACGTAATAATATCCGGCATAGAGATTCAACTTCGCCGACCCGAAATTAATTAAACTGATTTTCGCACATTGATCGTCGCGTCAGATAGATGCGAAGGATTTGTCTCAAATCTGATTGAAAACAAAATTTTAGCAAAAAGCAGACAAAATACCGGGTTTCAGTATACCCTCCTTTTTCCATTAAAAATTTTTAATTTGAAAAATTAAATTTTTTAATTCCCTTTCTTCTGGGAGCTTCGATTTTCCAATTTTATTTAGTACTACAAAGTTTCCTAGGAAGCCGACAAACCCTTCGCGTCCCAATTCAATGTATTAATATCTTACAAATAGTTGGTAATGAGGTCAGCATGTGGACGGTAAACCTTATTATTGTTACATATGGTGACGGCTGGAAAGGACACGTCCCATATCGGATTTGACGTGTAAATGGTCGTCAGTATAGGATTACTCGAGTAGGTCGCCCACAAGCGCAGCATCAGTATAACGCAGAACACGATAGACAATATGCAAACCTGTCGAATAATAAGAGTAAATTGCGTCTCCCCGGCCCAGGCACGTACCGATCTCCTTCTTGCGCTCTTGAGATTATGAGGTCCTCACCACGAACCAGAAAGCATTCTCGATTATCGACGATCCGTCTATGGTTATGTAGCGAAAACCGTGCAGACTCGTATTCTTGCAATAAACGTAAAACCACCCGAGGTACCTTTTCACCCCGTACACCAGGCATTTGCGACATCCTACGCACGAGACGCAGGACATTCATTCGTAAAACATGCGGAAGAGACACGCGGCGAACATTAATGAGCATTGATATTTTATAATTAATAAATTTAAATAAATTAACGTCTCACTATGTTTTAAACTGTCGAATTTGGATGTCTTGTTCAAGCGTGCCTTCATGTTTCCTGAACGCCGCCCGCGTTAATGCTTATGAAAAACAAACTGGCACATGTCAGGGGAACCACCGAATGACTACATATATTGCCAGACGCGTACTGTAATTTCTTCGTCCTGCGGTTACTCTTCATTTCCGGCTCGATCGCTGCGTGTCATTCAATTTTCTACCAATATCCCTAAGTAAATTCGACGGAACGGCATTAAGGTTTCAGTAATGTTACCTGTACGTCCACTCTATTTTGATTGTTCGCGCGGCGAAGGTCGCGAATTATTTACTCCTGTATCGCCGGTTCTATAATTTAATACATTTATATCTCGATAATTCATTACATTCAGCTGGTGTTCTGGTAAGTAATTGGAAAACTATTATTCTTCTTCAGTGTGATATGTATGACAAACTCATCGTGCAGTCGAATCTAAATATGTATCTACGCAAATATTTTCCAAAGCATTTTATATCATTTATCGCAATTCCAATAAAAATTCGACTAATTTCCTGCTAAGTAATTGAATCACACGCGTGGCTATCACTTTTTCTAAAAGCGTTACATGTTTAATAAATTCAGTATATTTTAAATCTGAATACATTCATACAAGTTTGATGCACGAAGCATTTTATATCTTTATCAAGATATTGATGTTTTAATAAGTTATTTTTACTTTGAGAATTTATACTTTGCAAAAATTACTTTAACTTACCTTTTTTTATTTAAAAGAATTATAAATTATTCATCATACTGTTATCAAATCAGGAAATAGCGGCAGAACGAATTCAACCCGCTCGACTTGATGGGATGAAAATAAGGGCGCTTCTCCTTTGTACTAACTTTTATTTGACAAATAAAAAGTATCCGTTACAAATAATTGTAAACTGTTTATCTTATACAGTATACGTAATCGTGATACGTCCGAGTGTATAGCGCTCTCGCTCTCTCTCTCTCTCTTCCACTTTTGTAATCATGCACGTTCTCTTTCAACCCTCTCGCGATACCAAAAGCCCAGTTGTAACAAACCGGTTTATATATCTGGCGTCAATATTTTCCCCATGCATACACGCACTCGGACACGCACAACACGCGTCTATACACGCATCCTCACGCATTGCCATTCATTCACGCGTGCTTATGTGCCTCGTCGCAGTGAAATGGATTACAGTTAACAAGTGTATGTACGTGTGTTTGTGTGTTAGACGAAAAATGCATAACGGACGAAGCTGCGCGCGGTATAGTTTTGATTCATTTGCGGTCTCATTCGCACGTCTGTTAAAAACGAGAGAAACCACGTCTCCCTTCGCCTTCCGGATCTCGGCGGGCCGAAATGGTGGACATCTCGAAAAGTGCCAAAATTAAAAAAATGATATAATGATCCTGAAATATTATATACATATAATTAAAAATAAATATATATTTATATAATTTTTCGGGACATTGACTTATTTCTTACATTTCGAGATTATAACATTCGCGAGATATTGTCTTAATCTTCAATTTTCGAGACTTTGCTTGTTCACCGCCGAGACGATTTCGCAAAACTGTTCATAGATCGACAGTCGTGGCGGTTCCTCCGACACTAGAATAATATTACTCAATCTTTATCTTCAAGGAACAATCGAAAAAATAAATATACAAAACACGTGTCTTGCGTAACGCGGATGTCACGCGAGAAAAAGGCTATTTCTTCTCGGTGCTGCGCAATTTGAACAATGATGTCAAAACCGAAAAATAACTAACAAAAGCAAGAGAAAAAAAAAATTAGGAAATCTCTTCATCGCTCTGTGAACAGTCGACCGAAATCTTGTTGCGATAATCACGGGAGATCATTGACTCTGTAAAGTTCATCGCGCACACGAATTTACAAATGGATCGTGATTTCACTTGACATTTCATGCCGAGCGTATCATTGCCCGGACCCTTTGTGTACGTATGCAAATCCACGCGCGGTGATCCCGAAAATGTAACAGACTGCGAATGCGTCACCTACTGCCTACTGGTCGGTACACCTCTGTATAATGGACCGTGGACACCACGGTCAAGATGCTTAAAAATGCCCTTTGTAGGCACCCTGATAGGGGTGACGTCTACTGACCAGACTAAATGTACTTTCAGGGGCTTGGAGGAGAGAGAGAGGAAAGGGGATGTTACGAGTTAACTCGGGGCTGACCATCGGTACGCGGGAAAAACCTGGAAACTGCGATTAGAATGTTATTATTACGTTTGACCATATTTCCTCTTTTTTTTCCTTCTTATCTGTCAAAAAGGTTGTACTGGCTTAATATAGCCCGGCATACATCATGACAATTCAACCCTTCAAGGCTGCGGGTTCAAGGGTGACATTACTTAGCCATGTCCGGGCGCACTTGAATTAAATCGACCATCCGGGGCGGGGCTTTTTCGCGATTACAATCGCTCGAATGACTGATGAATGGCTAAATAATGTTTTTTTTTTCCGTACAATCGTATTTAATTGCACTTGGAAAATCATCAACACGGCCGCTATCTGTCAAAAGGTACATGCGTTCGAGCAGTCATGTTTCAAGATGGCTATATAGTAAAGGTATATATTTACAGAGATCATGTTGTATGCCGAATCTCCGGCTGTTATCTTTAAAATATTCGCGATCGCACCTTCATATCGGAATTTCAGCGTAGGGATTTTGCACATCGACGAGGGTGATTGTAACGAACAATCTGCTGAAATATATATATATATATTTATATATATATAGCAGTGGCAACAGTGTCATAGTTTCAAACCAATCTACATTGATTCACTCGAATTCGCACGTTTCTCGCAAAAGTCCTGTACAATATAATTAAAAAAATGATAACTGCGTGGCAAATAAAAAGAACTGGAAAATATGTATTCATTCACGCTCATCGGAGAACATATGAAACAATGATTCACCAAGATATTAAGTCATTATGATGGATCTCATAGCAGATTCAATTTCGTCTTCATCGTTTTCTAAACCAAATCGTTCAATGACGATTCGCTCTTCGCCGATGGTGCCCCTTAAAACATACATCTCTTTATTAAGCCTAAATATTTCTATCCATTATAACGCTAAAGACGCTTACGCGTCCGCTAGAGGATGAAGGGTATGATTAATACAGATTTGGGGTAGGATATAATAACGCAAAAGTATTCTTATCAATAATCATATAGTAATAATTAATAATAACTACAGTAATAATGCAACAGCAGAAACGCATACCGTGCCGGTGTATGCGGCAATTAAGAAAGGGAAAGGGACATTAGTGGGGTCTTATGTACAGCTTCTTTTTGCGAATACACTTGTCAGTTCTTTTCCTGCGAATTACGTTTATCTAGTAAAATCTATCTTTCTCTCTCTCTCGCTCGACCTCTCCGTTCCCTCGACACTATTGCCCTCGCATTCACTCTATGCGCATTTACTCTTATTTCCATAGAATTAGAATTTGTAAAGAATTTATCAAAAAGCTGGAAAGAAACGTAACGGGAAAAAGTGTGCGTTGTCAGGTCTCGATGTTCAGGAGAGTCGCGTCTAACGGTTTCAAATTGGCTGTCTCGCGCCAGCGTTTCGATTATTCGTTGGCACTATCTATATAATTCGAAATTAAAACACACTGATTTTCCGTCGGGCGAAAGAGAAAAGATCTAATGATAATGAAAAAAAAAAAAGAAGATACACGATGATTGCCTGCGAAATAGCGTTCGCATTACGGTAAAAAAAAATGGATTACTCTTTGGATTTCCATTAAAGGATAAATATGTTTTTTTGGGAATGCTAACATTGGGGAACACGCGGTTGCTCGCTAGTTTGAAACCCCCCGCTGTCACATCGACAGTATGTGTGCCACGCGAGCACGATACAAATAAGAGAATTCTATACTAAAGAAAGGCCGACATCGAAAACGTTAACGGTACTCGATTCGTAAATCGATTTACTCTGCAGGCTGTAATGGGCGACTACCACCTTTCGGAAAAGGATCGCCACGTCAAGGTCACGTTAGCATCGACCACAAGCGTTTATCTTCCTGGGAGAGGGTGATTCGCGTGTGGTGTGTGTATGTGTATATATGTACGTGTGGGTATGGTGTAAAGTCTACGGATTACCCCCTGTGCGCAGCATTTTGCCGGAAGTACCCCAGTTTCTTGCGCGCGTTTCTGCAGGTGCATGTCAAATGTACTTGTTTCAGGTTCCACTTTCAGCGTTTGTATGTGTTTGCCCAAGAAATATTTCTAAAAAAAAAGTTACAAAAGCGCATCTTTGGCTCCCCTCTTCCCCGAATGCATCCCTCACCATGTGTCTTAGTAGTGATCTGCATTCTCGTGCACGCTGAAACAGAAAGAATAACCGAGTTTTCATTCAGTCGAAAGCCAATAATAACTATTAGAATTGAAGAAAACAGCACACGAGTAATAGAATTAAAACACAATGATATATTTCCTTATTACATTAACTTCTAGAGTTTTTCTCTTTCCAATACGAGCTATTTTCTAAAAATGATTATTTATGGGGAACAAAGCGCAGACTGACAAGAATGCAAGCGTCTTATGTTGCGTTAATAAGATTAATAATCGTCAATAAAAAAAAGCCTTAATTTATATGGTATTTGAGCGACACTATTAACATACTCGGAATAAATCGCAATGACAATAGCGCACGAAGCCTTAATTATATTAGTATGCATCAAGAATGAAATCGGGTTACATGAGTTAACAGGAATCTGGGATGATTCGAATATAAATAAATGTTACAGTCATTATCTGGCTGCGGTTACTTGATGATTACAGTCATATTGTTGAAGAAAGTGTTACTGTTTATTAGCGCGAAATTACGGCGCGTCGATGAGCAAACGGAGCGCAGCGGGAATGGTGTTAGTTCCGAAAGCAGGTCTCAGGCAGAGGCGAAGTTCTTGAACGCCTTTGTAGGATGATTAGTGATTCCTTGTTACATCGAAAGTAGAACAACAAAATCACTAGTCTTCCATACAACGGTGCTCCATTCCTCACGCTGGGTTAGAGATTCCTCCAGCGCGTCGTTCTTCTTCCATTCGTCTCTTTCTCTCTCTCTTTCTCTCTCTCCGTTCCAACTCCTTCACCTTTGCGAACATTATAGTCATCTCGAGCGTTTGGTTAGTTGAATTGCGTTAATTCCTAGAGATGTGATGAGCTGACCTGATGCAATGACGGCAATGCCGGTTATAAAGCGGATGAAATACAAAAAGTTATTATCGCGCGTGACAACGACGAAGGAACGTACTTCAATGTATGATTGGACACAGCAGTCTATAAAATCGAAGAATCTGAATGTATATACTACAGTATCATTCATAGAATGATAACGCACTATAAACTGATCTTATCTTGCACACATTCACAAGCGTATTTATAAAATTAATTATATTTTTAAGATTCAAACTAGCATTATACAATATATATTGTAAGCGACGGAAAAATTAAGGAGCTCCGCGACCGAAATTCAAACTCAAGATCCTTTGTTCCAAAAGACTAGCACTCACTACTAGGCCAAATGCTCCACTATCTAACGTTTAACTCCGTCTTATCTTGAATGGCTTAACGGCCCTAAATATTTTACAATATGAATTGTAATTCTTTCCTTTCTTCGATTTTATTTTAACAATTATTTTTCCGTATTGTCAAGATGTTTATGCAAGGCTTCGCAAAATTATAACATGGCATCGCATGAAATGATGATAATATGAATGTTACAATGTCATATAAGCATTATATCGCACAATTTTTATCGCATAGATACAAGATGTACATGCTTAAACATCAAGGCTTTGTAATATATGTTATCTTTATTTAATGATACATTTAACATTAAATATGTTCGATTCCAAATTTTGTCTATATAATATAAAGACGGTATTTACAGTGTTAACATGAAATAAAAAAGCAGGTCCTTACGTTTAACGTTAATTATAATGATGATAGGAATACATGTCATAACAATTACCTCTGCTGCAGCAGGTACTGGGCCATTTGTATCTGACTGGGAATCCCAGTGATGGTGATGATGCGATCGTTACTACCGGGTAGTGGCTCGTCTATGGTTATTCCGGCACCACTATCGGATCTGATTTTTCTGATCCTCGCACCACCTTTGCCAATTATAGCTCCGGCCAACTACAAACGAAGATATAGGAATGGTATAATTAATTGGTATGATTAAAAATAGACAAATTTAAGTCCGAGAAATCTCCGCGCTTTATTTCAATAAGTTACTACTCTAAAGGACAAACGGAAACCCCGCCTCGTCAATTCGCTATTTATACACTTTTCATCGCTTTGTCTTGACATTTCGAATCTCTGAGGTGTCGCGTATCCTAAATATCTCGTTATAAGATCAGCGAAACCATTTGTGGTTACACTTATAACGTGTAAGATTCTATTTCTACAAAGTAAGATTCTGTAAATAACTCGATATATCTTCAACATATAATAGACTGATATTAAATATACTTCAATTAAACAAGGCGACCATCATTAAACATAAGGGATATTTATCTACGACAAATTAACACAACGAACATTTACAGAGTATAAAACAAACACGGGAAGTAAGCTCACAGCTCGACTTACGTCTTTAGGAATGGTGACTTGTGTACTGGTTTTGTTTCCACTCATGTTGCCCTGGTTGCCTTGGTTGTTTCCACCCATAGGTGGGCCACCCATTCCCGTGTTACCGCCGCCACCACCCAAGCCATTGGGCGCGCCTCCTTGCATTCCCCATCCATCACCTGTGACAAAAGAAACATTAACGGCTTGTATTTCACGGATAAACATAAATCCGTCCGAAAATTTCGGCGACGTACGACAAATTTAACGGGACCGCTCGTGTCTCGTCAGCATCCTAATTTACGTCGTAGAAAATTTAATATCTCCATCGCAATCAAGGTTGTTCGATTAAAAGACTATCGAGATATGGTCCTTTGATCAGCGCTTAAGTGGATCATCAAGATTCTTTCCTTCTTACCGTTGTAATTTCCGCCGCCGTAGGGTGGCGGACCGCCTCGGTTTCCGCCACCGCCGCCGTATCCGCTGCCGCCGCCGCCACGACCGCCGTCGTAGCCGCTTCCACCGCCACTGCCACCACCGCCGCCGCTGCCGCCGCCGCCGCCTCCGCCGCCTACGCGCGAGTTACCGCCGTATCCGCGATCCGGTGGGCCGCCGGACATTCCGCCGCCGCCGCCGCTGCCGCTACCACCGCCACCGCCGCCGCGCGGGCCGCCTCGTGGCGGCGGAAAACCGCGGTTCATGTCACCAGGACCGCCGCCACGGTTATCGCGTCTCGGCGGCATTCCGCCGCCGCCGCCACCGCCGGCACCACCACCGCCGCCGCCACCACCGCGGCCACCGGGACCACCGAAGCCGCCAACCTTGCCTTGGCCACCATCGGCGCTGCCGTAACCGCCATAGTCGTCGGCGTAGAAGTCATCGAAGTTGTGCGGGTCGTAAGGATTGTTCACCCCCTTCAGCGGCGACTGAAAAATGCAAACTTGACGTTATCCTCCACCTCCTCGGAAGATTGATCGCCTACGGCGTTATATGTAGAACGAGCTTTAATTCAGTTAAAAAAAGAGAAACCATTGATGTATCGTTATCCGCTAAAAAACCGTAGTGATATATTCAAACGCTGGATTTCGAACGCTACAGGGGAACATGAAACAAATCAAGTTTTTTGTTCCAGCCAAAGGGGATCGGCGCTCCCGCCCGCCCGCACGTGCGAGATGTAACGGCACGGCTATTAAAGATATATGGGAGAGTCATGATCTCGGTGGTATACTCACGGTCTTAATAGTGGCGATCAGTTCGCGTATGCATTCGATGCACGTCGTGGGCTTCCCGCAGATGCTGATGAGGCGATCCGTGCTGCGGGGGCAGGTGTTGGAATAGATCTTGATCCTGGCTCCGGTTTTCTGAAACATAAAAGATATCCCGGCACGTTAAACGACTGCTACACGGGCGCGGAGATCAGGTCGAAGTCCGGGGAGAAGACTTTCCGCGTACGGATTTGCATTGAAAAGAAGACCAGCTCGCCAACGACAAGTTGGCGGCGTAAGCTGAACAAAGATTCTCTCCCAGGTCGGAATATCCACGAATAAGAATTTGTCTCGAAAAATTTCGAGATCGCAATTAGTTTCGTATTACCGTCTTGTATTTCCCCGACCGACAATCACTGACGTAATGAAATGAGTAACTCAACTCTCTTCGACGCGGGTATCTTTTTAATTACTCCGACAATCGGGCGTGAGTCACGAGCAGGGTGTGATACTCCGGCCGCTCTCTCTCTCTCTCTCTCTCTCTCGACGATTCTCACCCAACCCCCTGGTTAACGACTTAACGATGCTCGAATGTTTTCGTTCCCGCACGAGTAATCTGCGCGCTCCGCTCTTTGCCGCGCGAGGTTTCTAAGTAATACCTCGAGGACGACAATGTTCGGATCGCGTGCTGATAGTCGTTTAACGGTCTACTCGTACCTTCCGAGATCGCGATCACGCCAACGTCGAGACGACGGCTAAGAGCAGAGGGTACGACCGTTCGGTGGCACTTAAATTTTTCTTACGCTAATTCAACCTGTCGTTCGCATCGTAAATTAATCACCCCCGCTAAGCTTTCGATGATAGCGGACCGGTGGTTTACGGCCGGTAGGATGAAACACGAAATGTTATATACGAGTAATTTTGCGCATTTGTGCAAGCGGGGCAGGCAGGGGAGGATAGGGGACGACCAACTGACGGACAGTGATACATATAGGATGGATACGCGCGCGGAGATAGCTTTGATGCGAGTAACGCAAAAATGAAAAATTGCCGATAACATCGACAGCCGTGTGCTCAAACGCGAAATATCCAAAACAGATAACAATCTATTCCGCTCTCGCGTACGTACACATGCACACACGCGTGCCGCGTCCGACAACCGTGGCATTGTGCCGAGAAATCGCGCCGTTTAATTACGCAGATCAAAGCAACCCGCCACCCCAAGCCCCGTCGGGCCCGGTATAGGTCCATTCAAACGCTTCCGATGCAGACAGTCCGGCGATATTGAGGCTCGCGTGCGTCTGCTACCTGGATACAGCATTAATCCCAAAGTGATAGAATCGAGGGATGCGCAGGAAGACCGAAGAAGAAAGAGAGAGCGCAAACGCGATTTATATATTTCAAAAATTAATCGACTTAGTTCCATGGCATAAGAAATAGCACGATTTTGGGAGGGAAAGAGAGAAAAATGAGGCAAGATACACTGAAAGAAAAAAATAGTTGCAATAGCCATATTACTATCATTTAAAGTTTTTTTTTAAACCAGCCACATTTTTATAGTTATTTAAATAATATGAATTACGATTGGTTTAACATTTTATTAGGCCTCATAATCATACTTTAGACCATGCAACTTATAATATAATTATTATTAATCAAAATGAGATTTTTATTTAATAAGTTGTACTATAAAATAATTTAATAACCACAATTATCATCTATCACTATGAGCATAAGGTTGTTATTACAAATATTATAGCAATAACTACTATAAATAATATTCCTGACTATAATCATTTTACCATGCAAATACCTGCACATTCTTTTCTCTTAATGTAGAAAATTTGTTGCATTTTTATTCAATGTAGCGAAAAAAAATCGGTAATGTTCGATTGGCAGCGAATAAATGGCAAACACGTAATAATATCGTTCACAGATAGGTATATAATTGGTCAATGAAATTCGTAAACGAGCCGAGAAATAAAGGCTCGTATCGCGTTGCATAACCAGCCATCCGGTTCGATTTGAAAGAAAAATCGATGGAACATCGTTGCAGATCGGTGTTTACACGACACGCGCCGGAAGGGGAGCGGGAAAAGCCAAATGTGATTTTAATCGAATTAATTAATTCTGCTGATACAATCACAAATCGGCCGAATTAATTTCGGCGCGATAGAAACGAAACGCGCAGATCCTTACGCGCGACAACAGTTTTAGATTGACAAGGATTGTTCCTGCAGTCCGTATTATCTCTCTGACGTTTGAATCATCTCGCGTTTACCGTAATTTGCGGGTGTATCGTTAACGCGTTGAGCCTTCATTTATATTAACACGTATTCTCCGAACTTCTCCGAAAGCGAAACCAAGCGCGCGCTGCATACTTTATTTATTTATTCCGCAATTGTCAAAGATTGATCGAAGGAACGGGGCTCTAACGACTTTGATAATTAATCCAAGAGGCTCGCCAGAGAGGAGGGAAATAAAAAGTAAAGATAAAAGCTTCTCGCTGTAGTGCTCCTTGACTCGCGGGGATGCGAGACGCCCCGAGAGAGACGGTGATCCTCGAAAGAAACTTCCGCTCGCCTGCCTGGACTTTTCCCTGACATTCGATATCAGTAAGCTTGAAGAGAACAACGTCGATCGATCGTTCTTTGAGGGAGAACCGACCTACCTATAAATAGCAGCGTAATACAACAGGAGTTCGCGCTGCGAGATTTTGCGAGGAAGCGAGAGTTTACTTCGATCGAGACATCGAGCGATATTACAATGCACACCGTACGTTCCTGCCAGGAGCTACGGAAACCTTAATCGTCCTACCGTACCGTCGAAGGTACACTGATTTTCAATTTTCCAAAAAGTTTCCGCACTCTCGAAACTTCTCGCGATCGTGAAAGACTTCCGTCTTTCGAGTGAACATTTTCTTGAATATTTAAAGAACGACCGAGATAATTAACTGTCCACCGAAGTTCCAAGGTCGCGAACTTGAATTATGTCATCTCGCGCACAAACAATTTCGTAAAAGTATGCATAAAAATTACTTTTGAGACTTTTATTTTATGTTGCGTTTCTCATCTTGTATTATTCTCCGCGAGACATCATTAAACGCAAAGAGATTTGTATTAGAAGATTAAGGGTGGCTGAAACGTGCTTATGGTAATTCGGCGCAAACATCCAGAGGACTTCAAAGTCCTCGAGTTGGCTGGCTAACCATACGGGAGCGATTCCGCGAGTATGAACCGCACTGCGCCACCGAATTCACGTTTACTTAACAGCCCTCCGTTGCGCGGCATCCATAGCACAAGTTTACAAACTTCCACCGGTATTACCGGCGGCGTCATGCACTAATCTAAACGTGAATTGTACTATTCAATTCGATGCGACAAACTTCCGCGAGTGCTTTTACGTAACGCCAACGAATATCGCGGCGATTACAATTACATAAATGTTAAACAGATCCGAGATGCTATCGCTTAATGCTAATCACTATGTAAATATTGAACTATTTAATGATGGAAGTTTTAAACAGAGTCATCCATAGTTTCCAATTGTATCGACGACATTAGTCAGACACGAACGGACTTGCTATATTTTTGGACTTTGATTTCTATTTCTCAAGCGAGAAACTGATTAGTCAACCGAAAATTTTAGAAAGAAAATGTATCGAAATTAAAAATTCATGCCTGTGTATAATCGAGAGTGAATTAAAAGTAAAAAAATTTCGCGAGAAATATGATTATGAAGAAGATAATAAATTTCCAAGATAGTCCTTGCAAAATGAGAGAGACAAGGCAAAATGGTCGCGGATTTGAAAATTGCCTACCTCGAAAAAATCACGTTTTCATAAATAATTTTAGTTGCTGACATAGAATTAGTAATAAACAGTGCGATTTAGATTTTCGTTATAACGTTTCCGTCTATAGTACTTCTATTCTGCAACTCATCGCTAGCCAAATGTCACCTGAGCTACTAGGTTAATGCATTTTCATGAGATCGTAGTTCACGTAGACGCGAAATTCATATGCATGTGTGACGTATCGTGACGAAAAAGATAGCCATCCGCTTCGCTCGTTTCATTACGATTTAACAATCGCCGTGACTCGGAGGTGAGACCGCCAGAAAAACGCATTGCAGACTGTTGGAAAGACTGCTGTATAATCGCAAATATCATCTCTCGATATCGACTTTTACAAGTCAGGTGAGAAATCACGACACAAAAATTTCTACGTAAATGCCCAAAACTCATCGGGATAAGCGAGGGGACATTCGCGCTTTACCAAAACCGCCGTGGTATCATCAAAATGTCGTCAAAGTACAAATAGACCTCCGATACTCGATTACTCTGGCGAATGTCCCTTCTATACTCCGACGCACATCTCGATCAGCAGATTAAAATTTACACTCTCCATCACCGGACCGGCCGATCGATAATCGGAGAAATTTCCCATCGCGCGATCGGTGCTGTATATGCCAACTTAAATAAGTAATAGCGTTCGATTAAATATTAACAACGCGCAAATACGCTGTACGGATTCCACGTCGGTAGAAATTGGACGACGATATGAGGGAGACCATAAAATAAATAAGATATCGCCGTTCGATACCGCGCGGCGTTTTGCCGGAAATACCGGGAGAAAAATATACGGAGAGGAAAAGAGAATTCACCGCGCGCGGGAAACCGTTTTCACGACGTAAAATGCGACAGGTAGGAGAGACCCGCTTTCGCCGTCGACATCCGCGAGGAGAAACGAAAGGAAGCCAACACAGCCGGAGCTATCGCGAGAATGTTATAAAGCACGCGCCACTGTCGTCGTCCTCGTCGTTGCGGTCGTGTCGTTTCGTTTACAGCTTATTTTCCCTTTCAAAGTGTATCGTCGTGACCGATCTGCCACCAAGATTGGGTGAAAATAAACCAAGCTGACGTGAGTAAGCCAAAGGTGATACGAAGACGAATCTACGTGAGATTCTCAACAAAGTGATCCAACCGTTGTAATGACGCTGTAACGGAGCGGCAAAGAAACATAGAGTCATAAATCGTTTCTGCTTGCACGGGGCATCTCGAGGATCTCGCTTTTTCACAGAGAATCATTTTGTCCTCAGAGGTACCATGACAGACGTCTACACGATCGATGAAGTTGCCCGGCACAATAACGCTGAGGATCTGTGGGTCGTGATAGACGGCGTGATCTACAACCTCACGTTGTTCTACAAGGAACATCCCGGCGGCGAAGAAGTGTTGCTGGAATTAGCGGGGCAGGACGCGACAGAGTGCTTCAATAACGTTGGCCACAGTCACGAGGCGCTTAACCTTCGCGAGTGTTTCAAAATCGGAGTGCTGGTGGATGGCTCCGGTAATCCGGACTCCAGCGATCGAAGCTCCAGTAAATCAAAAATGACGGAAGAGAGTACAGGTTTGATGAGAGTACAGGTCTTTTCTCGTTTCTTCCCTCGATCGTTTTTCTTCCCCGCTTGAATATCGCATCGCTCGAATTTATAGCTTGCGAATTTAACGACTCGCGTTATAAACTAAGTATATAGAGCTTCTGTTCGCAATGTTTTCGTTATCGGATGTAGACTCACGCATATACACATTCCACGCGTGTTTCCTTTAATTTCTATTAATGTTCTATCATGTTTAATGATCGTTTTTAGATCTTATTCCAGCACGTTTGCGCTACGTCAACGATCACGAATAATGTACAAGAAATCGTACTGACACACATTTATTACAATCATCCTGTTAGCCCCATTGTCAGTAGAGAATAATTTATGTGTCGTAGTCGTAAATCAAATGATTACGCCTACGAACTTGTCTTTCACTGTCACTAAGCTTTTTAGAAACTACTTTCTTCTTTCTTTGTAGAAAAAGAAGAACCAGTGAAGGATGATTGGAAGAATACAAAACCGAAGAACAAAAGCCCAAAGCAGAGTACACTGGTCACATATATCGCTTACGTACTTTATGGCTTAGCAATTGTTTACTGGTACAATAATAGAAACAACTAGATAGAATAAAACGACTCGTATGCGCGTTATATTAATTTTCGCATACCGTTAAAATTTGCAAGACGCAATGTTATATATGATTCAGTCGAAGTCATTAATTTGTTTTCTCTCGTTTGTTAAATATCGTAATGCTTTTATCTCCTTCAGCGATGTAAACATATTCTCACTTTCATAAATGTTTCAGTTATACATTTATTTGAAAATTTATTACTTATTATAAATAATAAATAAGATTATATATTAAATGGATATTCCCGCATTGGCTTAATTTTAAGGATTTATTTACTAAAATGAATAATCTTCGCGATAAATTCTTATCACTTGGAAACTTATCGCTCAGTGCACCTATCACATCCATATACTTTTGTAGGTTGTACTGAACGAAGGAATGTTCAAAAGAAATAACAGTGGCATAGTTTAGTAACTTCTCTCGTCTTGACGTTTAAGTTTGCCGTTTTCTGTACGCGACATGATGTTAAAATTTTATTCCGCTTGAAAGTGCATCGAAAGAAAGCAGGTTTGTATAAAATATCTCAAAAATGTCGTGTGCTATTCATGAATATAATATGCACCAATGCGAAAAATCATTCCGTTAAATGACTAAAACTACGAAAATACGACGAAGTGTCTTTATCTATAACGATAAACGTATCAGCAGATATATTGCGTCCATTCGTTCCATCGATTCCAAATATATTTCGCGATTACGAAAAATTGTACAGAAAGAAAATGTCTAATCACGCGCGCGACGATGTATATATTATTATACAAGGTGTATGTTTCAGAATTTGCGCGCGCGAAATACATAGTGATTTCGTCAAAACAAACAACTTTTCCACTGCCAAAATTGCGTCTGAACAGAGTAATGTTTATTTAAATAGTATTTATGATAATTGACACTTGTGAAATTTTTAGAAAAAGTTAAAACGTTTATTCGTTAAATTTAAATTTATCTAAAAACTATATTATGTATAAATTGTGTAAAAAATATATAGACACGTATATATATAAACGTATGTTTTTCCTTTCTTTTCATGCGTATAAAACGTTCGTGCTATGTACACGCTTTTACAAAAATACGATCGAGTATCGCGCTTATCTGCCTGCGATTTACGCGGCGTCACCGTGACTAGACGCTTTTGCATATGAATCGAACATCATGCCCGCACAGTACGTGAGTTCACAAACTGGAATAGTACCTAGCAATCTTACACAAAAACGTCTGGGAAATCACTATTATTCTTATTGCGTGCCTTCGGCTCGCGAGACGGAATTCTCGAAAGATTTCGCGCAATTGGATTATCGCGAGGCGAATTCAGAGGCGTGAAAAATGCAACTGCGTATAATTCGTATCGCGCATAATGTTTATTAATCGATGCGCTGATTGCACAACTAGATTCGACGGGATCCGAAAAATGGAGACATATTTATTTTCGTACCTTTTATTTATCTGACAAAACGTGGCCGATAAAATGTTCTCCGACAAACGGGAAATATTTGTCGGAATTCCTTGCAGTTCGCGAACTGCGTGTGATAAAGTGTGGGAGACTATTCCTTTCGAATGAAAAGTATGTCTATTGTTACCAGACACACTGTATACTGTACGCTACAACTAAACTGATAAACTTGAATTGGTAGAGTTGTCTTATCAGTTCGGTGATCTTTTCTATCCTACAAAAGTCTCAGAACTAGATTCGACGCAGCCACCTCGTGATTGATCGATTGGCTGCAATATTGTGCATACATTTTGGAGTTGACCTTACGAACAAGAATGCTCTGAATGATCAACGCTCATCCCTGATTATAATCTATTATCGAGCTTTTCGAAATGACTTTGATGTGACAGCGTAGTATTCCTAATGGAGAGTGGAGAGGAGAGGGAGGGGAATTGCGCACTTCTTCATGAAACGGTGCATCGTTACAAGTAGGTTTCTGCACAAGTCAGCCGTTCGAATCTGCCATCTGGGTATTAGCCGTGATCTAATGCGTCAGCAGGTCAGCTTCGAGTGTAGAAGCAGGCTGGCAACGTCGCGGCTGGCCTCCAGATAATACGAGGAGAGCCCGTGCGGTGGGGTCCGGACGAACGAGAGGAACCAAGAGGGGGATCATGTACGAATGAGGACAGAGCCGACAAGCTGGAGTCCGTAGTGTTCACGCGACTGTAGCTTCGAGGAGAGATTCAGGCGTGACGTCTCATCGACGGGGATCATCGAGGCTCGCACCTGCGTCTCATTTGTACCGCGAGTCTCTCTCTCTTTGTCTCTCTCTCCGTTTCCTCCCTTCAGGGAAGTCGACGCATCCGTAACAGCACACCCTTCGAAGGCACGAAGGAGGTACGTGGCGCGGCGAACATGTCTGGTCTCCGTGAGCTCTTCCCCGCGAAGACTCGAGACGAGGCCTCGACGAGCCGTCCGTTTCGAGGGAAACACCCTCGGATGTTTTCCTATCGATCCGACGCACTTGTCGAACTCGCGTCTCGCTCGACGTCGGCGACGATCTCTGTTCTCCGCGAGCGAACGTTCTTGAATCGGCAAACTCGCCGCGAGGCTCGCGAGCGTACTGGTCCGTCCAGCCTGTCTGCGCGATCGGAGTTTGATTATTGTAAGAGTCGTATCCGTGATCCTTCAGATACATATTGACGTCTCGATGGTGAACGGAGACGTAGCTGCCGGATCGGAGCGCATCTGTCGAGTGGAGCAGCGAGGAAATATCCCTCGCTCGACAACGTTTTCCCCGCGCGCGCCTTTCCGCGCGCCGCACTCGGGAAATTACGCGGAGTACCATTATGCAAATTTCGAGGAACCTATTAACTAATGGTCTCCAGTCGTATGGCAGCGGCGTGGCGTTTCGGCTCCGCGGGAACTGCCGCTGTTTATCGAAATAGCTGCGTAGCGATAGAATTGCCGCGGCGTGGCCCGTTCGAGCGGATGATTAGACAGCGAGAATACATGCACAACTATGTAATTTACTGCGTCATTAATATGCGAGGTGCAAGGATTGCATGATGGATGTTTGTCCGCTACATCCAGCGGTGCATCTCAATAAATGATCTATCGAGTCACTTGAAGACATCATTATCGCTCGAGTACATAATAGATTAGCTCTCAAATAACAATAATATTACAGTGTAGTTGAAAATAACTGCGATAGCCTTTGGTAAGCAACTTGGTGCGTTCGTTACGCAATCATTCCCTCGACCTTGGTATGATTATATTGAGCTACTCCGTCGCTCGTTAAACGCTATGAAACACATGCATGAGATTCCTACATACAACGTTGCTGTTCTAAATTCTTGTCTGACGTCATTCTTGAAACTTATTGACGTGACAATTACTTATTGAATATGCGTTACGATTAGCCTTTTCAAGTATTATCGATCGCGATTGTAGATAGTCTTATCGAGAAACCAAATTATTTAAGATAGAACGAAATTATACTTTGTAACGATTACGAGATACATTCTTGAATAGAAGAAAAACGCGATACATTCTTGAAATAGAAGGAAAATATTTTACGTAATACCGAAGCCTCGATGGAAATAACTAATTCTTTTTATTTTTTCTGTAGATCGACTGCACGTGATACGCGGAAGAAATAGCGAGAGATCGGTGAGACATGGCGGAAAAGCGATTCACGCGAAGCGAGATCGAAAAAACCAACGAGAAGGACAAAGTTCTTATCATCTTGCACGACAAAGTATACAACGTCCACAGCTTCCTCAATGAGCATCCGGGCGGCGAGGAAGTCCTGCTCGATCACAAAGGCACGGACGGCTCCGAGGACTTCGACGACGTCGGGCATTCGAAAGACGCGATGGAGCTGATGAAGAAGTATCAGGTCGGCGTGCTCACGGAGTCGGAAAGGACTAACAAATCGCCGAAGAAGGGCTGGGTTTCGGGATACTCGAAGAATTCGGAGAAAATCGTTAAAGGACCCGGCGTGCCTTTTTACCTACTCGTAGGCGGAATCGCGCTCGTAGCAGGCCTCTTTTTTTACGCGTATTAATCGATCCGCGAGAACGCTGCGGATGTGTGACAATGTGACGTGTGATATGGAACGGTGTTAGAACGACAGAATAATCTTGTATTAGTCCCTAATATCTGTATGATATCCAAAGCGTATCTCAATAATTAATTTCTTTAAGAGAGAAAAACCTTATTTTATATATGTATCTGTTAAACATTGTTATATGTATAATTAATGTCCAATTAATTTTCGATGTTAATTCCATTGGAATATGCGATATTTTTTCATATGAAGAATAAATATAAAAATAGCATTAATTATTAAGATTGTATATAGGAATCTGTCAAATTTTAAATTAGTCAACAATATTTTTATGAAATCAGAGCATACTTCCAATGGATTGACTTTAATCGTTAACATTTTGACTGCCACGTCTTCATATGTCTGGTTGATGGATTATGTAATTTTTATAAATATATTTCCATTTGTAACAAGTTTCGTTTATTCGAGTAAGAATAATTTTAATAAGTATTTAAGACACTAAAAAACAATATAAATTATATTATATACAAATTATATATACAATATATTTTAAAAAATAATAAAGTAATATATTAAATTAAGTTCTTGAAATCGACTTGGCAATCAAAGTGTTGAATCATGCAACTTTATACAAATCATTAAAGAAAACAAGTCTTACCACATGTCTTATCTTATCTAATGTTATTTTCTTTGTATTGGTTTACTCCAAAGTTGTCTATGTTGTATACGTCAATCAATGCAGACAAAAAGTATTTGTAATATTGGTAAATATTTACGATATTTAAAAAAAATCTTAAGAATCAAATATATTAATGTATATATTTTATTTTATCTTGAATTTATCATGAAACCATAATTCTAATAATTTCAAAATTATTGAAAAAATATTAATTTTAATTAAAAATTTTAATTTTTTTAAAATATCAGTTTAAATAGCGTAAAAATTAGTAATATAAATAATTAAACTACACTGTGTATTAAAAACTAAGAAAACATTTAAATGTTGGAATATTCTTATCAATTCAAAGAATTGTTTTCGATAATAATACCTACAATTATCTATATATTTATAAATTCAATTAAAAATTTTTTCATCTCAATTAAATTTCAATCTAAAGAATGTTATCGCTTTTATAAACTTTAAAATTTACCCCTCTCAATCTATATTTACTTCTTAGATAAGTAACAATAAGGATATGAATACGTCCAAAATCTTATCTACAATATAATTTTTATCTACTACTGATAAACTTTGTTAATTTTTATATGATATAAAGATGTAACATTTTTTAAATACTTGCCAAAATTTGCGGTATAAAAAATAAATTACAGCGTTCCACTTTCTATTTCTGCAAATTGTTGTAAAACGATACGTAACGACCGTTAAAGAGATCGCAAATTTTCACAATCCAGTGGACGTTTCTTATTCATTTTTCCGCAAAAAGCTAGATGAATTGCGGCTTAAAGACAACTAATTGCGAAAACATTAAGCATTTTATGAAAGAAATCAAGTGCCAGCTGGTTAATTGGAGTATAAGAATTTAACAACACGCGACATGTGAAATCGAGAAAGAGAGAGAGAGAACGTGGGAGAATCGACAGAACCCATTCAAGACTAAATAATACCTACATATGTTATCCGCGAAACGTGCACATTTTATCCGGCGGAATAATATAAACAATAATTATGGGTTTACATATTGTCTATATATTGTGTCGCGCAAGAAATACTCTTCAAGTATGAGCGCATGGGCTATTATTTGAATAAGAACTCTTATTGTATTTATAATTGGTTTGATCCGCTTGTTAGGTGCTCCACATAACTGTCGTACGACGCTAATTGTAACGCAGGACGGACGTTACACGCCCACGGCCGTCCACGTGTCGGCGTTTACATACTGACCGTCCGAAGGGGGACCGGGGGTCCGTCGCTTTTCCGAACAAGTGGTGGAAAGTGGTCGCATTGTCGCGCCGCCACGTCCGACTACCCCCGTAGTTGGCTTCGCGCATGCATGCGCGCGTGTTGGAACTCGCGAGTGAGGAAACACGGGGGAGAGGACCATGGTGACATATGTGGAAAACCACATATCCTTCCTGTCAACTGTCAGCCATCTGCTTTACATACCGACTTCCGGCGCCGGCGGAAACTTTGAAACGCACCCAACCCACCGGCTTCTCTGGGTCGCGGAGTTCTTCAGCTCTCATAATTTTCTCTCTCTCTCTTTCTCTCTCATAACTACACTTTTTTCCTTCTTTTCACTTTCATCTCTCTTTCTCTCTTCGCGAACCCTTTGATGCTGCGCAAAGGGATGACACTCTCGGCATGATGACGTACATACTCACGTGTTGCGAATACTATACTGTATGTAAACCGCGAGGACAATATTGTCTTGTTTTACTCGCAACACTAAAATACACTCACAATGCCCTAAACACGACGGAGAAGTGAATAAAAATAAATTGCCACCAGCAATGGTAATTAAGTAAATTAAGCGAATTAAAACAGTCAATAAGACTGTATTAATCTGAATTTAAAACATCTCATGCTCTTCAATATCAAATAATTACGGATTATACAAGGCTATAATTTTAACTCATCCAATTTGAGTGCTTCTCATCCTGCGGCGGTAAAGGATCGTTTACATTTAGATCCCCTTCCCCCCAGGGTAGAAACGCGAGTTTTTTTCTTATTTCTATTTGCCGACCTCTCGATGGCGCTCGGCGCCGCTCTCTTTGCGAGGGAACTCGATACGGTTCCCTTTGAAGGGTCATGGATTCCGTCCCTCTCCTTTTCCACCCGGCGAAACGTAACTTTAAAAACACCGACATGCGTGCCTCCGTGTGAGGCGAGCGTAAATTTTTCAAAGAACCTAATGCACGCCACTCTAAGAAAACCGGATCGCAATAATGCGATCCGGTTGAATTTCACGTCTCGAAAAGTACTTTTTGCCTACTCCGCTTTCGGTTTCGCGGTCGTTTGCGAGCTATTAAGTCGCGCCGCGTAAAGATCAGCAGAAAGCTGACAGCCGATATGAATAAACGACATTACGATAATTTAAACGTTTTCCAAACCGAGGAAAAAAGCATAAGGACACGTCGCAAAGTCGTCCACGGTCATTCCACGAGCGGGAAGAACGAGTAGAGAAGTGCGCAAAGAAAGAAAGCGAGTCCGCGGTAGAACGAGGAGTATTCTCAAATGGACGTAACGAGTTCTCGGCAGTTTCCCCAGTTTGCTTCTTACCGCCGTCCATCCCCTGTTGCCACCCTCGCACTTACTTTTTCCATCCCGTCCCCGCCGCGAAAGGCAGCATTTTTTCCAATCCCTCTTAGATAAGGCGCTTTAACGGAGAGAGAACGCACCGTAACAAGATGCTATTTTCCTCGTTGGCGACGAGGAAAATAAACTGAAGAATGTCGGCGGTAACAGGTGCATATGCAAAAGGGTAACAGACAGTAGGGTGAGAGACAAAGTACTCGGGCGCGCACGGAATCGTAAGGCGTTGCACCGCCGCCTCCGTCGCGGCGACGGCGGCGGAGGATATAATAAATATTCCGGTAAATGCGCGCGCGGCCGTCCCGCCGCGTGCTCGAGGACGGCGATATTTCACGCGCCGCGAGATGAGCGCGCGGCACGCATGCGGATTTATGCGGTAGAAATTGTTTTCCGCTCTTCTTGTTTGCGAAAGCTCGGTCCGAGTACGCGGCGCGTATGCGCGAGGAGCACGCGAGAGGGGTCCTCGCGCCGATAGGAAGATGAATACGATAAAAATTTAATTGCTCGGAGGATGGATAGGTCTATCTGGCTCTCCTCCGGCGCGACGCGACCTCCCAATGCCGCGTGATTAATGAGAGGGAGAGGCAAAGGGATTTGTCCGATATCGTCGGCCCCCGTCGAATCGCGCCCCTCGGAAAAAAAAAAAACCCGAATGACGATTCGATCGATTCGCGTTCTCCCCATTTTTCTTTTGCCGCGCGCACTCTTTTCTCACGACGTATAATCGCGATGCAACCGAACCGGCTCGCACGGAACGGGTTGCCAGCGGAATTGCAGTCAAGTTGCGAGAACCGTGTTTGCGAAACGTCGACGAACGGCGATGGTGCGACGGAAAAAAATAGCACGATCGAATGGGCTGCCCCGAGGTAACACTGGAACAAAACCCGGAAAAATATCACGGTTTTGTTCTCCCTATATGAAATCTCTATTTTGCAATACTATTTTCCGGTAAATGAATAGGACTCTGAGAGGAACTGTCACTTGCTGCTTCGGCTTCGTTAGCGATATAGGTGTTCATTCCAATCCCAAAAAAAAAGGGACAATTGCGAATTGATCAAAGGATTCCTGGCCTACGGAAATGGCACAAAATCCGACAATGTTCTGGAAGATGTTCGGAACCGACGACTATACGAAAACGTTTGTTTGCGATGGTACTTGTCGAGCGAGACGACAACGCAAGTGCAGAAAACACGCGCTTATAGTCGGGGATGCGTCTACGCTCGGGGTGATGCGGATGAAACATCGATCCGTGAGATTATGACACGGCCGTTAGAGTAACGGAGTGCCTACAGTTTTTAGAATGTAGGCACGTAGAGAGGAACGGAGAGGATGACGAGAGAGGTCGAATAATGGGAGCCGCAGCCATCGGCTGTGTACCTCAGCTTTTCGAGAGTGTTTTAACGAACTCCAGTCGTCGCGGGCGAGAAATGGAGGGAAAGAAATGCTGAAGGGCATTTTTTTTCTCTGGATTGCGAACCGACGAGAGTTACTCATTGAGAGGATCGATCGATCGTCGACGAGTGATCGAACCGTTCTTTAATTACAAATATTTTAATATTTAAAAATCATTCGAACATGAAAGTTTGTTCAAATGCCGAGAAAAATTTCTCCACGATTGATTTTTGACAAAATTAGAATATTCTTGAGATACAAATTTTAAATAAATTTAATTATTATTTGGCTTTCTTAGCCTTTCTACTTTATTTCTTAATTTCAAAAATTATATTTGAAAAAGAAAGAAAACTAAAAGTAGAGAACTTTCGTAATAATATGTATTATAAGAAATAAGAAGAAAAGAAGAGAAACTTGCAAAAGAGAAATATTAATACTTAAATATTGTAGAAAGATTCTTTAGAAAAAAATTCAAAACTTATCTAACAATCTCAACTACAATTTGTTTAACATACTTCGATATTCATAAACTAAAAAACAAAATTTCCGGAGGAACAACTTTGACAAAAGTTGACATTTTTCAGGGAAACCATTTTAAAATATATATTGAATCGAAACTTTAAATTGCCTCGTTCATATCAAGTTATAAGAAAACTAAGAGGAATTCATCGGTTTTCAGTAACTTTACTGTATTTACGGTTTCCGGATGTCTCGGATCTGGTTCCCGTTCACGATGATCAAAGACAACGGCCACGTGGCGAGGCCCGTTCGTCTCGGAGAAGCTCCTCTCAGTGGACAGTCTAATATCGCTAAAAGCTTTTTAATAAACAGTCTTAGAGTCTCGCGACGACTGCGCACCGACATATATGTCGAGGTATGCGTTGCACATGTATACACACGGGGCGAATCGCCTTTTATACGAGATTCCCGTGGGAGACGGGTTGAGGTACGCTCTGGTAGGAAAGACTCTGAGGGATGGAGAATAAAGTGGCGCACAGGACCGACGGAGGTATCGCAAAAATTTGCCTTACGTAACTCGGCAGAGACGCGGCGGACGCGATGTATGAAAATGTAGTCCGTGGAAGGGCCGAGAGACGAAAAGAACATCCGCGGGGAGCGACGACGTACGATGAGGAGAGGGGAGCTGTTTATTTTACAGAGTGGAGGCTAAGACGTACGATATTGTCCCCGGTAAAGTGGCCGGGTTCTATTTTCGAGATCCCGTTCCCCTCCCCTCCGCCCGTGCCTTTCTTTCGCCTCCCTTTTGCTCGTACATCCCTTCGCCGTCCGTTTTCCGCGAACGGCATAAATTTCCGCCCGAGAAGTACGGCGCAATGACACGCGAGCTCTCGTTCGTTTATTTTTTTTTTCTACCACCGCCCTTTCTCGCGAAGTCCAGCACGAGAGGCTTATCACTAGGAATGAGATTGTAATTACGTCGCATCTATTGAGAGACAATAAACTACGCAGCGGCATTGATTAACGTCATTTAGAAGAAAGGGCCGAGAATGATATTTTGAAAGTTAAATTAGCGTAAAAAATTTAATTATTAAATTTAAATTTAACGTAAAAAAACCCATTTTCTCGAAACGTAATGAAGAAGAATTCGGATCAATTATTATGTAAAAAAATCCAGAATCTGTTCTAAATGCGAGCACCGATGTAGATCAATGCAAAAAAATCACTGCTATACAGGCAATTTCAGCAGACAGAATTCATTTCTCGGCGGAGATTTAAAATTAAAATGACATGTTGGAGGAGAAAGAAAGAGAAAAGAAGGAAGGGTTCGCTGAAGAAATTCGCTCCACTCGAGAGACGTGGAAACTGTACATAATAAAAGCTTCCGGATCAATTTTCTCCCGTTCTCACATGCAAGCCTAAAAAGATTCTGATCTCTCCCACGGTCTCTTCTCCGCGCCCCACAGTGAAAACGAAAAATTACATAAAAGTCGCCGATAAAACTTTCATCAATAACGTGATCTAAATATTCATCGACAATTTATCATCGCCCCAAATATTTCTCCTCGATAAGTATAAATATTACTTTCGCGAACACTGGCGAGGACGATTTCGTCGTCCTCGGGGAATATTTCGGCCCGAAAGTTTTTGCGGGAATTTTACCTTCGAAACGCAACAAACCAAAAATTTCTGGGACGCAGAAGTCGGTGGGTATTGTCGGTAAAGCTTGGTGTCGACGAAATAGCGTTCGCGAAAATATGGTCGAAACCTTTGCCGCTGATTGCAATATAAACCGGAAAATATACAAGAGAGACCCGTATGACCTGATTCTCTTGATTTTTTCTCAAACATCCAATCGTTCCCACCTGACCCGTTGATTCAACAAATCTACGGTTTCTAGGGACGCCGGCGTTGATGAAATGCGATTTTTGCTGAATATCACGCGTGATGTAATCTATCGGCGCAAAATTTCATCATTCGCCCATTTCCTATTACGATAAACTGTCTTTGTAGCGCAGATTAAATTGAAATAGGTCACTTTGAAATTTTTCCGAAACGACGTTAGCATAAATTTAAAATATTTCAATATAGTACACCTCATCTTCTATAAAATTTTTATAATAAATTAAAATCAATGATGGGGAAAAAACTGTATTAGGGCCCGAATTTCAATGAATTTTGAATTCACATGTATTTCCGCGATGAGATAAAACTTCGAATTAAAAGTGAATCACACTTTGAAGTCCATTTCAGGTTCGATAGATAGGGTTGATCGCGAGGGTTGAAGCTCAGCGTTTCACTTTATGGGCCTAAATGATAGAATCGGAAATGTCCGATAAAACGGCCGTTAAAGGAACAGTTTCTCTCATTTTCTTAATGCTTTATCTAGCGAGGGAGATAATCCGAGGTTATCTACTTTCCTGACTTTCGCGTTTACACGTTCGTTTATACTTGTACGCGTCCACGATGCACTCGACCACGTGGCAATAAAGATAACGCAAAACGATAAAGGGGAGAGCAGACATTTCTAATACAAAGACAATGTAAATTTTTTTAATTATAATTCGCATAATCGATCATACAGAATTCTCACTACTATATGAATCGTCGATCTAAATTCAGCATTGATGCTATCTGCCGATCCGCGTTACGGAAGCGGAAACGCGTGTCTGGAAAATGCGTAGCTTTTACGCACACAGACGTAGCTAGGGTAAATAATAAGGTCTCTTTTCCTTTTCACAAGTCCTCCATTTTTCTACGGTTTTCGCTACGCTTTATTTCCACGTTCCGTCATTTCTCTCTCGGCTGTTTTAATAAACAGTTTATAAATCTCACAATCAGTGCAAACTCCACTTTTTGAGCCCGCGTTTACTCGCGTAGCCCATTCCCGACGTGAGCAAACAAATGAACGTGCTTCTTTCCTGTACCTATGCATATCCCGTGTCTACTTGCTTCTGCCTCCGGTTAATATTTGAAAGTTTTGTTTAGTAGTTCTCGATAGTATGGCGCTTTTGTTGAAAGTTACAACAACGGCGGAAAGTTTTACAGTAAATTCTCTTTAAATGCTTCATTAACGGAAAGCTAAAGTTTCAAAAATTTCTGCGTTAACGCAAAGAAAGGAACGAACTGCTAATGAACGCAGCATGATACGGCGAAAAAAGATCCGAAAAAAAGATGCCTGGCATTTTGTAATGATTATGCAAACGAAATTGGCGCGCAAGCGTAAATTAATCAATATCGGTCAATTAACGTACCCGTGATCGACGAAAACCTCACGAGAACTTGGCAAAATCCTCTGAATCTGCACTAAGAGCATGTCTTGTTACACGAGTTAGCCGAACCGGAGCGTGGAGAACCTCGCGAACGTGCGAACGAACGAGTACTGAAAAAGTGGTAGGGCTCGCGGTTCCGTCATGCGCTCCTGGCTCGATTTCGGTCGCTGTCGTGACTACACCCGAACCTCATTCAACCACAATGGGGCCTCATCGCTACGCCCGCTTCCGCCGCGCGCGACGCTTCCCCGTTAAGTCGCCCTTGGGACTACCCGGCACTTCGATCAGATTGCAAATCGTCGGAATATTCGACAGTTGAATAGAGTTTTCGGCAGATATGTATATCGGTTTCAATAAACCTGATTCGAATTTATCGCGTACATGATAGTATCGATTCTTCCTCTGCTTTAAATCAATTCTCACAAATTGGTTTATTTTCCTTCATAAAATTTGCGCATCTGCAATTTTTGCTCGCGTCCATCTGTGAAATCTTGAAATAATCTCGAAAGAGAATCTATTCCTCTTGTACGACTGTACTTCAATCTACTAAATTCACTGGCGGATTACAGGGAACCAGCAACATTGGTGAGAACGAGATATCCTCGGACCTGTGGAGCCACAGGAGGGGAGAAACGGAAGGCTAAGGTGGCCCGGAGACTCGTCTTGGCCGCGCCGAGCGTCACCGGCGAAGCTCAGGGACTAGCGTTACACCTGGCGTGGCAGCTGCTCGGAACCGTCCGTTACCTGGTTCGGCAGCACCTGTTCGGGGATTGCGTGCGAGGCCTCAGCGCCAGAAAGGCCCATAGCAACACATGTTGCCCGCGAGTGCTCCCTAGCGCGGCAAACGAATGATTGAAAGAATAGAAGAGAAAGAGAAAGAGAGAGCGAGCTCCTTGCTAGAAACGCCTCGCGCCATTGCCCCTTTGCAACTTTCACGTGAAAGACACAGTCGTATTTTCACGATCAGAAAGGCGAACGTTGTCAAATAGACTGCTCAAACAGGCACGATGTCGGAAAGAGTGGATTTCGAAAGAGAGACGCGGCGGATCCCTTTTACGAGCGACGCTCGCCGCGACGCTCGCTGCTGGAAAGTCTCCGTGGAATGTGCGCTGACGCGAATCACGCGCGGCCAAATATTTTGGCATTTTAATTAATCGTACAGTTTAATCAAACATTTCGCGGAGTCAAACGAGCGGGGTTCTTGCCGCGACCATCAAACATCGTTGTTTGAGTCGTGCTCCCATTCCGCTGGCACAATAAATTTATAGAAATTTCGATTTATTTCAGCCGTACATATCTGCCGCGATCGCGTCAGTCTGCGATAAATGACGTTTATCTAATTGCAATTGAAATTGTTCATGGTAAAAGCTGTCATTCCGAACGCACGCGCAATTCTCGTTGAAAATGTCTGTACATAAATCAATTGATTTTAGCTCGATTCAAAAAATCGACGTACCCTCTTTTTTTGACGTTGACGCAAGAAACAATCCGTTACGTAATGGAAAAGATCGCGCAAACGTAATTTTACAGTCTGCGGTGCAACGCATATCGCGTCCTCTCTCCCTCTTACCCCCGTACCTCGACACACGCGCCGTAGACAAAACGGCGTCGGCGGATAATAAAGGCATCGCGTGTGCATAATTATCTGGTGTACCTTCCTGGAATTAATTTCGAGCTTCGCTGGAAGAGAGCTTTTTTTGCTTGCCCCCTGTCCGTTAACTCCGGTACATCGCCCTCTCTCGTTCGCCCGTTAAACGCACGAAACTTACGGAGCAGCTTTGACTGCCTCAACGAGACGGCGAGACGGCGAATGGAAGGAAGCATTGTCACAAGAAAAAGCACTAACGCCGCGAAAGAATGCGCCGAGAAAAGTGCCGTCTGAGCCAGTTTCGTTCTCTTTACGATCCGACCGCCGCGATGAAGTTTGTCAATAAAAAGTTGAGACCGTTAACAAAAATAAATATAAAAAAAAAGAAAGAAAGAAAAAATCGCACTATAAAGAGCCGGGCGAGGGTGTCCGCGGTCGCGACCTGTTGCGACCGATTTTTCCTCGAATCGATAGACGAGCTCTTAGACGGCGCTTCCTCGTCGAAATTAAATGCGCGATCGTGGCGGTTACGCGTTACGCGACCGGAATGACGAAGATCGAGGATCGGTTGCGCGACGCGAAGCCACGCAATTGCCACATTGTGCATGTAGATCGTGCACGCGGTTGTAGATACGCGAGCGGGCGGACACGTCGCTGCGTGATAGAACGCGCTTCCCTGATGACACGCACACGTGTGGTTAGCACGCGACGAGCTGCATTGTGTGAGCGCGCCTAATGATTAGCTACCGCAAGTGGACATATGGCTTCCTCGTGCACGTTAATGCGGCGCGCCCGCGGTACCGCGCGGCCGCGTATACTCCGAACCACCGCCGTCTTTCCCCCAGAGAGGAAGAGGAGCGCGTCGTAGCACGAAATAGCGCTTCTATGGCAAACACGTTAATCCGGCGTTGCGCAACGCCGAGAGACCCCGGTTAGGTCGAGATCCCGGGCTTGTGGCGTACCACTCTTGAACCCGACCGGCATTTTTGTCGATTGATGGGACGAACGCTCGCAACGTTGGCAACGGACATGAATTTCGCTCGGTGTATCATCGAGCGTGGCCGCGAAACCTTTGCAAAATTAAACGGACGCTCCGAAACTTCCGACTCAATTGACAGATCGCCGGTTTTTTTTCGCCGATGCGATGTTTACGGGTGTGCTTTTTTTTTATATGGTGGCGATGTGAGATTCTATCGGGTGATGTGACGCGCGAGATCTATCTACGAGAAAAATGACACTGTCTAATATCTTTCGAGTTTGGTTTCTCGCGATTACGAGACGATCCCGAATAAACCCGTTTGCATAAAAATCGTTAAGGACTGAACGAAATCGATTCGACGGCTCGCTCATCCGTCGACGACACGCCACCACCGCCGCCGATATCGCAGAGCTCTTTTGAGGATTCAAAGTGTACGAGCGTGTCCGCATTATACTCACAGATGCAAGCGCGTCGCGTCTCGTGTCACCATCATATCTCGTGTCATGCATATTTTCTCTCTCCGGCATCTCGAATTCTTTTCACATCTTCGGACGTCGTTATCAAGGAGTACCCGGGTCTATCAGTCATTCTATTTGCATGGACCTCGTATCAAATTCCGCTCCGATAATGCGGGAAGGGAGTGTCGCGGCGCGAGGAGATATTCAGCGAGTTTTTCTGTATGAACAGTACACATCGACGTCTCGGAAGTCGGTCAGACCGAAGAAGCATTTCAGAGCATTATCGTCATCGTCGCGCAAATATTGGTCGAGTTGCTTGAACATTGTCAACCGAAATCGCGTCACTGCTCTGCAATTAACTAGCCTGTTATCGAGCGGCTGGGTAACTCGAGGGGTTAATTAGAGGTGATAAACCCGCAACCGCGGTCTCGTGTGCCCGCGCGCGCGCGCACGCGAGAACGCTTCAAAACAGTCGATAAATTTCGATCGCTCGCAATTCTCATCATCCCAGGCATTGTCCGCGCATTACACGTCGCGCCGTACACATTGTTGTATCGGCCGCGTAATAATTCGTGCGGTAAACAGAGCGCGCTCGGTCAGCCTTTCGCGCGGCAAATTTGCAGAAAATTGCAAACCCCCATTCAAGCCGCGCGCGCGCGCGCACGCGTTTTAACAATCTGCACCATTCCGCTCGCGCCTATGTATAAGTTACGGGAAAGAATTCTCCTCCCCCCTTTCGCCGTACGGAAAGGGCAAAGAAAATAGAATTCCGGACAATTGCGCGCATCGCACTCGCGCGGAATAATAAACAACCCGTTCAATCCTTATCTCCTCGACGAGAAAGCCGACCATCAGGGAGCCGCGCGCGTTTTCTGGCAGCGAGACGGAATCCTCAATGACACGGTCAAAAAAAAAAAAAAAAGAGCGCGCCGGAATCCCGTTCAAAATCAATAAAGTTACCCCTACCAACCCCGTGGAATCGAAATAAAACGACTTGGCGATGTCGCCGAGTGGTGGTGCCGTGTCTTCCACCCCCCGTCACCCCCGTTCGAAGGGGGAGTAAAGGTAGAAGGGTCCCCTCCGGTCTGGTTTCGTGGCGGCTGCTTTTGTTATCCGCGTTGCACCGAGATACAGAGGGCAATTTTCGTGCTTTTCGTCTCGTGAATCGCGTCAAATTATTCAAGTATGAATTTTGATTGGCCGCCAAACGAAATCGCCGGAATTTACCTCATTTGTTGCGCGGGGGCTTCCTGTCTCGGCACCGTTTAAAAAATTTAGTGCTTGATGTGTACGACCACAGAATGTAAGCATTTTTCCTGATTGACTGAAAAGCTCGCTGATTCACCTTTACCTTTTTATTATAACATTGTGCTGTAAAATTCAATTGTTTCAATTTCCCTTCTCTCTCAGGCAATACGTTTAAATGAATTATCTGACGCAGCAGTTAACTAAACTCTAATAGACTAATTAGCTCAGCTGCTCTTCAGCTGGGGGAGGATGTTAAGGCTGACGAAATTACGAATAAGTTTTCAGCAAATTGCCAAACAACATTATTCCGCGTGTAGCACGAATATACAGACGCTGCATGGAATTTGCTAAATTCGCTTGCAGCCGGGTAATGACGGCAATAACACAGAAATACGTGGTAAATAAAAATTCTCGTTATAGGTTAATATGCCTTAATTAACTAACCGGCATGCGCCACTGAAAAGGTATAGCCAGTTAAAAATCGTAGAGAGAAATAACGTTTTTGTTCATTGTTTAATTTTACATATTGCTTTTTTACGTGTGATTATCGTTTCAATTGATTTCATGATACTAATTATTGAATCAAAAAGAATAATTGCGATATTAAGAATTGCAACAATTTGACTTTGAGTCGCAAAAAATAACACGTAAAACAATCGTTACCGTCACTTTTCGAATTTGTCATTGACTTTTCAAACACGTTAGTGTGACAAATTAGTCGGACCGGGGGAAAAAAAACGACGAACGAACGGTTTGAAGGAAAAACAGAAAGAGAAGTACAACGGAAGAGGAAAGTGACGGCACTCCAGCTCGAGCACTCACTGATTCGAGGCGAGACAAAAGCTCGGTCGATTGGCCGGTCGGCTACGTTCGGTTTTGTTTCTCGTGAACGCGAAAACGTAACGAGCCACTTGGCCACGTTGCATATTTCAGAACGGGCCAACTAGTCAGCCAGCCAGCCAGCCAGGTCGAGCCCTTCGCTGGAAAACCCGGGCGAGTATGGAGCTCGTTACGTAAAATCCAGGCCACAATGTCGGAGAGAGATCGCTAATTAAAGGACTTAATTGTCGTTCCATCGGACTACGCCGCTTTGTTGCCATCCTCAGAATGGAGAGGAACAAAACGGTTTTCTCTCGCTGATGCGAATCCTTAAATACCAATAACTCCGCGTATCCCATACAGCGGAAATCTATACGGTGTATCCAAAGTATCCGTGATCGAGAAAATTTTACGATATACAAGTTTCCCTGCGCCCATAATTAAACCGAGAGAGTCTGAATATATTGTAAACAAGCTCGCCTCAAAGTTTCGAGCTCTCTGTCTCTCACTTCGTTAATAAGTTAATATACGCTTTAAAGTCCTTAAACCGATCGCAGTGTTTGCGTTCACGGAGGCAAAACTTCGCGATCGCCGATGAATTGTTAATAAAATAAAAGCTCCGTGAGAGCCCCGACGAAGCCTGAGCAGGATTTACTTCCAAGCCGTTGGCGCCACTACTTTGATGTTGTATCAATTGATAAATTAAATATCCGATACTCGGGACTAAGAGCTGACATAGTTTGAAAACGTAAAGGGATTTCAGCGACAAGAATATATTTTTGCTCAGTCTTTGCTCAGTTTCTTCGTTCTTGCATCTTAATACTCGCATCGACATACGTTTTCTATTTACGCAGTCGTTACTCATGCAAAATTGCGCAAATGCGGCAACATGCCGCAAAATAGTCGTTCGCCGAGGACGCGTTATGTCATCTTTAATGACGAATCGCGAATAAATATCGAGAAAAAGTGACTCACCTCGCGGAGCTCCTTGATCTTCAGACCCCCTTTGCCGATGATGCATCCCGCTTGGCTCTGGTGCACCAGCATGCGCACATCGATCTCGTCGCTGCCATGGCGAGAGCCGTTCTGAAATCGTGTCTCCAATAAATCGTGGAAATTTGAGATGCTCCGCTTGAGCGGTCTAGGGGAGAAGAATCGATCGTTCGCGATCCCGAAAGAGCGGGATTAAGAGGTGCGTGTCACAAATTCGACAAAGGGGCCGATGAGGGACGGGAGTTTAGCACTTACCTCTTCCAGATTAGGTACGACCTCGTTCAACACTTGCAGAACAGTGGGCAGGTCCGAACTGATGGTGAGCACCCTAGAATCAGAAGGATCCCCAGAATTATGCTGGCCTTACCGGTATGTACGGTTTCGCGTACGTGCTATATCGACCATACAGCCCCGTGCGAATGACGTACGTGCGTACCGAGACGCGCTCGCGTGTGATTACATCAACCAGCGATGCCGTCCCTCTCCCCCTCACCCCTTTTCTCGTCCCCCTTTTCCACGTGCGTATTTGACGTCACCCGTTTAGAGCGCTTCGAACGGAGCCGAAGTGAGTGAGGCGTCGATGAAATTCCAACGTGCCCCCGATGGAGTAGAAAGTAATTAAATGCACACGGGTCGATCGTAGCTGGATGTATATATAGTGCATCGCATTTAGTCTCACGTCGACGTTACGAATGTTTATCCCGAAGGTCCGTTACCACGGCGTCGGACTCGCGAGCCCGATGGAGTATACAACGGCACCGACACTCAATGCAGAATGTCGCGCGCGCGAGATGCGCATTGCGCATTAAAGGGCGATACAAATTCAACGGCAGCTCGCCAGCTCGATATTCGTCGCCGTGCACGCGACTAACGCCCGTTGCGCTACGAGATCGATTCTGAACGCGGACGCGCGACCGCTGCTGAGTTAATGCTATTCTTCGTCAAGCAACTGCAACGTACGGTGGATTTTCGGATTAACGAATCTCGAAGCGCCGCCCGGTAAATCTTTAACCGCGTGATAAATCCGGAGGGCAACGTATCACAAACATTACGAGCGATACTGGGGCGGCATTAAGGGATTCGGATTTATCGCGTTATACGGTAAATCCGAGTACGTCGCGTATACCAGCGGTCCCGCCACGTATGGCAGCAGAGCGCAGCGCGCGCGCGAGAACCGCGTAGGATCGCGTGCAATCGCGGGCCGCGGCGATCGACCGTAAGCTCGGACTAGATTCAGCCTCACGGTATTTTCCCGACCTACATCCATTCAGCCGCAATCGTACCGCGCGATCGGAACGATCCGACGTTTACGTCCGTCCCCACCGGGGCGAATTACGCGTCGCGGAAAACATCCCCGGTAATACGCACGCGGTCCAATTCCGCCGACAGTAATCGATATCGATCCGCTCGCTCTCCGGCGAGAGAGCAGCGACGCTATATACACAGAAACCGGGAGAAATCCGAATATCGTCTCGATTCTCTTGACGTCATCCCCATCTAAAAGCGTACAATTTGTTTTCAGCGGGGCCCAAAGTGTGTCGCGCGCTGCTCTGCCGCCGAATTGGTAATTTCTTTCGAATTACGATAATTGGAAGATAACGGAATTGATCGACGGTCTACTTATTTCTCTCCCCTTCCCCCATTTGGTATTCGGAGTTTTGAAAAGGGGGACGATGGTATTCGGATATCTCGCTTCCCTACGGCCTCAAGAAGCGCAACGAGAATTCCCCGCTATCATCTCTCACGATCGAGAACAAACATGGAACTTTTCGGAACGACGGCACGAATCCACCCCCTAAGTACGTCGCGTATACCAGCGGTCCCGCCACGTATGGCAGCAGAGCGCAGCGCGCGCGCGAGAACCGCGTAGGATCGCGTGCAATCGCGGGCCGCGGCGATCGACCGTAAGCTCGGACTAGATTCAGCCTCACGGTATTTTCCCGACCTACATCCATTCAGCCGCAATCGTACCGCGCGATCGGAACGATCCGACGTTTACGTCCGTCCCCACCGGGGCGAATTACGCGTCGCGGAAAACATCCCCGGTAATACGCACGCGGTCCAATTCCGCCGACAGTAATCGATATCGATCCGCTCGCTCTCCGGCGAGAGAGCAGCGACGCTATATACACAGAAACCGGGAGAAATCCGAATATCGTCTCGATTCTCTTGACGTCATCCCCATCTAAAAGCGTACAATTTGTTTTCAGCGGGGCCCAAAGTGTGTCGCGCGCTGCTCTGCCGCCGAATTGGTAATTTCTTTCGAATTACGATAATTGGAAGATAACGGAATTGATCGACGGTCTACTTATTTCTCTCCCCTTCCCCCATTTGGTATTCGGAGTTTTGAAAAGGGGGACGATGGTATTCGGATATCTCCTTCCCTACGGCCTCAAGAAGCGCAACGAGAATTCCCCGCTATCATCTCTCACGGTCGAGAACAAACATGGAACTTTTCGGAACGACGGCACGAATCCACCCCCTAATACGAGGGAATACGCGGAGAGGTCGGTCTCTCCCTTCGTCTTTCCGCCTCCCCCTTTCCTTCACGTCGTCAACTTGAGTTCTACTTCTCTCCGCTATAACAAGCTGAAGCTACATATCTTCCATTCGACTAAATATACATATCAAATCTCGCAGACATTGTACCGGTTTTCGCGGGAGAACCGTTCAATTAGCGATGCAATTCGCGGATTATTCGCGCTTTTTTCGAAAAAAATAATCGCCTCTCTGCGCAGCGGCGATTGCGAGGACATCACGTTACGACTTTCACTAGCATTGTTTTCGCAATCCTGTATATTAAAAAATGCAAATATTTGTTATGTGTTAATTTGTTATTTATTCGTATAAATGCGCTCTTAGGAATCTCCTAGTCTACGACGTTCTCGACAATTGACGAAAGCTGCCATCACCCGTTACGAGTTTTCCTACTTAACCCAGTTTGAGGATATAGGACGGTCACACCGATCAACAGCGGTCGAACGAAGAACGATAATCCCGGTTAAGGAAGTCGAGATTGAGATACGTACTTCACGCAAGTTGATCGGTGCGGTACTTTCTAGAGAAGCTCGGCAACGATGGGTCACGGCGTTATGATGCGGAGAGTTACGGGGTTGGCTGGTCGAAAGTCATTCCTTCCGAGAACCGCAGGGGACGTGCGTATATTTATTGAGAACCGCGGACGGTGAGTCCACATTATAACGCCGAATGGTCGTGCGGATTGTTCGGCGGGCTGCTTCACGACGAGAATCGAAAGAGAATACTATCGGCAGTTAAAGATCTCCAACATAAAACGTTGAAGAGCGCTCGAACAATTCCAAGGTCTGATGGCTGAATGTTTTATGAGGGCCGCGATTCCAAGGGAAGCGTAGAAACAAACATACGTATCTGTAAATACTTGAACCGTCTACGCGCATCGCGATATATCGGGAGCAATCCATCCGGCAACATAGTCGATCGCACGAAAGAAAAGATGAAAATCGCGCGAACAAAATGATACCTTTTAAAAGAAGCTTTTAAACGAGCCGTTAATATTGTAACTTCTGAAACTTTCTCAAAAGATTTATTTCCATCTGTATTGTATCGGGAAACAGGATCGCGGCGATCTCGGTCGTGCGGATTGTTCGGCGGGATCGTTCTCTCGACTTGGAGGTACTTTATCACGTGCCGGAGAAATTCCCGGCCGTATCGGTACAGCCGCGAATGAAAATCGCATTAGGGACATCCTCGAGGAGCTTCACCCGTCGGCGATAAAAAAATTTATTGCCGTCCCAGGACGAAGATAAATTTTCCGTTAATACCTGCGCTCGTGCGCGGACGACATAATTTCTTAGGAGAGGAAAACGACAGCGAGTGTGCGGATCGAGGCGTGACACACATCTAACGTAATCATCAATAATCGACCGTGATGAAGTGGATGATCGAGTATCATAACCGGTCTAAAGTTATCATTAAAGTATCTCTCCGCTGACGGGATTTGCGTAAACGCGCGCGACACTGATCCGCAGCGCGAAATGTCGGTAATGACTTTCGACTTGGCAAGTTAATTAATCACGTCGGAGTACTTCTCTAGCGGGACAACCACTTATCAGGGTGGAATATCTAAGTGAAGGTATTTTGTCGCGTTGAAAGAGTGTTGGTTCGAAACTGCGAAACAGAATGACGTGACTTCGTCACTATAAATATCCGAAATTTTATCTCTCGCTTTTAGTCTGTGATCTTACGCCGAATGAAATAAGAGACATTTCATTCGATGTTTCTCTTTCGAGGACGTTACTTGACGTTGCAATTGACTTTTCAACGCGATAACAACACCTTGAGTCGTAACCCTTAACACTGAGCCGGCCTTACGGCCGCGTGCGTCACATACCACATTTTAGCTTCCGTGTTAGCCACATATTACAGACACCGTTTAGAGCATATCCCGACGTGTGTGTATAAACGTGTATGGGTGTCGAGTGATATCGCACACGGCTTGTTGCGTGGCGCTTACGCAGGAGAAACCAACAAATAACAAATTAAAGGAAGGTGTGAGAGAGAAAAAAGAAATGAGTGAAAGTCCGTGTGTGCGCTTAGAAGATCAGCGAGATCCTCGGAGCACGTTAATTACACGTAAAGTACACAAATCCATAACGCGCGCGAATGTTACACGCACATATCCAAAAAATTAAGAAAAAACAGAATCTGCGAAATAGATTCTACGTGTCCTCGCGTCGCATATTTCTATCAAATTTGCAACGATGCGAATAGTGAAATAATTTTTTCTCTTCCTGTTGCGACATTAAACAGGATTGAATTAAGTCGGCCTGATTCATCGAAAACAATTCGCGTGTCCGCGTGCCAACGACAAGTGCAGCACGTGGCTGCGTCGGCTTTCGCTTGTAAGCCCACCGATTTCTCACCCAAAGCCGAAGCCGCGCAAGGAGCCGCTGTTGAGGATGCTTAAGTCTAATAGGATATCGACTTCTCGCGGTATCGCTACCGTTCGCGATAAAAAAAAAAAAATTTTTTTTTGCGCAAGAATAAAATTCAAAATGATTACTATATAGCAAAACTACTATATAGTATTTTTTGAAATCTCTCTGCTCTTCCAATACATCTCATGCGACGATACAGTCAAGAGGACACGCATAAGAGAAATGAAAAACGAGAAAAAAAAACGGAATAAAAGATGAAAATAGACGATGGACGAATCGGATAAATGTGGTCGCTGTGTTAACACATAATATACCGATAAAATAAAATAAAAAACGGAATTACGGAAAGACAGATTAACAGAAATAAACAGGTGGACGGACAGACAGAAAGACAGATTTCTAGACAGATAAACAGATAATTAGAGATAGACAGACAGAAAAAGAGAAAGAAGAGTAAGTAGTAGTAATAGTAATAGAAGTAGTAGCACGATAGATTACGAAAGATGGAAACAGTAGTGGTGTATATAGAATATACAGAAAAAAGATTCGCTGCTCTCGCCGCAGGCGTCTTAATAGGTACCTCGTAATTAGAGACAAAGAAAAATAAAAACATTAAGTAGTTGGTGTTGGTCATTACCGTTCGGGTCCGGGGCAATCGGGTACAATGATTGAGGCTTTGTACTGTCGATTGGGCCGTGGTGGTTGGTGGTTGGTTCATTGGTGGTTGGTTGGTGGTTGTTGTCGATTGTTGGTAGGGTCGTGGTGGTCCATTTGCCGATCGAGTCGGGGTCCGTCGTTCCGGGCAGGGCAACGGCAGGGCAACGGCAGGGCAACGCCAGGGGGGCAACGCCGGGGTTGGGGCGGGGCCAGGGCACAAACCATCAACCAAGTTAGACATCACGTCTGACGGCTGGATTAATTTCGCGGCTTAACCTCCTAACCCGATTTTTCCACCCGCGCTCCGCTCTCTCTCTCTCTCTCTCTCTCTCTCTTTCTCTCGCTTTCTCCACATCCACAACCCACCCCCTGCTTTGACCCACCTAAACCCAACCCTCTTTCCCTCTTCCAACCTTACGTCATCGGATCGGCTGCGAGGGGGCGAGAAAAATATTGGCATGGAAAAATGAGGTCGAGCAACGAGAATCGCGTGAGAACGGACACCTTGCATTCTTACATAAGCACCATAGCGCGTTTCCTTTCTTTACGTTCGCTAAGCCTACGAGTATTCGATTTAAACTTTAAGTCCGATGAGAAAGTCCGCGGATTCTTTCACGATCGTAATACGATTGGCGAGAACGCGCAAAGTTACGGGCGAGACGCCGCGGCTTCTCTCTCTCTCTCTTCGAGGAAGTACTTAGTCAACGAGACCGGTATCATCTCGGCAAAGATCGCGCGGCCGGTATTCGTTGTCCTTCGTCTCTCTTTCCTCATTCCCAAAGTCATTAGAAATTCTGAAGACGTACTTGAATAATTTTCCTGTCCCGACGCGGCACTTAATTGACGTCGCCCTACAGCGGTCCGGAGAATATTTCAATTGCTAACAAAGTGCACTAAACGCCGTTAATCAAGCAAGTTTTTAATCTTTAAACGAAGAGGTCTATTAACTATCCCCGTGTAACTCTTACGGGGTGAGCCCGGCACGTAACTGATAACCGTACGGAAAGTTTTATCGACGAGCGAGCCTGAAACTTTCGCGACGAAGCGTGGACGTCGCCGATAGATGCCCGCGATAGTTCCGTGAGTTTTCGCGCGAATGGAAATAACTTTGCCGTCCGTTCGCGTCGATGTGCAGACAGGAAAAATCGCGCCGCGCGCGCGATAAGTTACATATCCCTTAAGAAATTTGTAACTATTATCTTTAGATACACAATGCAATTCGCGTCCGTCCAACATGTTGCACGAGTAAAGTTATTCCCGTGCGCGGATTCTCCAATATTTTTCTACACGCGACCGTGGCAGCCCTTTAACGTCAAGCTTTCTGTCGCCCAGTGGAAGTTTGCGTAGCGCCCGCGTTCGAACGCGATGAAACTCTACAAAGCGGCAGGGGATTTCGCGTAAGGAGGGTATCCCGTAGAAAGTTGCCAGGAAGGCAGCGCGAACTAAAGTGAATCGCTAAGAGGTCCTCTCCAGTGATTCCCTCGGATACAGCACTCTTCGGAAATAACGACCGGGAGCATTGTGGCATTTGCCAGGCAAAGTGAACTTGAGACCGGAGCTTCCGATATCCCGCCGTATTAAACGATCCTTTCAAGCCATCAGACTAATTGAATATCCGTTATTATACCGATAATCGTGCCGCTCCATTTGCTCCATCCGGTGCAGCTTGCATTGATTAAAAACAAGAGTTGACTAATAATGCGCGTGATGAGTCGAGTTCATTATATTCGAGATCTATAAATTATATCTCGCGCGCTTAATGATAGAATCCGCTGAAACAACGCCCCGTTAATTGCCGCTTCCCAAAGTGCTGTATCCAATTTTCCGTCTCGAGAGTACGCAGCCGCGTGGAATCTTGCTATTCCAGCAGTACCGTGACTTCGTCCTCTCCGTGTTCTCTCTCTCTCTCTCTCTCTCTCTCCCTCTCGCTTATGCGCCAGAAGAATTACGCAAATCGCGGCGTGGCTCGTCGAGAGAAGGACGCGTTCGTGTGCCAGTGCACCCGAACGAGGGACGTGCGTGGTGCACGGAACGTTCTCGACGGACCGGACGTGCTTCGCCCACCAGGTGTATTAAAATCGTGGCGGGGGATCTCCGGATGATTTGCCACGGCATTGCAATCGCAACGATTAAAGCGCGACATTTAACGCGATTAACGCGAACACCGTGTGTCCCTCCCCCAAGAGTGCACTTCAACATCGCAGCTCGATACGACGTACTGGAAATTCCGTTGAAACCCCCACCGTAACCCGAAGACATGGTTTATGCGAGTAATGTAATGGTGTAAGCGTAATATCGCGGTAATTTATTAGCAGTTACGAATACACGAAGGAATACGGTTTACGGCGCCACCCTTCAGCTATTTCAGCGGAGGTGTTTTATTCGATATATCGTTGCGGATCGACGTTACTATACTTATGGTGAAATTGAAATGACAGTACACGAGAAAATCGACAGACGTTCTTCTGCGAAAAATTCCGTTTCACAGCGAAATTCAACAGTTTCGTCAGATCGCTGTCTGTCGATTTTGCAAAAATGGAAATGCGATTCGTCCTCACATTATTTCATACGAAGATTACCGTAAACTAATTGGCTGTGAATTGATTGTGAGTCACAACACACTGACAAGATCGCTCTGATTCGCGGGAAATGCTGCGAAGTGCCGCACGTCATGTATTCATTTGGTTCAAGCAGAACAACGATTTTTCCGGCCGCTTGTTAAAGATTGAGATTATCAACGTGTAGTTCAGCATTACGGTACGTTAACGCGACGTTAACGTAAAAATAGCGTGACGTATTGACCATCGCGCGCACGAAGGCGAGAGGATTCGTCCACGTCGACATCTCCGTCGACGTTTCGTAAGAGGGACGAGTTCTCTCGCCATCGATCATTGCGAGCGTGCACAAAATTTTCGCGTGTCACTCTTAAAATATGGCGCGAGGGTAAAATCGAAACTAGCGGCGGCCGAGACTTCCTCGCGAGCAAGAAGTAATAAATGTCTCATGAAACATTGATATGAGCGTACGGCGCGAGATACGCGCGAGACGAGGAAAGGCGCCTCGCCTTCCAAGGAACCAAATGCATAATGAAGCTCGTACGGAGATACGGGGTGTCTTTGGAAAACGAGACAAGCGCCTGGGCGAAACAAATTTTGCGACAAAGCCTTTTGTGCGCGTGGCTCCCGTGCCTAGCTCTTTACACAAATTACATGAATCTTCGCGTATCAACCCTTTACCGCGTGTCATAATTACATAAACCATAATTATATTAGTTTCAAACGAAGTTAAAAGGCTCTAGGGAGCTAAAGGGTTAATTATATTACGGGCACTCGTGTCATCGATCCATAGACATCGCGCAAGAAAAGTAAAATGCAAGCCGCGTGTCTTTGATTAATATCGGCTAGTCACCGGAAAAACCGAACAGGCGGAACAAAAATGACTCTCAATCAACTGAAAACCGACATATAATTAAAACTAAACATAAACGTATAGTCAGAAGATTGTAAAAAAGCGAATGTTTTACAGTGAACAAAAATGCGTGCCTCAAAACACGTTTTGGAAATAATTTTTACAATCTTCTGCTTGATGACTGTTTGTACGATCCATGTCTCTCACTATCTCTTTTATGCTCGCTCGCAGCAAGGAGTAGATAGACAAAGACAGGGATGAAACTATAACGAAATTACTGAATGAATCGAAGCGCAAAAGCTTACCTGACTCCTGAGTTTCGTGATGTTCTGGCCACCTTTGCCAATTATCGAACCGGCAACCTGTAACACAAACATAATAAAGTTTCGCTTAAATAAATAACGAACTATTAGGCTAAATAAATATTCTCGATCTATTAAAATAGTTTCAAGGAGAAATCACGAACCGAAAGATCTGATGCTTATTGTGAGACAAGGATAGAAAGGTTGCAATTTTATGCGCATGAAGGAGAAAGTTTGAACAAATATTTCAATCAATAATTGCAGAATTGAAAAAAGAAATACAAAAATATATCTTTACAATCGGTAATCGTTATCGGATTGAATATCCGATCTTGTGACAATGAACCAGCATACAACTGCCACTGGATTAAAAAATTGAAGGTCAAGTTGTATCTTCGTATTAATTACTATACTTTTAATTACTAAATGACCGGCGAATTTAAAGTTTCGCGATTCGCGCGATCTGTTTGGCGTGCCTCTTCTTAGACCAACGTGGAAGCTGATAATTAACGCGCCAATTTCTAAACAATTACAAATATTTGGTATCTAAACTACCGCCGAGATTACGGAGCGGCTTACGGTGCAGATATATCTAGGTGGTCTTCGTCGGTCTTTGTAACGTTAATTAAACAGGTATATCCCATCGGAGGCGTAACCGGCAACGGCAAATATTTAATGAGTGAAAAATCTGGAAGTGATATAATCCACCTGGGAGCATAAAGAGGATGAAATACGGAAATTCCATTCTTCCGAGCCCCGAGAGCTCGTGCATCAACATTTCGCTTTCTCCGGAGCCGTCCGATGCCCGCGATAAAAGAAAACCTCCACTCTCCCAGGTAGACTTTTAATTTTACCGCGGCCCCGACTTCCGGCATGTGTCCGATGCCGCGGCGAGGGCACGAACGCCCCGGTACTCGCGGAACGCAAGATAATTGCGACTCGGTATGCGATCTGCGGATTTTTGCGGATTAGTTACGCCGCGCACGTTTTATCACGGCCAGCCGCGCTACCTTTAACGACAGATCCGCCGCGTTCCGACAGTTAATTAAATAAGCTCTAGCACTGTGTCTGGAAATTAACGCTTTCTCCTCCGTGAGAAGGCGCGTCAAGGACGTGCCTCGATGCGCGCGGCATATTATGACATAGAGACGTAGGAATGCAGTCATTTTCATTCGGACGACGATAATGGCATTCATCCTTCGCCCGTACAGAAAGTACAAATTAGCAGGCGGAAGGAACAAACGAGCTGGAGCACATTTGTTCGCGTACGAATATCTTGGAGGCAAGCTCCTCCAGAAACGTCACGAATTTCGCGACTTCTCGCGAAGGCCACGAAGTGCCTATCGGTAATGCTGTACACAGTGCGGTCGTCCCTGACACGAGGCGGTGTACCAATGACAGCGCGCGATGATATCGTCGATTACGTGAGCGAGAGATTCGACCGCGATCAAGCGCGACGATCGTGCTCGACCGGCGATCGCAATAAGGCGCCCTCGCGGCGCCGATTAAATCGCACGCATCGGGGCACACCACCTCGGCGCAGCGCACACATCGCTCTTGTCCTCCATTACGAAATTAACAAGCGCGATTGCCGATCCAGGGCCGTTTGCGATGATATTGCGTGCGGCGGAAGGTCGAGTCTCGCGAAAGTCGGGTAACACATCGTGCCGAGCGAGAGCGTCGAATTCGCGAGTTTTCCCCCGTCCTCGTTCAGAAGTGACCCGCGCTAATTAAGAGACACGAAGGCGGGCTTCCGCGCGCGCGCGCGCGTCGGATATCATTTCACGCGACGTTGGGTTTTTTCGGGCGTTCGCGTGCCGGCGAACGATGACGGCGCGCTTATCTGCGCTTTCTCATGACGATCAGTCATTCGATTCAATTAAGCTTATTAGCGTACGCGACGCGGAAACGGTTTACAGGATTATGCTAAGGACAACAGCGAGTCGGAATTATTTCGATAATTGGATGGCTCCGAGGCGAAATTCGCGAAATTGGACCGTTGCTGCGAGTCAGGATGAAAAAAAAAAATACCGTTGCGCTATATCAAAGGAAATCACGAAGAAAAGTAAAATAGAAAAAAAATTGTTTCCCATTGGTCGGCTTGTAGAATGTTACGCGATAGACGCTTCGGCATCCTTCTTCGAAAATACGTCGAACAAAGGAAGCGTAAGAAAACGAGTGCTTTACTGCTCCCTTCGATATTCTCAATGCTACAATCAATCACTACCGAGCGAAAGGAGGTACCAGATAGACCTCGATTCACGATATTACTTCTCTCCCGATGCCCTCGAAAGCAGGCGTCGGCGGCGGCAGCGGCTGCAATCGCGATATTCGCCCGCTGCGCGTCTTATTGTACCGCGGAGGAAATGGTGGCGCAAGAAAATATCCGCCCAGTCGAGAAACATCCGGTCTGACGATATATCGGCGATAGAGACGGAGAACTTACGGCCAGCCTCGGAGGCAGCCTCGAGAGAGAGAGAGAGAGAGAGAGCCGCGCACGCGGTCTGCTCCGGGGTCTGCACGGAGACGACGGACATTTTCGCCGGTCCGCCGAAAGTCCCGGGGTCTCCGACGTTTACAGACTCGCGGGGATTTCCCGCGGGGGAAAAGAAAGCGGGCGAGAGAAACCGATAACGGTCCGCCGAGCGTGGCGACAATGACCGGAAGGGGGCCCCGGCTGTCCCGCGATGAAAACGGACGTGTCGGAGGTGGTACCGCGTTGCTCGTATGGGAGCCGTTTTACCGCACTCCCCATTCGCGCACGGATACAACGGCCAGACCGGGGCACGCGTGACTGGAAAATACAGTGACCCAGTGGCGAAGCCACGTGGGAAGCGCGTCCGACCTGTTCACATTGTGCGTTGGAACGCGCGCCCGTCGAAGAGACGGACGGGGCGTTGCCAGCCATCGACATTTCCGATCGTCGACGGTTGCGATCGACCTGGCGAACGGTACAGGCGCTTCCGTGTCATACGAGAGACGTGAGCGTTAGTCGGAAACCAGGTCGCGGCAAACGTCGTCCGCAAAAAAACAGGCGGAAGAACGCGGCAACGACGTAGTTGCATGGCTTTGAATTTAAAGCCCATTTAAGACGGTCTGCATAATTCGCGTTAGAATTCAGGACAGAATCTGTTTGTAATTTTGTGCGCTGCGTTGTATGAAAAACATTTGAAAAATCAAAACACACGTACGTAATATATATTTCAAAGCATAGACACATCAAAATAAAATTATACACGTATATAAATAAAATTACAGATAAATTTTATCCTAAAATCTGACGTGAATTTAACTGAGTTTTGAACGATAGTTTCGCGACGCATCGATCGACGACGCTCACCTTACTCGGGATGAGAAGACGAAGTTCATCGTCACCCTGTCGATAGCGCTTGTGGGGACTCGTTGGGCCCCCGGAACCTGTCATAGCGCCAGCCTCAGCTTCTCTCTTCATTATTCCTGAAACAGACAGATGAAGGATCCTTTTTCAGAAAATATTCGCTTTATTTGCATCGCAAAGTTCGTCTCGCGAGCACGTAAATAATGAAATAGGTTTATGCGATCGTAATCGGGTCCGCGACTTTTATTACAATTTCGTAGTCATCTCCGGCGTAGACCGCACCGCATAAATTATAGCGCATAAATTTGCCGATGGATTAATATACGCCACCGGTTTGATCGCGCAGTTTGTCGCGACTTCCTCGATGAAAACGCCGGATAAATGCAATAAAAGACGGCGAGTGTATACACGTCGCCTCGGCTTTCCCACGCTGTTGGCGTCATTAAGGCAAACGAGGCGATTTAACGGACGATGAATTACGATGCCGCCCGCACACACAGTCCGTCCAGTTTCATAAAGCATGCTAACTATACAGATTTATAGCGTCTACTATGTGTCTAGTGTGTATCCTGTTGAAACAATCGATGCCCCGGGGAACATTTTTTTCATTAACATAAATTAATAATCAGAAATGGTGCAAAGTAGGAAGAATCAATAGTTTCAAGTGTACGCGTTCTAACGCATGACCCGTCCTAGTGAAAGGAAAATGCACAGCTGTTTTACCGAAGCCAACAGCAGGTGCCATGGTTAATCGTCGATAAACGAATGTCGGAAATATCTCTGGAATTATAAACTCGGCGGGATTAGAATTTAATTATTTCCACCTTTCATTGGTAAAGGAAAGACTGCTCGAAAGTAAAGGCGACGATTAATTCTCCGTCAGCTACGATAACTCTTTTCTACGTGCGTCGTCGGTATCTCGCGCGGGATGCGCACTACCCGAAGATTTATCGCACAATTAGAGATTTAGCTCCTCCGAATGGCCGCGGGTGTGAATGCAAGGGATCCGGTGTTAAATCCCTCTCTTCCGATTTCTTTTCCGAGATACGATTATGTTGCTAATACATCGGTTTTTCGTTTATTAAGTAATACGATTAAACTTGTCTAACATCTGACAACTATCTGGCGAACGGATGCCAGAATCGGGAATCAACTAAGAGACTACGGAATTCCTTAAAAGCCGCTTACGTTTCCTACATCTTGCAATATAAATTCGTTCTTGCAACGAAATTTGTTTTCGTCATCTAACAAGTTGAAATAACAAGCGGGCAAACGTAATATCCTCCCATTTCCCGCGATATCGCAATTATGCGTTGTTCGCATACCTATAGCAAATGAAAATCAAATTTTGCCAAAATCAATAGAGATTATGTATTTAAATTGACATGATAATCGCTGTTTATCTGCTCACCAGTCCAGAATGTTTAATGTAACACGATTGAACTGCAAATAATTAATTACATAATCAGTCTGTTTGATCGAAGAACAGCGAGGCTAACCACACAATGGCGTTCGCCGTTCTCCGATAATAACACACGCGACGTATCCCCGTGACACCGCGATTATAAGCTTCGCTAATTAAACTTACACCGCGCGGCCCGTGTCTCCGATACGTCCGATAGACGAGTCATTCGCGCACCGAGATTCCATCGCGTGGAACCGCGAGAGATCGCCGTCCCCCTCGAGGAGAGAAAACTAAATGAAAATGTAACGCGCCGCGAGGAGCTGCCGCCTACCACCATTTGTCGGCCGTGCCGCGCGCTTAGCATAGAAATCGCGGCTACATGCGCGGCATACGGAAACATACCTGGCTATGGGAACATCGTAATGTAAGATTATAGGTAGTTACCGAGGGGAATGCAGAAACTTGCGCGTGGCATATTTCTAACGAGGCGGCGCGCTACGTGCGACCGGCGTGTGTCTCTCAATATCACCGCATCGGATCGCGATGTGTCCTTTTCAGCAAACGTATCCTCGAGATGCAAATGGAGACGGTCGTGGTGACTTTCATTCGACTCCTTCAAGGCAGGCGATTTTACGAAGCTAATTTTACGCCACCGGTTTCCCAAATGTAAAATCACTTAATTTCGCTCGTCTCAGAGATCCGAAAGCGCAGATACGCTCCGCCGTCCGACGGAGTCCGACTGTTTAACAGCAATCCCGAGCAATTCCCGAATTAACTTTTTCCTTTCGATTCTGCACGCTTCCGTGGAGCGTGGCGTAACGTTAACCGCAGTTTTAAATCCGTGACGCGGCGGTAAAGCGCACTCTTTGTACTCGGCGAGGTATGCAAACCAAATATGCAAACGAAACGCGCGCGGACTGAACTGGGTCGTAGTCGAGACCGAGGCTGATTATGAACGCACGCGACCGCAATGACGAAAGAGCTAAGCTGACTTGGCTTTAATCGTCCTCAGGACGATCGCGATAACGCGACAACAAAGCGCGCGCGCGTTCTGGACGGATAATAACCTGGTCGCGGGGTAATGAATCGGGCTGTACGCAATAATTTTGTTTCATTTAACAATTTCAAAACGAATCGCCGGATATAATATCTAGATGTAAGATAACGCGTGGAAACTTTCTCCCCCGGCAGCGCAATTTCCGCGCTTGTTTACAAGAGCAACGAACGAAATTATTTTTACAACTGCGCCAAAGCGAAACATCCCGCATGCCTCGGATCGGACGACTCGATTCGCGGGAAAACGCTACGAGGGATTCAATGGCAATTATTTTCTTGTCGCGGGAGGGTCGCGACGTGCCTCCGCGACAGGAAGATCGAGGATACGGCCCGGGGTTAATAACAATGTCGGCGGGACGCAAATGGAAATTAAAGCGACGCGCGGCGGCATCTAGATGCCCCGTGTGTTGCATACGCACGCGATGAAAAAGCGGGACGGCGGAATCGATACCGGTACACCCAGTAGACACTGACACGCGACGTTAATAATTTGCCGCAACGATTCCGTGGCAAAAGGACGCTTTTCCGATTCGCGGCCGACTTGTTTCCTTATTCTCTCCCGTTACGGCGCGCCGAGAAGAACTTGAATGGAACGCACAAAAATATCCCCGACGAGCGACGCGTGTTAAAAAGTTTATCGCGGAACTGTCGTCTGGTCATCGCGCACGAGTTTGAAACATCTCGCGTTGAGATCGCATATGTAAAGTTTCAAATATTTCTAGAAATTAATTAACATAATATCGTTCGCATAATTAATCCTTTGAGGCACAGTGGTATTCTTTCTCTCTCTCTCTCTCTCTTTGGAATCAAATTTTCACACTTTAGTCTCATTTTTAGTTCTTTAGGTATCGTAGACTTAAAAAAATTCAGAAAATGATAATGGGAAATGTTATTATTGTGATATTCTAGAGTTGTCATAAAGAAATAAATTTTTTAATTCTTTCCGATATAAAAATTCGTGCCTCAAAGGATTAAGAATATTAAATAAAATATTTAATAAAATGACAACGTATTACTTTCCATTACTGTAAAAGCTATTTGCGGAATTATACTTTTTAGCTCGAGTTTACGGTGCGGCCATCGATTCACGACAGGTGCGTGACCGCGCTTCTCGTGACGCGGGTCGAAAAGGCCTCCACGGCGCGCCTCCCCGAAGGCGAAGGGGGTCTCACCCGAGCGAGCCTCATCGTGGTCGCGCGGGAGAAATCGAATGACAAAATGATAGAGGGTGCACGTGGCCGGTCGATCGTGTGCACGCGTGCGCGTGTTGTGTCCCGCTTGTACGGGACAAAAGAAAAGAGAGAAGGAAAAAGGGAGAGTAACGGAGAGACGGATGGCGAGGTACGAGCGAGAAGGGATGGGGGAAAAAAAGAGGGCGCCGCGAAGTCTACGGTGGCAGTGGCGTGAGGCGCCTGGAAGTCCATTCTCGGCAGGAGTGCGGCGACTAACTAGCCCACAGCCAGTCCGCACGCTAGTTCCATAAGTGATATATTGGCACGTGAGACAAGAAGAAACGGCAAGATTGCGGCGATCGGCGGGAAGAAGGCAATTATAACCCTTCGATGCGCGCGATGCTCCACTTCGATAATGCGGTCATTACGCGAGGTTGAATCCTTTTCAGATGCGCTCCTCGTTTCTCGACGACCCGATAATTGGGCCGGCAGCCTGTGCCGCGATTTACAGCAGGTTTACAGTCTCGTGCCTCCTCTCAGGCGCGCCCTTCGACACGTACGCCTCCTCTTTTCACATCTTCATGTTCGACACGGTTGTTACGTACACGTGGTGCGCGGCAAGCAATTTATTGTTTAAATTAAATTATCGTTTCGCGGCGTATTATGGGAACCAAACTTTCGATATTACGATGGAAGCTTTTTCAAGCGTTAAATGCACATCGTCTGTTAGTCGAGTGCTCTCGAAACTTCAATTTGGAGTTACTATCCAAGCTATCGACGAAGTCTGGCACGGACGCGGCGCCTATACTATATGCTCTTCAACTGCGTATCACGAACCACGGTCAATTAAAACAAGTAGATACCATAGTATATAACCTGATTAACCAAAGTACCGTTAAAGTTTCGCGGCGGAGCATACCGGGCAAAATGCAATCAGTTTGGCGTTATAATATGCCCGTGCTTGTACTACTGCTCGCTATTCACGTTCAAATTTCTGCGAGTGATTCGTCCTTCCGTCAGAAGTATCAGGAGACAGGAAAGAGGGAAAGGGGGAAGAGAGAAAGGGACATTTGACGAACCGAGGAAGTGTATCGACAGCAATATCGCCGGCGAGTTAAGCGACCGACCGACCAAACTATTTCAATTTTCCCGAAAGTTCGATGAAAGAGGAGCGCAAGTAGCAAGTCGCGCGGCGCTCGTATCCGTGACGTGGGGACCGCTTCTCCGGAGAGCGGATAATGGTGTTCCACGGTTATATACTGTCCAAGTAATTATTTCGTCGCCGCGCAGACGGCGAATAATTGCGGCGACGACGCTGGCAATCCCGGCGTCGTGGAAATTGCGCGACGCGCGGGTCGCCGCGGGAGTATCGGATATCGATACTCTTCGTTCATTCAATATTTGAGAAATGCGCGCCGCGACCCGCAAATCTGTCCCGAAAGTCGCGGTAAAGGATTCGAACTCGTAAAGCGCTTTTGGAAGAAAAAAAAAAAGTATCTGTTGGAAGAAAACAAAGGGGGTACTCGCGCGCGTTTCTTGTCCGACTAAGACTCCGAGGATCGAGATGCGACAAAGAGCGCGCGGAAGATTGAGGGAAGTCCGTGCGCGACGGTTTACAAACGACGGGTCGTCGGCTACGAGGAAAAGCGCCATAAAAGAGAAAAAAGAACGAGGGAGATATCCTGGAGCGGAAAGGAACCTCCGATGCCTTGGTGCACGCTCCGTCGTAGCACAAAGCCGCGAGGGGAACGGGGGGGTCCATAGACCGGACAGTGGAGCCTCATAAATCCAAGTCGCCGTTGCAACGAAAGAAGCTTGTTTACAGTTCTTGCTTCGAACATCTCATCTGGCTTCTCCTTTCACTCCGCGCGCTCGCGCGCGCGCGCGCGTTTCCCGCCATCACAGCCCTCCTTCCTGTTTCCTACCTCGGCCACCCAACGTCGATTCCCACCGGGATATCTCGTAATTTCGTAAACTGTCCCGGTCGCATTATACCCGCGCGATCGATTTATCCCTGATCTACAAGTCAAGGGCCGGTAATGTCCCAAATGCGATATATTCGTGATGAAGACGTTACATAGAGTGCTCCTTGTCGCAGACGAGGGTGAACATGCAAAATCTTGAAAAGTTATAATTCCGAAAATGGAAACCTACACGGAGAGAATTTTTTGTTATATTTTTATCATAAAATTCACTACAAATTTTAACATGTTTGGTGATAAGAATGGGATAATTAGACAATTTACTAAACATGACCGAAAATGATAGAAATTTGTGAAATATACAACAGAAATTTTATAAACCACATAATAAAAATTACCAAGCAAATTGTAATATTAATCAAACAGATTTTATATTTTATTGTGATGTATATGAATAAATCAGAGAGAGAATTTATAAAAATCTTCGAAACATTAATTATGCCACGATTACCATAATTTTTAGGCTAAATTTTTAGAAAAAATTCTCTCCGTGTAAGATAATGTCCTGAAAATCATAATCCTGAAATTTGAAGATTATGGAACTACATAATTTTTCGCTACATTTTTAAATTTTGGGACGTTATATTATTTTTCAAATTTCAGCATATTTTTTCGAGACTCTGAATGTCCGCCAACGTTTGAAGCAACTCCAATAATGTGTTCCGTTCATAAAAGAAATATTTCAAAACAATAATTTCTTCCTTTCTCGATGCACGATTATATGAAATGAATCATTCTAATTCTACTCGTTTTCTCTTTAAACGTTCGCAATTTCCTCGAAATCAGCGAGGAATGTCGGAGATACCCAAGAACCTCGCGATCCACTTGCAAAGGCAATCTGCGTTTCAATAAATGGCCGAGTTCGGATGGGCCGAGACGGAAGTTGCGAGGTAAAGAAATTGCCAGGCTGGCGCGGAGATGAGAAAAAACTATAAGGGGGGATCGGTCAGTGCCATAAACGCGACGACGGGACGTATCGACGTTAGTAAGCAGGCGGCGTACATAAAAAGCGATATAGCAGGCAGCGCGCGCTATTCGCGGTTCGAAGTACCGTAAACCTCGGTCGTCGGAACGAGAGGCACGTTTCCTGTTTTTCCTGCTGTGTTCTTGCGGCTTTCGCTTCGCGCCTCGCAACGGCTCCTCCATAGACGATACTCCGGAACTTTTCGTCCGCGGTGTGTGTCCCGCGGCCGCGTCCGCGTTTTCTCATCACCGCGTGGCGAAATATTTTTCCCCCGAACCTACCGTTCTAATTCGCTCGCTCCTGCGCCGTAAAAAGCAATAATTTTTTTACGAGTCTTCTATCCGAGGGAAAAATCGCGTTACCTGCGTATAAACAGCCGCGCCGAAAACCTCTCCCGCTATTTTTTTAGATACAATTTTAATGCGCGGCGAAAATATAACAGCGGCAAAACTGCGAGAGAGCGAAAAGCGTTAAATGAATCGCGTACATTTTATCGATTGAAACTCGCAAACGGAGTTTGTTTAACATTGTTCTATCAAGCGTTTCGAGATATCCATTTCTCTCTGAATCTCTCGATCCATCCTCTTTCTACTGTTTCGCAAAGTGGTTTTTGGTATATATTATGTACCACGAGAAATATTGCGAAACCACACCAATCTCGTCGATCTTTCGATTAGACCTTCCTACAGATTTTCCAAATAAACTTTAGCTAAACAAAAGCGACAAGTCCTACAACTATTTTTCGTAAATCCCCGAAAGACAAAAAATGGCCGCTAATTAGCTGCACGAATGAGGCACATGATGCTTCGGTTGAACGACATTATTAAACGAAAAATAAAATCGACGAAAACCGTTCACGCGCGACGAGTACAGCCGTATGGAAATTAGCATGAATATGGATGAGCGTTGCATATGTGCACATACTTCGCTCGCGATCGCGGCCGAGCATAATGTTCGACTTGGACGGACGAAAGGGGGGTCCAGGAGGGAGGGGGTGGGGAACGAAGGTAGGGAGGGCCTGGCGTCGGCGGGACTGGCAGGTGAACCGCGAGATTATTGGCCGAGACTGAACGGAGTTGGCTTAGAAATTCGATGTTTGACGTCAGTAGGTATATGAGAGACGCGTCTGCTAATGCAGGCGCGCGTCGCGCACCATTCGCTCTTCGGGGACCCCGAAATAGAATGATTAACGCCGCCGAACGCCTGTAAAATTCGATACCCGGTATGCGAGACGTCCCCGTTTTGCTTAGGGAATACGGTACTCTCCGAGCTGGCCTGAGACACGGCTACGCGAGCTGCCTACGAAACGCTCCGTTCCCACTGACAAGATATATGCCTAAAGAAATATGCAAAGTACGGACAGGCAAAAAGATTGGAAAGCCGGAAGCCCGTACGGACACGCGGTTGCGTAGTAACAACGTGGCCAAATAGAGAGTTCTCCACTCGCAGCCGCGATCTTAGGCGGAAGAATAGCGGCGTTAACGCGGCGAATATGATGATAAAGATACACGATCTATTCGCGCGATCGCGCGGCTTCGGGAAAAATCAAAATTCTCTGTATCTGCCTGGAATATCGGACGGTACAAAGCTGCGAGGTACTACTAAAGCTACAGAATTCACAATTTGCACGACGGCAGACCCGCAACGGCGAAACTTCAACGAGGTTATTCGGACATCAAAGAGCAGATCGACAATTAAATGACGAGCGACGGTTGTAACATGAATATTACGTACGCACACAGTTATGTTCTGTACAAGATTTGGCGCTAATTTGTACGTCGTACAAAGACGTTTCACCGGCGATGACCTATTTACGGCATTTAGATATAGTCACTTTAATAGGATTGTCCCTTTTGTACTTGATATAAATCGAATTAAGCTTCGTATCGGCCAATACTGGCAAAGCAGTTCAAATCGTCCGTATAATGTAATATCAACAACACGCCTTAAAGACGGAACAATTTAAAAAGAACGATATATGCGAGATAAATTAATAAGTATTTGTTTATTATATTCGCGCATACTGTTTAATTATTATTTATTAATGCACATTATTTTATTAATTATACATTATTATATAACTCACATTTAATTATTAAATATTAATACGTTAATATTATTACGTTAAATTAAACGTTGCGTATATTCGGTGAGCGGCCAATTCGTTTCAACGAGAAATTTAATAAAATATCAAAAATCGACAAAGGGCTTTAACGAGAGAACATATCGTTTCTGCGATACGCACAATTTAAAATACTTTTTTTCAATGCAAATACAATCATCCTCGATAATATTAAACAATATTCGTCAAAAAAAATAGAATAAATTGCTATTTCAGATCTTAAAAGTAATTAACAAAATTTCCTTTGCCAACGAGAGATCCAACAATCGTATCCATCTTTCGGAAGACGAAACAGGAATCGATCGCCGCGCACGCGTTTCTGCGGCTGACGATCCAATTATTTCCATAAGGCGAGCTTCTAACGAGCTTCCACGTTCCACGTGCATTCTCGTCCGTCCATCCATCCATCCTTCCATCCATCCACCATCCATCTATCCATCCGTCCATCCATTCACCCGCCGCCCATCCATCCATCCGTTAGTCCGTCCGTTCATCCGTCCAGTCGGCCAAGCTTAAAATTAGACCCCATGAAACGAACAAGCCGGAAGCGGACAAGACCGAAGCGAGGCTAGCACCAAATTTATTTAGCGCGAGTGTGAATTCCGTTCCGTGTCCGCAAATTCATTCATCCGACCGGCGCGATTCGGCCGCTATTTGCAAAATTGCTGCGATAACTCCGCCTGTGAACGTAGCGCGAAACACACGCCCAGCGCAAAGATCACTTGGACAAACGTTGCCCTCTGGGTTGCATCTCGCGTGAACGCGGCGCACGCGAACGCAAGCGCCGAGGCACTCTCTCGGAGTCGGCGGAAAAGTCTGGGCGTTTATATTCCGACAGCCGAAGTTGCGCGTGCTGGCCAGAAAGTAATTATTTGCCCGCACGATATTGTTCAACGTTACGGAATTGCAGGCGCGTTCTCTTTCGCCCGCGTTACATTTCGTTACGGGCATTTTGTTAGACCGTCCTTGATTAATATTACGCAATATTATGGTGCGTTTTCGGACAGAAACGAATTTTACGATGATGTCTGGCGTTAATTACGCCGGGGGCGTTGTTTCCAGGAATTTCCGCGTAACGGTCGTAAATTTGTAAACGCGAGTGGCGAATTTACCGTACAGAATGTTTCGCAAGTTTCGCGCGAAACTTGCCATGTTTCCATGATTTATCGGTCCTTAATTCTCCGCTGGAAATTATTTCAATACCGTGCAATCTAGCTGCGCAAGAGCATATCTGTCGCGATACCGTTGATCGTACGGCGAGTGTCAACAATTCGGCGCGAATTTGCGAGAAGCGCTACGGAAGAAATAAAATTTTGCCGACCAGGGACAAAGCGAGATGATGATCAAAGGATTAACAGACAGCCTCTAACGCATTCCCTACGCTACGATATCGTAAACGGGGAGTGTCATGAAAGAGAATCGTTAGCCTGCCGCGCCTCGTGAAAACGTGCCAAAGCTGACATCAACCTAGTTGCAACGAGAGTAATAATTAGTCGAAATTCAATCCTTGAAGCCATTTAAAGCCGCGGCCGACGACGCAACAATAGAAAAAGAGAGCAGAAAGCTCGTCAAATTATCAACCGCCGGCGCGAGACGAAACGCGTCACGTTTCGCCTTAATATTATAACGAAGTAGTTGCTAATTTAGATGACACGTCGAAATTATACACCGTGTCATTTTTAAATATACAGAGTGTGCTAAATGCGTTAAATATACCTCATCTTTTATGATGTACTACATATCGTGTCGACGCGCTCTACTTCGAAATAACAGTGCGATCGAGTTGCGGAAATATAGCGCAACCACCGAGCACCATTATTCGCGTTTGCCGATTCCACCATAAGGACCGATTCATTCGGCTCCGCGTCAACCATCCTATTTTGTAGCGTTACGTTAACCCTTTGCGGTCTACCTGACACGATACAGTGGTTTATGACGAATGGGGAATACCTGAAAGGGAGCTGCTACGTGTGCGGAGTGTATTCGGAGACGGTCTCGCGTATCGGGTATCGCGATCGCGGAAAACAAAATGTACGACGATGCGTGATTTTTAATCTCCGCGGGGCCATTTATTCTCGCTTCTTCGCGTTCTAACGTACCGGGGACAACGCGGCGGAATGTAATGGGAATGTGATGCGAGATGAAAAGCGAGATCCGCGAGACGAGTAACAATGTTACTGCAGGTGGGACGTGACGGATCGAAGATAAAAAGCGAAACACGTAATCGACAGGATTTCAACTCCTTTATTACTCAACGGAGAAAACGAGAGACAGGAAAATGCGAGTAAATCCATAAATAAATAGAAGCGAGACTCCGAGAGCTTTAATAATAATCTTGTTAAAAATTACTTTTAGAAAATCAAAGCTACGTATGTCTTTCTCGAGACAAAGTAAACATGTATATACTTAAAATGTAATTCGATATTAAATTTAATTCGATTGCCGAGAATTAAAACGATTTTCAGCATGAGAATGGCCAAAGGACAGAGAGATTTGAGAATCACTGGCTGCCTGCAGCAGAGCCGACTGAACCGTGCGCGAAGGATGAAGGAAGGCGCAATAACAATATCGCGTCCTGCCCTTGCCGCATGCAACCAGGGGGTAACGTCCTGTTACACCAGTCTGACCACTTCGCGCGTCCCTCTTCCCTAACCCTTCTCCGGCCCCGTGCGCGCACGGACCGTTTTGCTTTGCACCGGCTTTGCTTTCGCCTTCGCCTCTCGCGGCCAGCAGGCGAAAACGTCGCGACCCGCTTTTCGCTAATCGCAATCCCATTCAGCGCGCGGCTCGTTTCCACCGCACGTATAGCGGCGTAATAGGGACGTTCCCGCGAGGGTCTCTCTCTCTTGCACGAGTCATCCGTGCCACGGATGAAATGTATGTGCCAAATGACGATTCGTAAAACGTACGAGTTTGATGAAAAAAAAAAATATTCAAAATGAATAATCGTTACTCACCGATAATGATGTCCGCTTTTGCAGCCTGCGCGGTGAATCAGCACTAAGACCTGCACAATCAAGACAGTGGTGGTTTTAGTTCTCGCTTAATATGCGTGCACGTGTTCCTATTATTATTATAATTAACGTCTCGCGAACTAACATCACGTATCTCTTAGACCAATCTTAGCGCTATTGTGCGCGAAGGAACGCGATAATTAGGGTACCCGCGTCGCCTTGCGCGTCTCGAATTTCAGATTCCTCGCGAATTATACATATGTTAATACATATTACCTAAATTAGATACCGATAAAAAAAAAATGAAATAATCCACTTGAGTAACGAGTTAGGATGCCGTTAGAGAAACTTTGTTCATTGTAAATGCCCGCGCCATTTATACAAATAGATACGCTCCTGCGATAAACGGGCAAATTAAAAGTTACGAGTCTATTACGTTAGCATTAATTAATAACGAAACATCGCTTCGGCAGAATGCGAATGTGTTCCGAGTCGCGACGAGTTCGCGCATTTTTACACAGCCGGCGCGGAAAAACGCGTTTATGCGTCCCACGTCCGAGCGCATCGCGCGTCATAAAACCTGCACCGAGACCATGACCAGAGTATCGCTATCACGTGCGCGGAATTAATTATAACTATACGTCCAACTATTTATCGCCGCCCGGAGCCGGACGGGGGCCGGCTCTATAAGTGGTCTATAAACGCGGCGTTTTCTAAAAGAAATTGCGAAACCGCCCGGGAGATAAATCGTCACGATTAACCAACGCGCATCTCTCTGGAATTTACGCGAGGTCACCGCGGGCCGACCCGCATACCGCCGTCGGTGGAGGGTGTCCTTATTAAATCCTCGATTGCCCAAGCCTCGCATCTATCTGCGAGCGGCGGATGAAAATAACGACGTGCGAGTTTACTCAACGGACGGAATTTTACGACGATGGATTTCGGAACGTGACGAAAGTCATATAGTCGACAGATCGCAATCCATAGATCGACAGCAATTTAAATTCGTGGTATCGTCGTCGATCCGCCACTCGAAACGAAACGACAGAACTGCGGCGTTAAAAACGGCCAACGGCGATGCCCTTGCACCAGAGAGATCCAAGGACTGACCGGCGCGGAACCTTGAGCACTTTTGCTAGATCACTGTCACCAGGTGTATACGCCGGAGAACAAACTTCACTCGTCGACTGCACAGTCTGCACGCTCGCGAATCACGATCGGGCACTCAAGGCTGAAAATTCCAGACGCCCCCCCTCCCCCTTTCCCCCGGGATAGGTCAGGGACAATGAACGTGCCAAACGCAGCAGCAGCAGCAGCAGCAGCAGCAGCAGCAGCGGCAGCAGCTGCACCCGAAGTTCATTCAACTTTCCCACGCGAGGAAAGATCTTTTGCACCAATAGGAGACTGCGCGCCGTGGTTGGAAACACGGACGGTTGACGACGTCCTTCCGTTTCCGGTTCTCGCTCTTTCGGACCTTCCGGCGCTCGGCCGGAAGAGTCGATCGACGCGAACGAACCTGGTAAGAGCGGCTGGAACATCAACGCCCCGGGGATTCCAAGTGTCCCTCCTGACTCTCTCGCTCAAGGATTCGGCCGCGTGCCCGTACAACTTTGCGGCCAGCAAGTCTCGCGCGAGCGTAAATCTCGCGTGCGGACGCGATTGCGCCAGAACTAATACTAGGCCGACAACACGAGTAAACTTCGCCAAGTGGCCGAGGCTCGTTCCTCTCCGGCAAGGCTCGTCCACCTCTTCCTCGTCGCGAGGAGCCGCGAGTACTGGTGGGGCGAATCGCTCGCAGAGGGAGAGCCGTGCTGGCCAAAGAGTGAGAGAGAGGAGAGGAAAGGAGAAAAGAGGAGCGGCGTGTGCTACGCGCGAGCGATGTATGCGCGGCACGGCACGGTGCGGCATCGAGCTGCAATATGCGCGCGAGTAATGCGGATGCATCATCGCGATGCGGCGCGAGGGACGAAGACGGATGATGCGGTGGATACGAGATGAACGGAGAGAAGGAAAGAGAGCACGAGAGAAGCAGCGAGAGGGAGAGTCAATGAACGGCTCTCGGAGATCGCCGCGCGATGAGAATTTCATGGTTGCGGAGAAGGCCCCTCTCCCTCTCCACCCCGCTCCGCGACCCCGGAGGGGGTCACGCGTGATAAAACTCCAGGGGTTTTTAGGCCAGATTTCCCGATAAGAGAAATAAGGAATGTATCGCGTTCCTAGAAGGCGTCCACGAAGCAGGGACCAGTTGTTTATACCGAAAGCGCGATTACGTCGCTTACGTGAGCGGCAAACGCTGACTAACCGCGACACTCGACACCGACGAGTTTATGCGCCTCGACGAATTCATCAACGGAGAATGTGACGCCTGACAAAAGCGGGAGAATGAGAACACCGCGCGATTGTGGCATAACTAGAGACGTTCTTGGAAAAAAAAATTAGCAAACTGATGACAATAAAACAATTCCGAATTTCCCATTAATCTAATGGGAAATTCGAAACTATTGCCTATTGTTATTAGGTAACAATAGAATAACTTGTATTATTTAAAAAAAAAAAATAAAAAAAAACTAAAATTGAAGAAATTGATAAATCACTGAAATGAGAATGTTTTAGCTACATTTTGTAGCTCTACGTAATTTTAGCTACATTTTGTAGATCTACGTAACTGATTAAATTTCCGTCATTTCGATCAGTTTAAAATTATGCGCACAAAATTTTGGCGCTTACAGAAGGATGTAGCCCTGATTTTTTTTTTTAGATTACATAGAGGTCGTCTGTGAAATTTGAAACCAATTTAAATGTGCACGGATGAAACCTAGCTGTGAAATCGTGAGCGACGTGACGAAGATAGCACACACTCGCGACTCGATCCGCAAGCCCACGGGGGTATCGGACGGCGCACACGTTTCGACGTACCTGCGGCTGGCCGTAGGTTCTTCTCTCGCCTTCCGGCCACTCTCGAGAAAAACCTGTCCTCATCCGCCGCTACAACGGCGAGAACGATGGCAACGAGGACGACGACGACGACGACGACGAGCGGACGTAATGGAGATACGGGATTCCGCGGCACGGAACGAGCGCGAGGAGAGTCGGCCGCGCGGCACGGCGCGGCACGGCGCGAAGTCGCGTCGCGTAACGGGTTAGCCTGAGGCACAGCATGACATGACATGCGTGTCACTCACGGGACGGCGCGTATGACGTGGCGTGCGTGCGGAAGTATATCGATCAGCTGACGGTCGGGCGGATACTGGGCCGCTTCGCGGAATTCACCATATTGTTGCGTCGGCACGCATGCGCTGAGCCCTCGTCCCTTCGTTCTGTCACTCTCGTTCTCTCTCTCTCTCTCTCTCTCTCTCCCGCTCCCTCTTTTCTTCCCTTACTTTCTTCTCTCCCGCCGACCCTCCCCACGGCACCCGTTCTCCCTGTCTACCCCCGTGGTACGTACAGGGTGATTCAGCAGGAACCCGCGATGTAGTTCCGGAACATGTTCCGGGAGGTGAGAGGAAAGCCGAAATAGTCTACGATGGACTTGCGCGCGCTCGTTTATCGATAAGAAAAACGCGTTATCAGTCGCGAACAGTTAAAGAGACGCTCCGGAATAAACAAGGGAAATCCTGATAGAGGGATTTTTGTGCCTCAAAAGTTACATTCGACAACGTTCGACAGAACGAGCTTGATGATTGAGGGTAAATCAGAATTGAGCTTGCGTCTCGTATTTCGAGATAAGTTATAGTAGCTCCGTGGTTTTCGCGAACATCCGACTACCCTCTTTAGCCATCGAACCGCTCTTTCATTTCCCAGATAGGCTCCCCGGAGCTTTTTCACCTCCATATATGTCGCCTCGATATGCTAATAGCTCAATCTTACTTTGCCATGTCTAAATTACATTATCGTATTATAAATTTGTCTCTCTCTCTCTCTTTCACTTTCTATCTTTTACCTCATTTCCGCCGTCCTCTCATCCCCAATTCTACAACGCATTTTCCCGTACGTTCCCATCGCGTATCCGCTCGTACGATCGCGTCTGAACGACTTTCTCCGATTTCTACGTTTCCGCGTTTCCCATTTTCATCGCGGACCTGGTAATATCCGCGACTCCAGGAAACCCTTGTGCCTAACCATACGAGAATTACATGTACTATGTTTCATCGGCACGCGAGTCACGCAGCCAAATATATATTATATATATGAAATGTACAGACAATAGATCACCACAATCACTTCCCTATAATAACCGCTAACGATGATTATACGAGAAAATACGGAAAAAGACGGTTTACAGTGACTCAGGTATCGATCGATTCTCTGGAGGACATATCGCTCGTATCGCCAAGGTTGCGGCGATCAAAAAGTTTGCCTAACGATGTACGGACTGATTAATATTCGCCAAATACGTGCGACAATCCGCAATGTCCGTCATCGATCTCCTTCTTTTCGCGTACAAATTACATCCGTCCGTTTTCCATTAGCGCACATACGATCTGCCGAGATATTAACGAACCGTGACGAACGTGAAAGAATTACTTTTTGGAGCGACGATAATACAGCGCGGCGCGATAAGCGGGGGATGGTAGAAAGCCGGTACACAATGTTGAAAAGCGAAAAAAACTCTCTTATGGCGTCAAAGTTTTTTTCCTAAGAAAAAAATCGATCCAAACGTCGCACGCGTGTATTTGCAGAATAAAAATGAGCGTTGCAATTACACGTACGTTGTCGAGAATGGGATCAAGTTCGCGCTCGATAGAGATGCCAGCGAAGCCGATAGGGGCTTGTACTCGCGCACGTTAAATAATTACTGGTATCAGTGGTAGCGCGTAATTGTCGGTTATTGCAATATAGCGATAGCACGCGGTTAAATAATGATCGGCCATTATTATAGCGATTCGAGAAAGACGAGACGTTTCCGTCCACCGGGTAGCCTAGCCGGGGCGATGGAAGGAAGACGGCGAAATAAAGACGCGAAATAAAATATTAGCGGGAAAGAGAGAGAGAAAGGACATGGAACGAGAGTGAGAGGGAACGGCGATGTACTGCGATTTCACGGCTGAGACGCGCCGCGAGGATCCGCAGTCACGCTTCGTGATTCTCCCCATCTTTCTCTCTCCTCTTCTCGATCCAGTGGAAAAGAAACGGAAAGCTTTATTTCACTCTCATGTCGAAACTGGTTATCCACGTCAGGTGTTACAGCGACTTACGTTAATCCCGCATCGCGATGTAACGGTTTGCGTTAATTGAATTCTCCAGAAAAGGCATAAGGGAAATTTAATAAGTGTTTGGGAAAACCGCGTCCCGATATTTACCTGACGTATAATTACTTTATCTCGCAATTGATATAAAATTTAATTCGCTGCAAACAAATTACTACAGATATTTACGATATTCGCATTTTCACACGCCGCAACGGAAAATCTATCATCCTAACAGCAAGTATCGGGATTGTTACATTAAGTAATAGTTATTAAGTAATAGTATTAAGAGAAACGGCACAATCACATGAAAATACGCAATTTTAATGACACCTCATTCCGGTTTCATTAGCCGTCCGGGTGATATAATTAAAAGCGTCATGCGGTATCTTTCACCATGGTTAGAGAATCGTCGCGCGTTTCCGACATTTGATTATCATCGAGTAATCTCTCGAGGCTCGCGCGGGATATAAATAGCGAATCTAATTGAATGAAAACGGCATGGAGGGAACAGTTAACTCTGGCGGAGGCAATCGCAAGGAGCTTCTTCGCTCGTACTCGGCTCATTCGAATGCGACGCGGGTGCGAGGACCCATCTTATCCTTACGCGATCGGTCGAGGAAGCATATTTTGAATGCGCGTGAATTTCGCACGGCGACGGTGGAAAAGCGGAGAAACCGGAGAGGATTACACACGGCGCGTATCCTAACGTCGATCCCGGTCCTTCCCGGAATACGAGGAAAGAACAATGACGACGGCGATCTTATCGAGGATCCTCGTACACGAGTAGAGAGTGCGAGAGGCTGGCTCGTAATTAACAATTAAGAAAAAGTATCCCAGTAACATGATAATTATTAACGTAACTTGCGCAACATTGACTCGCTACCCTTGAAATTCATAACGCCAAGTCGTTTTGCGCGCGGGAATTTATCGATCCATTTGAACGTAATTTATACGCGACGGGAGGATAATATCAGCGTGATAAATTAATCGTTGTCAATCGTGGCAATATGTAAGACTCGATATCGCGTGGCACGAACTTCATCAGATCCCCCCCCCCCCCCCCTCCCGAGTTTACGAGAGTCGGATAATTCTCCAAGTAAAAACGAATTTATCAACTCACCTTGACGCGGAGGTAAATTACTCTGCGATCAACGCCAGCTTTCCACCCGTCTGAAACACAAAACACGACAAAGTTACGACCGGTTCACCACAATTAACGACGCGGAGCCCGGCAAGACGAGACTGTCCGCCAAACTGTCGTTTTTGGGAGAGACATGCGCACGTGGAACTTTCTAAGCGAAAATTGCGACACACTCCGCGTACACACCCGCGGTACACAAACAAAACATGCGAGACACGCGTTTATTCTCGCTCCAATAACGCGCTAGGTGTTATTGACTTGAACGTATTTCCCTCGTAAAAGAGCGCTCAGCTCCCTAATAGCTTTGCACATAAAATATTATTTACACAAGTTCTAAGAATTGAGAAACGCGCTTTAATTGTGCGGAAAGGATCGTAAATCACGGCACGAGAAGGACAGAAATGTAACACATGTCGCGTAAAATACAGTGACAAATTTAGATTTAATACGTCACTTCATCGCGAGTGAGGTAAAAACTTTTATAAAATTCTCCCGATGTGTCGTGAGTTTTTTTTTTTCACCGAGACAGGCGAAGCCACCCCGGCGCCGAAACAACGGTATGTCTATACAGACGAGAGTAGCTACAATGGCGTGCGATAATGAAATAACTTAATTTCGTTCGGGCAAACACATAGATCAACCGAGAGGGGTCGGCAGTGACAGTGGTGACTGCTGGTGCTGGTGGTGGTAGTGGTGGTAATGGTAGTGGTGGCTGAAAGCGAGCGAATCCGATGCAAAATACGCGCTCGACCGACGAAAAGTGTGTTAAGGCTCGAGGTACACTGTAATCCACTTTGTTAGTTTGCGATCTGCTGCTCTAGGACGTATCCTTTTCATCCGGACCGCGGGCGAGCGGAGTCAATCGGTTTGAGTACTCTCGAGAACATCGAAAATTGAACGAAAGAAAAGTCAATCCAATCGTCTTCCGAATAAATCAACGCTTTCAAAGTATATAAAAAAGTGTATACCTGCGAAATTTTGTTTTGATTCGACTACTAAAGCTAGGGAAAGAAATTGATTATTCCAGTTTACAGAAAATACAAAAAGTTCTTATTAAAATTCTCTAGTATCAAATAGTAAGGATTAAGAAATGAAATATTTCAACAAAAATTCTGAAACCAAAAATAACATGATGGTTTTTATGCGAGAAGGAATCAAAGAAGATTTGAGAGGTTTGACTCCATCTTTAAATCGTCCTAAAAATGGCGTAAAGTGAAAGACTGAGGATCTAAAGCAACCAAAGATATTTTAAAGCTAGTCCGATCTTGCAGCTAACAATGTACGGTGCATTAAAAAAAAAAAAAAACTCGTCGAAGAGAAAGCGACGGAAGGAAATCCGTCGTTTTATCAGATGGAGAGACTACAAATCACGAAGCAGAGGGAATACAATGTGAAACATCAAGTGCGTCCATAGTGGCGTGCGGTGGCAAGTGTTGGATGACGAGCAACCGTAAAGCTGATTGTAAAAGGACCTTACACAGAAAGAAGAGGCCTCGATACCGATAACCGAGAGATAGACACAAAATCCGAATTGTTATCGCGTCACACACGGAGAGCGAGATGATCGACGGACGACGACGGCGACCAAGTTCGACGTGGACGAGGACGATGAAGAACGAGGGGCACTTCGCACCGCAGCAGGCCGATGTTCTCCACTTGGTGTGTCCACGTCCATTTGTGGGTCCCAATGGCCTCGAACTGGTCTCTTATCCCTGGTATCGCCCAATCAAAAAACCGGCAGCGTATCGCTAGACGATTGGTCGGGCACGGCCACCGTGAAGACTGCAATTGGTCAACCGGCCCGAGTCACCCATGGTTACCGTTTGCATCAACAACATCTACGGTCGATATTACGCGGCTTGCTTGCTATACCCGACCCCGTGTATGTTCTCCTCCACGTTCAGCGGTCCCGCACACAAGCCGCGATTAACACCTACATAACCCTTAGGAGGGGGCGGAATTCTCGAGGGCAACCGCTTTTCTTCTACCACCGATCTCCCCTGTCGCTCCAAGGAGCGATCCCTACCCTTCGGCGAGACCAGCCGCCGAAGGGCTTCTCGAGAAAGTTGAAGACGACCGCCACCGTCGGCTATGAGTCGCGAAAAACTGGTACCTACGGCACCCCTAACATCCCGCGACGATTATTTTCCAAGCTAGCTCGCAATCTCCTTATCGCGGCAGAGTCGTCTCTTCCCTACGACGCGTAGCTTGTGATAGAGGAATGTATTTACGTAAGGATAATCTTGGCAATTAAGTCGGAGCGACAGGCTAAGACTCAGAGGATCCACCAGTGCTGAATCCTATTTTCATAAAGGAAATCCTCCGCTTAGAGCGTTCGTTGTACTATAGACTCGTGCTTTGTATCAAAGACTCGCATTTAGGATACATCCTTTGTACGCGGCTGGATGTCGATCTTATCCTCAACTTTTACGAATAATACTTTTAACAAACGATGAAAATATTAGAGGTATTTAAAATCCGTGAAAGATATTTTCCACTCAAACAGCAATTTAAAAAATACGTTATTTAAATCGAAATAAAGTCACAATTTTTTTTATAATAAAATGACACAACACTCGTAACGAGTGTACGTGTACATGGAATAAAAAAAAATCAGGCCATTCCATGAAACGTGGATATTTTCGCTATCGCTACGTACCAGTTTCCACTTCTACGTGCCATTTTGCACGTATATATGGAATCTCAGTTCCGAAGTGTCGCACAAATGGCTTCGTCTTCGAAGTCTAATTGCCACTTTAGCGATTGTTGGGTTAATGGTATTAGCTTCGGCTCTGGCTACGTCCCAGAACTCACTGTCAGCGCTTCGAACATCGTTCTGTCTTATTTTGAATTAAGCCTTGCGATGGAGATACAACGAGCGCTGTTAACGTTAATTGCTAATTTCGCAACGTACGGCCGCACAGCGCGAGTATAAATACCCAATTGCGTTTTCTCATAACGAAACGCCATTCGATGTGTACGCGTTTCCATCCCGCATATCAAGTAGATTTGGCAGGCAATGATATTAGCGTAACTATGCTAATTGTATCGTAAGTTATATCAGTCTCATCTTCACGATATTATTGATCATTTGTGCCTCAGAGAAGCTTTGTAAACTGAATAGATTACAGCGGAAAAAAATCTCGCGGTGCAAATAAATCAAGTTTAATAAAGTATCTGTACTTTATATCGGTACGATGATCCTTTGTGTAAAAGCTATGAGCGAATACGGCGTCTAAAGATCTTATTGCTGACCTAAGGACTGAATGCAGAACGGAACAGACGTTTCTTGACGTCGCTTTATCGTCGTTTCAGATTGACGAACATTTGTCACGCGGTTCGTCGACGTGCCTCTTCGCGCCATCGAGATCCACCCTGAAGACTCGGAGGAAGCGGTTATCGAGCACGACCCGCGGTATTATTCGCGACTTTAGAGAGGAACCAGAACGTTCGAGGCGGGGGCGGGGCGGAGGCGGAGGTTCCAAACGGGCATGTCCCCATTCGACATTCGATTATCCGTGCTATCGATCTCTCGGTCTTTCTCGTACACTCAATTCCTACACGGCGAAATGAGCGAGGATGTGAGAGACATCCGGCGCGGTGGTTTTTCCGCAAACGCGATGCTATGTGTCACGATCCGCCCGTCACGAAAACTCATAAATTCGAGGTCCACCCCGAAATATCTGAACGTGAAAGCCAGTATTATATTTTTTTTAGAGTTCGTTAATAAATAAAATCAATATTTGACGAAAAAATATTTACAACAAAAACCATTATGTGATATTACACAGCAGTAGATCACTTTGGGCTGTCGAAATCCAGGTTGTGCAATGTTTAATCGGAATCAAAATTCAACTTGATAAGCACGGCAAACATTACGGTAGAAAGATGACGAAATCGTGAAATAATTAAATATTCGTTTCTAGCAATCGATACCATAAAATCGATACCGAAATGCGAAAGCGGCACACGATCCGGTGGAAGAAGGGGGACGTGTGATAAATAATTCAGAAATTAGATAATATCGTGCACGCTGCTCGTTCCGCGGAAACTGGTTCGATTGGTTCGCCTTGTTTTTTAAGAGGAAACCGTATTATCCGACACGCCAACCTTGTTGTCCTGCACAATGCGAACGAGTTCACCAATGTCGCTTGTCAATTAAGCCTACACGATCGCGTATCTCGTCCAACCTAATAAAATATGACAAATGTCTGTCAGTCCGAAACGAACGTACTTCGCATTTCTTGTCGCATCCTAAAATAGTGTCAATTTCCAGACGTTCTATTTTTGTATCGACTCGGGGAAACTATCGGACTCGATTCAAACTAAACTCGAATAAAACTTGCGAAGGTTGCGTAAAACCCGAACGATACATATATTTATTTATCAGGAATCATATTATTAGACGACATTGTTTCACGTTTATCTAATATAGGAATGTGATGATCCAGTTAAAGTTTAATCAATCTCTCTTCTAGAAATAAACCCCATGTATACCGGTTAACGATATTATTAGTTTACTGACTCTTATCGAGTTAGCGGTGCTGCGCGCGATCGGATTATAAAAACAAAATTAAGGCGTCACGCGAATCGTGGTGCTACGGCGTGGCGCTAAGGCGAGATTCACTTTGACGATGACGAACGACCGATTGTGAGAACACTTCTAAACGCGGGACGACAAACTCGACAATTACGCGATGCATTTTCTGCATGGAGTCGGCCAGCGATAAATCCTTCATGGAGCCTAAGGATTTTCATATTTCTTATTTGTGAGAGCAACGTATCTTTCTTCCGCGAAGCCATCAGTTAAATCACTTTTCGCATTACCCTCGGAGAAAGCGTAAATGCGAAAGTTGGAATTGGCGATAAAATTGTCACTGGTTCTTAAAATTTTGCAGGGCAGTCGCAGGAAAATTGACAACTTGGCAATAAGTTTAAGAAATGCAAAGTTTATAAATATCAATGTGAATTGCAGTTATAGTTGCGCGTTTATGAAGGCTTCCATTCATTCAAAAAGTATTAAAAAGTAAATTTTTATTTATACATGCTGCTTTATCAATCTTATTTTTTTCCTCAACTTTGTCTTTAAAAAAAAAGAGCGGACATTCATCTTTATTTATTAGGAAGTGGATGCTGCGCGATAAACGATCCTGAGAAGAAGTCGCGGAAGTGAGTTGCGAAGAGACAACAATGCGGGAACAGTGGAGGTAGCGCGCGAAGAGAGGGTGATGACCGGAAAGGGTGAATGAACGGAAATCACGAGCGACTTCGTAGGGAAAGGGAGAGTACGTGAGAGAGCAGCAAGAAGACGCGAAGAGAGTCAGGAAGCGCGAAAGGAGAATTTATCGTTATCCAAGGTGCTCGTTCCATAGGCGTAAAAACACAGAAAAAAAAAACAATGACGCGGCTTCGCCTTTTTCTCGCGGAAAAGCAAGTGGCAGACCTCGTGACCGTGTCATGACGAAAAAGGACTCATTCGGTTATCACGGTGAAGAGGAACGCGAGCGAAAGCGGCGACGGCGAGTCTGAAAATTGAAATCGCAACTGCGACCAAGATCCTCGGGATTGAAATAGACACAAGACGCTCGCTTGTCGATGCGCTAATTTCTTAAAATTCCTGAAACGTCGCCAGATTAATGGAGACGCTATAAGTAAGGCAATAATCGACCATTGTTCTTCGCGTCTAAGTGAGACTCGCGCGCGGATACACCCGGTCGAAAATGGAACTATCGAATAAACAGCGTAATAAACGCGAGTGGAATGTCCAGAGAGCGCCGGAGCGAGCGAAGAAGGATAGCCCATCGCCGGTCTCGTTCCCTTTCATTTAACTCGCAGTCCTTCGATACCGCGGTCCCAGGATGCCCCCGGGTCGTGAGAAAGATTCCTCGGATCGTTTTCATCGAGGTACGAGGAAGGCGAGTACAACCGCGAGGACTGTTTCTCTCCATCTCTCTTCTTCGGCCTCTCTTCGCCACTGCTCCCTCTCTCACCCCACCCTCGTATCGGCGACGATTTTTTCTAGCTTTCGAAACCGGCTCCGGCGCGAGGACAATGGTCTTCACCATCGTGCGACCGGGCGTTCCGCGCGAAAACGGCTCCCATCGTTCACGATCACATGGCGGTAACCGCGCGGTTTCTTCGTTCCTTGCGGATCATTTCGCGCGAGCTACTTTCGCGAAGAGTCCTCCCCCTCGGACGGGAGCGTTTTTACCGCGAAACCCCCACGCGGAATTTATTGCCATCGGTTCGCCGGCGGCGGTTGCGTTTCTCGTAAACAGATACGACGGGTTGTCGTAATTAACCCTTTCAGCCTTGAGTCATATCTTAATATCGGTATATACGTTGTAGCCGCGGAGATAATTCTATTACGAGTTTACATCAAAAGTGCTCGGGCGAGTTATACTCACGTTTGCGGTCGCCGGGTACGCGCGCTTGCGAAAGCGTGTAGTAAATAGTATATCGCGTAATGCGCGACTGAGAGGAGTGTTTTTATCCAGCGGGTACGACGCATTCAAATTCGTTAAAAGTATAGCTTAGAAGTTACGGGAGGATTTAGTGGCCGAGATCTTCTTGTCGGTCCCGCCCAATATTTCTGGCACGCTCTCGCCATTGAATCGTGCCAATTCTCGAGTTTATTTTCGTCCCAATACGATATAAATATATGCGAGACGATCAATATACACGATTTCGAGAAGTAAGAAAGCGTCATGTTTATAAAAACAAGATTCCACGATTTTCATTTTCACGCACTATTCTCAAAAATTATAATTGTAATATTCGTGTTTCGTTCTTGCTCAATAAGCTCTACGGAGCCGTTTACCGTCATCGATTTATCGCGTATCGCCGACCACGAGCTTTATCATATTGCAGAAACGTGACCCGGAAGTTAGAATTCAGTGCGAATTTTCTGATCTATAAATGTTGTTTATATTTCGTCAGCATCGTTAATGCCTCGAAGTAGCTTTTAGAAGGATATAAAATACACTTATCAGCACAATATTTTCAAACTGTTTTTTTTCCGTTTTAACCTTGATTTTTACAACATTATCACACTGCTGCCACAATTACGTGCAGCAGCCATTCCGCAATGCTTTAAGCGGAAAACAACCAGGCCCCATTTTGTCATGCACGATTCATTCGAATGTTGCATTTATATCTGACGCCAGGGGCATCGTGAAAAACAGTGATAACCAGTAAAAAGACATTCCTTTCAGGATGAATAAAATTTGCATCGCCTTTCCTTTGATTGAACCGATATAACCGTGAGAACTTCGCGTTCCGCTCAATGTACCGCAGAAAATGCGGGAGGCTCGGCCCCAGGCTTTCCTCGTGGCGAGTTTCTCCAACTTCGGGGAAGGAAAGTGTGAAAATGCTTATCCCCCCTCATCACGATCCCCACCCCCTCGGAACACCACCAGCGTCGGCGTGCCGCGGCATTGACGAACTTGCAAGTTCCGCGGCGGAAATCTCGCCCGGACGGAACTTTTCTATTAACTCTTCTCTCACAAAATAAGAGGAAATTCTCTCGGAATACTTCACGGCGGGGACAATTAGCACCGTCGCGGGGCGGGGAGAAGGGAAGTAGAAGACAGATACTGTGTTTGCGCCTTCCACATTATCCGCAATCGCCGAGGCGACCGTTATTAGTCGCGGTTATACCGAGCGAAAAAAAGCTGCGGCTGACTCTCGACTCATCGTCGAGAATAATAATAAAGAGAAATGGAAGACGTTGAATTGCTAGGTTCTTACGCAACCGAAGCCGCAGTCGCGGGTGATTGTTTCTCTTTTTCTCTTTCTTAGTTACAATAAATTCTTCGAGACAGATACATGTGTGGGATAGGCGACGCTCATTTAACGATCGCGTTAAAATTCAACAACCGAGGGGGTTCTCTCGGTATATGAAGATTTAAAGCGTCTGCGTTTGAGTTCGCAAAATAAAACGAAACTACCAGCGCTGTAATGATAAGGTGTGCACATGTATAAAATACGGAAAGCAAGCAGATGACGGTTCCCGAACGGCCGCCCACGGCTATCCGAGGCGAATATTACTTTTCACTCGGGTGGATTCGATATTACAGGTATAGAACAATCGAGAGAGTCTGCGAAAGCGACGCAGCCCCCTCGCTACGAGTCCGCGGCCTCGGCGGTTGTTAGATCGAGGGTAGAGAATAGTAGAGAGCGGTTATGGTAGTAGAGACCGTTCGTGGTATCAATATTTTAAGGGTGCACGTTCCTCCATCGATCGCAGCTTTTCTGCATAATTAATCGCCACTCCACCCCCGGCACGTCGACTCTCACCGTGCTCGTCGAAAGCGCCCCGCGCATACACGTACACACTACCACCGCCACTGCCATTACCGCCACCCCTCTGCCTTCTTTCTCTCCCTCGGCCGCGCGTATCAGGCCGAACGACGAATCTCGGGGATCGAATCCGGCACCACGACGGCAAGTTAAGTGGATTTCGATCGAATCCGCGGCACCGGACGGTACCAGCGGGTCGGGGAGGAGGGTTAGGAAAGAATCTCAAATGTTTGTTCCTCTGCGAGCTCCCGCGGGAAAGCGCGTAGGTGAGTGAGAGCCAGAGCGCGGTCTGGAGCGAAAGGCTTCGGGAAGAACAAGGATACTTTCTTCGACTTGTTTGTCGGGGAACTCGGTTAGTGTTTCGTTACGAATGCATGACTTATCGCTTCGGAATAATAAAGTTCAGAAAAGCAGATAGCCCGTCCCAGTTTCCGTCGCAGTTTCTCACCTCGAGAGGCGGACTTATTCTCCACCTAAATTGCCTCGGCGGATATAATAAAGGTCAGTCCCGTCGACTGACGGGACCGATACCTTACGGAAATCTGCCGTATAAATCTAAATTCGCGCAAATAAGATCGTCGTACCGGGGCGATGTATCGTCGACTTAAATCTCGGGCTATAATCTGCCGGGGCTAATCTTTCGAAACGAGGCTTTCGCAAAGAGAATTAAGATGTGGCGTGCGTTTTCATTATGCAATTATTTTAAAATTATAGCCAAATATCACGCAACTTTACCTTAAGCGTAGATCTCTGTTAAAGAAAACTTTGTAAAATATGTAACTAATTTTATACTTAATCCAAGGCAGCTACTAAAAAAGAATGTAAGTTAAAGTTACCTTTCTCTAAGTCGAATTTAAGGGCTTTCCCGTTAATTTTCATGATAAAACCGGCCGTTTTCTCCGTGCCAGTATGAAGCACGAAGAAGACGCGCTTTGAAGATTCCAAATATTTAACTAATATAGCGAGCAAACGTGAAAAGAGAGACGTTATAAAACCAATGTGTGGAAGTTGATGCCGGGCAACGAGCGCGAACGAGACGGAAGAAGCTAGCCGAAGTTCAATATTTAAATCCGGATTATCCACAAAGGATAAATTCTGAAGACCCTGGGTATGAGCGATCGTATCCCATCCCGTCATAATCATTAAGCCGGATTTTAAGCCTTAACTAAATAAATCGAGCTTGCTTCCTTCCTTCTCTCGTACCGAGGAGACGTGGGACAATAATAGATTCGTGGTTTCGTTGTTTTACAAAAATACTGATCTCCTTATCTTGAGATTTAAAAACGAAATAAATATGATCTCAACTGTATGCTGTTATGATTAATTATAGTTTAGACTAATTGTAAATAAAAGTTTATTTAAATTCGCAGTGCAAAATTTAATACGCGCATTTCCTAAATTCAATCTTGCCTTTTTTATAAATCGAGACGCTTCGCGGGACAGTAATAGATTCGTGGCTTTGCTATTTTATAAAAATACTAATCTCGTTATCTCAGTGACGAATTAAATATAATGATCCCAACTATATGCAGCTACGATTAATTATAATTTAGACAAATTGTTTATTTAAACTCGCAGACGCAGTGCAAAAAATTAAATGCGCGCATTTTCTAAATTCGGTCTCGCTTTTCTTTAAAAATTGAGACGAATAATTATTATATTAATTTCTGACGATGTAAATAGATAATAAAACTCGCGTTCTTGAAAGGTGAACTTTTCCACGTCGCAAACGTCGTAAAAAGTATCCCCCAAGCTACCACAACAGTGGAAACTATAATTACGCGAGAAAGAGGAAAAAAAACGGCCGATTGAGAGGGCTTCGCGAGGGAGGTTGGCGCGAGAAATGCACGATAAGAAGGAGAAAGCACCGAGGGCAGAGGTAGCTGAACAAAGAGAGAGAGAGCGGCTAGAAAGGGGAGGCGATTGTAAGAGGAGGAAAACGGGGAGAGGAGGAAAACGTTTAGAGGGAACAAGTATTGGAAAGAGCGAAACCGGCAAGAATGGCAAACTACTGTGGGACCATGCATCTGTCCTAGCATATTTGATATTCCTCCTATTTTCACCCTCCCACAGTCCTCCTATCCGAGCTCTCCCTCCCTCCCCCCCCCCTTCTCCTTCCCCGTTTCTCTTGCATCCATATCCGCGGCTTTAAGTCCGTGTCACGCAGCACGAAATCCTCCTCGCCGAGTCGAGCGCACACAAGACGTAAAAAATTTGCGAGGGGAAAAATATTAGAGGCGACAGATAATCACTTTGAATCATCCTAAGTGTCTCTCCTTCCACAACGAAGCAGTAAATTTTGCTTTACGTTTTTTTTTTTCGCATTTGCCAGACTTTTGCATTAGAATACTTTTCATCGTGGAATATTTTTCTTGTATAGGATAGATAACGGGTGTAATGTTCAACGAGGCACGACAACAGATGGGTAAAATTATATAATTGTCGCGGGAAAATAATGCCATTAGGATAGGGCGTAGACAATTATACGTTATTATACGAGTATGCTGGTCACGATTTCAAGAGACACGGCTCGCCGTTCGTGTGTCGCTTACTTTGTCTCTTTTTAAAAAGAAATTAATGCGTTTCTCCCGTCCGAGTGAAATGCACGTTTAATGCGGGATTACTGCGCCGCTGTAGCCGTTTTAGCGCGCGTGGCAAGTTTTCATCCGACACCCATTGCAGCGTCGCGAGTCTTACCGTCCAGGTAATTTACTTACTGCCAAAGGACGCGGCCTGCGAGTAACACGCTCGACCCGAGCAAGGATTCAGGCTGCTTAAAAATTTATGAGGATATTTCAGGTAATCGTGAGTACGCCACCGCTGCTGCTGTGCAGCTTCGGCATAGAAAACGGCGTAGAAAAAAAAAAAAAAAACCGGGCGACCAGCTAAGAAGTCGATCTGCTCGATGGAACGACGTTTTCCACGTCGCGACTTGAACGCGACGCGAATTGCAAATCACGTGATCTCGCTGTTGCACATCATAAATTAAACGCGCAGGTGGATGATGCGCATTACGTGTGGGAAGGATACAATGTAATTTAGAGTTGCATCAAGCGCAACCGGACGCACGGTGATCGATCGATCGGGGCAATGGGGGAAAAAAAAGACGCCGATTCCGGCGAATGTAAATTATTAATCGTCTCGCTTCCAATGTATTCCCGCGATCGGAGAGAACTTTCGTTTCAAGTGGAAGTCCTAATTACTAACCGTCGCGCCGCACCGTAGTTTCGTCTCGCGAACGCACCTCGCGTGGGCGGAGATGTAATGTAATTAGTTGGACGCATCGAGCGATCGCGTGGGAAACGTTAAGGCGAGCTTAATGCACGATGTGTTTGTTGGATCGTAAAGGAATTTATTAAGCCGTCTCAGATCAGTCGTAAAATTCAAACGCATTATATTTACGCATCCCCAACTTATTTCAGCCGGCAATAGCGAAGGTAATAAAAATAAGATTTTTCTGTGTAAGACTATTACAGTATTTTTTTATATTTTTATATTTTTATATCTTTGATTCCTTTTCTTAAGTAGACTTTAGTTCACCCAGCACGCGCGCCACTGCTGAATGCTGTAAAAAAAGTTTAACGAGGACGTGCAATTATTACTATCTGCGTTAATGAGCGTCGCAATTAGAGACGATATAAGTGGAGGATGACCTGAAACCGTATGACTCGCCCAACTGTGGCGAATCATATATCCGTGTCCTTTAAAACTGCTTCTGTTCGTTCCAGAACAATTCATTGTATCACGCGTTTTAACATCGACTCGTCGATGCGCGACGTAAACACGAGATGTGTCCGTGCGTTGATGTCACCCAAATCAGAAATATTTCGAACAAAATAATATTTTACTAATACGTTTAGTTTAATATTTTATAAATTGTGTATTTCTGAATTCTCCAATTGTTCAAGATTCTATCAAGAAAGATGATTTCTGCACTGAGAGAAAAATATAGTTTACTTTTGGTCTCAACCATAATTTGTTTAATGTTAACCATAATTATCGTTAGAAATGTTATAAAATTGTGGTTCAGGCTAAAAGTACCTATTTTTTTCTCTCAGTGTGACTACATTGAGAAAGATGAACTTTCTTTCTGCTGATTTAAAAATAGTTTTCCTTATTTTCCTTTACAAAATGTTAACTTGGAAATAAGTGCGTAGGAAAATTGTAAATTCTATTTGTCACAAGACCACCAGTTGTACATTGAGCGTCGCGGATGCCTCGGCATAAACCAAGAGGTTCTCGACGATACACGACCGTGACGATGCTCCCTACGTTGCTGGCAGCGAGTCGCACACGTTACCCTTAATAATTCACGAACGGCTCTATCTTCCATCGCGAACTATTCTCGCTCAAGCCCCTCCGAAGAGGGGAATACTCGTCAGAGACTCGTGAAAGTCTTAGCGTTACAACGCAATAAGAGCGAAGACGGGCGAGCCCAATGACGGAAGATCGCGCGTAAACGGTGGACCGCAATGCGGAACCGTCGCACAGTGGGAAATTTCGATGACTTTTTGGACAAAAATCTTGTTAGAGCTCAATTTTTTATGAAACTGAATGAATTTTTTTTTTAAATACTCGTAAAGACTTATACTTTAGACAGGAACTGCGATAATTTAGTTATTGTTAAACCTATATTAAAGAAAAATAATCAAATGCAAGTAAAAGTAAAACTCATGTATCAACCATATATATTCTTAAATATTTAAAGCATAGAAGCCATAAACTCTTAAACCCAAAATGCTTAAACCCTAAACTCTTAAACTTATACTATTCAACCCTAAAGTTTAAATTTTTAACTTAAAATCTTTAAACCTTAAATACTTAAGAAGGGCACATTTTTCTTCTGAATAAAACATTGAAATTATAGATCATCTATAGGCTTCTGGAGTCGCTGATTACGATTCTGACGTAAGAATTACAAAATTCAAAATGGCGGATTCAATATGGCGACCTCAATTCACAGTTTTTTGTTCAATTTGCACGAAACTGAATATATGAGGGTTTTTTGGGTCGCTGATTACGATTCTGACATCAGAATTACAACATTTAAAAGTAAAATAAATAATAAATAAACTTATTTAAAAAAAGTTCAATTTTTCGAAATTTCAAAAATTTAATTCGAAAAAAATAGCATGCAGAAAATTCTGAAAAAAATTGTACATTATAGTTTTAAATATAGAATACATGTATAAAAATTTTCAGAGCTCTAGAAATTCACACTTGAGAATAACCAAATTTATGAAAAAGTTTTTTTACATTAATTATTTATTAACAAAAGTGCAAATAAATAATTAATGTGAAAAAACTTTTTCATAAATTTGGTTATTCTCAAGTGTTAATTATTTATTAACAAAAGTGCAAATAAATAAATTAATACGTTAATTTATTTGTTTGCACTTTTGTTAATAAATAATGTGAAAAAACTTTTTCATAAATTTGGTTATTCTCAAGTGTGAATTTCTAGAGCTCTGAAAATTTTTATACATGTATTCTATATTTAAAACTATAATGTACAATTTTTTTCAGAATTTTCTGCATGCTATTTTTTCCGAATTAAATTTTTGAAATTTCGAAAAATTGAACTTTTTTTAAATAAGTCTATTTATTATTTATTTTAATTTTAAATGTTGTAATTCTGATGTCAGAATCGTAATCAGCGACCCAAAAAACCCTCATATATTCAGTTTCGTGCAAATTGAACAAAAAACTGTGAATTGAGCCAAAAATAGTCGCCATATTGAATCCGCCATTTTGAATTTTGTAATTCTTACGTCAGAATCATAATCAGCGACTCCAGAAACCTATAGATGATCTATAATTTCAATGTTTTATTCAGAAGAAAAATGTGCCCTTCAAAGGGTTAAGTATTTAAGGTTTAAAGATTTTAAGTTAAAAATTTAAACTTTAGGGTTAAATAGTATAAGTTTAAGAGTTTAGGGTTTAAGCATTTTGGGTTTAAGAGTTTATGGCTTCTATGCTTTAAATATTTAAGAATATATGTGGTTGATACATGAGTTTTACTTTTACTTGCATTTGATTATTTTTCTTTAATGTAGGTTTAACAATAACTAAATTATCGCAGTTCCTGTCTAAAGTATAAGTCTTTACGAGTATTTAAAAAAAAAATTCATTTAGTTTCATAAAGAATTGAGCTCTAACAAGATTTTTGTCCAAAAAGTCATCGAAATTTCCCACTGTGCGTCGACGCGCGATTTCGTCTCCTCGTTCCTCGTCGCTCGTCCCGAGATCTCACTGCTGCTAAACCGCGAATATTCAGTTTTTATTTTGCCAACTTTTTTTATTTTACCGCTCAGTAAATTAATAAAGCGATTTATGATATTCGAGACTTCAAGTAGACATCCAAAATATATACGGATGTAATATTAAAAACAAAAACGAAACTTCAAGTCGAAGATTATCCGCGCTGTTTGTAAATCAAAGACCTTCAAAAATAATTTCTCATCGTAAAAGTAGACATGCTGCGAAAGTTAATAAAAAGTAGATTAAAATCTATACACGGAACAGATCTTTTTCTCTCGCAGATTCGCAGACTCGGATCAATAACAAGGAAAGGAGAAATCGAAAGGAACAAAGAGAAGCGAGATGATGGGGAAAAAAAGAATTATTGCAAGAAGTCAGAATACTTCTCCGATATCCTACCGGACCATTCAAGTGCGATCGACCCACGGAAAGAGGGGCTGGGGACTTTAACCCTTCGCCGAATGGATTCATTCCCAGCGAAGAATTCCACTTCGATTCGCCCGTCGCGTAATTCGATTCATTTTTAATTCTGGGACTAATCGTCCTCTCTTGGGACTTTGCAATTTAATTTACAGATCTCATAGATAAAGAGTTTCTCAACTCGCGTTGCATAATTCTTTACCATTCGCGCTTGTCCGTCCAATATATAACCCCTCGTCTCGTATAACTAAAGCCCGTCCAACTTTGCCTTTCTCTATGCCGAAGTAAGTACAATGAACATAGCGGGATCATCCTTCGGCATGTTTCCCAATTACAGCATTCGCCTTTTGTTCTCACGAGTGCGGTGCCCGTTCGTTGTTCGTTGAATCGAGGCGCACGGGGAGCGTGTACACGACTATCGGCCGAATCGTGAACATTACAAAGTACAGAGAGAACAGGGCAATCGAGACGCTATTTTTAAAGATGTGTAAAGTTGGCGAAAGGGCAAACGGCACTAAAATAACTGGAAGATACGAAGCGTCTCCATATGCGTGTGTATTCTCGCAACCTCATTCTCATCGATTAACTTTGGCATTTCGATAGAATTGTGGAATCGCGCTATCGAGGACACTCTAGCACCTGTTACATATTCGCATACCGTTCTCTCTATGTATGTACTCACAATCAGTTGTGCGATTCTATGTGACACGACGAGATAGTACTCTCTGACTAAACGCTTCGTGCCATTTCAAGTACCTAAACTTTGTTAATAAAAAAATTCTAGGGCTAGAATACTGTCTGACTACAAATACATGTATAATTAAAAAATTCTGGGGCTAAAATATTGTTCAGCTACAAATACATGTATAATAATTAGTAACAATAATTTACATATATCATAATAATTCAAATATTCGCAATGTCGTAACTTTATTTTAACAAATAAACTGTCATGAAAGAAGCGCAAGTTTCGCTATATAACTTCTTATCTGTGCTTGTCCCGCGCTGCGAGATAAAATAATTTACATTCAAGAGAGATAGCCTTTGAAATAAAGGTGTTTAATGAACGTCGTTTAGAGAGAGTTTCTTTTTTTTTCCGAGAATATTATTACATGGGACACGGTGCTATTCCATGGTACTATTCCACTAATACTAGCGACCCAGCTTATCTAAAAGCAGAGACAAATCCGGATCAGATATAGCTACAGGAGTTGACCATTTAATTACTCCTTTCGAGAAACATAACACGCGAGCACGCAAACTACATTTAGGAACAAGCTCCGATTATCGACAAAACGGAACGACGTAAGTCAGTATTCGTGAACGAGCCGAGGAAGAAAAAGGACGCGCACGTTTGAGAATTTACACAAAATTTCGCGGCGCACCGATGAAGATATGCCCGAGCGTCTTGTACAATTCTAAGAATTTGAACCACTTTCGGCGCGCCTATCGCTGCATGGCTTTGGTTTCCGTGCCAAGATCGCACGGAACAATGAGCGTCGTACTCCGAGAAATCCTCTGGCACGGCTTGCTGCCGCAGCTGCTAGGCTAACTTGTGAATTGAATCCTATCCATTGATATTAAGTCAGTGAGGGTATTGCAGTCGCGTTGTATTATCAGCTTTTGGCTGGCGTTCTAACGCAGATGGGATTAGAGAAATGTACACCACGATTCTATTACCACATTTATCGAAGAAGATGGCAATATATATGTTTGTCGCGCTGCGAGGAAATGTTTCATGTTCATCGCGATCGATAGAGCTGCGTCGACAGATGTTGCGACGGGAAGATCGTCGCTCTCCTTTCTTTCGGCTCGCATCGCGTGCGTTGAGAATGACGTGAACGAAAATCCGGTGCAAGAAGAGGTGAAAGCAAAAGTTTCATACGTGCGAAAGCGGAGAGGAGGATACGTTCCCGAACGGGTCAAACCAGTGCCAAGTTCAAGGTCGTGTAACATGTCGGGCCAAGCTTCCGTATCGGACGCATTTGCATCGTGATCACAGACCCGTGACACCTACAAAGCCCGTGACACTGTACACCCACGTGATCCGAACGGAATTCGAGGCACAAAAAGCCGAAAAATATTCCCGCGGGTTTCAGATTTATCTGTCACTTTTCATGTAAAAAAAAAAGGGGGTAACTTTCACTCTTATTCATTAACAATTATTGGATTAATTCTCTTTACGATCAGTCTTTCTGATAATCATTAACTATTTAATTAAAAATTATTGCCCTGTCACAATCGCTTGATTGTCATCTCGATTACGTTTAAATCACTTTGATCAATCGATAACGCGTAAAAGCGATTATAGCCGAGAATATGTTTGCACGAATTATCCAAGGCCAAACGTTTCCATTCATCGGCCGCAAACGTGGTCAGACGTGTTCAGTGGTGCCGGAAGCCTTTAATTAAAGCGTGTCGGAATGACAACAGAAGCGAAATTCTCTCCCGACAACCTGCGAAGAAACATGCTTCCGATACTACAGCACGCGTACTAAACATTATCGATCGATGACCCGACCCTTCATCGGGCGCTCAACAAAATCAATAGGGAAAAAAAACCCGAAAATTATATTTGAGTAAGGTGACAAGTATTTCCGACGAGGCGTGCCCGGCGAGAGCTGCGGCTTCCGCGGGGCGACGTCACGTTTGACGCGGCAAATTGGCCTATCAATTCAAATTAAGCCTAAAAGACACTCGTCGACTCTTTTTACGATCGCGCCCATTAACCGTGATTTGCACGTGGCTCGTCTGACAGGCAGTTCCCAGAAGATACCTTGAGCAACAGCACCTGGCATGCAGGCGATTCGACCCGCGTAGTCCGTGCCCGCCGTGAACTCGTTACGTAAAACGACGACGCGAGGCTCCGACGTTCAGTTCACGAAGAGATGGGAGCGACGAGGAACGTGCGCGCGCGCGCTTAGGCGTTGATGCCCGCCCGATCTTCCTCGAGATTCTCGGCCTCGAGTTCTCTTACCTGCCCGAATGGTTAATCGCTTGCGTAATCGGCGAGCGTTTTAAAACGATATACATCTCGCATGCCGGTTTCTCACAAACGTGTGCCCCCTCCCCCCCCCCTCCTTCCACGTGTTTTTACGACGGCGGGAAATGGAGAAGTAACGGGGCGCGAATGAGGGAAATGAGGATAATGAATAATATTTACGCACTCGCGGTCGGGGGATAATCGAGCCGATCGGCAATTACGAAACGGCCGTGAATCGATACCAATTTTCTTCGCGGAACCAAGCGCGCACACCTTGGATCGTCGCAGCCATTAACGCAGGCTCGTAAATCTCTTTTTGCCAGGCGCGAGACGACGATCGGATTTAATAGCGCGCTCCCACATGGGCGTATTAATCCGACGCGCTGGGCAGCACGCGCGCGCGAAATCGCACACGCCGCTTTCAAATCCCCCCCCCCCCCAGCTAATCCCTGCATGACGGCGATTTTTGTTTCAAAAGCGACACGGCGTGCCATCAATATTATCTATAAGCTCTCTACGCACTATCCGCGCGTTGTAAAACAACATCTGCCAATACATCAAACTAATCCTTTTCAATTCACACTTGACTCATTCCTCGCGTATACTTGCGTCATGATTAACGAGATACAGAGTCAGTAGCTTATTCAACGGCTTTGATAAACATTATACGAGAGAGAAAGAGAGCGAGAGAGAGACACTCGAGGAGTTTCGCATCGGATTTAAAAAAGTCGTGAAAGGGCGAGCAGATATAAACGATTACGCGGTTTATTGGCATACATTGAGGACGCAGACGTCGTTTGGAAACATCGCGATTGAAAGTGGAAACGCGGAGCAATTAAAACGGAGCGTGCTCCCGACGGCAATAAAATTCCATTCGAACGTCGCAACTTGCGAGAGGCAGGAATTAACAGGGCGGGTAATCTCGTAACCTCGCGAATGCCATAAGAGCGGCGGCATCGCGACGAGAGGAAGGGAAAAAAAAAAAATGCGACGAAGAACTTACGCACACGCGCGTGGCGCGCGTACATCACGCTTCTTTGTGTGCGTGCGCGTTTCATGATTCCCCGCGCTCGCGGGGAGGACCTAGATAGATCAACGCCGGCGGCAACGGCGGCGTCACAACCGCTGCATTCCATCCGTCGTAAAAGTGCATGCGGAGCTCCAAGGACTACGAGTCGGCGGGACGACGGCGAGTAGAGGGAGGTGGCGGCGGCAGAAGGAACGTGAGAGGAAGCGAAATTCAAAAAGGGAAACTCCGCAGCGGAGGGACGCGACGAGAAATGCCGGCGTTGTCGCAATCCTCTTGGGCAATCCCTCCCGAGACAACGTACGGGACATATTTTCACCCTCCAGCGCGCCTATCGTCGGGATACTAATTACGGGCATCGTCGCGTCGCGAAAATAGTTTATTAAGAAAAAAAAGTGCGATTAAAACGTAAATATCGCGGATTAGTGTCGCGCGAGTACACTGAAAAAAAAATTCTGATTTGAAAAACGAATCAGAAGAATCTTGTAGGCTTGATCAACTATCCTGATTATTATAAGTTACAAAGTATTGAGTGAAGACTTTCTATTATAATTAATATTATAAAGATTTTCTGATTCTGTTTTTAATCAGAATTCTTTTTCAGTGTATTTCTTTCGCGAGAATTTTCGCGAGACTTTTTGGATGGCGGCTCCGACGATAAGAAATCGATAAATATGAAGTAACCACCGTTAATTAATGCGCGTTATTATTGTGTGAATTATTCAAACCACTCTGACTTTTAATGACTCGTGGCATGAATAGCTAAATAGCAGGGAGGTAATACCGACCTGGCCGCGAGCTGGCGTAAATAGTGCGCGGCGAATAGATGTGCAATCACGATCCGTGCTATTAATGAAATCTCGCCTGTCATTGTAAATAGATGCACGCTGATTAATATTCTTATAAGTAGAATTGTAAATAGGATAGAAGCGAACGTAAAGCAAATGCCAGATGTTACGCAGCCTCCGCGGAGATCTGACGGGGTATTTGCTTATTTGTCAGAGGAGACTTAAAGAGCGAGGATGTCGAATAAATTAAAAAAAAAAAAAAGAGGCGAGAGAGACAAAGAGGAAACGGGATAGCGAAAACGGTATAGAGCGAATGATTTGAACAGCTGTCGAGGTAACGCCTTATCGGACTGACTACATAGTCTCTATTCTATTTTAGCTTCGTGTCATTTGCACAAAGCGGTTTCACTTTACTTTAGTCGCCCGTTTTCCTCGAACAGATGGTTAACTGGAACGCGACGAAAGTGTGCAAATCGATGGCACGTATCGCTTTACCCGCGCGCTCAGCGAAGAGCGAACTCGCAAATTGTCACCGCGAGGATGGAAATGAAATTCAATTAAAAGCCGGATATTTATGACTCGCCGACACGAGCGAGTGAGAAAATAAAACGTAATCTGTCATCGGCTTGGGTCGGCTGCATTTCGCGCCGCCTTAATTTCTCGTAATTTGCCTTATTAACAGCTCGGATACCGTAAATAAGAATCGAAGGCAGAGACGTATTACTAAACACGCTGCAGTTATTCGGAATAACAAGTTTCACGACGCGTCGAGACTAAATCAATTAGCGGGTAAATAATTTTCCCATTTTAAGAGAAAGAGAAGAAAATCGAACGTAATCAACGGATAGGGGGAGAGGGGAGATGAGAATTACATGGTTAATTTATCGCTCGGCGAAACACAGTTCGCCAGTTACGGAAACAAAATATCTCGTTCCGCTCGTGAGAGAGAGAGCGGGGGGGGAGACAGAGAAAGAGAGACGCGGGGAAGTTCTATTTTTCCGATATCTAATTAAGAGTTTCGCCATCCATCGCGCGCGAGATAGCGGAACTTCCCGTTGTTTCATTGAAGTCGCGGAGTCTTTCGCAGCGAATAAAATAAACCATTAATTTCCGTCTTTTCCGCGTACAGCTAAAATATCCAAGACGGTCCTCCTCCCTCTCTCAATCCACGATCCCGCGGTACGTTCGTGTACGCAGTTACGTCCGCTAAATAAATAATCCGATCGTAATACAGGTAATACCGTGTCCCAACCCTTTTAATTCGATTTAATATCCGCTGAACGCCGAGATACCGGAGGACCCGAACGGTCGAGATACTGGAGAACCCGAAATATCGCAGCGTCTAAGGGCCTCGATCGACGCCGCGAGTAGCTCCATTGCACAAATTGCAATTGCAAATAATACGAATACATCCATCATCCTGACCTCTCTCCCTCCCCCCCTTCCCCTCCTCTCCTTCCCTCGCATATCGATTACATCGCGCGTGGGAAATAATCGACGCCGACCGCGAATGACGTCGTCCTACGACGAGTCGTTTAGCGTAAAAACACAAGCGCTGGCTAGGCTAGATTGTAAAATTACGCGCAACTAGGTCAATTCGCCGCCGTCCACGTGTTATTACGTGCGCGCGCGCGATGTCAGTGTTACGACGATTGCTACGCGCTGAAAGTGCCGGACCTGTTTTAAGTGATAAAAGTGTAATCAAGGTTGTCCAGCGGCGGCGGCGGTCGATCCCTTTGCATAAATCGTGAGACCAAGCCGCGCCGGGAGACTGCGAAGCAGCAATCAAGGCTAACTGTAACTCGCGCCGCGTTTTCCTAGAATCGGCCTATCTACGTATTTGAAGTAACAACACTCGACTTTTGCGCTCCAACGTTGGTCAATGCTAATCGCGGTTAACTCGGTTTCTCCCTCTCTCTCTCTTTCTCTCCGTTCACGCGTTACGCGGATAGAGTTGGACACAACGAACATCTCTATGTTCGTTTCTTCGAGCGTTCTGTAAAACGAGCTTCAAACACGTACGAATGTTTCCAATAACGGCAATATAATCCTAGGAACCGTGGTATCGATATATGTCGGTAATCTCGTTACTCTCTCTTTCTCTCTCTCGCGATTCCCTCTCGTGCGGCAATTCTAACGTTTAAAAAAAAAATAGAAAAAATTCGCTGTCAGCCACAGGGCGTTAGCTTTGTCCGCGCACCTGCTATCAGGTCTGACACTTCCTCTCCCGCTGCGAGGGAAAACAAATTCAACCTACAAAACAGGGTAATAAAAGGAAACCTTGAACCATAACGATTCACAAAGAAGCACCGACCATCGGTGCTTCTATCGGCCGCCGTTCTCTCCTCAACCCCCTTTGCGCGGCGCCGCAGCCGCAGCCGCCGCCGACGCCGGCGTCGTCGTCGTCGTCGTCGTCGTTGTTTTCCACCCGGCACTTAGTGGAAACAACAAAGTGCGTGTCCCAGGCACGCGCGCTCGCGTGCCGGGCGGGCGTGTGAGAACGGTGTGTCGTGCGTGTGAATCCGCGCGGCAGCGCGCGTGTGCCGGCGCGGCGACGTTAATGTTTGCAATCACAAGTTGGAAAGTTTTGTGATGGCAACCGCTCCGCCGGCCAGTTACCCTGGTAACGCTTTGTTGTGCCATTGTGTCGAGCCGGCGGAAGAAGGGCGGGAGGGACGGCCGGGAGAAATCCACCCCCGTACGGGCGCACCCGTGTCCGTCCGTCCGTCCTTCTGCCGCCGGCCTAGCCGTCGAGAAATTGGATGAAACCGGTAGAGCTACACCCCGCGAACCCTTATCCCCCCCCGATTGCCACTCGGGGACCACCTAACTCGGCTTGACCTAGCCCAAACTCGCCGTCTCGCCCCCTCGTCCCCCTTACAACGCGAACGAGAGCCCCCGTGTCTCTCCGTTGGACCCGCTCCCGTCCCTTCGTTCACCGCGATCCTTCATTTTACGCAATCGTGGAATTTTAAATGGAAACGGTTAAAAGTACTTGGCGAAAAATACCGTTAAACTGTTGCAAGATAAACGCGCCATCAAAGAGAGAGAGAGAATAAACATCGTCTACGAATATTTAACAAGTCCGTGAATTAATTAAAAATTGGCCGTTTCAAGAAATTTGTCTAATTACGCGATAACTCAGCGATTTCCATACGATCGTCCAGCATCGATCGCTGGAATTTCACGCGTAATAATTTACATTCGAGACGAGGCCAGGCGAACGAGCGAGGCTCGAGTCTAGAGTCCAGCGGTCGTTCATATTAATGTGGCATAATTATCGTGGATGTACAACTGATATCTCGAAATAGTTGATAACGGAATTCGGGTTATATCGCCGTGAAGGCACGTCGTTCCGCCGCGCGAGTGCCCGCGAGGTAAAAATGTCTTCCAGATCGAGCTATTAATAGAATTGTTGCCCAGGGAATTTTCAGCCGTCGACGCGTATCCTAACATCAACGTCATCAACCGGCGTACCGGTTGTACGTATGTACAAATATAAAGCGGCACGGCGTTAAGTGTTATTCGATACTCCGTGAAATTTTCAGATCTAAAATGCCCCATGACCTTTCGTGATTCTCAATGGCCCGCTTGAAAAGTCGTATACTAAAAAAAATTCTTTCAAAAGTTGATCTTACTCTTCAATCTACAATACTCTTCAAAAGAGGATCCTTTGTAAAAAAACGTATTTTTGGTCGAATTTAAAACGCCTCTATTCATTTTACGAAATTAATGACCGATTGGATATCGCAGTCGTAACAAATATGATGACGCGTGGCTTCGTGCTAACGCTAAGTAATTAGTAACGGTAGGATTTCGAGTTCAGATCCCGATCCTCACCCCACGTTCAATTTTCAGCGGAAAGTCACAAAGGATCTTTATAAATCTAGATGACTTTTGAAATAAAATCCTTCTCGCCCATTTTACATTACATTATTACAAATACGCACAATCAAATTCATCTATTTTCAAATATACTGTCTCTCTCTCGCTCAATGTCTTTCTCTCTGTTTTATTAACGAATTACAACTATTATCTATTATTACGAACGAAAGAGATAATGAGCCACCATCCTCATTCAACCGGAGATCTATGACAAGTCGACGGCATCCGGGATCGTGATCGGTGACTTTTGAAGTCATTAATATTGTTAATGCGACGAATCGATAGATTTCGAACTTTGTCTAAAATTACTGTCGATATCAACTAAGGAACATTCCGTTGATCTCGACAATTTTAACTAACATAAATGTGAATAAATATGAAGCGAGGAGGAAAGATAAACAAGGAGTAAAGCGATAGCAATAAATATGAATTGAAGAAGTAGAGTAAAAAGTTTAGAATGGAATGTAAGAATAAAAAAGAGGGAAAAAAGGCGAGGGAGATGTTTGGAAATATGTTCCTTTTGTACCCTAAGCTAAATAAAAAAGACTCCGCATTCCTCGACCATCTGATCGAATTAGACTAGCTGGTCTCACGAAGAAGTTTACCTCTATAGCTAAAAGTTTACGATTATTATATTCTTGAGCGCCAATAAAATAACTAACCAGCATTTTTAATATAATTGTGATATGACAGTATCACAATTAACAGCGTTAATTATTACGTAAGGTTGACTATTCTTTTCTCTTATTGAAGAAACTTTGATATAAATTTATCGGCGGAACAGCACGGACGTCCTGTCCTACCTGGAATAGCGTCATGCTTCTCGGTCTAAGGAAACCTTTAGAAAATCGAACAAATAGCACCGAATCGCCAGGGTCTGAATTCGTTACGCCTATTCGCGCCGTATGGTAAAATCATTAGCGAGAGAACAAACAGAGACAAATCACGTGCGGATTTATCAAAAGAAAATATCTCGCCATCGAATCATTTCGGTCAGAAATACACAAATATATCGCATCACGCGAACCGCTATTTTTACTTCATTTCGAGAGATTATTACAATCTGAAAAAAAAAAAGAAATTGCAACTCTTTCCAATGCGGGTGCCGGGGAAATATATTCTCTACAGGTTCCATACGTAAGTTAGTCGCGAACGTCATTTGGAGCGCTTATCGCGCGAGATAACGCCGCCGCAGATATCGAGCTCTCCTTCTCGTGACGAATAAACAATGCGTTACGCTACCGATTACAGCGTACCCCCGCCGCGTTAACGAATGTCGAGCGCTCTTCAATGGGAAATACATCGCGATGCGAGGATTCGCTGCACCCGGCCGCGAAATAATCGACCGAGCATTTTATTTATCTATTTAGTTTCCTCAACGCGAGGGAGGAGCTTTCGCTGCTTCAAAGCATATCATCGAGAACAAAAAAAAAATCGTAAAAAGATTCCACCTCCGAGGTTCTGCGGTCGCGTGCAACCGCTCACGCGGCGCGGCGTGGCGCGTCACACCGCGTCGTGTCGCGTCGCGTCGCGTCGCGTCGCACTGTCGCGGCGTATAACCTCCAAAGGCGATCACGTAGCGTTTCTTCAACGGCGCACAAACGCGCTCGGGAATATCGTCGCGTCAAAGAGACCGAGGGAACGCGAAGATCGCGACAACGATTCGCGATCGGCTAAGAATGCGTGCGCGCGCGCGCAACGGAGGGACGCGAGACCGCGCCGAAACGTCAGCCGCCGCGGACGGCGAGCGGAAATTACGGGATCAACCCTCCCGCGGGAGAGGAAAAAAAAGTAAGTGTCCCCGGCGTGTCCCTCCGCAGCGACGCGCCTCCGTGACGCGTGACGTTTCACGGGGCCAACACGGCGCGCGATCACCCGACCGGCGATGGCGATCGGCGCGCGTACGCGCGACGATCGGCGATTATCAACTTACTTGCGCTCGCGTGGGCCGCCGCCAGGGAAGTCCGACGTGTGGGACGCACCGGGACGAAATTCTCTCACGCACGAACGCGAAACGAGAAACTTCGGTAGGCAATCACGTCGCAATGGCGAATCGCGGATGCGTTGCGACCACCGTGATCGTACGCTGCCGCCATCTCGCGACGCCGTGCGCGCGACGCCGGGCCATTGGCCGAGCGCGGCCAATCGCCGGGCGGCGCTGTTTTACGCGGGAAACGCACCGCCGCGGCCGCCGCCATGTCGCACGGCCGCTTTTGAATCCGGGCCGGCGCCGTTCGCGACGAGACGCTAATCGCGCTAATTGTCGATCGAGCGTATTTTGGATCGCGCTAGCCGGATTCAACGCGAAACAAGTTAAAACCCTTCGCTCTTGCGGGAAAAGAAAGAAAGAGAATGCGTACCGAAGGTGCAACTAAGATCAACATTTATTGTTCGACGAAATCAAGAAAAATTAAGATAAATTAAGAATGTAAAGAATATTGAGAATTGTTTGCAATTATATCAGAAGCGGCGATGACGAATTGACGGAAAGATCGTGATTGCCGATTAATTTGTAGATAACTCGGTTAATTAATAAAATGATGATACATTTACAAGTACCTGATAATTGCGTACTTGTTTCGCCACATCTTGGGAAACGAACATGGAGGACGATTCCGATGGACTCTTCCGGGCCTGCAGAGGCGGATCGCCGATTCCGAAGTCGGCGATGGCGTAGCGATCGTACGCGGCGACCAAGGAATTGCGAATGTCCAACGCTTCGCGAGACACTCGCGATTTACCTTCGCGCGCGAGGTTTACTTCCGAATAATCGCGAGAAATACGAGACGGACGCGAACCCGACTCCGCGTTTCACCGCGACGCGTTCCAGTACTGAAAACTTAAAATTTGGGATTCGCAATGTCGAAACGCAGCAAACTTCAGAGCGCGAATGATCAGACGCGGAATTCAATGTTAATTTGTACGCAATTTTTAGAATATATATGTAAAGTTTTTACGTACAATTATAATATAGATTGAAAATAATCGATCGAAATATAATAAATGCGTTATAACTATAATAATACCTAACGTGATTTTCAATGCAGAAAACGACGTCGCGAAATACGGGAACGCGCGGCAGCTGCGTCTCTCTCCCGTTACCGTCCATTTAGCTTACTGCTTTCAAGTTCGGCCGCAATATCTCGGGAGGGCGCTAGCGCACGGTGAAATTATGCGGATCTCTCGCTAGCCCAATTTTTCCGATATTCATAGCGAAACGTCGCAATTGTAGGACAACCTTGAAACAATTAACATCGAAATGGATAAATTTAAATGGAATTTCGAAGGGTCTGTTGATCAACCTGCTGGTAATTATCTTACCAATCTACTTTTCTGCAAATAAAACATTTCAACGTCACAAATTTTAGTAAAAACTGTCCGCTTCATTGCTTTGTCCGTTTCACTATTTTTTTTTAGTCATAAAATTTAAAAATGTGTAAAGTGTTTAACTAAATAAAAATTGAAACACGAAATTTGATTTACGTAGCGTCCAATGAGATCGACGTGATGGACGTCGATAGCATCGATTTCAATAGCGAACTTCGTCAGATTGAGAGAGAGATTAATCGTTACAAGCCAACGCTGCAAAGCTCTCGCGACGAGCGCGAGAACGTAGAGACGGAAATTTGCAACACGAGGCAATTGCAGCGGAAAGCGCAGTTCGTGCTGGATAACGTGCGGTTGGAGGAAGAGAATCTTCACGAGCATTTTAAGAAGATACGTCTGAATTACGAAGAATGTAAAGAGAAGTCGAGTGATGGCAAAGATCCGACCGAGACGGTTCGCGCGAGGATGAGCGAGCTGGCAGCGCGGAGAAAGGAACTATTGAAAGAACTGGCACAATTGAGAAAAAACGTTGATGATAACGAAAAGAAGCTCGCCCACGTGAAAGCTATGCTCGCGGAACAAGAAGTAAATAATTTCAACATTCGCCCAATTGATCACGAAAACAGTTATAATTGTTATAAAAATTTTGTTTTGTAGAAAAAAAATGCGATACACTTTCAAGAATTGAAGGAGATATCTGAGAGCGGTGTATTCATTTCGCCGGACATAAAGAAACAGCTAGATGCGGTTCTTGCAAATCAGGAATTAAATGAAAACGACGATGGCATTGATAATACGTTGCAGTAAAGTTGTTCATATGAATATAAAATATTTGTACATTATGTACAAAAACATTTAAAATGTCATAAATGTGTCTACATAAATAGAATACATATAAAATATTATAATTAATAATTAATATATATATACAAATAATAAATGTACTTTTCGCGAATCTATTATTTTTAATAGAACTAAATTGTAACATATATCACATTATGTATAGCGTGCTTCCGAGATTCCAACTCGGAAACTATTCATTTTCGATCGTTTTGAGACAAGTCGCAAGCTGTTCGCACGTGTTCTCTAATCGCTGCAATATGACTGGCGCACAATTAAGAATTCTCGTCACGTTGTCGTTCGTGGCACGTATCCTCGATCTACTTTCCGCGACTGTCCTCATTAAAATTGCGTTCTCCCTTTCCATCTCGTTCACTCGTTTCTTCAATTCTTCGGTCGCCTCTTTGATCTTGTGCGCATCCAGCGATCTCAGATGCGCGGTTACATTCCCTGGTGGACGCCTGCAATCAGACGATGACTCTCAAATAAGAGATTACACTCACGAAACGATTTTTTACTGAGTCTACCGACCATGCGTGTTTGTTAGTAGATGCCGTGTTTTCCTCGGACAGTTTGGCTATTTTGATCAAGGTTTCTTGCAGACTGCCTTCTTTTAATATATCTTCCAAATCATCATTCATACTATTATACAATTCCTTTATCATGGCCTTGTGCAGCTTCTGGGCGGTATTGGGATTCGACTTGAGAATCGTGAGTATTTCGAGAAACTCATTCTCGCTGGAACAAAAAATACGATAAAATGAATTTATTAAACGCAAAATGAATGAATGCTGCGTCACCATACTACATAAGTAGCACGTAAATGCGTAATAATCGTCATCACGACTTGAAATAAACGCGGCCTTATCTAAGATTGGCAACATCCGGAAATATAATACAACCGCACCACTGCATTAGCAGCTTCAATTATTATTCGCTGCTATCTCGTTTCGCAAAAAGGCGCCTTATCGATCTGGCCGATACGTACAAGAAAGAAAACACCTGCCTCTGATTCCGACGGCTTGCCAATGCACAATCGGATGCGCGTTCCCCCGTACACGATGCATAGTTTAGTACGTGACGACTATTGCCGGGGATTGGATTTTTCTTTGTCCCGGCGCCAGACAAAGAGCGGCGTCGTACCTTCGATCACAGAGGACGGGAATCCGGATGGCTCTAATAGACTTTTTACTGTGTTACAATAAGCATACAATAGCGAGATCCAATCTCCTTACTCAGGTCTTCCGACGTTTTTAAAAATACGCTGGAGCATATTACGTTTAACTCGCGTAACATTCGCGCCATCGTCCTACCTATAAAACCCCACCGCATTACATTAGATTTACCTCGGGATCCTCGTGATGTCAGCGGCCAACGTTGTTTCTCGCGTGCTCAATCAGGCCGGGACTGGTGCAATTTGAAATCAATGCTACATATTTGCATTAGTCCAGACCTAACTGAGCACGCTTTCGTTTCCGGTTAATCCAGGAGAGATCCATTCGCCCACCTTCTCGCATTTTCCTTCGAATCACGCGCACAGAATCAAATTAGTGATAGATGTGAGATTGAATTTCATATAAAAGAAATCATCTCCTACAGTTTTGCAGCGTTTAGCGTCGAGACTGTTAAAACCGACGACCGCCGAAGACGAACGTGCGATCTGCGGCGTTTGAGTGCCTCCTACGGAATACGTACGCACTCGTGCGTGCGTGCACGATCCTCGCGACACGCAGCACACGAATGACCGTCGCCCCCGCGCCGGTCACCGGTGGCAGGAGGCCTTTGTTTCCCCGAACGCTTCGTGGAATTCCTCGAAGGTCGACTGGTGCGCATGGTGGATCCGCGCGATGGAGGCCTTCCTGGAAGTGACGCCGGGAGGGATCGCCGATTCAGCGGATCGTTCACGAGAGCCCCGACGACGATCGCGGCACGAATTCGACGCGGACGTACGATGGCCACGTGAACGGCCAGGCGGGAATTAACATGCGAACCACGGAGGCCAATGACATCGAGTAACACCGAGTGGCGTTTAGGTCATTGACGATGCCGATCCCTTCCACGCACGTCGCTTTTCTCATCTTGACGCTCCGCTCGATAAATCACGAATCGGCTTCTCGTAAAAAAACGGTCTGGTGGGCCATACGTAGAATTATCTTGCAAGATGATCTTTCGTATTTAATTATCTAAAACAGTTTAGGATTTTAGATATTACTGACTTCTACATGCTTTCTGCACAATTTTAATTACAAGATATTTTTTTAAAAAACGTAAAATTATAATCATTTCATTCATGTTGTACATGTACCAGTTTATGTTCATTAATTGAAATAAAGAATTCGTTATGGAATAGACTGAAAGAGAGCTTTTCTACATTTTTTGTTTATTCTATTTTTATATTTATTCTAATTTATTCTAATAACCAAATAAAATAATTAAAATTATTTTAATTTTAGATAAAGAAATTACAATCATTTCTTTAATAACATAACATCTTCGCTAAAAAAAAAGGAAAGTGTTAGGTACAATTGAACATCCTGAAGACTGTAAGCCAAACGTTCGGATAAGAGAACTTCTCGACCACGTGACGCACTTGACACACTTCTGATAGCGGTACTGTTATTGCGTGAACGTATATGTGAGTTCTGCGCACAGCCAGACGCTGAAGTTGGAAAGATGTAGAGACGAGATCTTTCTTCTCGGCTAAGTTTAACATCTAATTACTCACGCTTAATTTCCCTCCGTAAATTGCTCGCGTGAAGTCTTTTCGACGGAAGTGTATTAAGAAATTAACATAAATTATATAACTTATGTTCATGAGGACCTTTTTTCCTCAGATTACGCCAAGTTCAAACTCTAATATATAATCACTACATATAATTATACAAATTAAAAAATGGGGTCTCCCTAAGGCCTCGCCACCTGTAATAAGTAATTACAGGTTAACCTTTTAAGGACCGGCTTTCTTCGCCAAGAGAAAAACACTTTATTTTAATAACTTATGATCAAATATTTTTTTCACAAAATTCAAAAGTAAAGCAAATGCTCCAACTTTTTAACGAGTTATCAGTCCCTAAAGAGTTAGGAAAAAAAAACACCAAATAACAAATCAAGAAATGAGGGAGAAACTTGTTGTAGGTCTTTGCAATATTTTTTTTTAAAGTAAACAATAAACGTTCTGCGAGATTGCCAGAAGTGGTGATGACGTGGTTCCCCTCGGGTTCGGCTTATCTGGTTCTAATCAGTCAGAAAAAAATGCGCGGGGGACAAAGAGGTTAAGTTGAGCGCGCGAAGTTGCGCGCGAAAGGAAACACGCGCGCGTTCGCACCTGTCGGGCCAACATCACTCACCTCACGGATTCAGCAATGTTCTTCAGGCTATTGGAGATGGCGATTCGGAACAGTCGAGCGTTGTTCGGGCAGTCCGCATCCTCGTCCTCCGCCATTTCCCGCCAATCCCTCTCGTTCGCGCGGGAGACGATGAGCCACGGCGAGACGCCGACGACGCCTCACAATAACGGTTCCCGCGAACCGTCGTTGTCCACTCGTCTCGACAGGATTTGAATCGCTCCGCTGGAGTGGCGTCATCGGAGTTCCGCGGGCTATGTGAAGATGGCGCTTGAAACGCGTCGTCGCGCGCGCGGCGGCGCTGCTTCGTGTGTCGCTGCGCGCATGCCGCCAGCTTCACGGGGTTACAAAATCGAAAGAAAATACTCGAACGATATTTTTGTCCGTTTCATATCGATTCGCGCAAGATTGCGTCCCGATATTTGTCACTAGTATTGAAAATCTATTGTGCACGTGACATGTGCTAGAAATTTTCAGCATTGAACAATAAATGCTTTAAATATATCGATGTTGCTTTTTATATCGTCTCTAAAAATTTAAAATAAGATATCGATTCTCCACTAATGTAGACAAACTTTAATCTCGGTTTAATTTACTATTTATCTGTTTACAGTTTTAAGAATTAGAAAAAATAAAAAATGAGTTAGACCGAGATTAAAATTAATCTACATTGATAGAAATGGACATTAATCGCTGAACCGGTTTTTCCAACTTTTTGGTGAGCTAACTAATAGTTAAATGTTAAATCATACGTCTGATTTGTCTAACATGAAGCTAAAATAAAGACAGATGTATAATTTAACTATTAGTAGTATTCGTTATCAAGAAATTGGAAAAACCGGCTCCATATCGTATCTTTTTGGATCATTAGATATCTTTATCGGCAATCATTTTTGTTTTCAATAACTGCGACAAAGTTGCAGCCGGGCATTATAAAGCAAAACAATTAGATTAGCTCACAATTAATACGATTATATCACTGTCCTCTCGCTTGCATTTTCCCATTGCGTTTTCTATTTGATGTCAATTTTCCGGATCAAACGATCGTGGAACCGGTTTGCGATGAATGAAGTCTTTACAGCGAGCTGTTTGCTAATGATTATGGCGAAAGTTCTGTATTGATGGAGATATCGAAAGTGCGGTGCGAATAGTTAATTAGTCCTCCTTGCGATTACGGCATGTTGCACGTCAATACGATATAATTGCTCGATGGTTAGAAGGCGCGTTCGATCGATCGGATCCCTGTTCTTATATCATTCCGAAGGATTCCGCGCGTCGCGTGGTTAAAAATGCAATTGTTAATCAGCGGCGCTTTGTAGGGCGAAGGGCATTTTTAACTCAGTTATTCCTCTTTTCTAAGGAACGTATTCGATCTGCGTCCAGGCTCGCTCGAAGTCTTGAGGCCAGCATTCATAGTCGGTTCTCATATTTAAGATCATCTTAAGTACAGTCTTAAGATGCTCTAAACCAATCACAAGCCGCATTAGCATCTTAAGATGTTACTTAAGACGGTCTTGAAATAAGAATGAACTATGAATTCCAGCCGTAGTTCGCACTTTTCTTATTCAAGCAAATTTGTTCGTTCATGTTCGTTCGCGTTCGATCTGGTTTAATGGCTCTTATGAAGAAATTTATAATATAATATAAAAGAATTTTAAAAAGAAAATATTTTTATATAATTTAAAAAAATAAAATTTATCCGACGGCTTCGCACAGTTAATACAGAAATTTTAATATAATCCTCTTGACGAAAAATCAGATTCTAAACCAGTAGGTCTGTTCCGTAACTCTTGAACGACTGTGTTTATAGTATCATCGCGCAGGTACATGGTAAAAAAAAGACCACGCAATGACGAACATAACTGTCATGAAGAGTTACAGAAGTCTACTGACTTGAGAGGTGTGCGCCTTGAGAGGCTTGTGTCCAATCACATTAAAACGGGGCCGCCGCCACCGGGACGGCCGCACCCCCTCGGGGTGCACGCGTTTATATATGAGCTCTCCAAAGGTCAAAGATGACGGCGAGGAGAAGCCGCACCGCCTCCGTAAAGTGGAGAGCAGCACGTTGCGACGTGCCTTAGTTGTATTATGCAACCGGCTCTTTACCCGGCGGCCTGAACTATATATATTTTCTTTTTACACGGCTACCGAGAGCCGAAGTACCCATTCACTCGTTTCGCCAACGAGAGAGGAGTCGGAGGAGCGACCGATCGTGTTGGTACAATTGAAAGAGAGAAAGCCCGCGCGACAGACGTCCCCTCTTTCTCCCGCCCGAAGGGGATTATCCGAGAGAAAGAGAGACCTTCTGGTCGCCGTTTCGCCGAGCGAAACAATAAATAGTACTTTCTTTCTCTCGCTCTCCGCCGCGATCGATAGGCGACGTAACGATCTCCCGATCGCGGCGGATCGAAATTCCGTGACACATTTTCGAATTCCGATGCCGACGCGCAATTGCGTAAGCCAATTGCGTTGCAGAAGCGCATGGACCGCGCTTCTGCGATTCCGTTGAAAGCGACAAATAATTTCCCTCAAACGGTTTGCGTGGCACAAATCCTAGAATAGATACAGTCGAGAAATCGGTGGACGATAAAATTGGCCATATTGATCTTGATATGGACCAGGTGCCAATTAAATTGAAGAAGAAGATAAAATGACACCCATCGAGTACCCAGGTAGAAGAAGAAGTCTTAAAGATGTCAAAATGACATCAAAATGACTCCAAAATATCACTATTGTATCATTTTATCGCTATTTTAGCGTTATTTTGATATCAATATGTCATTATAATTTTTGTTCTACCTGGGTAAGGTCTCGAAATTGTCGTCAAGAATTTCCGAGTAACATTCGAAACAATCAAGTTGTACGATTGAATTGTTTGAAGGCTTTCAGAGGGAGAATTCGAACACCCGATTCCTACCGACAGATCCATGATATCCCGCACATCGATCATCGCGCAAGCAACATCCATCATGTACCGGGGAGAGTACATATCGAGAAAGATGATCGTGGGAAGATGCTAGCCGGCAATAAAACAACGCCGGTCTATTTTGCGGAGATCTATGGAGGAAGAAGTTGCGAAAATGAAGCAACACCATGCGGGGACATTCATTTAATGACGGCGGAAGACGTCGTTGTAACGAAAGTTAGTGAAAATTAAAGGGGGGAAGGGGGAGGGTATCCCAATTATGCGTCGCGTGAAGCCGAGTCGCGGTGACGTAACGACGTGTTATGCGTTTTCCATTAATTCACAACGCGATCGAAGCGAGCGCAAATTGATAGATATGTAATTAAGTTTAGCGTTTAGTACGTCTGAGGAAATCGCCGTTTAGCCCTAACAGCGCATGTAGGTTTCTGGAGAACGTCGGAAGATGTTGCAAAAGTAAAGATATTATAGAGACGTTGATCTTAGCCCAAGTGATCAACCCAGATGAGCGTTATGAATCCAAAAAGGATGTCCTTTTTAAATTCTTTATGAATTAGCATAATCTGTTTCATATATTCATATATTCAATGAACTCAGGATTCCATAGAAGAATGTAAAAGAATTGCTTTTATATCCGAAAAAGAACAATGGTGACATAAAAGTGAAGTGAAATTCTTCTTAACTCTTAAGAATATTTTTAAAACAAAAATGGGAAAGGAAAGGAATTCATTTCATAATTTGAAAATTCAAAAAGAACTCTTTTTGCATTCTCTGTGCTACATGGAAGCCTGGAAGGAGAGACGTGTCCTCAGTATATTGAATATATTCCTAGTATATTACATAAAATATTCGAATCAAATCATCGCTTAGGTATCAGAGTCAGTTAACAATATTGCAATTACAGTAACAATTCTAATAATATTGCAACAATATTGTAACGTTACAGTTATATTACAGTTATACTGCAAGAATTTTGCTAGAATGTTCTGAACTGGCCGAGTATCATATGTATCCACTCTAAATTATTAGTGGGCATTATTCATGTCAGTGACGTCAGAAACTTAAATGAAAAACTTACGCTTTCACAGTTGGCAATCTGTAATTGCGCGTGAAGTTGCTAAGTTCAAGTTTTAAATTTTTTAAACACAAACTTGGCGTACTACATGTAGGTACCTCTATCACACATTAATATTGAAATTAGTGCGAACATTATTGAGTGAACGAATAATGATAAAACAAGTACTGTCTTGCCTTCGAATTCATACGTTCCTATTTGCACGGCAAACGTAATTAACAAGCGGAATGAGCTCGCGCCCCTAATTTGCCGTAACCTAACCTAAGCTAACCTCGACGACGCGCCGGTCAGGAACGCAGTGGAACACAGCGGCCACTTTTTAACCCCGCGCGAGATGCTCGGTGAGACCCGCTCTTCGTCCCTTCTTCCTTTTTTCGCCGCGTTGACGCAACACCGCGATGCGTAATAGAAAATCGCCGGAGAGACCGCAATTTTTTTTTTTCTCTTCTCTCTTCATCGACCTCCGGCGACGCGGGGCTCCCATTCTTTCGAAACTATACGATCGCGTGCGCGAGGCCGTGAGGAAGAGAGCGGAGGTAGAGCACGCGCTCCCGGTTCTGCACGATCTCTTACATGTATATCGCTCTTTCGATATCTCGGAATACTTCCGCAATACGCTGTCGAAATCTGCGCTCGAGTTCGCGGCTGTCGGATTACGGCTGGATAATTGGACGAGCCCAGGTAGTATATAAGTCGTATGTACGTCGCGGATATAATATTCGAAAGGCAAAAATGTCAGACTCCAAACACCACTATGCCACGTTTTTTTTTCTTCCCAGAGAGAAAAAAAAATCTGCATTCAAGAAGCATCGTCAACCGCAGGCTATGATTTCCGAAGGACGCGGCCGCTTCTGCAGTCGATAAGATCTGGAGGATGCTGAAATCCCTGGGATTTAATTGCGCAGAACCGCGCGTCCGTTCGATCCTTCCGATTATTTCCCAGCGTCGGCGAACGATACATGAAATCCGGCGATAGACTGACTTTGAGATTTACGTCGGACCAGTTCCGAGAGAAAGAGATTTCTCGCGAAGATGAACCTCTGACATAACACGAGCAGTAAAACAGACAAATGCACGGATTGCATGCCAAAAGACCAGGATCTACAGAGAATATTGGTAACCATATACGAGATCCCTCTTGAAGAGTAGAATAGAACGTGATGCCTCGATACGGTATCGATATGGTCCTATTATCAAGCTTACGGTTCGCAATTCTTTCTCTCCCGAGATTCCCGGCACATCCGACTTGCGGAATACATCTATATTTATATTTAAACTTGGGGAGAATTGGAGCGCACGAGTTATTACGTTTCCTCCTTTATTTCCACTTTGTGCATCGCTGAGAATCCCACGTAAAGTCGAAGCGTATGATTTCAGCTGCGATTTCTCAATATGGATCCGAAGTTCGGCCCGCTCTATCTCTCTGAGAATCTAGACGGGCACGTACGCTATCTTTCTCTCCATTACGAGGCGAGCGGTATGCCTATTGGGATGCGATCATCGCTTCGTCTACTACGGCGAAGCGTGAGTACGGTGACCCAAGGTGGATCGTTAACCGGCGAGTTACGTGCCGATCGGTAATACCTTGACGATTTCAAATGCGTTTCGGTTTACGCGCGCAGTTCCATTTTATGGAACTGTTTACGGCGCTGAGCCACATCGGAGTCGCGCAATTATATGGATGCGTAATATTCTCGCGTGCTCACGGATGCGAGCCTCGTAGCCGACGGTCCCGCGGATTAGTCTTTTACAAGTCGTCTTACGTAATCATCGAATCTTCGGCCAACCGGATCTGATTCTCGCGGCCGTACAATTGTCCGAATGTACGGCGGTCTAAATAAAAACGCGTGCGAGTTCTTGACGAGATAACGGCTCTCATTAATAACTCTTACCGCAAGTGGCAAGAAAGATAAGCTTTACGTCACACGTGGGCACGTTTCACGCGGGAGACGATCCCGGGTTGCCCAGAACACCCAATTCCCGACCTAACTCACACGTAAACGTACGATTGTCGTACGTGCACGCACATATCGGCCGATACGCTCCGAAGATGCTCTCAACGCATAATTGCGCAACGAGATCGCTCACTTGCGGAGCACGCCGTCGCTCCCCGTAAGCCGCGACGGCGTCGCCGACGACGGCGACGATAATGACGACGCCGCGACCCCGCAGGTATAATTCCCGCGTTGAAAGAGCCGATATAATTACAAGGGAGAAACGCGCGGCGAATGCATGCCGGCCGCGTCATCGGCTCGGCTGCTTTTCCACGCTTTCTCACCGCTTCCCTCCTCGTCATCAGAATGTGTACCGAGAATAAACCAAATAGAGTCTTTCATTTAACTTGAGAAACTTGGGGAGATTTCGACGGTCAGATCGCAAGGTCTGTTTCATGTCGAATATCGAGTTCAAGTGTTACTTAATCAATAATCTGTCTATAACGAAATATATTTTAAATAACAATAACTGTAGCGTTTGGCTTGCTTTGCTCTTACAGCTCATCGCTCGACCCTATCGCTTTGCTTTCATGCCAATCCCATTGGCCGACCTTCAGATCCATTCGGAGATGCCTGCCGATCTGTATCAACCTGGCGTTGCGCAACTACCCCTCATCCTAGCTCATCGAGGTTCATCTCGACAGAGGCCTTCTCCGCCATTGCCGCCCCCTCCGATGGCTCTCCCACCGTGCGCGTCTTCATCCGGCAGTTCTGAGATCTCTTCTTCTCTCTTCCTCTCCTCTCAGCACCTCTCGTCAAAGAGAATTCGTTGGCAAATCTTCGAGGAACGCATTACCGGGTTATCTCCAGCTGCGATGCCATCCGCGGTTGCTCGCTGGCGGGTGGGAGGAAGACGATCCTCGCGCGGGATCGGTATATAAGTATGCTGGATCCGATCTGGATACGTGCAGAGCAATTATCGTCATCGGTTTGGCGATATACGATTGGAGTGATATAGTAACATCGCTCGGATTTGATTAACGAGAATACGCACAACCAGAGAGATGAGATCGGTACGTGTCGCGCGCAGGATGTAGATTTCTCTGTACTTCCGGTCGCCGAAATCTGGAATAAATCTCGGATTGCTCTTGGATTGCTGAGCTTAATATAATTCGAATTGTTTCAACAGCTCGCCATTGCGCTGCTGGCCATCATTGGTACGTGCTATGCCGCAAGATTGGACAGCACTTATCTTCCGCCGAGTAGTGCCGGAAGCGCGGGTGGAGGAGGATTGATTCATCCCCCGTCAGGACATGGTGTACCCGTTAAACTTAGTGGCCCTGCTAGTTCTGGTGGTCCAGGTGGTCATGGTGGTCCAAGTGGTGGTTCCAGTGGTTTTGGTGGCCCTAGTGGCCATGGTGGATCAGGCGGATTTGGTGGCGGTGGTTTCGGAGGTAGTGGCAGTGGTTATACAAGTGGTAAGTTTGAATAAGAATATAATTACTAAACACACAGAGGAAAGTAATTACTTTGTCTTACGTGTTATTCTATGTATTTCTTCGAAATTAAAATTTTGATTATAATTATTATGCGACTGAAATTCAAGGTAATTCTCTTTTTTTAGAAATATTGCATTATAATTTTTTTTGAAAGTTAGCTTATTTTTTCTAAGTATAGCTTGGCTGACTTTTAATTTGTCGTGACATTTTGTGTTTCAGGTGGGGGATTTGGTGGTGGACACGGCGGTCAAGAAATACCCATCATTTCTTATAGTAACGAGAACGGCGGTGACGGAAACTATCAATACAGTTATGAAACCGGAAATGGTATTTCTGTGCATGAAACGGGTCATAAGCAAGGTAGAAATTGTACTTACATTTTTTTATTAAATTAATTATTCGATTATATTAAAATGGTTGTAGTTTTTAAATTACATTATGATTCGATTTTTTAACGAGCGATAACTAAACAATGTTCGCTCCTGAAATGATCTCACAACGCGACGCATTTGATGATAGCAAGAACATTGCGTCAAAATGTGTGTGTTGCAGGAGAATCCGAATCGGTGAGCGGCTCCTTTTCTTATACTGGGCCCGATGGTATGCAATACTCGATCACGTATACGGCAGACGAGTATGGTTTTCATCCTCAAGGCGCTCACTTGCCAACACCGCCTCCAATTCCACCGGAAATTCAACGAGGTGTTGAATTGGCTCTTGCTGCCGAAGCTAGAGGAGAGAATCAGGATGGTGGATATTCGCAAGGAGGAGGCGGTGGATATTCGCATGGAGGAGGCAGTGGATATCCCAGTGGAGGTGTGTTATAAAATCCCGAAATATAAACGAACATTCATAATCGTACATATTAAAGTCTTATACATCTATTGCTTTATCAAATTATCTTATTATCTCAGGAGGTGGTCATGGTGGTCATGGAGGTAGCGCGTATCACGGACCGAGCTCGTACCAGACAAGTTCAAGCGGTGGTTACCAATACTAGAAGTGGCTTGGCGAGCATCATTTACATACATATCGTACACAGGCATGCATACCATTTTCCGTTTATCTTTTTTATGTACATAATGACATATCATTCATGCAATTTTTTTATTTATATAAAGTGACATGACTTTTATTTATAAAATGCCGATTCTTTAATTTTTCTTTTCTTGAAGTTGTTTTTATGTATTCAACAATTTTGATATTCAAATGCCTTTTAGATGTTATATTTTTAAGAAATATATGCCCATCAAGTGTACACATATCTGTATCAATTGAAAACTTAATAACTGCGATACATGTCGTGCATTATTTTGTATGCGCTTAATATATGTGATTAGATTTTAATTTTGAGATGTGTATGTTGTATTTACAAATAAAATAAAATTGCGCATTAATGATGTGAAATATATATTGTAATCATTTTACATATATACATATAGATAATATTAATACTGTATTTTGATTAATACTGTAATTTGAATTAATACTTTTCTATATTGCAAAAACTATTCTATTTATAAAAAAATTTATATCGTGCAACAAAGCATTTTCGTGTTGCAATAATTTAAAAGTAATAACGATGCGATTGACATTAAATTAAATACAATATGTAGTAATAACTATTGTACTACATTGTGATGTGTATATTAATAATTTTATAAGATATATTATGCATTAAGATGTATTAAAATATATCAAATATGATATTGATGGCGTTCTAATATAAACGCCATTGATATAAACGTCATTGATATATAAGAACTATATATAGTTCGTTTATATCAAATAAGATAAATATTAAAACTTTACAACATTTACAATTTATGATATCAATACAATATCCATGTATTTAATTTATTTAAGGGTATGCTGGACTGTTCTTTTTTACCGTCAGAGATAAATAATTTTTGCATTCTTGCCAATTTTTTTGGCTTTATAGAATTAAAAAAACTTTTTCACAGGATTAAAGTAGACATTCGAAAAAAGTAGGGATGATAGTTGTTTTGTGCCTAAAACCTACTAAACTTGTATACGAAGCTGTTGCATTCATGTGTCAACAATTCTAACCATAATGTTACATTTTAGTTAGAATTGTTGAAACATGAATGTAACAGCTTCGTATACAAGTTTAGTAGGTTTTAGGCACAAAACAATTATCATCCCTACTTTTTTTGGAATGTCTACTTTAATCTTGTGAAAACGTTTTTTAATTCTATAAAGCCAAAAAAAATTGGCAAGAATGCAAAAATTATTTATCTCTGACGGTAAAAAAGAACAGTCCAGCATCCCCTTAAGCATTATATTTCGAATTAAGTGTTATATTTCGGCATCCAATAAGATGCATTCAATTTAGACTATTTCTTGATGACTAATAGCACGAGTTGGAATATCGTCAGTTTCCACCATCGCAGCTCCCCTTGCAAACTGAATGAAGAGTTGTTCCAAAGTTGCAGATAGAACAGCGTAATCCTCAATACAGCTATATGTTTGCTTCAAATCTTTCATTGTATCATACATTGTTTCCCATGTTGTATTACAATCAGTTACGTGATAGGCCAGGAAACACTGTAAAAAGATGAATAGAAATTAATAGTAAAATAAAAGAATAAAAAATTAAAGTAATTAATCGTGCACATCTTCTAAGCAAATTTTAATTATTACCAAATTCTCATCTCTAATATCGCAGGTTAGAGTAGACTCAATAATTTTCTTGATGTTGTCAAAATCGTCGTCTGTTCGGCTTGGATTTATTTTTACGTGAATATCATAACCCGCTCCAAATCGTTGCTTTAATTCTTGACTTGCGCCAAAGCAGACTAATTCACCATTCACCATAATGACTAATCGATTACAAAGTACTTCGCATTCTTCCATACTGTTGAACAACGTTTCATTTAGTAAAATAAGTTATATTAAAATCTATATAAATGCAAATATTTTTAGATACTTGTGTTATAAAAAATACCTGTGAGATGTAAGTATAATAGCTTGTCCTGCTGCCTTACACGATTGCAAAATATTCCAAAGTGATCTTCTAGCTGCGGGATCGACACCAGTTGTGGGCTCATCCAGAAGAACAAGAGTAGGATTGCCGATGAGAGCTATCGCGATGTTTAAGCGTCTCTTATTACCACCACTGTAAGTACCGCTTGGCTGTTTCATACAAGCAGTTAAATCTGTAACAACATATCATATTCATATATTTGTACTTACCACATGCAATCGTTTTTACACATACTGTTTTAAAATTTCTGCATTTATTATCATACTTTACTTACTCAGTCTATTAATCCATTTATTAACTTCCAATTCTACGTTAGACTTTGGTATACCGCGAAGACGAGCGAATAATCGTAAATGGTCAAAAGTATTTAAGGAAGGTATTAAAGCATCAGTTTGTGGACAGTATCCCATCTCAGAAAGATACTACAAAAGAAAATTCTCTATCGTAAACAATATAATACTAAAGAAATTAAATCACTAAGTTATTACCTGTTTTCTGTCTGAATGAATTTCTGCTTGCTTTAAGTACATTCTGCCACTATTAGACATTTCTTCTCCAGTTAACATTCTAAAAGTTGTGCTCTTTCCAGCGCCATTTACGCCGAGTAATCCAAAACATTCTCGTGGTTTTACTCGAAAATTGATTTCTTTCACGGCCGTTAACTTCCCATAGGACTTGCTTAATTCATACACTAAGAAGAGACTGTTACCTTCACCTATTGGACTTTGTGATAGTTCCATATTAATTGTCTCTGTTTTTAATTGTTCTTTCGTAACATCATTATCTATACATAAAGTCATACAGAGAGTTAAGCATTATCATATTTTATGTATAAATTATAAAGTTCATAAATTTCATTATTTATGCCTTTAACTTTTGTATATTATTTCTGGATGCTTAAAATTGTCTCACCTTGGCTGTTAATTTTATTAATTTCTAGCGCTACTGCGAGTTTTTCTTTCTTCACTTGATCATCCATCTTATCTTGTTCCTTCCTTAGATTTGTACCGATTATTCTAGCTTTTAATTTTCCAAATAAGTTTTCTTCCAATATGATTAATAAACCAAAATACAAAATTGGTGTTACAGCTAGATACACTATACTTTCTTCGAAATTCATATCATCTTCAAAGTCTCTGAAATAAGGCAATTGCTTTTTGCACACTCCATCTGCACAATCCAAGCCTGAAAAGAATCATGACAAAGTAAATCTAAATTCTATTGTTAACTTAAAATTTCATTTGATGTAAATATTGCATAAACTTACCACAACAAGGATCGTGTGGCGCAAGACAAACTACATCGTGAAGTCTATTTGGTAGACGACGACACCTTGCATTTTGTACTGCTATGTTGAAAAAAGACAGTTGACCGTGGAACAAACTTACATAAGGAATTAAACGGAAGAGTCTCTTTTGTAGAATATATAGCCAATTAAGCCAATCAAAACTGTGTATTAATTCATGTAGAAGATATTGTATTATAACTGAAATAATTTTTCAAGTTTATTTCTCTTTGTACATAATTTTTGTTGCATTTTTAAAGAAATCATTGAATTTATTTGATTTAATATATCCATTGACAATTTTAATATATTTAAAAAATCTTATAACAAGCTTACCAAGGCCGATAGGTGTAAGACCCAGAATATTTGTTACAGTATTCTTTGATTTATTCATAAAACTAAATAGATATATCAAAAGTAAAACGTTAATACCGAACAACTCGAGAATCAGGATCATACATACTGTAAAAGAAAATAAATAAACATATGAAAAGATTAAAATATAATATTAATATTAGTTAATATAAATATATTAAATATAATTTAGAATAAGAACTTACATATTTCTGTTTGATAATATAGACGAATGTCAAGAATAATATCCATGATGCAGAATGCTAACATAATTAGCAATACACATACTGTAAATATCAGAAAGTCAAAAGCGAACATTGTACTCCAATAGGATACTGAAGTGACACCGGTCATACGTTGAAGTTGCTTAATTTTCGTTGTTGTTTCTTCCAAAGGCTGTACTACAAAAAGTGCCACAGTGGGAAAAAATAACGAAGAGAATATCAAGACGCGCGAAAGCGATTCTGCTTCCGGCACTTCTATCTTGGACGAAAATAGCGTATTCGGTAATTGTTGCCTAGACATGGCAATTGAATACTGATCGCTACCGAAAGCTTTGATGAACGAATTACTTAAGAGATTCACTGTCAATGGCACGCTGTGAATTGCTAAACCGGAATAAAAACCATTAGCCAATGTTGTTTCGTTTACAGTGGCATTAAATTCGGCAGATGTAATAAGATTGTTCCGATATTCCACAATATTTTTCTTAGAAGAATTTAGAAGAGCTAAAAGAAGATAGAAAAAATTGTCATTCAAACAAATTTATTGTATTACTGTGCTTGAGATGAAATCACTTAATAATTACATAATATACTTACCGCTTGTAATATCTAGATCCCAATCTACACGCTCTGCTTTGCCGAAATTTTGAACAACGTCTTTGTATTTTTGACCAATTAGTTTTTCGTTCGACGAGTACAAAGCTTTGGGTTGTCTGTACATATCAAGCTTCAATGGAACAATATTCGTGGAATCAGTTGGTTGATTATAACTTAAGGCCATTAGAAGCACCGACAAGGTAGGAAGAAATAGCTGAAAATGTTAATAACATGTTAATAAAATATGATATATTAAGAAGAAACTTTTTAATTTTAAATTTTTCTAAAATTTTATAAAAAAAAGAAGTCAATAAAATATGATGTAAAACATAATAATCCTTATGTTAGTAAAGCAATTAACAAAAAACTTACAATCATCAGCAAATTAGCTAAATTCTTTCTTGTATATGAGAATTTCTTGCCAAACAATGCGAACACTGATTGCATGCATAGCTCACTGCCCGTAATTTTCTGTAATGGTGCTGTAAATAATTCATGTCTTCCACTATCTTCTTTATTTACGATCCTATAACAAATCGTATAGTAAGAAAAAAAAACAATCAAATAATGATATAAGACACATTTCCATTTAACATACTTCAAAAATACTTGTTCCAAAGTAATCAATGACACGCTTATTCCAGTAACTCCTAATTTTTTCTTTTCGCTTTCTAGTTTGTCCAGAGATTGTGGTAAAGACTCAGTATATGGAACATTTAAAACAATCTTCTCGCTATCAATACTAAGCTGTTGCGTTCTTGAATCAAATTTACTTATGACTTTTTCAGGAATGCACCAAGAATTTGTCGACAATGTAACTTCAATATGCCCATGACCTAAAATAAGGAAGTTATAACTTATAAAATAACAATCCACATTATATAGCTTATTTAAATAGCAGTAAGCGCAATAATAACATACCATATTGTTTCTTTAAGAACATTGCAGTGCCATAACTTCTAAGGCGACCTGCATGCATTATCGCAATTCTATCACCAAGTATATCAGCCTCTTCCATATTATGTGTACTAATTAATATTGTTTTCTCTCCCCTAAGTTTCTATAAAAAACATTATTTATGTGTATGAAATATGTAACACATCGTAAAATAAACGAATATTTTTAGAAAAAATTGAATTAAATTTACATACTAATATCATGTCCCATGTATCTCTTCTAGTTTCAGGATCCATTCCCGACGTTGGCTCATCCAAAATTACGATCTAAATATAAATTTATTTTGAGATATCTACAATCCGTATATCATTCATTATGTCTCTCTTTTAGAACTTACGCTAGCATCGCCAATAAGGGCCATTCCGAGACACAATCTTCTTTGTTGACCACCAGATAGTTTACTAGGTAGAAAATCCTTTTTTCCGGAAAGCTTCAACTTGGAAAGCAAAGCATAAACATCCGCTTTGACTTGACTTCTGGTTTTATTTACAGCTTTCAACTGTCACAAAAATTGTAATATAAAAATTACGTACAACTAATATATTATTGATGATTGCTTTTGTTCTACAAGAATTATTATTATTCTCACCAAGCCAAAGAATTCTATTTGTTCGAATACATTCAAATCTGGGAAAACCATATTTTCTTGAGGACATAGGCCTAATTCATTTCTTATACTGTTCATGTGCTTTTCTATATTTTTGCCGTTTATAAAGACTTTTCCTTCCGTTACGCTTGTCACACCTATTGAACATAAATCCATTTTACATGAATATTCTCTAGAAAATAACATTTTTGTTAAAAACCATCTCATAATATAATGTAGTACCTGTTAATATAGACATAAGTGTAGTTTTGCCTGCTCCATTATGTCCAAGCAAAGCAGTAATTTGTCCTTTGTAAAAGTCTACAGATACTCCTCTTAACGCTTGGACTTTCTAGAATATAGTAATGTAACAATATTAAAATAGCAGAAACGTCACATAAAGCTTTTATGTAAACTTACAGATTTTCGTAAGCTTGTAGTATAAGTCTTTTTAAGATCACGTATTTGTATTCCAGGTGTGAGAGCACCACCAAATACTTGCTCAAAGTCTTCATTAGCCTTACCATAATCAAATTCACTAATTTCATCATCAAGAGTTACCTTATTTTTCTTGATACACTAAAAAATACAATAGCATATAAATGTTATATGTACATTATATTTTTCTCTTATATTATTTTTTTACCTTCAAAAAATATAATGGATCCTTTCGGACTCCATATTTGCCAGGAAGTAAAGCATTTATATATACTGCAAGTGTAAAATGTATCACAGCACCCAAGAGTGAAAAGAGAAATATAAAACCTGGACTTCCTGCGGTACCATATTCTATTTTGCCAGTAACAAACAAATTACTCCACTGAATACCAATAACTGAAAAAAAAAAATGCTTAACAAAACACTCATACACATACATATACATCTTTTAAAGTCTTTCTAATAAACTATTAATATAACTGACAAGTTTAGAATTACTACTTACATTTGCTTTCATGCGCATTTGTTTCTTCAAAAATTCTATAAAGCATCATATTTGGAAATATTATACCAAGATACGGTATAACTTTGAAAACTTCTTCTCTTATCATGTTTGAATGAAGTGAAAATGCTGCCGTGTAAATAATAGCTAAGACAGTTGTCACCAATCGTGCTATAAAAAAAAATATCAATATTAATATTAAAAATTTATGTATTTAAACAATTATTAATTTTACAAAAAGATATCTACGTTTTGAAAAATATGCCGCAATATGCAAGCCAAATGTTATAAGATGAGTGATGTGTGTAGTAAATAAGAGCCAAAATATAAAGCCGTTTCCGTATTTCAAAAAGGCATGGACATTTTTAGAAAATGTTAACTTAAATAATATGATCATTGGCACTACATAAATAGTGCTGAATAATATCCCCGTAATTAACCAGCTAAATAAACTGTAGATCAATTTGACTCCGTTCATTGCCATTAAGACCTGAAAACAACAAAACAGTTAAATATTTTTCCGTGATTAAGAATATAAAAGAAGTAGAAAAAACTAATGTTATACTAACATTCACGCCAATAAACTTCTCCTTCGCCGCATAGCCGACCTCTATGCAAAGCGGAATTACAAAAGCTATAACTGCGAACACAGAAATTGCTTCACGTAATAGTATATCAGCCTCATCAATTTTGACATACGGTGGAAAAGGCATTCTTTGTATTGACATCTGAAAAATACGTTTATCAGAAAATGATAAAAAATAATTCCATCGTATCATAATGATATGTTCAGCCGTCTGTCTCTGCATACAATATCAATATTGATATTTTTTAAAAACATTTTCATAATAAATTATTCAGTATTAAAATAGATTTACTCTTTTTATAATACCTTTATGTTAAAATCTGGTGCTACTTGCTTTATAAGCGTTTGATCTACACACATCTGAACTTGCGTAAATGGAATCATATTGAAATACATCGTAGGTGATGTAGTTAAATGTTCACTCTGTGACACACTTTGGTACAAAGCAGTTGGAATTTTCCACGAATGTCTTATTTTATATTTTATAGCAGGTTGGTCGTATTGTTCAAAAACAACTGCCACCGCAGAAAGTATCGGCTTTTCTGCCTGAGCGAGTGTATAAGCGTTTACCATTGCAGTCTCATCATCAAAACCCTTCATATCTATACGAAAACAAAGAGAGTATAATTACATCAATTACATTAATCATCAAGTCATTTAAGCTATTATTAAAAACAGTATTATTCCTCAATCGTCATTTTGCGCAATACTTACTATCAGGTAGAAGCATAAGACAATATCTGACAGACTCCATAATGTCCTTCGTATATGGGTTGTTCGGTACGAAATATACTTTATTCAAATCATTATCAATTTTCATCATCAATTCGTCTTGCGTGACCATAGGATAGTATGTACTCTCGTTCACCACAACCGGGGAATTAACGCTGAAATCCCTCACGGTTTGCAACAATACGAATAATCCAATGGGTACTAGAGCTTGTAAGAATAGTGTCATACGCCAATGCCTCATGCGCACTATCAGATTCTTGTACATCAACAAGCCAAAAACTTTCAATACACTAGCCATTTTTATTTCAATTTGGTAGACAATACTTTCAACAATTTATTGAACGGGCTGTGTTCAAATATCTACAAATACTGTACACACTGTTTTGCCATTGAAAGTACGCAGAGCCTTCTGAATAAGTTATCAGCATTGACGTATATGCTGGCTTCCACTTAGAGCATATCATATAAATACTCTACACAGCCTTAGTCATCATAATTAAGGAAATACGTCTACAATTCATATATATTGCGATAAAGCATGTAAAAAAATGCCATTTAGTGTCTTTCTCCTTACGTATAGAATTTTTAGAATCCCACCTCTGTTGTCATAGTAAATTTTACCTAAACAAACATTATTTATTAGGCGATACAAAGGTGAGTCAAGGCAAGGCGTACAAAGTATTAAGTATGTATAAATATTAAAAAATTACAATTATTATTATTTACATTCTCTATCAATATCAATAATTTGACTTTAATTGGCTTTTAATTTAATTTTAATTTTCAACCATACAACAAAGATTACACAACAGCTCTAAAATCAATAGATAAGATTAAGTACATAATTTATCGCATTGAATACCGGGAACTGTGTAAGAAACTCTACTGTGTAAGACATTCGTAGCGTACACAAAGGATTTATATGTGACAAAGGAGCAAAGTTTAACTTTCTTTTTCACAGACTCGATTCATCACAGGCTCAAAAAGACATTTCACACTCACGTAATATTTTGTAATACTTCTGCCTTTATTTGGACATGACAACTAAAGAAATCTATGCCCGAATTTTCAGTCCATTCAACTTATTTGCCGAGGGCGCATGCTACCAAACACGTGCTATTTACAAAGAAACAAACGCTGTTATTGATTTTTCACTTTCTTATCGTTAATCTCTATCGTTTAAACAACAGATATTAGAAATGCAGATATTACGCGCGCGATAATGATGTGGTAATTGTATAAACGAGTGTAACGTATGTACTACTTACGAAAGCTGTCACACTTCGCTTCAACGGGAATATCGTGAAGCATGCCGAGTAGCGTCGCAACTTTTGTTATCTGTCTCAAGAAGCACCATCCTTATCGCATTATCAGATGCGATAACGTCAAATTGTTGTCACGTTATATATAATATATGCTACGCTTAATTACAATGTGTTGCGATACACATAACGACGGCGGAAACTTAAATGCGATAACACCCGCAGCGTCGATCAATGCGCCAAGGCTGGGCAACACTGGTGGGCAAGACTAGACTCACTAGCGACTGTCTGTCAAAAACACAGGTGTGATAGTATGGTGGGGATATAGAGGGGAAACTGTACTGTCATTGAGTCTACGTGTATGTATATACGTGAACGTATCTGCATCACCCGCATCAATGACATTCAAAAAGCAATGGATCGAAACAATGACGAGATAAATGAAAGACAATCTTATCCGCCTGATAGTCTTATGATTCATTATTGTCTCATTTATATTTTGTAAACATATTTAGAGCCCGATAATATTCAGTTTTAAACTTAAAAATTGCAATTTTATTATCCGGGTTTGATTATCCGTCGAGTAATAATTGTGGAGAAAAATGTAGTTTTGTGATAATATATTATATTATTGCATTGAAAATATGTATTCTTATGTACTTATAAAACATTTGTGCAATTATAAACTGTGAATTTAATGCTGCGTTAAAAATTATTTGCTATTGAAAATAATTTGCTATTAAAAATTGCGTTAAAAATTATTTGCTATTGAAAATAATTTGTATCTATAATCGATAATATCGATATTCTTCAATTATCTCCGGACTTTCGGTTCATTTATTGTCACAATTTGATGGTTTTTATCAGAGTTATTTTTAATAGTATTTTGTCGATATTATTAAAATAGTAAAGACATATTTTTGTAAAAAGATAGTCAACGTTGCTAGTTCAATGCTCCGAATTCATTTGTTAATACTGAAAATCTATAGTGCACATTATGTGAATTATAGATTGCTAGTACTGAACATCTCTAATTCATTAGTGCACGACACGTATACATTTATCCTATTGCATAAGAATAAATTGTAATAAATGTGCAAGTGAAACGAATATATTAACATATTTAATCTATTGCAATAGGAATAAATTGTATCATAATTTGCATTAAGAACGTTTACACATTAAAAAATAAGGACTACATTATCATATTAATATTACAATCCAAGGACGATACATGATAATGTTGCCTTTATTTTCTGTTCACATGTTAGTTTTATTTCATCAATACTTTTACGTATTACTTTAAGTTCATGAACTTGTTTGCTTAAACTTTTTATTTCACGTAATACGTATATGGTATTTAAAACTCCAGTGGTGACACAATCACCATAAAAACATATATGTATATACAGAAATTGATTTGATATTTTTACTATATTAATTATATAATAAAATTATGGAACATATATAATTAATATAGTAAATAACATAAATATGAAAGAGTGATTACGCTTCTTTATTACAAGTTGTAGAAGATATTTTATACTAGATAATTACAATTACAGTCAACAATATATTGAAACATATGTATATTTGATACATTTCTATATTACAATAGTAAACAAAACTACACAAATCTGGATGCAATCGCTATTAGTTTGGTATAATCTGCTCCTTTGGTGTGAGTCTTTTCCTTCATTTTCGTTCGAAGAATGTGTGGAATGGGCACCTGTATTCTTGTACCTAGAGGTGTCCCGTTATCGTCTATCAGCACCAGATTGTTACTGTCAAACTTAGGAACCTTCGGGGCCTGCTTCTGCTTCAATCCAACTAGTATGCCCTTTTTCTTTTCACCTCTTATCGCGACCATAATTCTATCTCCTGGACAATTTTCAGATAAATATGCTTCTACAAAAGAGAGAATATTTTCCACGCAGTCTTTAATTTTTTGTCTTACCGATATATCCCACTCCTACTTTATTGTAGACGTGTATGCACCGTGGTGGTTTACCCTCCATCATAGCTTGTTTTCCTATTTCGCTGTTGTCCACTACCCTCAATCGACTCAATTTAATTATCTGATTCGCAGGGTTCGTTGTAGAAATGTTCCTCCTTATAACATTTATCATTGCAGAAGGCGACAACATTACTACTTCAATCTCCTTTTAAGATAATCTGGAACACCGAATATCATATTCAATATTGCAACATAACCTACTTTTCATTTAGCATAAAGCAGATTAACAACTTTATGAATGATTTAAATAAATTTTTTTTTTCAAATATTTTTAATGACATTTACCGTTAAGCAAAAATTCTCTCCTTAACACAATTCTAATTCAATTCTCAATCAACTGAAATCAATTTGGAGTCTTCGATCGCGACGATTCTGAAATCACAGCAGAAAGCGCGACGATCTCAACATAACCTCGCCCTAACCTAAAAGTCACCTGCGGCGAGCGAATACAGTAGTGCGGCGATTCAAACCGGAAATTTTATTGTCATCATGAACGCGATACACCGTCTCGAGAAAGCCTTAATGCATTTCCGATCTCTCGGTGTCCCGAGGGTGAGTTCCACGTTCGCGAGAAGTTTCAGCACGAATAAAGATTCAGAGGGACAGAGCAGCGACCCGCACCCGTCCGTGGAGCCCGGCGCCGAGAAGGAGGCTGTAACAGAAACGAAAGGAAGTACAGAGGAATCCGAGACGAAGCTGAGCGGCTTCGCGCAGAGTTACGAGAAGTTCTCACATATTGACAGTAAAAAGCCAGAAAAGCCGCAGACGTTCGCTTCCTTGATCCGCAACTCCAAGTTTGTCGACGTAAATATCTCTGATTATGTATAGAGTTACGCATTTGTCAACTGCTTTTTATTAAATATATATAATTTTACTTTCTAGTTGGGTGACCCTGAAGGAAAGGTTGTAACTGGTGAGATATTTCACGTGGTCGGCGACGACTTGTACATCGATTTTGGATGGAAGTTTCACTGCGTCTGTCGGAGACCTATTAAGAATGGACAGTGCGTGCGCTTAAATCAATTCGTTTCCAAAATATATTAAGATATATTTTATTTAGTGATATTCGTTGTACTTTGAATGCCGTTGTATCTTTTGAATATTATTCTCATTTATTTGGTTTGTTATTTTAGGTATTACCTGAGAGGATCTAAAGTTCGATTAAGGATAAAAGAGTTGGAACTTTCCTCCAGGTTCTTAGGCGCCACTACGGATGTAACTCTTCTCGAAGCCGATTGCACTTTGATCGGCTTAATATCGTCACCACTACAAGTGGCAGAGCAAAAATCGAAGACAGTTAAAAAATCGATAACAATACCGGACTTTTAATAACATTAATTTTGTAATATCTGTATTAAATAATCTAGATAATATATACATATGCGGTACGTACATATGGTCGATTGGTTTCAAAACAATATTTCGTATAAACTACCTAGTAGAAATTGTACATCATCGTTGACAATCTAAACTATTAATTTTTTTTAAACACAATTGCTGCTTTAAAAGCAAGTAATGCGACTACAATTCATAGTTAAAAGTACATATGTCTACTGTTATATTTTTTGTTATTGTATAGTACTTTCTATTAATTAATAGACTAACTTAAAAACGATATATCTTCTCACATAAGATTATATAAAAATAATATATAAAGCAATGTACATACATGTATAATTTATATTATTTTAAAGAATAAGAAGTGATTAACACTCGATTATAAAATTACCAACAAAAAATATATATTTATACGTATTTTTAATTCATCAAGAATTCAAAATAAGATTATTATTCTTAAAAGAATATAAAATATTAAACAAGTCATTTTGACTCCCTCGATAATTCTAGCTTTGAACTAAAAGCCATAGTATATTATTACGTTACTTCATATATAACTCATATATGTATTATAAATTGTTATTATGCGTTATTATAAATAACTCATGTGTTATTACACCAAACAAAGAATTCATTTTTCACGCGCGGAAGGATTTCTGCATTCACGACCGAGTCAAACGTGACAGGTATTATCAAACGCGATATTACCAACTCAGTCTAGCCGCGCTGCGGTTGGTAAACGCGTGTTACCCACGTGGCGTTACCGACCGTGGCAAGACTTAAAGCCTCGCGAGCGGTCCGCGAGAGGTCAGTCTCGCTCGATCGTCGTCCCGATCGTGACGAATGTGGTGGAGCGGAACGCGTCGACGGTTTTCCTTTCGCTCTCGTTCCTCGCCAAGTGAGGAATAAACACGCGAGTGGCGCGTTACGTGCGCACGAGTGGCGGTGACAGTTTTCCGTGACGCACGACTCGTGTTCCGTCCAGACGCCGCGACGTCTCTCTACGCCCGACCAAGCGGAGGGACGATAACCTAATTCGCGGACGATTACGTGGACGGTTGCTTTAATTCGCCCGACACAACAGTGAGTATGTAATAAGCTGCTGTCTCGGTAACCTCGTGCCTCCCGCGAGGAGAGACGAGGCGTCTCACCTTCGCGACGGGCTGTGGTCTCTTTGTTACGCGTCGCTCACCTTGTCCACGATCGCTTATCGTCGCGATCGAGGGACGCGCGCGAGCTGATCGCGTACGTTAATCGCGCAGGAAATCCTATTTCCCGACGGGAGATTTCCATGAATTTTGAAGGAGCACGCATCGTCCGTGCCGCGAATTATTTATCGACTATCTGTACACTAATTTGAAATTTTGTATGTTGATGAGGATTTAATTTTTTGTCCCCGTTCGAAATTGATTTCGTGCATGTAACTTTTGCGTATGTTTTTTTGTTGTTAATGATTTGGATGGACTTTATGAGAAGAGAAATTTTTTTAAACACACGAAAATAAAACCGTTTGACCAGTTTTATCGAGAACCCAGATGACTCACATATTAGAAAGTCAGATAAGTGTTAATGAGCCAGATAACTGTTATGAGCAAGCATCAAATATAAAATGATTATATAAATTTGTTTTTTTTTCTTGTAAAATTAATAATATGCGTATACTTTTTATACTGTCAAATTTTTTTTTAAGTTTTTTGTGATAATTCATGGTGCATTACATCTGGAGTATTTTACGTATTTATATAATATTTTTTATATATAATGCAGCTGTGATAAAAATTTATACACATTATAAATATAATTCTAATTTTTAGAAAATTAAAATTTAGAAAATTTTAGAAAATTATAATTTATAATTTGCATTTTTCTGTATAAATATACATATGTAGACATACATAAACAAATGTATAATAGATTAGTAAATGTATACTTTTATAAAATTATTATTTTATCCGCTTTATTAAACTTTTTTTAGAATTAATTTTCTGTTTTTGTGAATAAAAAATACTCCAAGTATAATACGATATCACAATTTTCACAAGTGTTTAAAGTAGATTTTCATAATAAAAGAATATGCATGTAACGTTAAAAATTTTATAAGGAGAATATTTAAATAAATAAATTTAATTTGAATAAGATGATTTGAAATAAATTATATAATTATACATCAATATAATTTTGCGTTATTATCTTATTTCAAAACAGACAGTGAGACTATTCATTTCCATTAAATTCGTATTTCACATAGTTTATTGTTTCGTTCTTATCCGATCAGAAAGGAGCGCGTGCGATCGTAGAAGCTCTGGGGAAATCACAACAACGCGGAAACGGTTCAGCGATAGGGACTCTCTGTAACGGGCCCCGTAATAAGCTCTCCCTTTCGTTTGTACTCTCTGTCAATTAAAAACACATTACGATTTCATTTCACGGAGGTTTTACTTAAAATCCGACTCTGTATCCGCTAATGGCACGTATAGTTTTCCATTTCCTAGCGGAAGCATTTAAATAACGTGAAAACGCCAGAAATTGAAACAATTTATTTCGCTTGATAAAATATTTCGCTACGATATGTGAGAAAGAGAAATTATTCTTTTGCAGAGAGTTTCTCGCGAAATAATAATTCTCTGAAATAATACACATGTGTAAATAAATTTACACACATGTGTAAATAAAAAAAAAAACCGCTGAAATTTAAGAAAATTATTTGCGTAAAATCTGGTGGATTTAATTTAATAAAACGTATGGAATCGTCGCATTTTTAACTAATTTTATCTATTTTATTCGATGATTAAACTCTTCTAAAGTTGATTTGAAATAAAATTTACCGAAGAAACAGTAAAAAAATGTCTTGTTTATGCAGTTCTCAGTATTACATCACGTTGATATGGATCATGTTTCACTGCAGCAGCGTAAATAAATTCATGCTAATCAGACGTGCTGACTTTAAACTAATTGTAAGATATCGTAATCTCTTCGTCCGAAGTATTACGAGGCACCGGCATGCACCCGGGATTCTAAGCTTTCTACGTGTGACTCCGCTGGCAAATACGTATCGTGTCTCTGTTACTTAACATCCGCCCAACTTTCTATTCGCGCGCTGGCGCGTAAATGTGTGCTCGTTCGTTATTTACATTTAAATATTATTGCGAATCTCATTACGTATGCCGCGATCTTTTATCTTAACTAATAATTTTCTTAATGATGTTCTCTCAGGCCTGTTTGCATACGCGCTACGCAGATAGCCTCCTCTATCTTTATGTAAACAACTTAAAGTCCATTGGATCCGGAAATCACAGTATCGAATATCTCCCATATTTATACATTATACATTATACGCAGAGATTTGTGTTACATTTTTTCTTATTTATAAATGCAGAACCTTCTCTTCCCTGAACATCTTAATTCTCATTAGTTATCTATAAGCAAAGGAATTTTTTTAAAGCACGATTTACATTCGTCGGACGATGTTCGAATTTTAAAATTCGCTAATGTTTAGATTTTGTAATAAAAATGAAATAATAAGAATGCTGTTTTTATAGTATTTATTTAAAGATATTTAACAGTGTGCGAGTATTGCGTGTAAAGATTTATTGGTCTCCGATAATAATAGCATTGCAATAATTATAACTTTTAATTTACGCGATGGATTGACCTTGTTATAACGTTGTCTTACTTACATAAACACGTGGATAAAATCGATAGTAAAATATACCGCAAATATGCAAAATGCAGTGCAGAAGACTTATGTATAATGTCTTCTGAGAAATTCGTTCGAGCGCATTAACGTTAATTTCATTTACGTGCGACGACGGAGGGGGAGGAGGGACAAGTGTATTTTAATCATATGTGCACTGTTAAGAAATTACGAGCGACCATGACTTGACAATCCCATTCAATTTTTTGCAGATAAAGTTATAATAAATTTACACAGCCTCGCAGGCAAACATAAAGCACTTAGCAGGAGATAAAGTATTTAATATTCGCATATCTTTTCGCGACGCAGGCAGAAACTAAGGGAGAACTGGATCATTTGATTTGTCATTTTATTAAATTACGCGAAAATGAATCATGAAATTATAAAACTATTATTTATATAACTATCGAGCAGTACTATTAATTTTTATATCACATAAATTTTTAATTGCGCGATGATACATGTTTATCTAGTAATAAAAAAAGAAATTTCTATTTATATAAATTTACAATATAATTGCAAAAAGAAAATATAAGGTTTACCAATAAATATATTTATGAAAAATATGAAAATTACTTTTAATGTTATGAAGAAAAATTTATGTGTAGTTTTGGTATTTGAATATATATTATTATTTGGACGTAATAATTGTTGTTGACTGAAATTGTTTTATTTCTTTTTTTAGAAAATGGAGAAAAACCTAGGTTTTGGAGGGATTAACGCCCCACCTTCGGCTCCTCTACCAACGGCTCCACCGTCTTACGAGGAAGCCATAGCTAATGCAGGAGGAGCACCTACGCACCCTCCAGTTGTCCCTACACCGTATCCCATGGGAAATGCGCCATTACAAATGCCCGTGCCATGTACGTGATGTCTTGATATACTAACTGGATTTGACGCTTTTTGATAATGTAAAATTAACTGAAGCGAAAAACTCACTCTTCAAAACTTGTCAAATTGGAAAATGCTTTTAAGGATTTGAGGATCCCTTGTTGTTTCTGTATATATTTTTTATATATAAATTGTGTTGATTTTTTTTTATGATAAAACAGCAATATGTTTACAGAATAGAGTAAACCTTATATAAATCTTATACAATTTCAGACAATCAGCCACCAAATCAAACGACAATGCCTACATCGTCAGTTTATCCGGGTTCGAGCCACTCGACATCACAACCGCGTCCCAATGCCGATTTGAACTCCGTACCACAGACGGAAATACGGGTACCTCCGGCTATCATGCATCACCATATCGTGTACGCTCTAGGGCCGAATGCAGTGAAAATGTCCTGTCCGACGTGTCACGCCGATATCAAAACTACCACAATATCGGATCATCAGCCGAGTGCTCACATTTGCTGCATCATACTCTGCTTACTTGGGTGAGTGATAAAACTTGTACATATTTGTAATTCGTATTTATTATAGATATTATATCGGTCATATCCAATGAAGAATTTTTCATTTGTCTCATTCTGTTCATTTTTCTTAAATTTGTTTATAAGTTTAGAAATACGTAAAAATATTTTTTACGCATTTACTTTTATATATTTATTAGCTGTCGAAATGTAAATTATCATTTTTAAAAATCAATTATTATTATTTATTGATATAATTTCTTACAAAATGTAATTGTATATTGTAGCTGTTTGTTGAATAAATTGAATATGATACAAGCAATAACTTTAGTTGTTGTCAATATTTTTATAAATAGCTTTAATTATAGATTTTGGATTCTTTCGTTTCAGATGCTGCCTCTGCTCATGCCTGCCATATTGCATGAACGCTTTTATGAGCGTTCATCACTTCTGTCCAAACTGCAAAAATTACATTGGCACGTGGAAAGGTTGATTTTAAGATGACGTGCACACATACATAGGTTCCAACCTCCCGCGTATCGAGACACTTTACAATTCTATAAAGAGCTGCTCGATACTTTTCGTTTATCGCATATTAAGAATTGCAGAAAGGAAGGAATGTTGAGAACGTAAGTTACATGCTTGAGTCTTCAAACTTTAAAAGACCATTGTGTGTTATAATACGCAAATGATTTATCAAAATCAAGTCTTGATTGATCTAACATGTTATATGACTTATAGACGAGTGAACTCTAGATCGTATGACAATTAAACGTGATATGAATGTCATAAGTATCACAGACTTTTATATAATAATGTAGATTGTTAGTATAACGTAAAGTACTTTATAGTATACAATTGTAAAGCAGTGATCTAAAGTATAATTATAAAGAAAGAGGTATATTTCGTAAAAACACAGGTTCTTATTTGTATGTACAAAAAAATTGGTATTCTTTTATAAAAAAATTTTTGTGAATAAGTTTGTGAAAAAATTTAAATTTTTGTATATTCTGTATATTCATGATCACTTTTTGCTTTTCTAAAATATGATGAAATCCTTATCTTTTCCCTTTTTTCACAAAAATTTTACATAATATTTAATAAACTTTGATATTTTTAGTTATACATAAAATTAATATTTTTCAATATTTAAATATTAAATTTGTGCGGTTTCTTGATAAAACTTACTTAAATAAAGAGTTCAATTTTATTTTAAACATCATTAACAGTCTAATATATTATATAGAAGTCTTGCAGTTCTTAGAATTTGAATGTAAAATTATATATGCGATTTTATCGTTGGAAAGTTGGACATGAGAATTCTTTTGGGCACTTTCATTGCTTTGCGTAAAACAGAAATTTTCAAATCAATTTTCTTCTTCTCGAGAATATTTTTTAAGTAGTTATTTTATGTATATTAATTTTATAAATATAATAATTATAATAAATTATAATTTACATAATAAATATAATAATTTACATAAAGCCATTCGGAATCAGTGTTAAATTGTAAATCCCATATATCTGATGCACAGATATATATAGAGCGGTTGGCCAACGATCGTTAAAATTGGTCACGATACTTGAAGAAGAAGAAGAATTTTATATATATGCTTAATGAAATCAGTTATATTATTTCTAATGATATTCATAATTACAAACGTAGAGAACAGAATAACGTAAACCATGAAAGTTGCCTTATTTCGTGTCCAAACTAATATTGTCGTGTATTTTTATTTTTGCATTACCAAACACAACTTCGCGAAGAATAATATTTACAAAGAATATACTCTAATTATCTCTTTATGAAACTTGATATGCGGGAGCACAAGCATGTATATCTAAGCGTGCCTCTGCGGATATTTAGCTGAATATATATTATGTAAGCATATTATAAAGAAGAGCATATATTTTTGCGTACAATGAAAAAGGATTTGCAAACGTTTATCGTAATAAGAATGTATAAGTTATTTTCAATTTTATTAAAAAAAATTATATTTATATGCATATAATATTATCGAAATAAAACTGATAAGCACTAGGGCAGCAGAAGAGAGATTTTTTTTTTTAAAGAGGAAGTTCTATGTCTTGCGGCATTATAATCCGTTATATTCCATACTCTCTTTATCCCAAGTTAAATTGAGAAGTAGAGTTTGGATAATCTAATATTTCTCAGCGCCGGATCGAACTTTCTCTGGCTTATGTTATTTAAGTTTTAGTAGCTATTCTATCATGTTGTATCAAAAGATGCACGGATTCTCAAACTCTTTTCCACCTTTTCTATCCTCTCTTATGATACTTTGAAAATCCCAACAGTCTTCCATGTTTTATTAGAATATTCATTTTTTAACCTTTAGTATTTTTAGTCTTAAAAGATTAATGTATGATTTGAATTTCATATTGATTGTCAGATTTTTTTACATTGACTTGAGAACGTAATTATGTTCTCTACTTCTATCTATTCTCATTAACATAATGTATCTTTTTTTTTTTTTTTTTTTTTGAGATAGCTTATAAAATCAACAAACAAAATTTTTTTGAATATTCTACTTATTTATTTTTCTTTTCTTCCATTTGCTGTATTTATCGATTATATTAACATTTAAGAATAGTTATCCTTGATCCTACGAAGCTGCATTATATGTATGGTTTGATAGTTGCTTTTTTTATAGTTTAATATTCTAACTGCACGGATAATAATTTTATTCTTGATAATTCTTCCTATTTGAAGACGTTTCTTCCATTTGCTGTATTTATCGATTATATTAACATTTAAGAATAGTTATCCTTGATTCTATGAAACTGCATTATATGTATGGTTTGATAGTTGCTCTTTTTATAGTTTAATATTCTAACTGCACGGATAATAATTTTATTCTTGATAATTCTTCCTTTTTGAAGACGTTATGAAGATATAAAATTTTATTATTCAATTCGATTCTATTGAAAATATGTTTATACTTATATTAAGACTGCATATATGTTTGTACTGTAGTTGATTTTATAATGGCGTCTAAAGTCTTATCAAAACGTCATTGTCGAAAAAGAATTTGTCGATTACAAGTTTTGTATTTCGACATCCATGATAATTTAGATAAATAAAGAAGATTAACCTGTGCATTGTTCATATCTTACATGTGACATAATTCTATCTATTATGTTTAGATAGTCGGACAAATAACATTCCACAACAAACGACTTTGATGAAGAGTTCAAAAAATATATAGCAGTATTTCTCAATTGCTTGAATTTCTCATTTTATATCTTTTAATTTAATTTTTTTTAAGTTTCATTGCTATAGAAAAAGAAATCTGTTTTTTAAGCAGTATTAAATTATTACAGTTTAGTATTATATTGAGATAATACTTTTCCTAAGCAATGAGAGTTTTTTATTATGCTAATTATTTGTTAATTTTTTTAGATTATTTTCGAGCGATAACATTTTACAAATATTATAAAATGAGTAATGCTTTGTTAATTAACACTGCTTTGTAGAAATTAATGAACGATTTCGAGCGATAACATTTTACAAATATTATAAAATGAGTAATGCTTTGTTAATTAACACTGCTTTGTAGAAATTAATGAACACTGCTTTGTAGAAATTCACAAACTAAGAAATAGATATAGAATTTAAACAGTATTTTTTGTATCCATTTCTTCTTTGTCTTCACAGTAATGATTGTTGATAACTTTATATTTAATTCAATTAAATGAAATTTAATTAAATGGTTAGCAATTAATAAACCAATGACAACAGCTATTATATGCAATCAGAGGCGAATTAATTAATCTTATATTTGAACACCCGACATTTTGCCGATTATTTTTTGAAGTTTAAAATTTATTTACCAAATAATGTCTATTCTTACTTCACAGTTTCAAAGAAACAGAATCCTATAATTTTATATAAATTATGTATTGAATAATAGCGTTTGGAAAAAATTTTATATATAATTATCATAATGTATTTTTCTTTATATTTTTAGAATATTTTATTCTTACCGAATTACTACTAGTATTATTGTAAATAGTATTAATTAATACTGATATTAAATGATAGCTTATGTATGTTTTATTATTCGTTGCGATGACGATGTATTTGTTAAGAATATGTCTTCTATGGTGCCAGAGGATGAGAGCAGTAAATAGCATATATAATCGAGTAAAAGTAAAATAATTATTAACCATTATCCTTGTTTATTTGGTGTGTTTAATACGAAGAATTATTTTATTTTAAAAATATGTAGTTTCTAATATAAATTTTGAAGTCAAACGTTCTTACAAGTATTATGTTCTATTTAATTATATAATTAAATAATTTCAGTAAAAAGTTTAATAATTAGAACTAGAAATGTTTGGTTTTCAAAGATTTATATTGAATTTTTAATAAATAATTAGAACAATAATTAAATCATGATTCAATTAGTTTACTGTTTTGATTAAATAATGATTTTTATTAATTTAATAATTTTGACTTTTCACGTGTTCTTTGGTATTAAGCGTGTAATATATTTTTGTATTTGCTGAAATTTTTCACTATTCTGATAATTCTTTCATTTACCTCACGTTAAACGAGTACGTCATTTTAAATTCAGGCACTAAGATATTAAACTAGTCTGCGTATAAATGTATTTTGTCCTATTTCTACATCTACTTTTTGTTTGTTCCACACGTATTTACGCAAGTATTGTATCATACAACTTTTGTATAATAGATAAAATAATAAAATATGTATATTCAGTTAAGCGCGAAGTTTTTCGTATTTTTATAATTAAGGTAGAGGTACAGCGCATATTCCTATTTAATTTAAGAAAAAGACTAAATTAACTTTTGATTTTTTAATTTTTATTTTTTTCTTTTAATGCGTACATCAGTATATCGAACAAACTCGAGTATATATATATGTGTTCTCGTAATGAAAAAAGTTTTGTTTATAATTTATCGAAAAACTACGCTACATATATGAATCGATTGCTCTTTGGGAAGATATTAATTGGAGCATGAAATTTGTCCTATATATAGTTAAATTTTGGTGTGCGGATAAGATACCACCGTTATATATCGTCTGTGTAACCAATGTTACCAAAAGTTTTACAAATGATACCTATCGCGAATCGTCTCCTGCTGTAACACTGCGAACATCAATAGACGTTATCAAAGAACGAGTCGCGCACTATTTGCGCGTATAATAGTAGATACAAATACAATTTGTTTCGAGAATATAATCGTGTTGTAATCGTCGCTCACACAAGGCAAGTCAGCGAATTGTCTGTTTCGGAATTAAATCACGTTTATATCATTAGGCCAGTTCCTAGAACCGAATAAGACTAGCGTTGTAACTATATTCCATATAATGTATATGTCTTATAATCGAGGATCGTAATTTACCTAGATATAATTTGAATGTTTCGAGTATACGAATCGTAATACATAATGAACGATCGCGAACTGGAGAACATTTCGCGTTTGGAGATGTTTCTTCGGTTCCACGGCCATGACCTATCACAACTTTGCTATATTCGGAAAGACAGTTCGCCGCTTCCCTTTATGTTGATAATACATTAGAAACACATCGCGCGTGCCCTAACGAATACGCCTACGATACGATAGTCTTCAGCAACTCTTGACCCTGTGGCAGGAATTGCTGTTGAGCAACAGAAGAATATTCCATATCGATCGGTTTCGTGTCGTCGTAGAGCGCCGGTGCTTCGCATAGAATTGTGAAGGTTCCGGCTATTGAAGCTATCGTGAACATCCACAGGAAGAGGCGATCGAGAACCATCGCGACAAAACCCCAATCTTGATCCTCCTGCAATGACATAACGGAGAACATAAAGAACATATATAATCAGTATATAGGATGTGAGATATAGCTAAACGAGAGAGAGTATGCGGGAATATATACTACAGAGAACGATAATTTTATACAAATTTTTTCTCTACTAAAATTGGTTCTTTCAGTTACATGTACACGTTGATTTAATGTTTTCGTATTTTTAAAAACAACATAAAGTATTAAATGCTCTCTTTTAGGTGCTTGCATTATAATTACTTTTCGGTTCTACCTCTTTTGTTTGTATTACTGAAAGTTGAAGGATTTCCGAAAGTTACTTACTGCATTGAATTCATCCTGGCGCTGTATGTGATGCTGGATGAACATGACGTTGTGTAAAGCCTTTTCCAGCTCGAAGGGATATTTCTTCCTCGGCGTTACATCGCTCAGTGACTCGTCAAGACCGGACATGACCGTTGAAAGTCCATTGTATCCTAAACTGCCGACTAGGAATCGATTATGGGCAGTTGTCCTGTGTAAACCGTTGCAACCTGAAATAGCGATAATTACATTTCTTTACAATGTATAATGTAAAAATATATGAGTACGTTATTGCATCTGGCTGATACTTTTCTTCTAATATCGCGCAAATAATTTTAATTGATTATTATTAAGCACAAAAATAACCAGTTCATATTGATGCATTTTCTATTTATTTGACTGTTTAATTAATACATTAAAAAATATAAATTAAAATGCACGATATGAATAATAAAGTTCTATTCTTTCAATTTTGAAAAATCGTACCATCGATTCGTTGATGACGGGCAGAATCCGGCGAGGATACTATCGATGATGATTGCACCGCAGCCGAGATGGCAGCGTTAAACTTGCTCTTCTTCCCTGATTTTCCTCTTCCGTGTATCTTGTGCGCGGCGAGATCGTTGAGAAGCTCGTCGGGCACCCTCATCAGAAGCAGCTTTGGCAATCTTCTAATGAAGACCCGTCTCACCCAAGGTGCCATCTTGTGGGTGCTCGGTTTGCGATAGTGCACGTTTAGAATAATGATCGTTATCACGACCGAAAATCCGACTAGGATCATCGTGAAGAGTAGGTATTTGCCGAGTAATGGTAATGCCAGCGATGTGGATGGTATAATCTCGGATATCAGTAAGAAGAACATGGTCTGGGATAGCAGGATATTGATGCAGAGCGCAATCTTCTCGCCGGAATCGGCCGGCAAATAAAAGGCCAGAACTGATAGATAAGAGATGCTGACGCACGGCACTATGAGATTCACCGTGTAGAACAGCGTTTTTCGACGCAAAGTTATGTTGAAGAAAATATCGGGATACGGCTCGTCGCAACACGGGTAGTACTTTGTATGACGTTCCGCCGGAACACCCAATATATCCCATTCCACACTTGGATAATATTCTCGCAGATCGATACCTATTTCGACTTTGTCGCCCACATTTTGATTAATATGCTTTAAGTCGATCTGAGGAAGATATTTTTAAATTTATGACGCACTAGGGATTAATTTTTTTAATGAATACAAAAAATTGATGAAGAACTCTCGACTACATGATTAAAATAATGTGGAGTTAATGAAGGGCATTGAGAGTACAATGTGGTTATTGGTGCGTGAATTATCGAAAAAACAATAATTATATTAACAATGTATAAATTATAAATTTAGACGTGTAATTTCAACTCCGCTTTGAGCCGTAAACTTAATTTTTTAATCGATATATTTTTTGCCTTCCAAAATATCATCACAGAATATTAATGATTGTAACATGCACAACGATGCTGTTTTTATAATTTGTTGTATCAAAATAATAGATTTACTTACTTGGTCACCATCGTACGTCCACGAGCCGAATTTCATGAAACAGGTTTGCTGATCGAAGGGAAAGTATCTAACGTCTATTTCGCAGGAAGATTTAAAAATTGCCGGAGGGGTCCAAAGCACCTTCCCGGTGTAATGCAGAATGGCCTTAGTCATCGTTGTCACGCCATATTCTCCGTCCGCACTGAAAATAAGGCTCGTTGTTTCGAATTAATGCGTTTATAAATTTTTAATGCGCATATACAGTCACGCTATAACATTCGGATGAAGAATCAATAAACCAAGGAATGCAATTTGCAGTGCATCATGCTTGTATTTTCTGATCGCGATAATCATAAAAAAGATAAACGGGTACTAGAGCACGCAGCATCACGTACTTGTTATAAAGTACAATGTCGGGCAGCCATATATGCTCGCTGGGCACGTAGAGTTCAGTGACACCTCCGTATTCCAAGGGATCCCACTGGAATTTATGATCCTGCCATTCCTGAAATTATTAATTCATTGTCAGTTTAGGTCATATTGATTTTTTGACTTGTAATCTCACGACAGCAATCAAAAGTTGCTGGAATTTTTAAATATAATTTGACACTCACATGCTCTAACCAGACGTTTGTCGTTAGGATTTGATCTTTTAAATTCTGTAAATAAAAAAAGTTTTTACTAAATGTATACAGAAAGTATTCCGTACCTTCTATACATATAATTTATATATATATGTTGTATATAAACGTTATTATGTATATAACTTATTAATAATAAATTTCGATAACGGTAATTATATTTGTTTCGTAAAATATATATACACTACGTACGAGATCTATCAGTTGCGAGAGACGAAGCCCTAGTTTCACAACAACAGTATCAGTATTGTTGGATACAGGTCGAATTAGCCGATTATAATTTGAGAGCAAATCATCATAAAGTCTCTTGGCGTCTGGATTGCTGTAGCAAATTCCCACCGAAAGGATCAGGATGATTAAAGAGAACATCATTTTGCCTTGCAATCAAACGTGCGATTAAACAAGGCTCATCAAAAGCATCCTGTACAGAAATATTAATAAACCAACACATGGTTACCTGATTTATTTTATCTATACATATATTTATGAAAAATTCAAGAATGATATTAAAATTTAAAAATAATCAGATTTAATACTTTGAAAATTATATATATATATATAAACATTTATTATAATAATGCAAATTTAGTTGTTTTCCTCGCTGCATTTTTTTAAAACTATATTTTATAAATTGATATAAATGATTTATTATCTAAAAAATAAACAGAATATTAAATGAAAATTTTCATCCAAATTACTTTATATTTTTTATTTTTTATGTAACTATCATTCATATCTTTACGACTCAACTGTCACGGCTGAAGTTACGATTTAATTTAATTAGTATTTACAACGCTGTGTCTATGGCTTAACTGAGCTTTGCGAGTTGTTAGTTGTAGAATTATGAACCTGTTGCATTAAGCACAGCCGTCTGTCCGTATTAATTTTTACGAGAAGTATTTTATTTAGTGTATCAAATCTTTATTGAGATATTAGTATGCAAATTAAAATTTGCGAGCTTTTCGATAACGGATTTAAACAATTTTCTCTCGGAGTATTCGAGTAGTATAATTTTATCCTGTTGAAATAATTATAACATAAATTAATAAAACTCACAGATCGTATTAATAGTTATTGCGTTGCAATAAATTTGAAATATGATATAAATGCGTTCACGTGAAAGTTTAAAAAGTACATTATTTCTATAAAGTGATACTAAAAAAATATTCGGCACAATAATGTTATTTCTCGCAATATTTTAACGTAAATTCAAATGTTTCTTTCCATGCGCACAATTATATTGTCGCTCTTACACATAATTATCCACAGGAAAGTATATATATACTGAAACGAAAATGAAAACTGTTTTTTACGTTTATATTTTCACAGTGCTTATCGATTTTGTTCACCGAGCAACTATTTACGAGTATCGAAGCCGGGCATGTATACGTGTAGCGAGCGTAATCTAAACGGTCGTGGCATACTTGCGCTTTAGCCTCCTTGGACTCCTCGTTTTCCCGTTCTCTAAATACGGTGCTATTATCCCGTGCCCTTCTTGTCTATCATAATCTGCCGTAAATCGGAGGGGGGATACGTTCGGCTCTCCGGCGCGCGCTTATCAATCGGCGATACCCCGGGCGGACTCCGGTTCGGCTCGCATTACTCGCGCGGATTGTTCCGCTCGCGAAACGCCGGAAGAACGTCGAGCAGAAATGACATTGTGTACAGCCGCTGGACCACTGGGATGCTGATACGTGCATCTGAAATTTGCAGGATCAATACACCATTGCGCATGTACCAGCGTGGTCCGTTCTGCCTCTGCGCGCTGCAGGAGCACCCGTGTCGCGCAAACTCGTCGATTTCTACTGCGGCGCCTCGCGATGGAAAAAGACGGACGCGTTGACCGGGTCTCGGCGTACTTTCCTGGGCGTACTACGCCCTTTCCCGGCGAATGTCACAGCTCTCTCTCTCTCTCTCTCTCTGTCTCTCTTCTCTCTCTCTCTCTCTCTCATGTTTATATTACTTTCTGCTTTAAGTTTATTATTTAACAAGGGAACGCTATAGCCGGAGTGAACATTTAATTCATGAGAAAGAGAGAGAGAGAGAGAGCGCTACGCTTCACATGAGAAAACGAGAAAATTATGTTTTGTTATTTCACTAATTTGATTTTTATGAAGTAGGAGTTTATTTTCACGGTAATTCTACCTGGTAATTTAATTACCCCGTTACTTTCATGTTAATTTCGTTTTTCTAAAGCTATATATGTAGCAAAGCTCGATGATAAACCGGTTTATTTTCTCGAGCATTACAGTTAGCGCAAATCTATTTTGGAGTGTAAGGGTCACTGGCAGTTAGTTTTCTTTCCTGCAAGCTTGTATACATGTGTTCGTGTGTGTGTGTGCATTATATTTACATTTCACTTTGCGATCTTTCTTATTTGTGCACGTTAACATTATTTTAAATTGTCCGTGATGTTCAAATATGACCGTATTTCTACTTTCTCGTTTCATAATTTTCTAAAATTTACTTTGCTCATAAAGTAAGTACTTCTAGGTGTAAATCTCTCAAGTAAATGGAAAGGAAGATGAAACGATAATCTTTTCGTCACGCCCCGTCCACAATTTGCAGAATATTTTTTCATATCCTATACTCGGTCGATTATTACAATCCAACCGCTATTACGATTGTAGTTTAATAACAGGTGGATTAAAAGAAATGACGGACCGACGACAATAAAGAATGTCACCGGCTCGAGCTTCGTGCGAACTTTACGTAATGAAATCATTGTGTCGAGTGCTCCCGCCCAGCCAGACATTTAGCATTCTTTATGGGCGAGGGGCGAGAGACACTGTACATTACAGCACTTTATTCTTATGCGTAGGCCATTCTCCTACGCTACCTCCCGCATCCGCCTCACGCTATTCTGCCTTCCGAGCTCCATGATAAACGTGACTGTTTTTCCGCATTTCCCTCACCCTCTCGCCCCCCTTGCTCACCACTCGGTGAACCACCAGCGAGAAAACTGCGACCGCCGCTCTCAAGAGCACAATGTCTTCGAGTAGGATAGGGTCGTGGCGGTTTGTATATGTACGTGTCTCGTACTTGCACGGATACACAGAAGATATGCGGATCGCGTCGAATGATCTCGCGGGATGCAGCACACTTGCGTGCATACGGCGCGAGGAACTCGTGTCCCTTACTTGACACATCGTTCCCCCCTCTCGCAATTGTTCTCGTTCAACGATATTATGTCACGCTCGCGATACGTCTTTCGTTTGCGCAACCTTAAATCTTTCGATTTAAATATCTGGTCGATGTCGCGCTACCAAACAACTGCCGCGTTGCTGCGTCCAAAATTGCGCCATTTACTCCGCTCGCTCCTTAATTGCGGCAAAGTTAGCCGAGCGCGTTTCAAGTTTCCGACGACACGACAGCGATCGGTTTTGTTCTTCCGCGTGTGTAGCGGAAGACAGTTATCCGATGTTCGGCAACTACTCCCGGCAAAGTGAACTCGCGAGGACTCGTAGGACCCTCGTACCCATGCCACGAATTATTAATCAGACAACCCGTTGCGTAGAATCTGGCGTCAGGCAGAGGCGATCTTCCTTAATCACGGCGAAAGTTGTACCGGCGTGTTTGAAATTTCCGACATCCAAGCGCCGCGGCACGAAGATAGGGTAGACCGTGAGAAAACGCGAATTGGAGACCGAGAGAGGGACGGGGAGACTACAGGGAGAGATACGGTCGCGATACGGAGAGAGAGAGAGAGAGAGAGACAGAGAGAGCCGGCGCACAATCTGGACATAATCGCAGGCTGGCAGAGACGGCTACGTTGGGGATGGTTGGTCTTCGGGACGTGGCGGTAATTAATGTGGCCTCACGCATTGCGCGGGCGAGCTCCCTCGACCCGCGGCACGACTCGCTCTCGTCCGTTCCATCCCCCCCTCGCGCCACGGAGGAAAACTTTCAGGGCTGCGAGATAAGCCGAAACCCCATTATAGTTCGCTATTAGATTTCCCCCCCATTGCGGCCCCGTTGCGAACAGTCGGTAGTAGTAGCGCGACATCTCCGCTCTATCTCCGTTTCAACGACTGTTCGTATCCGCCGTTCGCCGACCCGCTCTTCGGCGGGGGGTCCACCTTTAACCCCGAGATAATGGGGCTGGAGCGGTGTTGGAGTTTAAATGAGTGTTTGCGCGCTCTCTGTAAGTTATGGCGACCCCTTTCGGGGACACCCGTTGCTATATACGTGTACGAGCGGCGTTCCGAAGGTGCGACGTCGTCACGTATCACGCTTGGCTGATCATTGCGCAGCATTGCGTTAAAACAGCGTCTTCATGCCCTTCTTCTGTACGATGTGCAATGTGTGTCACGCGCCGATATTTTTATTCATTTCTTTGCGCAGTCGATTAGCTCTCTTTCTGTTCGATGTTGAATTTGCGCGACCGACGGGAAGTATAATTATATAGCCCTTGCGCTGATATCCAGTTCGTAATGAGGAAAACAATGTATTGTTAATTTTTACGGTCGTACGGTATCGCTGTTATGTTTTTCCTAACGCGAGACTCTCGTTTAAGGGTGTTTCGGAAGTATAATCTTAGATAAAAGTGCATGAAATTTGAAATACTTGAATATCTATGCCTTACGCATAGTAAGGAACTTGAACTATAATTAATTAGAGTCTTATTTTTACTCCTAGAAAGATATTTTTCATATTACAAATGTTTTTTTCAACATTATTTGTGGTACTGGGAGCATATTTTTGTCAGTTTATAATTTATTTCTTTAAAACGATGTAGTGAAGATAATTGAAACTTGGTAGATAGTTTCATCTATCCGTATACTAGATGTACAAAAAAATTAAAAACATTGGTACTATTTCGTTAATATTTTTATTCTTCAAGACCGTCTCTTTCCATAAGCATACATGGAAAATCAGTGAAAATTAAAATCGTTATTATTCAGCAACTATTTAGTGGATTCGTTTAAAGTTTTTTTTTTTCAGCGTTATCAGAAAGGCTAAAGAACAATCTCACAAATTTTTGTCGACTTGGTACTATTTCGAAGATAGTTCAGATACATCCTTAAACAACCAACGAGAGAATTGCAGATTTCAAACGGGGAGAAAAATAACAAATTCGACTCCAATCGAAGTATACTTTATGCGCGAATACTATGGAGTTTAAGAAATGTGCCTTCGCCCGAAGTGTTTTCGAGAAACGCGGACGAAATTGTCGTAAGATCGGAATAGGGTCCGCGAGAAGAAACATAAACACCTTCACGTTTTTATTGCGAGCAAGTCGCACAATTTCAGTAGTAATATCGACCATTTAGCTGCCGCCGTAAAAAACAGGCCAACAGCAATAGCTGCTCACCAAGACGCTTGTGCGGCATCGAGTTACACCTTCTCAATTTTATTATGCATATTTCGCTTACGACGGCGACACACCGTGCAGATATCACTGAGTATTACGTCGTACTATCCGGAATTGAAACTGCAAGACCCGCGTCGTGCCGTTCAATGCTGAATGAGGGCAACTACCGGCGGTTGAAACAGTTACTTTTGCTTAATGTCAGCACCCTTACGAAGTTAGCATCCCGCTTTCGGAATTGCGTAACTGATAGAGTTATTCCTCGAACAAGAACATCTGGCTCTTTCATAAAGAGTTTCAGAATTTACTGATCCATTTTAAAGAGAGTTCTGACGGTTAAATACAAAAAATTGAGCTTTGAAAAAAATAGCACGTCAGCTTTATGCTCTCGAAAATTGCTAAAGACTTTTCTCAATTGAGATAAATGATATAATATTTTTCATGAACTCTTAGAATATTATTTATTTAGAATTATCAAGAAAAATGCGAGATTGCCAAAGAAAAAAATTGTTGTACACGTCATGTAATCTAATTTAACTCGAGAAGGTTCGCGTCCAATTTTTCTCGCGCTTCTTCACTTTTTAATTATATCTTTCCATCTCTGTTGGCACTCTCGTATTTTTTCTTTGATGTATACTTTTTTTCAAATTCCATTATGAGATCGCGTTTATAGAGACTGCTTCGCTCTTACCGCATTACGTATGTATCTAAGAAGCGGGAAAATGCAAACTCGCAAACTTCTTTTTTCAAAAGAAGCTTGCAGAGGTCCAGAATATATGATGGATGATTCATAGTAAAATTTACTTTTGAAATTCATTAGATAGATATGGAGATGTACTCAATTCGATTAAAACTTGTGTGAAACGTAGTTCTATATAAGATGGATCTTTCCTTCAAATAACATTTATCTTATAAATTATTATAAATTGTTTATAGCGATTAATAGCAACTTTTTATTTTAATGTCCCTCAAATTAATAAAATATTAACAAGTAATTTCTAATAGCAAATTTATTATACGCAGTTTATCTTTCTTAAAAATAAAAATTTAAATAATTAATTTACTATTCTTAAAAAATGAGGAAGTCCAATAGAAAATTAAAATTATAAAAAATATTTATCTCTGTTTTACAATCAAAAATTAAAATGATAAAAATTGTTATTACTCTTTTTCTTAAAAATCTTTTTCTTTCAGCTTGTTATACTTTGAGAAAAATAAAACTAAGTAATTTCATTAAATCAAGAGAAGAAAGCAATGGCTTTGTTTCTTGCTGATTAAGACGCTCGCCGTTTTTTTTATTCTTTTTTTGTAATATATGTGGTATTTTATTATTGTTATTCATACGATTATTGTATTGTACATATAACACAAGTATATCATATTATTTTTTGAAATGACTATTATTTAATCTACGGCAGGGATCGGCAACACGTTAAAATCGGACACGGGCGCCCGCAGGTGTTGAGCTCTACTAATTAATGTACGAATCGTACATTAGGATCCTTATTCACTCTCTGGGTCTCTCCCCATTTTCACCATTGCCCAGCGCGTTTAAGCACCGTTTACCGATCCCTGACCTACGGTTATATTTCGCGATAATTTACTAATTAATTTATCTACGCGATTAACGGTCGTGAATTGAACGAATCGATAGCTATAATGTGCTTCTCGAAACAGTTTCTCGGGGCGATTTTAATAAAAAAATTGATATAAAGAATGAGGAAGATACAAAGAATAGGAGATTATGATGAAAATTACAAATTATTATTTTCTATTTTTGGACAGTAAATTAAGTGTTGTTATAAAGAGCAATATAATTCTCCAATGAGAAATGGTTGATCAAATCGATGTCAAATCGATATCGATTCGATATCTTTAGGGTCAAAAAGGTATCGATTCGATATCGATTCGATGTCTTTTCGATTATCATTTCTCACTAGATCGCGCGGGATCACAATGAAGTGAACATCGTTATTCTCGACTCTTTCGTCATCGTGAACGGAACGTCGCGGATACAGAGTCTGTATTATACCGGGTCTGTTCGTCGCGGCACATTTAATCGGTAATCGTTATAACGTTAAGTTTTATATTCAGCCCTGTTTTAGTATTTGACATTCGTGCGGTGTATGTTCGATACTCGGTACTGACATGACTCTTCTCGTTTTCGCGAGATACGTTCGCTCGAAATCTGTTGTGCGGCATCACGACGCGAAATTGGTGATATCATTTTCATATCTTTCGTCGTTGTGAACGGAACGTCGCGGATATATAGAAATAGGGTCTATTCGCCGGATCTATTCGTCGCGACGCGTTTAATCGGTAAGCGCAATCGTTATGAATATCGTATTCGATCGTATCTCCAGAATTTAATACTCATACCTTGTAGATTCGATACTCGATGATTTCTTAAAACGACTATTTCGTGAGATGCGAAACCTATCGATCGAAATCTGTCGCGCTGTATCACGGTAACGCTGCCGATGCCATTCTTTCGTTGCCGTGAATGAAATATCGCGTTATTTCCAAGCGCCAATGTGACTCGCGTCGTGTCGCGCGGCATCATGCTGAAGTTGGCGGCGTCATTCTCGTATCATCCATCTTTGCGAGCGGAACGTCGCGGACATACAGCGCGGATCTATCGTCGCGGCGCGTTTAATCGGTAAGCGCAATCATTGTGAGTTTCGTATTCGATCGTGTCTTAGTATTTGATACTCGCGCAATATATATCTGATACTCGATATACGGACGTATACTTGTAAAAATGAGTATTTTGCGAGGTGCGTTCGATCGAAATCTGTCGCGCGAGCAGAGAGGGCGACGCTCGCATTTTCTAGATCTCGCGTTCCGCGAACGTTTAGTTCGTTTTAACTTTAACTCGTACATCCGATTCATCTACTTTGCGACCCGCGATGCTAATCGCCGTGAAACAACGAGCGAACGCTGTTTGTTACGCGAAATGTGAAAAGTACGCGAAAGTGCAGTTCGGAGCAACAGGTGTAGCATCGCCGCGGCGGTAGTTGCTCCTGGGCGCGTGAAGTTGACCGCGCAATTCACGCGAATTCTCCTCGCAATTTCCAGACACATCCGTCGCGGGACGTCACCAGGATCGAGTGTATCGTAGTCTCGCGAGATCGTACGTTTTTCCCCGCATCGATTTTCCGTCCGAATAATAAAGTTCGCGTCGCGCGAATGATTGACGCCGGGAGTGTCGTACAAAAGTATTGCGCGACCGTAGCTAACGGCTTTTCGCGAGTGTTGAGCGAGTGCCATGGTGGAGCGATCGTCGAGGGACAAGGGAAAGGGCTCGAGCGAGCAACCACTGGGTGAGTGCAATTTGTTATTTATTTTACTTGTTATTTATTTGTGTATTTAAACGGTTTTCCCTGCGAAATTCACGCGATTGTATTGAATATTTCATACACCAGTTACAAAAACATTGTAACCTATAACATATTATTATATTATACATTTTTTATATTTCGCTGGAGTCAGTTAAAGCTTAAAAAAATAGAAAATAGGAATTACATGATCAGTCGCGCTCTTTAATTTTTTAAGCGATCAATAGTACTCGTATTAATTGCACAACAACTTTTTGAGCAATCGTATTTAATTGAAAAAGCTAGAAAAAAACTACGAAATATAAAAAATTTATGAGACAAGTGAGAGAGATTAAAAATGAAAAGTTAAATGCATGCAAGAATTATTTTTTAAAATATTGAAATTTCAAATTATTTTGGACATTTTAATTTAAATATATTTATGTTTTTACAGATCAATGTGGCATGCGACGCTATTACTGCGCATCTGGTAAGTGCATTCAACTATATCCTATCCTAATTTGAAGGCAATAAATTTATAAAAATAATTTAATTAAGACATAAAAGTGAATGTGATATGAGAAAAACAGAAAATAATAAATATTATTTTTTTCCAGCAATTATTAATATATAAAAATTTAAATTCGTAAGAATAATGAATACACAGTAGTAAAAATTCATCAACTTCTTGATATGATAATAAATGCATTTCCTTTGTTATTACAATATTATATATTTATATTTTAATAATATATATTTTAAAAAGTACAGTTATCAATTAAAAGTATATACAAGAATATTACAATATAGGTATATCACATAAATTTGTTGGCTTTTGAAATATGGATAGAAGACAGATTAGTAATTTAATTCTTGGAATAATTATTTGTCGATATATTGTATGTGCATACAAAGCTGCGTGAAACAGAGGAAGCTATAAAATAGAATTTATTGTAATTGATACGTAATTGTTCAATTTGATAATTTATTGTATATTTACATGCAACAGAACTTCATTAAATGATAGAATAAATTACTTATTTTAAATATACATAAATTGCTTGAAATTTATATGTTGAAAGACAAGAATTTTTCTATGCGATACGCATATTTTATATATATTTCAATACATATATATATATTAAAAAGAAATCTAAAAAAAATTTTTTTCTATGTGATATGTATATACATATATATTGAAAAGAAATCTGAAAAGTTACTTTCTACCAATTTCGAGAGCTTCTTCTCGCGGATCATCTCATATAAAAGAAATTATTTCTTTATACAATAAACAGTCGGTATTCGTTTCTTCCTCGGAACTAAGGGATTAGTCGGCCTGTCTGTTCCTTTCTTCGCATTCCCAAAGGCATCGTCTCGGTCCGTCTGTCACCAACATCATTCGCTCTAGTTCTGATCTTTCAGCGACGTTAAAGCACGACATTCACTCTCAAGAGATTGTAGCTTGGGGGGTTACATCGTTATAGATGGTAGGGGCCCTCGTGATGTTTAATTAAGAAAATGCGGTAACGGAATACACGAGTGACGTCTTCTTAAATACCTCTGGATGAAACAGTTATTGGAGTTTAGGATCCCGTGGGGTAATAGACGCGTGTCTGTGCTAGTCGAAGACTTGATAATTTGTTGTACCGTGCATTTTCATATTCCGTGTATACTTCCTTGCAATTACAGTTTACGATGGAAAGATTTTATCCATCGTCTCTGAGAATTTCGAGAAAATTTCTTTCCCCTATTTTTTAAGCATTCAAGATGTTATGTGATAAAGTATCTTTTTACATGGTTTATTTATGGTATTATTTTTGGCATTTACAATTTTTGATGTCAAATTTTTGCCATCTCTAATACTATTATTAATACTGTATAAATTATAAACTGACATTTTCTTTCTTTGCGAATTTATTGTCACGTCTCTTTAAAATTAATCGAGAATTTAGCGTGATAAAACTCTGTGAAATGAGACAAGTCGCAAGAGTAATTCAATTTGTAAGAAAGGCGAATCTCTTCATTTCGCAGCCATATCTTGAGCCAATTCTTCCTTTCTGTCAAAGTCATGCGAAATATTGAAGCGATATATCTTCTTTATATAAGATTTCGCAAGATAAACGGGAATCGTAGAAATTTGAGTATAAGTGAAGACAGACGAAAATTGATTCGATGACCATGACGGTACGGACGGATTAGCGGACGGAAAATAGCGGAACAAAATATAAAGTAAGTTAATACGAAATACACACGCACATGGGATGGATATTGGAACATTTTATATTGGAGAATTCCTCGAGACAAAGTTGGGCGGCATACCAGAGATAATTGCATTTTTCGTCGTTGCGACTAATTGCAAGAGACCTTGTTGACCTTTTATTTTTGTCATTAGCGCGATACTGGAATAGAGTTATTAAAATACGGAAGTTAAAGAGCCCCTATCTCTCCCGTGCACGTAACTCCCGTGATAACGTTACGACATTGAATTGTCCGATGTGGTCGGTGATTTATTTTCACCGGAGCTCGATGAAGAGGCAACCCTATTCAGCGGAGCTGGATGACGAAATTCGATAATGCTTATGGTACCATAATCCTGTGTCGCTATACTGAAACCGCGATAGCCATTATATAGCGAATGTATATTCTGCAACGTCGATACGTGTTTATCTAAGTGCCACATGGATTTCGAATTACGATCAGTCAGTAAATCCCACATATCTCGATTGGAGATTTTATTTATCTTTGCGAGATTATAGACCTGCGATTGAATTTTTGGAGGGGATGGTTTTATTCGTAGATTTAACAGCGGTTAAATCAAGGAGTAAAAAATTTAAAAGTTAAACTCGTTCTTTCATTTTTAAACATTATTTTTAAAATACGTTTGAAAGTAAAATTTACATAAAATTGTTTTTTTTTTATACCTGTGCGTTTTAATAGCTAATATAATATTGACTTTAAGGTCAAGAGATACCGATGCTCTTTTTTCCCTGTCGCCCTGTTGAATGGCTTTTATATTTTTTGATTAGAATAATTGAGTGTGTGAACGAATCTATCGAGAATGTCGATACTTCGGACCGGCCTATCTATCTTTCAAATTGAGAATACCTTAGGGAAATACGGTCTAGTATTCGGCACGCGCCGAGTTATTCCCAGATCGTTTCCGGATTGCGTTCTCGCAGTATTATCTTATGCGCGGAAACGTCAATAATTTTGTTAAAATCGTTTGAAAATAATACTGTGCTGCGGACTACGAAAAAAAAGAGAGATAAAAATAAGTTGGTGGGCCGAGAATTTAATTTAATTGCCACGCTTATTATAAAAGCGTGCTTATACCGTGTTATAAAATGAACAGCGAGAGTTTATTGTGCCGCTGTAAAATCGTTTCCGTGCGGTAACCGGGGGATGCGATTAAAAATATTCTATAAACACGCAATAAATTCGTAGTATGATTTAACGTACAGTTTTATAGATACGAATAAATTCGCGGCCGGCAAAGTGCATTTCCGCGTACGTTGCAACCGCATTTCGTGTGCAATGCACCATGTCACCCGGCACCGCTCTATAAAACCTGTCCATTAAGACTTAATAAAAGAGGATTTCTTCAAATGCGATCGGAAAGCGGAAGGAGTCGGCCGGCGACGAGGCGGCCTCTTGTTCGCCGCGACGAGGACTAAATCCTCGGACTAAACTATAGATGATTATTGCCCTCTTGCGATACGTGTGCGGAATCGTTTTTCTCGCGGTGTAACGCGATCGAACACCTTGATGGCAGACTGCGGGCGCGATTTTACAGTCGGCTCATGAACGCATGAATTATTGATACCGCTGATCTATGTAATGTCTCATCCGAACGTGTCTCCCGCGCGGCGCGCGAAAACCCATTGGCATCGCCAACTGTTTCGAATTCTATCGAATTTTCGCGAGTAAACCCCCGATCAGATTGCGCGACCGGGGAAAAGCGGGACGCGCATCCGTGTGTCGTGCATCGCACAATCGCCCGGGCCCTCGAGGAATTCTACTGTCGGTGCCGCGAAACAAGAACTTCACGCATACCGTTTACTTTGGAGAATCCGTGTGGATACCAGCTACCGGAAATACCTCACACATACCCTATCAGAGCCGACGCGGCGTGCTGCAAGCCGTTACATATCTGAGGTCGTCTTGCACAGTTCGCATGTAACCGACGTTTTCGTTAATTCGAAACATTCTGCCCCGATTAACGTCGTGTCGGCAGCCAGCGCTCGAGTTCTCGAGCTGTGTTTTCATTAAGTCGGCATCCAATTTAAACCATAAATCGCCGTAGTTTTAATTTACTGGATATATGATTTTTATCTGACAATCTATAAATTCTTTCGCGTTTATAATAAGATATACGGAAACATATATTTAGTTAGATAAAAGGACTGATACATCTGATAACGCGGAGAGAATATCGAACGGAACTATTTCGAAACTATTTGAGATATCGGAAAACGCTTTCAGATCTTTACGGATATCCTTTTTATATCTACTTCTTTTTTTTTCGTTCTAGCCATTGACAGATCTTTCTACTCACTTCTAAATCGTTAAACGTGTTTTATTCTTAGCAATTATGAAGAATTTTCTCACGTTCTCATTAAGCTTAATAATTTTTAAATGATCAGCCATATTAATAGCCTTTCAAGTTGCCTATACGAAAGAAAGTGCCAAACTAAACGAAAGAAGGAATAGGATATTTTCATTGCGTATTCGATCCCCTCAGTGCGGTTAAAAGCGCGACGGCTCGCTTGTCCATTTTTACATCTAATCTGGTATTCATATTACATAAATAAATCTCCGAATGAAGCAGCCGCATTTAGCGTCCAGAATACGGTCAAGAAATGGCGCGAACGCACACGCTCAATATGTCCGTATCGAATGCACGGTGATTCTAATATAGGATGACGCCAGTGAGAATACAAGATGAGTCTGGGAGATGCGCGATCGAATATTGTATTAAACGATCGCGTCACATAACTCTAACGAATACGCTCTTAAATAATCTCTCGGCGTGATTGGTGACGTCGTGTATAAAGGTATGAACCTGGCGTGATGTGTATACAAAAAAGTGCACGATAAAACGGGAGAAAGATAAAGAGCTCGAAGTTATGTTCGATACATCCGGAGATATCGGATAAGGCGTTCGCGTTTTCTATCACGCGATTCGAGCGACGAGACAAACGGGGAGCGGGACCAGGACAGATTGACAGAGAGAGAGAGAGAGAGAGAGAGAGAAAGAGACGGACGAGACGTACACACTCGAGTGGTAACAACGAAAGGGGTGAGATTCGGGAGCGCCTTCATTTTTTTTTTTCTTTCGCGTCATCCCCCGCGCCTCGTCTCCAGTTCTGCACTCCCTTCAGCACCCTCTGACGAGTCGACCTCGCACCAGCAGTGTCAGTATCGACTAGGATACCTCGTGGAGAGAACAACGATGGGGCGGTCGGGGGGAGAGAACGCGGGGTTGCTGAACACACAGACTAGAGCAGGAGAAAGGGGGGGGGGGCGAGGGAGATAAAGATAGAGATGCTGAGGAATAGAGAGATGGGAATACAGGGCGGCTCGCCGATTCTCGGCAAACCTCGTGTTCAGTGCCGTACGCGAATCGGCCTTTTCTACCGAGAGAGAGTATACCGTGAACGGCTAACTTTTTGGCGCATAATCGTCTCATTAATCACCTGCCTGAATTCCTGTCACTTTGACGAGTTACTGTTAACAATGGTGCCGCGATGAGAAGCGTATCTAGAAATTTCGCGTTTCCAATCTAAAGAGGGATGGGCAGATTAATACGTAGCATATGCGTTCCATGCCTCATGACTTTATTTCATGATACTGCGAAATTGCTTAACGACTGACAGCCTTTTCACGTCGCGGTGCGTATTTCGAAGATTCCTGTGTTTAAAGGATTCAAGCTATTTTCCCGCTTTGGAACGCGAGCGCGACGGAAAGCCGGTAATCAAGTAATGGAACTCGGCCTTTGCGCGGAACGTAATGTATGAGGAAAATTGCACCCCCATTGAATTGTTGCAGCTATTTTAGGGTATAAAGTGCTTGACGGCAATATCTATGATTTACATCAAAAGCGAAATAATATAATTAGCGAACATTTCTGAAATATCCTCCGCAAACGTTTATTTAATTAAAAAATGATTATTTGAATATTTTTAAAGTTCAAGTATGTCGAAAATACGGATGATCTACCGATAGGTACAATAAGGTACAAATTAAAATTATTTACATCACAGATGGCTTTGTAAATAGAAAACGAATGTTAATTATTAATACATACAGTTTTATAAATCATAAAAATTTCTTTTTACAAATATAAACATTTGACAAGGAATTTTTTTCCAAGTAGAACATGCTGAGAGAGAATTTACTCTTAGCCGCTAAAATAGTTACGCGACGAAGCTCTCTGAGCTAAATCATTTTTATTAAAATTAAGGTCGCATCGAGATGATGTAAAATCGCGGAAGCGCTTGACGCGATACCAAGTTCGTTAATGCATCAAGCAAGTTTTAGCTACTCTAAGCGGGTTAATCAGAAGCGGGAGATGATATCACACGCGAGCGTCAATCACGCAAGTGGGCGTCACGAGGATATGCGATCTCACGTTAGCAACGATCTTGCGTTTATTCGAGCTACCCGGGGATGGAGAGAAGGGCTACGGGTACGGAGGCGCGTTTACGTTCCTGTCGGCGCGTCGCCGCCTCGAGGTTTCCACATGGTCTCGCGTTATATCGAGGGCGAATCGTGCGGGGTCGGTGCCGCTCGAGCGTTCCCGTAGCCGGTCCTGTCGGTGCTGCCACATGGCCGCGCGTCGTCGTGTTTTGCGGGCTTGGCGAGCTTTCAGGGGCGGCACCTGCGTGGTAGGGTGCTCGTTGGCTCACCCTCGGCAGTAGGGTGTCAGGACGAGTGAGAAAGAGGGGTGGCGGCTCGGCTAGGTTCGGCCGGCTTCGCAAGTCATCGCCGACGTCTCGCGTCGAGGCTTCCACATGGGTTGGTATTGGCTCCCGGGGCGCAGGGTAGCTTGTGTGGCGGGGCCCTAACTGTGGAGAGAGACTCTAGTCGTGGAGCGGAGAACGAGGCGATGTAGGGTAGGAGAGACGGCGCGAGGGAGCGAGAGAGAGAGATTGACAGAACGCGGAGGTGGAAGCGGGATGGTGTTCGACGGGCGGCGAGGATCGCGAGAAAGAGAGAGAGAGTCTGCGGGCGCGAGGGAGAGAGGAGACAGGAGAGAGTGAGAGAAAGAGGCACGGCTCTCGCCACAACACCCTCCGAAACGGGCAGAGCGTCAGTGCTAAGGTGGGTTGCTCGGTCGGAACATTGCCAGAGAGAGAGACACGTCCTGGGAGTGCCTGCCTGCTGCACCGACACGACTTCCTGGTGCAGGACTCGCAGCGGTGCAAGGATTGAGTGAACGCGTGCACCGAAAGATAGAGTGACTGAGTGACATACGCACGTATGCAACGCACGCATGCACTTACGCACGTACACAAGCACACCTATACGGCGCTCTCGTAATCGTGCGTGAGCACGCATGTACGTAAGCGCGTGAAATACGGCGCCAAGGAAGGAGAAGACACCAAGGAGCAAGACAACCGAGGAGCAAGACCGAGGAGTAGTCGAGTAGTCAAGGGAGAGTTGAGCTTGAGATCCGCCGGGAGAGCGAAATAGGCGGTAGCGCGGATCGCGAGTGAAAATAGTAGAGCGCCGTATGTCGGGCCAGGCAACAGTGGTCGCGGGTGGCGCGGTGTAAGCTGGAGCGCGGTGGTGGCGGTGGTTCGTGTCGTGTGCTGCGAGCGAAAGCTCGAAACAACGGCCGGAATCATGAAAGAAGGGGTCGTGCGGTATCCGACGTTTATCGGAATGCTACATACCGCCGGATTGCTGGCGTTTCGTCTGGTTGGGTAGATGTCCCGGCGACGCGAGCCGACCGGAAGAAAGGACGAGGATAGAGGAGAGGATAGATAGAGAAGAAGAAACCACAGAGGTGGAGAGAGAAAGAGAGAGAGAGGTGAAAGGGAAGATAGAGAGAGAGGTTAAAGGTGTGTCAGAGGAGACGAAAGTCAGTAGGAGGTCAGCGTGGCTTCAGGGTGGCGGTGGCCGGTGGTGATGGTAGTGGTGGTGGTAGTGGTGTAGTGGTGGGTGCTCTCTAGGTGAATGATCGTCGTCGGCCTCGTGGAAGAGGCGGCCGCCGCTTATGCGGGCTGCCGCGCGTGCCGCATCGTCGCTTGCAAATAATTGGAACTCGTTGTCGAGGGCGGCGAGAACGGCGAGAGGAATCCGCGCGAGACCGGGGCGGTGCAGGTGGCGGAAGGGTGTCGTTGTCGCGATCGGCGCGACCGCACGTACGGCGTTGACAGTGAGCACGGTGGTGATTGTCGGGTCGCATTGTCGGGTGGAACTTCCGATCCGCGGCACAGCTCCGGGAGGCCGTAGCGATCCGCAGTCGTCGACCTGGCGGCGGCGGCTGGCAGGGGCCGCTGGATTCCGTGGGGTATGGCGAGCTGGCCCGCGTCACGGAATTCCCGTCCCACGAGCATGACGAAGGTACGACCGAGGAGGTCGCGCGCGAGCCCGATTACCGCGAGCACGATCACGACGAGCGTGGTGCCGATTCGCGCTGCCAGGACGACTGCGACGACTGTCAACACGAGGATCCCGCCGCTGCCGAGGACGCCAGTAACGATGACGATGACGACGAGGATGATGACGACGACGACGACGATGAAGATAACGTCCGCGATGTGCGAGATGCCGCTGCTGATGACGACAAAGTCGATGATCCTCGCCACGCTGACGACGATGTTGAAGATGGCAGTTGTGCTCGCTCCGATTGTCGCTGCCCCCGGAAGTTCCTCGTTCCTCGGGCCGTCGAAGACCTGGTAGCGGAGGCAACGGTCGCGCGTCTCCACAATCGTTAGAAGCAGTGCTATTGTGCCGTCCGGATCTCTTTCTCTCGGGGCTATCTATATCCGTCGGTGGTGCGTCTGGTAGGTGCTGGTGTGGTGGTGCGCCGTCTACCGATCCCTCGTGTTACGGGTTACTACTGCCGGCCGGCCGGCCGTTCGCCTACGCGTACCCGCAGTGCGGTCGACCGCCGGGTAACTACCGAAGGCCATTACCCGGCTGACGGGGCGCGCGTCGACGACCAGTTGTCGTTACGATACGTACGCGACGGCGACGGCGACGGCGACCGCGACCGCGACCACGACCGCGTTGACGACGGTGACGGGGGGGACGACGACGACAAAGACGACGACGACGACGACGACGACGACGACGACGAGGACGACGACGACGACGACGACGACGACGACGACGACGAGGACGACGACGACGACGACGACGACGACGACGACGACGACGACAACGACGACGTGCACGACGACGTCGGGGATATGTGCGGGTGCGCTATATCCACGCGGCGAGGACTGGGGACTGCTGCGGGTAAATCGGCACGGCGCGCCAAGTCCTCGTGTTCGGTACATAGGACGCCCGGGGTACGGTAGCTCGTCCTTCAGCGTTGCTCCTCATCGACGCCCGCGGGCAATGTGCCCACCCGCCGGGATAGCAACGTGAGTATTACTCCTAGGTATCCATCGCCCGCTCCCTTCGTGACGCGTCACTTGGAAATGGCCGTTCGTTGCGATTGCCTTTATGAAACTCGTTCGTGTGAAGCGAATACAGTCTGTCTGACTCGACGCCGTCCGTAATCACTTAATCTATTTCAACCTCGATATGTTTTTGCGGTATTTATTATTGCCCGGTATTTCACGCTAATTAAGCGCGAAATGTTATTAATCGAAATTAACTTGGAAAATTGAATTCTATACAGCGAAATCACGCTATTCAAATGTAACTTTTTTGATATTTTAGTAAGTTGAAATTGCAAAAATATGGAGTTGTCGGAATATTAATCGATACTTCGACAATCCTTGATTGTTTACACCAAGCTGTTATAAAAACGCTTTATTGCTATAAAATGATGTCAGTAATGAAAAATCGGTTTAATCGTTGCCAGAAATATGACAGCTTTTTCAGTTACTCGATAATCGCGCAAAAATATTAAAAACAATTTTTTAAAAAACATGTAATTGCCAGCTTTATTTAAAACGTTTTTAAAAAATTTGTATACTCAAACGTACAGATTCGTGTATAGCGAATCTTGTTTTGGAAAATATATTTTAAGTATGATAACGACAGAGATATGCAATTAGGAATATTTTTGAGCACAATGCAAGAGAAATAAATTACATCTATATTTTTATGATAAGATATTTATTATTTTTTATTAAAAATCTATTGCAACAATATAGAGATTAAATCATTAAGAGATTAAATTCAATTGATAAACTTGATAAATTTACGTAATAAATTTCTTGTCGTGTTTTACGTCAGAGATTTTTTGCATTTTTTTAGAAAAATTCGCTTTAAGATACTTTATTGTTATCGTCCAAAACGTTGTTAAGCGCATTTAATTTTCGTGATTTCGCGATTTCGTGACGTAGCGTGACGTTTAAGAATTACAGATTTTCATGTTTACGAAACTGAATAAAACTCCAGGTAGATTATTTTAAAATATTCCATAATAAGAAATGTAATTCTTAATACTTTCTTTAAAAGTTTTCAAATCTTTTCGTATTATTTATTAAGATTGCTTTTATAACATTTCTTATGATCAATTACGCAAGATTAGCATAAATTATAATATTTTGATCGATACCGTTTTCCTATCGTTTTCTCGCACGTGTTTTCATCTTTCCGCTAAGCTTCAGGCACACATCGTGGAAAAGGTTCGCTATCAGATTATAATTTGATTATCAATTTAACGCTCCTTTGATTTCAATCGGAACGCCAGACTAGGCCTCGTGTGTTTCACTTACGAGTGACTTCGAGCAACTTGTTTGAGAAAAAAATGAACGATCGATCGATCGAGCGAGCTCAACCCCTCTAGTTAAATACACGCCGAGGCTATTTTTCTGCGACGCCCGTGTCCTTACTCGAGGCGAAGGATAAATTGCCTCTCTTCCCCCGAACTTTTCTTCAGGAAAAGCCACCCGAAAGCTCCTACGGAGTCGTGCGAAAACGTCGGAGTGCTTTCAAGGGGCGGAGAGAGGGCCTGGGCGTAGTCCTCCTGCCACGCTTGTCTGACCTCTCTTTCCTTCTTCTACTTCCACTGCGCTCGCTCGGTTCTTACACGTTCGCGGTGATTTAAGATTTTTCCAAAACAGATCAATCGTCTGCAGCTGCTCCTTTAAAACAAATCTCATTTCTCCTTCTTACGTTAATATCCTACTTGTACCTATATGTAAAGTGTCACGAAACAAAAGAATTCAATTTTAATAATCATTCTAATAGCAGACTTTTCGATGAAATCTAATGGATTGAATCGATTAAAATTGATTTTTTTTAGTAAAACTTTTATGATGATTTTAATATAATATAACTGCTTTGTATTCTGTTTGTAGTTATCATGATTATATTTTATTATATTACATTTTTGGGTGCTGAACGAGAAATATTACATTAGTGTGTGATGATAATGATATTATTGGATATTTAATCAAGGTGATTAAAACCTATCGCCATGCATTGTGTGAAAATTTGTTACATTTTAAATATGTTTACATAAAATAATTCGAAGCTTAATGTCATATTATTTGAACAAAAGCTAGTTCTCTATATATAACGTTCACAAGCATTCTCATAACTTTTACAAATTTTGTATTTGTTACGTGCCGAAAATTTGGGATATTTTTAAAAATCAAAGTTTGAATAAATACATTTTCCGCTACTTGATTGTAGAAATCATAAATTCTAAAGTTCATCAAAACATCCGAAATGTTACGTAATATTTTTACCCTCGATTGAACTCAAGTTGAAATTTGTTTGAGTTTGAGTTGAATTTGCCTTTAATCGACGTGACCAAAGAATCCCGAAAGTACGAAAAAGTTTGAGCGGGCAGTTTGTCATTTCTGAAAACATACTGTTATGCAGTGAATGTACGTAATGCCCTTTATCCATCTATTACTGACAGTATATCCAACGTTTTTGTCTGCGTAGACGATGAGTTGAACGGTGAAACGCTTTATAAATCTTTATTTCATTATCCGCATTTATTGAATCGCTCTTCTATTAACATTGCACGTTGAATGACATGATAAATATTAAATTTTTCCTTCATCCGGTCGGAAATATATATTACTAATATAATTGCAAGAAATAAAAATGTGCGAGTTGTGGCGTACTGAATGTTGAATGTTTTAAAAGTGAAATTATGCTTTCACGCGCGGGTTAGATTCGTTGCCTTTATATATTTTTGCAATATCACTAAAAGGAGACCTCGTGATGCTTCTGAAGCATCATTTTTTGACATTGACGTATACATTCGAAGCGTGTAATAAAAGATTCGGTGGCTGACACGATATAATAAAATTCTCCTATTTATACCTATATTCACTTTCTTCCTCTTTGATAGAAAGATGGCTTGCATCAAAAGATGACACAGAAATAATGTACAATTTTCAGTTTCTAGCATCATACTTCTTCCTTTCTGACACGTGTCGTGCCACAGGACACCACTTATTTAGATTGTAAACATGAAATGTTTGTAGAATGATAAAGAATACAAAGCGTGATGACACCGCCATTTTTATCGCAAAAGTAACGAGAAATTGATGGACATAGAAGCCAAGCTCATACATTCCGCATCTTTTTTCAATATTAAATTAATAAACACTATCTTATTCTGTATTTCACAGGCTATTCTTTCCATAAAAGCATAAGTCAAAGTTACGTCCATCATCTCTATATCAATTGTGAAATTTCAAAGAGTTCAATTACACTTGCGCGTGTGGAAACTTTGTTCGGCTTTACCGCTAATCTCTCTGAAAGTAGAAAATTGGAGTTTTGCTTCATATAAATCATTAGTTTTGATAAAACGTTTCGAAAATTATACGTTAAATTCATTATTGACATCCTACCGATTGCTCTTGTCGACACACAAAAAGAATTTCATAATGCGGTTGCGTGATCGGGCTTTTAGGTCGACGATACACCTTTGCATGTGTTATCCATGGGTTCGATTTAGGGCAAGATTTAAAGTGCACTCTGTCATCGTCCCTACGTGCGCAATAAATCCGGTTGCATTTGTGTCACGAATTCTCTCCTCCCTCTCTCTCTCTCTTTCCCTCCCTGTTTTTCTTCTCCCATCTCGCTTCCCTTTTTGGGTTTTATAGTCGCTCGCTGTGCACCGCGACCAAAACCGTCAACGCGAAATATTGTCGGTGGCGCCGCGCACTAGGTCGGCGCGCGGCGCTTCCTTTTCACCTGATAATTTTGAAGAATGACCCTTGGCCAACAAAAGCTGCGATAACTTGTACAAATGACGGCGAAAAATCGTTGGTTTCTCGTCGGCGCTTCCGTGTCGGAACCACCGACGACAGCAGGACTATGGCTTTTTTTTTCAATTTTCGACGAGTATCGCGGGAATGAGCGCGGGATAGAAAGTTTTCATCGACGGCTCGACCGAGTCGTTTCGTCCTTGCCGTGACACTTCCGGATGAAGCGCGACACTTCCGGCGTGTTGAACGAACTCAGGTTTCTATGGAAATGCAAGTGATCGAAACCTGCTGACGCGCCGGCATTTCCGGAAACGTCGTCATTTGACGTCATTCTATGACGATGAATTCATTGATTAAAGTTCATTCTGGTGATACGTAATGCAATCTGATTTTTTTGGCAATATTTTATATACATATACATACATAAAACATATGATTTTATATGTGTATCATTTCCTATTAAAAGTTATTGTGCTGTCAAAAATTAAATTATATTATATTATGCCATTGTTATTATTATATTACTGATATGTATATGTGTAAACTATATGTGTAAATTATACACAACAATTATTCTTTGACGCGTTTATTTTTATTACTTTTTGACAAATTTAATATTGAAGAGTGAAAGTTTATCGTGAGTGATGAGTGTATCAGACATTCTTCTGAGGAAAAATTGGCTCTAGATTAATCAAAGTGGAGATGACATATCTTGTATTGATAGCTGTTGCAAGAAGCGCCGTCAGGTGCGGGAGAACTGTCATCGTCAGTCAATCGTCTCGCCTACGTTTGACGATGTATGATTTAGCGATCGGGACTATATTGATATTATTCAAATTTATGATCGCGTATCTGGCAAGCGCTTGCGTTACCGAATAAAATTTACATTCGAATTAATGTCCGGCTTTGTCATGCTGTATTCAGTTTGCAGCTCGTTGCACTGGCTTGCTTTTCCCTCTCTCTCTCTCTCTCTCTCTCTTTCGCTCTCTCTGTCGCTGTCTATCTTCATGCAATTCTCTCGAAGACCCTCGCGAGTACTTTCTTTGTTTCTTGATTGATTGCTGCATATAAATGTGGCTACGATCGAATAAATTGGTAGCCGATAGGCATAGTCAATTGCGCCGTTGAACGTAGAAACCGTTTGAAACATTAATATTGTTTGAACGCGCGAAAGCGCAAGCTGATATCGGATATGCAAACTGCCGGAACATTCGAAATGGTATATTTATTTCATAACCATAATTCCTTTTGGTGGTTTCGTGAAAGTTAGGCCGCCAAACATCGATACTAATTGTTGACTAATATTTGACGTTATCAAATATTTCGGATTATATTTGATTGCGACACGCGTGATTTAGTAAATTTGGAAATTATTCCAATGAACAAGCAACAAAACTAACAAGAGAAATAAAACTATAAAACCTTTTATAATTTTATATAAAACAATGTACTGCTTTATTACTCGATATTTTTTCGCTAATATGCAAGCAACTGTATGATGTTAGATTATATTTTACAACTTGGAAAAAACACAAAGGAAGGGAAAAAATGTGCTTGTCTGACAAAAAAATCTATGGTTTACATTCTTCCGGTAATATAACTTTGCATGGAACGTTCTCGATTTTCTGCCCTATAAACGGTTAAAGACTGAGCCTTAAATAATGTAATAATTGAATCATCTAAATTATTTGAAGAGCTTTAAGCAGTAATATATTAAAAAAGAAAATTATTTGCATGTAAAAATAAGAATAATAGAAATTCTTAACATTTTTCTTTTAAGAAGTAACAAGAGTAATGAAATAAAGTATTAATTTTTTGGTTAATTTTTTTATCAGATATTTTGTATGCGCTTAATTTTTATTAATAAATGTAGCAATTCTAATAGCAAATAAAACGGCCGACGTTTGCGAGATATAAACGCGAATTATTGGCGAGATCAGTGCGTAATGGGAAAAAATACACGAGCAAACTAGTTACGCGTGAATTTTCATTATAGTATCAATGCAGTTTAGAGATGAAGCGATTCAAGAAGAGACAGGGATACTCTTCGAGCTAACTATGTCTACGATTTAATACCCAATTGCGATCGAAGGATAGCTTATTTCGTTGACCGGAAATTATCATTAAATTATATGAGCCGTTTAATTAGATTACTGGCTGCCAACCACGATATAAAAATTCAAAAATTGTAGAGAACGAAATACCGCAGGGCGAGAAGGATCGATTTTCAAGCGCGAGAAGCGTCTGAGAGCGTTTCGTTCGCTCGTTCACGGTGACTGTTTAATGCTGTTGGTGCGGCAAAGATCTAATTTTCGAAATTCGTGGACGCGTTTACGCGCCGAAAAACGTCGGCGCCGCCGATCTGCCGTGTCATAAAGCGAAACGTATTCTGTTATTAAGTCGAGGTTTTTGTCGAATCAGTTAAAGAGCTGCCGTATCGCCGTGTAATTCGCTTAAACGCCCGCTGGCGTCGTATAATGTCAGTTATTGCGATTCTTATATCCACCATAAGCTTTTACGCCGGGTCACGTTATGAAATTAGTTCTCTACGAGTTGGAGTACCCGCGTACGGGTACTCTTGATTATGCTCGGAAAACTTGATCCGAAGAATTTTCTGCACAAAGTCGTGAATAGCGACGAGAAAGTAATAATGTCTAAAGTAAAAATGTGCGTATAATAATGTACGGTGTAATGCATGCTCAGATAGGGGGAATGTAATTGCTGGCAATTGTGGATAACAAGTTCTACTTTAACTTGATATATGTGAAAAGTTGCGAAATGATGGATTTTCTCAGCATTCTCTCATGGAAAAAGATTTCATTATAAACTATTCATTATCTGCCGGCAATAAACAATAGAGAGAAAAATCGTATACATAATTATTTAGAAAGAATTCGTTGAAAATTTGAATTTTTATACCTCATTATTATTTACAACATTATTATCAGTTTTCCGAGACATGATTTGATAAAAAAAAAGTAAGAAACAAAGTATATAAATAAAATATATACTTATGCATCTTAATATATCTTTTTGCCAGCAGAGGAAAACAACGATTACGGTATATATTGAATCCAGAATAATAAAGTAAACGTTCACGGATCAATCGGAAAGCATACAGCCGAGACGTTAATTCTTCAAAGGAAGCAGGCTGGCTGCTTGTAGCTTTTTTTACTCCGTGGGCAATACTGGTAGTTGCGGACAATGTTTAAAGCGACCGAGTTGGCCGTTCACTGTGAAGTAGTGATGTTACGCTCCATAGTCGAGTGAACCGCACCCACCGTATTGCTCTATTTTCTTACGCGTACATAATCAAGTCACAGCCGTCCAATATTTAAATACACTAAATTTATCCAACGCTAATGCAATTAGAGAGATTACAAAAAATGCCGTAAAGTCAGATAAATAATCTATTTTTGTGAAGAATAATAATGTAGCATCGATAAGTTGTCGATGTGGATAATATAATATATATAAATGCGAGAAAAAGGAACAATTAAGATCGAATTTTAAATTTGTATTATATGTAATTTTTCTGTATTTAATGCAGTACCGGCAACATTCATTTTAAGTAAAAATATTTTATTAATTATATTTGATCGTATTATTTGGTGTTTTGTTTTAATTTTTTTACATGCTTATCTTGGTTGCCACAAAAAACATTCCATTTTTATGTATAAAGAGAGGTATAAAATATTATAGTGAATAAGAGATTGAGCATGTCATGATTCTTCCAAGCATATTCTAAATGAATGAAATGCGATATAATGTGTATAGATTTTAGTAAGAGTAGTAAAATTAACGAACTTATTCAATTAGTGGTTTCTGCGTCGATTGCAAAAAATACACACATACCGCGTTTTTCGTTTCGAGAGTGATGCACTTTGACCCAGTGATGCACTACGAGAATGTAGGTTAAACTGATTTCAAAGCATATGTATTTTAAAAATTATCGTTTCAAAGCATCGAACTTGTAACAGACCCAATTAATAGAAGGAATATGCATTTTTCAAGATTTTCTGCTTTTCATATCTTATATATTTTTTTTATAATAATAGAAGTGTAATACTGCTATCTTATATATTTAATTAGTCTGTTTGGATTTATTAAGATAGGAACGTATAGAAATTTTTTCAATAAATTATTCCTAAACAAGAAAATTGTAGGATATTTCTACAATTTCACTACATTAATTTTTGGAGATGTAAATTCTTTGAATTGATTTCAAATAGATTTTTCTAAACAGCCGAAATGTCAAGAAAGCGCATTATTTATCACATATACATTAAAAAAATGCAACATATTAAATGTTTTTTTATGATTTTTAAAAATGAGTTTTCTAGATCTGGATTTATTTTTTATAAATTAATAAATAATTCTCTTAATCGTATTATTTACATTTAAATTATTTTAATCTTCCATCATGCATAGTTTGTTTCGAATAAATTATTTTTTAAAGGGAAAAACTGTGTACAAAACAGAATTATTTACAAACAAAATAAAACAAATGTAAAAACTAAATGGAAAGTAGAAATTTATCTTGAACGGTGAAAAACGTTACGCTCCTAAATCGAAGAGACATATATAGAAAGAGTAAATATTGTACCTTGATGTGTCATTTTCGTTTTATCATTTGGCAATCGCGCCTCAAGTGTTCACAATATTTAAGCGATCAATCTGCGCAAGCTACGAGCTCAGATATCAATCACGCGTGAAATCAACGCGCGCACCGATTTCGAGCCGGGCACCCGTCAGACAAAAATCTCTCGGTGTGAAGAGAAGAAAGAAAAAGAAAAACATCGTATCCGAGTCATTCGGATCTCGTGATTTTTAGATCAATCCCACGCTGTTTCCAGGTGCCGCGCGATCGGACGCTAACGGGTATCGTCTTTCCCAAACCGCACCGGTTTCCCGCGGATCGATCGACGTCGGGCCGTTCATCTATCCGCCACAGCCCCGTTTGAAGCCGGCCAGTTAATGAAATCTATAACATGCCGGCGCACAATCGAGATGTTAATTTCGGCCCGTCGCGATGGCGGTATGCGCCGGATGCATTTTTCATGCGGAGTTGAGCTAGGGTCGAATGCGAACGGTCCAGTGCCATCTCGGTGCGAGGTGCTGCAGACAGCGGAACCGTGACGAACGCGCGCGCACGGCTTCATTTTTCTCCCTTTCACGAGCGCCGGCGTGGCGAGCGATAAAGCACTTTGTGATGCAAATGTTTCGAAATAATAATTCCACTCTGGCGCATCACAGGCATGCTCTCTGCAAGCCATCTATCGAATGAATCGCCTATTCGCGGGTGAAGTTGACCGAGTTTGTTCCGAAGGAGAGGAAAAAAACCGTCGTATTCTGTCAAAAACTAATGAAATATGACGTATCGAACGTATCGGTGCTGCTTATTATTAATAGCTTGCACCATTATAGAGTCACTTATGTTGAATCATGCAAATCCGCTTTTTATTATATCTCTCAAAGGTTTCTTGAACAAGCTAGCGCAGAGATGTTTTGTGGAAGAAATTCATTTGCGAATTCTTGCAATTGATTTTCTCGCATCTCGAAATTGCAACTGTTGATTATATAGGTAAAAATTATTTATTGCTTAACATAAATATAAAGAATCGAAGGAAAGCGTTATGTATTTGAATAAAGTGACACTTTTACAAGAAGGGCAATGTAACGTCGGATAAATGTGATTTACATCTCTGTTCAAATCCCATCTCGTCATAGTAGTCGAGGTTTGAGGCAAAGACGTCTTATAATCCCACACAACACGGTTTATGATAAATAGATTCCAACATTGGATTATGCTATGTGAACTATATAAATTTGGCTTACGTATTTACGTGCATAATACAACTCGGGCGTGAGGCAAGATCTAGATGTTGCCGTTCGTACGGTACTCCATTATTACCACCACGGTGCTCCCCTCCTACAAGGATGTTCACGTAGAATTATTGTTCCGATAACAAAGCGCGCGCCGGAGACATTGCAGGGTGGGCGATTCTCAAAGATGCGGGACCGTATACGAATAAGGGCAAGGCAGAACCTAATTACTTGTAGAGACTGCTCGGTTTGCAAGTCCCGCGAAGTTTCATTCAGTCGTTGTTGGATTCAGTTTGCCGCGCGGCTTCAATGGCGCGGTCAAATAACCTAACCCTTCGCAGTTTTACCCTTTACAGTTCGATAATGTTCTGAGGGGTCGGTAAATGATTTCAGATGTATGGCTGCAATTGACATCCGGGTGCGACTAAACATTGAATGCGGGAGGCAGGTCCTCGTACGATCGGTTGAGCAGATTTACACCGCGCGTATCCCTAATCAGCTATATTATTCCGAATGTGTGCTTTAATGAACTCAGAGTTAATATCCTTTAATGAAAATGTTGCTGGATACGAGAATTATAATTATTTTACTTTGAACAGTACAACATTCTGACAAGTTAATTCTGAATTTTAATAGAAATTATTTTACTTTTTGTTAAAATTATGAATTAATTTATTATTATTAAAAGAGAGAAATATACGAGAGATAAATGTCTTTAGCCTTGTTAGATAAGCTTTAAAATTAAAAGTATTTTATCGATAAATTTAAGTTTCCTCATTACTTACTAATGAATACTTTTTTAAGTTTTAATAATTTAATTCTTCTCTAGATAACGAATTTTTATTTTTCGTTTAAAATGTCATTTTATTCCTGATTTATGCGTTTCTTATAAAAACGATTAATTAAAGAAGCAATCTGAGAACCGTCACACTCAATCGGCGCATCTTATACTTATCGGATAATTCTCGAGCGCAGACATCAAGGAAAAAGGATGTAGGCGTATCTAGATAAACGTTTGGTATTGAAAGAAAGATTACATTCTCAGAACGGTACGGGAAGGATTTGGCGAAGGAGTAGTAAAAGGAAAGCGATCAAAGGATACGGAAAAAGGGAATTAAGCAACGGGACTGCAAATCTTGAGCACGATGGTGACCAGAAAAAGATACTTTAAACGCGAGATAAAAACTGACATTGGATTTTAGTTAGATAGATAGATCAATTTGTTTTTGCGTCGTTACTATTATTGCGCGACTATAAAAATATATAGTAGAAACATGTAGTAGGGAATATGGTTTCAGAAAATACGAGTTTGACGAAATGGCGATGATTGCGAAAATGATTATAGTGATGGAATATTTACGTGAACGAAACTGCTATTGATGAGATCGACGGTATTTTTCCCGTCGCTATACATCACAGCAAAATTATCTTTTTAAAGAGACAGACGTTTCAAGTATTGGAATCATACAATACCTATATAGGAAAAGACTACATTCGAGACTGGTTTTTAACAAAAAACGAAAATTATTGCAATATTGATACATCAGCATATAATTACTAATCTGTATCTTGTTTATAATTTATTTACCATTTATTAATAATTAACGTACTATAATCAAAATATTATATATCAATAATACATATCAATACATAATAATACATATCAAATAATACATATCAATAATAAATATTAAAAAATATAAAATTGATTAATATTGATTAATATTGGTAAATTAATTATTTAAATATGATAATTATATTACAGGAACATGAGTAGATATGACGTGTAAATTTTCGAACGATTTGATTTAATAAATATTAAAACAATTGCCAATTAATTACAGCAAACTTGATGAATCGATTATTATTCGAAGCAATCTTTTTTAATTGTACAATTATAAATATCGATTATAAATACTGTAATTGCTACATTAAATAGATTTATGAAAACGGTCGAATATGTTCATTAATGTTCACTAAGATTTATGAATCCTCAACATAATTAATCACGTTTTGAATCAGGAATGATAGCGAATCGGGGTAACGATAATTATATTTTCATCAGTGCATTTCCAAATATTGTTTACCAATTTTGTTGACGTTACCAATGAAGATATCAGACATGCCAGTTTGAAACTTTCAAGCAAATCATTTCTCACCGGTGCAACAGAATCAATACGTTCCCTCGTACATATCGCGTCAGTATTTGTGAGACTCGGATCGCTTGCTGGTCGTTGAACGCAATACGCAAAAGATAGTGGAAAGTTCAATACGTGCACTTTTGTATGAGCTCGCCAAAATTTCAAGAAGTACATGCCGTGTAACGACGCTCCTATGCAGGTCAAGTCAAACTTTGGTCGAACCTAGTTATTCAAATACGATATCGAGAGTTTGTCTATTCTTTATTTGTCGAAAAGCAGTCTTAAGATCAATTATCTATCAATATTGACAGAATTATATCGCAAATAGTCTGTATCGTTATTTTCTTCAATTTTTTAAATTAAATATACGGTTGTTTTTTATTTTCTACAAATTTTTTTTATTTTTTTTTATTTTCTACAAATTTAAATTTAAACGTTAGGACGTAAATGAGAATATGTGTGTGTATGTGTGTCTTTTTCTGCAATCGACGACTTATTTACTCAATATATATTTTATTCAACTTTGTGGCAATGTATAATATAATGATGTAGAAAGTACTATTAATTTGTTAAGGGTTAAATGGGATTGTGAAAAGCAAAGTTTCTCCGTGAGCGCCAGTTCAGGAAGTTTGGAGCTATCTCGTTAATGGCGGAAGCGCGGTGATACGAGAAATTCCGTCAATTTTGAACCCGTACTTAATCACGGCGCACCGCCGGCTCTCTCTCTCTCTCTCTCTCTCTTTCTCCCCCTCTTTTTTTTACTTGCACATCGGATCATGTGTACGCTACCGGATTTTTGCGAGCGTTACCGATACGAAACACTGAACGCTGTCGCGAACTTCGGTCGTGAATGGGGCAAAAACACTTCGTCAAATTAAAAAATATGGCAGGGGTCCAATGTCCCGCGCGCTGGCACGAAACTACATTCGTGATTTCTTCCCTTCTATTCGCCGAAGTTCAGTCATGCGGCATCGTTTGGCTGAATTATTCCCGAGGAAAATCCCGGCCATTTTCACGCGCGCGAAATGGCACGCTGGGCGTTTTGAGTCACGACTAGCTGTCTATCCTCCCATTTCGTCGTTCCCTGTTCTTTTATGCCGACTCCTGGAAGCCCAATCCTTTATGTTATTAACATATCGCTAAAGGTGTCTGCGAATGTGACAGAGGCAGGAAGGAACGATGCGTTTGAAAGAATTGTACGGATTTTAAATTCGGAACTGTAAATTCAGCAATGCGTAATCTGTAGCGCATACAAATCTTTCTTTTTATTATCTTTATTATTTGGTAGAAAGAGCATTTTTTAGGTTAAGCGTGCGTTTAAATTCTTAAGGCGTGTAATTTTTATTGCACATACTTCATCTCCCTAGTTAACCGTTCGTTATACAAAGTTTTAATGGTACACTCGACGTGGTATTAACTTGGAAAAAAAAATCCGTAAGTAAATGAATCCGTAGTTGCGTAATCGCGTAACTACGAATATGCAGTTGATTATACCAGAACGGCTGAAAAATTTACCGAGTTATCAAAATTAAAAAAGATTTTTCGTTGTGCAGCTCGTGGTGGTAAAAAAATATCGTGATCATCCTCGTTGGCACTGAACTACGTTTTGGAATATGGAATCATAATGAAACGGCGAAGAAATATGAATATGGAAAAGTCGTTATGTATATGACCGTACTCCGTGGCTCTGGTGTCAGGTTGCTGAAGTTCTCCTTTCACAAAGCATCGAAAAACGAGCGCGGCGAGTTAAAACAAAATATGTCTGCGACTTTCCTTGCCTTTCCGTCCCTACGTAGGACGCGCATTTTTAATGGCTGGCGCGTTTTATTTCGAATATTTCGCGCGTTAGAGAAAAGCCGTGCCGGCGACATATTTTTCTCTTTGGCCGTACATACGCGTAGGACTTTTGCAGCGTATACCTTCGCACGGCGTTAAGTTTACTAACGTACCGCTCGGTTTTATTTTCTGGATTACTTTTCGGTGTTCTCGGAAATCCTGTGGAAAAACTGCAGTAAATTCGTGATGCTTTACTTCTGCGGTTTGAATACGGTCTTGCGGGAGTGGGTAGCGCTGACCATGTTGTCTATCACGTAATCCTACGCGAGCGTTTTAACGAAGTCGAAACTGTGGAAATGAGATGCTGAATGATAAAGTTGAAAATTTTTTTCGTGCAATATCGAGAATATAACTGCGAGAATATAATTAAAGTTAAATTGCTACAAAATTCATACACAAAACTTAATCATGCGCTAATCCGTTGCCTAACATAAAAAAAAGTTCTTCCCGAAACGCCTTTATAGTTCAGAAAGTTAAATGAGCCGATCATAATATTATAAGAATAAATCTTGGCTTAAAGCGTTCATCTTGAAAACAAACTTTTCGTGCAAGTGCTTTTATGAAAACGGATATGTTCTTTCAGTTAGCTCCAAGGGAAAAAGAGAGACAGAGAAAGAGAAAGGGGGTGACGGAGAGAAAGAGCTAAAAAAGATTAAGAGTTACATTCTCACGGTAATAAGGAGCAAATTAAACGACAGACTTCGGGGAATAAAGCCAAGAAAGCAGTGTATCAGAACGGACGTCCCGGGAATTAGCTTGTTTTCCGGGATGGATGGAATGTATCTTTGCCACCGAAGGGTGACGTCGGCTGGGATCTGAAAAAAAGGAGGGTTGCACACTCGCAGATTTATCAATGGGACCAAGTCCCGTCACAGGGGTGCCGTAAATACGCGGCGTCGCTGTCATTCAGCCAAAGCTCCCGATAGGCCCGTTGACCCAACGGGATCGTTCATAATTCACATCCGATTTAAACAAAGTTCTTGAACTAGAACGATTTGCTTAATACAATCGTCTCCCCTCCCCCCTGTTTGTACCGAGTTCCCTGACGCGTTCCCTTCTATCCTTTCCTCTGCACGTCGAGTTGCACGTCCACAAAGCTAATTCTGGACGCGTCCCAACGGAAAACTTTTTAATTCCATCAGTCATCTTTCACGAGCGCGCTGCGGTCGACGCTTTATGGCATTTCTTATGTACCCCGAATGGCAAAACACGGTCCAGCGCGCTCTGGATTGAGGAAAATTAAGGACGACGGCACTTGAAGTCCGTTATTACTCGTTCGGACAAACCCAAGTTGTGATCTCAGGGATGATCGGGGAGAAAGGACTTACGAGAGTTTCTCAAGGCTTTGCTATAAAGTCTTCCTTTCTCGCTCAAGTAAAAATCCTTTTTACGCGACTTCATCTCTTCCCTGGACAATTTTAATTCCCGGGCATGTATGCGCGCTCATATCAACGCCCACCCCCTCCGCAAGGAATATTAACGGTTCACCGGCAAGGAGCGGAATATTTGTAAAACTATGCGTAGCCCTGGAGTACCTTCGCGGCGACATGCCAGCATGAGGGTGGAAGTATGAAGAGCTCGCAGGGAAAATACCCTGGGGAGGAACATCCGAGGTGAGCTAAAAGCGCTTTAAACTATACGTATATATTCGTCGAGTCGATGGCACGAGGCTGCTTCGACGACACCTCGCGATTCTCTGTTGCGCATCGCGTAGTAATTGAATGTCGCGAATATTTTCGAATAATCGGCCGCTTTCCTCGGCTCTTGCTCCCCTGCGGGAACACTTATTCACAATTGCCATTTAAGATGGTCTCAGAGAAACTGTCGATATTGCTTGTGAAAGTCCCTTAACAACTCGACATATCGGAACCAGAGACGAAGCCTCGAGCGTTCTCATTTAGGGGCTTTTGATATCTTAATTTTTGATTAGATGATAACCTCGTGTAACAATTATGAGCTCAACATATAAATACTCAAATATACATTTCAAACTCTCGAAATATGCCTTCGATCCCACAATATTCTATTAAAATAGTATATAAATATTAACGTATCTTTTCGTTTTTTTTTATCCGTGTAAAAGGTATTTTAATTAAATCATTTTTAATTCGATATTCAAATGTGACGCAAATAAACCTTATAATTTGCACAAGTTAATATAAAATTATCGTTCGCACATATGAAACAAATATAAAATTATCGTTTATATGTAGCGACTTTATATATAACGACCTTGTTCTCGACTCTTCCAAGCCATTAGCCCGATAACACAAATTAGATTATCAACGTAAGCCATGTGTCGAACTAACTGTCGATTTACTTTCTGTAATGGAACTCGGCTACTACTTGGCGGTTACGAAAGTTAGAGATCGAGGAGGAAAGTACGAGGTAGAGGTAGCTTCTGGACGGCAAGTAAATTCGGTCGTATGAGCATGTGCCATGGATGGCAGGCGACCCTGTCACTTCCATGAGAGTTTCTATGGAGCCCAGCGCCCACTGGGACCATCCATAATTTAACACCGATGGGAAGTTCCGTGCTCTCGTACTTGTTCGACGCAGCAGCTTCCCTCTTTAAACCCCTTGACATGCTTCTCCAGTCGATCCGAAGCACGAGCTGTTCACCGAGTGTCCTAGTGGACTTTGTTGAAAACAACAAAACGATTGCCGGCGAAAAATATTATTCACGAAATAAATATTTTCTCTACGTTCTAGTTTAAGAAGTAAGTTTCATCGACAGTAACGAATCTTCAACTATTCTTCAACTTCTTCCTCTAATAACGAATAAGCTTGAAATAATTTGTCAAAATCATCTATTGATCGGCTATCAGTCAAGCAAACAGTCCAATGATTATGTAGAGAAATATATTTCCGTTAATGACATCTCATTTGCATTTTGAATTAATTATTATTGTGAACAACGATATTGATTACACATTGTTATGTTTCCTTTATTATTTAATCCACACACAAATGTCTCATATATGCTGTATCTTTTCGTGTGTATTTGAATTTATTCATTAATATTTTTTAGACTCTATATTGTAGTTTCACGTATCGCGTACGTAAACGTAGCATATTTTTTTCTTATTCTAATTGCAAAAGGATTCGATAAATTCGAGGTCTTTGAAAGCATCCGATTTCTTCAGTCATTCATCCAATTCTAACCCCTGGGTTGATCGTATTTGCACGACAATCGGTTCGTCCCTTATATTCCGACCAACTCGAAGGGTTTTGTGAATCTTTCTCGTGCGCAATCTAAGTTGCAATTACGGATGTTTTTGCTGATCCAGCTTTCATCTCATCCCTTTTGTCCTCACGAAGATTCACCCTGTTTCTGCTAAGGCGGTTAAATTAATCCCGCAAACCCCCTTTCGACAGAATTAAGCATGCCTGATGTTTAAGTAATCCGATTCGTGTGAAACTCAGAATGAATATTCATATCCAATTTTCCCAAATGTCGAAGTAGCCCCAAACACCGAAGAAGCAATATGCATCGCTTTCAAGAGAGTCGAAAGTGGAACAACAACTTCGATCGCGCTCCAGTATAGCGGAGAGGTGACGATTAAACATTCAATCCAGACGAACGGAACACGCTCTAATCACACCGACAGTCAAGTACGTATATTTAAAACATGGAATGGACGTAAAAAGAAAGCGGTCTGTGTGTCTAGCGACGAAAGTCCGTGACTTTTACGCCATTGAATAATCGAGGTTTCGCGTCCGCGGACAAAGACGTGTTCACGGCTTTAATCGCCGTCAGAATCAATAGCCGCGCCTTCGGATAGAAAGGGTCCATCCATTATACACCAACACGAAGACGTTTACGAGACGGCGAGCCGGGATAGGTGAATCTTTCTTGCGCGCGATCCGAGTTCTAATTACTAGCTTCTTGTCGTCCGAGTTACGTGGCTATCAAGGCTCGTCCTTTCGTCCTTCCGACCAAAGGCTCACCTCGCATCCTGTCCCTTGACCCAGTCATTCTCTTTTTCCAATTTTGCCTTCTACCCGGCATCTCAAGTTCCGGTTGACATTTGAGATTAACCCAGTTGTTCATTTGCCTCGTCTCCCTCTCATTTCCCACCCCTCGGAAATGCGTTTTTCATCGTTCTGCTGGCCGAAGCAAACGAGAGGATTGTCCGTGTTTGCGAACGCGGACGATTTATTCTTCTAACGAGAGCGCCGTATCGCGTTATTGCATCGTGCCATTTTGCATCCCGGCGATTTTGTCGGGCGTCTTACCGTCGACGACAGCACCAAGTATAGCGGCTTATGATCGTTTGAATATCGAATGCTCAATATCGATGTCTGTTCATTGTTTTTCTGGATTGAACATATTCAATCGCTGACGCGCTGCGGCAGCTTTACCGATACTATACACGAAAATGTTTGCCGCAATTGATTTCACTAAACAAATGGATGATACGGGATGATTCTAGAAGAAGAGACTTACATTTTAGAATCTGAAAAAGAAAAAGTAAAATCTTTTTGAAAAATATTTGTAATAAATTATTGTTTATCTATAGTTATACACATATGCGTACATTTTAATTAGTTGCTGTAATAACAAATAACAAGAGAAGTATATTCAGTCACAATATATTATTGATAAAAATATTTTTAAAAAGTTATTTGAAATATTTGAAAAATTATTTTAAATATTTTGACTAAACGATGTATTAGTGAATGTGACTCGATTCCTGCAAATGCGTTTTTATTTTTTATTCTCTCTTTGTATAATCGTCAATTTAACGATTAAATAAACCTGCGACATTGACGAGAATAGTTACTGACGGAATAACTTTAAAAATGGACTTTAAGAGTAACCCTTCGCTTGCTTTATGTCAAAATCGATTTCTGCGCAATGGGGGACTTCTTTTCTTTGTCTTTTATACTAGAATCTTTTAAAGAAGATTTTGTGCAAAGTTAGCAAAATAATTTCATAGATGTAGAATACAATAATTACGTCGCGATATCAAATGTGAAAATGTAAAGATCGCTTTTTAAAATGACATTACGAAAAAGAGTAATGCAATTAAAATACAACGGTGCGACAAGCGTTAACTATTGAGAAATCCGTGATGTAAATGTCCGTTGGCTGTTTGTCGATAATTATAAATTTTATGAGCTAATCAATATGCAAACTCTTTATTTTCCTAAAGACCAATTTAATATTTTTCATTATCGCGTATGCGAACTACATCGATTGCCCTTCTCGCAAATAACTTTTTGCATATTCCAATATCGATGTAATCCGCTGTTTTACGATAATAAAATTATTGTATATATCCTATCGCAAAGAAATTATTGAGAACAGTTAAGTACGATCGCTTCAGTCAATCAACTTTCATATTTATGCCGTGATGTGTCTACATCCATTACTAGAGAGGAATTTATGGATAACAAAAAAAATTTAACATCCGTATTATTGAATAATTTATGACCATGGACATAATTATGTTAGCGTATTGTAATCCGCGTTTCGTATTCACATTCATATCCGTGGATCACGAAAGATTTGTTCGAAACGGATGAAGGCTGAATTTTCAACAAAAAGAACGTATTTCATCTGGGACATTATCCCTGCAATGTATGTCTCCCCACAAGCTTATGCCATTTAATAACTATACATATATATATGTACAAATATAAATGTGAGTTTATTTATTAAATAGTATAAGGTTGTGAAAATATACATTACAAGTGTTAAAACATTTTTCATAATTTTTATGAAAAAATATGTAACATAATAGATATTACAAATATATAAAATATATTTGTAGATGTTAATATTTTTATATTCTTAAAATTACTTATACATTTGTAAATGATATTTTAACATTATTAATATACTGCGTATATGTTTATTCGGAAAATTTAATTATATTTTCCGATATTTTATATATATTAATAAGAGTACATGAAACCGACAATGGAATTATAATTTCTCAGATAGCGAATTACCTCTGCCGCTATGGTCGTGGACTTAATGGAAGCCGTCTCTACATTGTCCGTTTGTAATGCACGTGTTCTTTGTCTGTAAAGTTCAATTACGAGAGTTAATGATTTCGATGTCGTCAAGCGAAAAGGAAAAAAGTTCCGAACGGAGAAAAAAGAAAGAAATAACGACTTGTCGCGGGTATATAGAACCTCCTCCTGGCTTAGTGAAAATCTGTTTTGAAGAAAGGCAAACTAAAGAAGTAAACTGAAGTGCAGAATTGAAAATGAAAGAAGGTGAATAGGTGCGACAAAAGGAAATGGAAACGTAGTACAGACTAATCATGTATTATTTCTCGGTATTGAGGATGAAAACATAAAGTAGACCAAAATAAAGTGTTGCTACATTGAATAACCCTTAAAACTTCCTGTGAAATAATGAAATTGCAGCAGAAAAAAGGATTTCGATAATTGGTGCCGCTTTTTTACTCTAGCGTATATTATAGTTATCGCCAATTATCGACAACTTGCATCAAATTATGACAAAACAATTTCCACGAACAAAGAGTTTTCTGTTGGGAATTTCTAATAAAAGAAGGAACTATTTATCTGTAAGGGACATAATCATTGAGAAATACAGAAAAGCTTAAATGATAAGAAAGTGGGAATGAGGAAATTAAGGCTCTGGAATGCTCAAGGCTCATAGATGGGACAGGAAATGAGGGACTCTCGCTGTGAGCGAAGACTTGAAGGAAAAATCTTTTGGAAAGGGATTCCAAGATATGGATTATGCACCAGAGAACCTTGGTTTATATTCTGTATGATGAATGATCATGGATGCTATATCCTGTGAACGTTATAATCTATATATAATGACCGCATTATGCGCGCAGACTATGAAATATTCCGCACTTAATTTTGCGCATTTTTTAAATATAATATGTAATATTAATTTTATGGATAATTCTTTTACTTTCTCGTTTAAATTATCTTTTTGAATATCCGATGTGTGGTTTTGATAAAGAAAAAAAATTGACAAATAGACAAATTGACATTTCGTGCTTTTAATTAATAAATATTTTATTTTTCATATTTTGATTTTGCGAGAGATATCATTAATTGGAATGTATTGAATTTTAAAAATGCTACTCCATTTTTCTGTAATCTTCATCGGGACATCGCTTTTGTTCACATGCAAATTTCTCCGATAATCCGATGTTACCTTTGTCCACGTAGGTATACGAGACCACAAAGCAGAAGCTGTTAATCTCGTCTAGGATGCTTGTGTAGGAACGACCTATTAGGCGAGTGATCTGATTTCTCCCTAATAGACTACTTATCTCGACTAACGTCAGCCTGAAGGGTTTAATTCAACATGGTTACCGTTCGTAGTTATCTGAATATCAAATCATTTTTATATTTATTCTCTGTCCTCTAACGATTAAAGTAATGTAAATGATAGAAGAATGTAAAATAGAATTTAGAGTGTTTTAAAAGGATTATAAATTACACATGAGTTCAAATAAGTAAAGGAAGGCTCTAATAATGAATAATTGTTGCGCTTTTCATTTGTACCTTACAATTAATAAATTCAATTTGAATTCTACAATTTGATATTCGATTTAAAAAATATTACTTGCTGAATAACGAACCAAATAATTATAGATTTTTACCTGCACGGTATAATGTAATTATTTCTCTGTTTATACTTCATTTCCAGCATTCGAGAGGCTTTTTGTGTTACATTTAAACGTACGCGATACGCACGCGGCTGTATGTGCGAACAAATTATATATCATTTAGGAATGATATTGCGTTTTATGTACAGCGCGATAAGTAGATTATGGCTCGCATTGAGGCGGGATGGCGAAGCCAGTCGGTCGTGTTGCGTTACAGAAATCCTTGTTCAATGCAATACCAATCCTATCAGATTTGTCGCCAAATTTCTGTAGAATTTTCATACTACAGAGTCGTCTACGTTCGCGGCCGGCAAAGTTTACGGAAGCATTTTCCAACGGACGATTTTGGTTCATCTCATACGTGTATGGAATGATGTTGAGTGCGGCGTCCCATTTCTGTACGCTTCCAAACTTCATATATTATCCTTTATATATCGTTTATACGTGTATAAAATCGCTTGTAATCGGTGTTACACCGAAGATGCAATTTTGAGATAAAAGGACATGTCCTATAAAATACAGTTATCAATGCAATACAAAAAATGCATACTGTGAAAGGAGATTATCGCAGAAATAATGTAATTTTATAAAATATAAAATGGATACATAAAAAAATATTTGAATTTCCTGCATCTTTGTTTCTTTATTATTAAAAAAAAAACGATAATTACGAAAAATAATTTCATATTCTTAAAAAGAAATTCTGAAAAAATTAAAGATTAACAAAATATGTTTTCTTTTTTTCTCGATAGCTTCTCCTATGATTTTGGAATTTACACAATTTGAAATTTAAATTCCAATTTCGAGCCACGTGCTACGGTCTTCATTTAATACCCAAACACACGTATAACGTATGTACAATAACGCAGTTCGTAATACCGTCGTTGAAGCGTATCTATCCACAATATTCGTGTTTGTTTTCACATTTGTTGCGTTTCGTCTCCGATGCATGTTAGTGGGTCAGTGATATCAGCACGGCTCGTACTCGCATTTCGCATACGACTCTTTTATGACAGTAATTCGAAGAAGTAGTCCACTTTCGCACTGCGTGCTGCGGTCTTTATTTAACACTCAACATGCGGGTATAATAGCGCACAGTAATATTGTTATTGAAGCGTGTAATACTCTATGGTATTTATTTCTTACGTATTTGTTGCGTCCTCGATGCGTGTCAGTGGGTCAGTGACATCGGTACGGTTCGTATTCGCATTTCGCATGCAACTCTTTTGCAATAGAGCAGTTCAAAGGCCGCGTTTTGCGTGCTCGCGCTCGCGGGGGGATGAGAAGGGCATTCGCGAGGGTATGTAAGAAAGGTGGATGGAACTTTATACATGATCGGAGTACGGTCTGGACAATGGCCTGGAATCCCCGCGATAAGGGTAGACAGGCTCCACAAAGCCGTTTTCAGCAGCTTCAGGGACGTCTTCCCTTTTTCGCAAACGTTAGCAAGGATGGTAAAAGGTGACGCAGGGAGAGATATCTGAAGAAAGGTACGAACAGAATAACGGACTTTTGAATTTTCCGGGTTGGATCGTGTGTGATTTTATCAATAGTTCACACAACCGCAGTGAACGACGGCTGTCGGCAGTTCTAACAATATTCGATGCAGATAAAGAAAATTGTACGAGTGCAATACAAAATGCCTCAAATATATTATTTCGTAGCTATAGCTCGTTAGTAATTTATATATAGTTTAGTATTTGTAGTTTAGCGTCTCATGTCTGTTGATTTATAATTAAATGATATAATGACGATTCTTATTAAGGATAGTATCTCCTTCTACGATATGCTATTAACATAGCAGTCACTATTCAAATAGACCTTTGACTCAGAGTTCAACAGACTGCTATCATTGACATGTAGAAATTTTATTGATTATCGCCGACCTCGTGCGGCTGACATTTCGTATAGCGCGGTAATGTACAAAGTGGCGCCAGAGCTCCATTTTCCCCCAACGATGCCGACAATGGCTGAATATCCTTTACGGCATTTTTTCATTTTGTATTAGAAGCGTGAGTAGGGTTCACCAGCGACGGCCGTGCGTGCAAATTTGTGGGTCATGGACGTAGGGTGGTGTCTTGATGTTGGCCGTGTATTATTCAATAATGCTCAAGCTTATTTTTACACAGTCATATATACTTCGAAAATCCTTTGCATCTTTATGTTAATTTGTACGATTTACAACGATTTGCAGGATTTTGAAGAGATAACTTTTTGACTCGCATTTTAAGCACAATATAAAAATATACAACCTTCAGTATTCTCTAGCGTACTGATACGAATCACGAATTTAGCGCATTAATGCGAATCGATCGTTTCCGATTGCAGTATCTTGACGAAGGAGCGTATACGTCCCATGTGAAAATGGCCCGTACGTGACACGTTCATCGGGGACTCGACTTTTCGTCCCAATTCCGCGTTAATCGATTTCCAGTTCCCTGGAGATATGTACGCGTACGCACACGTGTTTACGCAGCCGGGCTCGATACGCGGGCATCCAACGCTATCCTCGTTTCACACGCACCTCTTCGTTTCACGCTGGCTTTTTTTTTATTCCGGGAGCTCACCCGCGAATCTCCTCGAATCAAACGTGTGCCGCAATTGTGGCTCACGATTGGATTCTGCGTTTTTTTTTTGCGGAAGGAGAGGGGGGGAGACAAAGAGAGTGAATCGCCGATGATAAACCGCAACGATAGCGCTTTTTTCGCGCGAAATGACACCTGCATGTGTATTTTACTCTCTTCATGGTCGATTGTTTAAATTTCAGAAATGCAGTATGAATTAATTCCTTTGAAATTGTAGTCCCATATATTTTGTGTTATTTTTTAAAATATTAAATCATATGAATTTTAAAATAAATTTTTCAGTGTTAATTATTAATATTGCTAACGATTAAAATAATTAAACATTTTAGTGAAATTTATGTGATAATATCTGTGCAATTTTATATAATTTTTCAATTTCATATTAACAAACAATATTGCAATAATAAACGATAAATTTTACAATCCCATCACGATTTCTCTATAATTTTTGACGATTCTTACTAATTTAAGAAATTTGCACAATATCTGATACATTTAAATGAGTTGTATAATTATATTCTATGAAAGACCATCCTCGAAATATCTCCATATTTTTGCTTCTCATGTTAAATATGATTAATTTTTAATTATTATTTATAAAAAAATAAAAGAGACAATAAATGTTCTATGATATGAAACTCTCAAGAAATTTAACAGCTTTTTTATACTGAATCGCTGCGCAAGTCATTACTTTGTATTCTTTGTCGTACAACTATTATGTTAGAAGCGATTTTCCGCAATCCGCATCCAGGGACTAGCGAATTTGCTACACGGGAGACGGTACGGAATGCGCTTCAGATCTCTCAAGAATGGACTAAGGCTTGGAGCTTGCAAACCGCATGATATGCAAGCAAATCCACATTCAATATGGGAAGCGGAAGCGACGTACGTTGACAGGATATTTCAAAGGCTCTGGCGCAGAATGTAATTGTGTGGTTTATCGAAACATATTCCAAAATATATTTATTCGGTGAATTCCTTCTGTCGGCTGGTAAGAATATCATTGAGGATTGTGAATAACTGAAACCCTGTTGACGCGACAGCAACATTTGTCGGTTACATTGCTGCGGCGCATCGCACATTATACGTTTAACTGTGAAATTGGAACTATGACAATATTTTGCGAAGTTCTCTCTCTCACGATTTTTAAACTCCGAATTTTTGTATACCGTTCAATTCATGCGCATAAATTGATTTTTGTAGCCTGAGGTTAGTGAGTAGACAGTTTATACATATTTTTCATATCTGCAGCGATAGAATATGTATGATGAAAGTACTATTATTGGCAATTCAGTTAAAAGTATAATTGCCCAAGCGCGCGTTATTTTGTATTGCCCTTTCAAATTTCCTTTCATTTATCACGGGAGAAAGTATTAAACATATTACTAGTGACAACATTTTCTTAAATAAGAGAATTCCGGAGATATTTCAGGAGTTGTGGGATATCATGTTAATGTAATACGTGCCATTGATGGTCTGATATATACGTGCGAGGAATGCATATACGTCGCCTCGCTAATCAAGCTCAATGTCTAAAGCTTAACGCCAATATTGATGTTCGAGATTACTCCGATTCCGGTTGCCCTTTCCCTCACTATTCGCTACAAACTGTGTATTCTAATGTGTTTCTGTGTCCCGCCAACATTGCAGATCAATCAATCATTTGTAATATATTTCGAAATCATAATTAGGTTTACTTAATGGAAAATTTATAGGACTTTAAATCATTCAAATTTGACAGGAAATCTTTTGGAAGAACATAAAGACATTTATTATGTATTACTGTTATAACAGACTGAAAATTAAAGTTAATCTATAAATAGATAATAAAAAATTTTTTACTTTATTTAACGTTAAATAAATTAGAATTAAATTGCCAGTTAAATCTTCTATAGAAAAATGTAATGTTTCATTTGATAAATGAACATTTCTCAATTTAATAAATTTTTTTCTCTCGAGATTCTTTCAATAAGAAATATAAATAAATTTTATTAACAATTAAATTATAGGTTAAAATAGAGATTTGAGTCATTTGTTAAACTTACACTTAATTAGGTAGAGGACTCGTTTGCGGAAATCACATAATTCTGTAGCCTGCATCAATAGCCTGCATAGCCATCAATGCCTGCAACATTAGTACATGTAATTTACTGTACCTTTGATACGATGTAACAACGGTACTACACAGATTTGATATAACTCTTTGAGCACATTGTTAGTCTGGAATTTTGACATCGATAATTATAATTTAACATAGAAACTTTGATAAGAAAATTAATTATTACCGAGCTGCAAAAATGAGTACACATTATCTAAAGATCATTATATCCTACATTACATATTAAATCAGTTGAATAATTATATAGTAAGTTTTTAGTTAGATTAAAATGGACAATTTATATTAGTTATATTTTTATAACATGGGAAAAGATATATCTCGTATATCTGAGTATATGTGATATTTGTTTTTTTAATATTACACTTAATTGTAACATGGGACGTCAAATTCAATTAAGTTTGAGATAAAGAAAACAATGATATGTGTAATTCAATATCAATATACTAATAGAGAGAAACAGTGTTTTCGTGTTTTTAAATAGAAGGAAAATAGCGTTTCTTGAGAAACCAATATGTATGTAAAGTGGAAAGAATTCGAACCACAAAATAACATTTTGCTTAAAGCATATAGATAATAATCGATTTCAAAAGGGGTATAGTTTCTTTTTTGTTATGTAGATGTTTTTGTTTATTTAACTTCATTATATAACTTTCTAATTATTCTCGTTTTTTATTATTGTTAATTAAACTACACGATGAATTTTCGAAGATCAACAACGAGTCGAACGTAAAATAAAAATGGAAGTTTAAAGAGAAAAAAAGAAAGCGAAAGAAGATACAAACATATACATACACACATTCAAAACTCTTGGAAATCTTCACTAAATTATTAAAATTATTATCAAAATGTTAGAGAATCAAAGAACTCATTATGTATTCATCATATTTTCATTATCGTGAAACGATGCAAATTAATAAAATGATACTTCGAGTAACAGCATTTAATTATCACTGTTTGGCAGAATTAGATTGTTGTAATCCTTGAACTTATTAAGACTCCAACGCACGAGAAATGTCTATACAATTGTACTAAAAATAATAGAATATATTCAATGTTTATTATTTTTAATCATTCGAAATATGCAGAACAGTAATTTTGAAGAATATATTAATTAGAACAGAGATGACAAATTTATAACATTTCTATAAATAATTATTATATTATCTTTCCTGAATTGTTAACGAATGTTATTCGATCTGAAAATTTAAATTATGTAACAAGTAATCTCCTTTATTTTCACATCAAAATATTGGATACAAAAGAAAATATTTTATGTGAAGGAAAATATTTTAGTATTATATTTTAACAGCAGATATCTCGAGATATACACTTTCAAAAATTTATTCTCGGAAATGAAAACATTACATTATATAAAACAAAAAATATTTGTCAATATGGTATTTCAATCTTTCTGCGACAATTGAGAAATGCGAATTCGTTTATACACAGTGAACTGCACGGTTTAAAATAAAATAAAATATTGAGAAGATAGATATTGTAATGTTATATTTATGTTGTTGCACTGCTTATGCAGTCGCGGCTTGTCAGATGGAGTGACGCTCTTAAGCAAATAAGGACACGAAATTGAAACCCCGAGCATCATTATTGAATCTCGAAACAACCCGGTAACATGACGTGTCAACGGCGGGACTGTTCAATGCTGCCGTTAATTGTAACCAAAGTTTGTAGTCCGAATGCGGCTCTTGCACTCTGGCATAAATGCACGCGCGGTGCCTGTGCCGCATGCGGAGTTGTGCTTTTAAGTAATAGCAACACTCTCAGCAATAACAAAACAAATTAGAAAAGCGAATTAACGCGAGAACAAATGATTAAAAATAATAATACTCGAAGTATCATCGACGATCCAAGCGAACGTGTTACTTTGTTAGAAAATTCTGCTCTTCTTCTTTATTTTCAGCCTCGATAATACATTGTTTTGTAAAAAATAATGTACAATCTAAAATCGAAATGTAGATAAGTGAATACGTATTGTGCGCCTTTGGAATTGTTTATACGAAAATGCTGTAACAATAAATAAGAGATTTCAGTTTATGCGTGTTTCCCCGTGTTGTTTGAAGCGTACATTGTACTTCCGATGTTATGCTAATGAGGATCATCAGCGAGTCGCAGCATTGTCATGCATAAACACGATTTTGACGTCAACGGTCGTCGTGAAAATTTCTCGTCTCTTTGCGCCCTCCCTTTGCACCGTTCCTTACACATTCTCGTTAGGTATGTCAATACACAGATCGGGTGGCCAGTAGTATGCTATTCTGCAAGAGCCGACTTGCTCGTCAGTCGCAACTTGCAACTCACACTTTTCCGCCGTTCATTAATTTTTTTCCTTTTTCTTTCTTCATTTCTCTTTCTCCTTCTCCGAGCGTCGCGCTCGCGCTTTCGTCTCCTCTCATTTTCTCCTTTCTCGTCTGGCGAATTTTTCCTTTTAGCGCATTTCCACAGTTTCCCGCTCGACGCTCAGCTCGCGTCTCTTATTCTCCTATGCCGCATAGCGCTGCTTTGCATAATTTCTATCGCTGCAGGTAGACCGGAGGTACATATACCCTTACCGCATGCTTGTAGGTTCCTCATATACATATTAGATATATGCGTGCTTACACGTGGGCGCATTAATGTGAACCGTGAGAGGAAAGTGAGTCGGGGGGGGGGGGGATGGAAAGAAGAAGCGAGGCGAGGCAAGAGTGTGTCGATTTTTACTTCGTTACATCGTTACATAGGATACGTACACATACGCAGGATACGTAGTCTCGCTGTAGACACTACGCCCTTCGTCGAGAAATTTATAGATCGATAAAAGTGGAACACCTCGACGATAAGTCCGCCGCGATTCAAGCGGGAACGTAAGAGGGTAGAAAGAATGCCCCGCCGTTTTCGCGGCGATTTTAACGTGGATACATAAAAGTTTCTGCATCGCGAGTGATCCTCATTTAAATTTTATTGGTATATATGTGTAAGAGCGTATGTAGAACGGAGCTCGCTGTTCCTCGCGGTGTTGGAAATTCGCGAAGTTGGAGCTCCTCCTTGACAGTCCAGGCACGACATCCGGTTCGTTTCGCCCGATGGTGGGGATTTTCAAGTTCCAAATGAATCCACTATCTCGGCGTTGAGGTAGAAATACGTCTTCCTGGCCCGCGAAAGACGATTTTCCTCGGGAACACATCAGTCCTCGGTGTTCGAGCTCTAAATAATGTCGGAACGTGAGGAACCTACTGAAAACGGTGGCTTTATGCCGGCGATCCTTCGCCCGATCGCTCTCACTTCATGCATTCTTTTCCTCTTACCTCCGCTTACGTCTTCTTCTTTCCGCTCTTCTGCTCGTCTTTACCTTCGATCCTCTTTACCCGATCAACTTGGAGCGCGCAACCCTACAAATTGCCGACAATCCCATATCTGTCGGATCTCCACTCTCCTATGATATTGGCTTCCACTCACGAGCTGTCATACCACCGCTAATTCCCCGCGTGTATATAGTCGAGACCATGTGTGTAAAATGTCGATGCTACGTGATATAAATCAAAAGAATGGGATTTCAGTAGCGGCGCGATTTATGGGATGACAGAAGTTATATCGCGAGATCTTCGAGGCGAAGGAGTATTATTGCGCTTTTCGATGTGTCGACCTAATTCGTTAAAAAGGGATTTTCAATCCATGTGCTGTTGGAGAGAATGCAATAGAATGTATCGGTCTATCTTCAACGCGACAACCACGATTTAAAATGATTATTTAATAACATTTAAATCCACTCTTAAAAAGGCGTGTAAAATCGATACTCGAAAGTCTCGAAATATTGTTGCCTCTTTTCCACGATGCTGATTGGTTTTTTCGCTTGAATTACTTCGCATTGCGAGAGTAACGAATAAGACATGAAAACTATTTGCTAATTTTTTGCTATTTTTGCTTTTAAAAATAATTTTTTTACTTCGCTTTTTAAAAAGTTACTTAATATTGGGCTATCGAGCTTCTCGTAACTTTTTAAAAACTAAAGCAAAAAGATTAATTTTAAAAGCAAGAAATAGCAAATAATTATTCTCATGTCTTACTGGTTATTCTATCTGATAATTTGGCTTAGATAGCTTAATATATAAAGCTATTCTGTGCGATTATTATAAATTGTGTGAATTAATGATATTAACTTCTCAAAACTCAAATTATCGGACTTTCAAAGATTCAGGCTATTTGTAAACTTTGTTAAAAAACTGAAAATTTACATGATTTAAATGATTCAGACAAATAAAAAAGTTGAAGAGGACATAGATCTATTTAAAAATTTCATTATATTTTTAATTGGTTTATTCGAATTTTTTCAAAGAATTTAGAGAAATTTATATTTGTTTGGTTAAAAATCTGCATTCATGCAAGATATGTAATATATTTTTAGGAATACTTTACGAAAATTGAAAAAAAATTGTCATTCTCTCAAGTTTAACGTTAATTGAAAGTACAAATATACGTTAGTTACCAAACAATTCGACGCGTTATTGTGTATTTCTACAGCATAATTCGTTACATACGCGAGCTCGAAAACTAGACGCGTCGGGAAAATATTGCAATCGGTCAGCTTGTTGCCAATAAATTACAATGACTATATCAGCCGGGGAACCGTCGCTAATGACGAGCTAGCCGTAATAATTCCAGGATATTACGCCGGACAGTCGATAACGAGCGATATTTCAATACGCCCACCATTTCACTTACTACCGCTTCGAGTGATCGACGCTTACCTGTGCGTTGCTAATACTATTACGAATGCGTTTTACAAATTCCACACGCATTGTGTTTGCAATAGGTGCGTGATGTTAGGATAATTTTCTGGCACTGTTGGTATAATCTGGCGATTAATTAGTTAGACTAAATCAAAATCCTGTTTGATCAATTAGAGAGAAACCGTACAGACGATTTATTAGCCGGTTAACTTCGTGTTTGCGTACGGTTTGTTGCACCTCAAGTTCTTAACTGCCATGCAGTCGATGAGCATACACTATGGCCGATGCACGCTGATGTTTAATACATTTATTTTAATCAGTCAAGAAAACACGATATTATCGTGATAATATAATAATAATTGAATAACTAAATATGTAATTTTGCTAGATTTAACGACAATTGACAATAAATTGCAGTTAATTTCGTATCATATAAATCATCAATCTGATGGAAAAGAAAAATGAATAACTTGAATAACATTTAAATGAATAGCATTTCATGAAATTATTTGAATTTTCGCTTAATGTTAATTAGCGAACGTTTCTGTGGCTGAAACCGAAAGGCAGTAATCCCAAAATTATCGGTTTTAACGTATTTATTTTATAATTGGAACAGATTTTGATTACAGGATTAAATAAGTTTAATTGAAGCTATCAAATACGATTTGCAAATAATACTACAAACTCCAGTTACAATAAACAAAATCGCTATAATTTTTATATATTTTCAAATACCATTTAAAATACTACTTATTTATTTAACTTTTTTTGACACTATATTTTTTTATATTCCCGTAGCATTGTATCTGTCTCTTTTCTTCTCTTTCTTTTTTCACTCTTTAAACGATAATTTCTATACTTTTATTATTTTGGTTTATAGCTGTAATTTTCGCGTATAATCTGCGCGTTACGTGCACGCATGCCATTATCTGCCTTTCAATAGATATTTCTAACGCGTCATAAAAGAAACCCGTGGCTATATTAAGTCATTCGCACACTCGTTTCTTCACAGTAAATTAAACAAGTTGCCTCTTATACCGATTTGCTTGTTGAATACGTGTCTGTTCGTACCACCGCTGCACCGGTGCGGCGGAACCCAGAGCGGTGGCTCCATCCTACCATGACCGAGCCACCCCCGGCACGGAGAGGTGAATAATTTTAACCAAGTGCACTCGAGCTGCGGCAGCTTGTCAGTTCGCGCGGCCATATTCCGCGGTACGCCCAACGTCTATGCTCGACGATCAAATGGGTTAATGTTTTGAGAGCTGCGAGTATCTCTGAAAAGACTACTTAAGTCGGTCGAGAAATTTTACAGAGGCGAAATTAGTGGCTGCCAGAGAATTTGAAACATGATGCGAGGTCGTTTTTATTATTAAGATAAGCTTGATAAGTTTATGGGGAAAATACGTTTCAATGTAGCAGTAAAAGCAAGCGCAGAAAAAAACTAGTTTAGAAAAATACATACAAGCAGCTAATGCCTCATCAAACTTTATGTGAAAAAAAATTTATTCGTTATACTTTGGACTTTTTAGAAATTTATATAGTTGGTTCGGACAAGAAAGTGAGCGATACTTGGAGTATTCTTTATATACCTGCTACAGTATGCATTCGCATAGTCGCGTAATGCTGTTATCGCGCTTTGATGCGAAAAAAAATACCTGTAAGGAGTTTCCATATAAACTCGTTGTCAGAGGGTACTTCCTGGCGATTAAACTTCGTTGAAACGCAACGGTTGACTGAATTGCATTGGAAAAAAAAAAACGAGAGGGCAGACGAAGCAGGAGGAAGAGGGACGGATCGGGATGGAAACCGGTCGGATTACACGTGGCCGGCGAGGATTTATCGATGAGTTGAGCTCAGATTAAGGCTCGCCCGCAAGTGGGAGCGAAGTAAAAAATTCTCCAGCCGGCGCGCATCGATCGACGATGAATCGGGAAAGCGATCGGGCGTGTCATACGAACGACGTCGCTGTTAATTGTTGCCTGTCGATGTGTAACGGCCGCAGTCAACTGCCGTAAGATTTATTCTCGCGCGTTCCCCCTCAGCGTATCGGCGACGACGGAATTTTTGAGAGCACTCCATTTGCGAACCTGTGGGTTACTCAAGATGTACCGTTCGGATTAGCCCGCCCTCGACGTTCCCATTTCTATTCTCGGATTCCGCACGAAGTATTTCGTTCATTTCGCTATGCATTATTTATAATAAAATTAAGGAGCTTGTGCCGCGGGCACAAAACCCTCTTTTGTAAGCTATTCGAGATTCTGTTTCTTCAATTGAATTCAAATTCTTAATAAAGGGAAAAAGATTGAATCAAAATAGAACACTGGAACTTTAGACTTTGCAATGCATTCATTAGTGCTTATTAACAATAATAACAATTAGGTGAGAATTTATGCGACAGATTTGAAGTCGTGTTTTTGTTAGTGATATTTGTCAGCTTTACAAATATCACTAATGTTACAATAGCAATCTTTTGAAAATGACAATTTTCGTTTATAAGATAAAAATTTTCACAAATAACGATGCTATTTTAATTAAATCGACGATGATTGAAGTTTCCACCTAGTATGCCATTTAATATGAGCTCGATAACGCTGAGTGCCGATTTATATGCATAGAGAATTGATGCCATCAAACGGGATGTTTGCAGACGATAAGCATTAAAAGACTTTCATCGTTGCCTCAGAGATAGCGATTTTAATAAACTTTGTTACGCTTGGGAACGTGAGGTCGTTGCTTTCAAAATGCACTTCCAAAGAGCTTGGTTTGTAGTCAAAGCTCCGCTCTTTTCGATATTCGCGAATCTGTCCAAATGAAACAATATGCATACAAAGCGGCAATAAACATTTGAATATCTGCAATAAAAAAGCGCAATGGCATTATCTCAACATTCCGTGGAAATAGTTTAATGAACTTTTATAGAGTCAAGGTTATTTGTATATTTTGTGTTATATTTATATTATTTTCATCTATATAGTTACATAGGTCCATACATATACGTTCACAAGCAATATTAATATTTTCCAAATTATCTCTTATTACTAGTTTTATAAATTCTTCTATTTAAATGTGAATGATAAATGAATTATTTAAAAGATAGCGAATATATTTTTCTGAGATCTATTATAAATCATACAGAAACATTTTTTTATAGCTTCTATTAATAACGATACGAAATCTTTTTGAAATGAAATAAAATCTTTGAGTTAAAATGAATTACTTTCGTATAACTAATTTTATGTAATGAAAGTTGAATTCTATGTGCTTTATGTGCTTATCTTTTCGTGGAATAAATTGCATCCCGTTAACGATGCAAATTTTGCTTATGGCACCAAAAAAGGATAGCGCTCGAAAGGCCGAGTTTTTTGAATGGAACCTTCTCTTACGATGCTTGCTTCTCTACGATGCTTACGATGGCTGCTTATTCAACGGCGTCTCTCAGACATAATCACTAATTTGCAGGATGAAAAAAACTCGCGTGTTATTATTAAGCTGCGTCGTTTAATTGGGTTAATGAGGCGATGGATTCGTCGCAATGAAATGACATCCCGCGTTATTTCAAGAGTTGGCGTCGGAAAATTCATTAGGAATATCCTCGAACTTTCTGCGCACAGTAAAAGCTTAGAAGACTTGTATGGATGGATATAAACGAGACACGATAAATAATGCATCCATAAATAATGCAAGTTCTTTTAGTACAAGATAATATCAAATATAATGTTTTAATTTCCACTTTTTATTATTCTTTTTATTTAAAAAATCTTTTCAAATATTTTGAGTTTTTTTAACTTAAAACGAAATAATATACGTGTATATCGTTAAATAAATTATTATTTGAATTTATATTTAAATTAGCATTTAAATTTAAATTGAGAAAAATAATGTTTCTTTTATTGAAGCTATTTTTTTTTATTATCAGTAATAATCTATACTACTGAATTTTGCAAATCCACTAAATTTAAAAACTTTGTCCGACAAATCATTTTTTTTATTTAACAATGATTGCTGCAATTATTGCTAAAAGGATAAATAATAAAGTATAACTTCTTGCAATAATCGCCCCCATTGATATTACTATCGCGTTTTTTAAAGCTCGTTATTCTTTGTCCACCGTTTACAAAACAAATGACTAACACGGCAAAATGTTAAAATGTATACATTCATTTCCACACGTATGGCTTACATGTATGTACGTGTCGGGAGTTGCTGAAATACCTTTCGCCGGATATATGCTGTGCATCACACATTTGCAAAGTCGATATTTCAGGGTTGAAACCTAAACATGGTTAAAGGACGGTTTGCCACTTCGGCGCTTTACCGCAGGAGCAGTTCGAAATGCTCCAAATTTACGATTTCCGTTGCCTGGAATCGCTCGGTTCGAAGTTCGGCTGCGGTGACAATAAATCAGCATCGCGTTGTATATGGCACTTTGAATACGTTATGTCAGTATTTTGGGGATACGTGAAAGCAGAATGATTTTCATGAAGAACAGTGTTCTCACATTAGCAAAGGTGTAGGGTGGTACATGACACTTTTCAAATTATTTAAATTATATTTAATTTTTCTAAGATTAGTAGATGAAAACTGATGTTTCATACTTTATCGTATAATTAATTACAAAGTTGCGTCTTTCTATAGATACAGACACAGATTTCATGTGAACTTTTGTGTGATGATCTCAAAGGAAAATATTGACGTTCTTATTATACATCTTATTTCTGCCAAGAACATACGTCTTAGTGACTTATTGCACGAATTGAATTTGGCGAGCTGTCGATTTTTTATTTGTCTGCATAATGCAGTTCCTCGAACAATCAAGCGTATTCATATCTGGCTACAACAGCATCGAAAACGGAAACGGGGGATTTGCGTGATGTATGCATGTGGATACATGGAAGAGGATCGATACGGGCGGGAGAAGACGGGGCAGATAGATCGTCGCACACACAGAAAAGACATTGCGACAGTTTCACGGCAATTCATATCAGATTGACGTTCTCGAAACGCGGCGTTCGGTTTCTTATTGTATGCGCTATCGTCTATATATGGAGCGCCGTCTTGAATTAGTTTATCCATATGGATCGCGATTGTCGGTTCGCATCGGCGCGGGTTTCATAGATCACCAGGATTGCTTTCCTATTGTGTTCTTCGTATGGACCGCGCGATTCCTCCCCATTTTGCATCTCAATGCTTCACCCTTTCCGTTTTCAGTCATTCTGCCAACCATCGACACACCCACCCCCGAGCCCGTTCCTTATTGAATTACCCTACATCGAGCGGGCATCTCCCTTTCGCGATACCTGCGTCTAAGTGCTCTTGTCGGTTTTAACTTGGCGCCATTTATCGGAGAATTCTTATTAGACTGGCACTGTAAAGAGACTGTGTCGTATTCTATCGCTGCATTCTATAAATTGCAAAGAGATAGCATTTCTTTGTAAGCTGCGAGGGCACCGTATAGAGAATATTACGTTTGCATTAATGTTGTTCGAAATCTTAATAGGAACTGAAACGTTTATAATTCACTGCCGTACAACGAATAGCGGCGTAGCGTGAAATCTCAACTGGAAATTTGATTAAATTTGCAGTCAGTTATCCCAGTTCTTAGAGGATAATGAAATTTGAATGTAATAGGCTTGACCTGGGTTTTCGGCACTCTCTTTTGAAAATTTAATTTTAGGTCCGGCACACTTTGAAAGAGTTTTAATTCGAAAATTAGTTACAAAGTATTCAACAATTCAGTGTTAAAATGTCGTGGAAAAGAGGATGGCTAAATTTTTGCTCAGTAGAAATTGTCGTGAAAATTTGCAAAAGCAACCGGAGAGCATGCAACGATATCAAATTAATATGAAAAATTGAATGAAATATCGCGTGTCCAACAATAGCAGGTGCGTGCGTATATATGAATTTTTCGCTCGGAAAATATCAGCAATATCCGGTTGCGAAGACGGTATGGAAAAATCTTTTCCTTTTTCCCCTCCTGCTGTCGTAGACATGCGACGAGCCACTCCCGCGTCGTTATTCGCGCGAAACTGTCCGCGTTTAGTAACAGCCGCGCCATTTGAATAATTACGAGTCATAAAGCGCAGTATTTGTCACTTCGTACGCTAAATTGCAACGGCAATCGTTGTCGTGCAGATGAGAAAGCCGAATTTCGCAACGAGCGGGGAAAAATCATGGACGATATATAAAGCAGTCGCTTCTCTGTCGCTCTCTTTCTCTCTCCTCCCCTTTTTCGTTCTTTCTCCCCCCCCCCCCCTTTCTCTCTTTCTCTCGTTCTCTTTTAACTTTGATTAACGGTGCGCGAGTATGATCGCGGGCGCGCTGTTTCCAAATGGGCAAGGAACGAATTTACATCGCGCGACAATCCATTTTCGACAGCTCGCTCGAGAACGTATGGCTGTAAGCATTTGCAATGTACGACGTAATATCGAAGCGGCGACCGATTGATTTTTCGATATCCGCGCACATAAACGCAAAAGTACAGACACAGACTGTGCCCGTATACGAATCCTTCAGACGAGTCAGCACTCTACGCGCCAACAGAGAGATGTTTTAATCGAAAATTTATCGCCTATGGGAATCTAGTAATAATTCATAATCTTCTCTCGTACGGACTGTTATATATCTTTGTAATTGAATACATTACACTCCGTTAGATTTAATCCCATTTCCTGTCGACCAGTGGTTTACGATACCGCGCGCAATATTTTTTTCCCAAAATTAACTGAATCTGCGGCATGACGTGCGCGATAGTTTGCCGACATCGGAACATGTATGCGTCGTCTGAAGATTTTTCTCGGCGCGACACGTAGCTTCATAGATAGTTATAGCTGTCGTTATAACTTTGCAGACTGTCGCGCGCGAATATTCGTTGGCTGCGATTTACGAGTGACGAGCACATCATCGATCCCGAGCGACTGAAGCGTTTAGAGTGTATGCCCAGCCCGCCGCCGCGCCGGTGTCGCGGAGCAATTCATTTTTCGCCGATTTATCCGGGGAAAGCCGTCGAAAGACTCGCGAGATCGAGGCGCGAGGGGTGCTGCACGGGACAATTGATTTCTTTCCTATCGCCAGTGTCGAGCCCCGCCGCGCGTTGCCGCGCGCGTCAAGGGTTACACGATCCATAACCCGCGCTGCACGGTCAGAAACGTCCTGGAGGTGGGGCGCCGTAAATTCCGAGGGAGCGCTTTAAATTAAGCCACGTCTCGTCGGCTAAAGAGAGGTATACGATGTTATAAAACCGGTGAAAAACCGGCAGCACCGGGCGCTGATTTTATTGTCAGTCCAAGCCGTCCCATCAATCATGGCTCTTACGTGTCGCTCTCGCCTCCCGTCCGTGTTTCTACAGATGTACCCGTGTTTTCTGTAGCAATAAGTTGATTGCAGCTATAAGGCGGAGTTCTGTGCAACGTAGAAATTCCCATTTGTCTTTTCACGACTAAAAGCGTGAAAATAGCATTGTATCAATATGGGTCTGGAAATATGTTTTTAAGAAAATGATATGTTTTTTAATAGTGAGAGAAAGAGAGAAGGACAGATGAACCAAATGGTTATTTTTCAATTTACATTTCTACATGATTTAAAAAGGTTCGCTGTTATTTTATGTCAATTCAGTAAACGTTTAAAATGCAAATGGTAGTGTGTCCGATTATTGTTTTTATCAAGCAGCGTGTGTATATATGCGCCCTGAAATTCTATAGAATTTCTAGATATTGAAGCGCTGCGAATTTCTTCCTCGATCCATATCAAATAGTATAATTCTATGGAATACCGAAAATCTGCATCATATTTTGCATATAAAAAACACAAGAATAAAGTTATATAACGGATTCAAAATCCCTTCTTTAAAATGAGAAAAATCTTTAAATATTTGGTAACAAGTGCGTTGAATTGTTATTGTTCAGATTTTTATTCATAATATAATTTTAATAATGGTTTCTTCCTTCATATGTGTGTACGAGATGCATGTCTAAAATATTAGTATTAAATCCCTAGAAAGGGTTTGGATAAATGTATCTTTTAATAATCTGCTTCGACACATTTTTTGCTAAGTGTATTAACGGTTTTTTATATGTATATATACATATATATTCATATATTGAAAAATTTAATATTATCTTTATTGAAATTCCACGATTTTCTCCTCATCACAACCGAATGCTCTCGGTCTCTCTTCATATTGTATGGACCTCTATCCAATCGTCTGCCTCTCATTCTCGTTGATTCATCCAATGGGAGAGGAAATAGACAGCCGGTCCAGCTGATACTATTCCGCTCTGGGTGCATAATAGTCTAGTTAGTAGATGCAGTCGGTACCAGATTCGATTAGCCTCGTTACAGTTGCGCGAGCTGCGTGGCAGCTTTAAACGATAAAGCGATACGTTTGAGCTGCGCTACATTACGTTTTTCCTGTTTGCTTGGTGCAACGTGTGGAAAATCATAAACATATTTATGAAATAATCACCTTGTTACCCAGTTTGCTTTAAATCATACAGAGTATTATTATTATTATTATTAATATGCTTTTTTTGCATCGCAGCTATCGATTATTGATGTTTTAATAAATGTTGATAACGAATAGTACAACATTCCGTAAAAACATGTCTATCAATTTTGATTAATTATTGATTTAACAATATTCGTAGGGCTTCGGAGTAACATTTTTCACTTTTATTTTTCGTTGCAGTTTTGAATTACTTATAAAATTAAAGTAATTCAAGTCACGTTGATTTTATATTTAGTTATATAGATAAAATTAATTTTACCAAGAAAGATCCTCGCCGATCGAATTTTCAAACGTTCAGCTTCCGAATGTCGATAAAGGTACCACGATGCCAATTTCGTGAAACGCGATAAATTATTTTGTCGGTATACGTGGCTGGCAATACGTCACGCTGTCAGGTAGTTTAACGTCTCGTATAGTGGACGATAATATATTTTTCGATGCATGTCGCTTATCTATATCGTCTGTCGTTAACCGTTATGCAGACATCGTTTTCCGTTTGTGCAAACTTTTATGAATCGCTCGCAGTCCGTTAATCGTTACAACTCGCTCGCATGTAAAAGTCGGAGTTACTAGCTGACGCGAACGCCGGGAAAAACGACGCCTCCGATCGAGGAAGACGTTCATGGATCGCGCAAAAACTTTCAAACGTGCTTGCTTGGCCTCCTTCTCCCACGCGCCGATTTGTATCCTTCGAGTGGATAATGGCTCGCCATTCGTTTCTGATTGTACACAGACTGGTGCACTTAGCGTTATCGCCTGTAGCAGTTAAATTTTATTTGCCGCTTTAAAAGAAGTTTGTCCTGTTTATACTCGCGCTCATCGCGTGCGGAACTTTAGTTTTGTCACGCTATTGACAGCTAAATGACGTATTTTTTAAATCTAAAAGGACGCAAATGCGCTTGACAGAAATGTGATAATCTACTAACGATTATGAGTCATGTTTTTTTCTCTTATTTTCTAGATTACTCGTCACGAAAAACACTTTGTCATTTTTAACATATTTTACATATTAACTTCTATACAGTGGTGTAATATGTACAAGATGCATATTAAAATGAAATTAATTTTTTTGACAATCTTTTTCGATTTAAGAGATCTGGGAAATTCTCTCTAAATATTACTTTCACATCCGAAACCAATTTTATTGCAAAAAATTTTTGGAATTATTTCTAAAAAAAAAAACATTGCGTAATGCTTAGCATGGACTATTCTGTACATGTAACTTAATCCGATATTGTTGAGCATAGCGTATTTAACAGACTGTGTTTATTGTGGAAAAAAAGAAAAATTGACGTTCGAATCTTTGCGAATATGCCTTGTTTTTTTTTAATTTAGTAATATTAGTAATATACGTACGATTTTTTATTTCTAAGTTTGTTAAAATATAATAAGTTTGTAGAATTATTTCATTAATGCTTTAATCATCGTTATCGTCATTCTCGGATACTGGAACATGTAGGTTTACCGAACAAGAAACGCGTTTCGCTCACCCTGATGTCGGTTATACATTGATCCAAGATAGTGATAATTGTTTCTCGACATCGCATCGGACGGGTAAGAGAAAAGATGGTTAAAGCTGCTTGATCCGGATTGATGGATCACGGTGGTCACGGCTCATTATTGGTTCCATTATATCCGCTTTCTCAAGCCGCGTCCGATCACTGTCGGACATGCTGTTCGATCGACCTGTCCTTTTATCGTATATAACGAAACTGACCGGTCGGTTACGGTATACCACTATCGCTGATCAGAACCGTATACATGCCATACACGTAGTATAGTATCAAGGCAGCATCATGGGGCCTACGGTCAAATGTTAATGAAGGTAGATCCCCCTCTCCTCCCATTGGTATCAACTAGCACGTAAGTGGTCACTCGAGAATAATCCTGAATAATTAAAGTTGTGCCACTCGATGCATTAATGCGTATTAAATAGAACACGAAGATATTAATGATACATATTTCAAAAACAAATACCAAGAAACAAGGTTGATGTATCTTTTATAAGGAAACGAAGTTACAAAGCACTTTTTCGGAAGGATTGAATATAATGATTAATCGTATTTCGTTGATAATTTAGAGGATTTTTGTTGATTTTATTTTCAAAATTACAAATAATTTTATAGATTCAAAGATTTTCAAACTTTATGATTTTTCTTATTTTTGCATTAGACATGCAAAATTTTTATGTATGTGTGACATAACAAGTAGACTAATGCAGAATTTAGATAATAAATGAAAAAGGATAAGAAAATTGGCTTATTAGTACAATTGCCTATTTCTCTAGAGAATTTCGGCGAAATACAAAATTTAGAACGTGTTTGAGAACTCTCTTTGTCGCCTTACTTTAAGAAGAGGAGCATCAGAGCGCGAGAAGTTGCCCTAATACGATGAAGTAGTCCTTCGAGGCATACGGTTATGCTGATAATAGCGAGGTAGGCGAGGTAGGTCAGCAAAGAAGCGATAAAACTTCCTCGAGAGATTCTCCCCTCCCTTGCTTTTCTGTGACACAACAATGCCGTTCAAGCCTCCTTTATGGACGGTTACGCTTCTCGCCACGAGTAGTAAATGACTCTGGCAGACGTGCTTACACCTTACGATGGATCGCAACTCGCACGGAAAAGTTGATGTCGTTAGGGTATTAGAAAGACACATTTAAGTACTGCAGTCGAGACAAAAGCACGACTTTCGGTCGCGCAAACTATTCTTGCCTCCGTTTAAATACTTTAAATATGGATGGTACATGAAATATGGGCCAGAGGCCGAGTTTTTCTTTCGCGCTACGCGAATTCAAGCGAGCAGCTTGTATTGGCCTTTCCGTAACACAACAATCGCATGCGGTTTATCGCGCTCTTGCAATTAACTGGCGTCCTGGATTTAATGCGTTCGACAGCCTGGCGAGTAATTAGTTTATTCGGTCATGACGTTTGTATCGGTAAAATTAAATTCAATACTGGTACTAACTACATTTAATTTTCTTAAAATATTTAATATCTATATATTAATAATAATCCAAAGAATATACATAGAGTTTTCGGAGTTCCTCGGAAGTACATTTATGTGATTTTCCTAGCGACATAAAATTATGAGTAATGATCGATTACATTTTTCCGAATATAATCCATTATTTCGAGAACACGTAATTGCTCTTAACACTAAATGCACATAACTGATACATGATAAATACAAGGATTGTTCATTAAATGTTTATTTAGACAATCCATCATCCGACACGCATTCTACAGCGTGACATTAACTTTAAGCTATAATACACAATTGTGCATTATATATGAGGATATCTAAAATCAATCGTCGTAAGTTAAAATTAACGCACTCGAGAATAGAAATGGATAACTAAATAAGTTTGGCGCAGAGGCTAGTCGATAACCGCGATACGTCAGATCGATAAACATGAAAGAAAATGTTGGTTGCAATATGCTGGAATGTAAATGAACAAACAGACCAGAAGCGGATATGCGTTACGATTTTATTTTATGGTACAGTATTTCATCTCCGCTCTGTTAACAGTTTCTCTGAATAATGGTTTACGATCAAACCTGCTTTATGACGATCAATCAGAATTTGCAGATACACTCGTGAATTATCTGTATCCTAATTTTGTAACGGCACGATATCGAGCGTGCACAGGGGTGGACTAACTGCAAAGTCTCGTTCTGGCTCTCGTTCCAATTAAGATTTATACGCGCTCGTAAAAGAGCTTTTCTCGAAATTTGTTTCATTTCATTTTGCCGATGCGATCTTCTTTATCTCGAAGAAAGTGTATCACGAAATTTATTGCGTATATAATCATATATCACTGCCCATCTTAGTGATGTCATCTAATTTATCGCATATGTGTGATTTTTTTCTCTAGACAATTCGTTTTTCAAAATTCATTTCTTTGGTGACTACAATCGTAAGCTTCACTATATACTTGTCAAACTGCAAAACTTACATTCCAAGCGAAAAATTTATATCTCTTCATGAAAACGTTCTGAATTTGCCGAGTTTCGAGATTTTAAACGGCCATTTTTCAAATAATCGCGTTGAAAGTTTCTGTTGAAGAAATTTTTCATTTTTTTATAAATCGTTCTCGTAATTTTTTTTGTTCTTTTTCGATTCCAAAAGGAAATAAACATTTTACATGAAAAATGAACACTGAATTATCATTTGTTATCTTTTTATCTATACGTAGTACTTAATAATTGCAGTCGCTTTTCATTTAAAATGAAGCTTATATTATATTTCATAGTCCGAATCAGCTTTGTTAAGATTTTACAATAAAAAGATTTTATAATAATGAATACATTTGAAATAATAAATATATATTTGTGTTCCGCGAATATTTACACAAATTTTAATTAACCGTTTAAATAGCATTTGATCGTGAAGCATTATTTCTGTCTCGCGTAGCACAAGAACGTTTCATTAGCACTGTATTTCCTAATTACCGTTGACTTTATTTCTACTTTATGTGCGTAACGAGCTGCCGCAAAGTCATTCGCGTTTTATCACGGTCAAAATGTCCTTTAATGTTGCAACGTAAAACAGCCGCAAGGTAATTGGTGCATGCGAGATGGATTCTGGCGTGTACGCCAGAAAGACAAAAAGAGAGAGAGTGAACGAGAGGAGAGATATCAACGAACCCTGTACTGAGGCATGCGCTACAAAGAGACGTAATTTATTGTTAAAGGGGTGGACAAGGCGTACGATGCTTAGGGATGCTTGGACGAACGACGGTGGGAAAGGCTGGTGGCGATGGTGGTCCAGGTTGGGCGGATTGTTGGCGATGGCGGCAGCCATATCCTGTCTCGTTGCCCCGTTTCCGGGCGCCTCGGCCAATCCGGAAGCGAAGCGTCTCTACGATGACCTGCTGTCGAACTACAACCGCCTCATCCGCCCTGTTGGCAACAACAGCGATCGCCTCACTGTCAAAATGGGACTACGCCTCTCCCAGCTCATCGACGTCGTGAGTAGACCCCACTTAACCCATTATCCTACCGCATGAATAGCGTTTAAACTCTATGTATATGGAGGGCTTGCGTCCCCGGGACGCACGCCAGATATATGGAACAAGAGTACTTGGTTGTGAAATAGTCCAACGTGTTTCATCGATTGGACCGAGCTAGAGGAAACGATATCGGGGGTGTATTGTTTCGTTAACGAAGTCGGCCGAGGCAGACGAGCTATTACTGGTAGTGATGGATTTTAAACACGAATCAAAGCCGTACTTTATCCCTTTTCTTTCTCTTTGTTTCTCCACAATCTTCGCGTCACATAAAATTACACACACAAAAATACCGGATTATATCATAAATCGTTACGTACACACTTATATTATCATGGAAAATATTTCCTCTCACGTATATATATCATGCTTTCGAGAGATATTACAATTTAAAGCAAATCTCTTAACTTAAAATACTTAAAATTTAATAACGTTCAATTCCGAATGAGATTTTAGTAAAGTATACTTACATCAGTTTCCTAACTGCTCAATTTATACAATTTGCATTGTGCTGCGCTGCACTATTTTCGCAAAATCCACGTGTGTGGGTGATGCAAATGCGAAACAATGTTGTGCTCGAGGCTCACTTTCAACTGCTATTCGGAACATTCCATTCGCGTAAATCAAATTAGAAATTCTAGCCTTCAATATACATTGTTAATTAAATTGATTAAACTGTTTACTTCATTTTAATGAAATTTATAACGTACATTAAGAAATAAAATATTTCACAATCATTTTAACATCTATATTTCTCTCTTTTCTTATTTATACGTTTTTATTATTGTAAAGACAATTTATTGCAATACAAAACAAAATGCATTTTGTTAATAATGTCGTCAAAGCTTAATTTACATGATCAAACGCAGTATAAAATTAATTTAGTAAATGTAGGACATCAACAAGATGAATTAGTAAGACGTAAAAAAGACGGGATCTTGCGCAAATAGATTTTTATTTTCGCGAAATGTTACAAATAATGCAACACGGTTTTTTATCACGGTTTCTATTTACACCAACAATTCCGTTCGTTCGCGTTTGTTATTTGTCTATTCGCCTATCTGGAAAGACACTCGTTTGCGCACATGTGGTGCGCGCGTGTGTCTGGAACGTGTATGGAATATGGATTCTGTACTAGATGACCGATAACGGTCGTCCGCGTACTTGCGGTGATAAGTTGGATTCCGGGAGTTCCTCTGCCGGAAACGGAACTAATTTACAAGCGAAGGGATCCATGGCACTCGAGCTATTAATTGCCATAATCTGATCGTCAGTAATCAATCGCGTCTCGACGAGGAACGCTCGAAACTAAACATACATGCACGCACACGCATATGCGGAGATACACTTCTCGATCGATCGATGTGTTAGAATTACGTTGATTGTCCCCGTTCCCCGCATTGTCTCCCCCGGTTATTACATTCAAGTTACATGCCCGCGACTCGATCTGAATTTCGGCAGTAATTGCCTCGATCATGGATCTCTATCGATTAATACATGCCCCGGTCTAACCATAATTAATTTGTTATCGGCCGTTATCGGCGCGCCTACTGTCACGCGTTATCAACGTGGAATTCAGGCTACAGGCTCAACGCAATTTTGTTACTGACCATTATAGCTTACGCCAAAAAGCAATAAGCGCTTATTGTTAGTTACGAAGGATTCTAAAAAGCTGGTGTTACTATCACTTGATGAACTAAATTAATTTTTATCATTATCTTTAATCACTTGACAATCTCGCTTTATTTATAAGAAATTGATATAATATTAATATTTGATTTTATATTATCGTTATTTATATTATTATACGGCTTCTGATCATTGTATTAAAGAAAAATCCAAAATAGAACTGACTTTTCATAAAATATTCTGAGAAAACGTATGTCATTGTTAAATGATTAATTTACTTATTTTCATAATGTCAGTGCAGAATATATTGTATTCTTACTATTACATTTTATCGTTTAAACACCAAGGAAAACTTTCGACATTCTCGAATGCTTTAACACGCACCGGTAATTTTGAACAAAAGTTTTGTGCAATTCCGCTTTTCGAAATCTCGTTATCGTTACACGGATACAATAATTGCCGAACACGAAATCGCCCGTTCGGTTTATAACGGTTGTCCGTCTACAATGTTTATGATTCACTCAAAACTATCGCGCTCGGTTGTGCGCGCATGTAACTTTTCACTGACTGAAAATTCCATTGCGGGGCCAGTAAATAATGATTACTGCAGCAATACGTGCAACGAACTCGCGTTCGCTGTACGCACACACGTCCGTAGAATTGCGAAACAATTGCTTCGACTGATCGGATTCCACCAGCGAAGATAGCGAGGAAAGTAACGGATGCGAACTTTGGGGATCGCATTATCTAAAGCAGTCACAATACCGGATGCGCCGATGCTTTGATCACGAGATTCGATCGATACTTAACGTCGGATATCACACCGTTTTCCGTCTCACGTGACCGTTTCTGTCACACTTGCCATACGACGGCCAACGCCCGCTTTTCACACCAGCGGCTCGACAAAAGCTGCGAAATTCGATCAATAGTCGGAGGCTAACTGGCCGATTCTTCATATAAGTGGTTGTACCAGTTTACCGCGAGTGAGAGAAACAGAAGTACATGATGAAGAGAGGAAGTGAGAGCATTCATTTAATTGTCAGAGTCACACCTCAACTTCTAAAGGTATCGACTAACAATAGGTACTCCGCATTGGCAAGTTTAGACGTACATTTGATACCGCAATATTTCCTTGTGATTGTGATCGAAATAATTAGTCATCGAACAGATTAAAATGCGCTTTATTACAATGTAAGTAAAGTAAAGTAAAGTAAAAAAATAATATACAATATATCGCGTGGTGCAACTTCAACGAGGAGATAGAGAAAAGAAAGTCTTCTAAAAAGTAAATAAAGTGAAGTTTCTTTATTCTTTGGTTCAAGTAGTATGTGTCCACTTATCATCATACTGATGCTTGTGCGTTTATTGACTCGACAATCTCGTGTTACTGCAATCTTTAAATTTATTTACACGGGTCCATTACCATATTTTGGTCGAAAAATTAATTTCAAGTTGACCGAAAGAAGCCGTCGTAGAAGTGCGGTGTGCCCTATGCGAAAGCTCGAATGAGTTCCCAGAGCGTCATGTAGATTAGGAGTGCAGACCAAGTTTGCGTAGACGGACGACAGCGTGAATACGTTAATCGATGGTCGAAAGTACCGAGAGATCGGTCGCAGCGGAATGGCATCCCAGCGGGCTCGTAAGAGGACCAATTCTCCGCACCGTGGTGTTCGACCATTATTTACACGGCCTCCTTTTCAAGGTAATCACCTCCTTGGAATCGCAGTTGTTCTCTACGGAGCATCCCCCTCCTCCCTCTCTTCTCCCCTTTGGACTCGGAGTAGCCTCGCGATTCGGTTCTACGGGGATTTACGAGCGGCGGCAACAGCAGGCACTGAGATTGACTTTTACTTCCGCGGCTGCGGCTCGAGACCATACGGGTCCCCATACCTCCTCCCTCTTCTTTTCCTTTATTGCGAAAGGATTTCCTTGTTGTGCGGAACGTGAGGAATCGCGAGAGCGCTAACCCGAGAGCTTTGCTTTTACTCCGCAAACTCCGGTAAATTACGCTTCGATCGTTCCGTATTATGTGGCTGCAAGTAACCGTTGTTATTAAATCAATACCTTGTACGAAAAACGGCACTTCTTGGCTCTGAAGTAAAAAGACCGATGTATCTTATATTAGTCCGCACAAACTACTCTTTCTCTTCTTCTTCTTTCTATTTTTTTTTAATCTCCCTTGTATATCCTTTCTTTCGTATTTTTGTTTAAGTTGCAATGTATATATAATTTTTTTGTTATTTAATTCTCAAATTCTCGCTGCGTATTTCATAAGCTTGAAATTATTGGAGTATCTTTTAATGGCGAGCCCATTATAGATTCCATAATTGTCAACCACGATTGTTACGGTCGCGATCACGAAATGCATCAGCGTCGCCAAATTCTCGCAGGAAATAGCAAAATTCCCCACTCAGCTGTCATTGGTCACGCGGTCGATTGCATTGATCTACCAATTTTGATCGTCGAACAGACATTCGAGTAGCATACTGCGACAGGTATATAATCGGGGTGGACACGGATGATTGCGTCGCAAGTGAGCGAGGGTGCGAGTATGACACGAGAGCGAGACGGTACTTTCAGTCGACGGCGTCGGTCGATGATAAGGATTCATTTGCGGTGCCACGAACTCATGCGCCCTTAACAGCCCTCCGGGCTATCGGCTTTTCATTTCTTCCAATTAAACGCTCCGGACGTTTCAACGGAAACCAAAGTACATGTTCTTCGTTCTAAAATTCTGCGCGCGTGCTACTCCTTTGAACAAAGTATTTGAACGTAAGATTTTTGACAGTCCTTTACGGATTATCATTATTATTCCTGTTGCTTGTCTACCTTCGTTGCTTGAAGCTTGCAGTTTTTCTCGCCGTGAATATATTGTCTTCCAGACATTACTTCCGTAATTTTTACGCAAAAAGTTTCATATTTTGATTCGTAATGTTAATACTTTTTATTCGTGCAAAATGCAGTGCACATATAAATATAAACAATTTAATAATTTCAAATACTAATGAGATGTTATATATTTTTTTCGCGCAAATATCAATATATGTATTATTCATATTACTTTGTGAGGATCAATTTATTATTCCGTGAAAACCCACATTTTGATATATATTTTTGTACAACCCGTTATTAGCTTTAAACATTAAATTCTCTTAATACATGTCTTAATAAGAATTGCAAAATATTTTATTTTCTGCAGAACATAAAAAAACATATCAATCGGACAAAATATGCACAAAATACTTTTGACATTGCTTTATTACGATTTTTGAATAGAATATTTATGAAAATCAAATATTAGAATTATAAATGAATTTTTATGAATTTATTCTTCGATGATACAATTACGTACAAAACTATTTTCGATTGTCAGTGTGACAATGAAATTATAAAAGTGTATTCAATTTAATTCATGAGAACTTTAAAGTGGTGCAATATTTTTTCCATATATATTTTTTTCCAATATCTATATATATTAATACAATATATACGATATTATATACAATTAATTCTATACTAGGAAATAAAAATTGATAACTGTTTACAATGTAATTGAAACATCTTTCTCTTTCTCAAACTCTTTCTCAAACTATTATATATTTATTTCGTCATGCAGCATCATTTGTACAACTATTATTGCAATATCAAATATAATGTTAATAACAGATATGATGTTAATTACGATTTTTGAATAGAATATTTATGAAAATCAAATATTAGAATTATAAATGAATTTTTATGAATTTATTCTTCGATGATACAATTACGTACAAAACTATTTTCGATTGTCAGTGTGACAATGAAATTATAAAAGTGTATTCAATTTAATTCATGAGAACTTTAAAGTGGTGCAATATTTTTTCCATATATATTTTTTTCCAATATCTATATATATTAATACAATATATACGATATTATATACAATTAATTCTATACTAGGAAATAAAAATTGATAACTGTTTACAATGTAATTGAAACATCTTTCTCTTTCTCAAACTCTTTCTCAAACTATTATATATTTATTTCGTCATGCAGCATCATTTGTACAACTATTATTGCAATATCAAATATAATGTTAATAACAGATATGATGTTAATAAACGAGATTGAGAGAATATTTTTCGGTCGGCGTACTTTTAAACGCTAATTAATTGCGGTTCGCGAGAACAGGATGTGCTACTATATTGACAATCGTAAATAAAATTCAATTTACATGCATGTAATCGCGAAACAGTTATTGCCGGCTGATTAAAAGGTGTTACATTTGTTCAGTCAAATGCAATTTCGTGTAACACGGACGAAAATTTGTGCAGCACATCACGTTGTTATCTTCAACGCAATACGGAGAGATAACTAAAATATTCTTTATCATGATATAAAGTGAATGTTTTTTGTGAATAGCCGTTGATTAACGAATTAGCCGAAGAGAGGAAAACGAGGCGGTACGATACTCTCCTCTTTCGCGCTCGCGCTCCTGTTTCACGAGTGTGTCAATTAAGGCGACTCACTTTACGTAATCAGAGATTACAAATTCGCTTTCCTCGGGTTTCTCTTTTCTGCCGGCGCGGCGAAATAAATCTCGTCATCTTGAGAGAACATCCGCAACCGAGTTGGTCCTTTAAGGTTGTGTTACATAGATCGCGTTGCCTCGTCGTTACCAACAACCGCACGATAACGAAGACACGTTTTTGCTCGTTAAGATCAAGATGTTGCAGAAGAGAACCCCCCTCCCTCTCTCTCTCTCTCTCTCTCTTGCCCTTTTTTATTAATGATACGATATTTTATCCTCTCGCGGGAGCCTTTGCCTTCGCGGTGACGCTTAAAAAACGTTGAATCGGCATGTTACTGAACTTTGTATGAATAACGTGACACTATCAATTATTATAACTAAATTGAGGTATAATGTAACATTATAGGGATAATTTTTTTAACCTAATAATAAATGAGGCTGTATTTTATCTTAATAGCCTATGGAAAGTACGTTTAAGTAAATTTTGTGTTTTTTATTATTCTTCTTATTTATTGTTAATAGAGAAAGATGGCTTTACGATACTCTAATATCTAAATATAGCTAAAAGATTATATAAAGAAATTAGAAAATAATAAACTGGTGTTTATTCATACTTTAAAAAATGTTTGTTCAAATTTTCGGTAACTGAGATCATTAATTTTGATCTAAGATTCCAAAAACATTTAAATGAGACATTTAAATCAATTATGTCTAAGCGCTACTAATACACATATATTAAATTTTACATTATTACTTTTTATTTCTTTTACTTTAAATAGATATTTTTTGTCCTAGTTTTTGATTATATATAGATGTTTTTAATACTAAATGAAATTACATATTAAATGTATATAACTTTCCAGAGAGAGAAGCAGAGAGAAAGGGGTAGAGAAAGCAGATTGTGGTTGTGTTTTGAGCGAAATTGAACCGGTCCATTTACATGTCCAGATAAATCCGCTTTTCGGTGTACCAAATGTTCGAAGTCGATACATTTTCGATTACCGTACCGTGCCGTGCATGCCCCGCGTCTGTGAAATTGATGACTTCGGTGGAGTAGAATCATTGATCCCGGGGAATAATCGTTTTCGTCCTTGTTTCCGGCCACTGCCGGAGTAATTAAGTCTCCTATGGTTTTCGCAGGCCATCGGTTCGGTTTCCAATTGCTGTGACTACCACCAGAGAAACTTGCCACTGCTTTCGGCGAAAAATGGTTCGTCTCTCACCGCAAGTGAGAGGCGAGCCCCATTTCCCGCAGTTACCCGGGACAATGAAAATTGGTTAGCCCATTTTCTAGGACATTTCAGCGTGTCTTTCCTATCGGTTCATTTAATTGCACGCAAATAACGCTGCTGGCTAATCATAGTCTGAAATCATTAAAGTGAATGTTAAAAAATTTATCTTTTCAACTCTCGTTGTTCTAATCATCTAATTAAATTATTTACTTATTTAATCACAATTCTATTTTGACTATGTATGATTATGTACGTATGATTATTATATATGTTGTTTAATGGAGTACAAGATATTAAGCTTGTAATTTATTCTTGCTACAGACTTAAGACGAGAGAGAGAGAGAGGAAAAAATAAAATTTGAGTACTAAATTAAAAAATAAATTTGTAAAAATTATGTATATTATTTTTCATTAAATATATACTATATTGTATCATTGTAATGCATTCACAAATATTTGAAAATTATTTCCAAGAAGGAAGATGTTGTCCTAAGTATATATAAAATTTTCGAAATATTTTGCGTTATTAAAATATCTCTCAATGGGATAGAGAACATCACTTATATTTATAATAATTGGAGTAAATATAAATACATGTTATAAATAATAACGCATTGAATGATACAATATATAATCACGTACGAACGTTTAGCTCAGCAAGTAATTGTTTTCTCCTTCATTACCGGTTGCCTGCGGCAATTAAATTTCCCTTAATTTTCACAGACCACTGATCTCGTCGTAATTCTAATAATTAAGCTCTCCATTCCTGCGATTTCCAGTCGGGCGGACGTTCAATAATGCGTTTCAATGGACGACGTGACTAATCTGACAAGCACTGCCACCGAATTCGCCTGCTATTTTCATCATATCTATTTTACCGCCGCAGGGATTCATTCGTGATAATCTATAGGACGACGAATTTCGTTAAAATACAGAATATCTCGGAGTTTTAACGATAGATACTTCATACATTGTCTATCTACAGTTTTGAGTCATTTAATATATAAATATTTCAAATATCGCATATTGTATTATATACATATATACTTCTATAATATTTCTATGTATTTCTTTTAATTTTTTAGGAATTGATATTTATACATGACGCAATCGTAATTCTTAAACTTACTTTTTGCTGTAGGTAATCAGGTGAATATTATGAATAATATTCTCTTAAATGGCACTTTGTACATTATTTAAAACTAATGCTATTGTTGATTGATGATGACATAATAGCGCTAGTATTTTAATACTACTGTTAATTGAGTTTTCTCTATAATGACATACATTCTGCTGTGTTAATAATACTGGCAGTTCTGCTTTAAACTTCTGTGAATCCGGTTTGTTCGTTGAACGCATTTAATCAAAATAACTGAAGTCCGATACCAGAGATCTATGAAGATGATTGAATTGTAAGGGGATCGTATCGCATTTGATTCACGAATTACAAGGAAAACGAACACCCTTGTCATTATGTGTTTCCTTGATTAAGCCGGGGAGAAATTCTATCTGTTTGTATTCCGCATTCTCGGACTGAAACTTGATTAATATACCGATTAGATATAACGTTACTTGGATTACGGATGAATAGGAATAATGGCAGATAGGGAATTGTTACATATTAATTATGGAAGTTAATATTCGCGGTATATTGATATCGAAGACAGATGTTAAGAACAGTTTGTTGATAGATGAACTTTTTTACGTACGACGTCCTATTTTCTAGTAATGAAATTAGGAACGTTCGCAGGCTTTGCCGTGACGTCTTACGTCACTAGTTTAGCAGGAAATCCACTTTACTTCTTGTCACGTCATATTACATTAAGATTTGCGCCTCGGCTGTAGCTCCTACTCGCAGGAATAGGTAAATTGCGTCGCTCGTTAATAGAATCTCACTGAAAACTTGTCTGTTGTTCGAAACAGATAAAAAGTGTTCTTCGAAGAAAGTAAGAAATGATCTCTGAATCATTTACAGGGTGAATTGTATCCTTATAATTCTTCGGAATCTTCAAAAAATTTAGTCTAAAGCCCTGCAGTTTCAAAGTACCAACTACAACACCAACTATGTTACCAAAATTAATATAATAAATAAAATAGTTACTTTGAGCACTTCAGATATTAGATAAAATTTTGGTCATAGTCTCTTATCTTTCTTTGCAAAGTACAAGTATGTAGTGCGATGTAACGTTGATTTGAGGATCGATTAGCTGCTTTCATTACGGATATCATTCGTGCGGCAATTTTCACGAAAACAAAGCGGAGGAGCGACGGTATGCGTGAGATCAAATCGTTTATTACAACATTGCGGGCGGTGGATGCCGATGCGCGATTCGCGTTTAAGGACGAAAGCCAATTTGCGTGGGACGAGGGCGGCGCTAAGCGGCACGTAAAATCGGGCGATGCGCCCTCGCGAATGCAAACGACCGCCCGTGCTAACGATCGCACTGCCGGGCGAGAACGATCGCTAAAATTGAAAACCGTCTTGTCGGTCACGTAACGCGTGATCGTCTACCTCGGAGTAATTCCGGCGGCTACTGTCGGCCGCCGCTGCTACCGGAATGAGATTTAAGCGCGCCGCGTGTGTACGTTCTCTCAAAATCAGCTCCGAAGAGCTCGCGGCAAGCGTAAATTTGGTCGTCGAACTCCGCCGCCCGTTAAAGCCGCGGGGAACCTAATTACCCCAGGTGTCCCGTAACAAGCGAGTAAAGGGGATTACCGCCGAATCTCTCATCGTCATTCGTCCGCGCTGCCAACGCGCCACTACACGTTACGGACTGATATGGTTGCAAGTCGCGCCGAATCGCCGTCACGCCGTGATATATCGGAGAGCTGTCATTGATAATCATCGCGGCGCTTTGCGACTATATGTTACCCACGGTTTAAACGGCTCTGGAACGGGTCGTATTCCTGTGGAATTAGAGATTGATGTTTCTCGAGTGATATATATTTACTATGCTTAAACCAATTGCCAGACGAGATTTATATTTAAGAAAAATTAGTCTCTTATGGGTCTATGATAAAATAGCAAAGCTTTTTACACGAACGATTCTATTGAATTGCATTATAAATAAATGTAAGTTTCTGCAAATCTTCTACATGATTACGTAACATTTATTTGTCTCCGTATTAACTTAGTGTATAAATATTCTTTAACAAAACGATATATTGGTTTTTGAACAGCTTTATTCTCTCTCGGTAGTTTAATATATTTTGTGTAATCAAGATAGATTGCAATATTTTAACATATCTCTACCATTTTGTGGACATACAGTGTAATCCCGGACAAGGGAAGTGGCACGTGCGTAGAATTTTATCAGGAAATTTTTATTCGTCTCACGCACTGTGCGGCAAAAGGTGCGAATACGTTAAATATAAATGAAGCCCCGATATGAAGATTAGTTAACCCACGGCGCCAGGGGTCTTTCAATGCTTGTGCGGCCTTGACAATCCCGCAGCTAGCACCCTGTAATAATCTCCTCGGATTTATACGAGTCGTTCCATTCGAGATAACCGCTTATACGTGGAATTCTGTCGCGCCGCTGGATTATAATTTTATACGCAGCCGAAAACACGCAGTTTAATTCTGCGTTCGCGATTTTATCGATGACAGCGGCACAAAACGCGATCGCGTCGATCACTGATACGCGAGTTATCTCACGCTGGATTTGTGACATGTCGACACGCCGATCTCGCTTCTACAATTGCAGTATAAAGAACGCGAAACAATTTTGCGCTCGGCGTGGAATGTGGAATATCGCGTTCGGCATCGGGAACCTATGATTTTCTCGTTCCCTGCGCGCCGACAAGAGCTTTGACATGGCACGGAAAAATTACAGTCGCTTTTTTCCGTGCCAGCTACCACAAAGATGATAGTTATAACGAAAAAAGCCAGAGTAGCTTCTTCCTTGAAGGTAGAGGTAATAAGATCGCGTTACAATGCATTAGCCTTCGAGCGGATTAATACGCAATTTTCCTCGGTGCAGCTCTATCAGATATAACTTTTCGCATCTGCGAGGTTGCTCCGTGGACCTACCAATTTCCTGTTGTTGCTCGCCATAGGCGATATAATCCGGAGGGAAAATACAGTATACATAGGATAGCTCACATAAACACGTCGGCTGCATAACTTAAGACGATATTATGGATAAAAGTATTTAAGAAGGGAAGGAAAATCCCGTTCAGAAAAATAATCTGATTTGTTTATTGAAATTAGAACGTTCTCTCTCGTGACGTTTCCCTCCTTTCTCTCTCTCTCTCTCTCTCTCTCTCTCTCTCTCTCTCTTTCTTTCTAATATTTTAAGAAGTTCAACTGGCTCATTTCACCTGCAGCGTCCTATATATTCTCCTAGTAAAAGGCGCGTTGTAGTTTCGCTGTAATGCGCAGCTGTGCTAGAAAGAGGAAAACCAGAGAGGCGCATTAAAGATAAGACCAGCGTAGCGTATCTCAGCAATGACATTTCAGATCCATCAAGCCTCAGCAGTTTATGTCTGTGCTGAGCACTCAGGATATTGACTTTTGCGTAAAAAATGGTAGGGGGGGGTGCGTACTTTGGTTTTAAATCGACGAAAAGTTAGTTCTGGCAAATCGAGTTTATAATCTCGTTACTCTTAGGATACAATTATTCGTCGTTGCCTAACAGGAATCGAGTTTATGTCAAATTGCTTACGACAATGATTGCAGCGCAATTCTGAGAATTGTTACTTCCTGTTGCGTAAATAATTTCTAATGAATTATTGAATAATGGCTATAATAATTTATCTTATTTAAATTAATTTGACATACCGGATATTGCTTCTTAACTTCAAATTTAAACAATTTCTAAATTCTCATTTGTAATTAAAATCATGTACTTCCAACTTTTAAATCTATTTTTAGTATATCGATTTAAAATAATTTAAATATAAATATTCTAATTATCTTGATAGTAAAAATAGTATATTTTATAAAAATTTCAATTTTTTAATTTATTTAAGTAAAGGAAAAGAAATAATAGAATATTTTTATAAAATTATTTCATTGTTGTATTTTTTCGAATGAGAGTATACAAATGTAATAAAGTTTTTCAACTATACTACTTAAAATTCAAAAGCAGTAAGTTAATTATAGAAAGGAATGTCCATCACAAATATAAAAGTCACGACAATAACTTTGGCAAGAAGAGCTTTGCAAGAAGCAATTTTGTGGGCGCGGAACGTAGATATACATTACTTTTGCGCTACCATTAGTATTCTACGATTAAAAGAGATAAGATTATATTTTCTGATAGTTCATCCTTAGCCTGTTCGTCGCAGCTTATCGCGGAATCCTCGCACCTTTTTCGCCGTACTTAACCGTATTCCTTTCTACGTATTAAAACCGCAGCCTCCCGCTCGCTTCGCGATCCCCCGTCGTCGTCTTCGCTTTCTCGCCCATTTTTCCCCAACTTTTTTCTAACTTCTTTTCCATCTCATAATTCTCATTCTCGTATGGCCGAACAAAGGGGGACGTCCGCTCCCTCGCTCCTTGCAAACGTCGAGACAACGCCGTCTGCCCATTGTCGACTTTCTTTCGCATCGGCTAACTTCCGTTTTCTTCGTGCAATTTCCACCGTTATTCCGTCTTCGCCGTCCGAGCAAATCCGTCCGGCGCGTTAGCGGAGTGGCGAATGCAGACGTCACGGGAGGAAATTAAAAAGACATTGTGCTCCACGGTGAATTCCCTGGCGGGCTCCGCGGGATCGAGGAGCCTTATCCGCGAGTAATCCAGGGATCGGCGCACGAGCTATCACTCTTCCCTTGCACATTATATCATTTATTTACATCGTGTTCTTGTCGCGGAGGCGGCGCATAAGAATGCCGTGATGTAAGAGCACGCATCCATTACAAGGCTGCGTATATATGTATAGGTTACTCTGTTCCTGCCGCATTATGCATGCATCTAAGAAGCGGAAAGATGCGAACTTAAAAACTTCTTTTCTCTAAAAAGAGCTTGCAAAAAATCTATAATGATGAATAATTCATAGAGAATAAAATTCACTTTATAAATTTATTAAACAGATCTGAATGAAGTTAATTAAATTGAAACTACGTACAAATACGTAGAATAGATCCTTTCTTTAAACGGAACATTTATTTATGAATAATATTTCTAATATTACAAGAAATGATGTATTTATGCAGGTTTATAATAATTTTCTATTATCTAATAATTTTTTATCTTTTTTACTTCCGATAAAGGACACGTTGTTTTATTAAAAGTAAGCAATTGTAATATTTGATTTAAATTATATATATAGATTTTTTTTTTAAATTTGTATAATAAATATAATATAATAAACTATTTTGTTAAAAAGAAATTAATAAATCTAATAGAAGATGTAAATTATTGGAAAAATAAAAATTATATAATTTATTATTATTTTTCATTTATTTCTTTTCAATTTTAATATTCCGGCAGAAATAAGGTTGAATTTAAATCAAAAAGAAAAATAATTGTATATTGTTACTTTGATTTATCAATATTGCAAGAGAAATTATTTTTTTTATTTCTTAAAATCTTAATACGCAATGATAATGTTTTTCGAAATTATTTTAAAACAGAAGAGATATTTGATGGGAATGCATTTCACAAAGCATTGAACGTTATTTCGGCTCGACAACAAATTAGTTAGACTTGGAGTTTGTTTTGTGACGTATAGCGTGCTGCTGTGTACCGTAGGACGCCGCGCTGTTATTCATACGGCGACGCTCGCGCGGGCAGGTACTCCGCGATTCGTACTGTCGTGTTATCCATCGAAATGTGATTATTCCATATACGCAATTAGCAATTCTAAACCTGCGCAATTAATTACTTCTCATAATTAACGATTCGTAAATGTACCGAAGCGACAATTGAAGTAATTTTTTGCGCGAGCTACTTATATGAAGTATATGAATTAAAACGATTGAAAATGTGAACGATGAATTATCGTTTTATTGGGACAATGATTTTTTTCTTTCTCTTACCGTCTTTCTGGATTGAGAGTATCGGATTGGTTAAATAATGGAAAGCCGCGTTATATTGTTCGTTCCTTTAATAATATTTCACTAGTGATTAATGTGCGCACGATCGTAATTAATTGTGTTCTGTGTGAGTGTTGTGACGAATGAGTGTATCGAATTCTGACAGAAGGCTTAGGAGGCATCGGGCGACGGCGGAACAACTCTAGGGTAAGTAATTTATTATCCATATATTGTATTTCTTACATGTAAAATCAATCGTTTATTTCTGTTTGGTTCGTTTACTTGAATGATTTATATAAGAGATTTCTATTTTAAAAATTTTACAAAAATTTGTATTCAAGAAGGAAAAAAGAAATAATTTTTATTTAAAAGCTAATATAATTATTTTATTAAACGTCTACTTGAGAAGTAAATAAATAATTTGATGCACGTAATAACTCTTTTTTCGAAAAAAAAAATATTAATATATTTTGAATGTACTTCTTTAAGAATTTTATATTTTATTTTACAGATCACCGTAGTTACAACTCCGCTGTTGCGCTTCGTATTGGTAAGTGTAGAGTTATCCTTTATTACTTTAATCTGAGATAATAAATTTGTATGTATGTGTAAGAAATAAATCAATAAAAAAAAACAGGAAATATTTTACAATCACACAGTTTTCTAACTAATTAATAAAGAAACACATCTATGCACCAAAGAAACATACCTATGCACATCTGTATATATAAGTAATGTTTAAAACGCAGCATTAATGTATCCCTTTTTTTAATTATGAAACATTCACGTGTTATTATCAAATTGTTGACGAATATATTTGAGATCCGTGCGAAGCTTTCAACTAAATCATTATATGCGCGCTTTAATAGAGTCGCCGAATTTCTTGTAAATGTACGTCGTTAATATGTTCTGTAATAGTAAACGCACAGCGCATAATTCTACCGAAAATCGTGTCACGGTGCAATCAGCGAACCGCGAGTGTAAACGTCATATTTGCACGAACGCAAAAATTCCGTTTCAGTCCTTGACATTTGCATAACCGAGTTTCCTGAATTGCCACACGTGTCCGAACTATGAGATCGTCGAGCTGTCTGTGCCAGCATCGCGGTACATGGACACATATTTCCGTACCGCGATTATAATTGAATGCAGCGAATCGAGATTCTTACGCATGTGTCGCGCTACGTTGTTAGGTATGAAATGCAACGCTGCAAATTAATCGAAGTCCCTACCAAATTCCTAAATGAAGTATAATTTTAAAATTTAAAATTTAAAATTTAATTTTCCGTTTTAAAATTTAATTTTCCAAAGAACTTTATGTTAATAAAGAACGTTATTTTAATAAAATTAATAAAATTATCTCAAAGTACAAATGACATGACATAACGTGAATCGTTCTTTCTTTTTTGTGAAAGAGCGTTTAATGAAATTATAATCGGACAAAGCGAAGAGAGAAGAGCGAAAAACGATATCCGTAAGTTAATGTACAAGTTTGATACAATTTGATAATTATTTCAATGTAACTATTTTATTTGTTCTCGTTAATATTTTTGTGATTTTTTTTATTTGCTCGAATCGTCGTTAAAGACGGCATTCTTTATAAAATATTTTAATTACATCGTTGTGTTTTTATGAAAAGAACAAAACGCATGTGTTATTAAGTTTATAAGTTCAATATGTGTAACATACATTCGAAAGAGATCTCTTTGTAAGCTGTCTATTGGCCTACTTTATGGAATTGGTGTTTAATTAAATTAGAATGAATTGGTTCAAGTTAAATTAGAATTCGACTCTACCAAATTTCAGTTGCCGAACTTCGTGGTTCTCCGGCGACAGTTTTCTCAAAGACAGTAAATGAAGGGCGCGTGTTCGGCGGATAATACGGAAGGGTGGGAAAAGCAAATACGCGCGGAATCCTACATGACCACGGCATATTTCCGCACCGCATGGAACAGGGAACGGATTAATTTGCTAATGAATTTTAAAAAGAGCTCGCGACATACTTTCCTCGGTCCTTCATCATAATAATGCGATTTAGTTGCGCTCGGCTGTGCGGGGATCGTTTTGTTTACTCACGGATATTAACCATCCTATGGACAGGGAACGGAAAAAACTAAACACTCGGAAAACACGGTGGCGATGCACTCATTACACGCTCGGGGTTACTGACTCGGGGCGATCGACTGGAATTATGTGTTTCCACCTATCGGGCGGGGGGGGGGGGGACGCTCACAGACACGACATGCACTTGCAAGTGGATGTCCTCCTTTTGGCGCAAGTATTCACGCGATCTATTACAATGAAATAGAACGATATTACTCTATAAAATGACTAAAATCGAACAAAAATTTTGATGAACAAAATTCTCGACATTATTTAATCGTCAAAAATTTTTATTCGACTAATTAATTTTTCTTATGTAACCTTTTCTAACGTAATTTTGCACATGTTAATTTGTTCCATTTCAAAACTTTTGCTCATTTTTAGCTCTCACGACGTTAAAAGGTTTTAAATTATATGTTTCACCTCTCTATTCGATTTAGAGCATATTTTCAAAACTTTCCGTGTAAAAAGCTTTAAAACTTTTTACTAAATCGAGATTGCAAAAATGCAAATTTTCCAAAAGACTAATATGTCATATGACTCGCTTAGATCGACCTTTGTCTCTGGTAGAATTTTTTGCCGAATTTTTGCTGCAAAAAATGCTCATGCAAAAAATACCATGCCCTATCGATCACTCACTTTTTTGACGTTATCGGCATAGCTGCCGCGTTACATGTGATACATGCATAAACATGCCTTCATAATGATTACGTTGCGCGATTTCCTTTAAATAAATCCTTCAATGCACGCGACTGAGCATTTATATGTAATTGGATATCGAATAAAAGTAACAATTAATCGCCATTTATCAGTAAATAATCGCTGCATTTTTTCTCTTACAATTCCGCTGATAAAGTACAATAAGTCTACAGTCGCGTGATAAAAAATAACGATCTACAAGTCTTATAAACTTAATGTAGCAGTTAATATTTTATGATAATTAAATAAGTGATGGATTTTCCTCTGCAACTTGGAGAAATAAATAACAATTTGCTCTCTGTGTCAATTTATCTGTCTCTCACATCGTGTAACTAGTCTCTTTAGATGCCGACGTCACCGCCAACGCCAACGCATCCTTAATAATAGACAGCCCGACGAGCGGGAAAGCGTCGTGTCGCGTTGCGTTGCACTTCGTTTTCGCTGCGAATTTATGCGGATATTTACAGGGATGTAGCGACCCGGAACTTCGTGCTCTGCTAAAGTCAAATACATATTTCGCTCATGCGAAGGGATTTCGTCATATGCAATACGGATTTAAAGCATGCGCTGACGGGAGGAGCATGTTTTAATACGCTCGAAGCTCTTCAGCCATCTTCGATTGCTTAAAGTTTCGATTCAGTATCGAGATTTCAAATAAAATATAATTCTTTTTTATCTTTCACGCCTAGAGAGAAGGTGGTGGATCTATCAAAAAGTTTACTATTTTTTACTATTATTATTTTTACAAAGTACCAAGGAAAATAAATTTAAACATTACATAACAAAATAGAGTTAGAATTATCTGCATGTTCAATTAATGTCAAACTAAATTGTTTCATTTTTTCATAAAAGTAATACCTTTCACATTTTCGCTCAGAGAAAACCGACTCCTAAAAAGAATCTATGAAGAGAATCGTAAAAGAACATCCGGTGGTTCTGAGATATCTTCTACAGATCGCAAAGGGGCGGAAAGCTAGGTACGGAAAATGTTATTTTCGCTTCGCTGAAAGTACGAGCGTCGCCGTGACGATCCGGCGCAGCATCATCGAACCGCATTCGTTTGCTGCGAATGAGCTTCCGCTTCCACCCGCGTCGCTTTTACGAGTAATGGTAACGGGCATGACGTTGTCATCTGCATTATATGGTGTTAGCTTGTTCCGCGAAACAACAATCGCGACAGCTGAATACTTCTGATTACCCACCGCTCGTTGATCATGTCGACGGCACGTGTTACTCTATTTCTCGTTCGTATCAATCCACGGCGTAAGATGATGATATTGTGCACACGTGACGCGTGAAGATGAGGGTTACGATGTATCGTGCTTGCGCGTTCGCGGAGAAATTTGAATGTTCCTGGAGCAGGAGATTACATATGCGCCATATAATTTTGCAGCTCCATCATTTATAATTAAGACAGTAGTTGAATGATTGAAATGTGGTATTCCGCGATTTCATAAGAAGAATTCCGTTTTCATTTAAATGAAAAAAAGCATTGTATTAGTTTACATTGTAATATCATATTACATAGCGAAAACGATCCTTTTAGTATTTTTGCAGTAAATTTAATTCGATTTAATTCGACTTTGACGAAGCGAAAATTAGTGAAATAATTACATCCATTGAATTATTTAATCTTTATTATTCATTTCGGTACAAAAGCACGTTAACAATAGATCTATCCTGATAACGCATTAAGCTTCCTGCAGTTTTTATCAAGGCTAACTTGTCAGACTACTCCGCAAGATCACTTTACATTTCTGATAAGGAAAAGAGTACATTTAAGAAGCAGTACGTAAGGGAAGCAGGCAGGAAGTTTTGATTCTATTACGCTTTTAGGGTACTCTTTTCATCGCACAGCTTGTCATATCACATTACAACCTTAATAAAAAGACTAAATGTTTTGCCGACGGTATTAAACTTTAACTTTACTTGAAACTTGAGCAAAGCATGTCATTCGAAAATGTCACTTATTTTGTTTGACGAAATATTTATATTATTTCAAGTCGTAAATTAATTAATTTGCAATAAGAAATGTAACAGTGTGATAATATACGTTAGTTGTAAAGTGTTAGAAATTTAGAGGCAATAATTTCTATAATATTAATATAAGATGTTACTCAATATTATATAAAAGATTTCTAGATTTAATTGACGCTAAATAACGCTATACGAGAAAAATTTAATAGAAAAGATGTTAAATTGAATTAATGTTAACAGAAAGCTTCAAACTTATCGAAACAAAACGCATCTTTAGAAGTTGACATTGAAAGAATAGAAAATATATAGTATACAATAATAATTTAATTACAATTTATACGCTATCCGGTTTAATAGATTATCGTTCATGAAAATATCAGAAAAATACTTTTTCTTCAACTAGACACTGACCGCTGTACGAACGTGAACTCAAACCACTCTAACCGCGACATTGCGGTCCTCGTTATTAAGCTCATTATTGCTCTCGGCGCGCCGTTTGACGAATTACTAATCGATGGGCGAGATACTTCTAGCTAGTGGTGACGCTTGGTTGCCATGCCACGAACATAATCACCGATTTATTCTGTCACTTTCCCTGTTAATTTCCCCTCATGTCTTTATTAGCAGTGGCTGAGAGCGTAGCTTTTTCGTGCGTCATCGTAGTGCATAGAAATCAGGTTCATCATTATTCCGCTCGTTTCACGCTATAAACGACTGCGCTCGCAATATTAGACACCGATTAATTGTAATTGTAAGCTGAGTTCTTTAATTATTTCGGATGATCTTCAATCACCCGAGGTAAATAAAGTAAAATATTATTGAGGAAAATTACTTGGTTTAGCGAATTCGCACGTGTTATAAATATTTGTTGCCTAAAATTGGGTATACGTTGTTTGAAGGTATATGCGAATTTTTAAATTCACTACAGCGAGACTGTAACGAGAAATGAAAGCGTTAGCGCAATTCAATTAAAGAAGTACGGTACAACCGAAATTTTGATTTTTATTGCTTTACATACCGTGGAAGACATGTGCATTTATGTATGCGCACGCGTACATATGCGCGCAATGTAAATTTATATCGAAATTCTCGTAAAAAGTTTTTCTCTCGCTTTTTTAAAAAATCACAATATACGTATGGAATTTCATATCAGCGTTTGCGATGACATTGGCTTTGATTGAATTATAGGCGAGTAAAATTTTATCTCGCGAGATTAACGCCCGATCAGAGAGAAGATGTAATCCGGAAAGTAGCGGGGCGTATACAATTTCAACGTGCTAGAAAAGATTTAGAGATTTGTGTTCTAAATAGACGAATGGATTTCGACCAATACATTGCTCGTAAGAAGATTAAAAAAGTCTCCGATTGAATGCATTGTTGTGTTGATCGGAAACATTCTCTGTTTCAACAACATTCATTCTTTGTACGGATTTAACAATTTCGCGAACACTCGAAGATTCCCGCGACTCTAAAGATTTTTATTTTACCGAATAATTGCTAAAATGCGCGAAACACGAAACGTTTTAACAAACTTGAATTGCAAGCTGAATACTTAAGAATCGTATAAAATTCAGCTGCCGTTTATCCATTCAGCTAGTTTTCATTTTGTAGATGAAATTTCATCTACGGAAAATGAAAAATATAACATTGGCGTACAAATTAAATTGTTACGAATTAAACTATGATTTTTTAAAATCTCGTAAAAATAGACATCTTTATATAAGAATAATTTTTACTCTTATCCATTACAAAAGATTATAAAATATCATTATAGCAAGTTTTGTAATTTATGTTTAATAATATAAAACATTTTATTTTTTTATTTCTTTTATGGATGTCAATATATAAATTAAATTCAAATCTAAAATTTAAATCACGTACAAACTGCGTATAGTAGCGTTTGTTAATAATAAAAAATATTATTTGTCTAAAAATATCTTTTTAGCATAAGTAAAATTATTGATTCTTATTTTTTTTTATATTAAATGATGAAAATATTATTTTTGTCGATTCAAAATGGAAAAATTTGTATCTCGGGCTATTTTTCAGTTTTATTTGCTTTCAAAAACGGGCTAGCGTTTCTTTGATCGAACAGTTTCAATATCGCCATGCGGGAAATGGTAGAGATCTTTGCGGAACGAAGGATATGTCAACTAGAATAACAGACATTGTTGTTAACGAAGCAATAATCCATACCGGAATCGAAGTCGATCACCTGTCCGTTCGTGGAGTAGTCTGTTCTCGTTGTTTTTGGTTAAATGCGCGGTACTGTGAAACCGATCCGACGATTTATTTGAAGTGCTCGTGGACAGATGGAAACGATATCGAAAATTCCGAATAAAAGTAGGTTCTGATCGGATTGCCAATTGAATAGCGGCGACCGGCGGAAGTGGTTTTCCGATATTTAAATATCAGTCGGTCAGAATTTGTACGAATTTAGGGGAGGAGATGAGAGTCGGCGCGAGCTTCGTTTGTGGTCGCGTCATTGTTCCCGACAAAAAGAAATCAGGCTCGTGCGCCGAGTGTGTTTCAAATCTCAAAACTGTCTGTCGTTTTACCTATATCTATTTTTTCGCATTTATAGATACGGTAATAGTGTCAGTTCCTTAGTAACGTGCCAAGTTTTCCATAAACTTACAATTAGACTACATTTCTTGTTATCTTATTTATTAACTGTTATCTTTTTAAGACTGACTTAGGGAGGGTACCATGAAAATATAAAATTTCTACAAACATTTTGACACGATCTTGTTAATTGAGAAATTGATACTAGATATTACGTTTGCTGTTTTATCGCTCTACATGATTGATTTATCAGCACTGTGTGATAAAGACAATGTTTTATTTATCTATCCAGCAAGCACAAATCTAGCAGTTACATAACATAGATGTAATAGTTACATTACTTAAAACATTTACATCTATGTTATGTAACTGCTACATTTGTGTTTGCTGGATAATTATACAATATAACACATAGAAAATAATCGTCTTATCTTGACAAAATAGTGTTTACGCCTTTATCGATAATACAATGTCTCTCGATTATTCTTCAGAGATTGTCCTCAGTTCTCTGCAAAGCGAAGTCTCTTACAAAGAGTTGAAAGTGCTTGTTGTAAGGCCGCAGGTAAAAGATGCGGGAAATTCTATGCTCGTCGAAACCTATTGGAACTTCATCTTCGTGCTTAAGAGGCAGAAGACTCAGGATTTATGAGTTTGTAGAACACTTAGGAAACTTAGTCTTGCTAAATGGATTACGGATCCAAGCGCGGAGAGAAATAGATATATATATATATATATATATATATATATATATATATATATATATATATATATATAGAAAGAGGGAGAGAGAGAATGAGAGGGGTGAAGGGACGTAAAGTAGGCTTATCTATAATCTGACAAACTTATGTATCTTCTTAGTGTCGATAGGTACGAATGAATTTATAGTTCTCCTTAATCCAATCATATTAGCATCAGAAATTATTATCTAACTTTGCTAAAATTAGACGTGACATATGAGCGTTGTCTTAATAATTCCACTCCTTCTTTTTTTAAATACTTCACGAATCGAGGAATCAAGGATATATTATTAACACATTCTCGAATATCAGACATAATCACATTCTACATTAATCGTTGTTTCGCTTATAAGCTTGCATACACAAATAATTGAAGGGAAAAAAGGATACGATAATTACAAGCTCCAATTTTCTCTTTGAATACAATGTGAATCAATTAAACGTAATTGTAATAGGTGGTCTATTTTTTCGCTTTTGGATTCGCGAAAATAAGATATCGGCCATGCTACTCGAGGCATGCCTTGACTAACTGAGAATATTGCACGCTCTTATTTACAGAGGGACAACTGTAACCACGTATCTGCGAGTTTCGGAAACTTAGAAACTCCATCTTAATGCTAAACGGCTTATAACTTGCGTCGGATAGAGGGCATAAAGATAAATATGCCTACGAGGAAAACTATCTGTTTTAGCAATAACATACATTGTCGGAGATGCAATTTTCGAAAGTGCGTGGCGCAACTAAGCGAAGTTACGATCCCAACTTTCGAATAATTATAATTCTCAAAGAAATAAGTTGTACACGCCTCTTCCGTTCTGGAAGCTCTTCGTGTGTACGCAATATATTTCCGCGGATATCAAAGTTGGGAGAAAAATGTTTGTAACATTTTATATACGTTAACATAACGTATTGTAAATATGGAGGAATTAGTTTTAATCTTTTCGACATATTACTGCTTTTATGTACGTGCATCGTGAATTCAAAAAAAAGTCTTTCTCTTCTTGTTTCGCTCATATCGATCTCGCTGAAAGATTACAGCGGCGAAGTTTTTGAGAGCGTTGAAACTTCGTCGTAATGTTAAATGGTTTACTGAGCTGGACGAAGGAAAAACCGGAGTTATAAGCGCGCTATTGCCGACTATCTGCTTAGCATGAGAAATCCTTTTTAGTAAGTAAAAATACATTCACCGTGAAATAGCAAAAAGGCAAATGCTTTTTTATTTAAGCCGCGCCCCTTCCCTCTCTCTTCCCTCCGATATTTAACTCTTTTAAAAATGTTTCCTTGTAATCTCTGTGCGCACACAGTGTCGGTGTTTGCACAAGGATTTGCGTTACAATGAATAGAAATGGCAGAACAAACAATAATAAGAATAACGGATTTAATGAGGATTAATTTGTGACGACAATGACAAGCGAGGTCGAGATATTCAACGCAATCAAAATAATGTATTTTAAGATTTCTACTCCGAATATCTTTGAATATTTTTAAAATTCGCCTAAATTGATGCAATTATGTGCAGCATAAAGCGATTTAGAAGCAATAACGTAATAGCAAATTTTCGTTTATTTTTTAACTAATAATAGATTGGAAATTACTTTTTCCAAAGATATTCTTTGCTTTTCCGCTTTCTTTCTTTCTTCCTCTAGCATCATGTATATCGATATCATGTATACCGTGTATTTGAATTATTTATAAGTAAAATTCAACAAATACGATATATGGAAAAATAAAGTGTCAGAATATTTCAGCATATAGAGAATGAAGATAGCAATAATGAAAGTATTAAACCTCACGAGTAAAAATATGAACGTAGAAAATATGAAAAAAATATTTAAAATTTAACCCTTTCGTGCCTGATGGGACATATATGTCCCAGCATTTTAAAAATTCATATCTTTTACAAAAGTAAAGATAACGATATGTTTCTAGGCTCATTTTAAAGATAAAGAATAAGGCTTTTCAGGAAAAAATCAACACCTTTGTAAGTTTTGTCCTTTTGTCTATATGTCTCCTTAAATGTTGGTAAAATCAGATAGATATAACTCATAAAAATTAAGATATTAAGCTCTTTCTAGGCTTATTTTAAAAATTTATATAAGGACCAAATAAAAAAAAATAAAATCTCATTTCAAAATGGCAGGTTCAAGATGGCGGGACAAACAAATTTTATAATTTGGTTCACTTTACAGAAACCTCTAATAAATGATTTTCATTCAAATGTGAACAAACTTTACATTTTGGTTTGGTCCACTATTTTGAATCTGTCATTTTGAATTTTGAAATTTAAACTGAATTTTTGACGTCAACAATCTTCAAAACCTCTAGTAGTATGCGAGTTCGAAACAAACTATTCTCAGAAAAAACTCAGGCACGAAAGTTTTAAAGCAAATTGACCGCGTATGTGTGCCTGTACAGGCAGGTACCACGACACAAAAATTAAAATAGACTGCGCAGCAAATAAAGAATAGGGATGCAAAGTGGCCATATCCCTGATGACTCCTCTAGGCAAATGCTGCATGAGGATAAATCGTAATGATTGACAATGCAAAGCAGTGCGAGGCACGATCGGCGCTGCGGTTTTATGGAACGCCAAAGAGGATACCCCGCCGGTGACAACTTGCAAATTGCTTTCCTCGAGCGAAACGATACGCGCACGCGGATCGTTCTTTTTCATTTTCGGTCGACACCACTTTGATGCTGTTGAATTTTCAACCGCGACGGGGACAGGGCACGAGGGAGAGGGACGGGAAGCTTCTTCTTCGCTTTCCCCAAAGGCACCGCGGGATATCGTCCCCGTCTTGCCGCGCCTTGCACAAGTTTGTCCGCAAGTCAAACTGTCAGGATCGATTGAAACTTCGCCGCGAGCGTCGCCAGACAATTCTCAAAGATGGGAATTGACGGTTGTACGTCGCCGTGATCCCGAATATGACGGCCTCCCCCCCCCCCTTCACCAGAGGAGAGTCACGCCCGTGCTCGATTGCTGCGTAATGTGGAAGTTGTGGAGAATACGAAGAAATCGGACTTCGTCGAATGGGGAGGGTATCGGTTTATCCGACTCTTTCGCATTTCGCGATCCCGAGGACTTATCGACATGAATACGTGGATCTCGACGCGTTGAATTACAATGCTTCCCGCCGTAATAACGTGAGCAAACAGTTCGTAAAATATGTATTAAATCTTCACAGAATATCAAATTTGAGATTCAATTTGGCAAACGTTCCTCTGCAAAGAAATATATAAATTAATTATGAGAGTTTTGAATAGTATTTTATTATTTTGTTTCGTGATTTAGTATATATGTATATGAAATCTATGTGTATCATAATAAAGCTATTTGTTTGCTCTTGAGGCGACAGTGCTCATCGAGCTCTTGGCAGACAAACTTTTGTAGAAGTTCAATAGAGTTGGCGAAGTAGTGCATGCTGAACGCGAGTGTACTAAACTGTTGTATGCTGTTACTAATTTCAGATTCTATTTAACCGCTATGCTTCATTTGAACGTTTATATCAATAATACGTATCTTACTTGTCACACAAGTATCAAGTTTTAGAGTCTAATCAACATTCTTTAAATCAGCGCTTAGCTAAGAAGATTAGAAAGATAATTGATGAGTAATGTTTCTTCTGAAATAAAAATTTGAGAATTTTATTACTTGTACATTTATATTTTTATAAGAAATATAAAATAAAAATAATTTAATTAGAAAATTACAAAATTACGATTTAATAATACGTTATTTATACATTAATCGCAATATATATATTCAATTTGTTCGCAGATAAAAAGAAAATTTCTTCTCTAAATAATTTCATATTTTACATATATATTTGTACTAAATCTTGATTCTTGTCTATCACAAAAAAGTTTTATAGGATAATTTTTTATTTTTTTGTATCCCAGAAATTTAATTGAAAATTTTATGCACCGCAAAGCAATATTTTGTTCGAATTGAGATTAAAAATTATATTGGGACCGATAATGAAACTGTGGCTAATGAAGTGTGTAATTAACGACTTACCGTGAAAAATCACAGAAAATTTTTCTGGCTATATAAAACAAACGTTTCCTAGGTCAAAGTAAAAAATTAGCCTTTGTCATAATTTATTAAGATCTTGCGCTTAATAATATCAGAGTATGTTTCTAATAAAATTTTTTATAAATTGAAAATTTTTATATAATATAGCTTTTCTTTAACAACATTTGGTGGTAACAACATTTAATTGTGTATAATATAAATATAGTAAATTATATAATAAATTATAGTAAATTATCTCAATTGATTTTACCTTTAATTTTAAAAAATTTTTTTAAAAAAGTTAACAGAGTAAAAAAATAAAATCAGAATTTTGTAATTATACTTATTCTCATAAAAATATAAATAAATTAGAAAAAATGTGAATGAGCGTGAAAATAAAAAATAAGAAAAAATAAAAAAGACGCACTTTTTACTTAGTAAATATATTTTTTATAATTATTACATACATATTTTATTTATATTCATTATTGCATTGTAATGGTACGATACAAATTAAATAATGATAATCAGTTTGAACAAATTTTTACTTGGAAAATGAGCTTTTTGACAAAAACATGTTATCAGAAACTTTAGTTTAACCCGTTAGTCAGAATCCGTTTGTGATAGAGAAAAGATGGAGCATCGGACTACAGTGGAGTTTGAAAATGAATAATAAAAGGGAGATGAGAAAATAGCTATGCAAGAGCTGCAAGGACAGTGGGGACATCAAAGGACTTAGTCGATCAGGGGTCGCCGAACGCAATTAAAACTTTTCTACTTCCACCAGTTAATTTGTCTTTGTTACTGCCGTGACGGTTTGGCACTTCTTTTTGTTATGAAGCTTCGCTTATTCGATTCGCTTTTTCGACGCCTGTTAGAAGCTCAGTAGCTGTTACTTCAACTATTGAATATTCCGTTAAAAACAAACTAAACTCCAAAAAATAATCTCTTATCGATTTCGCATTTGTACAAAATTGTGTGAAATTATGATACATTATAATCTGATGTATGTATGAAAGCTGCATTTAATTATTTTTAATATTTATCGGTAGAATATTCCACCGACAAATAAAAAGGATTTAGATGAATATAAAATTAAAAAAGTTTAATCTAAAATTTGAATAATTGGATTGGAAAGGAAGGAAAATACATTATAATTTATAGTAATATATATTTTTTATTGTAACATATTCTATGAACAGCGTCGAAAACAATTTCAAAATTCAATTTTTTTACAATCCCATCGGTCAGCAGAATTCAAGATCTCAGATCTTCCTATCTCTCTCCCTCTCTCTTTTTCTCTTTATCACATTTCATAGAACGTTTTTTATTCATTATACGACACAGCTGGTTACTTTCGGCGACGGCTGGTCTTTCGAAGTCCTGAATATTCGAGAAGGGATGAGGCGGAGTGTTTAGGAACGATAAAGAAAGAATCGGTGAAGAACAGAAGTTCGACGCCAGATGGTCGTCTTTTCTTTAGCATTTTCTTTAAGGTCCGTGAACGGGTTCTTGTCACGAGACGTTCAAAAATCGCTTAGCCTATGGTAGATAAGCGGTTGTTAAAAGATGACCTGAATTGACATAACGACATAACATCCGTTCTTATTCACTGTCATTCGATTTCTCTCTGTAGTGTGAGTTGATGAAAGACTGTTCGCAGTCCGACCCTGTAGATGGCTTTTTATGTTCCGACGCGAGAGATAACCGAAGTCTTGGGTTAGTTAAGATCTTTGAAAGCTAGCGGTTACTGATCATATCATCATGTCAGAATATTTTTATCCTGATTATTTATATATAGTTTGTTCACAGGATTTGATTTGATAATATAAATAATTTCTTTATAAGTTATCAGCATCCTGCGTAAAGACCGAAAAACGATTTTAATAAAACATGTTCGTCGATAATACAAACTGTTTGAAACTCGAAGGGATGCAATTTAATATGTAATACTCGTGCGGAGTATAAAAGAATTATAAACGCCATATCCTGTTCTGACATATGGGAGGAATCCTAATAACGCGTACACCAGTCGATGCCGGAAATGGAGGCGCGCGCGCGCGCGCGCGTTTGCCTGTGTTTCCCCGGTATAACGACAGCGACATTCTTTCTCCTTCGTCCCGCTGCGCTTTTCCTTTACGAGTCGTATCACGATTTCGTTTCCAGACGTCGACGTTCTCCCTATACGTTAAAAGGAATTCTTATGGCTCCTCTTCGGTGAACGCGAGGAAGAACGCGAGCTTGCGCGCGCGACAGACTTTTCTTCTTACGTTCCGACAAGCCCTGCTCGATCAAAGGACAGTTCTGTCTCGTTCTTGACATAAATAAATCCGTACTGACTCCCACGCTTTTACAATCTTATTCTGTTCGCGGAACTCATTACGCGGACGGTTCAAACGAGTCGAGAGTATTCACGTTAGCTACAACCCCGGCCGTTCTTCTAGATCTCATTTGCAGGTAGTCGCGTCCAATCTTTATTCAGAAGAGATCACGGCCGAAAGTTGAAAAGAAAGCCTCTGTGCTCTTACAGAGGATTTCACGTCGCTTAATTATTCCAACGACTCCTTTACCCGTTTGACACGAGGAAAGATTTTACGTGGAGGTCAGTTCTAATGTAGTTAGAAAGAGTAAAGTAAATTATTGGTTACTAAAAATTAATATTATAAAATTAATATACATAAAAATTTTAAAAAGTTCAATTCAAAAAATATTCTTTAGTTACAGCGAGAATATAGGTTGAAGGTTTTGAATTATACGTATACCTACTCGTAACTAACATATTCTCTGCGCTTAAACTAACAAATCCGTTTAATTCGTATTAGATGATGAAGTAACACCAGAACTCCTACTCGCAGTTTTAATGCTCAAGACGCTAGGTATCATTTAGTATGTATGAGTTAGTTACCGTATACTCTTCAGTAATTCAAGCATCCCGAAAGTTTGTAACACGTATGCTCTATTTCCGTATAGTACGTATGGTACGTATAATACGTATCGATTACGTAACTGCTCTGAGAAGCATACGTAAATCTAGAGATACTTAATGATATCGAATACCTTTATCGATATGAAGCATCTCGTTTCATAGTATCATACGACACATTTAATTATTACATATTATTAATTCCACATTAATTACACTTTTCTATTTATTTCTGTAAAAAGAACTCGTGTAAGTAATCCGTATTATTAAAGTAGTTTCGTCTCTTTATTTCTTCTTTATTTATTAGTAGCCTGTTTAACCGGATATTTCTTCGTTGCGACTTTAAATAATTATTATTGATGGAAGGGCATTATGTTACAGTGAACAATTTCAATGTTGCGTTTATTCACTTTCTTGGTTATTTCATCTCTCCGTTTACTTTCATGTCTCCGCGATTCCCTCTTTATCCGGTTAAGCTCATGTTTGCCTTCGAAGGTTTATTAGTTTCTTAACCTACTTTTGAACAATGTACGCGTACGGAACGATTTCAAGTCCCATAACTTTCGTAAACAAAGCTTCGACACATCGTTCGCGTATGACTGCGTGCGATTTTTTGCTATCAAGGCTCGCAGTAATGCATTATGATTTTTTTAAATAAATTTTATAAAATAAAACATTTGCCAATATGTGGATTTTGTGAAAATTGTGGATAAGCGAAAGTTCATGGAGATTATATTATTGTTTAATTAGAAATGCATCCCACATTTCCGCAGAGACTTCAAGGTCTGCAGAGACCCTCAGTTCATTTTTATCGATCCAATTTATTACAATTCTAAGAGGACCTTGGTAGAGTTTTAATTTAAGATTTAATAAAATACAAAGCCTTAATGCTAAAAAAGTTGCGGCAAATAATGATATCCCTTAATAATTTCGTAAAGGAGAATCTCCAAGCTTGTCAGTTTTATTCAATCTGTCCTTTAAATTTGATTTATTACTTTAAAACGCTCTTTATAATGCCATCGCGCGAAAAAAAATAAAAACAGCTTAAATATCTTTTTACTTGCGGTAGCTCTCGTACGTTTAACATATTTTTATCATTGGAGACTGTGGTAGTCGAGATAGAAGTTTCCTGGAGTCTTAAAGGTTGAAACCAAATAAGACTAAAAGACGCGAATAATGGTATTCTCCCTAAGTTCGTTTTCCAATTCCGCCAACCTCCTGCGTCCCAGAACAATTCCTTTGTTCTTTTGTTGAATTTCTCCGAGGTATCGTTAAAGCTACACTCTGGAAGCGTCGTCAAGTGAAAAATACACGGACAGGAACACGTATGTATACCTCCAGACACGGACATTCTACATTCTGTACGAAATACAAGAGTTTATATATATATATATATATATATATATATATATATATATATATATATATACACACATATATATAGTAGGGTAAAAAGAAAGCGAAATAATACACTGGAACGTAACGAAATTAACATTGGAAACAGTAAAAACACAATAATAAATGTAAAAAGTAACGGGAAAGTTCGAAATATAGAAACGAATGAAAATGATAAGACGATAAAAAAGTACAGCATGAGAAAAAAAATGGATATGAAGTCTTCACATTGGCTATTGGCAGTTCTAGATAGAATCTTTTTCAACGCAATTTTGAAAGAGAGTACTGAGAAACTGATAGTCTTATTTATATGTAGTCCTGAGTTCTGTAGCCAAACAAATAACAAGTATCTCCAGAGAGGGCGGAGTGACGCGCGAGTCGATGAGATCGGAAATAGAAATAGGAGAGACGAGAATGCGAGTCGAAGGGGAAGAAGACCAGGGTGTGCGCGCGCCAAATAAAGAGTTACAGACAAAAAAAAGGGATTTGGCGCTGTAATATATCCCTCCCTCCCTCTCGGGGGAGCTCGATTCAACCACTTTGTTTCCCTCCCGACATCCAATTTCCATACCATTAAGGGTAGTCCGCCCACACGCGGAATGTATCTTCGGTGCGCACCGTGTATTTTCTCGACCGCTGCCGTGGTTAAAATCGCCACGGGAAGTGGTCGCGTAGATACGACGGACATCAAAGGCGACGGATGATATCCTCCGGATAACGACGCCGGGTACGGTCGTTATCCAGCGTGACTGCGTTTTTACAGGTGGCATGATGATGCGTCCGGATATGAAGTAGACGCTGAAGCTACAGCTTTAATAACACGATCAAGCGTTGTTTAAATTCTAGTTGTGCGAACGATTCGCTGCACAACAAAGCATTCGCGTTTAATGCAATGTAGTGATAGAATGAAAGAATACCTGCTCGTTGAATTTTTGATATTAATTGAGCATGCTTTGGATTTTGCAAAGCGAAATTTTATTACTGTATTTGTTTTTGTCGATTCGTGTATATTGCATTAATTTACACGTTTCACTTGCAAAATTTATAAAATTAATCAACGAGTAAAAAAGTATCAAAAAAAGGATCAAACGCTAATACGCCAGTACAACTCAAGTATATACTTATTGTGAATATTTTTAGTAGAATTTCACTGCTCGATCAATTTTTTATAAATTTAGGAAAGCTGAAAATTGAATTTGCGATAGAACTCGCTAGCGAGGGGGAAAATGGAGTCCGTGGGCGCGCCATAAGGGCGCTAAGCACTTCCACCAATGCATCAAAGCAATGTCCTAAGAAATTTAAGAAATGGATTGGCTCTGCAAAACGTTTCTTGAAGGCACGAGGAGCGATACAAGGTACTCACGCTGTGTTGACTCGATGATACGTTCAAACGATACATCATCATTGTCGGAGCACATGGCGGGCGTAAAACTGTTTTCGCCGCAGTATTGGTTATTAAAGAGGTGCGCAGCGCGCGATAAATGCGAATACAATGACGCCGGTAGGGTTGATAAACGATGTTAATAATCGGGCGAACGGCGCAACGTAAAACCGGATTACCGCGACGAAGCAAATTCCCTTTGTGGCATGCGAAGCATGAAATATGAATTGGCGTATTCGTGTGTAACGGTTACTGCCAGTCATCGTGTGGCGATTGCCAATAAAGAAACGAGTAATATCGGCACAGCCGTTGGTCCCTTTTTCGTTACGATAGCTGATCCGAGAAATAACCGATGCTGAAGCGATTCGTGCTATACAAAGCAAACAGCACACACAGTGGTATTACTGCATTTGATTCAGATATTCGGTGTTTGTATGTTTGAAACCAATCTCTACCCGGCTATTTTGCCTGGGAGTAACTAATATAAAGTAAAATCAATATTACTTTAGGAATTATTGCCGCTGGGTTGATACCGACGTTTTCCTTGCGCAATAAACAACAAGAGGAGCTTTGTAATCAGCAGTGACTATCCCTGTTCTTGGATATTCGATAAATTCGCAAAGATAATCCTTCTCGGAGCCATAATTTAACCCTTACTCTTCTCCAGAATTAGCTGGAAAGGGTGGATTTTGTCCCGCTTATCTTGATTTGCCTTTCTTTCTGACTGCGCTATGCTCGCGAGCCAACGAATGCGGTCTTTTTGGTAGTGGAACTTTAGCAGAACTAAAGGGTCTAGATGTTATCGCGATGCTTCGGAAAATTCCGGCGCTAAATTCTGACCAGTCATTTCCGTGTGACGGGACGAGTGTTTATCGTGTATCCGCATCTCTAATCGGTGGATTAACAAAAATTTATTCGCGCATGTGGATCAATTCAACGTTTGGGGCGTAATTGCGGTTTAATCTACTCAAAAGAGGGAAACTGCACTGACTTCCTGTAGATATAATGTACCACAGGCCGATAACCATATCGCTTAATTTAACAAATTTCATAGATTCAAAGTTTGCAAATTCGTAATAAACCGTCTATAGTTGGTTGTACCTTTAATTTAATTTATTTAATACATATCAAATATATTATATTATTTAAAATCATAAAAAAAGCAAACATTTACGTTTTAATAGTATATGAAATTTATTTTGAAATGATTCCCTTCAAACGGCGTTGTTTGAAGTGAAGCTATGGAAGAAGTATACAGCAATAAATAAAGTAAAGTAAATTTATTATCAAAGTTAAGCATAGAAGTATAGCAATTGTATATCTTTGAAACATATCTAATTTTCTTTCTTTTCTTAATTTATAACAAAGTATAGTTTGTTTCTTTCTAAAAAGCGAATTACCTTCTTCACGATATTTCGAAAGTCGCGTGAACGTCTTATCGGTGTGAATTTTTCAAAGAAATTTTAAACTATATATTCAGTTGCCACATAGCGGGAGAAGCAGAATACTAGAGAGTATTCACACTCGCGTGGTGAAATCTTTATAAAATATTAAACTCAGAAAAATATTAAATTCCAGA